>OY282560.1:95951129-97227129 GCA_958295665.1 Tipula vernalis
GTTACATAATTAATAAATTATTTAAGAAATCGAGCCTCAGACATTTTTACAAAAGTAAAACACACGCCCCCTTTTAAGCAAAACCACTTAGCAGAAACACTGTGTAGTAAATGTAGTACATATGTTCTAACAGAGATGTCACCATATCAACATATTATAGACGCATTTGATTTGATTGCATAAAACAAACAAATGTATATTAAATTTAATATGATGAGATAGCTGAGGTAGTAAGGCGATGGAGTGGAGTGAAGAGGGTCTGGAGTTCGAATCTAAGCAAAGCCAATGAAAATATTTGTTTTTAGATGATAATTTTGAATTGGGGATAATCCGAGAAGATTAATCGGGATCTCGAAATCGCAACAAAAAAAAATTTGGTAAAATTCGTGGAAATAAAAAAAAAAATCAAATTTTTGCTTAAAAAAAAATAAAATCGGAAGTTTGAAGAATCGAACTCCAAACCTTTCCCACACCACTCCTCCATCTTACCACTCCATCGTATATAATTTCTACTCAGTTTCTCGTTTACTGATAAATTCGGACTTCGTGAAAAATCGCATAAAATTTTTTGGTATTTTACCAGGCGAACAGAATTTAAAAAACAACATAATTGTCAGCAACGTGACATTATTTTGTATCAAAGCGTGCCACTTCAAGTTATGTGACACTTGAACATACAAAATAAAGTCATATTGCTGACAATTCTATCTTCTTGTAATTTCTGTTCGCCTGTTAAAATGACAAAAAATTTTAGCGATTTTTGACGAAAAAAAAAAATTTTTTTTTTAATTTCTGCTCACCTGGTAAATAAAACTTAACAGTTAATTTTCAATAAAATTGAATTTTCTAAGAAATGTTTAGAAATAATCGAGCAATCAAAATGAAAATTGTCACAGCAATTACAGGTCCCGAAACCTATTGATAGAGGTATCAACCATCGTAATCGGAGCATTTTAGATTTTTGCCGCCCAAAAACTTGTGGGCTATAGCACAGTTAATTTTCAATAAAATTGAATTTTCTAAGAAATGTTTAGAAATAATCGAGCAATCAAAATGAAAATTGTCACAGCAATTACAGGTCCCGAAACCTATTGATAGAGGTATCAACCATCGTAATCGGAGCATTTTAGATTTTTGCCGCCCAAAAACTTGTGGGCTATAGCACAGTTAATTTTCAATAAAATTGAATTTTCTAAGAAATGTTTAGAAATAATCGAGCAATCAAAATGAAAATTGTCACAGCAATTACAGGTCCCGAAACCTATTGATAGAGGTATCAACCATCGTAATCGGAGCATTTTAGATTTTTGCCGCCCAAAAACTTGTGGGCTATAGCACAGTTAATTTTCAATAAAATTGAATTTTCTAAGAAATGTTTAGAAATAATCGAGCAATCAAAATGAAAATTGTCACAGCAATTACAGGTCCCGAAACCTATTGATAGAGGTATCAACCATCGTAATCGGAGCATTTTCGATTTTTGCCGCCCAAAAACTTGTGGGCTATAGCACAGTTAATTTTCAATAAAATTGAATTTTCTAAGAAATGTTTAGAAATAATCGAGCAATCAAAATGAAAATTGTCACAGCAATTACAGGTCCCGAAACCTATTGATAGAGGTATCAACCATCGTAATCGGAGCATTTTAGATTTTTGCCGCCCAAAAACTTGTGGGCTATAGCACAGTTAATTTTCAATAAAATTGAATTTTCTAAGAAATGTTTAGAAATAATCGAGCAATCAAAATGAAAATTGTCACAGCAATTACAGGTCCCGAAACCTATCGATAGAGGTATCAACCATCGTAATCGGAGCATTTTAGATTTTTGCCGCCCAAAAACTTGTGGGCTATAGCACAGTTAATTTTCAATAAAATTGAATTTTCTAAGAAATGTTTAGAAATAATCGAGCAATCAAAATGAAAATTGTCACAGCAATTACAGGTCCCGAAACCTATTGATAGAGGTATCAACCATCGTAATCGGAGCATTTTAGATTTTTGCCGCCCAAAAACTTGTGGGCTATAGCACAGTTAATTTTCAATAAAATTGAATTTTCTAAGAAATGTTTAGAAATAATCGAGCAATCAAAATGAAAATTGTCACAGCAATTACAGGTCCCGAAACCTATTGATAGAGGTATCAACCATCATAATCGGAGCATTTTCGATTTTTGCCGCCCAAAAACTTGTGGGCTATAGCACAGTTAATTTTCAATAAAATTGAATTTTCTAAGAAATGTTTAGAAATAATCGAGCAATCAAAATGAAAATTGTCACAGCAATTACAGGTCCCGAAACCTATTGATAGAGGTATCAACCATCATAATCGGAGCATTTTAGATTTTTGCCGCCCAAAAACTTGTGGGCTATAGCACAGTTAATTTTCAATAAAATTGAATTTTCTAAGAAATGTTTAGAAATAATCGACCAATCAAAATGAAAATTGTCACAGCAAATACAGGTCCCGAAACCTATTGATAGAGGTATCAACCATCGTAATCGGAGCATTTTAGATTTTTGCCGCCCAAAAACTTGTGGGCTATAGCACAGTTAATTTTCAATAAAATTGAATTTTCTAAGAAATGTTTAGAAATAATCGACCAATCAAAATGAAAATTGTCACAGCAAATACAGGTCCCGAAACCTATTGATAGAGGTATCAACCATCGTAATCGGACCATTTTAGATTTTTGCCGCCCAAAAACTTGTGGGCTATAGCACAGTTAATTTTCAATAAAATTGAATTTTCTAAGAAATGTTTAGAAATAATCGAGCAATCAAAACTAAAATTGTCACAGCAATTACAGGTCCCGAAACCTATTGATAGAGGTATCAACCATCATAATCGGACCATTTTAGATTTTAGCCGCCCAAAAACTTGTGGGCTATAGCACAGTTAATTTTCAATAAAATTGAATTTTCTAAGAAATGTTTAGAAATAATCGAGCAATCAAAATGAAAATTGTCACAGCAATTACAGGTCCCGAAACCTATTGATAGAGGTATCAACCATCATAATCGGAGCATTTTAGATTTTTGCCGCCCAAAAACTTGTGGGCTATAGCACAGTTAATTTTCAATAAAATTGAATTTTCTAAGAAATGTTTAGAAATAATCGACCAATCAAAATGAAAATTGTCACAGCAATTACAGGTCCCGAAACCTATTGATAGAGGTATCAACCATCGTAATCGGAGCATTTTAGATTTTTGCCGCCCAAAAACTTGTGGGCTATAGCACAGTTAATTTTCAATAAAATTGAATTTTCTAAGAAATGTTTAGAAATAATCGAGCAATCAAAATGAAAATTGTCACAGCAATTACAGGTCCCGAAACCTATTGATAGAGGTATCAACCATCGTAATCGGAGCATTTTAGATTTTTGCCGCCCAAAAACTTGTGGGCTATAGCACAGTTAATTTTCAATAAAATTGAATTTTCTAAGAAATGTTTAGAAATAATCGAGCAATCAAAATGAAAATTGTCACAGCAATTACAGGTCCCGAAACCTATTGATAGAGGTATCAACCATCGTAATCGGAGCATTTTCGATTTTTGCCGCCCAAAAACTTGTGGGCTATAGCACAGTTAATTTTCAATAAAATTGAATTTTCTAAGAAATGTTTAGAAATAATCGAGCAATCAAAATGAAAATTGTCACAGCAATTACAGGTCCCGAAACCTATTGATATAGGTATCAACCATCGTAATCGGAGCATTTTAGATTTTTGCCGCCCAAAAACTTGTGGGCTATAGCACAGTTAATTTTCAATAAAATTGAATTTTCTAAGAAATGTTTAGAAATAATCGAGCAATCAAAATGAAAATTGTCACAGCAATTACAGGTCCCGAAACCTATTGATAGAGGTATCACCCATCGTAATCGGAGCATTTTAGATTTTTGCCGCCCAAAAACTTGTGGGCTATAGCACAGTTAATTTTCAATAAAATTGAATTTTCTAAGAAATGTTTAGAAATAATCGAGCAATCAAAATGAAAATTGTCACAGCAATTACAGGTCCCGAAACCTATTGATAGAGGTATCAACCATCGTAATCGGAGCATTTTAGATTTTTGCCGCCCAAAAACTTGTGGGCTATAGCACAGTTAATTTTCAATAAAATTGAATTTTCTAAGAAATGTTTAGAAATAATCGAGCAATCAAAATGAAAATTGTCACAGCAATTACAGGTCCCGAAACCTATTGATAGAGGTATCAACCATCGTAATCGGAGCATTTTAGATTTTTGCCGCCCAAAAACTTGTGGGCTATAGCACAGTTAATTTTCAATAAAATTGAATTTTCTAAGAAATGTTTAGAAATAATCGAGCAATCAAAATGAAAATTGTCACAGCAATTACAGGTCCCGAAACCTATTGATAGAGGTATCAACCATCATAATCGGACCATTTTAGATTTTTGCCGCCCAAAAACTTGTGGGCTATAGCACAGTTGATTTTCAATAAAATTGAATTTTCTAAGAAATGTTTAGAAATAATCGAGCAATCAAAATGAAAATTGTCACAGCAATTACAGGTCCCGAAACCTATTGATAGAGGTATCAACCATCATAATCGGACCATTTTAGATTTTTGCCGCCCAAAAACTTGTGGGCTATAGCACAGTTGATTTTCAATAAAATTGAATTTTCTAAGAAATGTTTAGAAATAATCGAGCAATCAAAATGAAAATTGTCACAGCAATTACAGGTCCCGAAACCTATTGATAGAGGTATCAACCATCATAATCGGAGCATTTTAGATTTTTGCCGCCCAAAAACTTGTGGGCTATAGCACAGTTGATTTTCAATAAAATTGAGTTTTCTAAGAAATGTTTAGAAATAATCGAGCAATCAAAATGAAAATTGTCACAGCAATTACAGGTCCCGAAACCTATTGATAGAGGTATCAACCATCATAATCGGAGCATTTTAGATTTTTGCCGCCCAAAAACTTGTGGGCTATAGCACAGTTGATTTTCAATAAAATTGAGTTTTCTAAGAAATGTTTAGAAATAATCGAGCAATCAAAATGAAAATTGTCACAGCAATTACAGGTCCCGAAACCTATTGATAGAGGTATCAACCATCATAATCGGACCATTTTAGATTTTTGCCGCCCAAAAACTTGTGGGCTATAGCACAGTTGATTTTCAATAAAATTGAATTTTCTAAGAAATGTTTAGAAATAATCGAGCAATCAAAATGAAAATTGTCACAGCAATTACAGGTCCCGAAACCTATTGATAGAGGTATCAACCATCATAATCGGACCATTTTAGATTTTTGCTGCCCAAAAACTTGTGGGCTATAGCACAGTTGATTTTCAATAAAATTGAATTTTCTAAGAAATGTTTAGAAATAATCGAGCAATCAAAATGAAAATTGTCACAGCAATTACAGGTCCCGAAACCTATTGATAGAGGTATCAACCATCATAATCGGACCATTTTAGATTTTTGCCGCCCAAAAACTTGTGGGCTATAGCACAGTTGATTTTCAATAAAATTGAATTTTCTAAGAAATGTTTAGAAATAATCGAGCAATCAAAATGAAAATTGTCACAGCAATTACAGGTCCCGAAACCTATTGATAGAGGTATCAACCATCATAATCGGACCATTTTAGATTTTTGCCGCCCAAAAACTTGTGGGCTATAGCACAGTTGATTTTCAATAAAATTGAATTTTCTAAGAAATGTTTAGAAATAATCGAGCAATCAAAATGAAAATTGTCACAGCAATTACAGGTCCCGAAACCTATTGATAGAGGTATCAACCATCATAATCGGAGCATTTTAGATTTTTGCCGCCCAAAAACTTGTGGGCTATAGCACAGTTGATTTTCAATAAAATTGAGTTTTCTAAGAAATGTTTAGAAATAATCGAGCAATCAAAATGAAAATTGTCACAGCAATTACAGGTCCCGAAACCTATTGATAGAGGTATCAACCATCATAATCGGACCATTTTAGATTTTTGCCGCCCAAAAACTTGTGGGCTATAGCACAGTTGATTTTCAATAAAATTGAGTTTTCTAAGAAATGTTTAGAAATAATCGAGCAATGAAAATGAAAATTGTCACAGCAATTACAGGTCCCGAAACCTATTGATAGAGGTATCAACCATCATAATCGGAGCATTTTAGATTTTTGCCGCCCAAAAACTTGTGGGCTATAGCACAGTTGATTTTCAATAAAATTGAATTTTCTAAGAAATGTTTAGAAATAATCGAGCAATCAAAATGAAAATTGTCACAGCAATTACAGGTCCCGAAACCTATTGATAGAGGTATCAACCATCATAATCGGACCATTTTAGATTTTTGCCGCCCAAAAACTTGTGGGCTATAGCACAGTTGATTTTCAATAAAATTGAATTTTCCAAGAAATGTTTAGAAATAATCGAGCAATCAAAATGAAAATTGTCACAGCAATTACAGGTCCCGAAACCTATTGATAGAGGTATCAACCATCATAATCGGACCATTTTAGATTTTTGCCGCCCAAAAACTTGTGGGCTATAGCACAGTTGATTTTCAATAAAATTGAGTTTTCTAAGAAATGTTTAGAAATAATCGAGCAATGAAAATGAAAATTGTCACAGCAATTACAGGTCCCGAAACCTATTGATAGAGGTATCAACCATCATAATCGGAGCATTTTAGATTTTTGCCGCCCAAAAACTTGTGGGCTATAGCACAGTTGATTTTCAATAAAATTGAATTTTCTAAGAAATGTTTAGAAATAATCGAGCAATCAAAATGAAAATTGTCACAGCAATTACAGGTCCCGAAACCTATTGATAGAGGTATCAACCATCATAATCGGACCATTTTAGATTTTTGCCGCCCAAAAACTTGTGGGCTATAGCACAGTTGATTTTCAATAAAATTGAATTTTCCAAGAAATGTTTAGAAATAATCGAGCAATCAAAATGAAAATTGTCACAGCAATTACAGGTCCCGAAACCTATTGATAGAGGTATCAACCATCATAATCGGACCATTTTAGATTTTTGCCGCCCAAAAACTTGTGGGCTATAGCACAGTTGATTTTCAATAAAATTGAATTTTCTAAGAAATGTTTAGAAATAATCGAGCAATCAAAATGAAAATTGTCACAGCAATTACAGGTCCCGAAACCTATTGATAGAGGTATCAACCATCATAATCGGACCATTTTAGATTTTTGCCGCCCAAAAACTTGTGGGCTATAGCACAGTTGATTTTCAATAAAATTGAATTTTCCAAGAAATGTTTAGAAATAATCGAGCAATCAAAATGAAAATTGTCACAGCAATTACAGGTCCCGAAACCTATTGATAGAGGTATCAACCATCATAATCGGAGCATTTTAGATTTTTGCCGCCCAAAAACTTGTGGGCTATAGCACAGTTGATTTTCAATAAAATTGAATTTTCTAAGAAATGTTTAGAAATAATCGAGCAATCAAAATGAAAATTGTCACAGCAATTACAGGTCCCGAAACCTATTGATAGAGGTATCAACCATCATAATCGGAGCATTTTAGATTTTTGCCGCCCAAAAACTTGTGGGCTATAGCACAGTTGATTTTCAATAAAATTGAGTTTTCTAAGAAATGTTTAGAAATAATCGAGCAATGAAAATGAAAATTGTCACAGCAATTACAGGTCCCGAAACCTATTGATAGAGGTATCAACCATCATAATCGGAGCATTTTAGATTTTTGCCGCCCAAAAACTTGTGGGCTATATATAGCACAGTTGATTTTCAATAAAATTGAATTTTCCAAGAAATGTTTAGAAATAATCGAGCAATCAAAATGAAAATTGTCACAGCAATTACAGGTCCCGAAACCTATTGATAGAGGTATCAACCATCATAATCGGACCATTTTAGATTTTTGCCGCCCAAAAACTTGTGGGCTATAGCACAGTTGATTTTCAATAAAATTGAATTTTCCAAGAAATGTTTAGAAATAATCGAGCAATCAAAATGAAAATTGTCATAGCAATTACAGGTCCCGAAACCTATTGATAGAGGTATCAACCATCATAATCGGAGCATTTTAGATTTTTGCCGCCCAAAAACTTGTGGGCTATAGCACAGTTGATTTTCAATAAAATTGAGTTTTCTAAGAAATGTTTAGAAATAATCGAGCAATCAAAATGAAAATTGTCACAGCAATTACAGGTCCCGAAACCTATTGATAGAGGTATCAACCATCATAATCGGACCATTTTAGATTTTTGCCGCCCAAAAACTTGTGGGCTATAGCACAGTTGATTTTCAATAAAATTGAATTTTCCAAGAAATGTTTAGAAATAATCGAGCAATCAAAATGAAAATTGTCACAGCAATTACAGGTCCCGAAACCTATTGATAGAGGTATCAACCATCATAATCGGAGCATTTTAGATTTTTGCCGCCCAAAAACTTGTGGGCTATAGCACAGTTGATTTTCAATAAAATTGAATTTTCTAAGAAATGTTTAGAAATAATCGAGCAATCAAAATTAAAATTGTCACAGCAATTACAGGTCCCGAAACCTATTGATAGAGGTATCAACCATCATAATCGGACCATTTTAGATTTTTGCCGCCCAAAAACTTGTGGGCTATAGCACAGTTGATTTTCAATAAAATTGAGTTTTCTAAGAAATGTTTAGAAATAATCGAGCAATGAAAATGAAAATTGTCACAGCAATTACAGGTCCCGAAACCTATTGATAGAGGTATCAACCATCATAATCGGACCATTTTAGATTTTTGCCGCCCAAAAACTTGTGGGCTATAGCACAGTTGATTTTCAATAAAATTGAATTTTCTAAGAAATGTTTAGAAATAATCGAGCAATCAAAATGGAAATTGTCACAGCAATTACAGGTCCCGAAACCTATTGATAGAGGTATCAACCATCATAATCGGAGCATTTTAGATTTTTGCCGCCCAAAAACTTGTGGGCTATAGCACAGTTGATTTTCAATAAAATTGAATTTTCTAAGAAATGTTTAGAAATAATCGAGCAATCAAAATTAAAATTGTCACAGCAATTACAGGTCCCGAAACCTATTGATAGAGGTATCAACCATCATAATCGGACCATTTTAGATTTTTGCCGCCCAAAAACTTGTGGGCTATAGCACAGTTGATTTTCAATAAAATTGAATTTTCCAAGAAATGTTTAGAAATAATCGAGCAATCAAAATGAAAATTGTCACAGCAATTACAGGTCCCGAAACCTATTGATAGAGGTATCAACCATCATAATCGGAGCATTTTAGATTTTTGCCGCCCAAAAACTTGTGGGCTATAGCACAGTTGATTTTCAATAAAATTGAGTTTTCTAAGAAATGTTTAGAAATAATCGAGCAATCAAAATGAAAATTGTCACAGCAATTACAGGTCCCGAAACCTATTGATAGAGGTATCAACCATCATAATCGGACCATTTTAGATTTTTGCCGCCCAAAAACTTGTGGGCTATAGCACAGTTGATTTTCAATAAAATTGAATTTTCTAAGAAATGTTTAGAAATAATCGAGCAATCAAAATGAAAATTGTCACAGCAATTACAGGTCCCGAAACCTATTGATAGAGGTATCAACCATCATAATCGGACCATTTTAGATTTTTGCTGCCCAAAAACTTGTGGGCTATAGCACAGTTGATTTTCAATAAAATTGAATTTTCTAAGAAATGTTTAGAAATAATCGAGCAATCAAAATGAAAATTGTCACAGCAATTACAGGTCCCGAAACCTATTGATAGAGGTATCAACCATCATAATCGGACCATTTTAGATTTTTGCCGCCCAAAAACTTGTGGGCTATAGCACAGTTGATTTTCAATAAAATTGAATTTTCTAAGAAATGTTTAGAAATAATCGAGCAATCAAAATGAAAATTGTCACAGCAATTACAGGTCCCGAAACCTATTGATAGAGGTATCAACCATCATAATCGGACCATTTTAGATTTTTGCCGCCCAAAAACTTGTGGGCTATAGCACAGTTGATTTTCAATAAAATTGAATTTTCTAAGAAATGTTTAGAAATAATCGAGCAATCAAAATGAAAATTGTCACAGCAATTACAGGTCCCGAAACCTATTGATAGAGGTATCAACCATCATAATCGGAGCATTTTAGATTTTTGCCGCCCAAAAACTTGTGGGCTATAGCACAGTTGATTTTCAATAAAATTGAGTTTTCTAAGAAATGTTTAGAAATAATCGAGCAATCAAAATGAAAATTGTCACAGCAATTACAGGTCCCGAAACCTATTGATAGAGGTATCAACCATCATAATCGGACCATTTTAGATTTTTGCCGCCCAAAAACTTGTGGGCTATAGCACAGTTGATTTTCAATAAAATTGAGTTTTCTAAGAAATGTTTAGAAATAATCGAGCAATGAAAATGAAAATTGTCACAGCAATTACAGGTCCCGAAACCTATTGATAGAGGTATCAACCATCATAATCGGAGCATTTTAGATTTTTGCCGCCCAAAAACTTGTGGGCTATAGCACAGTTGATTTTCAATAAAATTGAATTTTCTAAGAAATGTTTAGAAATAATCGAGCAATCAAAATGAAAATTGTCACAGCAATTACAGGTCCCGAAACCTATTGATAGAGGTATCAACCATCATAATCGGACCATTTTAGATTTTTGCCGCCCAAAAACTTGTGGGCTATAGCACAGTTGATTTTCAATAAAATTGAATTTTCCAAGAAATGTTTAGAAATAATCGAGCAATCAAAATGAAAATTGTCACAGCAATTACAGGTCCCGAAACCTATTGATAGAGGTATCAACCATCATAATCGGACCATTTTAGATTTTTGCCGCCCAAAAACTTGTGGGCTATAGCACAGTTGATTTTCAATAAAATTGAGTTTTCTAAGAAATGTTTAGAAATAATCGAGCAATGAAAATGAAAATTGTCACAGCAATTACAGGTCCCGAAACCTATTGATAGAGGTATCAACCATCATAATCGGAGCATTTTAGATTTTTGCCGCCCAAAAACTTGTGGGCTATAGCACAGTTGATTTTCAATAAAATTGAATTTTCTAAGAAATGTTTAGAAATAATCGAGCAATCAAAATGAAAATTGTCACAGCAATTACAGGTCCCGAAACCTATTGATAGAGGTATCAACCATCATAATCGGACCATTTTAGATTTTTGCCGCCCAAAAACTTGTGGGCTATAGCACAGTTGATTTTCAATAAAATTGAATTTTCCAAGAAATGTTTAGAAATAATCGAGCAATCAAAATGAAAATTGTCACAGCAATTACAGGTCCCGAAACCTATTGATAGAGGTATCAACCATCATAATCGGACCATTTTAGATTTTTGCCGCCCAAAAACTTGTGGGCTATAGCACAGTTGATTTTCAATAAAATTGAATTTTCTAAGAAATGTTTAGAAATAATCGAGCAATCAAAATGAAAATTGTCACAGCAATTACAGGTCCCGAAACCTATTGATAGAGGTATCAACCATCATAATCGGACCATTTTAGATTTTTGCCGCCCAAAAACTTGTGGGCTATAGCACAGTTGATTTTCAATAAAATTGAATTTTCCAAGAAATGTTTAGAAATAATCGAGCAATCAAAATGAAAATTGTCACAGCAATTACAGGTCCCGAAACCTATTGATAGAGGTATCAACCATCATAATCGGAGCATTTTAGATTTTTGCCGCCCAAAAACTTGTGGGCTATAGCACAGTTGATTTTCAATAAAATTGAATTTTCTAAGAAATGTTTAGAAATAATCGAGCAATCAAAATGAAAATTGTCACAGCAATTACAGGTCCCGAAACCTATTGATAGAGGTATCAACCATCATAATCGGAGCATTTTAGATTTTTGCCGCCCAAAAACTTGTGGGCTATAGCACAGTTGATTTTCAATAAAATTGAGTTTTCTAAGAAATGTTTAGAAATAATCGAGCAATGAAAATGAAAATTGTCACAGCAATTACAGGTCCCGAAACCTATTGATAGAGGTATCAACCATCATAATCGGAGCATTTTAGATTTTTGCCGCCCAAAAACTTGTGGGCTATATATAGCACAGTTGATTTTCAATAAAATTGAATTTTCCAAGAAATGTTTAGAAATAATCGAGCAATCAAAATGAAAATTGTCACAGCAATTACAGGTCCCGAAACCTATTGATAGAGGTATCAACCATCATAATCGGACCATTTTAGATTTTTGCCGCCCAAAAACTTGTGGGCTATAGCACAGTTGATTTTCAATAAAATTGAATTTTCCAAGAAATGTTTAGAAATAATCGAGCAATCAAAATGAAAATTGTCATAGCAATTACAGGTCCCGAAACCTATTGATAGAGGTATCAACCATCATAATCGGAGCATTTTAGATTTTTGCCGCCCAAAAACTTGTGGGCTATAGCACAGTTGATTTTCAATAAAATTGAGTTTTCTAAGAAATGTTTAGAAATAATCGAGCAATCAAAATGAAAATTGTCACAGCAATTACAGGTCCCGAAACCTATTGATAGAGGTATCAACCATCATAATCGGACCATTTTAGATTTTTGCCGCCCAAAAACTTGTGGGCTATAGCACAGTTGATTTTCAATAAAATTGAATTTTCCAAGAAATGTTTAGAAATAATCGAGCAATCAAAATGAAAATTGTCACAGCAATTACAGGTCCCGAAACCTATTGATAGAGGTATCAACCATCATAATCGGAGCATTTTAGATTTTTGCCGCCCAAAAACTTGTGGGCTATAGCACAGTTGATTTTCAATAAAATTGAATTTTCTAAGAAATGTTTAGAAATAATCGAGCAATCAAAATTAAAATTGTCACAGCAATTACAGGTCCCGAAACCTATTGATAGAGGTATCAACCATCATAATCGGAGCATTTTAGATTTTTGCCGCCCAAAAACTTGTGGGCTATAGCACAGTTGATTTTCAATAAAATTGAGTTTTCTAAGAAATGTTTAGAAATAATCGAGCAATGAAAATGAAAATTGTCACAGCAATTACAGGTCCCGAAACCTATTGATAGAGGTATCAACCATCATAATCGGAGCATTTTAGATTTTTGCCGCCCAAAAACTTGTGGGCTATATATAGCACAGTTGATTTTCAATAAAATTGAATTTTCCAAGAAATGTTTAGAAATAATCGAGCAATCAAAATGAAAATTGTCACAGCAATTACAGGTCCCGAAACCTATTGATAGAGGTATCAACCATCATAATCGGACCATTTTAGATTTTTGCCGCCCAAAAACTTGTGGGCTATAGCACAGTTGATTTTCAATAAAATTGAATTTTCCAAGAAATGTTTAGAAATAATCGAGCAATCAAAATGAAAATTGTCATAGCAATTACAGGTCCCGAAACCTATTGATAGAGGTATCAACCATCATAATCGGAGCATTTTAGATTTTTGCCGCCCAAAAACTTGTGGGCTATAGCACAGTTGATTTTCAATAAAATTGAGTTTTCTAAGAAATGTTTAGAAATAATCGAGCAATCAAAATGAAAATTGTCACAGCAATTACAGGTCCCGAAACCTATTGATAGAGGTATCAACCATCATAATCGGACCATTTTAGATTTTTGCCGCCCAAAAACTTGTGGGCTATAGCACAGTTGATTTTCAATAAAATTGAATTTTCCAAGAAATGTTTAGAAATAATCGAGCAATCAAAATGAAAATTGTCACAGCAATTACAGGTCCCGAAACCTATTGATAGAGGTATCAACCATCATAATCGGAGCATTTTAGATTTTTGCCGCCCAAAAACTTGTGGGCTATAGCACAGTTGATTTTCAATAAAATTGAATTTTCTAAGAAATGTTTAGAAATAATCGAGCAATCAAAATTAAAATTGTCACAGCAATTACAGGTCCCGAAACCTATTGATAGAGGTATCAACCATCATAATCGGACCATTTTAGATTTTTGCCGCCCAAAAACTTGTGGGCTATAGCACAGTTGATTTTCAATAAAATTGAGTTTTCTAAGAAATGTTTAGAAATAATCGAGCAATGAAAATGAAAATTGTCACAGCAATTACAGGTCCCGAAACCTATTGATAGAGGTATCAACCATCATAATCGGACCATTTTAGATTTTTGCCGCCCAAAAACTTGTGGGCTATAGCACAGTTGATTTTCAATAAAATTGAATTTTCTAAGAAATGTTTAGAAATAATCGAGCAATCAAAATGGAAATTGTCACAGCAATTACAGGTCCCGAAACCTATTGATAGAGGTATCAACCATCATAATCGGAGCATTTTAGATTTTTGCCGCCCAAAAACTTGTGGGCTATAGCACAGTTGATTTTCAATAAAATTGAATTTTCTAAGAAATGTTTAGAAATAATCGAGCAATCAAAATTAAAATTGTCACAGCAATTACAGGTCCCGAAACCTATTGATAGAGGTATCAACCATCATAATCGGACCATTTTAGATTTTTGCCGCCCAAAAACTTGTGGGCTATAGCACAGTTGATTTTCAATAAAATTGAATTTTCCAAGAAATGTTTAGAAATAATCGAGCAATCAAAATGAAAATTGTCACAGCAATTACAGGTCCCGAAACCTATTGATAGAGGTATCAACCATCATAATCGGAGCATTTTAGATTTTTGCCGCCCAAAAACTTGTGGGCTATAGCACAGTTGATTTTCAATAAAATTGAGTTTTCTAAGAAATGTTTAGAAATAATCGAGCAATGAAAATGAAAATTGTCACAGCAATTACAGGTCCCGAAACCTATTGATAGAGGTATCAACCATCATAATCGGAGCATTTTAGATTTTTGCCGCCCAAAAACTTGTGGGCTATAGCACAGTTGATTTTCAATAAAATTGAATTTTCTAAGAAATGTTTAGAAATAATCGAGCAATCAAAATTAAAATTGTCACAGCAATTACAGGTCCCGAAACCTATTGATAGAGGTATCAACCATCATAATCGGACCATTTTAGATTTTTGCCGCCCAAAAACTTGTGGGCTATAGCACAGTTGATTTTCAATAAAATTGAATTTTCCAAGAAATGTTTAGAAATAATCGAGCAATCAAAATGAAAATTGTCACAGCAATTACAGGTCCCGAAACCTATTGATAGAGGTATCAACCATCATAATCGGAGCATTTTAGATTTTTGCCGCCCAAAAACTTGTGGGCTATAGCACAGTTGATTTTCAATAAAATTGAATTTTCTAAGAAATGTTTAGAAATAATCGAGCAATCAAAATTAAAATTGTCACAGCAATTACAGGTCCCGAAACCTATTGATAGAGGTATCAACCATCATAATCGGACCATTTTAGATTTTTGCCGCCCAAAAACTTGTGGGCTATAGCACAGTTGATTTTCAATAAAATTGAATTTTCTAAGAAATGTTTAGAAATAATCGAGCAATCAAAATTAAAATTGTCACAGCAATTACAGGTCCCGAAACCTATTGATAGAGGTATCAACCATCATAATCGGACCATTTTAGATTTTTGCCGCCCAAAAACTTGTGGGCTATAGCACAGTTGATTTTCAATAAAATTGAGTTTTCTAAGAAATGTTTAGAAATAATCGAGCAATGAAAATGAAAATTGTCACAGCAATTACAGGTCCCGAAACCTATTGATAGAGGTATCAACCATCATAATCGGACCATTTTAGATTTTTGCCGCCCAAAAACTTGTGGGCTATAGCACAGTTGATTTTCAATAAAATTGAATTTTCTAAGAAATGTTTAGAAATAATCGAGCAATCAAAATGGAAATTGTCACAGCAATTACAGGTCCCGAAACCTATTGATAGAGGTATCAACCATCATAATCGGAGCATTTTAGATTTTTGCCGCCCAAAAACTTGTGGGCTATAGCACAGTTGATTTTCAATAAAATTGAGTTTTCTAAGAAATGTTTAGAAATAATCGAGCAATCAAAATGAAAATTGTCACAGCAATTACAGGTCCCGAAACCTATTGATAGAGGTATCAACCATCATAATCGGACCATTTTAGATTTTTGCCGCCCAAAAACTTGTGGGCTATAGCACAGTTGATTTTCAATAAAATTGAATTTTCCAAGAAATGTTTAGAAATAATCGAGCAATCAAAATGAAAATTGTCACAGCAATTACAGGTCCCGAAACCTATTGATAGAGGTATCAACCATCATAATCGGACCATTTTAGATTTTTGCCGCCCAAAAACTTGTGGGCTATAGCACAGTTGATTTTCAATAAAATTGAATTTTCTAAGAAATGTTTAGAAATAATCGAGCAATCAAAATGAAAATTGTCACAGCAATTACAGGTCCCGAAACCTATTGATAGAGGTATCAACCATCATAATCGGACCATTTTAGATTTTTGCCGCCCAAAAACTTGTGGGCTATAGCACAGTTGATTTTCAATAAAATTGAGTTTTCTAAGAAATGTTTAGAAATAATCGAGCAATCAAAATGAAAATTGTCACAGCAATTACAGGTCCCGAAACCTATTGATAGAGGTATCAACCATCATAATCGGAGCATTTTAGATTTTTGCCGCCCAAAAACTTGTGGGCTATAGCACAGTTGATTTTCAATAAAATTGAATTTTCCAAGAAATGTTTAGAAATAATCGAGCAATCAAAATGAAAATTGTCACAGCAATTACAGGTCCCGAAACCTATTGATAGAGGTATCAACCATCATAATCGGACCATTTTAGATTTTTGCCGCCCAAAAACTTGTGGGCTATAGCACAGTTGATTTTCAATAAAATTGAATTTTCTAAGAAATGTTTAGAAATAATCGAGCAATCAAAATTAAAATTGTCACAGCAATTACAGGTCCCGAAACCTATTGATAGAGGTATCAACCATCATAATCGGACCATTTTAGATTTTTGCCGCCCAAAAACTTGTGGGCTATAGCACAGTTGATTTTCAATAAAATTAAGTTTTCTAAGAAATGTTTAGAAATAATCGAGCAATGAAAATGAAAATTGTCACAGCAATTACAGGTCCCGAAACCTATTGATAGAGGTATCAACCATCATAATCGGACCATTTTAGATTTTTGCCGCCCAAAAACTTGTGGGCTATAGCACAGTTGATTTTCAATAAAATTGAATTTTCTAAGAAATGTTTAGAAATAATCGAGCAATCAAAATGGAAATTGTCACAGCAATTACAGGTCCCGAAACCTATTGATAGAGGTATCAACCATCATAATCGGAGCATTTTAGATTTTTGCCGCCCAAAAACTTGTGGGCTATAGCACAGTTGATTTTCAATAAAATTGAATTTTCTAAGAAATGTTTAGAAATAATCGAGCAATCAAAATTAAAATTGTCACAGCAATTACAGGCCCCGAAACCTATTGATAGAGGTATCAACCATCATAATCGGACCATTTTAGATTTTTGCCGCCCAAAAACTTGTGGGCTATAGCACAGTTGATTTTCAATAAAATTGAATTTTCCAAGAAATGTTTAGAAATAATCGAGCAATCAAAATGAAAATTGTCACAGCAATTATAGGTCCCGAAACCTATTGATAGAGGTATCAACCATCATAATCGGAGCATTTTAGATTTTTGCCGCCCAAAAACTTGTGGGCTATAGCACAGTTGATTTTCAATAAAATTGAATTTTCTAAGAAATGTTTAGAAATAATCGAGCAATCAAAATTAAAATTGTCACAGCAATTACAGGTCCCGAAACCTATTGATAGAGGTATCAACCATCATAATCGGACCATTTTAGATTTTTGCCGCCCAAAAACTTGTGGGCTATAGCACAGTTGATTTTCAATAAAATTGAGTTGTCTAAGAAATGTTTAGAAATAATCGAGCAATGAAAATGAAAATTGTCACAGCAATTACAGGTCCCGAAACCTATTGATAGAGGTATCAACCATCATAATCGGACCATTTTAGATTTTTGCCGCCCAAAAACTTGTGGGCTATAGCACAGTTGATTTTCAATAAAATTGAATTTTCTAAGAAATGTTTAGAAATAATCGAGCAATCAAAATGGAAATTGTCACAGCAATTACAGGTCCCGAAACCTATTGATAGAGGTATCAACCATCATAATCGGAGCATTTTAGATTTTTGCCGCCCAAAAACTTGTGGGCTATAGCACAGTTGATTTTCAATAAAATTGAATTTTCTAAGAAATGTTTAGAAATAATCGAGCAATCAAAATTAAAATTGTCACAGCAATTACAGGTCCCGAAACCTATTGATAGAGGTATCAACCATCATAATCGGACCATTTTAGATTTTTGCCGCCCAAAAACTTGTGGGCTATAGCACAGTTGATTTTCAATAAAATTGAATTTTCCAAGAAATGTTTAGAAATAATCGAGCAATCAAAATGAAAATTGTCACAGCAATTACAGGTCCCGAAACCTATTGATAGAGGTATCAACCATCATAATCGGAGCATTTTAGATTTTTGCCGCCCAAAAACTTGTGGGCTATAGCACAGTTGATTTTCAATAAAATTGAGTTTTCTAAGAAATGTTTAGAAATAATCGAGCAATCAAAATGAAAATTGTCACAGCAATTACAGGTCCCGAAACCTATTGATAGAGGTATCAACCATCATAATCGGAGCATTTTAGATTTTTGCCGCCCAAAAACTTGTGGGCTATAGCACAGTTGATTTTCAATAAAATTGAATTTTCCAAGAAATGTTTAGAAATAATCGAGCAATCAAAATGAAAATTGTCACAGCAATTACAGGTCCCGAAAGCTATTGATAGAGGTATCAACCATCATAATCGGAGCATTTTAGATTTTTGCCGCCCAAAAACTTGTGGGCTATAGCACAGTTGATTTTCAATAAAATTGAATTTTCCAAGAAATGTTTAGAAATAATCGAGCAATCAAAATGAAAATTGTCACAGCAATTACAGGTCCCGAAACCTATTGATAGAGGTATCAACCATCATAATCGGAGCATTTTAGATTTTTGCCGCCCAAAAACTTGTGGGCTATAGCACAGTTGATTTTCAATAAAATTGAATTTTCTAAGAAATGTTTAGAAATAATCGAGCAATCAAAATTAAAATTGTCACAGCAATTACAGGTCCCGAAACCTATTGATAGAGGTATCAACCATCATAATCGGACCATTTTAGATTTTTGCCGCCCGAAAACTTGTGGGCTATAGCACAGTTGATTTTCAATAAAATTGAATTTTCTAAAAAATGTTTAGAAATAATCGAGCAATCAAAATGAAAATTGTCACAGCAATTATAGGTCCCGAAACCTATTGATAGAGGTATCAACCATCATAATCGGAGCATTTTAGATTTTTGCCGCCCAAAAACTTGTGGGCTATAGCACAGTTGATTTTCAATAAAATTGAATTTTCCAAGAAATGTTTAGAAATAATCGAGCAATCAAAATTAAAATTGTCACAGCAATTACAGGTCCCGAAACCTATTGATAGAGGTATCAACCATCATAATCGGAGCATTTTAGATTTTTGCCGCCCAAAAACTTGTGGGCTATAGCACAGTTGATTTTCAATAAAATTGAATTTTCTAAGAAATGTTTAGAAATAATCGAGCAATGAAAATGAAAATTGTCACAGCAATTACAGGTCCCGAAACCTATTGATAGAGGTATCAACCATCATAATCGGAGCATTTTAGATTTTTGCCGCCCAAAAACTTGTGGGCTATAGCACAGTTGATTTTCAATAAAATTGAATTTTCTAAGAAATGTTTAGAAATAATCGAGCAATCAAAATGAAAATTGTCACAGCAATTACAGGTCCCGAAACCTATTGATAGAGGTATCAACCATCATAATCGGACCATTTTAGATTTTTGCCGCCCAAAAACTTGTGGGCTATAGCACAGTTGATTTTCAATAAAATTGAATTTTCTAAGAAATGTTTAGAAATAATCGAGCAATCAAAATTAAAATTGTCACAGCAATTACAGGTCCCGAAACCTATTGATAGAGGTATCAACCATCATAATCGGACCATTTTAGATTTTTGCCGCCCAAAAACTTGTGGGCTATAGCACAGTTGATTTTCAATAAAATTGAGTTTTCTAAGAAATGTTTAGAAATAATCGAGCAATGAAAATGAAAATTGTCACAGCAATTACAGGTCCCGAAACCTATTGATAGAGGTATCAACCATCATAATCGGAGCATTTTAGATTTTTGCCGCCCAAAAACTTGTGGGCTATAGCACAGTTGATTTTCAATAAAATTGAATTTTCTAAGAAATGTTTAGAAATAATCGAGCAATCAAAATGAAAATTGTCACAGCAATTACAGGTCCCGAAACCTATTGATAGAGGTATCAACCATCATAATCGGAGCATTTTAGATTTTTGCCGCCCAAAAACTTGTGGGCTATAGCACAGTTGATTTTCAATAAAATTGAGTTTTCTAAGAAATGTTTAGAAATAATCGAGCAATCAAAATGAAAATTGTCACAGCAATTACAGGTCCCGAAACCTATTGATAGAGGTATCAACCATCATAATCGGACCATTTTAGATTTTTGCCGCCCAAAAACTTGTGGGCTATAGCACAGTTGATTTTCAATAAAATTGAATTTTCCAAGAAATGTTTAGAAATAATCGAGCAATCAAAATGAAAATTGTCACAGCAATTACAGGTCCCGAAACCTATTGATAGAGGTATCAACCATCATAATCGGAGCATTTTAGATTTTTGCCGCCCAAAAACTTGTGGGCTATAGCACAGTTGATTTTCAATAAAATTGAATTTTCTAAGAAATGTTTAGAAATAATCGAGCAATCAAAATTAAAATTGTCACAGCAATTACAGGTCCCGAAACCTATTGATAGAGGTATCAACCATCATAATCGGACCATTTTAGATTTTTGCCGCCCAAAAACTTGTGGGCTATAGCACAGTTGATTTTCAATAAAATTGAATTTTCTAAGAAATGTTTAGAAATAATCGAGCAATCAAAATGAAAATTGTCACAGCAATTACAGGTCCCGAAACCTATTGATAGAGGTATCAACCATCATAATCGGACCATTTTAGATTTTTGCCACCCAAAAACTTGTGGGCTATAGCACAGTTGATTTTCAATAAAATTGAATTTTCTAAGAAATGTTTAGAAATAATCGAGCAATCAAAATGAAAATTGTCACAGC
Organism: Tipula vernalis; assembly: GCA_958295665.1. Lineage (NCBI taxonomy): Eukaryota > Metazoa > Arthropoda > Insecta > Diptera > Tipulidae > Tipula > Tipula vernalis. The sequence continues at coordinate 95,972,280 of OY282560.1, forward strand.
AATTACAGGTCCCGAAACCTATTGATAGAGGTATCAACCATCATAATCGGACCATTTTAGATTTTTGCCACCCAAAAACTTGTGGGCTATAGCACAGTTGATTTTCAATAAAATTGAATTTTCCAAGAAATGTTTAGAAATAATCGAGCAATGAAAATGAAAATTGTCACAGCAATTACAGGTCCCGAAACCTATTGATAGAGGTATCAACCATCATAATCGGAGCATTTTAGATTTTTGCCGCCCAAAAACTTGTGGGCTATAGCACAGTTGATTTTCAATAAAATTGAATTTTCTAAGAAATGTTTAGAAATAATCGAGCAATCAAAATTAAAATTGTCACAGCAATTACAGGTCCCGAAACCTATTGATAGAGGTATCAACCATCATAATCGGAGCATTTTAGATTTTTGCCGCCCAAAAACTTGTGGGCTATAGCACAGTTGATTTTCAATAAAATTGAATTTTCTAAGAAATGTTTAGAAATAATCGAGCAATCAAAATGAAAATTGTCACAGCAATTACAGGTCCCGAAACCTATTGATAGAGGTATCAACCATCATAATCGGACCATTTTAGATTTTTGCCGCCCAAAAACTTGTGGGCTATAGCACAGTTGATTTTCAATAAAATTGAATTTTCCAAGAAATGTTTAGAAATAATCGAGCAATCAAAATGAAAATTGTCACAGCAATTACAGGTCCCGAAACCTATTGATAGAGGTATCAACCATCATAATCGGACCATTTTAGATTTTTGCCGCCCAAAAACTTGTGGGCTATAGCACAGTTGATTTTCAATAAAATTGAGTTTTCTAAGAAATGTTTAGAAATAATCGAGCAATCAAAATTAAAATTGTCACAGCAATTACAGGTCCCGAAACCTATTGATAGAGGTATCAACCATCATAATCGGACCATTTTAGATTTTTGCCGCCCAAAAACTTGTGGGCTATAGCACAGTTGATTTTCAATAAAATTGAATTTTCTAAGAAATGTTTAGAAATAATCGAGCAATCAAAATGAAAATTGTCACAGCAATTACAGGTCCCGAAACCTATTGATAGAGGTATCAACCATCATAATCGGAGCATTTTAGATTTTTGCCGCCCAAAAACTTGTGGGCTATAGCACAGTTGATTTTCAATAAAATTGAGTTTTCTAAGAAATGTTTAGAAATAATCGAGCAATGAAAATGAAAATTGTCACAGCAATTACAGGTCCCGAAACCTATTGATAGAGGTATCAACCATCATAATCGGAGCATTTTAGATTTTTGCCGCCCAAAAACTTGTGGGCTATAGCACAGTTGATTTTCAATAAAATTGAATTTTCTAAGAAATGTTTAGAAATAATCGAGCAATCAAAATGAAAATTGTCACAGCAATTACAGGTCCCGAAACCTATTGATAGAGGTATCAACCATCATAATCGGACCATTTTAGATTTTTGCCGCCCGAAAACTTGTGGGCTATAGCACAGTTGATTTTCAATAAAATTGAATTTTCTAAAAAATGTTTAGAAATAATCGAGCAATCAAAATGAAAATTGTCACAGCAATTATAGGTCCCGAAACCTATTGATAGAGGTATCAACCATCATAATCGGAGCATTTTAGATTTTTGCCGCCCAAAAACTTGTGGGCTATAGCACAGTTGATTTTCAATAAAATTGAATTTTCCAAGAAATGTTTAGAAATAATCGAGCAATCAAAATGAAAATTGTCATTATAAATATACTTATAACATAACATTTTATTCAAATTATATATATATAGAATATGTAACATGTCCTTTTTTTTTTTTTTTTTTTTTTTTTAATTTTTTATTTTTATGTTTCATATTTTGAGTTCAATTTAAATTTAAAAATATAACATTTCTAATTAATTCATAAATAATATAAATTATTAAAATAAATTTAAAATTAAAATAAATCTTTAATTTACATGAATACTTAGTTAATAATTAAAGATTCAGCTTACAAGGTTTTTTAATATTTCTTTTCGGTTTCATTCTTATATTATCATTTTTAATAGTACTGTTTCTTTTAGTTTCAAATTGTTCAAGATTCTCTGTAATTTTATCTGAACTGTTTCTTTCCATTCCCAATCGTTCTTTTATCAAAAATCTATTACGTCTGTAAATAACGTTATCTTCCGAAAGTATCTTATAAGATCGAGGTAGATCTTTTAAAACTTCTACTATCTTTCCTTTCATCCATAACGATTTTGGATCTTTCTTAAAGTAAACTAATTGACCATTATCTCAGTTTGATAATGTATTTTTCACATTCTTATCATGATAGAATTTCATTTTATTTTGATTGTCTCCAATACATTGTTCGTATTTATCTATATCAATTAATTTAGGTTTCAGTTTATCAGAATGCATAGGCAATTTTGTTCTCAGTCTTCTAGACATCAACAGTTCAGCCGGTGAGTATAAATTGTTTTTGGGTGTTGTACGGAAATGTAACAGACTTATATAAGGATCACTTCCTTCTTCCTCGCTTTTATACAAAATATTTTTTATGGTTTTGACCGAATTTTCAACTAAACCGTTTGATTTAGGATGGTGTGGACTGGATGTTCTGTGGGTAATACCCCAATTTTGAAAAAACAACTGTAATTGTTCTGAATTAAATGGTGGTCCATTATCTGAAATTAGTTTTTCCGGAATACCATGACGAGCGAAAATTGATTTTAATTGAGCAATAACTTGATTTGTTGAATACCCTGATGTTAATTGAGCTATTTCGACATATTTTGAAAAATAATCTATCAAGATTAAATACGTTCTCGACTTAAACGAAAAAAAATCAACTCCAACTTTCGAAAATGGTAAATTTGGTACGTCATGAGGTATTAGTGTTTGTTTTGTATTGTTGGCAGAATATTTCATGCAAACATCACATGTCTGAATCAAATTCTTTATGTCATTAGACATGTTTGGCCAATATATTAATTCTCTAGCCAGCCGAATACATTTTTCTACCCCTAAATGACTTTCATGAATTTTTTCTAGCATTTCCCTGCGAAGACTATTGGGTATAATAATATTTTGTCCTTTTAGAACTAAATTATCTAGTATGCTAATTTCGTCTCTAATATTAAAGTAAGGTTTTACACCTTCAGTGACTTGATTTTTTGTTTCCGGCCAACCTTCGTTGCAATATTTTATAAGTATTTGCAATATAATGTCCTTTGTTGTTGCGTCCTTTAATTGACTCATTTGATTTTTAGATAACGACAAGTCATTAACAACATTTATAGACATTCGCAAGTCATCATCCAAATCATTATTCTCAGAATTTTTAAGTGCTAGTCTTGATAGAGTGTCTGCTATGACTAATGATTTTCCAGGCTTATAAATTACATTTAAGTCGTACTTTTGTATTCTTAGCATCATACGCTGTAATCTAATCGGTACTTGATGCAATGATTTTTTAAAAAGAGTTACTAACGGTTGATGATCTGTTTCTACTTGAACTATTTGACCATACAGGTATTGGTGAAATTTCTCGCATCCGAAAACTATGGCCAATAACTCTTTTTCAATTTGAGCATATCGTTGTTGTGTTTCCGTTAGCGACTTGGAGGAGAAAGCAAGAGGTTTATTTTCTTGCAAAATAACCGCGCCTAAAGCAAATTGTGAAGCATCGACCGAAAGAACGATAGGTTTAGTCGGATTATAATAAGATAATGTCGGTACACTAGCTATATCTCGTTTAAGATTATCAAACGACTGTTGATAATTTTCATCCCAGATGAACTCTGTGTTTTTAGTTAGTAACTGACGTAAATCCTTCGTTTTGTCTGATAAATTATTGATGAACGTTCCTAAATAATTAACCATGCCTAAAAATGTTTGTAAATCTTTTTTGTTGTTCGGACTTGGAATTTTAACAATTGCTTCAATTTTCGAGGGATCTGCTGACATACCTTGATCATTAAATATATGTCCTATATACGAAATTTCTGACTGCCCGAATTTGAATTTCATTTTGTTAAATTTTAAACCAACTGATTTAGCTTTTTCAAATACCCTTACTAGGTTATTATAATGTTCTGTATGGTTCTTCCTAAAAACCAGAATATCATCTATATATATGACAGTACCTGGAAGATCCCCAAATATTTCACACATTATTCTGTGGAAAATTTCCGGTGCTGAACTAATGCCATATGGAAGTTTTAAAAACCTGTATCTCCCAAATGGTGTGTTGAAAGTACACAAATGTGAACTTTCATCATCCAATGGAACCATCCAAAATCCTGAAAAGGCATCTAGTGACGAAAATATTTTTGCACCGTTCAATTGACTACGAATTGTTTCAACATCAGGTATTGGATAATGCGAACGAAGTATCGCTTTATTTAAATTTCTGGGATCTAAACAAATTCTTATTTTGTTATTTGGTTTACTAACTAACACAATCGAATTTACCCATTTAGTTGGTTCTGAAACCTTTGTTATTACGTTGTTTTGACACATTGAGTCCAATTCGTACTTAAGAGATTCTTGTAGGTTGAAAGGAATTCGACGTGGTGGCTCTATTACCGGTGGAACAGATGGATCGACCACTATTTTTGCTTCAACAGGCAAAGTTCCAAGACCCTCAAACAAATATTTATTGCTAGCCACAAATTCTTCTATATTCAAACCCAAACCAACTGATTCGATATCTCGATTTGTTTTTGTCTCTTCTGTTTCATTAATGAACAATGTTTTGGCAATCAAACCCAACTCAACGCTTGCTTTTAGACCCAAAATAGTTTGACATTCAGAATTGACGATTATAAATTTTATCAGATTAGAACGATTATGAACGATACAATTCAAATGACATTCCCCTAATACATTTACATTCTCATTTGTAAGAGTCGAAAGTTTAATAACTGACTTTTTAATAATATTGTGCGACAAATTTATTTTACTTAACATATTCACTGATAATATATTAACCTGAGCACCCGTATCTATTTGTGCATTTAGTTCGACATTATTTATGACTATACTAACAAACCACCCATTTCCATCTGTGTTCATTGTCCTATTAACAATTCCCACGAACATTTCACTAATTTCACTATCAGCATCGTAATTTGAATTTTCATCCGTTTCGACATATTTAATTTTCTTTCTATTTTTAAAACAACATTTAACAAAATGTCCAACCTTTTTACAGTATGAACATGTGGCATTTCGAGCAGGACACACATAGTTATGAACTTGACCACATCTTGTACAAGTAGTTTTACTATTGTGATTAAATTTTGACGGTTTCAAATTCAAATTACGACCCTGAAAATTAGTTGATTTATTATTAAAATTCTTATTTCTATTACCAGACTGTACAAAATGTCCTTTCCTTATGCTTAGGACGTGTTGCTCTTCCTCCTGTCTATCTTTTACTGCGTTGTCAACTTCGCTATTCGCCGTATTTACTATCCTTGCCACTTTTAGTAAATCCTTTATGGTTGTATTTTCCCGCCTTAACAGTTCCTTTTTAACTTCGTTATTTTTCTCATTAAGCCCCGCAATGAACAAATCTTTCACAAATTCATCCTCTTTTTCGCCTAGGTCACAGTCTCTCGCCAAATTTTTTATTGCTGTGAGATATTCCTCTACACCCTCATCATTTTTTTGTTTCCTTCGGAAAAATTCTTGCCTTTTAAGGGTTATGTTTTTTTCAGGCTGGAAATGTTTCTGAAATTCTTCGATTAGTTCCTGATGAGTAACTTTTTCTTCATCCATGTTGAAAGCATTAAATGTTTCGATATACTTGTCGCCGATGAATTGCAATAAAAGTGCGTTTTTTCGTTTATCAGCGAACGCTTGATAACCATTTCCTTTTATAAAAAAGTTGAATTTTTGAAGCCATATGCTCCATTCCTTAGGGCATTTTAATGGTGCTAGATTACCAATATGCGACATATTTATTTATTTTGACAAATTTTTTTTTTTAATTTTACGACAAAAATTTTTTTTTTTTAGTTATTTATCAAATTTTCTTTAATTTTTTGACAAATGACAAATTAATTTAACTTTTTGACAAAGAAATTTTAATTCACTTTAACTTCTGACACCATGTTATTATTTTCCATTTATATTTAATTAGATGTTTAAGTATTTTTATTAAAACACGTTCATCCAGTTTTGTTCATTTATTCAACATGCCGGAAGTACGTCAGCTAACAAAATATATATTTTTTAGTGTTACATCACGTATGCATTACAAATTCCAGTTACTAGTGACATCTAGATTTCATTATTATAAATATACTTATAACATAACATTTTATTCAAATTATATATATATAGAATATGTAACAATAATAATGTAGAATTAAAACGAAGAATTTTGGTTTTCATAGCAATTGTTTCTATTTTTACAACACTGTTTTGAATTTGATTATATTGAGAATCGTAGTTATAAAATTAAAAACTTCTTTTGTTGAATGTACCAAATACAGTATTAAAGTTTTATACTTAAAATCTACTAAATCGATGTGGTTAAATTGAAATATAGTTTTTGGGATTCGTTTATCAATTTAACTTCAAAATATTTTTATTTTAAAAAAAAGTTGTAAATCTCAAAAAGTTTTTATTCAATTTTATTAGTAGATTTTCTTTATAAAATTCATCACACTGTTATTAAAAATTTATAACAATAATTTTTTTGAGTGTGGTATTGAGATTCAGGGACTGTCGTACGCTTTGAAAAATATGCCACTGGATGCAATTTTCCGTCTTCCTGCTTTTGCAACAAAACACTACCGTATCCCAAAGCACTAGCATCGCAGTACTGGACTGTATAAAGCAAGCACCGGAGCAGAAGACAACTGATCTCGCAATATCGTAAAAGCTTGCATACATTCATCGGTGAATCGGAAGTTGTTATTTTGTTTAACTAAATCAAGAAGTAGTTTGGCAATTTTGGAAAAAATGGAAAGAAGCGTCGAAAGTATGAGAAAAGCCCCAAACAAGATTTGAACCTGCTTGGCGTTCGTAGGCACTGGTTAATTACGGATTGCTTCAATATGGCTGTTGCTTGGTCGTATGCCATCGCGATTAACAAGATATCTCAAGTACTCAATCTCAGTAAAACAGAATTTGCACTTTGATAATTTAAGTTTCATACGATATTCACTAATTCTACGCAAAACTTTTTGTAACAAATCAAAATATTCCGGAATCGTCCTAGTTGCTATCTGAATGTCATCCATATAAACAATGATGAGTCCGGATTCAATAAATTCTCTTAAACCACCGGAAATAAACCGTTGAAAGCTATTGGGACCATTTTTAAGTCCAAACGGCATGTCAAGATATTTAAATTGACCATGAGGTGTTACGAACGATGTATAACAAATTGAATCGTCTGCCATTTTGACATGGTGAAAACCACTGCACAAATCAAGTACTGTGAAGTATTTTTTTCCTTTCAAGTCCTCTAAGCAGTCCTCAATAAGCGGAAGTGGGTAATTGTCGCGAATAGCTAATTTATTTAATGCCCGATAGTCGACACATATCCGTGTCTCACCAATTTTTTTTAACGAGCACGATAGGTGATGCTAACTTCATTTTTCTCGCGAAATAACAATCGTCTTGGTGAGCAATGAATTGGCACGTCAGAGGTTAATCTAATTTTCATTTTGTAGTCGTGACAGATAGACGGTATATGTTCATTTTTCATATAATTTTCATCAATTATCCTAAGTAAATTGTCCTGGTGTAAAGAACTCAATCTGGTATTAATATAAATAGCGGAAACATCCGATTCAACATCATTCATTTACAATAGTAGCATCAGAAACACAGAAATAAGTTCTATTCAAAATAACGGTTTTATTCAAATTTTTGTTTAATTCAATATTTGATGATACATTGTCCGGTTTTAATGACAAAAAAATGCCAAACGCATCCATAAAAGCCCGACCAAGTAATATAGGCACAGGCAATACATCATCTGAAATAATCAAAAGAGGCATTGTTTTCACGATTCGATAAAATTTGATAATAATCGGAACTTTCCCGTTAATAAACAATTTGGTTAACACCAAATCCACGATAGTTTGAGTAAATTTGCTTTGAGCTACACAAATCATCCGGAACAAGAGAGCGATGGATGAAGCTAACCGGGCTACCCGTATCAAGTAATGAATAAAACTTATTAAAATCTGTAATTCCTCCGCCACTGTGAGGGAAAGCAACACTTACCAATTGTACGGCAGCTAAAGCGGAATTCATCTCTTGTTGTTCTGGATCACTGGTGTCCGCATCAAATTCAGCAATAGCAGCAACTTTATTTGTTTTGGTTGGGCAATCCTTAATGAGGTGCCCGTTTAATCCACACTTGAAAGAAGCTCCTGGTTTGCATTTGACTTTGTTGCAGTCTTTAGTCACGTGTCCATATGCAGAACAATTGTAGCATCGCACCGATCTATTGTTATTTGGCGAGACTTTTGCTGCGGAAGTAGAAGATGCGATTGTATTGTACGATGATGTTGTTACCAATTTGGTTAGCGTTTGTGCTTTAAGGCTTTCATATCGTGGAAGAAGAGCTTTTAATTGTTCTATTGTAGTGGCGGTATACAACACAGAAACAGCCACACTATTATCCCGAAGTCCCCTGATATTATTATTATTATTGGAGGGCCAAGCGGGCGATCAGCCACTTCGCACTGCGACCTAAAAGATCTATTGTGCTGGATCCTGCTTAATTATCCGTCCAGTCAATTTTCATGTTCTTATTGAACCTGACAATACTGCCTCCCGGTACTTGATACATACTATCTGGGCTTATTGCTCTCCCTCCTAGATGTTTACTACAGCATGTAGTTCCGCTAGAAAGACGGTAGCATTGGATCTCAAGGACCTCGAGAGGGTTGTCCCACTCCCGTATATTCCTACTCCTGCCCCGTAATCCGTTTGATTTTACTCTTACGAGTTGCTGGGAATTGCAAACCGCCTGTAGGTCACCCAGCTATACTACAGGAAGGCTAAATAAAACTGGAGGGTGCCTGGTATCCAGAGTCCGCATATTTTGGACTGATTAACCTTTCAGCCATTCATCCATCGGCATTTGCTGTTCCACCTTAGATTAGGGTTTTTTGTCAAGGTTTTCCCCTTTAGCGCCGTACTTTAGCCTGTGCTAAATGTCCAAAAATGTGGCAAATGGCCTGATTTACCAGTGGTTGCCACGAGGAGGCAGTACGTACACTTGCGAATTGTGAACAGGTTACCCCTTACACAATTGTACCCATCACGCAGCTGCCTAATGACAAGATCAGAACAGCTCACGTGATGCGCACCCTACTGGAAGGTTACCGAGCTGGTAGATTAATCTACTGAACTTTGCCCCCCCCCCCTCCAATAGACGCCAAACCACCAAGTCCCCTGATAACAAAATCGATCAAGTCAGTGTCATCCATTTGCGCTGGACCAGCAATCTCCTGCATGGCAATGCCATATCGCCGCAATGATTCACCTGTTTTCAATTTTCGGGAGCCTAGCAACTGATAAATTTCTTCACGAGTCTGAACACGATTGAATTTTTTCAACAACTTCTCTTTCAAATCTATCCAAGATTTAACTTTCACAGTTTGTAAAAACATTTTTGAAGTCCCATCCAATAACCGGCGTGCACTAAGAAATCGAAATTTCTCGTCGCAATTCAATGGTGCCACAACGCACTCGAAATCATCAATCCACTTTTTAATACAATAAGTGTCATCCTGTAAACTTAGCAATGACAAGCTTAATATCTGAAAATTCATACCGTTTTGGTTGAATTTCTAACCCCTCACGTAACTCTTGTTGTAACATGATTATTTTATGCCGCTTTTCCACTCGCGCTAACTCTTTATTCAGTTGATCGTCTTCAACAATTGCTCCATGTATTTGTTCACGTGACATTAGCAAACTCCCACTGTTTTGCTCAGAATGAACAAAAATTTCATCCTCACTCTCCTAACCACCTTTTCCATCAACGCGATGATCACCGTCCGAATATTCGGTTGGCACCACGTGCTCAGCCAACAAATTTCGCAATTGCGACATGGTAGCCGTCGATGAAAAAACAATTCTACGCTCACTCAGAGCCTCAATCAATTGTTGTCGCGTAAATTTTTTAAAATCACTCATTTTTATTGCTCCAATAATCAAAGAAATATTACACCCCGAATGCAACTTTAATTGGATTATCCAAAACGGCATGACGAAAAGATTATTCAATAAAACACTGTACACTAAAATTTATTGGTTATTACCCCACATTTGAAGTTGTATCTGAATATCTGAAGGGTTGCGCCCAACATTTGCTAATAAACTGAAACCAAAACCAATACATATACATAAATGCCCGATCAGTAAAAATACAATTTAAGAGAAGGGTATAATATGGTGCTCTATCTGTAATAAAAAGACAATACCTGTATATGTTAAGCAACAGAAGCAACCAAAGAGATACTCATTTCTTGTAGATAAGGTTCTGAATTCGGAAATATGACCAACTGGTGTATTTATTAGACCCTTTTATAACCAAAATTTTCAGTCAGGAGCTTCAAATGTGAAATTTCGGATACCAGCTTTAACAGTCAACTCCCACGGAATTTAAGTGATTCAGTTTTACCTCGATGTAAAATCACGATGCCTCTAGTAATCGAGGTAAAGCTAAATTATTATTGCTTGGCGTTCTTGACATCGATTACTACGTGATTACTATCTCTGAAACATAGCTTACTAAAAGTTTTAATTCAGAGGAATAATTCCCACCCAACCACATCGTTCAGAGAAAATCGCTGTTAAGGGTTCGATTTCGAACCGCTGTACGTATTAATGTAGCCGGTCCCTCTATCCTCGTGGTTGCTGTATATGTGCCCGACGGATATTTGTTTTGGAATATTATCTTGAAACTATTAATTTCATCAGTGCTGCCGTTATGTCATTGGTTCATGTCGTTGAATAACTATTATATATTACTTGGACTGATGTTGATGGAGTTTTCACGACCACTTCTTCTGACCAAGAAAAATTAGCAGTCACTGATTATTTTGCTAGCACTGCTTGATGATGTTGAACCGAATATTCAATAGTGGAGGCAAATTCCTCGATTTTAGGAGCCATGGAAAAATAAGCAACCGCCTCATCTTAAAAAAACGTCGTAATAGGTTACATTCTTTATATATTGGTTACACGGTGTTGAGTCTTATTCAAGTTTCAACATTGCTATGTAGGCAGTTTAAAATTTTAGACTGGTTCTTTTACTAAAATAAATAGAAAGAATTTCTATTTTCTTTCTTCTTCGCTTTGATTTTTTTTTAGTAGAGAGTTTAGACCCCCCGCCCTCCCCCTCCCCCTGACAATCACCTTGAATAATAGTCTACGTATGTACTGGTATTTTTCGTGATGCCACGAAATTATTGTGTGTTTCTAATTTACGCATTGTGTGCATTACGCTGATGATAAAATATGAATTGCAATGTGATTTGTGTACCTTTTGAAGTTGGTCGTTTGACAACAATTTGTTATTGAATGCATTTAAATGTAGGATTTTGACATTCTCTCTTCTTGCTGTTGATAGAGTTGAGTTCATGTCCGATTTAGGTTTAAATTTCTTGTGATCTAACTTTAACAAAAACACATTGGTTTTGTCATTACAAAAGCTTACATTATGCTTTGGTTTCATTAAGCCCAATTGTAAAGATTTTTACGACCCGCTCCCCATTTGATTAGTGCAGATTTGCTTCCCATTTTATAAGTGACATTCAGATAGAATTGAGAGCGTTCTTGAGCGCAACCTTATAATAATTGTTGTAATTTATTAAAACTACAAAACAACGTGTGGATCACCGACGGGGCGTTGCATCTGCTTTCTTCGTTCACCATCACCATGTGCTGACCTACCCGAATAAATGGTGATGAATTACCTGTTCATTTCAGTATCCGCGCTCCGATACGTCGTTTGTTGTATATTGATCCTGTTCCTACAAATTTTGCACGTTCTGAACCAGTTTTGAGAATGTCGCGATTTCAATTTTGTTTTCGATTTTAACAAGACAAGAAATTCGAGTTGTTAAAATTTTTCTCTATTGATAATTCTTAATTTTTATTTCGGTATGTTTCCTTGTTACCGTAAGTTAATAAGTAAATCCCAAATATTCAATTGATAAAAAAAAACTGATAACATAATATAGATTTAAATCACTTTCTTTGTTTATTTAATAAACCAACCGACAAATAACCTTTCATAAAAAAAAAATCAATTTGGACCAAAAATAAAAACTCTAATGAACAAAGGGGGGGGGGGGGGGGGAGGGTTTGAAAGAGGGGTTTGGCTGTTCTTTTTTTGTCGGTTTGAAAGGGGGTATTGGGGGTATTGGGAGGAATTCCTCTGCTTTTTGTTTCTTGCTAGACACTTGGATTGGTGTTGCTGGTGATTCACCACTGGTTGTACCAATTATTTCTTCTAGTAATTTTTGTTTCCTCTGTTTTGCCTCTCTTGTCTCGCTGATGCTTCCTCTACGCTGCTAATCGTTGGTGTATACTACTGTTGGAGATTGGTTTGTCGGTGACCGTAGTGTCTCACCCGACTTCGCGAACATTCACCTTTACTTGTTACACTGCGGACTTACAACCCTGGGCAATTTGTACGAATGCTCTTTGGTTTACAAAAAAAAATACGACAACTTAATTCTAATCCAAGTTCGAACTCTACAGCGCCAATATTTTATGTTTCTCCTATCTATTGTAATTTTCGTCTCTGGTTATATATTATTGTATAATGGAATTTTGGTTAATTGTTATGTTCCGTCGTCTTTGTTATAATTTCGTTACAATCTATACCCTGCAATGATCGACTATCGATAATGATAGTGTCCTAATTGATTTGTGTCCAACAACAATGGTTCAGATAAGAATGCGTTTGGTTTCGTTTTTGACTATTTGGATGTGACAGGCAGAATTGATAATGATCTATTCACTTGGCGCTTGCCGCGGGTGGGAGCTATGACCCAAGTGATATAATTATTTGGAGAAATTATTGTTACTTAGGAGAATAGACAAGATCTCATAAAATACGAAGAATTATTCAGCGGGTACAATGTACTGCCATATTTCTTTTCTTCGTAAATACTTAATCTTGTCGGTGCCCAGATTGTTAGTTGGTGGTTATTTTATACTTACCAAATTATTTGTATTCCTGAATTGAAAAATCTCGATTTATCTGCTTCTTATAATATTTTTCTTTATTTCATTAATTCTTCTTTACTTCTGATTACACTGTGATTACACTCTCTAATTTTTTATGTCTTATATAATACAATTTACTCTTCCTGTTTACAGAAGATGCGGAAAAATTTTTTGTCCAACACGCGGAACTTTATAAAATTTACATATACAGAAATGTTTACGGAAACATTTTTCCATTTTTCAATGTCACATATTTACTAAAGATACATGTTAAAATTCCCCTAAATGACATCTTGAAATTATTATTTACATGTACACATAAAATAATGAAGTATAAGAAAATTCAAGCGCATACAACAATGAAATTCAATCAGCGCACGAATAATGTGTACGGCCGAAAATAAAACTAACATTAGGTGTCCACCAAGGGAAACAAAGTTTTTTATAAACGTAATGAAATTCTTTATTTGAAATGGAATATTTATTTCCTTCACTGAATCTGCTCTACAAAAAAAAAAAAAAAAAATTTACCTCTCTCTTGCTTTTACGAACATTTTTCTTTCCTTGTTTTTGTTTTTTTTTTTTGGTATATTATGTAGATGTACGTCTGTATATTATCTTGTACGTCAAAAACATCTATAATTCCAAGACGAACTATACGAAATTTAAAGGGACAAAGTGACGACTGCCCATAGTGTTAGTTGTGTACATATAAGCCTTCAATAAAAAAACTAACCAACACTAATCTAATTTGTTTTGGTTTTGTGCTATGAAATATGAAAAAAAATACAAAAATTACATAGGAAACAACAACAATTTACATCACGGCAACGCCGTATAATAATATGAAATAAAACCAAAGTTATTTATGCTTGTATTTATGTGTAGGTTTGTGTTGGAAAATAAAACCAATTACAATAACAACAATGGTTCTGTCATTCATCATATTCGAAATAATTGACTGAACGAAGACTGACCTTTTTTTTAAATGAAATTCATTATTTATTTTAATTAATTATTGACTTATTTATTTATAATTTTGTTAATTACATGTGACGTGTCACCTTTCCCAATGGTTTTATGCCTAATGGAAGCATTAACTGAATAGTTTACTAAGAAATGTGCTCCCATACGGCTTTTACTTCTGTAATATATTTAAAAAAATTGTCCTTGTTGTTTATTTTATTTACCTACACGAAATTTATTAAATGGGTCTACATATACGCCAAGAGCTATGAATTTTTTTGGTGCTTTGCAATCTTATGCAGTATACTTCGTAGTGTATTCGTGCTCGCATTATTCAAATTTAACATAATTTCACACGATCGAAGTCATCCGAATGCCGCGAATGTATCAGACTCTGTTGGTGAATATTGCTCAGCGGAGTGTGCACCATACTTGATGGTAAATATCCAGGTGGACTGAATATGGATAGACACATTGTTAATCCAACGTTGTTCGTTCGCAAAATCGATTGAATTATCAAAGAATGTTCACCACCAATTTGTTTGCTTTGGGCCGTCGCCGTATTATTATTAGTATTAAAACCTCCACCACCGCGGGCCCCACTTGGCATTTCTACTACTTCTATTGCAGATTTTTCATGGTGAAATGAACCAGTGATAATTCAGTCTTACCATTTTCAACCTGCGTATATTGATTCGTTTGGCAAACTGGTTGTGATGTAATTTGTTCCTCCTCATTACTGTTAGTGAGCTGCCAATCTGGATGCCCATGTTTTCGCACATCCATTTCGCAAACGAACTTACATCAAACGAAAAAAATCAACAATCTCCAAAGCCCCTGACCGGAAAGAGAAGTACATGACAAATGGCGTAACTAGCGGACTATAATTCGTTAACAAGATGAATCTGGAATAAACATGAATTTAATACAAAATTAATGTAACTCAAAGATACTAGTAGTTACCACTTTCAGTTGCAACAATTGTCCGAATTGATCAGGTACTCTTGATGTACATATGTGATAATTCACGATACGATACTGGGAGATAATGAACATGCGCCGAATGGCTGTCATCAATTGTTCAGGACACCAAATTAAATTCTCATCAGGAATAAAGTTGTGAGATATAACAACAAACGCCGTTAATAGTGTCATTTTAGTGAGGACATTTTCGACCTGGACAACATCCTCATCATAAACGGTTAATATGACAAAAACGCTTAAAATACCACAATAAAAACTAATTCACTCGTTAAATGTCGTAGATATAGTCGGCCATATCGTGATCAGCATCTCATTCAAGTTCCAGGTTCTCGTTTAATCAACTCACCATAATTAAAAAAAAATACATGAACTGCCACAAAAGTATTAACAGACAGAGTATTAAATCTTCTACAACAAAACACATTATTGTCGTGAAATTACCGAGCTCCGACTGCAATAAAATGGTTATTAGACGTGAAATTGAGATTATAAACAAATTACTTACACGTCTTTAATTTTGAGCGCTCTGTTAAAATATATTTTTATATAACAAGGGCCACGAAAACAAGATGTCATATGTTTGTCGTACATATTTTTTGACATAAGGAAAAAGATGTATAACCTATCTTTATTACACTCTAGACCAAAAAATGGCACATTTTATTGTGTTAAAAAATACGAATAAGCCTACATATTTTAATGCTTTACTACATGTTAAATATTAAAATATTAAGACACAATTCGATTTTTAATATTAAGACACCTTTTAAATTTAAATTATCTTAATAATTTTTTTATTAAATTCAAAAATGAATTCAAAAAGGTACAATATTTTTGTCAAGAGTGTTCAAATAAAAAGTAAATATCGATGGTGACAATGCATTAGTGTGTAACTACAAAATTCACCAAAATCGTTTTTTTGTTTTTTCGACAAGAATGTACATGTTTGCTTTGTTTTTTAGTATCAGTGTTGATCGCATCGTGTCTAGACATAAAGAAAACTCAATTTTGCGTTTGCATTAGTATGTATCTACGTTATTTTGTGGTGGTTGCTAGCATTGAGGTAAGTTAAACGTTGAATAAATTTGTTATTTAGTAGTTATTTACAATTAATCGTATAATTTTAATTAATTTAAGTATTTATTAACGTAAAAATGTTAATTTTGTTTCTAAATTATTTAAAATTATAATTAAAATAAGTAATATTAGAATGTGTTGTAGATAAACAAAAGTGTAATGTCAAAGTATTGTTTTTCTGTGTAGATACATAGTTATGTTCTTTATTGTTTTGTAGATAAACGAAAATGAAATATCAAAATTTTCTTTTTTTTTGTAGATATTGTAAAAGTTAATTTGCAAAAAAAGTAAAATAATCCTTGTAGTTTAGATTTATTTTTTAAACAAACTTTTAATTATGGGAGAAAGAGGAAAGTTGTTGGTTAAACTTGCACTGGACAAAATACGTGAAAGCCGATCGCAATCAAATAGATTTACCGAAAAATTGTCAGTTCCACCAACTGATTCACTAAAGTCGACACTTGTTGATATTACGCTGGCAAATGACTCGGGGCAATCCAGTTTTGATAACGCCAAATTTATCCTGATCGAAGTACCATCAACAACGGAAACAATACCCATTGAATTAAAAGACAGCAACATCAACGAACCTTTTAGAAATAGCCAAAATGCATCCGGTTCCGTCATTATACCAGAAATCGATTCTGCGGGGAATACTTCGGCAATATTTTTGCCACCTAGCTCCGGACAATCAATTTTTGATAACGCCACATTTATTTATGACAACGAAATTACAGTGGAGTTGGAAAATATTTTACCACCACCCCAAATTATTGGGGGTTTTATGATAATTTACTGCACGATTAAAATGCAATTCTAAAGTTCTAAACTGAATTCTATTACGTTAAGACTGGATTACAAGTTAATTGTTATTTTTTGTTAAAGTTTAATTATTTGTTATATTTTCGTTTTTTATAACGTTTCTAAGAAAAATAATAATGCGTTTAATGCATTAAGGTATTGAAATGTCTGTGAAATATTGTTTTATTTAGTTAAATTGGTTATTATTTATAATAAAAAAAAATACAAAAAAAAAATTGTTGGTTTTACCTCTATTATGATGTAGATACATCCTAATGTATTTCAAATTATTTGTTTCATAAGTGAGTATCTACATTTTTAATTATACGGATAAATATTTTTAAACAAAATGGTTCTTAATTCAATTGTAATCAATTTAATTAATAAATATGCGTTAAAATATTTTTAAAATGTCATTTCAGTTTTAAATAAAACGTTTGTATGTGCTCCTGTAAAACACACAAAATGTAGTTACACACTAATGCATTGTCACCATCGATATGTATTTGTATGAAAATAAATGTAAAGTAATATGCGACGTTGCCGTCATGATTTAGTCACCAATACTACCTTCAGTAGTAATTTCCAGCCAATGACAAAAAATAGTTTGTCTTGGAATTATAGATGTTTTTGTGTACGTACATAATTGAGTCGATTGTTGTCGATTAGTTTTAGTTTAGAAAAAAAACTTATGAACGTCGGTCGTGCGATTTTTTGTATCGCGAAATAAAAAAGATGAATTATGGGTTTTCTTAATTAAAATACCCATTTTTCGTCTAATATGAATGAAAACAAATTGATTTTGTTTCGTAATAATACGGCCCAAAACCTACATAGGAATTCAAACATAATATTTTTCAAAAAATCGATTTCTCTATAAAGTTAGCAGTTGGTTGGACTAATAAAGCTTTATTCAAAATTGTTTGTGCAAATTAAAAATTAAGACAAAAAAACACATTTAAATTAACAAACAGTTACTCGCGACATGATGTGTTCTTTATAAATAGTAGATCTACAAATAAAGAAAAGTGAGTTTTCCAGCGAGTGTAAAATTTCTCAAGCATGCGGTAAATCACTTTTGTCACGCGTCGAATATGTCATTTTTCGTTGTATACTTGACGAAAAATACCTAAATTAAACAATTACAATCACTGGAAAACTTTCACTTTTCTTTACTTGTAGAACAATCTACTATTATTTGTGTAAATTGTCCCTTTTAAAGTGGAGAAAAAAAGAAAAACTGATTTTTTTTTGTTTTCTTCACATTTTTATTTATATTTCGATAATGGATGAACGGCCGTTAACGGGACAAAAACCTTTTCACATGGTTCGACGACCTCTTTATAACAATTTTTATTTTTGAAAATCGCAGAAAATATTTCTCTCATTTAAGGTCGCCGAGCCGCGCGTTGTTTTATTATTTATAACTCGGTAAGGGTTGGACGGCCTTTAGTCAACCAACACCATTTAATTTGCATGAAACGATCAAACTATCCTAATTCATATACTACCAAACTATCCTATTCTATGTGACCTCTTACTTTATACTATAGGCATATGTAGTTCTACATTTAAAGGTCGTGTCTCACAATCTTCTGCTTTTTTGTCTTAAGTTTTAATATGCACAAACAATTTGAAGACATATTTTAAGCAGTTTTGAATTAAGCTTTATTATTAGTTCAACCAACTTCTCTAATTTTACAATGAAATCGATTTTAAAGGAAATATTTTTTGAATTCCTATAGATTGTGTGCCGTACATGATGTCAAAATATAAAGTGTACGCTGTTTAATGCGGGACACCCTTAAAATTGAAGAAGCATTCCGTCTTCACCCTTTTTCTTTATTTTAAAAGTCCTATAGGGTCAAACTAATATACTTGAACTTAATTTCCGGTAGAGATATGTGGTATACAGTGTTCATTATATTGTGAAAATGGACACGCGTTTTTCAGTAGTAAACTACTTGTAATTGTTATTTTTTTTTTAAATTCCTGAATATCTGTGAATTTATTTATTTATTTAGTTATCCTTATCACCAACTTATTTAATTGGTTATATAGTTATAACGAACTGGTTACATTATTAAAAGATTTAATAAAATCATATCATTAAAATATTTCAAAATTTTTTTTCTTCAAAATTTACCAATAATCTAAAAGATGCTTTGGCACCAATTTCTTAAATGGATCTCTACGAAAAAAGAGGGGCTCAGTATTTATTAATTTGCATCTACCTCGATATGCTGGAAGTATGAAAGCAGGCAGGCTTACATCTCTAGGTAGCCTTGGGAGAGCTTACATTTAAAAGCGCTTTTACACTCTATCTATGCCATCTGAGTAGTTATTATAAAACAGATTCCATACGGCAACACCATATTCTAACAATGAACGAACAAACGGGATGTATAAAATTTTAATCACGTAAGAATCCTGAAAATCTTTGGAAAACCTTTTAAAAAACCCAAGCATAGAATTCGCTTTAGAAATGCAACCCTCAATGTGCTTATGAAATGATAGATTCGAAGTAAAAGGTATACCTAAATTCTTAAACTTATCGACACTTTCAATAATGCAATCGTCAAAAAAGTAAACGTAACTAGCGGGTGAGTGTAATCGGGTGAAGCAGATTGTTTTGCATTTGTAGATCTATAGCATCAAATTATGCGATGTACACTAAACTTTGAAGTTTGTCGGATCCGATTGAAAGTCAATTGCATCATTGGCGCAAGAAATAGTTGTGAAAATTTTAATGTCGTCCGCATAAATTACTCAGACAATTTACCACATCATTTACGAAAAGAATAAAAAACATGGAGCCAAATGACTACCTTGATGGGCTCCTGAAGAACTCTTGAAGTGAAATTATACCAATTTTCACTATTTGAGTTCTAAATTCCAGGTAAGACCTAATCCAATCAATCGGAAAAACAGGTTCAATCCAAGGAGTTAAGTTTCCGCAGCAGCAATTCATGATCGACCTTATCAAAGGCCTTTCACAAATCAGTGTAAATGACCTGTACAAAATTACCATTTAATAGTGCATATAAAATACAATTTGAAAACCAAACTAAGTTAGTTACAGTTGACCTATCAAGGAAAAATTCAAGCTATCCTGTGAAAATCCATGAGAAATGAATATCTTAACATGAAACCACAATTTTCCCTTTAACTAGTTACACACAATGCTTTGTTAAAACTGAAATAATGCAAATACCTCTATAGTTCTCGACATCGCTTCAAGATCCAGATTTAAAAATTGGCCTAATAAGTAAGTGTTCCCATAGAAGAGAGAGGCAACTAGGGAAATATGGCCAGAAATTGCACTACCGGCTAATTTTAGAAAATGAGTGGAATACAATCGAATCCGGAACTTTCATTAATATCAAGGATTGACCATTCGGAT
This sequence comes from Tipula vernalis, assembly GCA_958295665.1. Lineage (NCBI taxonomy): Eukaryota > Metazoa > Arthropoda > Insecta > Diptera > Tipulidae > Tipula > Tipula vernalis. The sequence goes on from OY282560.1 coordinate 95,992,703, forward strand.
AAAATAGTATCTACTTCGAGACGAAACATAGAATATTTTGACTCCCTTACAACATTATTCAAAATACATAGATTTTGAATTATATACAATGTCCAACAAATTAGTTGTCCATTAGATTTGTTTTTGTAATTAACAAAATGCGAAAAGTTATTCGGCTTTGATTTAGTTGATGATGCAAGCTCCAGAATATAACTGCTGTAAAGAATATATATGTACATATATACTATATTTATATATATATTCTTTAATAGAGTTTCCCAAAATTTGGCTCTTTCCAGCGCCCCTCCTCTCCCCCTCCACGAGTAATACTTTTTGGAAGTTAAGACCATTCTACTTAGGTTGCATTATTTTAATGTTATAGGCATCATTCTCTTCGTTTTTTATTGAACTTTCATTTGAAGTCAGTTTCAGCCTCATATTTAATATTGGCTAAATGCGACACCAAAAGGTACAATCTTATTTTTTTATTAGAAAATGGCATGTTTTAAAATTTTCGCTAAATCAGTGAATTTTTACTAAAACACATAGACTCAGTTTTTTCATGTTTACATGACCTTTACAAATTTTTGAACCACATTTAATTTTTTCAAACACTTTTAAAGTTGGGTACAAGCGTTTGAATGCACCCAATTTTTCGGAAATCGTAATATTCACACCTCTGAAACTTTTCTCGTTTTACTCTGAACGACACTAGCTTTTGGAAAGAAGCTCTTCGTTTTATCCTCACAACACCTCATGAAATACTTATTTGGATATTGAGATCCTAACTGCGTTATAATTTTTTAAAACACCTAATAACTCGTTAAAAAAAAATCAGGGGTAGTAACGCACGTTTTAATTCTGTATTTCACAAATATCTCAGCTTCTGTTTATCATGTTAAAAAAAAGTATGTATTTCTTTATTTATTTTGAGTTTGCCTTTATTAATATTACAGTAAACAAATTAAAATCTCTCAGATCAATTTTGGTTTTATATAGATCATAACAAAATTCAGAAGCATAAGGAAAAGCTCAGTAGAAGGTTCAACACTGTTAAAAATTCACAGTTGTGATCCCCTTGATGAAAAAAGGTGCAAATTAACTTGTATCTACTACTAAACTTACCCCTACTTATAATTTTAAAAATGTTAGATTTAAAGGCAAACTCATAATAAATAAAGTGGTACATACTTTTTTTTTAATAACGATAAACAGAAACTGAGATATTTGTGAAATACTGAATTAAAACGTACGTTATCACTTCTGATTTTTTTTTAACGAGCTATTAGGTGTTTTAAAAACATTATAACGTAGTGGGGCGAGAAAACGGAGAGAATGAGGCCTATACCTTTAAAAACAAAGCAACCTAAGTAGAATGGTTACCTATCTATTATCCTAAAATCACTCAATTTCTTAACTTCAAAAAATCATAGCTTGAGAAGTGTGGGCCAGGAAGGGGTCAAATTTTGGGCAAATCCATTTTTCATCGACTAATTTTCTGTAAAAAAGTTACAGATAAATCGGTGAATGCAGTAAAATGCATGCGCCCGGTTTTTTAAAAAGTAATGGATAAGCCCATATATACTTCTTACGCAATTAGGATGTAATTTATATTTTTTGTGAGCCTTGCCCCTTCTATTTTTAGATTTATCAAGTCATTATTATGCCACGTTTCCTTTTTTGTACTTGAAGCTGTTATCCTAGGGATAAATCTCTCCATACCTAAATTAATGTTTCAATTGAAAATCCGGAAATGCATTTAAGGAAATAATCATTACAAAATTTAAAATTCATGAGTTCACATTTTCTTCAACCAACTCGCATCATTTAAAAATATAAAAATACATATTGTATATTAACGAAATTCGTAATTTCGTATGAGTTGAGTTAGAAAAATCTGTATGGCTGAAAAGTTCATGCCGAGACCGTGCGAGGTCTTTACCAGGTGCAAATTTCCATGGCAGAAACGCGAGATAAAAACAACTTATTCATAACAATAATATAAAAAACACGGTTAAGGTGTACTACTTCAGAATTATATTATATTCTCAGATGAGAGTAGCTTTAATATTTTTGGCTTCGAATCCCAAATGGAATGATGAAATAATATTCAATCAATTCAACGCTGCCGTACGTAACTTGATTTACATAACGAGAGAAAACGCATTTTGGGAAAATCGATGTAAAAGTTTTGAAAATATTATATTCTGCACCAAAATTGAAAATTATTCTTCTTAAGCGTTTCTTAATCTAGTTTTATGTAATTATTTTTGTTAATTTTATTGATATAGTTTATTATTAGTTATCGATTGGCATTAATAACTGAATTCGGCCGAAAATAAAGTTCTGTAAAATATGCAGTGAAACATGAATGTGGGCATGATGAAATGGCGTGGGGGTATATATCAGATGGAAACATGGACCGATTTCTCAAGGAAAATTTGATTCCAAGCTATTTAACCCTTGGAGTGTTAAAAAGCTTGGAAATAAAGATTGTTTCGAAATTTATCAGGAGAACGATCCGATACGTTCATCTTATATCGTCCAATAATGACTTTTGTATAATTGTCTCGAAGTTATGAAAATACCACACATCACCGGGCTTAAATATTATTGAAAACTTGTCGCTTAAGTTAAAACTCGGAATTCGAAATCACCCCATTTCCAGCAAAAATGTGCCCAAAAAGCGTTGGCTGTTTGGTATTGGTTATCTTTTTGTTTTGTATTATTGCACTAATAAATGTATCTGCAATTAACAATTAAGTCGCTATAGCATGAGATGGAAAAACAAATTAAATTTTTCACAATTCTCATTCAGATCGAAACTGAACTTGTAAAATTCTTAATAATTTCGCTCTTCGTAATAAAAGTATTGTAATATTACAAACCGATAGAAATCTTTGTTCAACTATTTTAATTATTAACTACAAATATCTTAAATATATTATAATATTATTTAATATAGTATACATAAAAAATATTTTAACTATTTAATTAAATATTTAATTTTATATTCAAATTAATCTAAAACTAATTGTCATAATTTTAAATGTTAAAATAAATTGCAAATTGTTAATTTAATTGTTCAATAATTATATTTGGTTAAATAACCGAAAGAAATAATTGAATTAAAAATTTAAACAAATAAAATAAGTAAATTAGCAAAAAAATCGTTTTTTTCATGTTTAACCTGGAAAGCTCATTGTTTCCACCAGAAGTTGAACATTTCATATTTGGTCTAGTTAAATAAAAATGCTATGTTGAAAAAGTTAACAATTTGTAAAATAATTAAAAAGTAGGTAGAAATGAAGAGAGTTTTCCCATTTTAAGGGTGTTCCGAACTAATCGATTTCTCACTTTTAACCTTTTTTACAGATTAACTGGACTATATCATCTGTACTTTTCTCTAGAATAAAAATTTAATACAAATTGTATTGATTTTTTCCAAAATGATTTTGAATTTCAAACCGTTCTTTAATTTAGGAATACCGTAAATCACACACAATTTAAAAATGAAAGTTTAAAAAACTATCAAATTTTGGTTTACAAAATACGTAAAAACATTTACATATTGCGACCTTAGAATAACACTCGATGCATAGTTTTGAGAAAATGAAGTTTGAAAATTTGAAGTGCTAGAACTTTTCCATTTTATGGATAATTTTCATAGAATTGTGGTAGTGTACTGTTTTGATTTATATTTTTAAAATAAAGTGGTTATTACATTAAAAATGTGCATAATTATTGAAATAATTGAAGCTCCAAAAGTAGATACAACTTTGTAACTGAACTATGATACGTTTAGTCTTGGAATAACAACAATGTATCTGGCAGATACTACATTGTTATTTTGTATGAACCAAAATATACCACTTTCGTAGTTATTACATCTTTTTAATTATGGAAAATTAAACTAAATAATTTTATATTACACAGAGAATTCAAATTTATTGAAATAAAACTAAACGGTTATACCGTAATATTCATGTTTTGAAATAAAAATATATAATTTCAGTCTATAAAAGTTATCAGTTATTTTAGTTTTTATTATTACATTTCATATCACATTTTTTTTTAAAATTAACTTAAAATAAAATATACATTAATTCATTTTGGTATTTAAAAAGAAATAAAGTTTTGAAAGCTTTAAAAACAAGAAAAATCGGTTTGTTTATATCACTTTTCCTAATTTTCTATATCGAGGCTCTTGTAAATGTGGTCTGCGACGTTTCCGTTTCAGTGAAAACAGTCCGATTTGTACGAACGATTTCGGCACTTGAGACAGGATTTGTCTCATCAGATTGGATTACAGAAGGTCCTTCTAATTTCAAAATGACTTTGTAATACTTAATATCACTAAGGGGCATGTACTGAAACATAACTTGTAGATGTTTCTTTTTTGTGTCTGATAATTCTGATTTTTTTTTTAGCGGCTGTAATTCACACACATCTGATGAAGACATAATTTTCCTGGATCTCTCTAAACGCCTTATGCTTTGGGTAGTTAACTGACCTTCACTATACCCCAAAGAGTATTCGACTTCATTGCTTTGTTGAGTGTACCTCAACATTTTTATTTTGGTGTAGGGAATTTTGGAAAAATCAAAACACATTTTCCCATACTGCCCAAAGTCCATAAAATCGGTTGCAGTCATTTGCATGATAATTAAAGGATTCTTCCGGTTCACTGTTTTAAGCATTCGAATAAGCCCCATTGGAGAGAAATATTCGTTAACTGCCAATACCTTTTCAATTGAACTATGAATATGGTCTACTTCCTGGATTATTCCGTGACCTGGAACTGAATATTTCATGCAAATTGAATTTATTTGAGGGTTTTGTTTAATGACATGCAAAATTGCAGTCGACATAAATGAGTTTTTGTTTTGTGGCACGCACGAATCACTCCATGTAATTAGGTTGTAGATATCACTATTATCTTCGAAAACTCTATTCAAAATTTTCACCAATGCAGATGCTAAATCATTGCCGGTTCTACCTGATGTACAGTAGTGTGCATAAATAAGTGACCACTAGAATTTTTTTACATAAACTTATACTTCAATATTAATTTTTAAGAAAAGAATTTTTATGTGACAGTATACATATATTTACACAATTTACATTTAAAAAATACAAGCATTCATTAATATTTTGTGTAACCACCTTTGGCTTTAATTACTCCCTGGATCCGTATAGGAATACTTTGTACCAAATTATTTATAAATTCCCGAGGAATGTTTTCCCATTTTTCTCGCAAAACATTGAATAATTCGGTCGTGTTCTTGGGAGACCTTCTATACTTCGCTTTATCTAAATAATCCCAAACATGCTCAATTATATTGAGGTCCGGACTTTGGGGTGGCCAAACCATGTTATTACAAACACCTTGCTCTTCCATTTCAGCAAGATATTGTTTTACGATCCTAGCTGTGTGCTTCGGATCGTTATCTTGCTGAAATACGAAACTCTCGCCAATAAGTTCTGTTCCAAAAGGTATACTCGATATAAAATGGAAAAACCATTATAAAGTAATTATAATGGGTTTTCCATTTTATATCGAGGTGGTCACTTATTTATGCACACTACTGTATATTCCGTCCATAAGCAACAATATGATTTTTTACTACTACTCAAATACGCAGTTAAATTATAGATGTTTAATTTGGAATAGTAAAACATCGGGCCAATTTCTGATCTTGGGCAATTTATCACGTTCTGTAGATCAAAACAGAGGATCGGAACTTCTCCTTCTTTGTCAATATCTTTCTGCTGTCTCATGTTGATTTTCAACTCGACATGTTATTCTTTCTCCAAGATCATTTCGGATGTGATAAGTTGTTCCTGCTCAGCAACTTTATATTTTTCGCAAGAACCACATCTATCACTCTTTGGTTTTTGAAAGGCGATATTAAATTTTGTACAAAAAATATGACGATAAAAACTTTCCTTCACTGGCACTGGATCTTTTGTGTATTCTTTGTATAAGTCATACATCTTGGAAATGTTCAAATTTGGCTCTAGGTAATGCCGGGTTGTTTTAGCTCTGCAATAATGAGATGTGATTCTAGGAAATGCATTTATGTGTGCCATGACGTCTACAATTTTTTCCTGTGGTGTTCTCTTACTGCTTTTCCGCCCACGCATATCTCCATTGGACATCTCAGATTGTTCACATTTATATTGATGCGCTGTATAGACTGGTGATTGTGAAATGCTGTAAGTTCCCAGATAAAAATTGTTGCACACCGTATATGTATGGCCAGAAACCGTCATAAAGTAGGAAAAGGTGAAAGACCGACGGGATTGCATTTTCGTTGTTTTTCTTGCTGGTGAATTACGGGTGGTAGTTTTTAGGATAAAATCCCGCTTTCTTTGAGCATCTAAGGCATAAAACGACTTAAACTGTTCTTCTCTTTCTGTTTTCGTCACATTTTGGGCACACAAATATTTACACTTATTGAGACAGTCTTTTTTTGTAAGAACCATTTTGCATGGAACTGTTTTCCCTCGAACATTCACATATTCCTCACCTGCCTGACATTTTTTTTTACGAACAGAACTTATCCAATTTACAGGATTACGTCTACGTTTCCTAGATTTTTTTGGAGTTGATAGTGATGGTTCATCATTTAACGGTTCGCTTGATACGTCGATTAAGGAAGGAATGAATGGTTCAATCAAACAGTTCTGCGCCAAACCGACTTCAACTGCTTTAACAACCTCAGATACAGCCGTGGAATGATCTAATAAAATTTCTTCGCCGAGTAAAATTTGATCACAAAAAACAATATTTTCGTTGACAGGTACATACAAATTCAACTCTAGATCTGCCATGACTCCTATTTTGTAAAATAAACATTAGATCTATAGAACTAATATAAAAATTAATTAAAAAATAAATAACTTACAGTAGAATTTACACGTCTTTCTATTTTGAGCGCCAATTTTGAACTGTCATTAAGCGTTTTTGAGCATTACAAAATACTAACTACTCATTTTAAAAACGTAAGAGAGAATAACAAAGTTGTATGTACAAAAAGAGAAATTACAAAGTGGTATCTACATGAAAAATATTTTGTATTGGAATTACAAAGTTGTAAGTGGTAGATACAATATTGTTTACTCAATGAAAAAAGAGACGGTGGTAAAATTATGTTACTTACAACAATTTTTATTTGTCTATATAAAAAACGAAAAGAGATAGCAAAATTTGGAGTGCATATTTAAAAAGAGCGCATGTGAATTAGTATATAGACATATAAAACTCAAAAAGTCAAAAAATGTTAGTTACAACAGTGTTATTCTAAGGTCGCGATATTTTAAAAATTTATGCATAGTGCATATCGTGAACAAAAATTCGCATCATCAGTTGATTTTATTTACTTCTTATTGAGTAAATAAAAAGCAACTGATGATCTGAATTTTGCTTCACAAAATGCATTTTGCACAAATTTCTAAAATAAATGTTTTTATTTTTTATTCGTTTTGAAAATCAAAATTTTGTGATTTTTTAAACTTTCATTTTTAGATTGTATTGAATTAAAAAGCTTAGATTATTTATTTATTTAAAATAAAAACAATCTTAAAAAATTATTATTTGATTTATTTTGAATTTCATAGGATTGGGTTACGCTGTAATACAAGTTTAGCCTGCACAAACTATTTGCATATTTTGAATGCAAGGAAAAATAAATAAAATTTCGTAGAAGTAGCACAAAATTAGATAAAACCATGAATGAAATATTTTCTACGTTTTCAATTCCTTCATTCATAAATTAAATAGTTCGATGCCGAAAATATCTAAAATATATATTGTGTTATGTATTTGTGCATACTATAATATGTATCAAAAACATCTATAATTCCAAGACAAACTATTTTTTGTCATTGTCTGGTAATTGCTACTGAAGGTAGTATTGGTGACTAAATGATGGCGGCAACGTCGCATATTACTTTACATTTATTTTCATACAAACACATATTTACTTTTTATTTGTACACTCTTGACAAAAATATTGTACCTTTTTGAATTCATTTTTGAATTTAATAAAAAAATTATTAAGATAATTTAAATTTAAAAGGTGTCTTATTATTAAAAATCGAATTGTATCTTAATATTTTAATATTTAACATGTAGTAAAGCATTAAAATATGTACGCTTATTCGTATTTTTTAACACAATGAAATGTGCCATTTTTTGGTCTAGAGTGTAATAAAAATAGGTTAGGTTAGGTTATACATCTTTTTCCTTATGTCAAAAAATATGTACGACAAACATATGACATCTTCCCTCCCGGCGCAAAAATGTATACAGCAAAAATGTACAGCGTACGAACAGTTTACGAACGCTTTTTTTTATAATACACTACTACATTTACATTCTCTATACACAGTGCTGTCAATTATATCTTGCGGCTTTGTTTTATTTTCAATTTTTTTTGTACAAATTAAATTAAAGTTGTCGTATTGTGAAAATATAAAAACTTCTGATAATTATTGTTAGTTTTTCGTGGCATTCAAGAGCAGCACTATATCCATAATATCGTATAAAAATAATTGTAATGAATATTTTAAAAGGTATTTAAGTAATACTCGAAGTACTTCATCTATGATTGAAACATTTTATTTCATTTCAGAAAAAGATTAATTAACAAATTTGGCACGTTGTGTCTTGTGTTGTGGCTCACTTGAAGAAAAATACAAATAAAAGATAAGATTTAAAAAATTGTTTTATTCTAATTAAATGGGGCAATTCGCACTAAACCGTTCGTCAATGTTACGCTTAAGTAGTTCGTAAACATTACGTTTAAGAGTACACATTATGAACACTTTTATACATACTAATACATACAAATGTCTTCGCAAATTTGTTTCACTTCTCATGTGACAAAATTACACATTACGTACTATATTCGTACTGTTTTAGTGTAACGTTTACGAACACCTTAGTATAGCAAAGTCTTCGTAAACCGTACGTTTATGATACACCTGGTCTGGAGGGTTGTTTTTGTGGCCCTTGTTATATAAAAATATATTTTAACAGAGCGCTCAAGATTAAAGACGTAAGTAATTTGTTTATAATCTCAATTTCACGTCTAATAACCATTTTATTGCAGTCGGAGCTCGATAATTTAACGTGTCATGAGTACAAAAACGAATCGGAGAAGTACAATCTGAACAGCCAACGTGTATACATAAGAAGCTACTGACCGAGCTCGATATTTATGATCGTATTGTGCGGTTCAAAAATTATATTGTAGCTATCATGAATAAGGATTTAGTTCCGGCCAAAGTTATGGTCCCGGTTTTGGGCGTACGTACAACAAATCAAATCGACGATGTCACAAAGTTGTCACGACAATAATGTGTTTTGTTGTAGAAGATTTAATACTCTGTCTGTTAATACTTTTGTGGCAGTTGATGTATTTTTTTTTTTTGTATGTACATTTTGTATGTTTTTGTATGTATACATAAAAAATAAACATAAACAAAACTATGTAGAAATGTTTTCTTTCGCTTCTCCATACCAAATGTGGCTAATGGAATGGCTAAGCTATATGTATATATATATATATATATATATATATATATATATATATATATATATATATATATGTATATATATATATATATATATATATATATATATATATATATACATATATATAATTTATTTTATGTACATAATTACGAAAATACAAAAACGAAGTCAAAACGAATGAAAAATACATGAGAAATTGAGAATATGCTTTACAGTGAAGGGAATATATATTCCATTTAAAATACAAAATTTCATATCATATGTAAATGAATTTGTTTCCCTTACTAGACACCTAATGTTAGTACCAAAAAATAATATTCAAAGAGTGGCGCTAGGTTCGCACCGGCTTAACATTTTATTTCGGTATAATCTTTCTTATACTTTTGTGTTTTGTGTAAAGAAACATAAACATAGGTACCCAGTGGTTGCAGATGACGAGGACGCCATCTATTACAGGATGGCCGAATTGTTGTAATCATAAAATAAAAATAGAAAAGAATTATCAAGTCACAACTGTAACAGTCAAAATCTCTGTGACTGTGTTTATGTGTTATTTTATATGTTTATAAGTGTGTGTGTGTGTGTGTGTGTGTGTGTGTGTGTATACATAATAATGATCTTATGGTAGACAGAAAAAAAACAAATGGATTTATTCGAGAAGAGACTGAAGAACAGAAAAATCGTATTATATTATTGTACTTTATAAATATAAATCAAAAGAAAGGAAGACTTCAATTGTTTTATTAAAAATGTAGATTGAACGGGGTAAACTATTTTTGTATGCAAATAATTGACTAAAAATTGATATATTACAACAGTAGGCCTACAGATATTACGTGGCAACTTGAGGGAAATAAAAAAATCTCACTTAAACTTTATTCCGTATGTTCACTGATGAGCTTTTGACAGAAAATATCCAGATATTTTTGACAAATGTCACATTCACTTTAATAAAATATCCGGATTTTTTTTTTTTTTTGATGTCATGAGTGAACAATTTTTGTACTTGACGTATAATTTTAGTATTTTAAACGTCAACATCACATTTTCTTTTTATTATTTTAATATTTTTTGTTATTATCATTGTTCAAATCGAAGCATTACAAAAGTAGAGTTAAAAATATACCGATCCTTTTGATGCGTTCGTTTTTTTGCTCAAAAAATATTCGGATATTTTTTATCAGTGTTGCCATCAGTGAACACTAGGATTGATAAAAATGTAATGATGAGAAGAAGTTAATTAGCGGTTACACCCGAACCAATCTATAAATTAGAGCATTATATTCTTTGGACGACGCATAATTTCGCCTTTTCACACGCTAATTTCGGTGCCAATACTTTTACCAAGGAATTGTATACCGGACTATTTTTCTTTAGTACAAAATCAGTACACAATTTACGTTCTTCTTCTTTCAATAATTTACATCCATTTGACAAAAGTTTTAGCCAAAATTGGTGTTTCTTCTGTTCATGTGCAGTTAGAATTCCTTTAATAACCCGTTTCACAAAATTAATGCAAGCCATAAAGATTGGATTTAAGGTGAGTAGTATTTTATTTTCGGGGATTTCTATTAATTCTGAATCACTGGTATTATTCAATTTACCACCCAAAACATAAAAATGCATCAGTAATACCGAGTACTTCGGGCTTATATCGAATAGTATACGCCTATTACCTAAAACATAATCTTTATCTTGTTCATCAACATTTTGATTATTTAATCTGAAGTCTTTAAATTCCTTGTGCGTTTCGAGCCCGATCAAATCCAAACAATTTTCATTCAAATTATCAGCCACTATATGAGACCAATACATGAAAAGGCCAAGTGTTAGCCTAATAGATTTATTCATATTAACGAGCACGGTACTACTACAGTGCTAATATAATCGCTTAGTGTTAAGAAAGTGTTTCTGTCCCTTTCAATACCCACCAATAGAATGCATTGATGCATATCTAGTTTGTTTTGAACTCTGAGAATAGAAGTCGTTGAGAAAAACAATAAATAAATAATGTAATAATCTTTGTACTGAATATAATAAGAGTACTGAAAAAATACTGAATTGATCAACAAAATATAGTTAGAGAATACTAAAAACGGCCTTTTAATTAACATGGTAGCAGAGGTCTGTAGTTTAATTTAATTTATATAATAAAAGAAGGTGCTTCGCAACAAGATGGCGAAAAAAGAAGAAAATTTTTCCTTGCAAATATTTGATGGCACCAATTACGATAAATGGAAATTCAGAGTGAAGCTATATTTGGAAATGAAAAATTGTTACGAGGTAATTGCCCAAGAAGTGAAACCGGAGGATATATTAGAAATCGATTGGAAAAAAATGGAAGTCAGGGCGAAGAACTACATCGTGAACAGTGTAAATAACTCACAGCTGGAGTTAATAATTTCAGAAGAAAGTGCAAGAAGCATGTTAAAGAGGTTTGATGACACCTATTTAACTAAAAGTAGTGCGAACAAATTGCTTTGCAAAAGGAAACTACTCGATTTAAAAATGAACGAAAGTGATAATCCCACAGATTTTTTTAATATTTTCGAAAAACATTTAAACGAATTAAGAAGTGCCGGTGAAAACGTAAATAATGATGATAAGCTAAATTATTTATTGCTTAGCTTGCCTGAATGCTTTTCACATATCGTCGATATTGTAGATGCACTACCAGAAAAAGAAAAATCCATCGAATATATAAAATCGAAATTATGTTTGGAACAAAAGAAGAGAGAAAATTCAAGAGGCCTACAATCATTCAATACCGAATCGTTCAAATTTAAAAATAAAAATACAGACAACAACAATATAATATGCTATGGTTGTGAGCAAAGAGGACACATACAAAGGGATTGCCCGAATCGGAATAAAGATGACCAAAGAGGAAATTACAACCGGAGAGGAAACAACAACTGGAGAGGACGCAGCTGGAGAGGAAACAACAATACGTCGACTTCAAGAGGTCGAGGAAGAGGGACATACGGACCATCCAGAATAGCAGGAAATTCTACAGTACAAGCCGTAGATGACACAAACATATTCAATGTAGAAGTAATGACGTCACAAGCACAGCACGAAAATGAAAATAAGGCGGATAACAAAATAGTGACTTGGTTACTAGACAGTGGGTGTTCCGATCATATAATAAACGATGAGAGATATTTTTGCGAATATAAAATGTTAGAAAAGTCCGTTGACATCAAGGTTGGTGACGGTTTTTCATTAAAAGCCAATAACCCAGTGTACCCAGTATGAAACAAAATTTATTAAGTGTTTCAAGTATTGCCAATCAAAATAATTTAATAATATTTAATAACAACGGTGCCGACATTTATGGGCCTAGAAATAATTTAATCGCTGTAGCTATAAAGAAAAATAAACTGTTTGAGCTGACAAGTGAAATAGGCATAGACAAAACAGATTCAAAATCATACGTAAGTGTTGCTCAAATGTCTAATAAAGAGAAATGGCATAGAATTCTTGGTCACACTAACTTCAACAGCCTAAAGAAATTATGTGAATACAAATTATTAGATGGATTACCTAGTAATATTGGAAAAGAGTTTGTGCAGTGTGAAATATGTCTTGCAAATAAAATGTGCAATTTACCATTTGAGAACAATAGGCGACGGGCGCAAGATGTGTTGGAGTTAATACATACAGATGTCCATGGTCCGGCAAATACTACAGGCTATCGAGGTGAAAGATATTTTGTGAGCTTCATTGATGACTTCAGTAGAATCGCGTCAGTATACTGTATTAAACAAAAAAGTGATGTGTTTGACTGCTTTGTTCTATACATAAAATTCGTACAAAATCAGACTGGAAAAAAAAATTAAGGAAATACGGTGCGACAACGGAAAGGAGTACCTTAATGGACAGTTCTACCAACTTTGTAAACAAGAAGGCATATATTTAAATCCAGCTCCCCCATATACTCACGAGCTGAATGGCGTAGCAGAAAGATTTAATAGGACAATCATGGATAGAGCAAGGTGTTTGCTATCTGAAGCAGGGATCAGTAAGTGCTACTGGCCAGAATGTATAAAAACTGCAGCTTATATAGAAAACAGACTATTGACAAATACAATGATCAGGAAAACACCTTTTGAGATATTTTTAGGAAGAAAACCTGATGTGTCCAATTTAAAAATTTATGGGAGTACAGTTTTTGTGAGAATCCCTGATGAGTGTAGAAAATCAAAACTAAATCCAAAAGCTGCCAAAGGTATACTTGTAGGTTACACAGATATGGGATATAGAGTTTTAGTGGAAAATAACGTTATTGTAAGTCGTCATGTGAGATTTGTGGAAAAATCCGAAAATTACGTTAAGTTTACTGATGAAAGTGATCAAGAAACTAAAACAGAACAGGAAAACTATGATATGGGCGAAGAAGAAAAAGGCGAGACAGACAATGAGAGGAAAAATGAACAAAAAATGTAAAAAATGAAGAAGTGAGGGAAAGACCACAACGAACTAGGAAGCTGCCAGCGAAATATGATGACCATATAGTATAATTCGCCCCTTCGGAGTAACAAAGACGTAAGTGCAAATTTGTAAAAGTCTGCGAAAACGTCTTTAAAGTTTGTGAAATTTTTAAAGTTCAAAATGACGGCTATAGAATACAACTTTTGCGGAATTTAAATGTTCAGTGAATCCTTTAATTTGTACTGTTGTCAGCATCAGTTGATTTTTTTTTCAATAGTTTGCAGTATACCCCTTTTAGAGGTTTTATGTCAGAAGACCTCCTCAATTGTGCCATTGTTGTCCTGGGGCTTCGTAATATTTTTTAATTAAAACAATTAATTCAATATGTGAGTTCAATTATTATTTCGTATTTTTATTATTTATTAACAGAAAAATTAGTAAAGATTGTTAAAAAAATTTTCGTAATATTTGGGAACAATATTTGTATTTATCATTTTTATTAAATCATCTTTTTTTCTACCCGAGATGATTATTTTGGCCTTGTAAACTTGTTTAAGAACAACAATATTACTCGAGTTACTATTTTTTTTGTTGATTGAACGACCCCTGGTTCTAATCGGAGCTTCGATCCAATCATCTTCATACCCAAGTTTATAATGGTAAGAATTCGCTCCCTTTTTGAATTCCACCATCTTTATTTGAGTAATCTTTATTTGATCACCGTTTAAATTTTTTATTGCGTTAAAATTCATGTCCTCGACCAACGATTTTAAATCAAAGAAGTCGCTGAATGTTAATTCATTAACTTTAAATGGCTCTCCTCGCTTTTTTGCAGTACGTATAAGAGAAACGTACTGATCTGGGACGTATATCGGTCCAGATTTTCTCGCTCTTTTTATATTCTGCTCTATCTCCCTCATTTTGGGCTGTATCTCCCTCATTTTGAGTGTGGCCTCTTATAAGAAATTTGTGGGTTATGCTGTTTATACTTAAATAAGTAACTCAGTATTAAGTATTTCAGAGGAACAAAGACACATTCCTCAGTAGTACAGTTTTCATAAATTCATAATGACATTAAAATTGAGAAAACATCAATATAAAGTACATTTGGGTCTTTGTTAATCCAAAATAAATTATTATATTTTTGTCATAATTACCTTTGTGACGTTGTAGTACTAATACCTCCACTCGATATGAAATCTCGTTTATAACTGAATAATCGGACGTTGTTGTTCCCGTTAGGAATATTATTCGCACAAATACAACAAAGACACAACGCATTCTAACGATGAGTATTCGAGGTACAATTAGGTCTTTGTAAATACAGATAGTTGAAACGTTTTGTAACGGTTTGGCATTAAAATCTCGGTTTTCAAAAAATTTGCACTTATGTCGTTGTTACTCCGGAGGGGCGAATGTTAATTTTTGTGATGCATGTATACCAGAAAACTATGAGGAAGCAATAAATAGTACCGATGATGTTGAACACGTAAAACAAACAGGAAATTTGAAGCAAAGTTTATCGTTGAAAAGTGAAAGCGGCGATGAGGATGAAGTGCAGAATTCTGTTAAACCAGCTGCCAACAAGGGGAAGAAATCAAAGGGTAAAGGAAAAATTCAAGTGAATTCTGATAATGAAGATGAGGATGATGATAGTGGTTCTACTAAAGTAGCGGAACTAGCCCGCCCTGGAGGATTCGCTTCTTTAATGGATGATGATGATGATGATTACGATAGTGATGCCCAAATGAATGTTAATGTGGACGAGGATGATGAAGAGGAAATTGAAACAAAAATTAAACCTCAAAAAGCCGCAAAAAGTGATAAGAAAATGAAACAGGCTGCGGCAAAAGATGGGAAAAAGAAAGCCAATAATAAAGGTGATGATGATATTGATAAGATTCTGCTAGAGTTAGAAATTGCCAAGGCAGGAGATGCAAAAACTGATGGATCTGATGACTCGGCTGTCAAAAGTGCGGCCCAGAAGAAAAAAGAAAAGAAAGAAAGACAAAAACGGGAAGCCGCTATGCAAAAAGAGCAACCCAAAGAAGCCGCTATCGTTGAGAAGGAAGTGAAACCTGATGTGAAACTCGTACCACAGCCTCCTGCAGAAACCCCTGACACTAATGAACCCGAAACAAAGGAAACTAGTGGAGCTGATGATAAAAAGAAGAAGAAAAAGGATAAAAATGAAAAGACGGCCAAAGTCAAAAATGAGGAAGAGAAGGATAAGTCACGAAAAGGCCCATCGAAGAATGTTGTGGCCGCTATGCAAGAGCATTTGAAAAAAATATATGAGGACAATAGTGGAGCTATTGCGTTAGCAAAAAATGGAAAATTCTGTAAGAATTTTAAGCACATAGATATCAGTTATCATTTTGTGCACGATTTCGAAAAAAAAGGTCTAATTAATATTAAAAAGAGTTCTACTGAGGATCAGATTGCTGATGTTTTTACAAAGTAGTTGTGCAAAGCTAAATTTCAAAAATTTAGAAACCTTTTAGGAATTGAGGATTGTTCAAGGAACAGAATCAAGGAGGTGTGTTAAGAAAGTGTTTCTGTCCCTTTCAATACCCACCAATAGAATGCGTTGATGCATATCTAGTTTGTTTTGAACTCTGAGAATAGAAGTCGTTGAGAAAAACAATAAATAAATAATGTAATAATCTTTGTACTGAATATAATAAGAGTACTGAAAAAATACTGAATTGATCAACAAAATATAGTTAGAGAATATTGAAAACGGCCTTTTAATTAACATTTAGAAATTTAAAATTATAATTAACTAATGTTATTTTTGACCATGGATGTTAACGAAATATAGCGTTCATTAAATTAACAAATTTTCGCAGATTTGCATACCAATTCCGACCCCGAACGGTGTATCAAAGCTTGTACAATGGCATCACTTTTCTGAATATGTAATAAATTTTTCACACGAGTTACGCAAAAATTTCATCAAAAATGTACAACCCTTTGTAATGAATCCTTGTACCACACTCTTATTCCTTAGCTTATCGTGCAAATTTTCCAATTGCTTAATAATCCATGAAACTAACTGTTTACACACAAAACATATTGGATTTAACGGAAAAAATCGTGTTTCGACCATTTTATTGCCACTTTTTATAAAAATTATATTGATTACCAGCTCCGAGTACAATGGACACATATCGGTTAACATGCACAACACCTAATTATATAAATAAGTGAAAAAAACAACAGAAACGTACATTAGACCAATCCAATCTAGTGAATGGTATTTACCTCATTATTATCAATGCCAAACTCTTCATATTTCTTGTATTTCGCCAGAAAACCATTAAATCCGTCATTTATTTCAATCCCCTTCAAATGAAAATTTTTGGAACCCACATAATTCATATGAGCCAAATAATTCAGACAAATAGCACAGCGTTCCTGCACAACAATCGACTTATTAGAATTCCTGGGCAATGCAGAATGGGCTCCGATCAATAAAGTGCCAATTATTAGCCCGTATGTTGTATACATATTAAAAGGATGTAGAAATAAGCGTTTAAGCGATGCAATCACCATATAATTTGAATTACGACTAATTATCAATTTCAAATAGTTGCATATTCGAAACTCTGCGCACAATGGTCAGGCGCGCCGAACCGAAATGAGAATCAACGAATATGATGTTGATTATATGTATGAGTACTTTGCGATATCGTTTGGAAGGTCCGACAAATATGATGATATTGTTTTATTAAGTGGTAAGTAATCCAACTACCGACTTTCGAAAATACCAAGCCAAACAAACCTTATGATTACATATGTATAAGGCATGTCCCAGTATCAAAAGCCTTAATCAAATGACAGACACGTTGAATCCCATGCTTCCTTCCTCCATTGTAACCGGATCGTGTAAATTAAATGTTGAAGCCAAATACAATACAAAGTCCAACCATTACAATATAATCGTATTTTGATACGAGAACTTTCGAACCAAATCCCGACTAGCGGTGATGTCTATTCGATCCGAATAATATAAATCCGGGATAGGGCTTATAAAAATCACCGTATCCTTATTATAAATTTTGTTCCTCCCTGCCAGGGATTCGGAGAGGATTGGAGCGAGGAGCGAGGAGCGGAGTGGAGCGTTCCGATTTTGACCGGAGCGTGGAGCGGAATTGGAGTGATTAATGTAGGAGTGGAAATGAGCGAGGAGCGTTTAAAAAATTAAATATTTTTTCGCTCTCAGAACCTTACTTCCTATGTATTTCCTTAATTATCTATCTAGAAAATTTGGATTTTAAACTTAATAGAAAAACCCAAGATCACTTGTATCAAATGCCATCATCAAATGAGAAAACCAAAGCCAAATCTATAGTTAGTATACAGTGGCAAGCGGTATATTTTATTAGGCTAAAATTCGGCCAAAAGTCCTTGATGTGCTTTCAGAGATGTTTTGAGGTCGCGAGAATTGAAATTATCTAGATAAGGTTGAGATAATTTAACTTCTATTGGGACCTAATGGGATCAAATTTGAGAATCGGGAATGTCCTGCTTTCTAGCAGTTGAAATTCCATGAGAAGAATCGAAATTGAGGTCAGAAGCAATCTCAGTATTAAGTGATGGATTGATCAATTTTATTAGAACTTGAAAATGTATGTGCGGCGGTATCTGAATTTGGCATATTAATTTCTTTTTAATATTGGGCTCTCATAACGAAATGACTTTAATCAGATCGAATTCAAAATTCCCGACTTGTGCACAATCTGGTAGTCGTATTCCTCCAGCTTCCAAACTCCATCTAAAGAGGTTACAATATTATCTCTTCACGAAAATAATAACCAAGCACTTCTTTTTTATCGTGAGATAGTGACGTTCTGTTTGGTTAAGATCCGGTTCCTCAACGCCGGACTGAAACTTTTGTGAAAGTACGACACCAATTGAAAGAATTAGTACAGTGACTATATTGACTTGAAAAATTGTCAATAAATTTCCTTTAGAAACGATTTTTTGTTCATCATACTATGAAAGTTTATGTAAATTTGAAATGGTACTAAATACGTTTTTTGGCGATTTCTCTTCTTTATCATTTTATGATACTATCAGCTAAGTCCGACGAACTGCAATAGCAAACAGATCGAGGATTTCTGATATATTTGGGAAAGCAAAGGCGGAACCTATACTATTGGGGGTAATCTTTTTACAATGTATTTTAATCAAAGTATTGTCCGTCGTTAGCTATAACTTTTTCCCTTATTTCAGGCAGCATACGAACTCCGCGTCGAAAAAATTCCTCGTCTTTTGAGGCGATCCTTGAGCTATTGGCTTCTTTGTAAGCAATGAAGTGCTGGTGAATATGGCGGATGAGGTAGGACATCCCATTGAAGCGCCTTGTCGTGCTGAAAGATCACTTTGTCATATCTTTTGACATATTGTGGACGTTTGAGCTTCAATGCTCGGCTTAATTGCATCAATTGTTGTTGATAATGTTCTTCAGTAATGGTTTCGTTAGGATGGAGTAGCTCATAGTAGATCACTCCGAACTGGTCCCACCAGGTGCACAGCATTAGCTTGATGCAAGTTGATGCATGACCGAGCTTACTCCACGATTTTCTGCGCTTTGGGTTGTCGATTCGATACAAAAAACCCTTCCGATTTTGTCTTTCGAGCAATTGTTCGCACGTGAAAAAATGTCGTTCAACGTCTCTTTGCTTGAGTTCATACGGAACCCAAATTTCTGGTTTTTGCGCCATACCCATGGTTGAGTCACTCTCAAAGTTTTAGCGAGCACCTCTTGAGTCTGGCATGAATCTTGGTTCAAAACGCCTCCATACAGCGTCTTAAAAATTTACTGGCCTCCCTTCGCATTCTTTCAAAGAACTTCTTTGTCACTGTTGAGATCAACAGTGCAACGTCCAATTTTTATATTTTTATCTAATTTGCTGATACTAGCAGTTAACCTACTTACAACAACAATAATGATGTTGAAGCAACCTTGGCTCATCAACATTACAACATTTAAATTTACTGGATAGGAATGTTTGGTGTCATATTTTATTTCTTATTTTTATATTTTCTTTTTCTCTAAGTTGCTGACAGTAGCATTTAATTGTATATAAAAGGTGAATATTAAATAAAATAAGATAGAATGAATTTAACTCTAATATTAACAACAAGTTGTTTATTCTCAATAACTAAATAGACCCCACCCGTGGTAATCTATTAGTTAACTGTAAATCAAGACTATATTAAATTTACAATTTAAGTCCAAAAGTCTAAGATTTTACATGGTCCTTCGAGCCACTAAAACAACCGGCAAATAGAAATATAGACGAACAGTCTGTAACGTCGTCAAGGGTGACGACACCAGCAGCCAAGCAACAACAGGCACATAACTTACCGTCAAAGGAGAAGCTAAGCAACAACAAGCATCAAAACCACCACAACAAACCAAACAACAACAAGATGGATGAGTTACTTCAATACCAAGAGGTAACAAGTGGAGAGATAGTTCAGCTAGAGAGAAACTATCGAAAAGACGGTGAAGACAGAAAAACGAAGTCTTACTTAGAGAAGAGAATAGCGAATCTAAAAACGCTATATAACGAATTCGTTGGAATCGATGACAAAATTCTAGGAATGGTCCCGCCTCTGGGCCAAAATCACGCTTATTTCACAACAAGAAAAAACATGACAGATGTTTACAATAAGCTGATAGAGGAAATGCGGTATCGCCTAAATAGCGGACCGCCATTGACACCAACAACGTCACAAGAAGTCCTACAACTACCAAACCCACTTGTCGAGGCATCATATAAAACATCACCATCAATTCGGTTGGATACCATACAAAGCTCATCAACCGATTCCCAAAATGAGGAAATTAAACAAGGTCACTCAGCGGCAAATCAACAACAACAACCACTGATGAATAGTTCAATCGAGGCCCTTCAAGCAGTAAAGTTTGAAGGAAACAACAACACAAAATTGTTCAAGAGGCAAGACGTGCTCATGCGGCAGTTATATCAGAAATTGGCGACAATAAATTATTCTTTGGAAACCAACAACATATCTAAGGAATATGTGAATATCAAAACGAGACAATTAGAAAAAGACATGGGAGAAATCGCAGCCCAACACACAGAATTATTAGTAGAGCTGGAAGAAGACGAACAAACATCCAACTACTTTAGAGAAGATTATTATGCCAAGCTTCTAGAGAGGGTAGAAGATGCAATGATCAAACTACAACAGTTTCAGCCCCAGACAACAACCGCAGCAGGATCAGCAGCACAGGTGAAACTGCCTAAGGTAGAAATCCCGATCTTTTATGGTGATTATGAACGGTGGGAAACGTTCAACGATATATTCACTGAGCTGATCCACCAAAACAGCAAACTAACAGATACGGTAAAGATGACGTATCTGAAATCACACCTGCAGAAGGGAGCAGCCCAAATTATTAGTCACTTAACAACAACAGGTGACAATTACCAACCCGCTTGGAACATAATCCAAGCAAGGTACAACAACGTGAGGCTACTGGCAAACCATCAGTTTAATGCAATATTGTCATTGGCCACAATTCAGATACCATCCGCCCAAACAGTGAGAAATTTGCACGATACGGCGCGAGAAATATTACACAACATAAAGCGGCTAAATATGGATTCGCCCTTCGAGGCATTCGTGGGTTTCATTTTAAACAAAAAATTAGACCCAGAATCCATTAAGATATACGAGACAACTATAGAGAAGCCCAGAGAAATTCCACAACTGGAAGATTTCTTTGGATTCCTGGAGAGAAGGTTTCAATCTTTGGAAGCCATGGGCAATCATAGAACAACAGCACCACGACCACACATGCAATACATATCACCATTGAAACGAGTGAATACAGCCATGTTAACCAAAACATGTTGGGTGGAAGGGTGTAAGGAGCATCATGGTTTAAATCAATGCCAGCAATTCAAAAAGATGTCAACATTAGAACGAGCAAGGCTCGTCAACTCATCCAACTTGTGCATACGATGTTTAAGCCAGCATCAAGGAAGAAACTGCCAGGCAGAAACATGTGTTGTGTGTAAAGGAGGACACCACACACTTCTACACTGCAATAATGCAGCATCAACCACCGGAAGTAGTGTCAAAGCCGCCAAAACATTCGTGATCAGTTAGCTAGGACAAGTTTTAATACCAACTGCATTAGTCAGAGCCGCAACTGACACAGGCGTTTGTTTCACACTAAGAGCTCTAATTGATCCAGGATCACAGGCCACATTAATATCCTCCAAGGCCGCAAATTTATTCAACTTTAAAAAAGAGAAGTACACGTCACCATCTCACGTAGGTGGGAAAAAAGCAGGCATTTGCAGACACACCATTAATCTAAAAATATCGCCAAGATTTGATGGAGATTTCCAAATGAATATCAAACCATTGATATTCGACAAACTCGACCAACAATTACCCGAGGTGGACTTTGCCACAAGCAGCTGGACGCATCTCAACCAAATACAACTGGCTGATCCACACTACAACCAGTCACAGCCAATTGATCTTATACTTGGCGCGGATTATTATCCATCAATACTAATCAACAACATCATCAAGGGAGGTCAACTAGAGCCTATGGCACAACAAACGGAATTCGGTTGGATTATATTGGGCAGCAGGAACAACACAGGTAGTCAGCATAAAACAGCGATGATTGCAACTAAAAGTATAGAGGATCAACTGAGATTGCTGGTAGAAAACGACTCAATACCTGAAGAGAGAGCTACCACTGAAGAAGAAATCATGATAGAGAAGCATTTTGAGTCAAATGTAGAACAAGGTCCAGACGGCAGATACACAGTAAGAATTCCTTTTAAGGATAACCAAACCGAACTGGGGGAATCCAGGAAGATGGCCGCTGCCAGATTGATACAATTAGAAAAACGATTCAAGAAAGATGCGCCGTTCAAACAATTATATCATCAATTCATGCAAGAATATATAAATTTGAAGCACATGGAACAAGTACAAGAAAAACCAGAAGATGGTAAATCAACCAATATCTATTATATACCGCATCATGGCATAATCAAGAAAGACAGCACAACAACAAGGCTAAGAGTAGTGTTTGATGCCTCATCCAAAACAACAACGGGAGTATCTCTAAACGATTGCATGATGAATGGTCCAAAATTACAACAAGATTTAGCAGATATTTTACTACGATGGCGAAAACACAAGATCGTAATGACAGCAGATATAGAAAAAATGTATCGACAAATCTGGATTAACAAACAAGACCAGAACTATCAACGAATTCTATGGCGAAGCAACCCCTCCAAGCCAATGGAGGCATACAAGTTAAAAACGGTAACATACGGAACAACAGCCGCCAGTTTTTTAGCCATAAGAGCCTAAAAACAACTAGCCACCGACGGAAATAATGATTATCCAATAGGAGCAAGCATCATACTGACAGATTTTTACGTGGATGATCTGTTAACAGGTTCTAACAACATAGAGGAAGCCACTCGAGCTGTACAAGAATTAAAGATGCTCACAGAACGAGGTGGACTGAATTTAAGGAAATGGTTTTCTAACTCAAGAGAAGTATTGAACCATATTCCCAGAGAACTACACGGCACGGGTGACGTTCAAATCAAGTTAAATGACTGCATTAAAACATTGGGAATTCTATACGATCCACAAAAGGACCTTTTCAAATTCAACGTAGAAACATTACAAGTATCAGACAAGCAGTCAACAAAACGCTCGCTGTTATCCGACTCATCCAAGCTCTTTGATCCCGTTGGATGGCTTTCCCCAATAACAATCACAGCAAAAATCATGATGCAAGAAGTATGGACATCAGGAATAGATTGGGATCAACCCTTGCCAGAAAACATAAATACAAAGTGGGTAAAATACAAGAAAGAATTAAGTGAAATCAAAAATATAACAATCCAGAGATGGGTAAATACAACAGACGAGGTCGAAACGGAGCTTCACGGGTTCGCTGATGCCTCAGAATACGCATACGCAGCCACAATATATTGTCGAACAACAAATAAAGAAGGGATTATAACAACACAATTATTAACTTCGAAGACAAGAGTCGCGCCAACCAAAATAAAGCTATCCATTCCTCGATTGGAGCTAAATGCAACTCTACTATTGGCAAAATTACTTAAACACACACAAAGAAGCTTGGAAATCAACAACCTCAAAATATATGCGTGGTCAGATTCGACCATTGCACTATGTTGGATCACAGGGGAACCAAACAAATTTAAAACGTTCGTGGCAAACAGAATTTCGGCAGTAAAAACTATGCTACCAGAAGCAACATGGCACCACGTAAAGTCATGCGATAATCCAGCGGATATAGCTTCACGTGGCACGACACCGTTAGCACTCATAAAAAACAAATTGTGGTGGGAAGGTCCAGATTTTCTTCGACAAAAGCTCACCAGATGGAAGGCAATCAACCCTATTATGCAAAATAACACCCTTAAACCAGAAGAGTTAGAAGAAAAAGCAATAAAAATTATGACAATAACTACGGAAGATCACACTTTTCTTTTATTCGAACGATGCTCCAGCTACAACAAATTGAAGCGTATAGTCGCATATTGCAAAAGGTTCATCAACAACTGCTCGCGTAGAAACAACAATAGAAATGAACTAACTGGTGCAGAACTCCAAAACGCAGAAATAATAATTCTCAAGCTCGTACAAAGACAAGATTTCTATAAGGAAATCAACTGTCTTAATAAAGCTGAAAAAATCAGCACGAAGAGCAAAATTCTATCACTAAATCCAACTATAGATGAAAACGGGTTGCTACGGCTAAACGGACGGCTACAAAATTCAATACTCCCAAGTTCAAGCAAAAACCCAGTAATACTGGGCAGGCACAACATAGTTACGAAAAGAATAATAGAAGATGCTCATATTGGTACATTACACGGAGGCACACAATTGACATTAGCAACATTAAGAAACAAATTCTGGATCATTGATGGTAAACGAGCTGTCAGACAGATAATTCTAAAATGTATTATTTGCTTTCGTCACAAACAACATTCATCCGAACAACTAATGGGAAACCTACCATCAGCAAGAGTGAGGCCGGGAAGACCGTTTATCAAAACGGGAATCGACTATGCGGGGCCCATCCAATTAAGATCAGCCAAAGGCAGGGGTCACAAGACATATAAGGCATACATTGCTCTGTTTATATGCATGGTAACGAAGGCCATCCATATTGAAATAATAAGCGATTTAACAACTGAATCCTTCATTGCCGCTTACAAAAGATTTATATCCAGGAGAGGATTATGCACCGACATTTACTCTGATAATGGAACATACTTCGTAGGAGCAAACAACGTAATGCAGAGAGATTACCGTCGCGCAATGACGACATTACCAAGCAACACTGCCACTATGATAGCTGACAATGGAACCAATTGGCACTTCATACCACCTCTTACGCCTCATTTCGGTGGAATATGGGAGGCAGGAATTAAATCAATGAAATTCCATCTCAAACGGATCATAGGCGAAACAACACTCACTTTCGAAGAGCTATGTACCGTGACTACCCAAATAGAAGCATGTCTCAATTCTCGCCCCCTAACACCGCTGACAAGTGATCCTGCAGATATGTCAGCACTAACGCCGGGGCACTTCTTGATAGGAGATTCTCTCAAGGCGCTACCAGCCGCAGAAATTGACCGCATATCGTTAAGAACGAGATGGCATGTAGTCGAGAGAATGGTTCAGAACTTTTGGAAACGGTGGTCCTCCGAATACCTTCACCAACTACAACAACGAACTAAATGGAAGAGCAGCCAGTCAAACTTAATGATCAACGACCTGGTATTATTAAAAGACGACCAACAACCTGCCACACGGTCGAAGCTAGGGAGAATCGTGGAAACACACGCTGGAAAAGATGATTTAGTTCGGGTAGCGACAGTCAAATGCGAAAACGCAACATATAAGCGACCGATTGTGAAATTGTGTAAGTTACCAATTGAAGAAGGCTTACAAAAAATTATGCCCATGAAAGCAAACCGAGGTCAACCTAGAGAATTGCAATCACCGGAGAAGAATAATCAAGTTTTAAGGCGACAGCCTCATAGACGCGTAAAGAACAGGGGAACCGTCAATCATCTAGCGCTAGCCATATTATCCATTTGTTGTTTTATTGGACTTGTACAGGCCAACGTACATATAACCCCTTTCAAGCATTCCACAGGGATTTACTTCGAAGAAATAGGTAAACTCGAAGTGGTAGCTATGAAATGGACATTGGTGGTTTATTACAACATGAGCAATTACTGGGAAGAAATTGAAACCTTTAAGCAAACACAATATGAATTAAAGGCGGCATGCTTGAATATAGCTGGGTTAAATTGCGACCTAATTTTTCAACAAATTCAATGGCAATACAACAATTTGATTGCGGACAATGAATTATTATTAGCAAGCAACAAGGAGGTACAACGACCAAAACGAGGCCTAGGAGACACCATAGGCCTAGTGTTAGGCGATATGTTTGGGATCTTGACAGAACGTGAGGCAAGATATTATGAGGCACAATTTGAAGCCATAAACAACGATGAGCAACAATTAGAATCATTGATAAAGAGTCATACCACAATAATAGATAACACAATCAACCTGGTAAAACATAATTCAAAGCTCACCATGGAATCATTGAACAACCTGATAGAGCAGCAGAGAAGGCTGAATGCTGAAATGGAATTATTAAATGAGTACTCCATCAGAGAAGAAAAAGATTCGATCGATATTAACATCAACAATTGAACTGATGTTAATTCTAAAGAATTTGGAAGACACGCAGCAAGCCTTACTTGATGTGGTCCAGAACGCACACAAGAATTTATTGCATCCCTCATTACTCGCCCCCGCTCAATTACAACAAGAGCTCGAATTAATCAAACAACACATACCAACAACCATAACCACACCTGGGCATGGCATCTCTGATCTTCTTCACATATATCGCAGCATGAGATTACGCAGTAGAGTAACCCAGGGCAACATCATAATAAAAATCACCATTCCTCTATCCTTTGCGCTGGATTATACCCTACTGGCCCTATTTCCAGTTCCTAATATAGAGCACAACAACACGCAGTCGTACATTACCACCAATTCGGAATACTTAGCAGTAGATGATCACCGGGAACATTTTTCATTACTAACGAGAGAAGAAGTGAAACAATGCCAACTATTCCAAAATAACCGATTTTTATGTGAAACATCGCCAATTTATAACGCAATGACTAACCAAAATCAATGCGAATTAGCAATCCTACAACGAATAGCAAATCTCGAAGGGGTATGTACCATTAAGTCAGTTAAGATATCAAACCATTGGATTAAGCTCCATGCGACGAATCAGCGATATACTCCATTCCACATGAAACAACATTCGATGTTATATGCGGCCAAAGCATCACATCACTCAGTCTCCAAGGATCAGGGATATTAGAAATCAAGGCTGGATGCGTGCTGCGAGACACAAATTTGTATATCGTCGCCATCGGTTCAGCTTCCAACAACATAAGCGAATCGTTCCGCAGACCACTCAGCACATTAAACGGAGCCAACAACTTAAGGACGTTCATCACACGGGTTCGAAATAAAACGATAGGATACGATGAGCCTCAGCTCGTAAATCTTCAGGATACCACGCAACTGGAACAAGAAATACAAGCGGTTAGAGAAAAGGAAGGACGACTACATGAGGGGAATTTTCATCATGTCCATCACTACACCATGATACACACCATTTTTTTGGATTGGTGTAGCCATATGTATTATTTGGGGCATCAACTATATTAAACAAAGGCGAACAACGCGCCCACCCCCTTCACCTCTTCAACGTTCG
The DNA here is from genome assembly GCA_958295665.1 of Tipula vernalis. Taxonomy (NCBI): domain Eukaryota; kingdom Metazoa; phylum Arthropoda; class Insecta; order Diptera; family Tipulidae; genus Tipula; species Tipula vernalis. The sequence goes on from OY282560.1 coordinate 96,020,563, forward strand.
GAAGCATGAAAGCGGCAACGGAAGCCCCGGCATATGTTAAGTTTCACAGTATAACAATCTATATGGCGGCCCGGGAATATGTTGAGATCAACAGTGCAACGTCCAATTTTTATATTTTTATCTAATTTGCTGATACTAGCAGTTAACCTACTTACAACAACAATAATGATGTTGAAGCAACCTTGGCTCATCAACATTACAACATTTAAATTTACTGGATAGGAATGTTTGGTGTCATATTTTATTTCTTATTTTTATATTTTCTTTTTCTCTAAGTTGCTGACAGTAGCATTTAATTGTATATAAAAGGTGAATATTAAATAAAATAAGATAGAATGAATTTAACTCTAATATTAACAACAAGTTGTTTATTCTCAATAACTAAATAGACCCCACCCGTGGTAATCTATTAGTTAACTGTAAATCAAGACTATATTAAATTTACAATTTAAGTACAAAAGTCTAAGATTTTACAGTCACTGGTGTCAAAATCGCCACTTTTAAAACGCCGGAACCATATGCTTCACTCAGCGATCGATGTCCATTAGCTGCACTTTTCTTCAAATTAAAACCAAAAAGCAGCGCTTCCCGCAAATTGTGTTTTGTTGGCACAAAGGTTGACATGGTTAGAGCGCAAAAAAAAATTTGTCGTTTACACTTCAGCGACATGACACAAACTGATTTTTAGAGGGAATGATGATGCTTTAATATGAATATAGTAAATTACAAGATAATACAGAAAAAAAATAAGTCAAAGAAGAGCACATAATTTTAGATACCTAAATGAGAGTTGAGAGCGTAAACAAACTGTTTATTTTCGTTCAGAAAGAACGATAAGTAAAATTCATATAGAGAGATGTAAATTAATCTGTGATGAATGAGTGTATTTGTGTCAAATAATATTTTCCACCAGTAATTATCTAACCGTAGTTCAATTTGTGTTTTCACTGTGCTTGGATAAATAAACAAACAACGAAGCTCACATGTACTAATTACTGCATATAAAAACGAAAAAAACAAAACATTTGAGTGAAATTAGTCTCTTCTGCTGCTATTTTCCTTTCCGTTCCTTATTTCCCCGTCGATTGCGGCCGTCTAACAGAATAGCTAAGTCGTAGCTTCTTAACGCTTCGAACAAAGTGAGGTTGTAAGTGATATGTTTTATTCAATATTATGCTTATTTAAAAGAAAAAATCAAAACTGAGCTACAATATTTTGTAAGCCTTATTAGTTATTTATGTATCAAAATAAATTTCAGCTTAGTTTCCAATAGAAAAAACCAGAATTGGGATTTTGGTGAGCACGAGAAGCCAACACAATTAATCAAGTCATTTCTCAATCCAATTAGTCATAAAATATTGCGTTAATCGCGTATCAGTTCGTAGGTAATTTTGTTGAGCTGTTTATTCCAATTTAATCGCAACACATTAACACACAGTTAATTAAAATATATGCTCAGTATGTACAATGTACATGGTGAAAGATTAAATTGCGATTAAAAAAAAAACATAATTTCATTAAGAACGGGAAATTTTTGGTTGGTTGAGCACGACAGAACATCATAACCAAAATCAGAAAATGTCATCATCTCGTAGAGCAAGCGGTATTCCGCGGTTTAGTAATTTACACAGTGGCGGTACCGCTGGAGCTGGTGGTAATAGCAATACAAATTTAAATAGTCAAACTAATGAAGGCCTTAATAATACCTTAAATACACGATCAATCCAAAATTATGGATCAACAGGAAACACAACACCGTCATCGGCCATAACAAGCGATAGTGACCCAACAACAGAATTTATTTCCCTTAGCGAGAATATTGGACAAAATATAAAATCGTTTATCTCATGTTCACAAACACTGGATAAAGCGGTGCGCGTGATTGGTACCCAAAAAGATAACCAAACATTTAGAAATAAGATGTAAGTGTGGTTATTATCGTTTCAAGTTGGTTTCAAATTTTTGTTTAGATTCATTTACTTAATCAAGGCTTTAAAGATAAGTTACCAATTTTCAATCACTTTTATTCCAGCCATCAAATTCAAACTATAACAAACACCAAGATTATATCGACCAGAAAAGAGATTCAACGTTTAACTATTGTAGTTCGAGGCGGTGATAAGCAACAATCGTTAATAGCAAAAAAATTATCATCCGATTTCAATGACTATGTCGAACGGTATCATAAGGCGGAACAAAAAATATCCACCAAAATGAGAACGACTATGCTGACGTCGAGTCAGAGTGTCATGGACCAAGGGATAATAGATGATGAAGAGGCTAGTATGAATAATGACAAAGAAAATATAAAAATACAACAGGAACAGAAACGTCTCAATCATGATCTCAAATTTGAACAGTCGATTTTACAAGAGAATGAGCAACGGGTTAAACAAATCGAAACGGATGTTCTGAATATCAATCAAATTATGCGCGAGCTAAATAATATTATCAATTCTCAGGGGGATATGATAAGTAAGTAGCACCCGACGTCATTTTTTAATTATACTAATATTAATATTTTAATCACCTTTTTCCATTTTACGCTAAATAGAAACAATTGAGGAAAATGTCGAAGAAACGGTTGACATCGTTAAAGATGCCTCGTCCGTATTATTAAAGGCGACTCGAAGTCGGGCGAAACATCGTAAAACAGTTGTAATCATTTTGATTGTTGCTGTGATAGTAGGCATTATAGTAGCTGGAATAATTGTTGGAAAATTGAAGAAATAACTAAGTTACGCGTTCTAGAATAAAAAAATAAATAAACAACGCTTATTTTAACAAATATCTTGTGCATTGATTCATTATCCAAAAGCTGGTACCGATTCCAACAACAGGCACATCCGTAAATAGATGTTATGTAAATTCAGTGTAAGTTTCGATCATTTAATTAGACCATTATAGTGTAATTTAATGGTGGAAACTTATTCTGAAGATTGCCAAGATCTACACTGCTCGTCAAAAAAACCCGGACACTACATTTTTTCAGTAAATATTTGTGTTAACGGTAACTACTCGCATTATTCGCGTTATGGTTGTACGAAATAATATAATGTGCGCCAAAAGGCACTAACGGATCAAGTTTTCGTTTAATAAAAGTAACCACAGGATCAAAACATTTGAAATAACAAAATTACCGAAAAACGGATATTGATATATCTTCATCTTTATTTAAATAAAAATCAACAATCAATCTAAGTGGTCGGTATTCTAGTATCGAGTATTTCCGTCACGAGCTCTGATCACATCTAGCATTCTTTTTGGCATACTGTGCACAAGGTTTGCAACGTACTCCTGAGGTATCATTTCCCATTCTTCCTGCAGAGCTGATTGAAGATGATCCAAGGTTTCTGGAACGACTTCCCTTTGTATCAAACGACGCCCTAGCATATCCCACATGTGTTCAATGGGATTAAGGTCAGGGCTGCGAGCGGGCCAAACAAATCGATCAATTCCCACCTCATCCAAAAAATTGTTGACCACGTTTGCAACGTAGGGCCTGGCGTTATCATGCATTAGTTTAAATTACTGTTCAATAAATGGGGCGTATGGAACCACAAATTCTTCTAGACATTCCACGATATACCTTTGGGCAGTTATAGTGCCGCCGCGTAGAAATACAAGGTCCGTACGGGCGTCTAGGAAATGCCTGCCCACACCATTAGTGAGCGGCCATGAAATGGGACTCTTGGGGATATGGCACATCGTGAATTTCGCTCTCCGGATCTCCGCCATACTCTTTCCCGTCCATCCGGTGATCGCAGACTGAACCTTGATTCATCAGTGAACAACACGGACTTCCAGTCGTCCGTAGTCCAACTGACGTGGTTACGAGCAAAAGTCAAACGGTTTCTTCGATGAGCTGGGAGAAGCTCTGGCCCTGTAGCAGCCCTCCTGGACTGCAATCCATGTTCATTTAATCTTCGCGATGCTGTGCTAACTGAAATATTGACACCACGTACCTGTGCCGATCGACCAGCGACGATTCTAGCTGTTTGGAAACGATCTCGCAGTACCATTGATACCATAAACCGATCATCCCGCTCGTTTGTTGCTCTTTTACGACCTGATCCAACCATTCGCTCATACTGACCAGTTTCACGATATCGTTTAATAGCGTCTTGAACTGTACTTCGAGGGAAATTTAGGTGGGCAGCAATATAACGCACGCTACGGCCATCCTCACTCAAAGCGATTACTTTTGCGATATTTTCTGATTTCATAATTATAATATGTATTTGCTAATAATAATAACTAAGCACTTCAAAACAATTGATAGATGCCCATTTATTTAGAAACGTAACAATCGAAATTTTGAATATTTTTCATTTATTACACTTTGTTGCTGTGATTGGATTTTAAATAAAAAAAATACGGTTTCTGTTACACCTATTTTTCGGTTATGTACTATTTAATATGACAGTGCCTTTAAAATAGCGTAATTGCTCTAGAAATTGAAGATTTACGAAGAAATTCAAGTGTCCGGGTTTTTTTGACGAGCAGTGTATAATTTACGAGTTGCTAAATATTTGATTACACTCACTTTTTTATATGTAAAACAAACGCAATTCAATTATGCACTTCTGTTGGCGACACTGCGCAAATATAGTTATTCATGTCGATTATATAGAATCCGCGGGAGCGAATGAATCGCGGATCGAAAACTACATATAAAAAAAATAGGAAACAATTGCTGCAAATCAAAGTATCCTGGAAATCTTCTATTGATTTACATGCAATTTGGGATTTTTTGATTCACCGTACAAACGCAATAGTTTTGTAGGGTTTCTAAAACAATTTCTTTTAAACGATTTGTAAAAAAATCTAAACCTGCATTCACAGTATTGTTTTCGCTCTGCGTTTCGATCTTGTTTTGGACTTATCGTTATACAACAACAACAATTATTTAATTTTTTATTTTTTTTAAACTGATCGTTTTTTGCGACGAATGACATTTAGATTTGTTGTTGTTGTTTTTATAGTAAATACTTTGAAAATCGTAATTTTAGTTGAAATTTACATCCAAATGGGCATATAAGAAAGCAATTGTAAAAAAATCTATTGGAACTTAAATTTGGTCGTAATAAATCATTTCACAAACGATGAGCGATTGTGATACATGTTCGTCCCATGTTCGAGCGCCGATGTTGCTTCGTCCAGCAGTAGAATTTGTGGATTACGAATTAGCGCACGTGCAATAGCGATACGTTGTTTTTGGCCACCTGATATTTGGGAAGCTTTCTCGCCAACTCGGGTATCGTAACCAAGCGGAAGCGACGTAATGAAATTATGAATATGCATTTTTAGCCGCTTCAATAACTTCGGATTGTGAAACTTCGGCTTTACTGCTACACCATAAGCAATATTATCGGTAATTGTTCGATCGAATAAGGCTGGCTCTTGAAACGACACAATAGACAATTGTGATCGCAGTTGTCTAAACGATGGAGATGATACTTCTTTACTGTCGATTGAAATACATACTTCCATCGATCACATCGTAAAACCGTTCAATTAATTGAATACATGTAGATTTTCCGCATCCAGATTGCCCGACTAATGCAACCGTTTGTCCTTTGAGCACATTTAAATTTAATTTATTCAACACTTTTACATCAGGACGTGATGGATACAAGAAATCAACGTCTTTATATGATATATTTCCTTCTGCTTTCCATTCATCTAAGCTTGAGTCGATTTTCTCGGGTTCCTTGATTTTAGGCTCGCGTTCTAAAAGCTGGAATATTTTAGCGGCCGATGTTAATCCCTTTTGGAAATTTGGAGCAAATGCTTGGCTAAGTATTGGCTATTGAAACTGTACCCATAATTAAGGCTTGGGCTACTTTAAATACGTCAGCATAGTACACACCGTTATTGGCGACCAAATATCCACCGTAGTACATAAAGGCCGCGAAGGCAAAAAACATAATTGATCGGGCTAACCCATAAACAAGCCAAGATGTTGCCATGTTTGGATACCTTTAGCGCGAGCGCCAGGATATCCATATATTTCATATGGAACATTTTTATTTTCCCAATAACACTACCGTTCTGATGCTTGATACAACTTCTACATACAATATTTTTTTATGAAAATATTTGTTCTCAAAACCCAAACATTTTTCATATAAATAAATGTCTGATTAGCGGCGTCTATGTGGTTGCAAAAAATCATAAAGGCGCAGAGAAGCGAAGTCTGTTATCTGTTGAGGCATTAATCATTAATTTTGAAGTTGGCAATTTGTCAAAACAATAAAAAAAAATTATTGACAGTTTCTCATTTTTAAAATAAATATCGACGTGTCGATAAGTTTCAAATTTTATATTACGAAAACAACCAAAAATTACTATGGTTGACAAATTTTTTTGGATTCGATGTTGTTTTCACCGCCATAGCCACTATATTTTGTTAGTGCCACTAAATAATATTGGTAGAAAACTTGGATTTTTTCCACGGGAATGATAAGTTTTTTATATGGTAAAGGAGCATTTCTTTGCTAATATCGTGAAGAAAAACAACAACAAAAACTAAAATCTGAAAACAAGATCGAAACGCAGAGCGAAAACAATACTGTGAATGCAGGCTAAAGCGATTTCAAAGAAACTATGATATAAAATTTTTGTTTCCAATTTTTTTTATATGTAGTTTTCGATCCGATAATTGTAACGAAGTTCAATGCAGTCGAATAGTACATAACCCGAAATTAAACCAGTCTTTGCAATAAATCAATACAGCTTTTGTTTTTAAAACACGATAAATTGAAAATTTCATGGCAATGTGATAGTTTATGAAAATAAATAAGTGAAAAATATTGTACAGTAAAATAACAGTTTTTCGTATATTTTATGTATAAATTATTGTACGTATAACTACCATGCCCCTATCATGTCTTGAAGAATAGAAAATTTGCACCCTTAGACGTCTTCTTCTGAATGCTGCTATTTGGGAATTCGATTCGAACGTGATCGAGTCTTCGATGTATTAGATTCATATTTGAATTGAATCAGATTCTTTTGTTTCTTATTTAAATCAAATATGAATCTTATACACGAAGACTCGATCACGTTCGAATCGAATTCCCAAATAGCCCCCCTGCTTTTATCGGAAACGTCCTACTTGGCCACATCGATTCAACTGTTGTATTGGAGAACATTGCATGATCACTGATTTTTGGCGCTAGAACATCATTCCATCAAATATGGCGGTAACAAACCAATCAATAGATTAGCAAAATCATTGAATAACGCAGAGGATCAATTCGATTTTAATCTATCAAAAAAAAAAAAAAAATTGTAAACTGTGATGTATGTGGATTTTGTAATATTTGACGTAATGACGTAAGACAATATATTGTGTTAGAACTCAGAATAAGTTGTACTAAAATGTTTTGTGCATTGGGCAATAATTGTGTACCAAAAAAAAAAGATCAGCGTACATCGCGGATCGCCATTCGTTGTCTGGCTCTCGGCTTATATTAAGTGAATTGAATGAATAATGGATAAATAAATTACGTTAATTGAATATATAAAATATAAGTATTTTATTTCTAAATTACGACGACCACCTTTACCACATTGGCGACGAGGATAAAAACAAATGAATATTAAATGATATACATAAAAAAATAAAAAGATTATCATATACGACTAAATAAAATAAAAAATTAACACGAAGCTACATAAAATGGCGGGTGACGATGTGCGCACTGTAATGACTACAATGCCACCATTTAATTCAAACAACGAACAATGGAAAATTTACAAAAGTCGGATTGAAAGTTTTTTTCGACGGATAAAGATTACCGAGAACGAAGATAAAAAAAACTATTTATTGGATTTTGTCGGTGCAAAGGCATTCGAAATTTTATACAATTCATGTGTTCCCGATGAACCAATAAAGAAATCATATGACGAAATACAGTCAGTCAAGTAAGAGCGTGGTCGGGTTAATTTATAAAAAAATTTATTTGGTGAAACTTTCATATTTATAAATATATTGTACACATTACAAACGATGATGCAATTCGGTTAATATTGTGTCCAGTCACCATCGGCGTCCATAATTGCCTGACATCTCCGAGGCATGCTTTCTACTAATTTGACGGCGTATTCTAGTGGCAACGATCTCCAGATCGCAAGATAGCTGCTTCAAAGTGTGTGTGCGTCTTCCACGAAGTTTCTGTTTAATATATGCCCACACATTTTCAATAGGGTTTGCATCAGGCGACTGCGACGGCCAATCCAATGTAACGATGCCAGATTGAGTCTTCCACTCAGTACAGAGCTTGCTGAGGTGTTTAGGATCGTTGTCCTCTTGCAGAATCCAATCTTCATTTTTTGCTGATGAACCAACATTTGGCAGATGGCAGTAAAGCCCTTTTGTAGATTTTAATCATTTTTTCGGCATTTAGGTTGTCGGTAAAGAGGTACAAAGTGCCGAATCCCTGCTTTGAGAAGCAGCCCCAAAGATGCACCTTTATTCCGTGTTTTACGGTCCGCTGAACAAGCCTATTGGTGGAAGTTGACCAGGCTCGCGTGAGGACACAACGTGTCCATACAGAACATTCATCAGTAAAAATGACATTTTCAAAATCTCTATCGATATTCTCATGCGCCCAAGCGAGTCGCTTTTTCACATGTTTTCCAGTCAACAGAGGCTTCTTCATTGTGTTGCGCCATTTCAGGTCATGAGTACGGAGATGGGTTCGGATAGTTTCGTAGGATATATCTAAACCTTTTGCCTTTTATTTTGCTTGTCCTTGCCGCAGTGTTAAACCAGGATTCCGCGAAAACAGATTCACTATTCTTTTTTCATCTTTTTTGTCCACTTTTCCTATCGAGCCACGTTCTGGTAAATCATCGACATTTTTAGCCACTTTATATCGCTGTGCCCACTTATGTACAAATGCCTTCGACTTTCTCATATATTTAGCAGCCGCTGATTGCGACATTTTGGGACCTTTCGGGTGGGTGCAAAGGAACACAGCCTCGTAGCGCGACGCGTATTTAGCACTCATGGCGCTTAACGTGATTCTCTTTCAAAAGATCAACGACAACTGAATCTTTGTTGACAATGCATCAAGGACAAAGCTTCCCTCTATCGGCTCGCAAAGGAATTAGAGCGAAATCTTTCATTACCTGTCGGTAATGACGACCACGCTCTTACTTGACTGACTGTAATTAAAATTTTGGAATCATATTGTTCAACGCCGATAGTCGTTTACTGCGAAAGGAAACAATTTTATGAAATTAAACGTAAAGATAGTGAAAGTATCAAGGATTTTAGTATACGAATAAAGAGTGCGGCGTCAACTTGCAATTTTGGCAACAGATTAAATGAAACGATAGTGGACAAATTCGTTACGAGTATGTCAGAAAGCAGCTTCGATTGCAATGAAATACGAGGTTTGCGGTTTAATGAACGATAAGGAAATGGCGACACCCATTAATGCTGTGCAGCACAAGCCTGGTAATACAGATCAGGCAAGACGTCAGGGTAATCTATGGAATTCAAATTATAGACCACCAAATAAGGCTTATCCAAGGCAAACAGTAACAGACTACTTCCGTGCAAACATTGTGGATTTACCAATCACCAGGAATTCCAATGTCGGTATAAGATTGTAATGTGCTATAGGTGTAAGAAGGTAGGACACATGGAATCTGCATGCAGGGCATCGAATAAAAAAATTTGTAACGTAGTAAGCGAAATTGCAGATGTTAAATGTCAAACTGTGAATAAAGAGGAGGAGATTTATACAGTTGATTGTTTTATCGTAAATAAGTTATTAGATATTAATTTAAAAATGTTGGGTAAAAGTGTGAGCTTTCACAATGGTGTTATACGTCCATTTAGATTTTTGATCATTGATAAAGCTCAGGTGCCGATAGTAGGGCGAGATTTTTTTTAAAGATTTTAATATTAAGCATATTTTTGTAAACAACGTATGTAAAGAATTGGAAGACGTTGTGGGAAGTTTCCGGGATCTTTTTAGTGATGAAATCGGATGTTTGAGAAACGTGAAAATCGGTTTAGAAATGGATGGGGAAGCTAAGCCTACATTTGTAAAAGCACGATCAGTTCCTTTTGCATTCCGTGAGTCTATAGAGAGACAGTTACGCGATTTAGAGAGAAGGGGAATTATTACGAAAACTGAGTCTACTCAGTGGGGTACGCCCCTGGTGCCAGTACTTAAAAGTGAAGGTAACATACGAATATGTGCTGATTATAAGGTCACAATTAATAAGCATTTAAAGGATACGAATTACCCGATTCCCCGAATTTCGGACATTTTTGTCAAATTAAAAGGTTGTAGACTGTTTTCTAAAATAGATTTGGCCTCGGTGTATAATCAGCTAGATCGAAACAGTTGGTCACGTGGAGTTCGCACTTGGGAAATTACACAATGAACCGGTTACCTTTTGGGTTTAGGCCTGCTACGGGCATATTTCAAAGAGAGATAGAAAAAGTTGTAGCAAATATTCCGGGCGTAGCAGTTTTCTTAGACGATATTCTTGTAGGTACGAAAGACGAAAGTGAACATTTTGATCGAATTTCTGCAGTTTTCGAAAGGTTGAGAAAGGCAGGGTTGAAATTGAACAGACATAAATGTATCTTTGCGAAAACCCAGATTGAGTATTTAGGGAATATAATATCGGAAAAAGGGTTGATTAATTTAAATAAGAATGAGCCCATATTGAACGCACCGATTCCGCAAAATGTATCGGAAGTTAGATCATTTTGTGGGCTAATTAATTACCATGGTAAATTTATAGGAAATTTAGCCACGAAGTTACAACCTATTTATTATTTGCTGCAAAAAGATAAAACGTTTTATTGGTCCAATGAATGCCAGAAATCTTTAGATCTGTTAAAGCAAGAACTTACTTCAGAGCGAGTCTTAATGCATTATGATGATGATTTGCCTCTTAACCTGACGTATGATGCTTTTGCGGTAGTAATAGGTGCACTAATATCACATACTTTGCCGGATGGCACAGAACGCCCGATCGAGTATGCATCCAGACTTTTACGAAATGCCGAAAATAATTATTCCACAATTCAAAAAGAAGCATTGGCTATAATTTTCGGGACTAAAAAATTCTTTCAGTATTTGATAGGGCGACATTTTACACTTATATACACCGCTTTTAGGGATTTTCGGTGAAAATAAGGGAATTCCACAAATGTCGGCAACCCGTTTGCAACGATGGGCAGTACGTTTGTCAGGATTTAATTACACCATAAAATATGTTAAATCGGATAATAACAGTGCTGATATGCTTTCACGACTTCCGATCATGACGGATGACGATTCAGGTAGTGAGGAAGAAAATTCTGCTACATATTTGAATTTGGTTGATAAAAGTGTTGATATTCCGTTAAATAGGACGACGATCCAGAACGAATTACAAAAATACGAGCTATTAATGGAATCAAAAGAGGCAGTTTACTCAGGGAATTTTAATAAATTGGATAAAGTTAAGTTTGGTCCATAGGTATATAACGAAGCGTGACGAACTGTCAGTTGAGGATGATATTCTCATGAGAGGATATAGGGTCATACCACCGGAGTCGTTACGAATGTCAATTTCGAAGGATGTGCACCAATCACACATGGGAATGGTAAAAACCAAGTCTTTATTACGATCCTATGTATGGTGGCCTAATATTGATGGGGACGTTGAAAACTTAATAAAAAGTTGCGAAGCATGTTTGTCGAACAGAACAAATCCGCTAAAATGCTAAAACCAAATGGATTGAGGTTTTCTTTACGAAAAGTCCGACGCCAACATTTACGATAATGAAATTAGAGCAGTTATTTCAGCAATTTGGTTTGCCGGATAAGATTGTTTCTGACAACGAAGCCCAGTTTACGGCCGACGTTTTTCCAGAGTTCACGAAAGAAAGAGGGATTGAACATACTTTTACACCCCCTGGCTATCCTGCTACGAATGGCGCTGCAGAGAACGCAGTCAAAACTATAAAGAACGCTATCAAACGGGCTATTTGTAAATCGTTTCCTTGTGCATTATCGGGCTACACCTCACTGTACAACGGGTATCCCTCCGGCCAAGGCGTTATTAAGTTACACTCCAAAAATAAGGTTAGATTTATTTAGGCCTGTGAAAGTCCGTAAACCGAATCAATCTGGTAATATATACGTGATACATCCGAGTCGAAATCATGGGGTACGTCGAAACGAAGGTATAAGGAGAGAAGTTTTATGGTCCGCGACACGGTTATTGTGCGCAATTTTACATATCCTAATCACCCTAGTTGGCATAACGCGACAGTAATTAAGGTTTTAGGTCCACGCGCTTATTTATGTTCATTAGAAGGGAATGGTAGGATAGTTAAGCGTCATGTTAATCAGATGCATTTGCGTGTGATAAACAAGCATCCGATTTCCACGAAAGCGATCGACGGAGAGAACGAAGAGATTAAGAATTACTTGGGGAACGAAAGACCAATTTTGGATGATAATTAAAATAGGAACTACACTTTTTTGATTAAGTTAAAAAGAAAAAATAGAGATAGGTCAGTTTCAGAGAGTGAAGAAGTTAACAGAAGTGGCAGTTCATGGAAAGATGCTAATGTTTTGGAATATGTAACGGATGCGTTTTCAAATGTGGATAATTCATCAGATGTTGAAGATGCATTCGAGTTGAGTCACGAGGAAGGTCATGTATTACGACCTCGTGATCTAATTGTTAAACCTACTAGGTTTAGAGATTAAATATTTTTTTTTTTTTTGTAATGTAATAGCTTTGAGAGAGGACGAATGTGATGTATGTGGATTTTGTAGTATTTGATGTAATGACGTAAGACAATATATTGTGTTAGAACTCAGAATAAGTTGTACTAAAATGTTTTGTGCATTGGGCACTAATTATGTACCAAAAAAAAGATCAGCGTACATCGCCATTCGTTGTCTGACTCTCGGCTTTTTAAGTGAATTGAATGAATAATGGATAAATAAATTACGTTAATTGAATATATAAAATATAAGTATTTTATTTCTAAATTACGACGACCATCTTTACCATATAAACTTATTTTTTAAATTTATGATTAATTTTTCTGACAGCTTCAACTTTGAAGAAACACCACGCCACCTTCATTTTTCTGAAATTTGCTTGTAAATTGTATATGGCTTGCAAGATTTTGTTCAAAGTGGAAGATAAAGTGCTACTAAACATAAAAAAACATACACATAAAATTTGACGTCATTTCACAAAGTGTATTAAAGATGAATTGATAGCATTTAATTATCTACTAATTAGCAATAACCTGCTGAGAACTCGGCAAGTAATGCCCTAAACAGGACATTGGTTAGTTTTCGGTAAAAAAAAATGTCAGTAAACTTCTGAAATGGCTCAACTGACCTGCATGCATTGTTTTTTTTTGTGTGTGTACAATGTTCACACTTTAAACTGACACGCTTTAATCGATTTAAGAAAAAAACAAAAAATTTTATTTTTGTAAAGAATGCGTATTGAACCATGTCATAAATCGTAATTAAATAATCGATATTGTGTGGTAATTTATAACCGCACAGTATAGGAACTGACAGAAAGAGAAAATAAAAAAAATACTTGGTTTTACTACGAACGCACACGATGAACTAAGACACATTTTCTTCATTTCAGTCTTGACAGATTATTATATATTTGGGTATTAGTAAGGTGAGTACACACTACCCAACAAACCAACATGCGAAGATTATATATAAGGGAATGCTTACACACAACACATCTCCTTAATCTGAACACTGTGCACCGTTCCTAATTCCCATGGCATCACGAAACTTTATTAATTTAAACTTGTCGAGAGGTTTCGTAAGTATGTCTGCGATCTGCTCACTTGTGCTAATATGATTTACATTAATATCCCCATTTGCTACGGCCTGCTGTATGAATTTGTGCCTTTCGTTGCAAATGACCTTTTATGACTAACCTTGCCTTATAGCGATCGATGGCACCGGCGGGATCTCTCGTTATTCGAAAAACCCATTAACATTTAATGGCTTTACGATTTTTCGGCAGATCCTGTAATTCCCATGTTCCATTTTCATGCAATACCTGAATCTCAGCTTCCATTGCGAGTGCCCACTGATCAGCATCTGCCCTGGATAACGCTTCCTCGGGTGTATCAGGATCTTGCAAAAATAGCTGCGAAGAATTTCTAGAAGTATTTCCTTCTTTAAACTAATATTCAGGATACTTGTTACGGTTGAAAACAATTCAAATTGGGCGTGTATAAATTACTTTAAGATAAAAAAAAACAACATCAACATCAAAGTAAACATAAAACACTTTACGTGTTGTTGAATGATTGGACACAGGACTTGACATTTCTCTCTAACCAAGATCAACATCAATTTGTTTCACCTGAGCTCAGTTATCTTAGTCGTGGGCTGTGTTCTGTTCTCAATCATCCCCGGTAACTAAAAATAAAATTTCCTTTTACCCTGATGTGCCTTCATCCCACCGATTCGTCCTACCAATTAATATTTAGACATTCATAATTATATAAATTTGTTCCGGATTAAAAAAAACCTCCAACAACATTGGTTGCGAAAAGAAAGAAAAATAACCAAAATAGAATCGTCACTTACCAGATTTATCAAATGATGCACACAATCCCGTACGTTTTTGTTTTCCTCTTACAGCAACCATAAATTTACTCTACAAATTATCAAAAGCAGTAAAATATCTGCTAAAATAAATCACTCTAATTACTCTACAAAGAAAATTTAATTTTACTGTAACACATATTCACAAAAAAAAACTTCATAACACCTCTGGAACTTTACCGCCAACCGAAATCCAACAACGCCGTAAAATTCCGCACCCATAAGAAGACAGCTTTTCTTGATGAAAACAATAGTTTTTAATTTTTTTTTTCCAAACTTTCGTTTGTACAGGGTGGGCCAACTTGGACTGACTGATTTAAAATACATGTAACTTTCGTATTTTCAAAATTTTTGATTTGTTTTTTTTGCAGATTATAAAGAATTTTATAAAATTTTTTGAGGTCTTCATAGTTAAAGCAAGAACATGTCAAAATTGTGCAATTTTAAATTTTTTCCGAACGATCTATTGTTACAATACAAAGAAAATACAGTTGGCATTTTAATACTGCCACAGTTCCCAGTGCAAACATGATAAGAAACATTATAACCCGTTTTGAGGAGCGGGGTGCAGTATTTTATGAGCTACGAATAAATGTTAATCGACCGGTTCGCAATGAACAAGCTGTGGAGGATGAACGCGAAAGTGTCAACGATGAACCATCTAGGGCTACTCGTCGGTGTGCTACTTAATTGGGCATCTCCAGAATATCACTACGACGTAATTTGAAACTTCATCTATAGATGCTTCCATACAAAATTCAAGTGGCCCAAGAGTTATGGCCGAGGGATGCCAACTTTTCGATGACCGAATAATTTCAAAAAACTCAAATTTCGCTTGGCCACCTCGTTCCCCAGATTTATCGGCTCCTGATTTTTTTTTGTTGGGTTTCTTGAAAGAACGGGTTTACGTGAACAAACCACAAAACATTCGAAAACTGAAGCAGAATATTCGGAGAGAAATTGCAAATTTGATTACAAAATACCTCAGAAAGATCCACTAACTGTCAAGAAGAAAATTGAAGTCATTTAAGGAATATTATTTTTCAAACTTACATATAAAAAAAATTTTATAAAATTCTTTATAATCTGCAAAAAAAAAACAAATCAAAAATTTTGAAAATACGAAAGTTACATGTATTTTAAATCAGTCAGTCCAAATTGGCCCACCCTGTACATATTTATTCTTGCCGTTATTATGTTATTTTTATTTTATATATCTTTATTTTTGTTTAGTAATTATATTTACAATTTTGGTTTTATGATGTACATATATGTGTGTGTTCAATAATATTAGTTAAGACATAGTTTGTATTTTAAATAAGGAAACCAAAAACAGATATCACGACCGTATTGATAATGCAACGGTTCAAATTTTTTTCACACTTTTCTTTCTTTTCACAAATAATTACACCTACGTACATAAATCTAAAGCTTAGAATTAGATTAGGCTCACATAATCTGAGTTTTTATTATTAACAATAAACGTTTTTACTTATTTCTTTTTTATAACGAACTTAACGCTTGCAAATTTCAGAAACCATTTGCGCATAGAACACAATTTGTTTTCGGTTATGTTTCTAAACACAAGTAATAAATCCACCAAAATTGTTCTAGATACTTTTATGTACATATATACTCTAAGATTAATTTTATAAAAAAACTTAAAGCTCAAAGATTGAACTGATAATCACAATATTTATCACCGATCACACACAAAAAAAATTACTTTGGCTCACACGCCAATTACCATTTTCCACAATATTCTTTACTTGACTATCTCGTGTCCAGCAAATCAATCACATCCAAAAAAAATATTGTTTTCTTCTTTTTTTTCTCCTCTTCATCACGCGTTTGATATTTATACAAATGGCCACAAATTGGATGGGGAAAATAGAGAAAGAAATAACGTATCTTAAAATTTTGGCAGAGAATAAATTACCGTTAGGAATTGTATTACACATAGTATACGTTATAATGATTACATTATGATAATGAAAATTTTGGTGACATCATTGGTAGTGAATTCAATTTTTGCGAAACAGTATCACCCCCGGTAACAATTCCCTGTGTAATTGTTACATACTTACCCACTAGCGGGCACCCCTCAACATTATGTTTCGACTCTTGTTGGATATTTACAACTGGTTTATTTAAATACGATGGGGGTGCAGTGATGGCAGCGAACTGTGAATGTTGATCCAATTCAAAATCTTTTAGGGCTGTTGGTAATCGCCGATTTCTGTCGCTCCGTTTCAACTGTTGCGTCGCATCTAATCTACAATTGGAACCTGATCTGCTTCATCAACATCTAAGTTTTCCTTGAGATTAACAACCTCAAACTCCTCGGGATTACTTTGGATATATACAACACTGTGATCAAGCAGTTGTTCTTCTCGTTTTGTAACTTTACCCTCATCGATAAGCACCACATTACAACTTTTAATTACGATATTTTTATCTACATCGTAGAGGCGATAGCCTTTTGTCTTATTATCATATCCAACTAGGATACATTCGTGTGATTTTTCATCTTCGTTGATCAGGAACATGCACCATAGCCACCGTTCCAAACAATTTGACATGCGATAAGTCTGGTAACTTGCCAGTCCACGTCTGTTCCGGCGTCATATCAATTCCTGCTGACGGTGATCGATTTAATAAATAGACCGCGTAATTAACTGCTTCAGCCCAACATTTTTTTTCAAGTTGCGCGTCATTTAGCATGCACCTTGCTTTTTCCACAATTGATCGGTTGTTTCGTTCGCCTAGGCCATTCTGTTCTGGTGTGTATACACTAGTGGTTTGATGTATTATCCCTTTTTGCTTCAACAATTCTTGGAACTGATTATTTGTATACTCATTTCCATTATCGGAACGTAGGATTTTTATCTTCTTCTCGGTTTGACGTTCGGCTTCATTTAGAAATTCAGTGAATTTGTTTATTATTTCACTAGCTGCTGTTGATTTTAAAAAATATACAAAAATCTTTCTTGATTTGTCGTCAATGAAAGTCAAGAAATATCTAGCACCATCCAATGATGAATCTTCCATAGGACCGCAAATATCCGAATGTACGAGATCGAGCAATTCATTAGCTCGGGATCCTGGTTTGTTAAAACTTCCACGAGTTTGTTTGCCAATGGAACACACTTTACAATCACTTTGCCGCTTGTCCTTAAATTCGATGCCTACCGATAAATCCCGCCCGTTGCAGTTTTAATAAACATTCTTTTATGCCATAAATCAAACGATGCATTTTCACCGACTGCAAACACTTTATGTTTTGCAGTTGCTTCATTTAACATAAATAAATCATTGGTATGTTTACCAGTGACTATTACACGACCTTTAACAATTACATCACCATTTATTACCTTGACACCTGCATTATCGAAGAGTATTTTATGATTTTTTTTACGATTTGGCTAATTGACATAAGATGTTGCAAGCAGGTAGTACAAAATCTTGCAAATATAAAATCTTGCAATACAAAATCTTGCAACTAAAGAAATCTATGATTACAATTCATGCAAATGTTTTACATAATCGCGTTTTACCGCAATTTTGGAAAAATCTTGAACTTATAATGGCTACATAATCGAAGACCTAGGTTTTTGTCTTTAAAAGGATTATTCCATGTACGTGAATGGTTCGTAAATGAACAAAATTAAGGAATTTTTTTTTTTTTTAAAAAATATGTTTTTGGTTTGCTTCCCGATGCGAAATAATTCGAGTCTACTTGAGTTCTCTCTCTCATTGAATTTTCGATTTTTTTCATTTTTCTCGAGAATTTCCGGATTTAAATAGCGCGAAGTTATTGCAATGATTGTTACAGTGATTTCTTGATTTCTTAAGAATATCCCAGATCCTGAACTTATTCGAGCTTTTCGGGAAATTCAAAATTTTTTGTAATTATCGATATTATTCTAGTATTCTCACATTATTTGAATTTTTCGAGGATATTTGTGTTTCCGATATTTCTTGAAATTTGCATGCAACTCTATCGATGGAGCGATGGAGTTGCTGCTTGTTACAGAATTAATCTTAGCATCGAGGTATTTAAATTTACGTTAAGTTTGGAGGATATTGATTTACATAAGCCGCATTTTTTTATTCGCTCCGGATAGCTGCTATCGAGAGCTGTCATATGAAAAGTGGCTCCGGATAGCGCTCCGTATAAATAGGTAGAGCCAAATATTTTTTATATCAAGTTTTCGCTAAACAATTGAATTAAAAATGATAGTTTGATGTTAAATAAGTTTAGTTTACCAATAAATAGCGCGTCAAATTTAAATTTAGGCGTATAAAAATGACGGCTCTCGATAGCAGCTATCCGGAGCGGATAAAAAAACACTACTACAGTTGACATTTTTTGAGAATATTTGAGACCATCCGAGTTTCTTGAAATAATTTTAGATTATTGCGGATATTGTAAATTGAAAGGAGGGAATACGTTGCTTGGTATATCGAGATTATTCGATATTTTCGAGATTAACATTGAAGATAACTGAAATTTTTGAGATTTTCGCATGATATGTATTAGAGTTAATTCAAAACTGTTGATGGTGTTCGGTAATTCTCGAAATTTTTTGTACTTTTGCAGGTTCGAGGA
Organism: Tipula vernalis; assembly: GCA_958295665.1. Lineage (NCBI taxonomy): Eukaryota > Metazoa > Arthropoda > Insecta > Diptera > Tipulidae > Tipula > Tipula vernalis. The sequence continues at coordinate 96,039,817 of OY282560.1, forward strand.
GAATTTTTGATACTTGATAATTCACTAGGATTCAGTATAGCTGTTTTATGTTGAGTGATATTAGGATCTGTAATACGATCATCTTACAGTGTTCTATGTTTTTTGCAAATGGAGTTTTGGCTCTGGTAATAAATCCTAATACTAACGACATTTTTATTCGACCACTTTGAAAAATTTCGATTTTACGGGTAATAATAAATCAAACTTTCTTAGATACACTTAAAATGATGATTTAACTGAATTTCATTGAAAACCGGTTAGCTGTCCGACAGGTGACCGGCTTATTGCTGTGAAAACCGGCCAGTTCGCAACTCTAAGCAAAATGTTTCCAATGGAACACAGTGATTGTATTCATCAGCAGGTCGAACCACGGAAGACTTACCCGAAATCCCAATTTCCATAGTCGTGTCATTTCAAGTGACGTCACTGTGGTCGTGTCACGTCATTTGAAAATCGACATTCCTGAAGGCGGCGAACCAGGTAATTAAGTGCACACGACTGCAACTAGAAAAAATAAAATTATTTTATGACAAATTGACAACAATATTATTAATTTATACATGCAAGTTATACAATCTACAAATTTACTCAATTAACAACATTTTAAAATACATGCAATAAAATAATTTCGTCCTTACATTTTGTTATATTCGTCTGTTATTTGGAATACTTGCAAAGATCAAGTGACATCTGTCGTATAAAATGATTTTATACGAAACAAACGACCAAGATACAGGTCAACCTTGAATTACGTCGTTGATATGTCCCTGAAAGCGCGACGTAAGAAAACAAAAACCTCAAACGTCTTTTTTTTACGACGTAACTCAAAGATCTTCATCATACCTGTAAGATAACATGTAAGGTTGACGTAGGAAAATAAATAAACAACTTTTTGATTGAGCACAAATGTTATTATTTGGTGTTCGCATTTATTTTTAGTCTATCCTATAATAACAGAATCCAGTATGCTAATACTACATCTATATTAAAACTGACTGTTTTCTCTAAATTTAAAACCACTTCTTTAAAGACAACATTTTATTTAATAAAAAATAAAAACAATTTTTTAATTTTTCATTTTGTTTTTTTATATATTGATGTAATAAATTGTGTGTCAAATACTGAAATAAAATATGTAACATAAAATCACAACAATTTCACAAAAATAAAAAAGATACACATTAAAGTAATAAATTAAATTAATAATAATAATTTAAAAAAAACAAATGTCGTCGCACGGGCAGTATTTATTTACAAACCTAGTACATAATTTTTGTTTATAATTATTTAATAAATTTTTTATTTAAAAACTACATTTAATAATTTTTATTTTTTGTTTATTTTGGAATGTACCAATGAAATAAATTATTTTCCTTGTTTGTTGTTTAAAAAAAAAAAAAAAAAATTGTTTATTGTATTTTTTAAATAAATTGATTTGACTTGATTGTTGAACGTATTTTGTGTTATAAAATTTGATTAAATATTTAAGGTAATAATTATGGGAAGCATACTACTACTTCTTGATGTTTTAATTAATTTATAAATTCTTTTGTATTCATTTTACACGACCTGGGGATATAGATTCTGATGAAATGATAATTTCTCGTGAAATTTTATTAATTAGTACAAGATATTGTCACACAAAATTGCGATTCTGATCAAATGAGGTATGCAATTTTTAGTAGTTTAAAACAGTTTAGAGTTCGATTATTTCCAACTTAATTTTTATTGACCGTTATTTTATTTAAACAACAATACACAGAGAAAATGACAATTTAATTCAATTTGTCACATTATTTTTTGTGACACTTTGAAAGTTACTTGATTAGAATCGATTGGTAGTACTCACGATTATATGTATTGTCAAACGACAAATGACATTTTTTTATAATTTTGTACTAAAATATTAACTGCTATAAAATGACAATATAATTGTGGATACTAAAAATCGATTCTGATAAAGTCACTTTCTTAAAATATCACAAAAGGTAACGTGACAAATTGTAACAAATTGTCATTGAATTTGTTGTTGTTTAAACAAAATAAGTGTGAGTAAAAATTAATTTGGAAATAATTTTGTTCAGTACGGATTTTTAGCTGGTTCAAACTACTATAAATGTCATAGTTCATGTCCTCAGAATCGCAAATTTCCCGTGACAATATTTGATACTAATACAAAAATGTCACGAAAAATTGTCATTTCATCAGAATCTACTGCCTGGTTTTGTTTTTGCTTTGTTTTGTTCAGTTCCGTAAAAACCTCACAATGCAATGTGGACAATCACTCAATAACTACGGTGGATGAGTGTCTTTCACTACCGTCTGAGTTTATTGGTTAAATTAATTATGAATGTATTGATTTTTGTCAGACTTGCGGTATAAACCCTGTTAACTTTTTTTTTTTTTACCATCAAAATTATACAGTAAATTACATCTAAGTATCTATTACACATTGATATGGTTTGGGTTTTAAATGTGATTAAAATTATTGTGTTTGGTTTATTTATTTAAATTATCAAATTATAATTATTGTTTGTTTTTTCCAAATATAATTAATAAAAATATTTATAGAATTTGCGCGTTACCATTTTATAAATATAAATAAACGATTTTTGAGGGCGGTGTGTATTCGTCAGTTAAAACTTTAGGAATTTTGTTTTTTTAGAGGTTTTGGCAAATTTTTAAAATCTTTGCTAATCTTAAGCCCTAACTTTAAGTACTCTAAATAAACATATTAAAAACAAAATATTATGTGTTTATTATAATTTTTGACACAGTTCTATGTTATATAAAAAAAAAAAAATTAAATAACCAAAAAAAAAATGTTAGATTATACAATTCTTAGATAAATGTATTTATAAAATAAATAAAAATGATTTATAAGTAATTATTATTATTATTATTTTTGTTGATAATATTGCTTAATCCCCCATAGAATTAATTTTTTTCTTGAAATTTTTTGTTGAAAATGGCAATATTTTTATTAATTTATTTGAATATTTATTTAAATACAAATTATAAAAACAATAAAAATAAAAATTTTAGAATTCCTTGGTTTTGCGTTTTGTTGTTTTTGTAATTTTTATACTTTATTTCATCATGTTGAATATAATTTGATTTTTATAAATTTATTATATATTTTGTGTTAAAAAATAAAAAAATATTTCCTAGATTGAAATTTGTTATACTGAATCATCTGAAATGAAAATAAAATAAAAGTTATTAATTTTTTTATTTGTTTATATGAACGGCTAAATTAATAATATTACATATTAGCAGTTTGGGCGTTTCTTTATTGATCTACTCGTAAATGGCCCACAATTGCTTTTCTGCCTTATTAGTTAGAAGAGTTCGACATCGCAAGAGAAAAAACGCAGAGCTCGAACTTAACACTCAAGAAACTTTGAACAGAATACGAAGGAAGTAGAAGGTTAAGAAAAACCGGTGGTAACTGATAAATCTAAAAATACAAAAAAATTTGGTTGACAATATTGTAATGTTAAGGTTCACAATGCCATCAAATTGATCAGATTTCAACAAGTTTAAAGGAGGGAAGTTCATTTTTAGTTGCACAATCAGATTCATAAAAACCGTTACATATTATGTACAACACTGTTCAAAAATGAGAACAGGAAAAGTGAAAGGATGGACGGCAGCTGCGGCGGTTGGATCGGGAGGTACCGGGTTCGAATCCCTAATGCAAAAGCGATTTTTCTGTTGAGAGTGCGGAAGTCATGGACCGACCCACCTTTCATGTCAGCACAATAGGTTGGCATGAAGCAATGCAATAGACAGGTGGTTTAAATGAAAACGGGGGTCTATTTAGATTCTAAATTTTAAAAATTCAATTATGTAGTTCTATTGTGCACTACGACAAAATAGCCAAACCTTTTTTTTTTATTTTTTCATTTTTTTTATTTATTTGCACTAGCCCCAAAAATAGGAGCCATATGGCCCGATTTCAAAATTTACAATTTATATACAAAATTCTATTTTATTTATTTATTTATTTTTTCCTCTTATTCAACTTTCATTCATCGATCCTCTTTCATACTATTATCCCATTCATTTCAATAAATTCATACACCTCCTTATACCCATTTGTTCCCATTCGTAATAAATTATTCAAATTCCTTGCACTCATAAGGACATTGATCATTCTTCTATTCTGAGTAAAATTAGGACAGTGCAGAATTAAATGTTCAATGTCCGCCACAATCAAACATCTTTCACATAAATCATCCTCAATCAAATGACGTTTCTTTCCAATTTCCATGATTCAATCTCACTCGTTTCATCGTTCGTATCATTGCAGTGTTCCCTTTGAGTTCCTTAAAGAAAGGTTTACTCAAAGGAGCTTTGCACAATTCAAAGTACTTCTTGACTTTCACACGACTCTTTTCAACAAATTCCCTCTCCCATTTTCTCCACAGATTCACCTGAAATACACGAAGTACATCTCTTGCAACCATAAATTCATATTCAGTTTCTTCCTCAAGCATACAACCCCTTTTCGCAAGCATATCAGCTATTTCATTACCCTCAATCTGTAGATGCGAAGGTATCCATTGAATGATCACCTCGCTCCCACAAGACTGAAGGTATTCATATATCATTTCAACATACACATTGCCTTGAGTACCCCCACCCCTGTTAATTAAATCCAATCCACTCTGGGAGTCGGAGAATAGAACTACTCTCCTCCTCCCTTCTGTCATTGCCAACTTAATTGCTTCCATAATCCCAATCAACTCTGCATTCATTATACAGATGTTACCATTAATTCTCAGAATTTTCTCTTTATTCATAGTTGGAATAAATATTCCCACACCTACCCGATCCTCATTTAGACTAGCATCTGTATACACTTCCACATGTGTAAAAAAATTCAATTGCATTTTTCTAAATTCTCTCTTAACCGATAACTCATTCATCATCGCTTTTGTTGTGTCTGCAAAATTCAAACACACCGTAAGACCGTTCGGAGGAACTCTCGGGCACACTTGTCGGATCTTGGTAAATAAGTGAATATTTTCCAAAATTATCTTCGCCATTTGTGTCTTCCGGAAAACCGTTCCTCCTTGCAACCTTACTTTCATCTTATTCACTAACACGTTGTCTTTGGTCAACATTCACACAGTCTCCCGCACGGTGATCCATTCTCTGTTATAATTGAGAGGTGAATCACCCAATTCAGACCATAGAGTTTGTATTGGGGTTGAATTAATCGCCCCCCAATACCACTCTAGCACATGCATTCTCAACTTTCATTAGCTTTTCAAACCCGACCTTGGACCCGTCACCATACACGCTTATCCCATATGCAATCTTGGAAGACACTAGCGCCTTTCGCAACATGTCAGTCACACTAGGATGAGCTCCCCATTTCGGTTTACTCATCCTTTTGATCACATTCAATCTGCTCTTGCAATTATCGGTCAACTTTTCCATATGCACCTTAAAACTCAATCGCTTTTCAATCCAGATTCCCAAATACCTAGTCAAAGTCACATATTCAATACTCTCGTTATGTATTTTCACATAAATTCTTCGTTTGGAACGAAAAGCCATACTGCAACATTTTCTCGTATTTACACGCAAATTCAATTCCGTTAAACATTGTGTTACCTGATTCACACATTCCTGAGCCCGATTCAGTGCCTCGTCGATGTTTCTTCCCTATCAAGACAAAGTCATCTGCAAATTGCAGAATTACCTTGTCCGCGGAATTAAGTGCATGAATCGAGCTCGTATACAGATTGAAGAGAGTCGGAGAGATCTTACTCCCTTGTGGAAGGCCGATATTCACGGCTCCCTCCAACCTGTACCCCCTTCCACACAAAACTAACTTACGCTCACTCATAAACTCATATACCCACTTACAATGTGAAACCACATAATCATACGCCCTCTCGATATCCAGAAAAACCGCTACAACATTCTTATTTTCCTTTCGTACTTCCAACACAAACTTTTCCACGCATTGCATTCCACGCCAAAGGTGGTTTCTGGGAACAAATTACCTTCATTCACGAATTTATTCAATCTTCCTTTCATCATTCCATTCACCATCTTAACTGTTGAATACATACATACTCCTCTGAAATTTGTTGCCAGATTCCTATCCCTATCCTTCTTAGGAATTGGAACCATTCTGCTCTCCGTCCATTTTTCCGGTATCTGGATACTCATCCAAACCTTATTTAGAATTTGCAACAACGTTCCCTTTGCCTCAAATTCCAAATAAACAATCATTCTATAACTCACTCTATTAGTTCCAGGGGTAGTGGATTTTGATGACTCCAGAACCCCACAGAACTCTTCCCATTCAAATTCAACACCCATTTCATTTACAGATGCACTGTTATTTTCAGGTAACACGCATTCATTACTTTCACCTAAATTATTCCGTACATCCGTCATCATTTGTAGGAATTGATTTCCATTCTCTCTGTCATCTAACACGGCATTTCTGCCTTGTGTTTTATAAACTCTCACTCTATTAAATTTATCCCATACATCCTTCGTTGTAGTTCTTTTCCCGCCAACTTTTCCTTTTCGCTCTACGGATAGCTTTTTTTAGCCTTGCATTCGCCCGTCCATACCTTATCCTACACTGGTGGCATATACACCTATTAAATTCACTCAAGCTTATCCGTTTCCGTTCACACCAATACTGGATTTCATTGTTCCACCAACCATGTACTTTAATTTCATTCACTCTTATTTGCGTACTGCACATATCATTTACTCTCTGTATTTCATCCTCAAGTTGGATGACCTCATTTATTTCATTCATCATGAGAATTTAATTCATACATCTGACCCATTTTTTGCTATTTATAATGCTCTTTTGTTCAATGTCTACATTTACACCACCTGTACAAGCGTGAATCAAATAATGATCACTACCCAAATTCTCATTGGCAGTCAAAAAAATTTCTTAATATCCCTCAGGCCTTTTCTCTATCACCCGCAGATTCAATTGTGGTTGCATATACACTTACAATTAACAAATCTCTATCCAGATTCCGAGTTTTGGCAGCGACCACTTCAATGTGTTGAAAATCAGGGACCTGCACTGTTTGCAGCGTGATATTGGATCGCGCCAATATCGCTACTCCCTCGTAACCATCGGCCCTCGGTCTGGATAGAAAATTGTAACCATTCACTCGAAACGTTTTGTTCTCACATTCCCATGTCTCACTTAAAAGCATTACATTCACATAATTATTGGCCAGATACGTCCGCATCATATTGCCGTTGGCATACATGCTGCGGATGTTAATCTGACCAATACACATACATTCATTGGATCTTACCATTCGCTCCGTCATGCGGTTTTATTCATTCATCCTTTCATCCTCTTCTACATCTATTATGATATTGAGCTCGTTTGGATTCAAAAATTTATATTTATTTTGGGATGCTGCTGCTCTTCCATCTGTAGTTTTAATTGTTGTTTGTTTTTGCATTTCAGCTCCTGCTGAAAAACTGCTTGTTGTCTCTTGTCTTATTGTTGTTGGTTTGATTTCGTTGTGTTTTGCTTTATTAGTTTCTGTTTGTTGACTTGTGTTGTTATTATTTGTATTATTGTTTATTTTACTTTGATTATTGTTGTTTTGATTTCGATTATTGTTGATATCTTTACTTTTGTTGCTATTAGTGTTATTTGTATTAATATTATTATTGTTAATTTGATTATTATTGTTTGTTTCTTTTGCCTTTTAATTCGTGCTTTCGGTATTTGTTAGCCTCGTTTTTAATATATCACTGAATAGAGGTTTCGTTTGTGCTGCCGTAGATGCTGGTGTTGTGTTTGCGTATTCGCGGTAATAAATTTCCTTAGCTCTGAAATACTTTATTCTGTTCGTAGTTTTAATTTTCATTATTTCCTTTTCCATGATGAAAGTAGGACAGTCCTTATCAAAAGTGGTGTGTTCATTTTAACAATTGGCACATTTGATGGGTTCACATTAAATCGTCTCATACCCCTTTGGAATTTGCTTTGCGCATTTGGGACAAACCGGCACTCGGGTAAATTTGATTTTTGTGTATCCGTATTTCTGGCAATTATGACATCTCATTTAATTTGGAATGTATATCCTTACATTTAATTTCAAAAACCCTGCTTCGACATCATTTGGTAGCTCTGTCGTGTTAAATGTGAGTATATGCAAGGGCGTGTCTTTAAGCTCCCCGTTGATTTTCTACTTGATCCTCTCGACTTTTGTAACCTTCTGACTCTGTAACTCTTTCACAATTTCATCAGGGTCTACATACATTAGGTCGTGGCTATATATCACTCCTTTGCTGGTATTCAAAAATTTATGCTCTTCCACTAACACTGGCATCTCTGCGATCTTGGTTGCTTTCATCAAAGCTAAATAACCTTCCTCTTTGCTAGTAAGCACTAGTAGGTCCCCACTACGCAATCTTTGTTTTTCATGTATGTGGCATGTTACCATTGCTAGCCCTTTTTCGATTAAAAACGGTGAAATGTCTTTAAAACTGTGTTCCCCATCTGTTTTTTTATTACCACATATTTCTTACTGCCTTTGTCATCAAAAAATAATCTCCTTCTTTTTTGATTGTTTGTATCCGGTAATATAGGATTAGCATGTCCCTTCATTTTCATTAGGGTGCTAAACCTATTTTTTGTAGGTATCGGCATCCTGCCCGTTAAAGATTCACGGAAACTTGTTTTTTTTTTCGTCACTCACTAAATGAAATTTGCACTTTTTTCACTCTATTTGTATTTAGTTGTTTGTAATAAAACTGTGTACTCACTTAAATCACCAATTCAAAACACTAAATTAATTAATAATTACAATAAATATAACTAAAAACAAAAAAATTTTATTTCTAAATTGATGAGCTGTCAAAATTTGTGTTTCTCGCATGAAATCGCAAACAAGACTGCAGCCAAACCTTACCGTAGTAGCATGGTCGTTGAAATTTGAACAGATGTGGATAACTGATTGCCAAAATGGGTTAACAAGGAAATAAAAGGCCCTCTTTTCAGAAAAAGGGTCTAGGTGAAGATACGGTTTAGCCAGTAATGATACGTTGACATGCATACTGGGACTGTGATCATGACCTGGACATGTATTTCAGTCCAAAAAATGTGCTATGTGCGATGTGCGTTTCGTATACGTACACGGTGTATAATATACTTTTTGCGATTGTGTTGTTTCAAATATTTTACTTGTGTTAGTGCATTTTTGTCATCGCAAGTATCAAAAATAATTGAATCGGGCGAAATCGGTTCAAATTTTTTGCTGCTTACATTCCCAAATTTCATAAGTCGCATATGCTTTTTTTATGGTGCGTTATGATTTTTGTTTTTTTTTTATTAGTCAATTATCGAAGATCCTTCACAATGGTTTGTTTGTTGTTTATTGAATTTAATATAAATTTTTAAAATAAATTATTTTATTTATTACAGCTTAACGTAATATTCTACAGGTTATTGGTTGTAGGACTATTCTGTTGCATCCCAATTGCAGTCTTTACTTCTGGATAATGCTTGTTCTATCGCATTCCATTTGCGGTAGATTGTGGCGTGGACTCGGCGGTTGGTCGCGGCGGGTTGGATGATCAATTGTGCGGCACAGAAAAATTCGCAATTATTACAGCTCGATTATACCCGAAATCTACATAGTTATTGCTAGAGCGACACCCGCATTTGACTTCACATTTTCTTTCTCAATGTTTTATCCTTCGGGGGTTTTATAGTTCTCGCCAGACTTTCTAAACTTGATGGGCCGTTAGTCTATCACCCATGCCTTAGTCCAAATCCATTCAGTTTGCTAGCTGAGGATGCAGTACACTTATGTCTATTATATTTGAATCACTGGCTTGCGCCATGTGCCCATTTGCGACATTGAGTGCGGAACCTCTGTGAGTTCCAGCCAATCGTACTGTTGTACATTTTTGAAAATTTAGAAAAGTAATACCTGCATCTAGACTTGCATTAACCAAATATACCTTAACGCAATCCGAACTCTAACGTAGCGTTATCTGCTCTAATGTCTAAACTACAAATAATGTAAATTGATAAATAAATATTCGGTACTTTTTTTATTTTATTTTTATTTATTTATTTATTTATTTACTAATACTAAAATTTGACACCATTTTGAGCATAAGCTCATTCACAATGGAGTGTATGTTGCCAAATTAATTATAATACTGCATGATTTTTGATTTTTCCTAGAGACTCTTCTATTCGAAATAAGAAAGGAAGGGTATTTGCAACTATTTAGGAATAATAAATTATAATAAAATTCACGCTGATCCACAGGTTACCGTGTGTTGAGATCGCACAGATTACCTTTGTCTTGATATCCAATATTAGTTAAAGTAATTTTTATTCATCAAAAGTCACAAGTCTGGCGTTTATGTAACGAGATAATTGATTATAAGCACATAGTCAGTTGTACACAAAACTTGCTTTCGGACTTAAGAGATTGGCTCACGGCAATCACATTTTTTACCCTGGTTTTTGCAAATATCTGAAAATAATTTTCTTTTTACTTTTACCAATTGATATTAAAAATTAAATAAAAACAACAAAAATTTTCAAAATTATTACTAGAATAGTTCTTTCTATATACCTACAAAAACTTGCTTTGAAACTACTCATTCCGGAATGAAAATATGCGGCATTGTTGTTGTAAAATTCCCAAAGAAAGACTACATCTATTTCGTATTGCTTTTCTTTCCATATGATAAATATTTTTGCTCGCATACACGTATATTTTACGAATACTATTACTTTCCGGTTCGCACTCGCACATCACACATTTTTGGACTGAAATTCGCATCCTGAAATTTGATTTTTTTTTTTTTTTTTTTTTTAAGAATTTGTTATTCCACAATTTTTGGTACAACCTATTGTAAATGAGCTTATGCTCAAAATAGTATGTGCCGAAAGGTCAAAATTAATAATCAAATAAAATAAAATAAATAAATAAGATCTTAGGAAGCTACAGCCGTACGTCCTCGATTTGGCTACTGCGTAAGGTAGGACGTAAAAAGCGAACTGCGAAAGAGTTGGGAGTGCCTTAAGCCCCAGAAGAGATTGCAGAGATAGAAACAAACAATGATGAGATGTCTTTGAAATTAAATTTTCTTCAACCAAGGGTTTTCGATCCTTTGAGTTGGCTGTCGCCCACAACCATTAGTGTGGAGACTCTTTCTGAAGCACAGTGCTTGGATGAAACTTTGTTCAAGGAAACGTACAACACACGGTTTTTCTGATGCGACCCAAAATCTAACATTGTAACTGTATAACCCAGGTATACTCAGAGCGATAAAAGTATCTGTACTCCAGTTTTATTGCAGCTAAGATGGAATCTGTATGTGACGATATGGAGCTGGAAAATAAGCCCGAGGTATTTTAAAACTCTTCGAAAAAAATTGAAAACATATGAGGACAACCATTCCAAATTCCTACCCCTTAAAACTCTGCAGATTGTGCTTCAACAGGTAGGCTGCGGTCAAAAATTCTGCCGTTGTGTAGTTTGTACCGCAAATCGGGGAAAAATGTAGGTTTGCAGCCAAAGCAGCGCATTCCTGCGGATTAAAATGCGGCAAACAAAGTTAGGCTGCGCAGTTTACGCAGCCACATTAAAGATTATAAAAAAAAAAACTACGCAGCGGCTGAACTCTTAACCGCACTCGTATAACGTCAAAATCGCTGAAACGGGAATTTAATGATATTACACAACTGGTTTGAATCAGGAATATCAAATACTTCTTTGAAAAAAGAAGACTATTCAAGCTATAAATGCTTATAAAATTGCAAAATTTCAGGAACCGGGTTTAATGATAAAGCAATTCTTAAACCCGTAGTACTAAGCAATTTTACAACCACAATGGTTTCATTTCATTCTGAATCATTTTATTCCAACTTTTTGTAGATATAGGATTATTTCTATTCCACTTCTAGTTAAAGTGCTTACCACCAGAGTAGCTATTTCAAACATTTTAATTTATGACAGTTGTCACCATGTAAAAATGAATGTATAGGAAATGTAAAAAATTAATTTTCTAATTCAATTGGCAGTCACTATTACTACGTTTATACTTGGGGTTCAGTCATCTTGTAGCTAACTTTGGATCGACTTGGAGTTATCTATTTTAGTGTTAAACTGCAAAGTCAACTTAGAATTATAAACATTCCAAAATAATGTTCAACCGGCTTACTTGGAAACAGTATACGTTCGCATTAAAGCAAAGTCAAGATAGAAGTTGTGGCCGTGTCTCAACATGGGTAAAAGAACAAAAGCAAAGCTAAAAATTCAGTTAACTCTCCATTATGTAAACCTAAACAAATAATATATCGACCCTAATCACATCTTTACTGATATCAATCGGACTATTTTTAAAACGTATTGGTATACATTGTAGGTGGTTAGCCCAACGAATGATTTTACACACAATCGTTATGTCTACTGAAGCATGCATGATGTTACCAATTAATTAAATTCTTCGTCAATTTAAGCAAAAACTGCTATTCGTTGTTTAAATAGAGAGAAAAGCATTTTGAATTGTGATAGTACTAAAAAAGCTTTCTTTTGTGTTTATGACTTTGATTTAATAAACAATAAACAAATCAATGTTTTAACAAATCACCGAGGTGTAAAATGATCAAGTGATGATTTTTAAATTATACTTAAATTATTGTTCCAACAATGAATTTTCTGCTTTTGATTGATTTTGTTTTTTGGCAACCCTAGGATCGATCATGTTGATATTTGATGAACAAATCAAAATTCGACGGGAGGTATAAAAATGGTAATATCTATCCTTGGATAAAAGCCGCAAAAAGAAGAGAGTGAAATAGCGATCGATTTCTTTCTTTTTTAAAAAGAACGGTAACAAAAATTAATTTATAAACAACTAAATACAGGAGAAGAAGCGAAAAATAAAATCAAAAATCGAAATTATAAATTTTAAATTTTTTTTGTCAAGACATAAGCTCGGTATCTTATGTCTTGACGCTAACAACTGTTAATTGAGTCATATCGCAGTAAAATTCATCATCTGCTGGTTATTTCATACTATTTCGAAAAATTCAATGCCTTAAGAACCTATCTGAATATACAATTTTACGCTCTTTCAGTGAATTCGGGGTCAAAAATGAGGGTACCTTTGAAAAAAAAAGAGTTGACCTTCAAATAACCTTGATAAAAATTTCGCGGTCAAACTTAAAGTCACCAATCGATTACCCCCCAAAACATGCTATAACTTTTATGTATGTTATTTTTTGATTGACACTGTAAACAATCGCTTATTTCTCCTAGATAGTGGAACTCAATTCCAAGCTAAACTGAAATAATATCGAAAATATCGAATGATCTCGAAAAATAATAAAATCTCAAAGAATTTCTAGTGCTTAAATTTTAATTACTTAACCGATCCAGTCTGACTTAACTCAACTCCATATTTTTTAAGGATCGAGCCGTGTCAACTACAAAATGATTCGACTTCATTTATAGTGAAAGATAACCTGGGTTGAAACCAAGTTGAACCCTTAAGGCATTGCCTCAGGCAAAACAGAAAACCGTCATTTAAAATCGTCTGAAATTCAATTTTTGGCTAAGTTGCTTCACTTTGTAGTATATTATTAACAAATAGTTCAAATCTGTTATAAGTTGCACACCTTGTTCTTAGAAAATTTTATTAAAATTGATTTAGTTTCATTCAAAAAATCCCAATTTTATATTTTGTTGGCCGTCAAGCATAAATTCGTCCGTCAAAATATAAAATTGGGAGTTTTTTTGAATGAAACTAAATTAATGTTAGTTAAATTTTCCTACGAATAAGGTGGTACTTTTAGAATCGATCTATTTTTTAATAATTTTGATATTAAAAATAGGATTTGATGGTTTGAAATGCCGTTTTGCCATTTTTGCATGGGACAATACCTTAAGTAGAAACGTCATATATGGTGCTATGCGGAAAATAATTTTGATGCGAAGCTATGTACAAAACATTAAGACTTACAAGTAATATCAAGAAGAAAATGTTAACTAGACTTTTCTAAATACTTTTGAATTTTCCTTTCTGATTTCTTTAATTTTTCACAATAAAGAGCTTATTGTTTTTTTATTGGGTTTTAAACCCTCTTAACATATCCATTCCTTAATTCGAATGAATGTGTTATCAACTATTACAAATAAAACAAAAATTATTCTTGGTCGTTTTCCTATCCCTGTGACCAATAAAACGCTCATATTAATCTGATCCAATTCTGATAATTTATGCCAATCGAAAAGGCCTGCTGTATCTGTATATTTATAAAGCGCCATGTCTTATTGTTTGTACGGGGTAATCTTAAAAACTACGGGACCAATTTTCGGCTCCCAAAGGTTTTAAACTATATTATGTATATCAAAATTGGTTGCGTAGTTTCGGGGAATTGGTACATTTGTAAGGGCTTGTAAAAGCTTTATCTTCTTCAAAACTAAAGCTTGTTTTTTTCTTGTATCGTTTGTTCGATTTTTCGCTTTTAATTTATTTTATTGTTGCCAAACACTGTGTTTATGTGCAGCAATTTAACTTGCCAAAAGACCAGTAGATGGTACTCGAGGTCATTCCAAAACTCAAAAACTTTGAGAAAAGAGGTAAAGTTTTAATTGCTCGAATTAAGCGGTTAATTCAAGTAAGCGAGCTACATTCGTCTTAAAATTGCTTACTGTACCGTTTGAAAATGATTAACGAGTGTTAATTAATCCAGAACTTATTGTCACATATTAAGACATAGCTTGCGGTTGGTTCTCTTAAGGAATTCAGACTCTAATTTTGTGCAAAATAGAAAATCGAGTAGGAAATCGGGTTTTTGTTGCACGTGAGAGATGTAGATGGACTATGCCATCTACTAAAAGGTTAGTTTTTATAAAGTCTTTTTGGACGAGATCTATCTATTTGGTCTGAACAACAATATTTTAGATTTCACCAGAATATTCGTTGTTTATATTGGACGACGTTTAGTTAGTTGATTTTTTGAGACGTTTAGTCGTTTAGATTATTTAAAATTTTGTTATTCCAGATTTTTAGGGACGTCAAGGTTTCACGTGATGTTGCGTTGCGAATATTGTACTGTTACCGGGAAGAGATCCTTAAGCTTCGAGATTATTTAAGATATCTAGATTTGAGGTTTTGACTGGCGTTCAGCTTGCTTGGTATCGAATTACTCGAGATTATTAGAGATTTTGCTTTATATGCTTAATATTATGCATGCGCAAAATCTTGCGGATTATTCGAGATTTTTTGAGATTATCCAGATTAATCGAAGCCAGAAGTATGGGAGATCGTTTCAGAATATCGACACACAATTCGTAATTATTCCGGAATTTTCCAGACTATAAATTGCGCAGTGTTCAATAATTTTATGATTTTTCTTTTAAATTACAGCTTAACAAGGTAAAATAAATCTATTAAAATCCTACTTAATTGGTTACTAAAGTAAGATTAAGGTTGCAGGTATGTATTATCGATAGAAAATACCTACATTAGATGACATTATTTGTCTTAAGATTTAAAAAAAAAACTGAAAAAACAACGAATTCTAACTGGTATCAGGTGAACAGCCTACCTAGCATCTAAAAACCAAATTTTTAAAATTCGCTTCAATTTGCTATTCGATGCTGCCAATAATGTGCCATAATTAAGTGAACGATCAAAAGATTGCGTCGTTTTCGTATATCTTGACATTTTTCAGATCGGCTTGATTTTTTGTAAAGTGCAGACGCTTACTATTTGCTATGGAGCGATATATGCGACAAGTGCGTGCAGAAATGTTTAAATTGTTTTATGAGAATTAATCTTCGGTTGTTTGCACGCACTCAAAGAGCATTTCTCCAAAATATTGTGGTCTTAATAACTTGGTGTTGAAGATATTTACTTCGACTAACAATTTGGTTTATAATTTGTCCAGATGTGAATAAAATTTAATCATTTTTAATGAACATTTTGCCGTTTAGAAATTTAAATTATCGATTTTTTGTGCAATTGTGGCAAATGATACAAAACCTACAAAATCGCATCAATGGATAAAAAAACTAAGTGCAACATGTTTAAGAGAAAGACAAGGAAGCGGTTATTTTTGATTGGCTACAAAAAGGAGAGAGTACAAAGAGATTACAACCGCTGCCGAAACATGCTAAGGAATTAACTATAAGGACCAAGCGCTAAAACGACCGTCTTCAATCAGTTAAAAAAAAAAAATCTCTCGTACGCGTGACGCAAATGTCGATCTCATATTGGCTAAGAACTCACGGAGTGGTGCAACTAAAATGGCCATCGGCACTGAAGACTAGTCCATTTTCATGATGTTTTCAGTTAGAGAACACCTTTGTCTGCATACGATGGCTTTTGTTTCGTTAGCAAGAATCTAAATTCTCCCATCTTATATACTTTGAGCGAAGTGTGTGGGCGTTTTGCATTCTTTCAATTTTTGATTTTCGTCGCATTTACTAGAGATAACAATTTTGTAACTTTCTTTAGTAGATATTGGCGTAGTGCTCTGATTAATACCCCAAAACCCCTTTTTGGTTGAGATCTCGCCTGGTAATGTACATAAACTGGTCGCTAAAACGATTTTATCGGGGCTTGTTTCACCGGTATTATGAGAATATTTGTAGTGATCGGATAATCCTTTGTCTATACGGTGGTATATATTACATTTCACAACGTTTACCTGTTCGTAAGACACAAGCGAATCTAAAGGAACATTTTTATATACGCTTTTGAGCTCTTTCTGTCATGTTTTTTACTCCTTAGCATAACGTTTGATTTTCGAAGTAACTTAAAAATAGAGAAAAAATGCATCTATTTTTTTAGAGTTTGTGGTCCAGTTTACCTTGGGTGCATTAGGCTCGTTCGACCGAAACCTAAAAATAAAATTAGTTGAGATCTCACGGAGTTATGCTGGAATTGAACTTTTTTCTTTGTCTCAAAGGTAGATGCTATATTCAAAGAAGCATTGAAGAGTGATTTAATGACAAATCCATCGCTTGTATTGATCATTGAGCCCCAGAGCCATGCAGAAGATCGAATATGTTTTATAGAATGATCCATCCACGGAGCGGTTTTTAAAGTTTGAACGGGAATGGGAACATTCTTTGGCATCTTATAAGGAAATTCAGAAGCAACTGGAGAACAAAAACAGCATCCTCTCAAGGTGCGTACATGATCCAATTCTGGTGAAAAAATGTACACCACGAAGTTAGCAAAATAGTAAAATTTTTTGTTAAAATTGGTTACCCTGGTGAATTTTTTGTTCTAGTTGGAAATAATTCAACTCATACAGCTAACTTCGTGGTGTACATTTTTTCACCAGAAAAGTATAGCATGTACGCAGCTTCATAGGCAATTTATAAAAATCGGCAAAACAAAACAAAGTAACGACCTGCAAAGTAGCTCCAGTGATGAAGCCCTTAATTTTAAAAGGACACATACTTCCACTTAATTATTTTGTTATGTGATTTGATTAAAAAAACTTTGTTCCTTATTGTAACAATGTCTTTTATAATAATAATACTTTAGAAGAGCAATTTCGGATTGCTCCTTCATTGTCTCTTTTTTAGAATAACTAACTTAGTTGTTAAGAAAGAACCAACGAAGAAGCAAGGCGAAATCGGCATTCTAAAATATTATTAACAGTCATTGTTACAATAAGGAAAAAAGTTTTTTCAATTAAATCATATAAAAAATATTAAGTTGTTTTTACTACAAAAAAAAATTAAACGTTGTTTAGTTTATGAATTTGATTAAGTAAGTAGCTTATAAGGAATTTCAGATAGCTAAATTATCGCTTCAGGCCACTTTAAATCGATACTCGATTAGCATATCAGATTTAGTAATCCTCCAACAGTTAAGGAATGCTTCTAGACAAAGAACTACACATGTCATGTCAATGTTGTGAATCAATCGAGCTGAACTATATTTAAATGTATTTTTGAAGCATGAACCTGGACAGAAAAGCCGTAAGGTTTCAGATGAGACAGAAACAGGTGAGGTTAGATACATCAGCTTGAAGTAATGTATATTCATTATGGCTAACATCATACCCATATTTAAACCTTTGAACAAAATATTCTTTGAAATCAAGTAATCGCTAAATTTAAAGAAACTTACCATGATACCACCATTTCGTTTTTTTAGGATTTTTATTACAGGTTTTAACATAAATTGTATTATCTGGCGGTCGCTTTTTTTCTCGACAACTACTTAACATTGAGGAAATACTCAAACACACCGATTGTACCGATAACGCTGGTGACCTGTAAAATAAAAATCTCGATTTTTATAAACAACCGCAAGGGTATTTTGATTATAATTTCACGTACCAATCATCGGTTAATATAGATAAACAAATATGTCCGTTCGAATAAACGTGCGGATGCACTGGAATATTTGGTCCTATAAATGTAACTTCCGGTGAATCGAAAGGATATTTATTGTTAAATTTAAATGATAATTGAAAATGTTCTCCCTCATATAATGTACCATCAACACCATCCATATTTATACGCCACCTATGGGACAAAAAAAAATAAAAATAATCAAAAATGTTTTAGGAACTCAAATTTCTTTTTTCATAAACTCACTGTGATAAATTTCGACTAATACTTTCTGCGTCTACAGTAACACCAGGTGGTGGTTCCTTTATGAGAGACATTAATTCTTTTTGAAGTCTTCTCTGTAAATTACAAACAAAATAATTATAAAAATTAATTAGTAATTTCAATTAGACGGCGTAAACGAGTAGTAATAAATATAAAAAACAATTTTAATGGATTTAGGCCATTGCTAAATTGATCTTATTTTTTTTTACTATTTCTATAATTATGTATGCGCGTATTTATTTACAATTTTTACACACTTTATGTGTGTACGTATGTATACTTTATTTACTATATGTACACACTTTGTGTAATGGATCATTGAACTAGATTCATTCATAAAATAAAAATAAAATAAATCGTTAGACAGAATTTGATTACAATCGTAAACATCATAATTGCTCGCTTCGAATGTGAGAAAGTGAGAAGTGGGTGGAAGTAATTTAATTGTTAAAATAATTTGTGTATTATGTTTACGCGCGATTTATATAAATGAACCATATGATGATGTATCTATAAATAATTAGCACAGCGTGAGCCAAACATAACCTACCCAAACTAATTGTTGACACCAATTGCTTTCTTATTCTAATTTAGTTTGAAAAGTTCCATATTTGTTTAAATTTTTATCACATATTACGGCAAGGACAAACCAATAATAAGTTTTATAATTATACCAGATGTACTAATTAAATCAATATCCATTTATAAATTATAATTACTCCATTGATGTTTTTTATTATTTGCTTATTTATTTGATGAAAACATCAAAGTCGCACAACAAAAGGCCATGCCCCAAAGAAGACTCATTTTACAAGATAATACTCCGCGAAACTTAGCGAATTAGCTAGTTACCTTTGGCTTAAATTACTCGGGGTAGTCTGCGATCGCTTTCTTACCATAACTAAATGACAAGGCGTTTATCCCACTGTGCCAACCTTTCGTACTTTTACTGTGACTGATAATTCGATCAATTTCACAATGGTATCGGTTTTAATAATCGACCAAGGCCTGAAAGCTTTTTCATATTGCGCTACTTATCGACTCTGTAAGCATGTTGCTGAGTGGAGGCTCGAAGAGATAGTAAAATATTCCTGCTAAAAGTAATGCACAATCCAGCTGTAATTCAACAGGAACAATTTAAATGGCTGATACGTAAACTCATCTCAAGTCAACTCTATCTAATCTAACGTCCAACTCAGCTTCTAAATCAATCACTAGCCCCAACTCAAACAAATAATCCCCAACTGCGACCCTCACTCGATTCAAATTCATGCTAACTCAACCCCAACTCAACTTCATTTCTAACGAAACCTTCAAGTCGACCTCCAAATTAATATCCACCCAAACCCCTGTATAGACAACTACGTAATTTTGGGTGAATTCATATGGTAGGTGCCCGATCCTATTGACGTACAGGTTCCAAAACTTTTCAATTCTCTGCCTTGACCATAGGAACAGAATGGCGAGAAAAAATTCCAAATCGGACCATCTTTTTAGGCATATAGAGACGGATGGACATTTTTTTATTGCTTTTCGGGCTCAGGGACCTTCAAAACGTCGAGAAAAGTGGTTTTGGATAAACGAAATTTTAGGTTATTTCTGGCTGTCCTTGTGAACCGAAATTAAATCTTATTAGAGCCGCCTGATTTGTAATGTTCAAAGGAAATTTGACTCAAATGTTGAACATGGTGTTTTTTACGTCTAAATCGAAAGTTACAATAGACATTTTAATGAGTTCGGACGTATCAGGAATCGAGAGTATTAGTTTAGCAACGAGAAAAGTCGCGTCTGCACTCCCACTTTTTACTAAAGCAGTCTGTGTTCTGCGCCCTAAACCTAAGGGCAAAGAACTAAATTTGTAAGAAAATGATAAAGACCGGCATAATATAAAATGCTGCTGTCAAGGTCCTAGGATCAGGGACAATGATGCACAAGACATAACCCCTCCAGTTTCCTTCAAGACCGTTTTACATATAGTGAAGAGCCATATCCTTCTTTTATTCAAATCAATTCCACAGTGTGTGGATATCAATAGTAAACGCAACAACGAGGGCGGTCCTTTTAAAAGTGAAAATACTCACAATACGGTTGGATATCAAGTACGAGGAACTCAACTGCCAACATGCTTGGAAACTCCATCCTCGTCGATAAATGCCGACGTTAGACACACCAAAAGAAATGACGATAAAGCCTTAGCAGAGCCGCAAGGAAACGCCTGACCCATTTAAAATGACCAGCCTTATGTCTCGACGAAACTTTTAAGCACTGCTAGACAAAGACAAAGAATAAAACCGTCGTTTCAAATAAACGTAACCGGTCAGACAACTCCATTCCGTGGATAATAGCCCGGAAGAACTTCAAGTGGTCCTGTAGAAAAAAACATTTTATTAATACCTCAAATCTAATACCTTGACTGATTCTCTCTCTGATAACAATATCTCATTTTAGCCGAAAACGTAATGTTAATAATCGGTCAACAATTTTTCGGCGATTGTGCAGTTACTTTAAAATGTGGCCGGTTATGTATTTTGAAAAATGTTGGGAAATTGTTCATTACTACTATAATTAAACAGAAATGTTTGTGTGTAACGCTCAAAGGTTACTATGATTTTTGTTTGAAATTTTTTTTTCCAATTTTTTTTTTGCACTGTAAAAATAACTTAAGCCTGTAGTATTCCATGAGAAAAATTGACTGACAATAAAAAAAAAACGAAAAGAGAAAAACAATCTGATGCCCTTATAAGAGACAAGGACAACGTTTTTTATTTTATTTGTTATTTTACAGCAAAATTGTTTTTCTACAAAATAAAAAACGTTCACGGTGCTCTGGAGTCGGTTTAAAAAAAATGTGCGGTGTCTCCGAAATTCTTTCGCCCAACGTTTGGACACCTAAAAAGGAGTACTTTCAGCCGCTACAGAAAAAAAAATCGGCTCGGCGATTTTTTTTCTAGGACGAAAATACGAAAAATAATATGCCTGGAGATGATAACGCCCTTTCATGTGTGATGATGATTCTGGATATATGTATATACAGGGTGTCATATACATTCGCATTGGTTCATACACAGTATAATGGTAGATATAGGGTGTTCAAGAAGTGTACGTCAAGTGTTGTCACTCATAAAAGCATTATTTATTATTATTATTGAAAGCATAAAAACACAACGATTCCAAGTCTTACTAAAATCTGCATGGGTCGATTCGACAGCTTGTTCGCTATAAAAACCTAGTCCTCTTTTGGTTTCGGAACAAAAATCTACTACATGGTATAGTATGCCATGAATTTTTGGTGTCACAGATATCTCGAGTACTTGATAACTAACCTTGAAATCTTTAATATATCTCTTGAAATTGGGGTCTAGTTTCAATGAGAAGCAAGAATCGACAACTTTCTTCAATGTTCTAAATGTCTCCACTTACTTGACACAGCCAAGGCATTTCATGGCATCTAAAATATCCACCTTATCGAGCAAGACCTTACACGCATTTCCTTCAAATGTTGGACTACCATAGGTACACTGCCGGTCCACGTGGCACTCCCGGGCCCATTTTAGGTTGACTTCTTCGTTCTCCAACATCATATGGTGGAAGAGGGTATTTACTGCTCCCAACAGTAAATGCAATTCTGGAGGTGGGATTATGTCGATGATCCACTTATTTTCTTCTGCATTGAAGAGAGGTGGATGTATGCAGTTATCAAATAACTTGGCTGACTTTGTAAGTCCTCCGAGATTACTTCCATCAAGTTTGATTTCACCTTTCCTTGAATGATCACCATTTTTTTTGATTTTTTTCCACAACACAGACATATTTTGAAACGGTTTTCTTCGTGATTTCCACGCTTTTTATAATTCGGATAAAACATATCGAAAATAGAAAAATCAGTGATTTCAGATTATTGTTTACTCGTCAGTGCCTACCGGAATACTAAATGTAAAACATTGGATTACTAAATGTAAACATTGAATCTTGGCTCTCTTTCTTTCATTCAAAACCAAAACTTGCCAATTTTCTTTATAATTATCTCGAGGCGGTGTAGAACGGGTCTTACGAACGTCTCTAAATCTTTAATATTTTTGTTGTGTTTTTACACTCTTAGAAATCACATCCATTGCCAAACCCTTCTCGGAAACCCTATATCTATCATTATATATGTGTATGAACCAATGCGATTGTATATGACACCCTGTATATATATATATCCAGAATCATCATCACACATGAAAAGGTGTTATCTTCTCCAGGCATTTATTTTTCGTATTTTCGTCCTAGAAAAAAAAGCGCCGAGCCGATTTTTTTCTGTAGCGGCTAAAAGTATTCCTTTTTAGGTGTCCAAACGTTGGGCGAAAGAATTTCGGAGACACCGCACTTTTTTTTTAAACCGACTCCAGAGCACCGTGCGTTGCCTTTGTCTCTTATATGGGGCATCAGATTATTTTTCTCTTTTCGTTTTTTTTGACTATCAGTCAATTTTTCTCACGGAATACAGGCTTTGGCAGTCATCAAAAAGAAATATAATTTTTTTTTCAAAACGCCCAAAACCAAGTTAACAGCAAGTTAATAAATACCAATTCATCCTTAAAAGCCCTTACTCTTTGGTTTAAGGTTTATTTAAGGTAAAATCATCCTTAAAAGCCTTTAATCTCGAACTACTTTTACATCAATTGTTCAAATGCTAATTGTGGCAGCGGCCGCTGGACATCACCATTAGGTGTAATATCTTTAGCAAAACATTACATAACTAAAGTTATTCACAAAAAACTAAAGTTAATCACAAAATTGTATCCGTCCTAGGACGGGCTGTACCCCCTAGTTTTTAATGATTTAGTTAAAACCAGTGACATGCTACGTCAATAAACGTGAACGTCAACAATAACTGTTGACGGATTTGTTTTAATGATGTTTCCAAAGTTTTAATGAACTAACCCCATAAACCAAGTTAAGGTTAAACGAATCGAAAACGAAAAAAAATCCGATAAATTTTTATCGATATGTGTCAACACATCGACAATAATCGTTGACATATCGACGCACATCTCTGATTAAAACAAATAGTTTTTGAGCATTTAAATTTTCCCTTTACCACAATTCAAAGTGAAAATTTAAGTCACCAGCTAATTGTCAACCGCTGGGCCTTATTTACTAAAAAATAATGAAACCTCCGAGGGAGGGAGGGGGAGGGGCGGGAGATACCTCTCATAATGAATTTTAAAAGAGTCAAAGCCAATGAGAATTTTTATTGATTGAAAATAAAATTTTCAAAATTTACACCGATGCGAAGTTTTTTATAGAAAGTGCAGCTACACAATTTCACATAAAGTGTAAACAAACAAAAAATATGTAATCGTACAAATTCTTATAAATCACCTTACCATACCCGACGGAAATTACTTCTGATAAATTTCTGAAGTCAGTCCGTCAGTTGTGAGTGGTGCTATTGGCCCATATCGCACATGACATAGAAAAGTGACACAAACCTGACAGAGTGGGGTTTTCATATTTATTTTACAAAACGAGAGACGGCTTAATTTTCAGATCTTCCTTTTATCGACGCCCATAGAGAATAATTTAGTAAAATCGAAATTAGCATTTTTCTTTTGCTCTCCTGAAAAATTTCAAATTTTGGATTGTGTCACTATTCTTTGTCACGTGCGATATATGAATGGTCTATTTTAGTCGGTAAGCACTTTAATTACTGGTTCGCAGGGATATTGAGTACCGCAAAATAAAATCTAAAGAAATCAACTTATCATCGCTAGCCGTCTTCCAATGGGAAAAATTACTACATACTTGGAAGAAATAGATTCAAAATATGACAAAAAATTGGATATATATTGAAGGGAAAGCATTGACATTTACCGTAACATCAACAACAAAATAATTTTGTACTAAATTTGACATTTTATATTACCAACAAATAAAAAATCTCAAACAGAATAAAAAACACTCAAAAAATATCGAAAAAGTTCTAAAAGCCATCTATTGGAATTTTCGCAACTAAAATCCACCTAGCGCAAATTTTATGCGTAAGTATTTCTGTTTTCTACACCATCGTATGAGAATGAGTAGTTGTGAGTAGCTACAAGCACTCGCGATTACTTAACTGCCGTGAATAGAAGACAGCTATTGTTCACTATCCATGACAAATTGTTAAGACCACCTGTTTATTGTGACTGGTGCTACAGGCGCGCGCATACATGTTGGGCTCATTTTGGCTGAGCAGATTTTAATTAACGTCTAAATCATTGTAGAATTAAATTGGCCTGATGCCTATTTTGGGATTGGCGTTAAAGGCGCTAAAGTTTATGGCCCAAATTTATTTAAGAAAGATCTTAATCGCCGTGTGGAACGTTAAGTGCCGCACAATAGCGATTAAGTGTTTTTTTAAATCAACTTTCCGGTTCGAGTTTCAACGCTATCGGAAACTTTTTTTGTTTAAATTTTTATGATTTAATTTTCTGTCGACTCCTCTGGACAGATTTTTGATTCAAGAACTTATTTTTTTTTAATTTCCCGTATAACCTCAAAAAAAAAAACACATTTTTAAAATATTTTTCTACTTTGGCATTTTTCTAACGATAAAAAACATATGGAAGTCGTAAATACAAGGGCTTTCGAAATCACTGATTACGAATTTGTTCGCTGATAACAAAGATGTTATAAATTCAAGATAGCGGATCCATCTTGAAAAATTAGCAAATTCTCTGATAACAAATTTCCTGTAAGATGTTAGGAATTCAACCTGGCGGATCCAGTATGGCGGATTTTTTCTAAAAAATTTATCAAATTTCGTGAAAAACGGTATGTGTGGGCTTTCGAGGTCGCCGATAACGAATTTCCTGTCAGTTGTTAGAAATTCAAGATAGCGGATCAAACAATATGGCGGACAAGAAAATAAGCAAATTTCGAGATAAACTTTGTCATGTGGTGCTTTTCAAGGTCGCTGATTAAGAATTTGCTGTCCCATATTATGAATTCAAAATAGTCGGTTCAATATAGCAAATAAAATATAATTTAAAATTTTTAATTTTCATGGAAATGTTGTGGTATTTCGTGGTTGTCGAAACCAGATAAGGAATAAGCCAGATTACATACACCTTATGAATTTAATGCTACATCTTATATGCTGCAGGCTCTAAACTCCAGAAGCCGCGAAGCTAAATTTTACAAGCTCTAAACTCAAAACCTATTTAATTTATTACTATAGTATTTCAAAACGCAGGAAGTAAAAATCTTTCAATTGAATATCGAATCCCAATAAACGAGTATTAAGTTAATAATCCTGATTTTTAAACACCGTATTAGCCCAATGCCCAAAATCAATTTTTTTAAATCTAGCAGGCAACATCTCAAAGCCGTAAACCCTACACCGATTGAAAGGGATAGCCCACAACTACAACCACTGCAAAATTTATCACAAAACCTTAGATCAAGGACCGGCTGAGGGACTGAGTTCTGAATTTAAATAGATTCAAATAGACTAGGACTGCTGACAGGTCGAGTATTTCAATTTCATATTACCTCAAGCAATTAATTTTAAGTCCCAAACTCTACGTATAGAACGAATGTTTGTTTAAAACCATAACAAACATGAATCTAAGATAAATAACCTACACATTTTCTTTGAATATCTAACCCTTACGTGGTAAAATTACCACAGCGTTTTTCACGAAATTTACTAAATTAAAAAAAACACCATATTGGAATGTCCACCATCTCGAATTTCTAACATCTGACAGGAAATTCGTTATCAGCCACCTCGAAAATCCACATAATTATATTTTTCACGATATTTGCTAATTAAAAAAAAAATGTTCGCCATATTGGATCCGCCATCTTGAATTTCTAACATCTGACAGCAAATTCGTAGTCAGTGACCTCGAAAACCCACACATACTAACTTTCATGAAATTTGCTAATTCAAAAAAAAAATAATGTCCGCCATATTGGATCCGCCATCTTGAATTTCTAACATCTGACAATAAATTCCTAGTTACTAATCAGTGACCTCGAGAGCACTTGTATATACGATTTCAATGTGTATTTTATTGTTAGGAATATGTTAAGGTAGAAAACTATTTTAAAAATATGTTTTTTTGAGGTTATACGGGAAATTAAAAATCGAAAATCTGTCTAGAAGGGTGGACAGTTGAAAAAAAAAAGCTCCGATAGCGTTGAAACTCGAGCTGGGAAGTCGATAACACATTTTCGCCACTGAAGTAAATTTTTATGGGATCAACCTGTTACAATGAGCACTATTTGTGACAAAACATTGGCCGATTTGTGTAAACATATATACGGATGATCTTAAGTTTTTTGCGACAGGTAGAGCTCTCCAAAGATTAACCCTATACAAATTTATTTCCATCACACTTAAAATTTTTCTCAGGACGATTAAGATCTGCCTCAAATAAGTAAGGCCATAAATGTAAGCGCCTTTAGTAACAATCTCAATAAATGGATTAATCTAATGGGCAACATTCCAATTTAATTCCATAGTAATTAAGGGCCATGCAAGTGTCTTTAGCACCAATTAGAACTTGCGGACTGACAATGAAACTTCTCAAGAATTGTTATCTACAATTCGTGGCTACATCTGTTTTATGTACGACTACACTTTTTATTTGTTTACACTTTACATAAATTTGTGTAGCTACACTTCCTGCGAAAAATTTCACATCACCCAAACCTAAAATGAAGAATCGCCAAATAATTGTTGATCAAATTTTTTCGGGTATATTTCATTGTTGATTTTTATGCGATTCGTCCATCTACAATTACATCTAGAACTAATTTTTCAACAACAGAAACAAAAACACAAACACTTTCTTTCCCTTCATTGGATTATGTACTATTAAATTTATTAGTTTACTACCCCCTAACGTAACCGTAATAAAAACTTACAATAAACCCATAAACATTTTCGTTTTTTAATTCCTGGAAATTCAATAAAATGTACTTTACGATATTAATCGAATAATAAATAATAATTTAATAAAAAAAATAAAATTTAATTATATCAAAAACTAAAAATCAAACATAAAATTTAGAACGATGATTTAGAGATAAATTAGTGAACAAAAACAAAAATGATATAAAATTTAACTACTTGCCTCCCATCGTGTATTATCTAGTATTAATTTTCTACAGTCTTTGGTATTGATATTTTGGCTATTCGTTATAATTTCGGTTTTATTTTTTGGCTGCTGCTGCTGCTGTTGATCTTGTTTCTTACATCGAAACATTTTTATCCAGTTTTTTTATTATTATTAATTATTATTATTTAATTAAAATTAAAAACTTTTATTTTTGTATTAATATCACTAATTGTAAACAAATAATATTTTCATTGGAGAACGCGCGCGCCAGTTTTTTAATGTAATGACCACATTTTTCTAAAAATCATGTTGTATAGCTACTTAAGATTTAACATAACAAAAAATTAATTGGGTCACAATAATTCGTTTGTTGTTGTTATATGTAACAGCTGTTTGATTATAGTATATACAGTGTGTACAGTACAGAACCGTACAAATTTTGCATTTTTTTATTTCGAGTACTCGTTATATTATTATGACACTGAACACTGTATATACTGAAAATTTACTTGTCTATTTTATATACATATGTACATATTTATTTATTTTGGACACTCTTAATTTGTACCGCAGTGATGTCAGCTCTAAAATATATGTTGTTTGTATATAGTTATTATATTCACTCCGTAAACATATTATAATCTATATAGATAACTATAATTCTCCATTGGAATCAATTTTGAAAATAATGTGACATCATTTGATTTATTTGATGTGACACATGTTTAAAGCGACGAGTCATACTACTTATAGCGACTTTAATATTGTTTTGTTGATGGTGATCTTATAATAATGTTAACAAAATAACAAGCAACATTCTCTAAACAAAAAATATGAACAACAATTAATTTTGTGTGTAATACGTGCACAAAGCCACTTTTATGTTCCGCTGCAATCGCGTTGTTTATAGATACTTAGATGCGGAAATATATAATGTAGACACGACTGACTATAAAAAGCGCGGTATTTAAATTAAACACATAAACAACACACGTTTTACATTTTTTGTTAAATATTCGGCGTCCAACTGATGGGTGACCATGAAACATTTATTCAGACTCAACAAAAATATTAGAGACTTAATATCACATATTGGGCTGATGCTGAGCTATAAATACGCACGTTTTGGGATTTCCTCTAGATATTTAAACAAAATGTGACTTTGAAGAATGGATTTAATGAAAGACCAATCCAACTGGAGTTTCTCAAAAATAAAGTATTTAGTCGCCCTTAAATATACATTCAATAATATTGTTGGCGATAAATTTTTAGACACAAAGAAGTAAAAACATTTTGTCAATTAATCTTCCGTATTGTTACTTGTTTGTTTATTTATTATTGAAACGAACCTAAATTTACCAACTGGCCTGGTTAGGAATACGAAAATAGTAATCTGTTCTATTACAGTTTGTAAATGAAATGAATGAAGCTAAGCTTTGAGTATCAGAATAAAAGAATTGGGATAAAACCTATTTTAGGGGTCGATATTAACAAAAAAAAGGTGATTTGAGGGTGTTTCCAATCTTCAGAAAAAGTTGCTTCAGTACATTTTGTGTATTGTAACTAATAAAAGGTTTTATAATTATTTACTTAAAATAATATCTGAGGGACCGTTTTTTAACCTTACGCTAAGCTTGTATATCAATTTTTCTATTTAAATGTTAAATTTTTATAATTTTATGTTTCTATGATTTATGGTCTTCCACATAAGAAAAGTATTTGTTTAAAATTTTACATCAATTGAAAGTGACATTCTGTATTCTAGAATAAAATTGAAACAATTTAAATTGCTTTAAGGCTTATTTCCATTGTGAAATAATTCGACGTCCTAAACAAAAAACAAGGATGGAAATAGCAACAATACTTGGTGCGATAAAGACAGTTTTTAAAAATGATTCAACAGCTAAGTTTTTTTTTTGGGGTAAACGCTGGTACACGTTGTCGCTGGAATCGTCAAAATAAATACTCCTGGGGCCCTATTCTCGAATTCCACATCCATTTTGCACATGTGGACATCTGTCAAAATTCTTAAAAATTGAATTTTTTCGGTACTAAGGGAATATTTCCGAATGGGTATAAGCAGGTGGAACAAATTCCCCATATAGGAAAATGTCAATGTCCGAATACGAATTACAATTTCCGAACATTTTGATGAATTTTGACAGATGTCCGCATGTGGAAAATGGATGTGGAATTCGAGAATAGGGCCCCTGGAATAAATTTTCCATTATTTCAATATTGCTACTCGAAAACCGTTATTGTTTGTCGCCAATAGATCATGTTTAAATGTCAAATTTCCTTAAACCGCAAGAGCTACCATCTTTCGGAAAACTCTGAAAACATAAGCAACTTTCACATAATGCCACTAGGTGTCACTAAATATTTGCTGTCAAAAATTGTATGACATTTTTGATGTTGAATTCTTTTCGATTTTCCAAATCAATGTAAATTTTGTGGTGTGAAAAGTATATGAAACCAAAATTGATGCTGTTTTGTGTTTGTATTGATAATATAAAACATTTGACGTTTAAAAAATTTCTAATCGATTTTTGTGGTGTTTAGTCGAGTG
Source organism: Tipula vernalis (assembly GCA_958295665.1). Taxonomy (NCBI): domain Eukaryota; kingdom Metazoa; phylum Arthropoda; class Insecta; order Diptera; family Tipulidae; genus Tipula; species Tipula vernalis. The sequence continues at coordinate 96,070,125 of OY282560.1, forward strand.
CTTTATTCAACCATTAAAATTAAACAATAATTAAAATGATTCAAAACCGAGGCGTAAGAAACTATACATTGGATAACTTTATTTAATTCAATTAAAATAATTAAACACAACAATTAAATAAAAATCGAGACAAACCTCGGTATATTGACAACTATAACAACTATAAATTGACGTTTCTAATTTTGTTGGTGTTAGTGAAATTTATCAAAAAATGTACATTTCGTAAAATTGGTATACATTGAAAAAACATTGATGTTTTTTGACGAAAAGAAAAGAATTCAACATAAGTGTGCATTTTATTGACGATTGAAGAATCCACCTAGTGGAAATTTTTTAAACTGAACTAGATGATAACTTGACATTCGAAATTGTTGTACAGAATTCCAATTTTGAACTGTAAACACAATTTTTACTTACCAGATTGCTAATAATTGTAAATAATTCCAATTTTGGATTATAAAACCAATTTTTAATTACCGGATTGCAAAATTTTCTTTCGTCGCATTTATGAGAAATGTCATTTTGTCAGTTGCCTCTTTTAACGTTTTTCCTCGAGAGGCGCTTTCTCTACTTTTACAATCGTCAATAAACATAAGCAAACATATTTTTGTGTTATAAAAGTGATTATTATTAATACGTGATAATTAAATTGATTTTGAGAAGTTTTTATAAACGCTCTTTTGAAAAACGTCAGTAATATTTTTTTGATTTTGTAGTGACATCTAGTGGCAAACGCTCTGTACTTTTTCTTTGATCGTGCTGCCTCTTTCGGAAAACATATCAGCTGATTTTGTTTACAAAATATCAATGTGTTGATAATGTTTTCATTAGGGGTTTTCAGATATTACACACAGGAACAGAATTACACATACTTCTATCCTTCTTGAAAATAAATAATTATTGTCGTTTCAAGAAAAAAAAAACTTGAAATTTGCTTCTTGTTGTAAGAATCGTACAATAATTTAAACAATATTTTTGGTATTGTGGTCGTTGCAAAATTCGTTGGAATTTTGTTAGTCGAAATATTGTGTTTCCTAAACTTGATAAGTCCTGTTATAAATTTATTCACATTTATCTTTAAACAACTTAAAGAGCCAACCAGCGAACATTCAAAAAATTTAACAGAATTTAACGAAAGTATTTTCTTACGGAAAATTTGACAGGTTGGCAAGCGAAACAGTAACACAACTTGTCAATTGCTTTGATGGTGACGGTAGCTCGTATAAAAATTTGTGTAGAATTTTGAACTGGCGATGGAATTGGAGGAACTTCGAAAATTATTTCAATTATTAAAAAGCCTTGAATTTTTAAAGGATATAAACATGAATAATAAAAGACAGATCTTGTGGCGTAAGAAAATAAACGACAATAAATAAATTTGAAAATAAATAATTTGATGTTACAATTTATAAAGTCTTTAATATTTCGGTTTAAAGGGCAATTTTGATTTTTGACATTTCCTTCAGTTTTGCGCGATAATTTTCGCTCTGTTAAGTTGACACCTCAATTTAACGAAACTGAACGAACATTTCTTAAAGGTTCGCTGGGCAGTAATATGTAAACTCCATATACCGCACGGTTACGTAAATTTCTTAAATGTTGGCTGGTTCTCTCTTAAGTTTCGGTATCTGAACATATCGTGTTTTCGTTAAACAAAAAATTCTCGATAATTTGGTATGTGAAATTAAAATTAGCTAACTACTGCAGAAAACTAAATAAGTAAAAAAACTAGTTTTTCCAAATTTATATAATTCTGACTTATAAATGGGTACAGAATATCTGAAGATAAAGTGTTTTTGTTATTTAATTTTTTTTCTAGATTTAAGATAACTGGTTTTGAAGAAAATTTTCTCGGGAAATATTGAAAATTATGTAAAATGGATTAGGTTATTGAATATAGCTTGAAATTCTGAAACGAATTGCATCAACAAATAAAAAAATGATTTTTTGTAGATATTCAGTTTTTGTTTAATTACACAGAATTTATCCATGCTAATGTTTGGTTTATGGAAAAAAACTAGCAAGTTGTATGCATTTCTTGCCACTTTCCCAGTGTGTATACAAATTCAACATAAACTTTTTTATTTTGTTAAATTTTCGATTTTGAATTTTGAGGAATTAATAAAAATTTTTAATTAGTAAAATGTCACGTATATTTTTATAGTTTTTAAAATTTTTAATTTGTTTGAGGCTGTAGATGAGTGCGACGATTTGGCCTTCTTGGATCGTTTTTGAGGTTTATCGAATTCTCTGTTTAGCACAGATCACTTACAGTTCCTCCTTGTGAGGACTAAAATAAAAAATGAGACCAACTTTTTAATGTGACTTGTACATTCATCGTTCTCTTCGACAGAAATGGATGATTGCAAAAACTTAATTTTGAGCATGCATTTCCGAATGATTTTTTTCACAACTATTGGAAAAGTGGCATTCCGTCTTATAGCATATCTCAAATATTTGTATAATAATATGAGCTATTTCTTCATAATCTGAAGTTGGCGCCTTTAAAGCTCCATCATGGGTGACATCTTTTTTAAAATTTTTCTCATGTAAAAATGCTTCCGTTATTGTAATGGTGCTTTCTTCCTCAGATTTTAATAGTCTTTGAGTGCATTTTTGACAGTTGACGACCTTATCAGCACGGTACCCTGCGAAATAGAGTATTGCATTTCCTTTTAATTCAGGGATATGCGCATTACCAATCAAGTTGTCGATTCTGCCATCATCATTATGTTCTGATATTCGAGAACTCTTGAGACTTGCTTTGTAATCCTCTCGAAATACGTTCCAATTTACATCCAAATTGTTACATTCATCTGGAACACAATTTGAAATTGGTGAATTGAACAACATTTTCATTGATAAAATATTAGCGAAATTAATGCCAATATTGTGACTGGTGGGGGTGAAATTATAGCCACCTTTCCCACGAAGTGTCAAAAAAAAAAATTTCCAATGCGTCTTGATTTGTTTTGCCGGTGAGGAGATATTCGAATTTAAAACTCTCATTTAAATAGTCGAACAACATTAAGGGCCAAATCGATAGACCCAACTACAACTTTTAGTTGTAGTTACATTTTTTCGGAATTGAATTCCGAAACTGGTATTTTTAAACGACATTAAAACAGTGAATTTAGTTGGGATTTTAATGGAATTTTTAAACGTAAATAAAACTATAGTTTTTCGAACATGAGATGCCGACATGAAAAAAATATTTTTCCTTTGTCCCTTGGAACGTACAAGCAAATTTATTTTGTGATGGAAACAAAACAACCGTTTTTTAGATGTGTGATTAGCTGTCAAGAGAAATTTTGTTTATATTATTAATAAAGAATATTTAAAATAGAAGCTTTGAACTTTTGTGGCTACGTAGTCGTAAAAAATATAAACAATTTTGTAATTTTAATTCATGAATAGCAAATTACAAATCTGGAGTCTCGTTTGTTGTTGTTATTATTATCATAATTGACATTTTTAATTTTGCTGCATTACATCAAAAAAAATACATCAATAATATTTTCCCACAGATACGCACAAAATTGCTGTAAATAATTTTTTATTGATTTACAGCAATTTTTTTTGTACCATAGAATTCCACATAATAAACAGCAACAACACACAATTTATGTTTTTCCGAAAAAAATTCGGTATTATACGTCAATTGTAAGAACTGTTTTAATCTCCGATATCCATGACTACAATCGTAACTACAAATTAAAATCGACACTTTAATGTGGTTCAAAAATACGAAAAACAGTTTATAGTCGTAGTTGCGAATTAATTTGCGTTTATCGATTTGGACCTAAATGAGCCTTAATCGTCAATTGCAAACCTTTTATAGTATACATTTTTCAAAGTTTTGATGTTGGTTTTTCAAAATCTAGGCTTTTAAAATCTTGGTTTTTCAGACAAGAAAATCTTGAATTTTTTTAAATCTTGGTTTTTCATCAAATCTTGCAATTACAAAATCTAGCCTAACAAAATAGTGTAATTATTTTTCTTTTTAGTAGGTGTGATTAATAAATTCTATATAATCCGCTCCTCCGTGCGGCACGCAGAGCGACATGTTTGCTGATCCCGGCTCTTACGTCCCCCACGCGACCTCCCACGTGCCCGTGAGAGTTACCGAAGCCGTTAGTCTCTATAATTTTTTTTAAAATAAAAGAATAATGCTTTTAACCAAAAATATTTTTATTTTTGTAAACCAAGAATTTGAAAACCAAGATTTGGAGAAATAAAGATTTTGAAAATCCAAGATTTTTGGCAAAAACCAAGATTTCGTACCCAACCCACTAAATCTTCGTTGAAAAAATCTTAGTTTTCAAAATCATTCTTTTTCTAAATTCTGAAATATGGGGATTTTTCATTTCAAAACGAAAATAACTAAAAATTATAAATTCTGGAAAATGGGGAATTTAATTTTAAAGTTTTCAAAAAACCAAGATTTTCTAAAAGCCAACATTTTGATAACATCAAAATTTTGAGAATCATGATTTCAATACGCTCCCAAAAATATCAGCAAATTTAATTAACTAAACATATTAAAAACCATCCAATAACCGTTAATAGCAAAATATTTAGACATACAATAGAAAAAATAAAAACCAAAATTTGAAAAAAAAACAGGATAATTTTTTTGTCAGCAAAACCCAGATTTTTAAAATCGAATTTTTTAAAACGAGATTTAAAAAACCGAGATTTTAAAAACCGAGCTTTTGAAAACCGAGATTTTGGAAAACCGAGACTTGTAACATTGTAAATTTATGATTTTTGAAAAACCGAGATTTTGTAGAACCAAGATTTTAAAAATCAAGATTTCGATACGCCTCCCTTAAATTCGCTAATGTATTTTCACAACAGACAAAATTTTACTTATATTGCATTTGTGTATGTTTTCATTTCATCTATGGCTAGGCAGGCCGTTCTAAAAATTTCAATAATTATTGTTTGTTTATAAAAATTCTTGTGAAAGAAGAAAAGGAATAGCGAAAAAAGTAATGTTTTTAATTATTTTTTGCTTTTCGTTTCTATAGATTCATTCAATTTTTTTTTCGTAATCTAAATGCTGTAGGAAGAAAAGAGATAATTAATTGTTGGACGATTTTATATAGCCTTTCGTTCGAGTCACAAACATTTCCACTTTAAAATTTGTGTATTTTATTTTAGCTACATTTTGTTTCCGTGAAACTTGTTCATCTAGTTAAGTATTTATTTGTGCTTTTACGTTGAGATTTGCCGTTATAAAGGTTTTAACTGCCAAATAGAAATTTCCGTTCCAAACAAAAGTATATAAACAAGTAAATAGAACCTTATTATTCGAAATAACAGTACAATTTGATGTAAATAGAACTATGTGGTTAACGAGATTGTGACCTATGGTTAGTTTTATGATTCAATTTGTGTAGGGATGACCTATTTTTGAGCAGCCACAATAATCAAGTAAAAACTTAATTAAATGCAATAATATGGCAATATCGATTCAGAAAACATTGTCCTACGGGAAGGCGAAATAATCGCGAAATTCTAGAAAACGTTATCATTTTGCAATCAGACAACGTACTGAATAAATTAGAGGAATTCAGTTGCAGTTCTACAATTAGTCTTCCAGAGGTAGAGTTACTCGATCTTGAATTTGAAGAAAATGCGTTAAACAGGAAGTTATGTAAGCCAAAAAATTGCGAAAACGCAAAGCCAATCTGAATAATTGACAGCGGAATATTAGACACAAGCAATAATAAAGTGGTCAAACATACAATAATTCCCGTGGCAAAATAGTTCCTGCTAAAAGAACTGCATTAACAAAGGTTTATTTGACCCATTCCAGATTTAATTGTGAGAATTACCAAAACCGAACGGGAAGAGCTCTTTAAAGCATTTTACTCAGTGAACCAGCAGGAAAAGACGAATTTCATTTTAAAGGTGACCACCAGAATGGAAACCGTTCGCAAAACGAAGAAATCAGCTGACTCCCGGCGAACCTATTTGTTTGGATTTTTTGTTGACTTAAATGAAAATCGTGTACAAGTATGTAAATAGTAAACCGTATTAGTTTTTAGTTTAGGAACTTGTGCCATTTATCAAAAACCAGTGTATAACACACATAAATCTAACAATATTGTAACTGGAGTTGTAAAAAAAAAATGGAAGGGGTTAAAATACCACCCTAAAATACATGAACACAAGCTGATGGAAATCGAAGACCATATCTCATCATCCCCATCTCAGCGGCCCTTTGATACACCCAATTAGATAATTCCCATGTTATATTGTCCAATTTATTTATGAATAACAAATTTTCGTACCCGAGATTTCCAGTGAATTATTTTCCTCTGAAATATGGCGAAATTAATTCATTTTCAACATGAATTAAATTTGCGACATCAAATTTTTTAAAAATGAATTATAAATCGCCTAAGTTAATTCATCTTCTCGATAAGCAGGTGCCCATAAATAAGTTCCCTGCGTTACACTTTGATGAATATGTCATAAAAACTAAAAATTAATAATTTCGTGCGGAATTCTTTCAGTTTTTAAAAAATTTGTGTTGCAGAATTAATTCAAATTGAAAATGAATTAATTTGCGGCAAAAATCTTCCAAAATTCCATAGGAGAACCGGAACCGATTATTGTTTATAATAGTCAGAATCAGATCAGAACCGAACCAAAGTTAAACTAAAAAGCAGGAACCGAACCGGAACTGGAACCTCTTCAATTATTTTAGGGGGTTTCACAGCAGCTCTGTTCACCACACCTCACTTTTATGGAACTTTTATAGCTGGAATAATATAGACTATGCATCGTAATCCTATCGCAAGAGGGACTAAGCAGTGATTAAAAGTGTTATTTTCGTAGCATTCTACATGCAGTAATTCATATAAAATCCTTAATCGTGAGCACTCTAGTATACAATGTTTAATTTTAAAAAATCCAAAAAAAAGTTTTTAATTGACTCCAAAAATTGAATTTTAACTTTTTCGGTAGAAAAATCTATGTTTCGATAAATTTGGGAATTATTGCTGTAAAATTTATTGTTTTGGCGATTAAGTTTTTTGTTAAATTTTTATGAATCGTTTTCTTGTCCTCTTAATTTTAATATGCAATTTGTTAACTGTTTATATTTTGAAAATCATAGAAGAAAACATCTTTACTACCATCCACAGGCAGATCCCTGTAAATGCAAACTCCTTTGTAAGCTTTGTAATACTTTATAAGTTTGCCTGCTACGCTAACCAAGAGTTCTCAATTTAGGTAAATCGAATTAGGTACTTCCGGGGTCAAGGGTCTCCGGCCCGGAATTTACATTAGCAAGTTGTTTATGTAGTAGTAATAAAATAATGAGTAGATTTAACAAGTGTTGTAAGCCTTTTCCTGATTCAAACTCTTCGAAAAATACAGAAATGTTAATGATAGTATTAAAACTCTTGGAAAAGTATTCGAAACCACTAGATAAATTTCTGGATAATTGCTTATTTAAGCTGAAAAATCTGATTCCTCATTGCTTCGTTTTACTATAACAATCTAGCTTCATAAAACACAAAAGTTAAGTCTGAAGACTAAGGAGGTACTTGTTTCTGAAGATTTGGTAGAAAATTATGTATTTATAATGCAAAATGCAGCAGGAGAAAAATTGCAGCATTATAGCTTCATTATAATATTCATTTATCAGATTGTCTTCACCATGACACTATTATTGCAGTTTACTTGTTCATCGAAACATTGATAAAGTTTTTGAAAACTATTCTGATTCTGAAACTTCTGATTTATTACTAATAAAATAAAAATGTATAAATATGTCTAAGCACAAAGATGATTTCGGCGTCAGTTGTGAGTGGCATTTTAACGCAACAGCTCATGGCAAGGGACCTTGCGATGGAGTAGGAGGTACTATCAAAAGAATGACGTCCAGAGCCAGTTTCACCAACGAATAGAATGGTTAATTACCAATGCGGTAGAATTAATCAAATGGGCAAAAACCTTGAAGACTGACATGATTTTTGAATTTTTTTCAGATGCTGAATATAAATCCAAATATATCAAACAAACTAGTACATTCCAAAATTTAAAAACAATAAAGGGAACAGTCGCATTCCTTCCAGGCTACTTAATTTTAAAAAAATATTCAAATAGTAAGATTATTGAAAACTTAAATTGTATATGTGAATATTTACAAACTTTTGCCTTTATTTTGTAATAAAATATTTTTTATCAATTATTGTTTCGAATTTCATTTTGAGATATAAAAAATTTAGAGATTGTCATATTTAAACGTATTTTGCAAGAAAACGAAACGAGATGATAGGCTGATTTTTTGGTATGTCGAATAGAACGAACTAGGAGGGGCAGGGGGGAGGGGGGAAACAACATGGCAGAAAACTCAAAAAGAACGTTTCGGCGGCCATTTTGGAAAAAAAGAAATGAAAGTTGGTACCAGTTTTATAACTATTTTATAATCCCTATTCATTTATCTTTAAATTGAGCCCAATTTTATAATTTTGGGAACATTAGTTTTTTTTTGTCTATATCAATAAATACAACACAATGTGCATACATTTTTGAAATATTTAACACCCTGTATCTTAAAAACAACAACAAAAAAAATCATGTTGCATAAATTGTTTGTTTTACTCAGTGCTACACATTCAAAACATAAAATTAAAACATGACTTTCGGTCCCTTATAAAGGGACTAAATATCAACTGAATTCTTGACCGCCTGTTAGGTTCAGACTTTACTATAAATTCTATATTGTTTATTGCATCGAATTAAATGTAAGAAAATTACTTGCATGTTAAATTTGGACGTTTTTTGAGATTTCAAAACAGTCCGTTTATAAACTTAGTTGATATACAACAACAATGGAATAAATTGATAATATCTGTATCTATCTGTTACTTAAACAATTCTCAGACCTAAGAATTTCCATACATTTTGGCTTGGGTCTTTTGTAAAATTTTCTGAACAACCATTGTAAGCAGATTAATAAACTTTCAGCGTTCCTCTTTCCAGTCGAGTAAAATCCAAATTTAATTAAATTTAATGCCATCTTGGTCAAACTCTCTACAAATAAAATAACCTAAAATGTTAGCCTACTTTATTGAAGTGAAACTGTACTCGAAACACTTCAAACTCCACATTGTTAAATTATATTAAAACTTTTAAATTCTAATTCTTAAAACACATCGTTGATTTAAGCTCGATATCAGATGAAACTTTGCCTTACGACATTTACAATTTCTTTTTCAACATTTTTACAATGAAAGTCATTACACTCGAATTGAATTAAAAATTTATTAATTAAATGATTAATAGAAAACAATTTAATTTTTATAAAACTTTAGAACAAAATATGTCAATTGAAGCCAATTAACTGTTATAGATTTGATTGGATACACTTTTGTTACATTCTCGATTTATAATCAAATAATCAAACCAGTTCCAATTGCGAAATTAAACCAAACATTCAATTCTACGTTCTATCTACTTTCCCTTGATTTAATTAAATGCAAAAAACAAAGCACAATGGCACAACAAGAATTTAACGACCCTCTTATCATAATCACTGAAACAACAATTAATGATCCATTAAATCAACAACTTTTTTTATTCTTTTTTTTTTTTTAAATCATTGAGAGAAAGTAAATAACTATCTATAAAACCATAAAAAATTGAAATTATAATAAATCTAAATAAAAACAGTAATGTAAATATAGTGAGTGCAGTTTAAAAATCTAATTACAAATATTTTTCTGTAGATACATATATATAAATTATCCTTGAAAATAAGTATATCGTATTACATCAGATGTACATACTATATTACGTTTTTTTTTTGTTTGTAGTTGCTGATCTGCATTAAACTAGTTTATATTATAACAAATTGATTCAATTTCGATACATAAAAATTAATAACTCAACACGATCAATTAAAATTATAAACATATTTTCTTACCCATGGTTCCCATCTAAAATGTATTTTGCGAAAACTTGAAAACGGTATAAAATTCATCCATAATTTTAGTGGGAACCTAGCTTAACTGAATAACAAATAAATCGTTTTATTAATTTAAATTTTAAATTTTTTTTTAGCACAATTTTTGATTTACAAGTGGGATTATGAATCAAATGGGGAATTTGAAATATTTCAAATTTTGAGGTTAACAATCAGATTACATTTTTCATTGTTTACAGTGTGTTTAAAAAAGTTACTGACAGGAAGTTAGTGTGAAATATTCAAAATTTGTAACATCTCGCAAGTATAATTGTTTTATTTGAAAATCGGATCAGTCAATTAATTGAAAGTTTTAATTCAGTTAATGCTACCAATTATTTTAATTCTGAAAATTCCATAATTTCGATAAATTTAGTAAATTCTTAAGTTAGTTAAATTTTACAAATCATTTAAATTTTTAATTTTTTAAATTATTTTAATTATATCCATTCTCTAAATTCTCCAAAATTTATAACTGTGCAAATTCGCCAAATTTCATAAATTCAGTAAATTTAAATTTAGAAAATTTATTCTGAAAATCCGTATAATATAATGAATTCCAATTTTTAGATTCTTTTCCTAAGAACCACTAAATTCTATAAATAGAATTCTATGAAATCTGTAATTTTATAATGTCGATTTTACTCTAGAGTGAAAAAAATTTTAAATTCTGTAAATTTTATAAATTCTACAAATTCTATAAATTTTATGAATCATCTACGAACCTTTTTAATTCTTTAAACTTCAGAATTTCGAAAAATTCTGTAAATTTTGAAAATTATTTAAAATAACAATTCTGAAAATCTTACCTAATCTCTGAATTTTATAAAAACTGTAATATCTCTAAATTATTCCTCCGAATCTTATAGATTTTATTAATTTTGTTAATGCTATAAATTCTGCAAGATATCTAACTTCCATAAACTATTTTTAATTTTATAAATTTAATTTTGAAAATTTCTTATAACTAAAATGTCAGCTCCAGCTAAATTTTACTTACAAACTCTAAAATTTTATAAATTCTGTAACTTCTAAAATGTCTTCCAAAACTCTAAACGTTATAATTATTTTGAATCTTACAAATTTAAAAAAATTCAATTAATTACGTAAAACTTTATTGACTTTTTAACTTTAAATTCTGTGAATTTCATAAACTATACTATCTAAATTTTATAAATTCTCCAAATTTTGTAACCCCCTTCTAATTATTAACAAAATCGAAAGTCTCTAGAAAATCTGAAAATCCTATTTTATCTTTAAAATCACTAATTTTTGTAAATTCTATAAATTTTTTAAATTCTCACTAAATTCTGCCTAAAATTTCTATCAAATCCGTGTTATGTAATTTCGTTTAATTTTGAAAATATAAACAAATTCAATAAATACTATCAATTTTGTAGATTCCTTAACTTTAAGCTTGAAAATTCTTTAAATTATATGAATTCTGTAAATGTTATAAATTCTAAAAATTCGATCAATTTTGAAAATTTAGTAAATTATTGGCGTTTCATAAATTTTAACAATAAATTTCGTAAATTTTATAAATTAAGTTACTGCTGCCGATTTTCTTAAATCTCTAAATTTCATAATTCTATAAAGGGATTAATATATACAACATAAATTATGTAAATTTTGTAAATTCTAGAAAGATTTAAGCAGTTCAAATTTACAAGACACAGTATATCTGGAATACCAACTGGAGCGTTAACTGAAATCGGGTCATAGGGCATTCTCTGAATCCCGCGTAAAAGATACAGCATTTAATGTTAAATTCCAGCCAAACTTTTTCCAAATAATTTATTTTCTTTTAATTTCTTTTAGGGTTTTCTTGGTGTCGAAATGGGAAAGTTTTTATTTTCTAGTCCATCAGTAAAAATTTGTTGAATGAAAATTGGAATACTTTTGGAAGACAGTGTTGTTGCTAGTAAGGTTACTTATAAAATCTGAGTGAATTTTGCGAACGGCTAATTAGAAGAGGCATTTTATCTCATCTCGAGAATTATAAGTTGTTTTTAGTAGAATGGAATATTTCTTATTCGATAATGACGAAATTCGGTAATGGTGATAATCTTACGCTATTTAAACCTATTTCTGAAAATTTTATAATTACTCCCAGTAACAACGGCGATAATGCTGATTAGTAAAACCATACAAAAATAAATTTAAATAGTTTAACAATTTTTGGGCCGAACTTTACAATTATGTTTATAAATATAAAATGGAAATTTCAAAATTTTTTAAAATGGAAATTTCAAAATTTTTTAAAATTTGATATTTTCAATTTTTTTTTTTTTGTAAGTCCAAATTTCAATAAACGTCATTAACTGAAATATTCGGAAATTGAAAGTATCATAACCTAGAAAATTCTTCTTCGAAATATGTTTTGTAAAAGTTTCCCAAATATTTCAGTTCATGGATGTCAATCGCATGGGGTACGAACTTCGTATGGAATCGACTCGATTCCGTTAATGAAGAAACTGTTCAAAGTAATTGAAATAAAAGAAAGGTATCTGCATGAAAAATTCGGTTTTATTTCCGAATCTAGATTGGATTAGTACAGTCAATTCAGCAAGATACATATGGTGCTAAAAACTAGAACAACACCAAAAATCCCCAAGCATCATCAGATAGGCTTTGAATAATATACTCAGTTTCAGAGATTAATCTATCGTCTGGTACCAAAACATTGATTTGTAAAAGGTTTTGTGAATTCAAAGAATACGCAGACATGCCTAAAAGTGCGATTGGACCTTGACCAACTAGTCCGAAATTAGTCAGACATAAATAAGGAAGCATAGTTAGGCACAGATCAAACCCATCGCTAGAGATATAATCTACGTATTATATGGAAAATGAAAATGGAACTTAATCGATTAAGGAAATTCTAGATGTGAGATTGAAATGAGATTCTACAATGAGTTTTTCATAAATGGGCCACTGGAATGAAATTAGGCTATTTTTTATAATAAGTGTGAGATGGAAACAAGATTCTAAAATGATTGTTTCATAAAATTCCGGAATGGGATTCTAACATAATTTTTAGATAAATCCAACAAGAATGGAATTTGGTGACTTTTTAACCGATTTAAATGAAAAACGAGATTTTCTATTGAAATGCGAATAGAGTATTGCGAAGTTGGGAATTATAAAAGTACGATTTTTGCTGAATTCTTATTTCAAGACTCTTCTCCACAATTAGAAATCTTTGAACATCTTACAAGTAACACAATTAAAATTTCATAGCTATAGGTTTTCACTTGCTAAATTGACTTGATCTTTTATAGCGACTATTTTCGATAATTCTTGAATCAATTGGACTTTTCTAAATTAAATTCACTACATTTTGCAAATAGATTTGAACGAAATTTTTAAATAAAATTCAACATTTCAAGTATTTTTAAAATAGAATTAGATATGTTTGATTTATTTTCAACCAAATTTAAAGATTTTTAAGAATTTGTTTAGAAAGAAATAAACAACCGGAAGGCCATTACGCCTCCTTTAGAATAGAAGTTGCATTTTGTCTTCGGTTTGCGAAAGTAATATTATTCTAAGAAAACTAACATTAAAAGCCAAACCATACTTGAAGACTACGCTCCGTCCACCCTGTAAAGGGATTTTTAATTTTTTCAAACAGCCTGAAAAATTTGTTTGTATTGCAAACTTTGTAAACAAAACACAAACATTACTCACTGCAAATTTTTAATATTCGGAAATTAGGAAGAAGTCGCACAATTCGAAGATCTATTTATTCAATTCACAATGCAACGGCCGATTTATGAGACTACAGGATGTCCAGTTGAAAGAACATTTTATTCTTGCCAATCTGTCGGTTTGTTTAATTCGACTTTCAAATTTCACGATCCCAGCCGATAAAACGATTCTCATCTTCGGCGCATTTCCTACACTGAACAGTATAATGGTGACTACTGTTTGGACTCTAGTGTTTAGTGGCCGATTCAAGTTTTGACCACAGTCATTTACTGATACATATTCAATGCACGTACCACTAAAATTCAATGCTGATATATACAGGGCAAATAACAATCTTTTACGATAGAAAGGAAAGTAAAATTTGAAAAATAATTTTATTTCAAGCTGCATACCATATTAATATGACACTAAACTTATCTGGATGATCAACTATTTAAAAGCATATTTATTATTTGAACTAAATTATTTCTATTTCAAAGAATAATAAATTTCTAAAAATTTTTAAATTTGGTTAGAATATTTCGTTAAATTAAAATTATAATATGTTTTAAATCTTGTTAAAAATAAATGAAACAACATGGCCGATTTATATTTAAAAATGTATTGAACTATAAGAAGTATCTAAAACCAATCACCTTAATTCCAATTCTAATCGCTAAAGGCAGGGGAATTTATTTACAAAAAGTCCAGCATGTTTTTAAAAAAGTTGAATAACAAAAATAAATCGTATAAAATCGTAAGCAAATACGTCTAAGCGAAATTGAAAATGTTGAATTTTATTTGAAAATATGAATCCAATTTAATTTAAAAATTTCGTCCACTTCCATTTGCAAAACGCGACGAATTCTGTTTAACTAAAGATTAATACAATTTGTCCACGACTATCGTATAATATACTCATTATCCGTTTGTTTCTTCAATTATAATGATGTCCATTATTCACTACTAGTTTATCAGTATTCCCTTCTTCCATTATTCACTACTACCAAATAAAAATTTCATTTTTGAAATTTTATCTAGTAGTCTGTTGCTATTTTCATTATTATTAAATTGAAACGTCAAAATGTCGACGTAAATTAATTTAGATTTATTTAAAGGATTTGATAATAAAATACAATTTTTTATCGGTCGTGGACAAAGTATCGTATTCTACTCGCTTATTATAATGGCTGTTATTATATACTCGTTGAATAATATGCTATTGCAAAAAGTTTTTTTTTAAGTGAAAATGGTAGGGGAAGTGTCAAATAGCTGCTCTACATTGTAAATATATTTTTGTACTCCTGTTTGGTAATAAGTTTATTAAATAAGCTCTTGTTCGTGGAGAAAACAAATCAAAATGAATTTATTACTCTCGAATTAATGGAGTAGTGACAGATTAAATTCATTACTCACTATTTGATACCATCCTAATAGCTTATATAAGCTTTGGTTTTTATTTAAAAAAATGGGGAAACATTAAATAAAAAAATATAAAAATATTTGCAGGAGTAATGTTTATTACTCTTTACTCATTCGGATTCCTCATGAGTAATAACTATCATTACACCTTGGTTGAATAATATACTATATTCTACCATTAAAAGGCTAGTTACCCCTATCTCTAACATTAAAACCACCAAGCGTTATACCCTAGGCACACTGCTATTTAATAAAACCGATTTAGTGAATTTATGGAGATTAGCCGCAGTGTGTCAACCTCGATTTAGCTGATCCCTTTGTTTTTGCATAGAAACTTAAACTTGTTTAGCTAAATCGGATTTATTAAAGCACAGTCTGTCTAGGGTATTACAAAATTATAAAACCGAACAATCGGAATATTTACAAACTCTAACTATTTATATTAAGTTATCAATTGTTACTAAACTAAGAACAAATCAGTAAATATTTATTAGTCTAACATAAATATTAAAGAGTTAATATTTTGTGCGCTTGGATTAGACAACATTTTAATCGAAAATAATGACTAGTAATTGTATCTTTCAATAAAACATTATTAAGATGATTCATCACATCGTTCAAATATAATCTGCTCCGTATAGTGCGCGCAATATTAATTGTCACATTTCAAAATTTTATGTTTCTGTTTAAAACACGATGAAATAGATACCGCGCGAGTACACCAAATAAAAAAATAAAAACATTAATTAATTATTGTATGTTTTAATGTAAACAAAAATTTTTTTAATTACTCGTAAAAGAAAACTCACTCATCAGATGGTTTACAAATTTCTTAATATTTAGCTTTTTATGAACATTAAGTGGATTGATTGGTGAGAATTTTTTTAATTGTTCGGCAATATTAATCAGCATCTGCCTAAAATTAAAGATTTATTTTGAAATACATACTAATAATACTCGTATTTGTATTCCCTTGAACTTAATGATGATTTAAGAATTGTACAAAAGGAGATTATGCATACATACAAAACCGCTGATGGGTGGCATTATTAAGAAATTCAACACCAATTGTTTATTTCGAACTCGATTGAGTCAATATTCTTGGGAAAAATGTTTTTTTAATTGATTAATCTAATTTAGCCAATTGATAATTTTAGTGGCGTCTTAAAGTCTTTCGTTGTTGTTTTGATTGAACGTCCTTCAATATTTTTAGTTTCTTTTTTATAGATTTTATGTAATCTTAAGTGGAACCCACAAATTAGAGATGAGATAAGCGATCGATAAATTTGAAAATTATTTGTGTACACACATTTTCACTTTCAATTATATATACGTGATGATAGTAATGATTTAAGTATAACAAAATAGTATTTTTTTTTTTTTTTTTAATTTTATTGGATACGATCCAAAAATTTATTTTTTTCATGACATTTCTATAAAACATAATTCTAAGTTTTTTTGTTCTGTAAAAAATTGTATTCTTTGTTTATTCGCGGAAATTTGATTTGTCTTAGTCAACATGCTATTCCAGGTATATGTGTAGAGGCTAAAAGTTTTTGTGGTAGAAGCAGATTATTAATTATTCTAACATGAGAGTAGCATCATAAAATTATATACGGGGCAAACATGTAGAATTCCTAAGTTTAAAGGCAACGTAAGAGATTTTAGTCGATAATCGCATATTTTTAACCCCTTTTTCAATTTAGCATGAACGATGTCTGGGTGGTTCAACTTCTTCAAAGGTCAGAAAGTTTAAATTTGGTATACAACTTTTATCTCATGATACACTTTCAACAATCAAAATTTGGTGCATTCTAGCGTTTTCCGTGTGGTTCAACTTCTTTAATGTAATTTTTGCCTTTACACTAGAAAGTTTAAATTTGGCACACAACTTCTATCTCGTGCTACATTTTCATCCTCTCATTAAATTTGACATGAGAGATTTCTGTGTGGTTCAACTTCTTGAAATTCATTTTGATCCATACACTAGAGAATTATGAATTACCTCTTTCATTAAATCTGACATGATCGTTTTTTGGGCCAATCAGATTCTTGAAGATATTTTGTCCATACTCTACAAAGTTTAGATTTGGCAAACAACTTTATTTCTCGTGAGACATTTTCAACTACCAAAAACTGTCAGTTTCTGGATTACCCCCTCTTATTAAATTTTTGAGCGATATCTGTGTGGTTCAGCTTCTTTAAGGTGCCACTTCGCCAGATACTAGAAAATTTAAATTTGGCATAAAACTTTTATCTCATGAGACACTTTCAAGTACCAAAACTTGGCAGAATCTGGATTATCCTTTCTCATTCAATTCGACATGAGCGATTTCTGCTGTGTGGTTTAAGTTCTTTAAGATCATTTTTCAGCTCGAAAACTAGGAAGAGCTACGCACTTGAATTTCAGTCCAAGGTCGTAAAATGACCCATTTTTCCGGATGATCTAACTGTCGCTCAAATCAATTTTGCAAGCAACATATTGCAAATATCAATGGCTATGGAATATTAAAATGGCTTTTCCAGCAGTAGGGAGAAGTACCATGGCAGAAGGCAAAAAGACTGCAGAAATTGCCGTTCAGTCTTACTTTTATATTCAGGAGGTATGAATCTAAATTTTTTGCCAGATAAAAGCTTTGTGAATATTGGTACTAAAAAAGATATTTCGAACGACCTTTAACTCAACGTGCCCAACTTCATAAAATCCAGACGTTTTTAATGTTTCAGATCTTTAACGGAGGGAGATTTTAGTATCATAGAATTTTCTACATTAGAATATGACGTAACAGAACAGACAGATGGCAATAAGTGTTCATTTCATCGATGGACAAGAGAAATAACCAGTGTGATTCTTAACATGTTTAATAAGTCAAAAAACGAACACATCATTAATATACATATAAACATCTAAGAACTAAATAAAATAATAAAATTAGCTATACCTACGCGTCTAATTAATTCACATTTTTATCAAGATTTTAAATTTAATTTAAATAAATTGCGCACACATCTCTAAATTACTTACGATAAATTTCAATTATATACAATTAGCCGATAATTTTTTAATTTAATATTTTCATCTCGTCCAACTAAAAAATTAAAAAAAACTAAAAATTTCCATAAGCGCGCGCGAAACATTTTATAGTAATTAGGTCGACATTTTAGACATCGATTAAAATTATTTATAGACCCATAATTTTAATGAGTGCGCGCATCATCACATTTCATTAATCATCCGAGAATTATAAAATAATTATATTAAACATATTAAATATAATAGTTTAGTAATAAAAAAACATTATCGGGTGTGGTTTAATATAAATATGCGACAAAATTTTATCCATATGTGAAAAGTATAAAAATTAATTTGTACATAAGTAAATTTCGTACATAATATGGGGTACTCCTTTATTTGAATGGTGGCGTTGATGCGTACTTACTAAACACAAATATACAAGCAAATATCAAATCAATCAAAATACTGCTAATGATATTATGTACTTATATACAGACAACTTACAGCATGCGTAAACAATTATAAGATAAACAACATAAATTCTGCATCCTTGCACCCGTTGACGCACGAAGTTGTTTATACCACCCAGACGCAAAACTACAAGAAAAATATGCATATACACAAACTAAAAGGTTATTAACCGCGTCACATGAGGGAGTGAAATTTAAAAAAAAGCGTCAAAACAAAAATTGTAAAATTTAATAACCGGAAACGAGTAAAAATTATGATAATTTCCGTATATCGCGTATACGAGTACATTAAAAAAAAAATACATCTTCATTACGATTTACGATGATATCTCGAGGACATTACACACATTGCGTCTTTAAACAATAATTTTCTTTCAAGGATTTATTTTAAGATGTCGAAACGGATTATACACTAAACAAAAATATTTTTATATGGATCAAAGACAAATTTATCTATAAAGCACTAAGCGTATTTATGTATAATTCAGCTGTTTCATTTTAAATGTATGTATGTATGTACACATATATACCCTAAGATTTGTAAAACTTTAAAATTTTTGAGTTAATTTTTAATTTATTTATTGATTGTTTTTGTAATTTGTAATCAAAATATAATACGATCTCATAAATTATTTATTTTTCATTTTTAGCGTAAATATTCGTATATTAACGTTTCATATTGGGTCACTCTCGCGCGCGTAAAGTAGTTGAAATGACATAAACAAAATATTAATTCTATTTGATTTATTATACCAAATGGGTCATGATGATGTTGAAAACTAACATTTTAATTATGTTAAAAGATTAAGAAGGTTATACAATAAATTACAGCTTGTGGATTGTATTTTAGAATATTGAAGAATTTTAATTTGTATGTCGTTATAAGTCCCATTCGAACAAATTTTTCAAAATTCTGATTTACAATGAAAGTTATACATATGCAGCCATACATCTACAAATAAAAATTAAAATTTTGTAAAATGTTCTTTCAAATTTTTTATCACGTTAGTCAGAATTTCTAAAATTCAACATATGAAATTCCAACTTTAAATTTTAAAATTTATGAAATTTGGTTTAAAAAATATATAAAATTTGAACATTGAATTTTGATTCTTTAAATTTTTGTCACATAACTTTTTAAATTCCGAACTGGAAAATTATTCAAAATATTTAAAATAGCCAAAGTTTGAAACTATTTGGAAAGTAGATATTTAAAATAAACGAAATCCCGAAATTTCAATAGTGAAATTTTGAAAATTTTACATAGGATTATGTTCTTAAATATAATAATAATCCATAGTTCCGAGTTTTTATCTAAAATTAAACGTAAAACAACTTAAATCTTAACAGCTTAAACTTAACTTAAATCAACCCTTAAATTCTGAATTTTGAATTTTTCTAAAATTTTCTCCTTTCAAATTTTTTATCAAGTTAGCCAGAATTTCTGAACTTTAACATAAGAAATTCAGACTAATTTAGATGTTTAAAAATTGTTGATTCTTGTTGAATGTTGAATCTTGATTCTTTAAATTTTTAAATTTCGAATTAGAAAATTATTCAAAATATTTGCAAAATTTCATAAATAGTAATCAAATTTTAAATTCTAACGGTAGAATAACAGTAGAAATTTCGAAAATTTAAATTTTTATAAAAAAATTCAAGAATTTAAATTTCGAATTATAAATTTTTAAAACAAATTTTCATAAATCGAATTGAAATTATTTAATCTGAAAAAATATACAATAACAAATTTTTCATTTTTGAAAGTTCTATTTCATTCCAAAACATTTTAAAAATTCTATAATTTAGCGTCAAAAAATGAAATTTCTGTAAATTATTTCGAAATTTGTTATCTGAATAGTTATAGATAATGAGTTCTGAATAGTTATTGTTAAACATTTTCAAATTTAAAAGAACAAACTTGGTAAATATTTGAAAATTCGAATGCACAACAGAGAATTCCGATATGTAACAACCAAAAACAAATAAAATCTAAATTTCTTTTTTCAAATTTTTAATCACGTTAGTCAGAATTTCTAGAATTAAAAAATAAGAAATTCTGACTTTAAATTTTAAAATCATGAAACTTAGTTTAAAAAATGTCTAGAATTTAAACTAGCTACGTATCTTGATTCTTTACATAGGAATATATTCTTAAATAATTAGGAACTTTATCTAATATTTAGCTTCAAGTTAACCTTAAATTTGACTTAAATCGACCAAAGTTCTTAAATTATGAATTTAAAATTGCTCTGCAATAGAGAAATACTGAAAATTTTGTATTTTCAAAAAACAATAACAGTTTCAAAATTTCCTTTCAAATTTTTTATCACACGTTAGACAGAATTTCTGAAGAAATTCTGACTTTAAATTTTAAAATCATGAAACTTAGTTTAAAAAATGTCTAGAATTTAAACTAGCTACGTATCTTGATTCTTTAGTTTTTAAATTCGTATCTTGATTCTTTAGTTCAAAATATTTGCAAAATTTCATAAATCGGAATAATATTTTTAATTCTAACAGTAGGATTAGTATTGAATTTGTAAAATTTGACTTTTGATTAATAAAATTCTAGAATTTAAAACTTCGAATTTTCAATTTTTGATTAGCAAATTTTCATTTGTCGAATTGAAATTATTTAATTTGAAATTTGAATTAGCAAAACTTTAAAACTTTTTGAATACGTTTCAATATTTGAAATCAATGAAATCCAGAAATTTTAATAATGGAATTTTAAAAATTTTACATAGGAATATATTCTTAAATAATTAGGAACTTTATCTAATATTTAGCTTCAAGTTAACCTTAAATTTGACTTAAATCAACCAAAGTTCTTAAATTATGAATTTAAAATTGCTCTGCAATAGAGAAATACTGAAAATTTTGTATTTTCAAAAAACAATAACAGTTTCAAAATTTCCTTTCAAATTTTTTAACACACGTTAGACAGAATTTCTAAAATTCAACATAAGAAATTGCAGTTCTATTGTGAAATTCGGTTTAACAAATTTCTAGAATTTAAAACTTCGATCTTGATACTTTAAATTCTTGCCACTTAGATTCTTAAACTACGAATTTGAAAATTATTCGAAATATTTGAAAAGTTTCATAAAGCAAAAACAAATTTTTAATTCTAACATTTGGTTTAGCTTAAGATTAAAACTTTCAAATTTTATAGAATTTTAAATAACTGAAATTTGAATCTAAAAATTTGAATGTTGAAATTTTGTTTAGAAAAAGTCTAGAGAATTTCGAAATCATCCAATTTTTACAACCCATGTAGACTTTTAAAATTATTTAAAATACTATAAACTTTTCATAAATCGAAAGGAAATTATTTAATCTGAAATTTGGAATTAGCAAAAGTTTAAAATATTTCGAAGTTTAGATATTTAAAATAAGCGAAGTCCCGAAATTTGAATTATGGAAATTTTACGTAGGAATATATTCTTAAATAATTGGGAACATCAGTTAATTCACAAAAATACAAAAAAATGCAATTTTGGAATTTTAAGAAAATTTAAATTTAATAGTTCCAAGTTTCTGCGTAAAATTAAGCCTAATACAATACAATAAAGTTTTTGTTTTCATTCCAAAATATTTTAAAAATTCGATAATTTAGCGTCAAAAAATGAAATTTCTGTAAATCATTTCGAAATTTGATATCTGAATAGTTATAGATAATGAGTTCTGAATAGTTATTGCTCTATATTTTCAAATTTAAAAGAACAAATTTGGTAAATATTTGAAAATTCAAATGCAAAAGAGTGTTCCGATATGTAACGACCAAAAACAAAATCGATTTTTTTTTTTCTTTCAAATTTTTTATCATGTCAACAAAATTTCTAGATGAAACTTAGTTTAAAAAATGTCTAGAATTTAAACTTCGAATCTTAATTCTTTATATTTTTGCCACTTTAGTTTTTAAATTCGGAATTTGAAATTTTTTCAAAATATTTGCAAAATTTCATAAATCGGAATTAAATTTTTAATTCTAAGAGTAGGATTAGTAAAAGATTAAAATTTGGAAAATTTGACTTTTGATTAATAAAATTCTAGAATTTAAAATTTCGAATGTTGAATTGTTGGTTACCAAATTTTCATTTGGTTTTTCATTTTCATTTTTGAAATGTAAATATTTGAAATAAATGAAATCCAGAAATTTTAATAATGGAAATTTAAAAATTTTACATAGGAATACACTATGAAATAATTAGAAACTTTAGTTAATTTACAAAATGCATTAATCGATAGTTCCGAGGTTTTACCCAATATTAAGCTTAAAGTTAATTCTTAACACTTTAAACTTAATTTAAATCAACCAAAGTTCTTAAATTATGAATTTAAAATTGCTGTGCAACAGGAAAATGCTGAAAATATTGTATTTTTCGAAAAATTATAACATTTTCAAAATTTTCATTGAAATTTTTTATTTTCGGTTTTAGAATTTTTAAAATTATGAAATTCGCTTTAAGAAATTTCTAGAATTTAAAATTTTGATCTAGAAACTTTAAATTTTTGCCACATAGTTTCTTAAATTCCGAATTTGAAAATGTTTAAAAATATTTGGAAAATTTAAAATTTTAAAATATTTCCAATTTTAGATATTTAAAACTAGATATTGAATTAAGGAATTTTAGAAATATTAAATAGGAATATATTCCAATTAGAAAAATGAAATTCGATAGTTTTTTCGTAAAATTCGGCTTAAAAAATGTAACAAATTTTTAATTTTTGAAAATTCTATGGCATTCAATAATATTTTAAAAATTCAAAAATTTAGTGTCAAAAAATAAGATTTGTGTAAAGTTACTGGAAATTTGAAATTTTAATACCCATGTTTCAATTGAATAATATAAGGAATTGCAAAATTTGTAAGACACATTCACAATTTGAAAAATTTATTCTATGATTTTAGGTTAAGAAAATTGACTGAACCTTTAAAATGTTTTTATATGTCTAATTCTACGATACAATAACTTAAATTACGTCATTTCAAAATTTAAATTATTTTGGAATGAAATAATAATTTAAAAAAATAAAATTTTTCAAAACTTTAAAATTATATTGAAATTTAGAATTTTTAAAATTTAAATTTCGACAAATCGAAATATCAAAAAATGTGTGTTGAGTATGTCGACTTCGGTAAACATTTGACGGTCGATTTTCTATCGATGCTAAGACAGAAAATGGTAGAATCGATCGTCAAATGTTTATCGAAGTCGACATACTCAACACAAATTTTTTTGCTACTTCGACTTATCGATAGCGACGCGACTATCTCAATAAGGGTGATTGTGTTTCTAGAAAAAATTCGGTTCCTTTACGATTAAGATTTCCAAAATTCGATAATTTTATTTTAATCAAACAATTTTTTAAAGTAAAAAGCTCGATGTGGTGCTCGAGCGAACTAGATATTGAACTCGGTCTTCACAACTCTTCACCAAATCACAGATATTTTTAGATTATCATTTTGATATTTTTAATTGTTTCGAATGGAGCAATTAACCAATCAGCGAAAACGTAAGTGAAATTTAATATTTTTTAGTTTTATTTTCCTTGTAATGGCCTTCTAAATTTTTAAATTCCGTCGATAAACCCTGTCAAAATTGAGTCAGCAAAATTTTATTCTATAAAGAATTTATAAAGGCACTTCAGCGAAATGTTCAAGCGTGTGACGTTAGTCCAGAATTCCATCTCAGAAACAAAAATGTTCATCAGACAAGACTATTTAAATCCCCTTGGCAGCACCAGTTCGTGTGTAATACTATTTCTATTTCATGGATTTCATTGAGCGTTTCTGGGCAACCAAGGAAAATTCTGAATTCAAATATGAAGCCTAGTGATACTAATGACATTTTAGGATTATATCTATAGTCGGCCAATTTGATCGGCTGCTTAACTGAAATAGCTACAACCAATCCCTTCCGGGGGTAATTCTCCTCACGAAAATTCGTTTCCACTTCTTGTAAGTAAAACCAGTAATGTTTGAAGACCTAAGTCTAATAATTCTATTGATGCTCGCTTTATCTCAGCCAATGTTGACCAACGATGATCAAGATTCACAATAAATAAGGCCAGAAACTAGGAAGAAAATTTACGTTTATTTACGTCTATTTCAATGCGTAAAATACCTTCGGGCAAAAATAATTCTAAAAGTTCCCTTTGAAAATGGACGTTACTAATAATATCGTTTTATTGTCAAAATTTCGTTTTATTTTTCCCGGAGTATTCACATGAGATATTTCTTTATTTTTTTAGGAAATAAGGCCTTTGAACTTTATTTCTTTTGTGATTTCAAATGCAGTACTCCCATAAGATGTATATATTGAAAGACGGTAAATTAAAGGCGATAATATATAACCAAAACAAAAATTAACAAACTTGTTCCACTAGTTGACCATACTCGTAGAATAACCAAATTATGTAAAAATGACTTTTGGACAATCATCAATCTAAACCAAAATAAAACTTTACCTTGAATGTATATTTTTAGACTAAGAAATCCATCCATCCATTTTCGTGTTTTTTTTTGTATTGTGATTGGCAACAATATTCGTGAAGAATGTGATACACAGACATTTCCGTCGATATAAAGATATTGAAAAACTAAAAACTTGTTTAATCCAATTTCTTAGTGAAGAACACATTTGGAGACTTTCAATTATTGTTGTATGGTAGAAATTTAATTTCTCTATGTAATTAACTGGCTGGCAAATGAAGTTCAAGTTCACATTTTGTAATAGGAATAACATTGTAGGTTGCAATTCTAATTGATGATTTCATTATCTAACTTATGTATGTATATCTGAATAGAATACTTAATGTAATTTTTGAAAATTGCATTGAAGTTGGTTAAGAATTGAAATTTATATTAAAATATTTGTTTAATTAGATATTTTGCACATACTTAAAACAAAATATTAAAACGTGTGTATAAAGTTCAAGTTCATGATTTTATTATTAGAATATAAAATGTTGTGGTACGCAATTATACAATTCGCTTACCAACTTCTTGCATTTTTAATAAAAAGAATTGTTTTTGATTTGTTTTGTAATATTTACGAAGGTCGAATTATACAAATATTTTAGGAACAATTAGATTTTTAGAAATTTGACACCTCGTTAATTTTAATTAATTAATTTTTGGGAAGAGATTAAAGAGTAAAGTTCAAGGGCCAAGTTTATGAATAAAAATTTAAACGATTTTGTCGATAGGAAACCACATATACGTAAGAAAAGGTCCCCCATATTAACATTTTGTTAACAAGGTAAACATTAAGAGAACATCAAAATGGTCAGATATCGACAAATTGTTTCGATATTTCTTGGCCGGGAAATCTGGTCTTGCCAAAACTGCTAAATATGGGTAAGATATAACCATATAACTCATTCTATTTGATCATTCGTTGTCATTTTATATTTTGAAGGGCTTGCAAATAAAAAGAATTAGTAGGGGCTGTGCATTGCTATAAACAGCTTAGTTGCGTAGGGATTTTTAAAGAAATCTCGATCTAAAAAAAAATTAGACTTAACCTTTTCTTTTGATCGAATTTTCGTTTGGAATTTTGTTGATATGCACCTGAAGTGAATAAAGAATTGTTTGCCTTATATGAAAAATTTATTATGGAAAGCCAGTGAGATAGGTGCTTTTTTTGAAATTTTTTCATCCTAAACAAATTGGAAATTAAACTCAAATAGTTAGGCCGAATTTACCTTTAAAATTTATGTCAAAATTCGATCTAAGGATATTAAATGATCAGCTCCTATGGAGTTGTAAATTCCTGGTAACTAGAGAAGCGAGGTAAAGGGAATGCGACCTGACAAAATGCAATCTGATTTTCGACTCCTTTAGAGTTGTAATTTCTCTTAACATTATAAATTACAATCGATGGTCACAAAGTTATGTCGAAATTTCAATTTTTTTGTGCAAATTTCAGACAAACTAAGGTAAGACCCACTCAAATATTAGGTCGAATTTCGTTCGAGGAGAGTAGGTCGAATTTCGTTAGGTACAATTGCACACACAAAGAATTAGGTCGAAATTTCGAATTAAAGAAATTCGACCGAATTACCTTCTGGAATAATTTGACCAGACCTGACCTTTTGAAGTTGCTAAATATTAGAAATTCGGCGTAAATAGCCAGTGCTGCGAAATGACACAAATATTCCACGAAGCAACGGAAGCGGAGCAAATTTTCTGCTCCTATATTCCAAATTATTGGTTTCCTCAAAAAAAAGGAAAATCGACCTAACTAAATAGATCGAAATTTCAAAATAAAAGGGCATTCGACCTATTATTATTATTGGAGGACCATGCGGGCGGTCAGCCACTTCGCACTGCGACCTAAAAGATCTATTGTGCTGGACCTTGCTTAATTATCCGTCCAGTCAATATTCAGGTTCTTATTGAACCTGACAATACTGCCTCTCGGTTCGTGATACATACTATCTGGGCTTATTGCTCTCCCTCCTAGATGTTTACTGCAGCATGTAGTTCCACTAGAAAGACGGTAGCATTGGAGGCCAAGGACTTCGAGAGGGCTGTCCCACTCCCGCATATTCCTACTCCTGCCCCGTATTCCGTTTGATTTTACTTTTACGAGTTGCTGGGAATTGCAAATCGCCCGTAGGTCACCCAGCTTTACTATAGGAAGGCTAAATAAAACTGGAGGGTGCCTGGTATCCAGAGTCCGCATATTTTGGACTGATTAACCTATCAGCCATTCATCCATGGGCATATGCTGTTCCACCTTAGATTAGGTTTTTTTTCAAGGTTTTCTTCTTTGGCGCCGTACTTTAGCCTTTGCCAAATGGCCTTAGTTACCAGTGGTTGCCACGAGGAGGCAGCACGTACACTTGCGAATTGTGAACAGCTCACGTGATGCGCACTCTACTGGAAGGTTACGGAGCTGGTAGATTAATCTACTCAACTTTGCCCCCCCCCCCCTTCCAATAGACGCCAAACCACCGCATTCGACCAAAAAGAAATTAGACTTAATTTCCATTTGGAATTTTGTTGAATTTGGTTAGGTTTAATTTCACGAATCTGTGGCTGTTACAAGGCATCTAAAGGTCTGAAAAGGCAATCGTCTGTCCCATAGGTATCTTAACAAGAAATAAATTCGAAAGAGGAAAATCTTGCCAAACATGTACAATATTATTCAACATGTTTGGCAAGATTTTTAGGCTGAATTTCATTTATCCTAAACGAATTGGAAAATTTGACTTATATAGTTAGGCCGGATTTCCTTATTTTAATTAAGGTCAAAATTCGACCTAAACATACTAAACTGCCACCCTGCCTATGGGGTCGTAAATTCCTATAAATTACGAATTCGAGGCAAAGGTTGGTTTGCGACTCCTGTAGACTTGTAATTTCCTGTAAACTGAAAAATCATACAAAGATGGAAGAATAGCAACTCGACATGAATTTTTATCGAATTTCAATTTTGTAAGCAAATTTGAGGTAGTTTAAGTAAAACCTAGGTAATATTAGGTGGAAATGGTGGCATTAAAAGAAATTTCTGGATTAATTTTCGTTTTTAGGTCGAATCATCGTTTGAGAGTAGGTCGAATTTCATTAGGCCGAAGTTTCGAATTAAAAAAATTCTACCTAGATTTTTTTGAAAAAATTGAATTTCCTTTTGAAACAAGGGGCTATTCGTGAAGTATTGGATTCTTATTTACATTGATTCTGATTTTCATTAAGTCAAATACGAATCTTACATTTCGAAGAGACGAATACATTCGAATTGAAATTATAAATAGCCCCACAGGTTGAATTTCACGGACCCATGTCTGCCTATGTTTTACATGTAAAATTGGTATTGAAAAAGCGTCCGTGCGAGGGATTGTGCTAGTTTTGAAAAATGGTTAAAAAACAACTTGAAAGATTAATTCAACACTTTTGGAAATGTTTTAGCCAGATCTAAGTTGATGGAGTTAAGGATATGGAGAAATTCGGCGTAAATAGTTAGGTCGAGTTTCAATTTTTAAAATTAAGTCAAGATTCGACCTAAGTACATATTTCAAAAGGTTCGGAGTGCAGCGAGACCAGGCAAATATTTCATAAAGCAACGGAAACAAAATGTGTGCACAATTCGGCAGAATCTAAAAAAAGGAAATCCATCATATTAGGTTGAAGTTTCAAAATTAAAGGGAATTTGACCGAAAAGAAATTAGATTAATTTTCTTTTAGAATTTTGTGGAGTTTGGTTAGGTTTAATTTCACGACCACGTAGCTCTCTTTAGACATATAAAACGGGTATGACGGGTATCGCATTGAATTGAACCGCCTGAAATGGTTCATGGGACAGGTGAACAAGTTCAACAATAAATGAACTCGAAAGAATAATTCAACGTGTTTGGCAAGATTTTTAGGCTGAACTTCTAAACAAATTGGAAATTGGAATTAAATAGTTAGGCTGAATTTCCTCTTATTAATTTAGATTAAAATTCGACCTAAAGATATTAAATTGCTAGCTCCTATGGAGACGTAAATCGCTAGGAACTAGGATGCGAGGCAGAGGTAATAAAGCGACCTGACCCAAACTCCTGGCTATTGTAGTACAAAAATCTATTCGAATTTATTTTTTTTAAGCAAATTTGGCACAAATTATACTAAAATCCACTCAAATATTAGGTCGAATTTACTTAGTTAGGTCGAAATGGCCACATTAAAGGAAATTTGATCAAATAAAAATTTAGGATTAATTTTCATTTTTAAGTTAAATTTTCGTTTGAGAATAGGTCGAATTTCCTTATGTCAAATTTCACAGAGTATTAGGCTGAAGTTTCGACTTTAAGAAATTCGATTTACACAATTTTTTTTTTTTAAACCGAATTTATTTTTGAAATAAGGTCGAATTTCACGTATCCGTGACTACCTTTAATTATCTGAATTGAACGAGTGTCCTACGATTTACATAAAAAATTGATTTTCAAAAAGCTGTCATTCGTGGGGAATGGATTGCATTAGCTTTGAAAAACAACTCGAATGATAATATTTTATCATCCAACAGCAGCGAAACGACACAAATATTTCACGAAGCAACGAAAGCGGAGTGAAGCAAATTTTGCGCTCCTAGGGGATAAATTTGTGTCGAATTTAAAAAAGAAACTGCACCTAACTGTTAAGTCAAAGTTTCAAAATTAAAGGAAGTTCGACCTAAAAAAAATTAGGTCTAATTTTAGTCTAATGTTTAGGTCGGTCTAATTTCACACACCTGTGGCTGTCTTTAGGCATCGACAGTGAACATGAAAAATTGAATATGAAAAGGCGGTCTTCTCTGTGATAGGTGAGCCAATTTAACAACAAATGAACTCGAGAGAATAATTCAACACGTTTGGCAAGATTTTTATGCTGCAATACCTTTATTTTATTTTTTTAACGTAAACAAATTGGAAACTAGATATAAAAAATTAGGCCGATTTTCCATTTTTTAATTTTGGTCAAAGTTGGACCTAAAGATATTCGATCTAGATCGATTAATTTTTTTGCGATTAGGCCGAAATTTCACCTAAGGAAATTTGCCAAAAGATCAATAGCGACAAGAGGAGCAGCGACCCGGTACATATTTTTCGAAAAGACCAACTACAAAAATTTCTTTTTTGCTCACTCCCATAACTTTATTCCTTTGTGGTTAAAAATGTCTATAAACTGTGAGTTAAGAAAACTGAAACTGTGGAACTAAAAGAAAAGCCCACCTATATCTATTAGGCCAAATTACTTCGAATTAGGTTGGATGTTCTAAAATAAAAGAAAAAAGGGACCATGAGTATCAGCATCTAGCAACTAATACCCGTTTGCGATGGGTAACATAATTTTTGAAATTCCATCAAAAACGAATTCGAAAGACAGATATTTAATGATTCGGTGTAGGACAGACTACAATCTTTAACCAAAATAAAAATATTGGCGCGACCGGAAGAAATTTTCGCCAAATCGTCGCAATACTTTCCCGGGGTTATTTTCATATGAAACTGCGCTCGATAAATTTTTATTAAATTGTTTTGTATCAGTTCGGTTATCCTTCAATGCGAATTTCTTTCTCTCACACATACATTAAACAAATTATATGATTCATACCAAATGCGTTCCCCTTATTTCTCACGCCTTGAATTGATAAAATCACATTATCAGTAAGTAAATAAAATAAAAATCAATTAACGCGATCATATTACAAATGAAGAGTTGAGTTATGGCCTATTGTCTTGACCACATAAAGTAAATGCATTGTTTACTATATTCGGGATAAGCAATAAAAAAGCAACAAAGAAATTTTAGATACTGTTGATGTATGTACATACAAACTTGTAAAAAATCATTATTTGCGTTTTTTATACATACATACTAAGAAAGTTCATTTTGGGTGATCATTCCATAAACAAATGTCTTAAATTTGATCTCGCCTTTGTTAGGTGCCCTAATAAAATGATGGAGAGACAAGAAATAAAATACGCATGCATTCTGACATTTTTGTACGATAAATCATTTTTATCAAATTCTTAGTATTTGGTTTTGTTCTTATGTTTAATTTAGACATTAAATTATTTTGATATAAATCGATTGTTGGCTTTTCCAACGTCTTATTTATTTGATGCAATTATTTATAAAAATGGATATGGTCGTTATGTACATTACATATATGTATGTATATACGAAGTTCGTTAGTCTGTGGCGAACAGATATAAAAATAAAAAGTCAAAGAAAATTAAATGGAAAATAATGAAATATGTGGCATGCATACACGTGAAATTATTCATATTGCACAATCATTTGTAAGAAAAGTTGCACCTGTTTTAAACTATAGTCGGTATATTTATTGTGAGGTTTCGTTTTATGTGTCAACCCAACAGAAAAATATATCAGCGTTGAAAGTGCCTAGGATGGTTCCCACCACACGAACATTCCACCAAATAACAAGTTTTGAGATATTCTAAGACGTGAGCTGTTAAAAATGATCTCTAGAATCCGACTAATTTCCTTAACATTAAAAGTTTTCATTGCCTAAAATCCCGCGTGGAAATTCGAAATTCCTCTATTTATTAAGTTCAAATTGTAGAGAAATTTTAAATTTAGTTAAATGCTTTAATTTCCCCTAAATACAAAACAAACTCAATAATTTTGGAAATACATAATAGAATTTCCTTTTAAAAAATTTTTGAATTTTGAAAATATGCTGAAGTAGTCAATAAATGTACAACAATTTCTAAAATTTTTCTCGAAATTTTTTAATACTATATTTTAAACTTTGCAATTCGTCTGTCTATGGTTAACCCATAAAAATAGTATTTTGTTTGTTCACACCCCCTTGTTTGTTGTGCATGACAATTCATATTCATCTTTGAATTCAAAATTAAATTCTCCTTACCAAATTATTAAAATAAATTTTTAAAATATTTCGAAATTGCCCTTACGAATCAACTGATCAATCCCTGCAATAAACATAACCGGTGAAGGCGCAGTGAAGGATAGCGCTTTCCAAATTTTTTCCAAATTCAAAAATTTAGTTGC
Organism: Tipula vernalis; assembly: GCA_958295665.1. NCBI lineage: Eukaryota > Metazoa > Arthropoda > Insecta > Diptera > Tipulidae > Tipula > Tipula vernalis. Next base: position 96,102,233 of record OY282560.1, read on the forward strand.
ATAAAAAATGCAACTAAAGTTTAGCCAAAAAATTCAGAAGGAGAAAATCCTGATAAGAAAATCCGAAGAAAGTCCCGAAAATGAAATCCAAAAGCAAAAAATGCGCAACACAAAGTATGTGAAGGTCTTAAAAGTTAAAATTTATAAAAATTTTATATTTTGCGGAGCAATTTAGAATATTGAGCTACTAAGCCTAATTTCTTATCTTATAAATGGTCTAAAATTTTAATTGTCAACAGAGCAAATTTGAGCTAAAGTTCAAATTTTATTAAATTACTAACCTAATATTATCTAAACTAGCATAATTCTATTAGCTAAATGTAGCTTTATCTTAACCCTTATATCTATGCATCTTTTTTCTTATGTTAATCAATTAAGGGTTACCCAGTAACCTTATCAGATTTATTCGAATTTCACTTGAAATGTAACTATCACAAATAAATTATTTTGGCATTCCTAGGCCCTACAGCCAAAATTCCACTGATAAAATAGAAATTTTATCGATTAAAGTCGAAAAGGTTACCCGGGTAACCCAAAATAGACATAAGGGTTAAAGCATTAACTAAACTTAAAGCAACATTATCGTACATTTTGTTCTAGCCCCACGATATAACGAAAAGTTTAAATAATTAAAAGAACATTTAATTTTGAGCTACTCACAAAATACATTAAATACATTTCTTGAAAAAGAATTTAATAATTTAGATTTTATTTATTGAGCAACTAAAACTCTTTTACTTTGCGACAAATTTTGAGCTACACATACAATCAAAAGCACGTTCGTTTGTGGTGAATTAACTGAAGTTGATATTGAGTTACTATTCCGATAACAGAGTTAATATTCAGATAATTAAGCTGCTGAAGTGAATTGTTCGTTCGTTTGCTACAATTCAGATAAGTGTCCAATTGTTAAAAAGTAATTGGCTTGTGTTATAAAATAATTACAATTTAAAATTAATCGACCATTTTCTTGGATCAATTATTTTTGTGTGTCACATTATATATCTCATCCTGGCTTCTTCGATGCATAAAACAAAATACTGTCAAAAAACAACAAAAACAATTATCTGAATTACCTACTCAAGCCAAATATTATTCAGATAAATCAGTAGCTCAATATTTTTAACTGAAGTGAAGTATACCAAACGAACGGACAAATCACTTCAGTTAATTCACCACAAACGAACGCACTACAAATCAAAAAGATATTGAGCCATATTTAAAATATTTAAATTGAATTCATCAAAACTGAATAGAGGAAACTAATTTTTGAGCTACAATAAAAAACATATTTTGAGTTATTTCGAATTTTGGTTTAGTTTCAACAAATTTGATAATGATAGTCATCCTGGATTATTTTTATTTTAGCTAGCTTAAAGTGCCGACGCCCTGGTTCTTCTCTCCTCCACCAAGAAGAAGGTTACCCACAGTAAAATTTCAGATGATTAACGAAGCATCAATATTTCCTTACCTAAAATAAATTGAGCAAATTAAAATTGAATATGTTGAGCTCTTATAAAAACCATACAACGCGTATAAAAATGAATAAAAGCATTCCGCTTAAAGCTCTAATAAAGCGTGTTAGTTAGTGCGCTTCTGCTAAAGTTGTTCAGATTTTTATATTTCGTTTTAAAACATTACACTGATACTGATATTACTGGATTATAGCTGAACAGTTCATTTTGAACACAGGTTTTCAAATTTTAAAGAGAATAAGGAAACGGGAAGAATTGTGATGTAGCTTTTGGGCGGCTTTTATAACCAAAAATTACTAAACAGGTTTTGATTTTGTACTATATTCTCATAACTTTTAATGTTATTAAATTTGACAGTGTAGAGCAACCTCTTCTCAAACATTTATTTTCACTAATGTCATCACAGTTCTTTTTGGAAAATTTACTTTTAGAAATTTTGTGGACAAAATGCAGCTTGATAAATTCGATCAATTATCTATAAGAATTGCAATGAGTGTTACATATTCTCGTATGAATTCTGTCAATTGGGGTACTATGAAAAATTTTCAAATTAACAATGTGATAGAAAACTATGAGGAAGTGCTGCTAAACCATGCCAATTAACATAGCATTTCAGAGATTTTCTCATATTGTGGCTCTATAGAATGTATAGAAGATAAAAGAGGCTTTCACATATGTAAGAGTTATTCAAAAAAGCAAGGTTGGATTCTGGTCAAATTTAACAATTAATTAGAAAATTGTAAGCCAGTGCTGATAAACTATGCCAATTAACACGAATCTCAGAGTTTCTCCTATGGCGACTATCTATGATGTACGTAGCTCAAAAATCGTAGGCAATATAATTAATTCATAAATTCCAAGACTCTAATTCACAGTACTAAATAAAAATTAATTTTACCAGTCGGATTATTCGAGATTTCCGATGTTAATCCGATTGTTCGATATTTTAGAAATTATCCGAGAAGAATTTCAATATTAGTCGTGTTTTGTTGAGCTTAAAGGTGTGTTCACACCAAAGCAACAATTATTAATTGTTTATGGTATTTGTTAATCTTTGTTTCAAAATTGGGAAAGATAAGTCAACAAGGATACATTTTCTGTCGACCAGCAACTCAATTTGAGAAACATTTCATTTTTGTTTCGGGCTATTTTATTTCCAGTTGAGGAGTGATTTTTCAAAAGGGCGTATTTACATACAAAACTTTTTTTCAGAAATGAGAAAAAACATCCTGTGTTTTTAAATATTAAAATAATTAAAATTTGTCTTCTGATTAATAAATCTAATTATTTTTCGAACCAAATGGAATTTTCATCATTTTCATATTTTCGAACGCCCTCTTGTAATTATTAAAACAAGTTTGGAAATAAGCAAGTTGTGAAAATTATGGAAATAAGTTCCTTTTGAAAAAAACGTTCAAAGTTTTGTGGCTGTTTTGAAGGGTACATAATGTTTTTTGGATCATTGTCTTTCTTATGGGAAATGCAGTTTAAGATTCTTAACCGGAATCCATCATAAAATCACGTTTGACCAAAAATGGAAATAAGGCCTTTTGAAAAATCACTCCTCAGTTGTTCCGGAACAAACTGAACAAATACTGAAGCGACACCTGCAGTTAAAATGTGGTACAAAAAAGCTAGCTTACATTTTGAGTGTGAACCAATCAAGAGAAAAGTGTACTTAGTGGAATACAGCTGTTCAACTTGTTAAAAAAAGATGGTTTTATGATAGATTTGGACTGGTTGTTAAGTCGGATTAAGCCAATTCGAGAAACGCTCATCTACGACAGAAAATGAACATTGCGATTCTTATCAACTATAAATTCTTTTTTTTTTTATTAACGATTATAACTTATTTTGAATTTTTGCTGTACAAAACTTGTAAATGTATGATGTACTTATGGCAGTTTTTCATGAGTAAATACAGTAATTGCCGAAAGAAAATCAAAACAAAAATATTTCGGAACAATTTTATTTACCAGCGACTAGACCACGGTTCTAGAAAGTTTTAAATTCCTACGGACTGTTGGAAGCAATTTACCGCGTATCGGTCCTTTAAACGTTTAGAAGTTAATCATGAAAATGACAGATAAAATTCATTTTTTTGTTTCATCTAACATAAAAGAAATTTGATTTTTGAATAAAGCAAACGAAATGCGTTTGTTCATGAAAGCAGTTCTTCGTTTGCTGAGCTGATCTCTCTTTTATGCTCTTTTAACGTTCTGGGACCAATTAGGCAATCATAATCTTTATTTTTTTCTGGCCCATTTTCACAATTTGCCTTGAAACACCACCGTTTTTGTCTGTAGTTGCAAACTTAGAAGAACATTGCATAATTTACTGGAACAATGTTGAACAATTTTTAGAAATTTGGAAAAAAAATTAAAAGTTTCTCAATTGGCGTGTATTTTCCTTAACTTTTGTTTGCTTTTGCTACTGGACCTTTACGAATAATTCTTTGTTCAGACTAAGCGGTATACTTAATTTGCCTACAAAATTTTATTTTAATTTTTTTCACCCGAAAATTTATTTAGAACCAAAAAAATTACATTTTTATTTCTTGGGTTTATTTTAAGTTTCCCAAGAGTCTCGACATGTTACATTCGACATTTTTCGAGATTTTCTAATTTATTCGAATTTTGCACGGTAATGATTTACACGATTATTTTTGAGTTGCCGGATCTTGTAGACAGTCATAAATCTGAATCATGAATTCAGAAGATTTGCCAGATTTTTCGAGATTATTCGAAATTTTCGTTATTTCGAGTTTATTCAATATTTTATGTGTTATTCGAAATTATTCGAGAATATCCAAGTTATCCAATGAGTTATAATTATAAGGCGATGATTAGCACCTAGTATTGAGTGAGCTCCTTTAATTTTACAAACTTACGACTAATTCGACATTTTCAAAAGTTTTGAAGAATTTTCAAGATACTTCAACATTTTAGAGATTAATCCAAAATTATTGAGACATTATTCAGATTATTTTCGAAATTTGTGATATTTTTACAAGGTTGAGAGCTGTTTGCATGATGTTACAAATTTTATGCGAGGTTTTAGAGGCAGTAAGGGTTTTACACTTCAAATTGAACCATTTACACTTCAAATTGAACCTTTTACACTTCAAATTAAACCTTTAGATTTTAGTGGAATTTGACATGCGCGATGGAATTGGAGATTATGAAGATTGATTATAATTATAAAGTTCTGGAATGTGGTTTACACATTGACATTACTGATCATTTTTTACATTGCTTTGACATTACCTATCATTGTAAGAGAAAATAGGCCACTAATCTGATGGAATAACAAGCCGCTAAACAAGTAAAACTCGCGATTAGCCTGTGAAGATTCTGACAAATATTAAAACGAATACGTTCAAGAAGAAAATCGAAAAACACAAAATTCACAAGTGTTTGAGAAGTGATCATTTTTTTTATTGATCAAGAAACAATTTCGGCGATTCGGGCAAAATTCGGTAATGAGGAACGAATAAGCGAATTTATGGACTACATTACTCGAAAAAAGAATTCTCCAAACAGAGATTTTGAGATATTGTTAAAGGCACTTTTCCGAAGACCTGTATCTTCTAAGCATTTATTTTCGACAGCTTCATATGACATAATGGAATCAAACGATGGGCTAATTTTTTTTTTCTAGAAAATCGCATTAGATTAAGACAATTGACCAACACTTCGATGGGCGAATTTAATTGCATACATGATATTTCTTCAAAGAACACTTTATCAGTCCCATGAGATTTTCTAGAAAAAATTAATTTTGATCCCATTCTATCAAACGACAACAACCACAACGAAGATAAATGCTTAGAAGGTAGTGAGGACAACTTCGATATATTAAGCGTTGCCAGACTAAATCCGATTGAGCTAAACTCGATCAGATACTCTATGAAGCAAAACGTTATTAGGAAAAAGTGTGGTTGACATATTGCGATCTAGCTCGAAAAATTCACTAAATCAGTTTCATCAAATCGCAGTGTGTCAATGCTTTTAGGAATACAGGGTGTCCGGGTTTGGGATGCTGATCCGTCATGGGGTGATTCCTTGGTTCATTCTGAGAAACAAATCGTATGTGGAGGGGGGATCCATTTTTGATATCCTTTGAGATACAGGGTGTTTAAAAAATTTGGTTCAGAAAAAAAGTACACCCAAATATTAAACTGTAACTTCCAAAATATTTATCGGAGAGCAACCAACTTAGTCTTATTTGGTTGGTAATCGTATAGGCTATTATTAAGGTTTAAGTGGTTATCTTGTATCTGCATCCGTTTGAGAGCTATGGTGATTTAAAGTAAAAAAATAAAGCTTTTTTTGAGAAAAATCGAGTTTTTCTCAAAAAAAACCGTTTTAATTTTTTCTTTTGTTTATTTAATTTTAATTTGTCATGATCTCCTCTACAATCTCTCAATACAAAGTTTGGGTCGAGGAGTTATAAAAGGTGCTCAAAATGTCCTCCTTGTGATTGAATACATGCTAATATTCGTTTAAGTATGCCTTTGGTTATTTCAATTCTTGGTAATTCTTCCCTTATCTGTTGTGCTGCTGTGTGTATTCGTTGTATAAGTTCTTCTTTTGTTTCAATTTCTTTGGAGTATACAAGCGCCTTCATCCTTCCCCATACATAAAAATCCAATACCGTAAGATCGGGGGATCTTGCAGGCCAATGAATTGGACCATTTCTTCCAATCCAATTATTTGGATAATTTTCGTTAAAAAAATTCCTAACATTATTATGGTAGTGACAAGGTGCACCATCATGTTGGTATGTATGCGAGAATCTACTTAAAATGGGGACATCATCAAAAAGGAGTGGCAAATCGTTTTGTAAAAATTGTAAATAACGTTCACCATTTAATCTAGGTGGTAATATCAATGGTCCAATTAATTTATCGCCAATTACACCAGCCCATACGTTTACACTGAATCGGTGCTGAAATGATATTTGTTTTTTCGAATGAGGATTTTCAGCAGCTCTGTGTGTAGATTATGAAAGTTTGTTATGCCATCTCTTGTGAATTGAGATTCATCCGTCCATAGGATACGTTTCACAAAACTTGCATTGTCCAAATTCCTTTCCATCAACAAATTACAAAACTCCAATCTTGTAGTGCGGTCTATCGGTAATAGTTGTTGAACGGGTGTTGTATGGTATGGATGAAGATTCTCCTTGTGCAATACTTGATGAATTCGATAGCGAGAGACGTTTAATTGTAAAGCGAGCCTCCTTATGCTAATAGAAGGATTTGCTGTTACATTACGGATTATACCTTCGTCGACATCCAAATGGTTTGGTGAGACTGAATGGGGCTCCGCCCGGGTATTCGATCTTGTTACGGTATTTGGCAGTCTCCTATGAATATTTATAAATACTCTTGCGTCAGGAATGCGACGTGTTGGAAATCTGAGTTGATATTCATTGCGAGCTCGTGCTGTATTACCATCGCAAAATCCGTAAACAAAATGGATATCAATGTACTCCTCACCTGAGAACTGTGCCATTATAATATTAATTTTATTAAATTAATTAAAATTTTGATTCACAACACTGATACAACACTAGATAATATCTCGAAACTAATGACTGAATCTGAAAATATTTAGTTTTTGTTTTTTCAGTATTTAAACAAATGAGTTAATAATCATCGCCTTCTGTTTTACAGATCAAAATAAAATTGGTAAAATATTAACACTATAACATCTCTTAATTAGATTGAGAATAAACGGAATACGAAGAAAACTATGGCACGTGGGTACAAGTAATGTATTGAGAGATTGTAGAGGAGATCATGACAAATTAAAATTAAATAAACAAAAGACAAAATTAAAACGGGTTTTTTGAGAAAAACTCGATTTTATAAAAAACAAATATTTTTTTTTTACTTTAAATCACCATAGCTCTCAAACGGATGCAGATACAAGATAACCACTTAAACCTTAATAATAGCCTATACGATTACCAACCAAATAAGACTAAGTTGGTTGCTCTCCGATAAATATTTTGGAAGTTACAGTTTAATATTTGGGTGTACTTTTTTTCTGAACCAAATTTTTTAAACACCCTGTATCTCAAAGGATATCAAAAATGGATCCCCCTCCAAATACGATTTGTTTCTCAGAATGGACCAAGGAATCACCCCATGACGGATCAGCATCCCAAACCCGGACACCCTGTATATCGACGAGTTTTAATTATTAATTCAAAACTAATTCGTCTGAATATTATTTGTCCACTAAGACACTTAACTAATTTGTTGTTGCTGTTTTTAGGGCAGGTTAACACAAAAATGGGAAGGAAGTAATAAATTTAGGAAATAAATTCCAAAACTCGAAATAAAATAAGTTAACAATTTTTAATCAAGAAAAGAAGGATTTAATTTTAAAATGTTCTGCAAATGGAGATTTCCATTCTAACTTTAAAATTAAATCAAATTTGCAATTCTCTCCAATGCATTCGTATTATCCAAAAAACACAACTTAGAAAAAAATGTTCGTATTTCTATGAATGTTGCAACTTCTACAAATCGCCAAAGCAGGGGTTTGGAGATAGCCCCCATTCTCCTAGATATAAAACTAATTAAAACACAATGTGAAAAATTTGTTATTACAGGGTGACTGACACGAAGTGTTACCAACTTCAGACTGTTTTTGCTGTCAAACCAGTGATGACAGAGCGCTCAAATTTACACTAATGACAGTTCATTCCATTGTTTACAAGAGTACAGAAGCATTTTAGTGGGAAATATTCAGAAAACAAGTTATCCGCAATGGAATTCAAGCGTAATAGTGTGATTTCTCTATATTTGGCTGGTATCATTATCAAAATCTGAGTCAGTTAAAACATCTGCATGTGAATAAAATGTTTGTGTATCGCACCATAAATCGTTATAACGATACTGGCAAAAAGCCATGGTGGTGGACCGAAACGCACTGCAACATCGCCGTATATCATTCGGAAGGTGAAGGCCAAATTGGCTCGGAATCCGCGCCGTAGCAGCAGAAAAATAGCTCGTGAGGCGAACATTTCGCTCGAACGGATGCAGCACATATTGAAAGATCATCTTGGACTAAAGGCCTTGAAATTCCATAAAACGCATGGTCTCACCGATGCTCAAAAAAAAAGTTAGAGTGGAAAGAGCAAAGGAGTTGTTACGCTTGCACGAAAGAGGCGATTGGCCGAATTTGGTTTACTCCGATGAGTCACCGTTCGTTATTGAGTAATACGTGAACAAGCAAAACGGCCGGATTTACTTGCCCGGCCGTTCTACTGAAAATTTGGACCAACGGATTGCCACTCGAAACCAAGCGCCGCCGATGGTGATGGTTTGGGCCGCCGGAACGGCCGAAAGCCGTTCACCGCTTGTTTCTTGGACCGTGGCATCAAGATAAATGCTCAAATTTATCGGGGGCATGTGTTGGAGGGAGCGTTGAAGCCTTGGGCACAAAAACATTTCGGCCGCAGAGCCTGGACATTTCAACAGGACTCGGCGCCGAGTCATAAGGCGCGCGTCAATCAAGATTGGCTGAGAAACAACGTTCTGCGGTTCATTTCCACTGCCCAATGGCCACCAAATTCACTGGACGCAAATCCGCTAGATTTCTCGGTTTGGGGTATTTTGAAGAGCAAGGTTGGGACAAAAAAATACCAAAGTGTCGATCATCTCAAGCAAGCGCTTCGCCGGGAATGTGCCATAATACCGCAGAGCCACTTTCGTGCTGCATGCAATAGCTTTGTCGGCCGTTTGAGTGTCAGTTTCATTTTGGTTTAAGTGTAGGGTTTATTAAAAAGGTATCGCAGGGAGATTTTGAAAATAAGACCAGACTAAAGCTTCTATGTTTATTACATATTACATTTAGACACCAGTCAAGCTAGTCGCCATAACGAAAAAAAATCACTATCAGTTTTGCAAAATATAGAAATAAAACTACTGTTTTATTATGTGGTTATTATCAAATCGTGAGTAATGAACCCAAGCAGTGAGTTATGCAAAATATAGAAATAAAACTACTGTTTTATTATGTGGTTATTATCAAATCGTAAGTAATGAACCCAAGCAGTGAGTAATAAACTAAACCCGTGAGTAATGAATTTAATCCGTGAGTAATAAATTCGGCCCGTAAGTAATGAACAAAAGTAATGTTTTCCCAAATATTTTCTGCCCTTAAATTTTGGCGCCCATTTTAGTTGTATCAACTGAACCTGAAAACAATCCAAATTGCTTGTGATTTTGTGTAGGAAAATTTGTTTTAAGTAGTGTGGTAAATACAAAATGAAAATTTGCTTTTGGCTGAAATATGAAACAATGCACCTCGACAGGTTCCACAAATTAGGTTCCACAAATAAGTATTCGTTTTGAAAACAGCCTTAGTAACTAAAACAAACATCTGATAATAGAGGTATAATCGATTCCATAAAAAAAGTTACTTGAAAGCCTAAAAATTTATTTTTGTTTTCGTATTTTGATCGTAGTTCATGATGCTTTCTGCTGCTGCTGTGCATGATGCTGTTAATATTTCTGATAAAACAGACTACAGGGTGTTACACATACTATTTTCGGCTAAAGTTTACTTTACGTATACATCGGAAAAATCATGTAAGGAGTATATATTTTGGAAATTTTTGAGTGTAGGATTGTACATCTATAGTTTTTAGGAGGGGGAATCATTTTCCGGGAAAATTTTCACTTTTTAGTTGAAAAAATTGTGTATTATTTTATTCAAAATACGTAAAAACGTGCAATTTTTATAAAAATTTTGGGCTAGCATTGGTTTTAGCTGTCTCAGTCAAAGTGGCGCCATTTATTTCTTGGTGTGGAATATTAATAACTAAAAATCGCTGTTTATTTAATTAAAAAAACATTAAATCTCCATTTCCAAAATTTGCAGACATAATACACAATTGAATAAATATTAGTAAATTCCTATTTTAATTTAAAAACAAATTAAATCTTCCTTTTCCAAAATTTGCCATCGTCGCCTGTCAAGTGAGACAGCTAAAACCAATCCGTGCCAAATTTTGATATTAGGATTGTAACTTAACAATTTTTTGACAATGCAAGTAATTTTTCCGAGAAAATTTTGCAATTTTTCCAGGAAAATTCTGAAATTTTTCCACATTTTTTTTTACTTAGTTTTAAATTATAAATAAAATTTGAAACAGGAAGAATAAGCGGGGGTTTGGGGGCGGCGGCCCCCATCCTCTAAGGTATAAAACGAATTAAAATTACATTAAAAAAATTGTTATATTTATTTGCAAAAGTGTTTTTTTTTTACATTTGTATTACTATCAGAAGAAGCGATAAGGGAAAAAAAAACTCTTTGATCTGTGTCTGCAAGTTTGACGAAGCAATTATTATTAATAAAAATCTTGAAAATATTAATCTTTGCTGGTATAAGAAATGTTTGGAAAAAGTATTTTTTTTACATATTTTAACAACTGGGGTACTATCAGATGAAGCGATAAGAACTCTTTGATCTGTGTCTGCAAGGTTGACGAAGTAATTATTATTAATTAATACACAATCCTACTAACGTCAAAAGTTATTAAAAAATTTGCATCTTACCTCATTTTAAAAAAAAAAAAAAATAAAAAAATTGAAAATTTTCCGGGAAAATGAAGTAATTTTCTGGGGAAATTTGGCTTCCTCCTCCTAAAAACTACAAATGCACAATCCTACATTCAAAAATTTTCAAAATTTATACTCCTTACCTGATTTTCCCGATGTATACGTAAAGTAAAATAACGCCCTATTTTCTATCTATCTGCCAAAATACAGCGGGAAAATAATAGAAAACACCAACAAAGAGCTTCAAACTTTAATTGTTAATTTTTAAAGAAAACTACTGTATGCTGTTGGAAAAATAGGCTTGACCATGCAAATTCAATAGAGAGGTGGGTAAATCTTGGGACCCCTCAAAAATTATCTTATCCCGACCAAAATAACATTGTAAATGTAATACAGCAGCACCCATTTAGCACAGCAACAGACGTTGCGCACGAAATTACGAAAATAGTAAAAAAAAACATTAGCAGGACCTGGAAAAAATGGTATATCTCATCAAAGACCGACAATGAAAGTAAAACTAATCGATGAGATTATTGAGGTTATTGTTTGCGGAAATTCATCGAGATAAAGATTTCAGCAACGTCGGAGCTTGACGAAAAGCTACATTTAAATCAACCCAAAAACTCAAGGTTTAACCAAAAATTTGTACAAACGGTTCAAAAAGGTGGCCGAATCAGTTGTGAGGTGTGGGAATGAATTAGTGGAGGAAGTATTGACGGATTATGTCAAATAGCTGGCCGTTTGAATAGCAAAGAATAAATAAAAAATCTCGATGATATGATATTACCGAGCGCAGAATAACTCGCCCGTGAACACGTATTGCGTTTACAATGAATTGGTTCGCTGATCATACCATCTAAACCCCATTGAGCATGTGTGAGCTAAAATAGTGATAAATTGGGACTCACTAGCTCGTCGGAACAAAATTAAATAGACACCCGGTGTTGAAAATTAAAAAACATATTTTGACGAACTGCTATAATTTCGAAAAACACCAACTTGACAAGGTAATAATTATTAAGAACTATTCCTCCAAAAATTCTTTCGTCCAGTTTTTTTTTTTAAATTAACCTTCCTCTATTAATTTGAATAAATTAATTAAAAAAATTAAGAACTTTAGTACATAGCTAGCCAGTAACATTTTATTTGACTAACAACAAATAGTATGTACTAACATATCGAATCAATTTAAAGCTTATTTAGCACACATCGCTGATTGTAATCTGATGCCAACACATCTAGCTAAAAGCATAATTAGAACCATAAACGTAAGACGTAAAATTCAACTCAAACAGCTCTTTAAATAAAATGTTTACTTCGAAATTTGTGAATAATCAGGATATCCGGATACTAGTTAACAGTTTCTTCTTAGATTCGATATCCGGAACTAAAAACTACTCATCCAAAATCAATTTGGTAAACAACTCACCACTTACATATGAAAACGCGCAATATACCAAAATATCGAAATTTCTAAATTAACACAAAATTTTCTTTTATTACTTTTATAATCATTAAGAAATCAGCATTAGCCGACAAATGTATTTATGTACATTCAAAGATGAATATAAACAATAATATATAAATATTATGTATATTGATGATAAAAATTAAATGAATAGCACACAAGTGCAATAAAAACACAAATTTATGAAATACTCAAGATACAATTTATTTTTTTAAATTACTCAATAAGTGAAAATGTTATCTTAAGATTGAAAGACCGGTCATAAACTACACAAATTATTAGATTAAGTATTTCACCACTATACGTACTTATATGACTCAAACGGTTTTAAAACATGGATGTATGTCTCCAATTAAATTAAAACATAAAATTTGTCTATAAATGTTAATACAAATTATATATTCCCAACATATACAAAACAAAACATAATTGGCAAATTGATATAAAAACAAAAATTTATATGTTTTTCACGTGGAATTTTTACAACTATAGGTTTGATTATTAAAATAACTAACTGCAGAAATAAATTCAATTTATATAATAAATAAATAGGTAACTAAACTAACAACAATTTTACTTTTCTTGGAAAGTTCTTTGACTCCGCGCGCGCAAAACAGTTTATCAATCAGACACAAACACACTGGAAATAAATAATATAAAATAAAACGAAACTGAAAAAAAAAGAAATAACCACACTAGATTGTACGAAGAACTAAATCTTGGCATAACACCAAACATTTTTTTTTTTTTTCTTAAACAAAATTTGTAAATAAATAATTTATTTTATATAACAAAAACAATAAATTTCTAATCAATATTCAAAATAGATAAATTAATATTTATTTATTAAATAATCACGTATGTACAATAATTATTTTAACGAATAGAACTGGCACGGGTAATTAAGCGGCGAAGTATGTATCCAAAATAAATATAAATATAAACAATAACCAATATTCACTTTTGTTTATTATTAATTTAATTATTTATTAAAAATTTTAAACGATTTTTATAAAAAATTTTTTTTTTTTTTGTTAAGAGCACACACAACACTAGCTCAAAGATGAAATGTAACTAACTACAAGTAGCGTGGTTAAAATAACACTAAATAATAATCAACGTTTTCAAAAAAAAAAGAAAACTAAATTAAAAAAAAAAAAAAATATTTGTAATAAAGAAAATTGTAATTTTGTCTGTTCTTCAAACCGAAATCGTTTAGTGTGTATTAAGAACTATAAACTACGAAATCATTTATCATTGTTTACTGAAAATATATAAAGAGTTACAATATTATCTTAATAAGTATATATGGTACATCTTACAATATTTATCTGGTTTAGTCCATATAGCTCTCGCACGTATTTCAGGGCTTTTCTTTATAATTTAATTAAACTTTAATGCATTTTTTATTAGTGACATGATTTTAATGATTGGATATTGATTTCTGGGGAATTTGAGAGAAAAGTCAATTGTTGTATATACATATTTACAAGTTTATCGAAGAGTTGGTATAGACAAAACTATTACGAACTATAATATGCTTGTTATAAAACCTTGCTAATCACTTAATGCAGAGAGCAACATGAATAAGGTTGATTTAACGTTTCATAAGTGGTTACCAAATGGAAGAGAAATTGTGTTACATTACAATGTGTGTTTGGTTCCAGCCATTAATACAACTAATACACCGAATATTTAAGAATCACTGAACAGTGACAAATTTACGGCTGCCTTTAGTGATGTTTTAAAAGTTACAATATACAATTTCTCAAAATTATTTTTACTTCGATTGATCCGATATTAGGCGTAAACTAATTCTACTAAAGTAGTATTAACTACTAATGAACCGGGTTCCAGATACATATATTGCTTGTAAATCACGCCAGAAATCCCTTTTCAGAAAACCAAAGTTTTCTATATATGGTGAAAAATATGTGAAATCACAAATTTTTAGAAGTCATGTTTTAATTTTATGATTTTTATGTTTTAAATTTGTATTGTAGTTTTGATTAAAAAAAAATTTTGTAGAAAATGATTTTTGGTTGTTGTTGTTGTTTAAAATACAGGGTGTCAAATTTTGAGAAAAATGATAAATATGATGTTGTGTTTATGGCTTTAAAAGGAAAAATAAATATCCGATATTTATGATATGGGGCTCGTTTTAAAGGTAAGTTAATACGGATTAATAAAAAAATATAAAAATGGTTAGTTCTTTAATTTCTTCATTTTCAAATTTCCCGCCAAAATTGTATTTTTAAATTTTCTCAATGATCGTTCAATTTTTTTTTTTTTTTGTTTTAAATTTAACGTCCTTTAATTCTATTGAACATACTAAAAACTTGCGCTAGCAAAATTTTTCGTTTTCGTGCCAAATACGTTTAAGTGTGACTCTACATATTTTGAAAATTTCAAAAATCGAATGGTAGATTTCTGGCCCTCTTACGTTAATTTTTTCACTCGTTTTTGTGATTCAAAATTAAATTTAAAACAAAAAATATTGACAGTAACAAAATTTATTACAAAACAAGGATAGAAATTTAAAGATATTTATACGGTTAAAATTTACATGTTATATAATCTTCACTATTTGAATATTTTTTATAAACGAACGAGAGCACTTTTTATTTGGTATTCCTCACTTTCACTCATACTCGAAATATTCTCGTCATTGACTGTTGATGATGTCTCCGGAGTAACAGCTGAATTTAATGAATTATTAACCGGTGATACCTCGTTTTCAATTTTTTGACTTTTATTAGTCACCCGGTAATAACATGATATACAAATCGATGAATTTTCAGTTACATGAATCGAGCGCGGCAAACGAATTTTAATATAATCATTAACATTTCTTAAACTTTTAGAACATTTCAACTCAGGAAACGGCTTACAACACTTTTTGTACCTAACCATTATTACACTTATTATTTGAAATACTTTTGATGTTATTTAAATAAGCAAATGATTTAAATAGAACTTCACAAGTTAAACTAACTGAAATATTAATTTAAACACTAATTTATACCAAAAAAATGTTAACAAAAACCACTGCTTATATTTTATGTTGTTTTACAGGCCTACCTACCCCCTCTTTTATAATACAATTTTTAAATATGGGTCATTTTGTTTCAAAAGAATACGTTACGGTTTATTTACCTGAACGTAATATTTTGGGACGCATTTTTAGGGTTGGAACTAATAAATCAATGACTCTTACCAAAATGTATTTTTTTACTAATAGGTTTATAGCTTTACTACGTTACGCCTTTGGTTGGTGAAGGAGTATTGATTGTCGTCACGTTTAGGCTGGGGCAGGGAGATTTTCATAAAAGATGCAGTCATGTAATTATAAGAAGTTACTGTTATGGGATATTACATATGAAATAATACAATAATTTGCAGGTATATCATTAGAGGCGTATTTCTTTAATATACCACTTACTTCCTGTTCTTAAATGATTAAATCATTGTTGATATTGTCAGTTTTCTGACGACTTGTGATGAAGGAGTGAGAGAGACGGAGTTAAGAATGGCCCAAAATAACTTGACGTAGTTTATGAATGGACTGTTACAAATTGTTTCCTCTTTGTTTTTTTAATTTTCTATTAGAAGTAAGAATATACTAAAGATCGACGAAATAATTTTAAACAATTACATTATCAGGTCGAGCGTAAATTAGTTAAAAATTGAAAATAACATACAGTCGTGTACGAAAAAATAGTAGTGTGTACCAGCATTTTGTATATTGTGTGTATCAAAGAGTATCCTCTTCATGATTTGACTTTCATTTATTATCAAATGTGTTTTTTATTGTCCACTGAACATAAACCAAATGTTATTTTTAACATGTTTATGAAATAACTTTGGGATTCCCCTTTTATTCGATTGACAGTCTAAATTTTGCTGTTCGAAATAATAGTAGTCTCTTATTGATTAATGTTATAGCTTGGTAAAAATACTAGTGTGGATAATAAAAATCGTATAAAAATTGAATAAAATTGTATAAAAAAATAATTCATAAAAATCAAATAATTATTTAAGTAATAATGGGTCGAGGAAGACATTGTTCTGAGGAGCGAAGAGAATTAATAAAAAAATTAATCAAAGATGGAAAAACATATAAATATATCCAGGAAATGATGGGATGTTCACCTACGGTTATATCCAATGCTATTAAGTATAAGGAAAAACAAGAAAAACGAGGAAGAAAACGAAAAACCTCGAATCAAACTGATCGAGACATCGTGATTTGTACAAAAAGAAATCCTTTTTACACTTCAACGAAGATCAAACAAGACCTTAATTTGGATGTAGATACATCTACAATTAGAAAACGTCTTCTAGCAGCAAATTTAAAAGGTTTGAGAGCTAGAAAGGTGCCGTTGTTAAATAAGCGGCAAATAAAAGCGCGTTTAGCATACGCCAGAAATCATCAAAACTGGCCCCTTGAAAAATGGCGTAATATTTTATTTACGGACGAGTCAAAAATAGTTCTTTTTGGTGGCGGTGGTGGCCCTCAGTATGTCCGAAGACCACCGAAGACTGAATTCCGTCCGCAGTACACAACAAAAATCATTAAGCATGGAGGGGGAAACATAATGGTTTGGGGTTGTTTTTCGTGGGTTGGAGTTGGCCCGATATATTGGATTAAGGAGATTATGAATGCGGATAAATACGTCGAAATACTCGATACCGTAATGCTACCTTATGCTGAATATAATATGCCGCTTAAATGGGTCTTGCAACAAGACAATGACCCGAAACATACCTCTAAAAAGGCGAAGGAATGGTTCTTGCGAAACAAAATTAAAGTTATGGAGTGGCCTGCCCAATCACCTGACCTCAATCCGATTGAGAATTTGTGGGCCGATATAAAAAAAACTATTTTAAACTCAAACCCGCGAAACTCGAACCAATTATAGGAGATCACCAAATCAGCCTGGATGTCCATTCCCGTTGAAAGGTGTCAAAATTTAATAAATTCAATGCCTCGACGGATGAGTGCTGTGTTAAAAGCTAAAGGCAGTACCAACAAATATTAGTTTTAAGTTGTATAAAATAACAAATAAAATGAATTTTGTTAATTTTTTGCTGAAATTTTAAAAAGACTACTATTATTTCGCACATCTCAAAAATCCCTTTGAAATACAGGGTGGCTGAGACCAAGTGTTACCAAATGAAAACGCTGTAATTTTTTTAATTTTGATTATTTTTTATTGAAATTTCGTGGAATATGTTGAAAACATATTACATTTTATGAAAAACATGTTACTGCTCGATATGACCTCCTTTGGCTTTGATTATTTGATTCAGTCTTCCATAGAAAGCATTGCATGCTGACCGAACGTGGGCTTGCGGAATTTTATTCCATTCTCGAACAAGAGCTGACTTCAATGCATCAACACTTTCGTATTTTTTAGTGGACACCTTACTCTCCAAAATGGACCATATGGAGAAATCCATGGGATTCAAGTCTGGTGAATATGGTGGCCATTCTTTCGACGAAATCAGCCGCGGAACGCAATTTTGTAAAAATTGCTGTGTCGCTCGAGCTTTGTGTGACGGTGCCGAGTCCTGTTGGAATGTCCAACGGTTCGTACCAAAGTGTTTACGTGCCCAAGGTAGCAAAGCATCGTTTAGGATCTTTTGGCGGTACATCTCTTGGTTTACCTTGACTCCATGTTCGATGAAAACCAGAGGAGTGCGTCCATCTGCAGTAACTGCAGCCCAAACCATAACATAAGCTGGTGATTGCTTGCGCATGGCAACTCTTGTGTCCAAATTATCGTTGGACTTGTCCTCTAACCAAACACGATCATTTTGTTTATTCACATGCTGTTGAATGGTGAAAATTTTCTTATCAGAAAAGACAATTTTTGGAATCTCATCACGTTCGGCCAAGGCCTTCAATGCTCGTGTTCTTTCAAGCCTAACTTTTTTTTGTGCCTCCGTAAGATCTTGAACTTTTTGTATCTTGTAGGGCTTCAAGTGTAGTTCATTTTTCAATATGGTTTGAATGCTGTATCGTGAAACATGTAGACGTGCGGCTAATTGATTGGCACTTTGACGAGGATTTCGTTGGATTCGTTTCTTCACCTTTCGTATCATTTCTTTTGATGTTGCTGTCTTTTTAGGACCGCCTCTGTTGCGTTTAGCGATGCTACCAGTTTCGTTGTATCGAGTTATGGTTCGATACACAAACATTTTATTCACATTCAAATGCTGGAGCTGACGAACTATTGCTGTTTGTGAATTTCCACCCAAATACAGTGCAATTACACTATTACGTTTGAATTCCATTACGATTTTTTTATTAAGATATTAATTTAGAACAATTATTTATTGACCACATATAAACAACTAACCAAACTTCAATCTGTCAAAAAATTAATGCGCGAAAATGACAACTACACAAATGACAGCAGAGTGAAGTTAGTAACATTTGGTCTCAGCCACCCTGTATAAGGTGTTGCAAAATGTTTACATCTGACTTGTGTGAGCCGACACATTAACTGTTAGATTGTCTAAACTACAAATAATTTTTAATCATATATAGGATGCAAAATATCTCATACAGAAATTGGAAAATTCATAATATAGCGAAATTATTCATTCACTACTATTATTTCGCACACGACTGTATAACAATTTGATTTTGTATTCCTAAAACGGGTAAATCGTCATACTTAAACGTATTTTGCACGCAAACGAAAAATTTTGCTAGCGTAATTTTTTAGTATGTTCAATAGAATTAAAGGACGTAAAATTTAAAAAAAAAAAAAAAATTGGACGATCATTGAGAAAATTTAAAAATACAATTTTGGCGGGAAATTTGAAAATGAAGAAATTAAATAACTAACCATTTTTATATTTTTTTATTAATCCGTATTAACTTTCCTTTAAAACGAGCCCTATATCATAAATATCGGATATTTATTTTTCCTTTTATAGCCATAAACACAACATCATATTTATCATTTTTCTCAAAATTTGACACCCTGTATTTTAAACAACAACAACAAAAAATAATTTTCTACAAAATGTTTTTTTAACTAATACTACCAATTGAAAACATAAAAAATAAAAAATTTAAACACGACTTCCGGTCCCATACACCAAATTTGTGATTTGACGTATTTTTCACCATATACATATTTCGCACCTTTGTGATTGTTTTTTTTTTGGTGCCTAGAATTAAAAAATTTATACCTAGCGTACTTTTAGAAACAGTGATTATCACACCAGTGGCTCTATTCTGGTACTTCCCGGGGAACGAGGAATAATTTTTTTTACAGCAGTTAGTCCCAGATACATATTTCCAACTTTTTATTCCCCATACTAAATTTAGTTATATCAAAATTATTATAATAACTCGTTATTTATTTCAATACTATCTTTAAAATTATTAGGTAATTTAACCCTTACAAACAATATTAATATTATTAATATCAACTACATATAAACAAACATTTTCGTTAAAAATCTACTCCCCATCAATTCTTTCATAAAATCGGTGTGGAAAAACAAACGTCAAAACTGCTGTAATTGGAAATAATTTTTACCCAATAAAAAATCTTTCCCGAACTCCAGAATACACTTTGGGGAAAGATAATAATACTGCAACAAAATTTAAAATTTCTATTCCCCGGGAATTAGCAAAATAGGGCCACAGGACATCGATTTTGGTCGCAAAATGAAGATTGAGAATTTTGTATATGTACACGGCGTATAATATACATTTTGCTATTGTGTGCCGTCAAATATTTTTATTGTATTAATGTGTTTTCTCATGATCAAAAATAAGCTAAGCGGGTGAAATCGGTTCAACTTTTTGTTTCTTCCGCTCGCCTTGTTTGTTGTTGTTTTTTTATTTTTCGAATGTTTGTTCTCTCAAATTGCGACCAAAATCGCTGTCCAGATATAACATACTGCCTTGTCAATCAAGGTTCGTATCACTGGATTTTGAATAAAACAAAATCAATTCAATTTATCACAGTTTATTAATGATAATTCACAAAATCACTATTTATAAATTATTCGCAGAATTTTACTGATCACTTTTACTTTATTTCACACTAAAACACTTTTTAAATCACTTTTTAATTCCTTTTAATCTTCACACTATCGCTTCCCAAATACTAATAATAATCTTCCAAGTTTACACTATCGCGTTCCAAATTCTAATAATCCAATTTGATTTCGTTCGCCTTTTTATATACACAAACCAAACTTCTAGAAAGCTCATGACTTTTCCAGTACTAATAGTGTAGAAACATTTAGAACCGTTTTATCATAAAAAATTCCATTTTAATACAGTAAATAGCGTAGAAACATTAGAACAATTTTATCATGGAAAATTCCATTGTAGTCCAGTAAAACATTGAGCTATCAATTTAACTTATTCTATCACACCCTAGGTGTCACCGCCAGAATATTGTAACGGTGACACCTAGTGTGTAATAGAATAAGTTAAAATTAATAGCTCAATATTTAAGTGTACTAAAATGGAATTTTCCATGAAAAAATTGTTCTAATGTTTCTACGCTATTCTAACTGGAAAAATCATGAGCTTTCTAGAAGTTTGGTTTGTGTATATAAAAAGGCGAACGAAGTCGAATTGGATTAGTAGTATTTGGTAAGCGATACAGTGAAGATTAAAAAGGTATTAAAAAGTGATTTAAAAATTGTTTTAGTAGCTAAATAATTTCATTCCATAAACTTGTATTCTAGCTCTCTTTACGGAATTTACTATTAGTACAAGTTCTAAATCGAGTAAACATGTCAAATGAGAAGTTTTGCCATTTTGTTCATATTTTTCGTGATTTGTTTTCAAAGAGTGGATTTAAGGGGATAATGCGGGCAACAAAGTTTACGCATTACCTTGCTTTAAGAAATTATCTGATGTTCTGCAAAAATGGTCTGTAATTCAGTAAAATGGACTGATAAGGCTGAAACACATATTCCAAAAAAGAAAACAACTGAGCGTATTGACCGACAAATCATACAAATGGGGAAGAACGACTCTCATATCAGCTCAAAAAAGATAAAGAAGAAACTTCAGGTACCTGTAAGTGCGGTGACTATACGGAGGCGTCTATTAGAAGCTAAATTGGCTGCCAGGGGTCCTAGAAAATTACTATTGCCCACAGCAAGAAAAATGTGGCAAAAAGAATACAGTTCGGTAAGGCGCACGTCAATTGGCTCCTTGAAAACTGGCGAAATGTTTTATGGAGCGATGACATTGTCCTTTGTGGTTCCACAGGTCGTCGACAATATGTGAGGAGACCTCCAAACACTGCCCACGACCCAAAGTACACAGTAAAGACTGTTAAAGCATGGTGGTGCAAAATTTATGGTTTGGTCTTGCTTCTCATACTATGGTGTTGGGCCGATATATCATTGATAAATTTTTATACATTAAAATACTTGAAGACATCATGCTATACCGTATGCTGAGTATGAAATGGCCCTCAAATGGGTGTTTCAAAAGATAACGGCCCAAAACAGACAAGCAAACAGGCGAAGTCATGGTTTCGGAAGTATAAAATTAATCTTGTGGAGTAGCCATCGCAATCACCGGACCGCAATACGATAGAAAACGTATGGGCTGATGTCAAAAATAAAGTGAGCAAAGTTAATCCCCAGCAATTGTGGGAGGCAGTGTACGAAGCATGGAGTACAACACCCACTGAGAGATGTCAAAACTTAGTGGACTCTATGAAAAGGAGATCCGCGGCTGTCATTCGTAATAATGGGCATGCAACTAAATATTGACTGCTTTATTAAAAAACAATACACAGAAGTGGTGCTTATTACCACCATGTGTTGAACACCATGAAATGGAATTTTTTATTTATATTAATTTTTAATCAAAAGAATAAATATTTGTTTGTCATTTTTTAGCTTAATATGACAATATCAAATATATTTAATGAATAAATCTTAATCAAACTTGCGTTTTTGAAAACTTATAAGAGTTTTTTCTTCTTCTGGGTAGCGCTGCTATTAATATAAACACAACTGTACGTGCTACATAACTGTCATAGAGTTGTACAGCGATCTTATCATCATTTATATTAATTGAAGATAAAGTTTTACTCCTAAATATATAATGTACTTATTGGTAGGTATTATTACAATATACTTATACCCGTTGCATTTATCTTTTTCCGTCCGACATTTCAAATTGTGTAAAATATAAATAATTTGTAAAAAAATGGTTAAGAATTAGATAATGTCACGGTCCTATTAAAAGTATCCGTCAAATTCCACGACAATAAATGTTGCCGTTTAATTCCATAAAAGCGAAACTTAAAAATATTTCACGACATCCAATGTGAAATGATAAAAATCATGCTTAAGTTTACCTACTCTTTACAGAACAAATTTTGATTTTCTATGGAGGTATATATTCTGATGATGCCCTGTGTAAAATCAGATTATTTTCTAAGAGCTGAGGAACTGTCAGAAAACCAGTGTTTGATATGCTTTCAATAATATATCGAATATAAGTGCAAGTGCTTTTCGAAATTTTCTTGAGAAAATCCTAGGAATCGGCTGCCAAAATGGCCTATATTTTAAGTTGTTATAAGGTCTTAAATATGCGAAAAATATTTCACTTTTGAAAAGGTGGCGAATCTCATGTAATATATCGAATGTGAGTATTACTGATTTTCCGAGTTTTCTTGAGAAAATCCTTAGAAGGGGCCACCAAAATGACCTATATTCCTAGTTGTCATAAGGTCATAGCTATTAAAAAAAAATTCACTTTTGAAAAAAGTGGGGATTAGGGTGTTTAGGACAACCAAGTTTGACATAATCTCAAGTAATATAACGAATATGTGTATAACTGATTTTTCGAATATTCTTAAAAAAATCCTGGGAAGCGGCCACCAAAATGTTCTTGTAAGGTCTTAGCTGTGCGACAGATATTTGACTTTTAACAAAAATGGGGGATTAGGATTTTTAGGACAACTATGTTTGACATATCCTCATATAATATATGAGACTACTCGAGTAATTTGGATACGCTAATTGCGAAAAAGTCGGTTTCTATTTTTGGTAAGTATTTACTATCAAACGTAAAAGCTCGATACCCGTCGATTCTCGGGAAAATTTGAAAAGTCGCTTTTTATTACAGACAAAATATCTAAACAATTCGAATAAATTTTATTTTGTAGTTTTTGAAGGATTTCAGGACCGCCATGAGATTAATAATTTCAAGCATTTGAACAAATTTAAAGAATTTTCCTAAATTTTGTGTTTCAAGAATTCTCCGTTTAAAAAAAAAAAGTTTAGAGAGTTCTAACACTAAGAATTTAAAGAATATCAGGAATTTTTTTAAGACCAAAAAAATCAGAATTTTAACAAATTTATTAATTTTAAATTATTTTAAGAATTTAAGAATTTCTTGAAAAATGAAAGCTCCTTTTTAAATATTTCTCACGGCTTCTTAGAAATTTAAGAATTTTAAGCAATTTTAAAAATACCCATAAATTGGATTATCCACGAATTTCACTAAATTCGAATTTTTTTTTTTATATCAAAACTAATAATAAAATAAAAAAATTCCTAAGAACTTTAGTGAGTATTGTAAAAATACATCGCAAAAATATTTTTAATTGACCTTATTGACAAAACATGATTTAGCTAAAAGAAAACAAAATTTAGCATTTTTTAGTACCACTGAGAACAAACAAATAAAATGTTGCTGTTGCTTTGGACAATTCTTCAGCAGCTAAAACAACTTAAATTTGTTTTATTAAAGCAGTACACCACAAATCATAATCAAAACAAACAAAATTTTGTTAATTTACATTTCGCTGACAAACCAAACAAACAATTATCAAAAATAAATCCAACACACTACGAAATTTGATACAATTTCAGAGTGGCGAAAAAAAAAATTCGAATGATCTAACAATAGGGTATTTGGTTGCATGTTTAACTTCCTTGATCCGGCAACATGACTAAATTTCGGAATTTTTTTTTATGACAGTGACAATATTCATAGCCTCTGTAGCACTAGTTAGAACTACGCGAAAGGCCCTAATTTTTTTCAGTTACTTTTAGGTCAAGGCCACATTATTATTATCCATTAATCAATGATGTTTACTTTCTTTGAGAATGCAGTTTAGATCCCCTAATAAAATAACAACACTCTGTCCTATTTTGTGAAACCTTTCAAAATAATTATTATTATACGTTAAACTTCGTTTGTTCTCGCCACCTTTATTTTGTAATTTCAAAAAATTCTAAATTCTTTAACATTGAAATTAGAAAATTTGTTATACGGAAATACCTTTACACTTCAAATTTGGAACCCTCAAATTCGAACTAAACCCAATTTCTAATATATGTATCTTTAATCAAATTAAATACCCCAGATTTGGTCAATATCGAAATCCTGTAATTAGTAAGTATAATTCCTAAGGCATTTAATATTTGGCCATTACCATTTACCATATTTGACTATTTTGTAAATTTTGGAAGATTTATTATTTCTGCCTAAAAGTCAAATATTAATTTACCCAAATAAGAATTTTGAAATGTAAATTAGTATTTTCCTTTTGAATTTTGTATAAAAATTGTAAACACACTTTTCCATTTCACACTTCATTTATTTACATAGATCTATACATTTCGATAGCTATTTTGTTTTCATTATCATAATACTATTATTTGTACATTGTAGTGGTTACAAATAATAGTATTATGATAATGAAAGCAAAGTAGCTATCGAAATCTATAGATCTACGTAAATAAATGAAGTGTGAAATATAAAAGTGTGTTTACAATTTTTGAACAAAATTCAAATTTCATAATTTCCACGAAGCTCAAAAAACTACAATAGCTACTTGAAACGTATTTTTCTTATTTAAATATCTATTAGATTTATTAAATTTGAGTTTTATCAAATTGTATTCTAAGCAAAATTAAATTCTCATTATTTTTCATAATGACATATTTTGTCGTACTAGAAATTTCTACATTACAAAATTCTTAAATTTGTGAAATTCTAAAATTCCTACAATTATTAACAATTCTTAAAGTTTAAGTGCGATTATAACAAAATGTTAGGATTTTACGTAGTAGTGGGTTTTTGATCCACATACTGTCACCAGCCCACACATTAACCAGATTCTTTTGAAATTGAAATTTAGAAATTTTCAGGAAATTGTGTGTTTTGTATTTTGACTGAAAAATAAAAAAAAATTGTTTGAACCTTTCCTCCATACACTCCATCTGTTTAAAAAAAAAAAAAAATTGTAGCGTAATTTTCTGCCCTAGAAAAATTACACCCATACTAATATTGTATAACATGTTAGCCTACTTTCAGGAGTAAGTTTATGCGCAAAATTTTAAAATTCCACATCAAAATGTTGCAGATGAGCGGATTGTTAGAAATGCCTTAATTTAAAATTAACCGAAAATTTAAGAAAATTAATTAGATTGGAAAAATTACTGAAAGTTTCAAATACACTTAAGAATTTCGAGATAAAATTTTAAACAGTGTAAAGTATCTCAAAAACCAACTTACTCGTGAAATATACCATAAATCCAAAAAGAAAATGAGCTTACCTGTAATAAAATAAGAAAAAAATGTTAATTGGTATGAAATACATGCATAAAATTTAATTAATAAACTATAAAATCTGTTAAAATATTCCAAAAATATTAATTATCTAGAATATCTACAATAAATCTAAATTTTATAAACATTAATTCCTCAACCACATCAAAAAGACTTCAAACATTACATAACAAACAAAAAAAAAATCAAAAAACGCGTCACTGAAATGAAATTGGTTTGATCTCAAACTTGATTTCTTTTAAGGTTTATTTGCATTTCCAAGAAAATTTACTGTTGAACGATTTATAACCCATAGAGTTAATAACCATGGAGTTATATTAAAAATTTATATTCCATCAAATAATTGAGACATGTTCGTTGAAATGTGCGGAAATATGATACAAATGCATATTACAACAAATGAGATGTTGAATTGTGTCCGCCTGTCTAGTGAAATACTTTACTGGGATGTTGTCATCTGTCGAGGTTAAAAACAAAATGGAATAAGAATTTTTTATTTTTTGTTCGGAGATGTTTGGTACGAAATTTTTCTAAACATGGGTTTTTCATAAATGGCATAAAAACCAATTATTTATAAGACAAACTTGAGTGATCCCACGAAAAGATATCAAGGTTAATTTTTCAGAGATCATCTTCCGATAAAACAACCCAAGGAAGAAATTTTCTCAAGAAGGCACAATGAATTAAGAACTTGAAGAAGAACTAAGAATCTAAAACATTGCTAAATTTAACATGAGCCGTGTTTTCCATGAGAACTGCACTAGAACTCGATAAACTTTAAATTCCTTTTATTCCATGTAAAACGAAAAAAAATAAATTCTTAAAGCGCGAATGTGTAGTGTAGTTGAAATAATTACATATTTTAAGTTTAAAAATTTCCCCCTTCAGTTATTTCATCAATATTTTCTAATTTCTTGCTGACGTCATTACACGCAACTACACTCGATAAATTCATGGGTTTATCCAGTGTAACTAAAAAATAAGCTATAATTGTCATTATTTATTGCTGTAACAACTTAAAATGTGTATTTATGTGAAATGCACTACACATTATCACTTTATGAATTTAATTTTTTTTCTGTTTACATAGAATAAAAGGAATTAAAAATTTATCGAGTTCTAGTGCAGTTCTCATGGAAAACACGACTATGATCACATTATGAGTAATATTTGAACGATATTCGATCAGACTGACTAGACGAGTATGAAGCGCAACACATCTCAACAACTCTTTGCGTTTTCATGTTTACATATGTATTTACGTATCAATAACATTTTATTGTATGCACTTTAAATATTTCGATTGGTTGTTTGTGTTATTGCATAACAAGTCGTTACTCATTTAAAATTTTTGTTGAAAACGATGCAAGACTAATATACCCATTACAACATAGTTTAAGGCAGAGGTACGAAATTACCAAATAATGTGATGCACTGAATAACCTTGGAAATGATGTGATGCACTGAATGACCTTTTGGGCCAACATTATAAATAGTATTAATTAATTATCAAATTGTATCATATATGGTATATGTACAGCGGTTTCATACGAAAACGATCAAAAAATCGCAAATTTTGGCCTGACCCCTTTTGATTTTGATATTTTGATGATAGTTGGTGAAAATGTTCTCCATATGAAATAACTCCACCCACATTGTACTCCTATTTTATTTTATGTATTAGTGTTGTTTACTATTTTATAGTTTTTTAAAAACAATAAACGAGAAATAAATAATTTTGAAATAATTTTTATTTTGTTATATCAAACAGTTTTGAGTTTTTACAAAATAAAGTTTTTTTAATATTTAAAGATGTCTTATTAATAGGAGAAAAACTATGATATTGGTGAGTACCTGGTATTTGCCTAACTAAGTTATATCTGTTTTTTAATTTTCTTTCAATTTTCAAATAATCTTTAGTACTAAACCATGAATAGTTGACTTTTGATTCATTTTTCACAGCCCATGAATATAGTTCATGTGGCGTGGTTATTTGATTTTCAAACGGTCTTTGTAAACTTGGTCGAGCAGCATTCCTCTTTAGAATTCCTCCTAATGCATCACAAGGTCCTTTTCCGTGGCATGTTGCAAAAAAATGCCACTCTGCTTCCAAGTCGAAATCCTCTTTAAAATTGCAGATTGTAAAAACTCATTTTATTTTTATACTGGGCCCCTATCCATCGGAAAAAAAACAAATTTTTTTTATTTGTTGTAATTTTTCCTTTATGAAATTGACTAAGTAGGCCTTGAATGAATAATCTCACTGCTACATGATTGTGCTTTGTTGATTCAGATATAGCCACCAATCTTGTGAATTCCAATTTATTATGGTTCACATCGCCCATCAAATGTGATTCTTGAATGAATAGTTCTCCGAAAAGTCGCATATAACTATACATTCATCATGGTTTAAATTGAATTTCGTATGTTTCAGGTAAGTTGCTTGTTGTTCTGCAATAAATGAATGCGGTACCAAGTTTTGTTGATACGGTTACTATTTCCATTGTGCATCTATCTGCTTGCTGCCACTGCTTGAATGTTATTTCTTCTACATCATTTTGTAGAAATTTTGTAGACAAATCCGTACGGATATTTTCCGTTCCTGGACAGGTTGCACATTCGTTTAATTGGCAAGATGTTGTTGGATTTTCGCAAATAATTTGAAAAATTAGTTTCCGATAACTTTCTTGTTCATGTGAAAGGAGTTTCATTGTTTGTATGACATTAAATATAAGTTTAATATTTTGATGATATATGCAAACGCATATACTGTGTGTGCCGCTGGAATTTGCCAAAACGCAGTGTCC
The DNA here is from genome assembly GCA_958295665.1 of Tipula vernalis. NCBI lineage: Eukaryota > Metazoa > Arthropoda > Insecta > Diptera > Tipulidae > Tipula > Tipula vernalis. The sequence continues at coordinate 96,131,160 of OY282560.1, forward strand.
TGGGCGAAGTGAGGCAAATTTTGAAAATCCCATTATTCTACTCGGGTGTGTTTTTTTAAAGATTTGATATGCTTCCTTCAAATTACAAAGTACCAATCTACGTTGTTTAGTAATAACAGTTCCTTCCGATGAAATTGTTTGTCTCGTTGATGAAGTCTCGTTTTCTTGGACATATCCCACTTATTTCGTCATCTTCAAAAAAATTCTGCACAAACTTTACCAGTTCTTGGTTAAGGACCTTAGACCCACATTTTATATTCGGTGTTGACATTATTCCATTTTCCTCTTGAATGTGTTTTGCTCTCCTTGCCATATAATAAGAAACACTAAACTCTCGTTGAATTTTTCGAGCAGACGAGCTTTTTGGTAACGATGTTAATATCATATATTTTTCACTGAAGTTATTGGAACTTTCAATTAGGAAGTAACTTGGTGATTTCTTTACGCATTATGATGAAATTCAGTATGTACGATGGAAATAGGATTCTAAAATGAATTTTCGGTAAAGTTCTGGAAAATGGCCAATTAGGAAGGACTTGGCCGTTTCTTAACCGTATGTAATGAAATTCTGCAAAGACAACGGAATTGACAATTAGGAAGGAACTCGTTTGTTTTTTTACCGATTTCAAGTCGTATTTCACCACAATCGGTTTAGAAACTACCAAGTTTCTACCTAGTAGGCCATATGGTATTCCAGAACTTTTTCTAAATATCGTTAGAGTCCCATTTTCATGGCACAAATCGGATCATGATCGGTTAATAAACAGCCAAGTTCAGCCTTCCTAACTGACCATATTTCAGCACTTCTTCTAAATACCATTTTAGAATCCCATTTCCATCGTACAATTCGAATTAAATCATAATTCGTTAAAAAACAGCTAAGTTCCTTCCTAATTGGTCCTATTCCAGAACTTTACCTAAAACTCAATAAAAACCCAATTTCCAACGTACATGCTGAAATTCATCATAATCGGTAAAGAAATTACGAAGTTTCTTAATTTCATCATTATCGGTTAAAAAATGGAGGTGTGGCCAACACCCGACTTTCTTTTACGAACAGAGAATTTTGAGAAATTTTATTTTTTTTAAACCTTTGTTTTGTTTTTAATTTTTTTTTAAATTTTTAAATTTTTAAATTTTTAAATTTTTTTTAATTTTTAATTTTTATTTGTTTTTAATTTTTGGAAACATTTTGCTTTGCGTAGTTTTTTGTAAACCTTATACTTTTTAAGATATTTGCAAAATAAATTTTCTGGACCAAGGGAGTGGCCACTTCCGGTTGGCCGATTTGGAGTAAAATTCACTGGGACCTCCCAATTTATCAATAAAGCTTAAATCTGAAGTTTCAGTTCGATTGGTTAAACCATCTGGGCTGTAGAGAGGACACAGACAGACTGACAGACTTGAGGGGACCTCAAAACAAATAAATCTCTAAAAATCTCAAGGTCCAAAATTTTCATGATTACTATACTTTATTTTACTAGAGTAAAAGAAAGTAAAAACGACGTCATACTTCGTCTTCACCTTAGAATCCCATTTCCGTCGTACATGCCGAATTTCCTCATAATCGGTTAAGAAACGGCTAAGTTCCCTTCTAATTGGACATTTTCCAGAACTTTATGTAAAAATCATTTTAGAATGACATTTCCATCGTGCGTGCTCAGTTAAACTATAATCGGTTAAGAAATAGCAAAGTTCCTTCCTAACTGGCCTGAATTTGACTTGAAATGCTGTATATGGCTAAACTTCTATACGAGATATTCAAATTGTTTGCATTCGGATCTAAGCAATAGTCGGAAATAATAGACAGGCCCACCCCCAACTAGTCTATAAACTTAAACCGAGGTTTTAAATAAATAAATCGACATCGAAATATATGACCAAAAAGTTCTATTAAAAAACCTAAAAAGCGTTCTCCTGAAAATTGACGATTTTGACTTATCGTTTTACTGCGATAATACAATCATAATTTACTTTTTTTTTTGGGTTGACACTGATATCTAAATATGAAGAAAATTTTTATTCTAGTGTTACCACTGCGTTTTTTGAGATAAGTTTTGGGCCAACTTCACATAAATGCCATTGAATGAATAATCGATTTTTAAAAGAAGAGAGGAAATTCTGGAAAAGAACGTCCTAATTTTAAAAATAGTCTAGAAAAGCAAGGATTTGGGGCGGCAACCCTCATCCTCTAAGGTATACAACGAATTAAAAAATAGGTCTAACCCCATGTAACGAATTAAAATTACCTTTAAAAAATTGTTGTTTAAAAAACTTGCTGTTTTTAACATTTGTGGGTACTATCAATTATTACAAACATTTACATTCTAATTTTAAAATTAAATTTTCCATTTCCAGAATTTATTTCCTTTAAAAGGAAATGCATTCAAAGACAATAATAAATTTACAATTGTATGAACGACTGACAAAAAAGTTAAATTGGAAACAATGTCAATTGGCTTTTTTCCATTTGAAAAAGAAATACAGGCAACTGACTTAGAAAATGGAAATAAAGCCAGTTGATTTTATTTCCGTTGACTTTATTACACGGCACTGGCAATTTTATCTAAAGGATTACAGAAAACATTAAACATTTTGTCAGAGAGAAGGTCTTTGGTGAATTTGGGAGAATTTCTTGAAAAAGTATTTTTTTTTTTAAATGAAACTTGGTAAAAGGGGACCTTGGGACAACCTTGGGAAAAAATCAACTACTTCGGCTTATTTTGATTCTGGGAATATAGGAGCAAAATGGTAATCGAGTAATGAAAAGCTGGAGCAAAAAGTGGCAGAAACAAAGAACACTCGGAGAGAGGTGCATAAACCTAATCCAAGCTAATTTTAGAAGCAAACAGTACTCTCAGAGACCACATTCCGGGAGGTAAATGATGAAGAGATTCTGTAATTCATTTCCTTACACTTACTTAAAATTTGCAAAACGAATAGAGGTAATGAAAATTAATATTAAATGTTTAGTTTAATTTAAAAGAACATTTTTTCGGACTTAATATATCCACAATATTACAATAATTTAATTTTAATTACAATCACTACAATAGTTATTCTATCTTGAGATATGCGCGCCGCGGAGCCAAATCATAAACAATTACTGCGTTGCTCAACGGCGGGCTATTTGTGAATTCGATTCGAACCTATACGATTCTTTGAAGTATAAGATTCGTATTTGATTTATATAAGAAACGAACGAATCGAAGAATCGAATACGTTCGAGTCGAATTCACAAATAGCCCCGCTAACTTTTGTTTTATCAAAGTTTTATTGCTCTATTTATTTTGAAAATAGGTTGAAAATACTACATGTTGTTGTTGCACATTATGAAATCGTTGTCCTCACTCTTCCCCTTTTAAAAATTCTCGCTTGTGGATTAAAAATCCAAGCGGGTTGATTTTTATCCCAAGTGGTGGTTAGCATTTCTTTTGGATTCGGACCTTCAATTTCATTTATTCATTTGTTTATTTATTTACAATAATTTTGGCACTTTATTTTGATCAAAAGCTTGTTCACGATAGAATGTGCAGTAATTTGCCAACATATAATATTTAAAATTGAAAAATGTAGGTGTGGCCAACACACGACTTTCTTTTACGAACAGCAAATTTTGAGAATTTTTTTTTTTTTTTATTTTTTTTTTTGTATTTTTTAGAAACATTAAGTAGTTTTTTGTAAACCTTATACTTTTAAAGATATTTGCAAAATTAATTTTCTGGACCAAGGGAGTGGCCACTTCCGGTTAGCCGATTTGGAGTAAAATGCAATGGGACCTCCAAATTTATCAAAAAAGCTTAAATCTGAAGTTACAGTTCGATTGGTTAAACCATCTGGCTGTAGAGAGGACACAGACTGACATACTGACAGACAGACACCATTTCAAAACCCACTTTTTCGAACTCAGGGCACCTCAAAACAGATAAATCTCTAAGAATCTCAAGGTCCAAAATTTTCATGATTACTATACTTTATTTTACTTACGCAAAAGAAAGTAAAAAATTGCATCTGAGATCAGTCGTGTTCTTCTTCGATTTGACAGGTTCATCTCCGTTATCCTTCTTTTGGAAAATATCCCACTCAGGTTAGGTACATTATCGGTCCTATTCCTCTCTTCAAAATATGGGTCTAAAAACATTAATCAGCCGATTATTTGATTATGTACTTGTTGTTTGGGTATCTTACTCGAATCACCAAGATAAGAATTAAGATGGCAATAGCCGATATGATTCCACTATCAATGATGCTACCAACTTGATAGATCGTGGCCAATTTTTGACGTTTAGAATATGTAAATTGTGTAGGTATTTGATTCCTTGTTCGGTAACATTTGCCTGTAATATCTGATGTTTAATTTCTTTGTTAGTGAAAGTCCAAACCTTTATTTCTAATGTCTCATTTTAATATTGAATCAAATAATTTCTCCCAAGTATTAAGTCCTTGACTAATACTATGGTTTTCTTACAGTTCTTGCGACTGGTTCAGTTCGCATGTGGTGGCTTCCCTATATTTTATATTGATTTATTACGATAATCGCCTTCTCTTTTTGATCCAACCAGTTAGAATTGTTTAATGCTTCTTTGCCTAGCTGTGCTGCTCTTACTATCTCCTTGACTAGCTGAAGACAATTAAACATCATTTGTTGAAAAACTTCGTTTGTGCTTTCTTATAATGGATGAGTTTATCTTATACTGCTCGTTGTTATTTTGTATTATACTATTTTGATTTCTCAAAATTTCATCCCAATCGGTTGCGTCAGGTAAATCAGCAATCAGCCCATCATTTGCTTGATCATTTGACTCTTGAAGGTTGACCTTTTACATAGTCATCTTTCAGTGCACTTTCTACACCTGAAACGTAGTTTAGTAGTTATTTGACAAAATCGGGAAGTTTACTGATTTCTTGAAGACTATTTTCATATTTTGGTCCTTATACATACTCTAATAATCATTTGCCTGTGGTTGTTGTTGAAACTCCAGTTGATCCACTGTTTTTTCCAATCTTTGGTTAATTGGCATTGCATATTTTTCTTTATGCGAAATTGCAATAGAGGTTGTAACTCTTGCTGTTTTGTCTACATGTTGTTGTTTTTATTGTATATTATGATGATATAATGAAATCGTTGTGCTACCATTGATTTTAAAATCATCTCTCTCTTTAATTTAAAAAAAAACAGAGTTTGACCGATAAAAGGTGATTTAAAGTGTTTAGTTTTCGTCTTTTTTAAATTTTTATGGAATAGTATGTTATGAACAAATTCAACAACTCATACGATTTTCGTGGCAGAGTATTGTAAAAGCAATGGTTAGTTCAACTAAATCATAGCCAAAGAAATTAACTCGTACATTCAAAAATTAATTCTGCAGCAAAATACTCGAAATTCGTTGTTCTAAAATCAAAAACCAGTTTCTGCACACTTTTTACACACCAGGTACTGAACGCAATATTAACTGCAAATTCTGTCCAGTTACTGAATTTTTAACGTACCCTAATTAGATTTAAGTACTTTCTGAGATTAGCGCGAATTGACGGACAACTTACTTTATATTAGTAGTGAAGAGAAGAACTTAATATTGTTGAATTTTTAATTTCGACATTTTAGTAATCCGATTGCATAATTTAAAGTTGTTAATTTTTTTTTCTAAATTAGAATTTAAGGAATTCAGAATTACGGAATTTTTAGAATTTAGATTTTACTGTCATAATTTTTGGAAATATTGAAATTAAAATTCGCGGACAGCTCTAGGAATTTTTATCAAATTTAAACCAAATGTAAGAATTTTACAAACTCCTTAAATTTAAAAAAAAATTATTACGACTTTTTCTTGGATAAATAATCGCTTACGAATTATTGAGTTTTAATCAAATTTTGTAAGCATTGTATCATTGTACCGGCGCAAAGACAACATACTTGATTAAGGCGGCCAGGAATAGATCTAAGAGATGGAGAACCAAGGCCTAATCAATGTATGGCCATGGGTCACGTTTTGAGAGAGGAAAATTGGGCTCGTAGAGTATTTATCTGATAGAATTGAAACCCAGACAAAGTAAACCGAATCCCAGACAAGGAGCCAAGCCATGTGTGATGAAGTTACCCTCATTTGTAGCAAAGATCAAGAATACAGAAGATATTAGTACAGACGATATTTTGTGTTTGTAATCTCGTAGTCTTAGTGCTTCTGTCATATTGGTGAATATTGTAAATCAACTAAATTGTGCAAATCATATCAAAACTATTCACCCGACCATTCGGAGTATATGGAAAAATTAATTATTTACATGTCCGAACTAAATTGATTTGGTTCGTTTAATTTGTCGATGCTCGACATAATATTATTTCTAAATAATGTTTGATTAAAGATTTTGTAATGAAACTTTGTATAAATACTACTGCCCGTTACAGGTCACACTATTCTGAAATTGTATTAGAATTTCAGGTAAACCAAATTCCGTTAAACTTACATGTACAAAAGTAGAAAACAATTTACTACCAATATACTTGACTGAAAATTAAAAGAATTATTTCTTCAATCATATCTAATTTATTTTGTTCATCATAACAAAGACACAAACTCAGCTCCATTACAACAAATGGTTGGTGAAAATTTATTGTAATTTTTCAATACGGTTTACAGTTTCGTTATTTAATTTTTTATGGTTCGGTTAAGTTTCGGTTGAAAATATAGTTTTTCAGAACAAATCCATATTCTCTTAAACTTTTAGTAAAAATTAGAATCAACTTATGTACGTTACAGTACAAGAGTAAATATTAAAAATAAAAAGCAACACAAAGAATTTTTATTGATATGTGATAAGCCTTTTCCGCAATATATTGTCAAAGAAATTATACATTCACTCAAACCTAGTCGCATCGAAATCCGGCCCAGAAATATCACCCCAACTCACGGCATATTTCATTAAGGAATATAACACTACGGTATAAGCAGGGTGACCAGATCAAAATTACCAAATTGGGGTAGATTAAAACTCAGATAAATTTTCCAAATTGGAGTATAATACCCCGGAAAGAGGTAAGGAAAATTCAATCTATACCCCATCTCGTTTCTTTCGAAATAGGGTATTTCGAAAGTAGGTTAGGTTAGGTTAAGATGGCGGTCCACTAGGACCGGCCAAGAGACAAAACTGGTCCGTAGCCATACCACGATTTATTGTTAATCCTCCAACTCATTGAAACCACCTTGAGCTTTTAATAAAATGCTGGATACTCTTGACGTCCATCCTACTGAGGTCCGTCAGTTCATTGAAAAGCGTTGCCCCTAGAAACTTTATTCTATTTCGTGCCAGACGAGAACAGGGGCAAACAAGGTGAAGTGCTGTTTCTTCCTCCACTTCGTCCTCGCAACTACGACAGTAGTCATGTGAGAAGAACATGCCTGTCTATGCATCCTACCACACTGATCTGACTCTGCTGAAGTGAGATCTGGGCCCCTATTTCTGAATACGAATTCGTACAAAAATTGTACGAATACGTGTGATTAGTATTTTTGAATACGAATACGTATAATTCTAATACGAATTCGTGTTGTACGATACGATTGAAAATTTCCCTTATCGGGCAATACGAATTCGAGCAGTTTTTATACGATCATGACCGAGAATATGTTCGGTGTGTATATAGTTATCGAAAGGACGCCAAGTAGCCTAGTAAAATAATTAAATTGTGATATGTAAGTAAATTACCATTAATAATATTAATTTTTATTTTTGAATTTTTGTCAAAAAATATACATACATTAGTAGAACCCGGATTTTTATGTATGATTTTTTTCATTTACTTATTCGCGGTGGTTCATTATTTTTCAAGATTGAATACATATAAATTCGAAAAACTGAAAATAATGATTTTGGCATCAAAAATTATTATTTTTATCTGATTTGAATTTAATTGTTTTCAAACTTCAAAAATAATGAGCCACTGCGAATAAGCACATAAATGCATAAACATATCCGGACTCTACATATTACTAATCTAAATATAAAAGTTTTTGACAAATTAATATCATTACATTATATGTTTTAGGGCAAAAGTTACCAGTTCAAAACAATATGAACTGTTGGTGGCGTTCATGGAAGCGCATCCCGATCTGGCGAAGGGATTTAACAACACTCCAGATGCACGTATTTCATCAAAGACGTTATGGACTGCAATTTCAAATAATTTAAATAGTCATGGGCCTCCAATTCGGAACCATGAAGGCTGGAAAAAAGTATGGAGCGACTATAAATTCCACATTAAAAAGAAACTTAAAATAAACAAACAGAATTTAACAGGAACTGGAGCCGGCCCATCAAAACAGCAGACATTTTCTCCACTAGAAGAATCCGTGATTCGACTAGTGGAATTACGACGGGCTGTGGATGGTACAAATGGTGCTCGCGATTGTGGCGACTCAATTTTAGATGTACCCGCATTGAATAATGGTCCTCCTTCAGTCGAACCAATTCTAGAGTTTAACAGCGAAGAAAATCAATCCACACCAGCCAGAGGCATTCTTGAACCAATCACACCAAATCGGCAAACTACTAATAAAAATAAAAATAGTAAAAGCCAAATTTTAGAAAAGCAAATTATTATTCAAAAACAGTTCCACACTTCAATTTTAGAGCAGCTTAATACTTTAAATACAACCACAACAGATTCAAATAAATCAATGCGCCGTTTGGTTCGATTGAAAGAGAAATCATTTTCTTTGCGGGAAAGGGAAATAAAGTTGAAAGAAAACGAAATGGCGTTACGCGAGAAAGAGTTTAATTTAAACGAAAAGCGGCATTTAGAAGAGCAGAAGATTAAATTAGATGAATTAGAAATCAAGAAAAAAAAATTAGAGCTGCAAGAAGAAACTTTTAGGCATTAGGTATATAATATACATTTGACGATACTGTAAGGTTGAGCAACCATTATGTAAATGTGATAAAAAATACAATGAATTATTTTGTGATAATATATTTAAATATATTTATGTAATATATATTACCGTTAATTTAATATAAATGTAAAATGAAATAAAACTAAATATAATAACAATTAATAAAAACTATACTATTGAATTTAAAATATTGTTTCTAATTTCACAAGCTGCAGGGTTTTCAGTTTCATTCGAAGGGTCGATCTCTAACTCTTGCTCTCTAATACTGTCGGTATCCATTTCAAACGGAACTTTAAAGTGACAGCATATATTATGAAGGGTGCAGCACACATTTATTATTTGAGATGCTTTTCGAGGGTTGTAGTGTAGTTCACGGGCTTCTAAAATACACCTAAATCTGCCTTTCAGTAATCCGATTGTGCGTTCTACAATATTTCTTGTTCTTGAATGGTTAGTATTAAAGGCGGCTTCTCTACTGCCTTCATCCGCTGCCCTATATGGCGTTATCAGCCACGGTTCCAAAGGATATCCTGAATCTCCTAATACATAAAAACAAAACCACATTTAGTATACATAAATCATTAGTAAATATAATATTTATTACCTAGAAGCCAATAATTACGGTTGCCGTTGTTGCGTTGTTCTTGTAAATACCGACGATAGCTGCTCAAACTCCATACTAAGGAGTCGTGGGATGCTCCTCCGTACTTTGAGTCAACAGATAGTATCCGCATTGTATGATCGCAAGCCTAAATTTGCAAAATTATTATAAATATAAATATATTAAATATAATTAGGTATTGACAAACTTACTATCATCGTGTTTACACTGTGTTTTCCTTTTCTATTAAAATATAAATGTTCGTTTTCGGTTGGCCGGACTATATTTATATGTGTCCCATCTACACATCCAACAACACCTGTGGGTCTACTGTGTATTCCGATCTGAAAGTAATTTTTCCCGAATTCAGAAATTTTGTATGGAGAAAGAAAAGAAAATCAAATTTGTTTCATAGTCAAAATGAACTTTCAGATCGGTTTTACTTTCGGATCGGAATACACAGTAGACCTACTGGAAATCCCGTTCTATTAAAGAAAAAAGCAGCTGCCGATTGCTTTTCTTCATTGGATTGTCGAAATGAAATCCACTTCGGGCATAATTTGTCTTCAATCACTTGAAGCACCTCACTCATTACAGAGGATATCGATGGTTGCGACATAGCTACCAAGAAATCCTGACCGACACTTTTCTGGTAGCTCCCTTGTGCACAGAATCGAAGAGTCGCAGCTATTTTGGAAATGCTAGAAATCGATGTCGATCTGGTACTTTTTATTAGGAATTGGTCAAGTTCCTCCAGCAAATATCTTACAGCTGGTTTGGATAATCTGAACAAATTTATAAATCTAAAAATTAACAAAGATTTATATTTAATTTAGATATTTTACATATAAATATTACATATATGTAGTACATAAATCATTAACTTACTCAGCATCGGAAAGAATAAAAATATCCGACTTATCCCGCAACTGTCGTAGCCGTATCGAATTTGAACATTCAATTTCGTCTTCTGTATCACTCGATGATAAATAAAATGCCACAGAATCCATAACATATAATAGAAAACGTTTCAGTTTTTAATTTTTAAACTAAATAATGCAAAACGTTTCTCTTTTTAATTTTTTTTTATTTACACGAAATGAAAATCAAAACTAAAAATTATGAATCAAACGTCAAAATGAACCAAGTTGAAAATATTTATTATAGGTAGAATCATTTAAAATAAATTTCCCTTATAGCAAGGATACACACCAAAAAATTAAGTACGATCGTATTCAGAAATACCAATTTACATTCGTATCGTATATGAACTTTCGTAACGTGATACGATACGTATCGTATTCAGAAATAGGGGCCCAGTTGAATCTCACCAAGCCCAACATGGGCCAGACATGACGAGTTCGTGCGCATGATTTACTATTTTACCACCTACCTTTCGTCAACTTACTAGCTTCTTCCTGAAGCAGTAGTTGACATAACACAAGAGATATTTCAATATCCCTTCTGCTTTTTGAAATGTGGTTCATTGTGCCACGTCGAACCAGCTCATCGGCTTTTGTATTCCCCGTACTATTGAAATGCCCTGATACCCATATGATAAGGATGTTGAACTTTCGAAAGTATAAGATGCAAAAAATCTATACTATCCCAAAGAGGAGTATGTCTAGTTACTCTAGGCATAAGGTACACCAGAGCATATTTCAAAACGGCATATTTCAGCATGGAATAAACAAAAAAATCGGGAAGACATTAAAAAAATGGCGGGCACGAGAAAAAGTTGTTGAATATACGAGGGCGAATCAAAATGTCTTGCAATATCATATGAAAAAAAGAGTGAGTGAGACAGCAATATTTTTATTTTTCGACGTAATCTCCTTTAAGGTTTATACATTTGTTACATCGATCAATTAACTGGTCTAAGCCCTCTAAAAAAAAGTTTTCTTTTGCTCCATAAAATATTCATTTACAACAGACTGTACTTCAGAATCACTGGAAAATTTCCTGCCCCTTAATTTTTTTTTTCAAATTGGGAAACAGAAAGTAGTCACTGGGTGCCAAGTCTGGACTGTATGATGGATGCGGAATTTCCACGAAGCCGCAGTCCTTTAATGCAGCTTGAGTAACTTTAGCCTTGTGCACTGGTGAATTGTCGAGAAGAAGTAAGGTTTTTTTTCTAACTTTCTTTGGCCGTTTTTCCCGGATCGCTTTTTTCAATTTTCGCAAAACTCTGCGTAATAGATGCCTGTGATTGTGGTTTTCGGTGGCATATAATTAATCATCAATATCCCTTCAGCATCCCAAAAAATTGTTGACAAAACCTTACCAGCAGACGGTTGAGTTTTGAAGTTCTTTGGTGGTGGTTCACCACGTTTAATCCATTGCATCGATTCTTGTTTGGATTCTGGATCCCAATGATGAATCCATGTTTCATCGCCTGTTATTATGTTATCCAATAAGTTTTCTGGATCTTCTTCATACATTTCTAAAATCGCCTTTGAAGTTTGAACACGAATTTTCTTTTGTTGTGCAGTCAACAAACGGGGAACCCATCGCGCACTTACTTTTGACATGTGAAGGTGGTCATGTAATATGGTATAAGTGGTACCATATGAAAGGGAAAGTCTCCACGCTAGCCGCGAAACAGAAATACGGCGGTCCTCTAATACAATTGATTCTGCCAAAAGTATGTTTTCATGGCTAATAGCATCTGCGAGACGACCCGGGCAGTTGTCGTCTTCTAATGACTCCCGACCATTTTTGAACAATTTTACCCACCTTGTTACTGTGGAATATGATGGTGCAAATTCGCCGTAAACTTTTGATATGTAATTGAATATATAAATTGCATTGAGTCCATCTTTACAGAAAAATTTAATAACGGCACGATATTCAATTTCATTCATTTTAGATTTTTTTTCAAAACACGGGCTACTAAATTGAAGAAAACAAACGAACTGTAAAATTTACATCGAATTTTGTTTCTATGTTTTACCGCGACAAAATTTTTTTTAAAAAAATATATAGTTGTCTCACACTCTTTTTTTTCATATGATATTGCAAGACATTTTGATTCACCCTCGTATCAATATATAGTTGCAACATTCTTGGAATATTAAAAACTGGTTGGGGTTACTGCTCACTTGATAAGTGATGGCGATAACTCGTGATAACTGATGGTGATGGCGATGGTAGTGGTGATGGCCGAAAAACACACAACCAAAACCTATGCAGGTAGCGAAACTAAAATTAACCAAATATTTCGGCGCCGTAGGGCTCTAATTTGCCAGAAAATATTGCTACGACTAAATATTTTTCGGTTGAATGTCCCGTTTCGTAAATATTAACCAGAATGTAATATTGTTTTATTATACGGAACCTATCAACAAGCAGAAAATAAGTTTGCGGAAAACATTTAATGGAAGTCACAACTTTTTTCCAACGATTTCTTTAGATAACTATCAATCGGCTTAATCGGTCCCAAAGGCAAATATTTAGTAAGGTTAACATTCATTTACCTTAACCTTACTCCTCAGTCAATTATAAACTAGAACGAAAGCATTAGGCCGACTGCTGAGAATTTTATTTATGGTGATTTTAAACCGAGTTACAAAACAAAAACTGGTTTAAGTTCTTATCGTGAAAAAAATCAATCAATCTGGCAAAATAATACTTAATAAAAAGTCTGGAAGTGTCATAGCCCAATAATATCTTTTTCGTATTAATTTATTATATATTTTACTAATTTATTTACAAACAAAATGGGTACCTGGTTTAAAATGTTTAAAGATTGCTTTTATACTAAATTTGTTTGCATGGAATGCCAAAGAATGATGCAGAGTGCAATCCTTGGGAGGACCTCAAGAATTTAAAGAACTAGTTTATTAACCCTAAAACCGTACATGGGGAAAATATTTTCAAATAAAAGTTAAACTAAAAATTTCTTCTATAATATACAAATAACCAGATGCGGTTGCTCCGGAATTTTTTGTTTATTTCCCCCATGAACGCTTTGAGCGACCCATAACCAATGGGTAATCAGCCTCTCACCTCTTTCACTTCATCTAATTTTAAATTACACAAAATTCGCAACAACTTTTAGACAACAAACATTTTTCGAGGAGAAAAATCAATTTGAATTATGCATGCAAGCGAGAATATTATATGAGAGAATATGATGTTATTTTCGTTTCTTCTACAAAAAAACCCCGTTTTAGCAATATGTAGAGTATAAAAGCTCTCTTTTGTAATTGTTTTGTGACTTTGGTTTAATTTTCGAACACTGAGTTGGACGTGTTATTGGACCAAGATTCATACCAAAGTCAAGAGGAGCCCGCGGAAACTTTGAGAGTGACTCAACAAGCGATTAAAAACCGTCTCAAGGGCATGGCTATGGTGCAAAAACAAGGAAATTGGGTTTGAGATTAACTCAAGCCAAGAGATGTCGAACGCCGTTCTTTCACGTGCGAACATCTGTTCCAAAGACAAAATCAGAAGGGTTCTCTGCAACGAATCGTGACGGGGGATGAAAAGTGGATCCACTACGAAAACCCAAGCGCAGGAAATCGTGGGGTACGCCCGGTCAAACATCAACTTTAACGGCCAAACTGAATATCCATGATAAGAGGCTAATGCTGTGCTTCTGATGGGATCAGTTCAGAGTGATATGCTATGGGCTACTCCAGAATCACGAAACCATCACCGAAAACCGTTATCAACAACAATAGATGCAATTAAGCCGAGCATTCAAGCTCAAACGCCCACAATATGCCCAAAGACATGACAAAGTGATCTTTCAGCACGACAACGCTCGACCACATGTTGCAAAAGTCATCAAGGAAACTTTGGAGGTCCTTAAATGGGATGTCCTACCCTACCCGCCGTATTCATCAGACATTGCCCCTTCCGACTACCACTTGTTCCGGTTGATGACTCATGGCCTGGCCGAGCAGCAGCACTTCATTGCTTTCCAAGAAGCCAAAAATTCGATCGATTCCTAGATCGCCGCAAAAGACGAGGAATTTTTTCGACGCGGAATTTTTATTGCTTCATTAACTGGAATATTCGAATACATGCTTGCGACATCGAAAGAAACAAGTTTAGCCCCATTTGCAATTTGCACTGATTGTATTTTGTCAGTCAGCTCCTTGTTGTTGATGACGGAATAATTATTTACTATTTTTATTCAAGTTGTCAACCATTAGTTCAACTGTTTGGCAATTCTGTATGATGGCGATTTTATGAAATTTATTAATGGTCTCATGGGTTTATCTGGTTTATGTAATTTTGGAATGCCAGATATTGTATGCACTGTTGATTTAATCATTTTGTTGTAATAAATTTGATGTTTATTCTTAATTAAGACGGATTTGCTGAATTAATTTCTCTTAGGTATGAGTTTGTCAGACCGTTTTGTAATTTTTGAATATTATTTTTTAGCAATGTATTCTTAAACTTTTTGGTTATGTTCTGAAATGTACATTATTACCGCGCTGTTACCTTTGTATGCTTTGCTTCACCAGTTTCTTCCTGAAATTGTTGATGCTGTATGCTTAAATCAGATTTGTTGCTGGCTTCGTTGAGTTTTTGATGGCTTTTATCGGTATTGAGAATAGTATTCTCGATTTCGAACAGGTGCTTGATGTTTTCGTTTTTTGGTACGTTTTCGACTCATGGTGAATTTGAGGGCTTTGTTTAAGAGCATTTCTTCTTCTACACTTAATACGAAATCCTTTAGGTTATCAATCCTTTTATAAAATTTATGACTGTTAAGATGATTTATCCGGTTTTACAAATGTTTAATTTTTCGGTTTTTAGTTTCTGAAGTTTTTATTTGATAATTCTTCTTTTGTTTTTGATGGCACAATCTGTTGAGGTATTGATTTGTGTGATTATGTTTAAATATTCAAGATGATTGAATATTTTAAATAAACATAATTGCTCGTTGTATGTTTTTGCGGTGAGACACTTTGTCTTGATGCATAAAAGGTTAATTGATTTCGGTAACAGGCTCTCTAAAATGTTTCTTACATTTGCGAACGTAAGTAATATGTAAATATTTCTGGTTGTAAATCTTTCATGTATAATGGATATTGTAGTGTTTTAAGATTTGCAAAATATGCCTCCTATCAGCCGAAAGCCTCAAAATGTATGCGAATATTGAAGCTTTCATTAAAACTACTAATCATTTTCTCAGCATTTGAAGTCCTAAATTTTGGGGTTGTTTGTAAAATTTCCCGATTTTGAAAGATTAATCGATTTTTGCAAAAATTCGGATTTCCAAATTTTTAACAAATTTTCGAAATTTTACAAAAATTCCACAAAATTCTACAATTAGTTGTTCAAATTGTAAAATTGACGTTTTTATAGTTTTTTGCATGAAATTAAACAAATCACAGACTTATGATTAATTTTGTCCCACAAAATCAAAAATTGGCCCATGTGATATGTTTTAACAACTGACAAGTTACTGTTACACAAATACGATAAAATCGCAGGTTTTCTAAATGGTAAACACTTAATTTTATAAATTTTAATTTTATTTTATTTTAATTTTCTAATTAATATTCAATTATAGCTTAGGTAGTAAAAATTAATTGTTTTATCTCTTATTGTTGTCTAATCACATACATAATATAATTATTATACTCGTATTTTGTGCGTTACTGTAATACTGCCGGCAGCAGTGTGCAATAATAATACATCGATCAAATACATAATAATGATTCAATAGATAATAGAGTGTAATAGACTATTGTTTTTTTTAGTTAATACGAGTAGGAAATACGTAAAATATGTGGAAGCCCATTTCGACCTATTAACTAACACAAACATTTTTTTTTGTATTTAGAATTGATAACGAACAAATCGAATTAAAAATTCTGTGTCCCAATTTAATGTGACATTGCGTTATACTGAAATTTCGATTTATTTCTGGTTAAAGCTTAAGCGATATCTACCGCATTATAGCATCATTTAACATATATCTGCATATAAAATCTTCCAACAATTACATTTAATTATTACTAGTCTCTCTGGTGCCAAGTTTCTTGACCTAAGTAATTTCATTTTTAGTTTATTGAGTTTATTTATATACATAAAACGTCTAACATTAAATTATCCTTTAATACCAAAGAATAAAAACCATTTTTTTGTATTATTATTTTAATCGACAACAAAATGCCATTAATCTTATTCATTGTTATTAGAAAAATAAACTGCCTGCAAAATTGTACAATAAGAAAACCAGAAAATTAACTGTGCTGCAGTTTATTTTTCGCCGAGATTAAAATAATAAAGAAAGTGAAAATATTTATGAAGATGGTACATTTAAATTGTTTACTATTGTTAGTACATTTTACTTTATTTTATGTAGTGTATTTTTGTGCGGTGGGACCTCGGCTTTTGTGCCGTTATGTCTGTTACATCTTTACAAACAAAAAAATGGAGGTGTGGCCAACACACGACTTTCTTTTAAGAACATAGAATTTTGAGAAATTTTATTTTTTTCTTAATTATTCTTTTAATTTTTAAATTTTTAAATTTTTTTTTTTAATTTTTTATTTTTTATTTTTATTTGTTTTTAATTTTTGGAAACATTTTGTTTTAAGCAGTTTTTTGTAAACCTTATACTTTTAAGATATTTGCAAAATAAATTTTCTGGACCAAGGGAGTGGCCACTTCCGGTTAGCCGATTTGGAGCAAAATTTACTGGGACCTCCCAATTTATCAAAAAAGCTTAAATCTGAAGTTTCAGTTCGATTGGTTAAACCATCTGGGCTGTAGAGAGGACACAGACAGATTAACAGACAGACAGACTGACAGACAGACAAACAGACACCATTTCGAAACCCACTTTTTCGGACTCAGGGGACCTCAAAACAAATAAATCTCTAAAAATCTCAAGGTCCAAAATTTTCATGATTACTATACTTTATTTTACTAGAGTAAAAGAAAGTAAAAGTATTGGGTGTATAAGTGAAAACATAGGGTTATTTGGTGAAATACATCTTTATTAAAGACATACTTGTTACAGAAGTTAATAATAAAAATATTCAGCATTTCTGTCTATGGTCCTTGGACTAATGGTTATAGAAACTTGGTTGTTTGGAGGCAAAATATTTATCGAACCATTTTCGTACATCTTCAAATTTCGGGAACCACTGGTCAGCCAAATAAGACTGCATTGATCTAAACAAATAGTAGTCGGAAGGGGCTAAAGCACAAGATTGGACCACATGCGGGAGAACTTCTCAGCCCAAGTTGAAGATCACTTCCCTCGTTGATTTTGATGTATATGGAAAGGCATTGTGATGACCGAGAATGGTTTGTTTTCCTCCAAGGCATCAGCCAATTTCTTCAGTTGAGCTTGGTAATGTTCAGCCGTGACAGTTTCACCAGATTCAAGAAGTTCATAGTAGATGATTCCTTTCCAATCAGACAATAACATTTTCTTGGCATGACTATTGGGTTATGCAATGGATGGAGATTGCTGGCCTTGTGTAACTCCTAACTGTTTTCTAAGTTCTTATTGAATTTGACTTGGGTTTTCATCAAATAAAACCTGAAGTTCTTCATCTTCAAACGTTTTCTAGGACCTGGCATGTAAAAATGTTCATCACGAAACTTCGTGAACCACTTTCTGACAATTGAAGAACCAACAGAATTATCTCCCTAAGCCGAATTAATGATTTCTGTAGCTTCAGCAGCGTCTTTTCCCAGTTTAAAACAGAATAACATTGACACTCTTAAATTTTGCTTTGAAACATCCATCTCTTAAAAATTCTGATACACACTGAACGACTTAAACAACTATTATATTTAGGCATAATACACGAAAAGTACATGAAATCACATTTTTTTGAAAGTCATGTTTTGATTTTATGATTTCTATGTTTTCAATGTGTAGCTGTTGTTGTTTTTTAAGGTAGGAGTGTTAAATATTAAAAAAATTCATTTTATTGGGTGTTGTATTTATTGCTACAGAAAAAAAACTAATTATCCAAAAATTATAAAATTGGGCAAATTTTAAAGATTAAGAAACAGGGATTATGAAATAATCTTTTTCAAAATGGCCGCCGATTCATCTTTATTCTCCCCATGTTGTTCAGCGCAACATCTCGTTTCGTTTTCTTGCAAAATACATGGAAAGGGACCGTGCGATTAAGTAGGGAGGTACTATCAAAAAAATGGGGTCCAATGCCAGTCTCACCAACGACAAATACGATGATATTATATCCAATGCGGAAGAATTATTCAAATGACCAAAAACCTTCAAGACTGATAGGTTTTTCTAATTTTGTTCAGATGCTGAATATAAATTTGAATACATCCAACATACTACTAGATTCGAGTCATTAAAAACAATAGAGAGAACTCGCGATTTTCACGTAGTCATTCCATCAAAGGAAGGCTACTTAAATTTAAAGAAATATTCAAATAGTTAAAATTATGTAAAATTTAAACTGTAGCTGTGAATACTTTCAAATTGTTGTCTTTATTTTGTAATAAAATATTTATTATCAATAATTTTTGTTTTAAATTTTATTTTGAGATACAAGAAATTTGTAGACTGGCATATTTAAACGTATTTTGCAAGAAAACGAAACTAGAAGTTAGGCAGATTTTTTAGTATGTTTAAAAGAATTAAATAAAGTAGATAAAAAAAAGATAACATGGGAGAAAATCCAAAAGAACTTTTTGGCGGCCATTTTGAAAAAGAAAAGACGGTACCATTTTTACAACTATTTTAAAATCCCTATTCATTTATCTTTAAAATGAGCTCAACTTTATAATTTTCGAACAATTAGTTTTTTTATAGCAATAAATACAACACCACGTGCATGAAATGTTTAAATATTTAAACCCTGTACCTTAAAAAAAAAACAACAACAACAAAATCATGTGAATCATGTTGTTTGTTTTAATAAATCAAGTTTTTTTGATTTACTCAGTGCTACACATTCAAAACATAAAAATCATAAAATTAAAACATGACTTTCGGTCCCATATAAATAATTTGTGATTTCCGTATTTTTCTCTATAGAAATTAGAAGGTCCTACCGAGATTTCACCAAAATCAAAATTTTGCCTGTACCATAATAACCTGTCTAACCCCAACGATTTCTATCAGTCAGGCTGACTTCTTACAGCAAAAGCTAAGGTCTTTTGATAAGATCTTTTTTCCCCCTGCTAAATGGAAACTCTGATACATCAAAATCTGATGCACTGCACCACTCATTCCAAATTGTTTTGGGCATATATGTACATCGTATATGACTATTTTCTTAAATGTCATCAAGGTCCAAACACTCATACAGAACAATGCTTCCTGGACAACGCGAGCAAAGTTCAGCAATAGCAATGTTTAAATCTTATTTAGTTTAATTCAGTTTGGATCATGCTTACGCAGAAAACACAGTAAATTCAAACGCAGACAGAATATAATATTTTCATCTTTTATAAACAAAAAACGTTATATAATAACAAAGACAAATTTTTAAATGAAAACACTACAAATTCTTAATTAAGATCTCTGAGATATTTTTATAAATGTTTGAGTTTTAACATGAAGGGTGACCCATTTTAAAAGTACCACTCAAATAACTCCCAGGGGAAGTCCTTAATAAAAAAGTTGCACAATTTTTAGAGCGAATCAAATGATGAGGTTGAATTTAACCTTGAGGTCAAATTTCAAGGTCATTTCAAGGTTAAGTCGTTGTTTTTTTTTAAAATGGAAACGCCTATTTTTGACTCTGGATTCTGAAAGATGATGCTGGTTAGCTGATCGTTCACGTGCTTTCAGAATCCAGAGTCAAATATAGGTATTTCCATTTAGAAAACCGGCTTGACCTTAAAATGATCTTGAAATTTGACTTCAAGGTTAAATTCAATCTCATCATTTGATTTCCCCCTAAACATTGTGCAACTTTTATATCTAAACTTGTTTTGATTTAGGGCTTCTCCTGGAAGTTATTGATTTCCTTTTTTGCTTACAACTAGATAAATTCTCATCATCGATTTTTCTTAAAAGCATATGAATGAATCTTCCACATTCATTGTACACAGAACTTGAAAGAAACAGTTTGTATTTCTTTTTATTTAAGATTAATAACAGAACTACATAAATTAAACATACATTTGCGAGACCCAAAAAAATATGTTTAGGGTTTGTCATAACTTCAAAAAGTTAAAAACAAAACATCACGAAAAGTACCAAATGTCAGAAAAAAGTCTAAATTTATATTTTTTTGCTAGAACTGCTCACTTTTCTGCTAGAAATATAGATTTTGCTCAATTTCTGAAACATTTTCTAGTATATTGTATAGAATACATGAAACGACACCAAAAATAAATCCAGAGCAACGATTTTGATCAAAAAATGAGACTTGAAAGTTGTGATTTTCATGGATATACTAGATCTACAACATTATATACTATATACTATTGTACATCTTTCAAGTCACATTTACGATCAAAATCCTTGGTTCAAGAAATCCAGTTGTCGTAATTTGAACAATGTGAGCCGAAATCAAATCTTAATCATGAAATATTAAACTCGACTCGCATGTCACTTGGCTCGTCTTGATGGCAATAAAGAAAACTTTTTCATACTTAACATTTGTGAACCGGCGAAAAATAGTTGCTGATTAATTTACTCAGGATTTGCTGTTGCTCGTTGGTGACCAAGAATTGTCCTCCTCATTTGGTAGGTTTCAGAGTTTGGTTAGTGCTCTTTTGTAAAAAGAAAGGAAGCAATCAAACCAAACCGTACGAACAATACGATTAATTAAATTTTCTATTATTAAAATACTAAACCAAGTGTCATTTAGTGTTGGAAGGTTTACACATCTTAAACTCTAAATATTTTTGTAATGTTTTCTGTTCATATAAACTTCCTGTTAGTTTTTGGTAATTTTTTTTTTTTTTTGTTCGTCGAGTTAATAAAATATTATTACTTCTCGAAAACCCTTTGAAAAAAGAAGATGCTCAATGTAATATAGCATATATGATATGATTCGTTTTGTTTCAATTGATATGATTTATGTAAACATTACAAATAGTTTTAAATATAAACTTAAATTTAAAAATAAAGAAATAACTGTATGTCTCTATTAAAAGACTAAGGAAATGTCTTTTAGAAATTATCCCAACTCTTGTTATAAATATCCAACTACTTCTACTGTATTAGATTTAATTAAAAAGTCAGACTAATTAATTAAAAATAAAAAAAAAAATTATTTTGACAAGTACTGTTGAGCATACATAGAGGAGACTTCTGTTGCAATTGGTAAAAATAGTTCTAATCTGAATGTATAATACATAATTGTAGATTTATATTTCCCTAATGTTCAAAATTTTATAAATGTACTTTATGTTCATTTAAAAATTTTGTAGATATAAAACCGCAATGGAATCTATTTTCGTCTAGCATTTAACCACAAAATGAATATCCATACGCGATGCGTCAATGAAACATTATGATTCATAAGACAATTTATAAATTAACGGTCTCAAATTTCAAGCAAAATTATTTAGAAAAATATTTTGTTACAAAATCCTCTTGTGTGACTTCACTAAATATTCCCTCCCGAGATAAAATTAGCAGCCATCCTTGTCGAATTGTGCAATACATTCCCTATCCCAAATCTTGATAGGTAATGACATTCACAGCAGGTGCTATTTGGAGTAAATTTATTTTAAAATATATGTAGATAGCTACTGCTCCAATTTACTTCTAAAATTTTCAAAATTAATAATTCAATAAAAAGTTAAAATTAAAAATTCAAAATTAGAAATTTAGGAATTATAGAATTCCTGTGTAAAGGAATTAAACAATTTAAGAATTTTAGTAACAAAAATTTCCTAACTCAATTCTATTTTTCAACTGATTGTTCGCAACTCTCATAATAGGGTAGGTCTATCTAAAATTGGTATAATGATGTAATTTGAGTTTTTGTTAGAAAAAGAATTGAAAAACTATTAAACTATCCATTCTATCATCAGTTAAATAAAAACTAAATACTTTAGGAAATTTCGTAATATTTAAAAACTAAAAAAGTCTACATTACAGCCAACATTTTACGATTAAATTTCTTAACAAATAAAAACTATTGTCACTCATTAGAACCCATAAAATTATATTACAAATGTACAACGTAAATTGATTTTTATGATAAAATTAGTTAACATTTTATTACATAAACATTAAAACATATAATCGTAATTCTGCTACGACCTACTACATATTTCATGTTAGGCCAATTTATTTCTATTGTAAATTTTTGTCCATTGAGCAAGAATGTTCTGTTTTATAAATTATTCAATCAATTGACACATGGAAGATTATCGACTAATTACTAATAATAATAGTAAATAAAGGATAAGCAAGAGCTTATCGAGAGAGAAGCTCCTTTACAATTTATAGACCAGAATTATGGGTAAAATTCAAACTGCGTTTGAATTTTACCCATAATTCTACTCTTAAAAACACAATTTTTCTATTATTCCTTCCATATCCATTCCATATTCACAACATGTTATTCTACCAACAACAATCCAGCATTTTTATTGTGTTTCGGAGATCCGAGAAAAAAATCAGGGAGAAAATTTAGCTAAAGCCTGATTCATAACATCGGGAGCAACATGGGAAAAATACCATAATATTTATTTACGAACTCTCTATCAATCAAATCACTTTAAAAACATAAGCTCCTCCTACTTGTTCCTTAGTACGAGTTTACGATCATTTTCTGATGAAAAATTTTCAACGTCTTTAATTGTCACAATTTCTTTTTTGTTGGAATTGGTAAATCTTGCAAAAAATCTCGATTTGTCAAAATTGATTTAAATCAGAGTTTAAATGTATCGCTCTTTTAGAGCTCTTTATAACAATTTTCGCTCTTGCTCCCAATAAAATTTGTTTTCAGTTTGCTTTTACGCTCTTACCCTCTAATGATAAACACAAAAAAAATTATTTCGCTCTTTCAAAGTGATTTAAATTTTTATTTTTAATTTTGCTCTTAAAACAGAGAGCGTAAAAGCTAAAAAAATCGCTCCCAACACATTCTACAGAGCAATTGAAGAAAATACATTAAGGAGCAAAATTTTTTGTAACAAACGAATTGCTCTTTGAATATCATTAAATAAAGAAAGTTCGATAAACGATATTTAGATAAATTTCTGGAATATGGCCAACTAGGATGGAACTCGGCTATTTCTTAAGAGATTTTAGAGAAATTTGACATGCGCGATAGAAATGGGATTATAAAATGATTTTTGGATAGAGTTCTGGAATATGGCCAATTGTGAGGGAACTTTGATGTTCCTTAACCGATTTTAGAGAAATTTGACATGCGCGTTGGAAATGGGATTCTACAATGCTTTTTAGATGAAGTTCTGCAATATGGCCTATATGGCCAATTAGGATGGAACTTGGCTATTTCTTAACCGATTGTGATACAATTTGACATGTTCGTTGGAAATGAGATTCTTAAATGATTTTCCAAATTCCGGGATGCTACACTAACATTAGCGTGCTGTCGCCCATTTTTTCTTATTTTCCTTTGATTGCGACTAAATTTCAAGGCAGATGTATAATAAATATATCAATATGAGTAATCTAAAAAGCTATTGGCTTTGGCAGTTTCCGTAATCCATGCAGCTGTCGAGGTTTATCTGCTGTTAGCTAGATTCCATAACTTTATCTAAAAACTATTTTAGAATCCCACTTCCCAAACATATATTGAATTGCATCACAATCGGTTAAGGAATAGTCAAGTATCCATGCAGCTGACGAGGTTTATCTGCTGTGAGGCAGATTGAAAATCGGTGGAGAAATAATTTGTAATTTCCATCCTATTTAGTTATATTCCAGAATTTTATCTAAAACCTATTTTCGAATCCCACTTCCAACGCATATATTGTATTGCATCACAATCGGTTTAGGAATAGCTAAGTTCCACCTAAATTTTTCAAATTTCAGTAACTCATCTAAAAATCATTTTAGAATCCCATTTTGATCGCACATGTCAAATTTCACTCAAATCGGTTAAGACATAGCCAAGTCCCTAGCCTAGTTGGCCTTATTTCAGAACTTCATCTAAAAATCATTTTAGAATCTTATTTCCAACGCACATGTCACATTGTATCACAATCGGTTAAGGAATAGCCATAGTTCCATCCTAGTTGGCCATATTCCAGAACTTCACTCTAAAAATCATTGTAGAATCCCGTTCCAATCGCGCATGTCAAATTTCCTTAAAGTCCAGAACTTCATTCATCCCATTTCCAACGCACATGTCGAAATTGCATCACAATCGGTTAAGAAATAGCCAAGTTGCATCCTAGTTGGCCATATTCATCTAAAAATCATTGTAGAACACCATTTCCATTGTGCGTGTCAAATTTCAATAAAATTTGTTAAGGAATAGCCAAATTCCATCCAAGTTAGCTATATTCCAGAACTTCATATCCAAAAATCATTGTCCCATTCCATTTCCAACGCACATGTCAAATTTCACTCAAATCGGTTAAAGAAAAGCAAAGTTCCACCATAGTTGGCCATATTTCAGAACTTCATCTAAAAATCATTTTAGAATCCCATTTCTAATGCACATGTCAAATTTCACTCAAATCGGTTAAAGAATAGCTAAGTTCCATCCTAGTTGGCCATATTCCTGAAATTTATCCATAAATCATTTTAGAATCCCATTAAGAAATAGCCAAAGTTTTACCATAATTGGCCATATTCCAGAACTTCATCCAAAAATCATTTTAGAATTCCATGTCCATTGCGCATTTTAAATTTCACTAATGTCGATTTCAATTGATGTTTTCCCCTCATTCGAGTACACTAGATAGAGTACCCTATTTTTTAACGTCAATCGAAAATATTTTATTGCACTAGTGTTTAATTGTGTGTGTGTTTGGTCGAAAAATATCAACAATAATAAAAATAAATAGAGAAACTAAATGTAAATTTAGAAGATTACAATTTGGTGTTTGATATCGAGGGATGTGTTATAATGAGTGGGGCTTGGCGGTGTTGGAATAATTTAACGGCCAAATTCAAAATGCCACCATTCAAATCACAAAATGTCATGAATAATAGCCGCCTAAAATCAAAATGTCATAACGACAAATCACAAAATGTCATAAATCAAGCAGCCGCCTAAAATCAAAATGTCATCGCGACAAATCAAAATGTCATTACGACAAAATATTATTGTCATATTCGTTGGTGTGTGTAAAAAGAGGGGTTACTCGACCAAAAAAGCTAGAGTAGCAAAAAATTCACTAGTGCAAAACTAGTACAAAAAATTTTTACCCTCAATGCATTTTTTTTTTTCAATGGGACGATTTGACAGCCAATAGGGTACTATTTTTACCCTTCGAGTGAAAAATTTTTTACAATCGAATTCGACATAAAATCGGTTATGGAATAGCCAAGTTTCATCCTAATTGGCCATATTCCAGAACTTCACCTAAAAATCATTTTAAAATCCCATTTCCAACTCACATGTCAAATTTCACTCAAACCGGTTAAAGAATAGCCAAGTTCCATCCTAGTTGGCCATATTTCAGAACTTCACCTAAAAATCATTGTAGAATCCCATTTCCATCGTGCCTTTCTAATTTCACTAAAATCAGTTAAGGAATATCCAAGTTCCATCCTAGTTGGCCAAATTCCAGAACTTTACCCAAAAATCATTTTAGAATCCCATTTCCAACGCCCGTGCATCTGTTTGCTAATAAAACAATCTGGCTTTCGAAAGAAATTTAGAAGGTTTTGAATGTAACCGTTTGCCGTAATAAAGAGCAAGAGCAATATATTAATGACGTTTTTATTCATTAGAGCAGAGCGTATTTATTTTCTCAATATAGCGCAATAACAAAGAGCGAAAATATGATAACACAAACGCAATAGTGGAAGAGCAAGAGCCTTATAATAAAAATAATGCTTCAGTTCTTCAGAGCGATATTTTTTTTTTCAATATCGCTCTTTATAAAGAGCTCTTTAATAGTTTTTATTATCGCTATTGAACAAAAATGAAGAGCGAAGAGCAAAATGAAATCCCATTTTACATAAACTCTGATTTAAATCAAAAGATAAATGATTTATTCTGCCCAATCGTACGCATTTTTGACAGTAAAATGATTTATTTTGCCCAATCGAACTCCACATTAAAATTTGATGTTGATGTGTTTTTTTGTACAAATAAAAATTAAAAATGACAAACTAATAAAATTAATTGTGGTAAATTAAAAATATAATATAATAAATTTAATAAAAATAAAAATTAATGAAACACGGTTAAAACAATTAAATTAAAGTGGCGCCAATAAAAAGTTTAATAAAGGCAAATTTAAAGTTTATAAGCAAAACATATTAAAATTAAAAACTTGTAAAATGAACTAAACATTGAAACGAGAAACAAGAAAAAAATTGAAAACGTTGTAGAAACCCGACAAAAAATAAAAAATACTTTTAAAATCTCACAATAATCACAAAACTATAAAAAATTTGGTACTATTAACACAACCAAATCCAAACGCAAATTGAAATGTGTAATGAGAAATATCACAAATAAAATGACGTACAAAATAGATAAATATTTTAAACAAAACCAACAGCTACTAACTTCAACTCAATACTATGGTGTTTTTCCTAGGTCGCTCCCGATGTTAAGAACCATGCTTTAAGCCTGAATTCCATTGCGAATAAAAGTTTGTCAGTCAAAATAAAGGGAGATAAAAATATAAAAACGGTGGTTGTGTGAAAGAAACACAAAAAGAAGTCAGTCAAGATTTTACTTACATCAAATGTGTGTTTGTATTAGTGGATCGCCATAATTATGGTCAAAAATTATCAAAATCGATGTCATTTTATGGTTATCCAACTAATATACGCACACAAATTTTGTGTACGAACGCAAATTTTTTTCCGCACACTAAGTTAATTAAAAGTTTGTTATTTTTATGGTAATTGTCATAATTTTTTTTGGTGGTTGCTTCTAAAATAGCTGTGGTAATACAAAAATATAAAGTTTGTATACAGTTAAATTGTGATAAATTGGGATCAATTGTGATAATATCGCTAAATACTATTATTGGCAATTTAATAAAGTAATCGTTTTTTTTTTAAATAATTTATTGGTGTTGAAAAAGCCAAATTAAAACTCCAAGTGATAACCAAAAATTAATTTTTTTTCATTTTTTATTTTTTGCTGTCGCTGTCAAAATTGATCAAGATATTTGTGCTATAAGAAAAATAAAAAAAACATGCTTTATCTTTGTCACTCCAATGCATTTCTTTTTTTTTGTCTTCTTTCGACTTGAAGTCAGTTCAGTCAATTATTCACAGTGGAATTCAAGCTTTAAGCTTGAAAAGAGCAAATTTTATTTTGTTGTTTTTAAGAAGAGATGGAAACCAAAGAATGCCTGGAGCTGGTTCGGTTTTGGTTCAAAGTTAAATTTCATTTTTGGTTTCGGTTTTGGTTTTTAAAATTTTCAATTTATGGTTTTGGTTCGGTTTTGGTTTAAAGTGAAATGGTGTTGGTCTAGTTGTGGTTCGGATAAATGAACATAAAAATTTAATACCTTTATGAAAATCAGTTTAAATAATCCTAAATCTATAACGAATTTACTAATATCTGAGAAGAAAAACAAATTAAAACGTAATAAACCTGAAACATTATTTAAATATTCGTTCGGTTTTTGGTCCGGTTTTGGTTTTCTATTTAGAGAAAATGGTTTGCTTTTGGTTTGGTTAACAATCTCGATTAGAAAAATGGTTCGGTTTTTGGTTTGGTTTTTATAGTTCATCAAAATTTTATTGGGTTCGTGGTTTTTCTGGTTCGGTTCAAAACCGGTTTCCATCTCTGGTTTTAAGTATATCATAATAGAAAAATAATTTCTAGACCCAAATAAGATTTTTCTACACCCATCGTATTGGAATTTTAGTTTATATGCATGAAACGTCTCTATGTGAATCTATTATAATTTTAGCTTCTATTCAGGGCCGTACTTAGATACGGGTAAAACGGGCAAACGCGCCGGGCCCCGCGTTTTTAGGGGCCCCAGAATCGAAGCCAAAAGGAGAAAAGGGTAAAAATTCGAAAAAATTATTTCATTCATATTTTCGCTCTATTGGTGATGTATCGCCCTGTTTTGCCTTTATGTACATATAGGAAATACGTTTTACAACAAAAACATTACAATCAACTTTTTCTGTATGCGCGATGCACTAATACCTAAGAGATTGTATGAAAGCGGTGCACAAAAAAGGGCCAAACAAGCTCGAAAAGCAACAGAATTAAGTAGTCTTGTTGGATCACTAGGATAAATTTGATAAGCGAAGTGAAAGTTCATCAAATTCGACCAACAATCCAATTGAAATGTGTGATTCAAATATTTCTTCCCAACCTATAAACAATAAAGTTGACGAAAATGTTAGTGAACCTCAAAAGCAGAACGAGAATTTAGACGACATACCAGCTAGCACTAATATTGAAGATATTTTATCTATTGATGATTTTTCAGAAATCAATGATAATGAAGAAATACATAGTAGTGCTTTAGCAGTTAAAGCGAAATTTGATATAGCAGACCTTGCAACTTGGCCTGCTGAAATTGACGACAAACTACGGATGTTTTTGATCGAACAGTCACCAAAGAGCATTAAAAGCAGTCAATTTAAAAGAAAACCAAATGGAAGATGTTTCAGTGGCACTTTTTATTTTCGGCAAATGAAAAATGGAGAAACAGAGTTGAGGAACTGGCTTTTTTATTCAAACTCTACGGGAAACATTTTCTGCTTTTGTTGTCGTTTGTTTTCACCATCAAAAATTTTGCTCACTACTACTGGATTTTGGGACTATAAACATACAGGAAGACACTTATCTTCACACGAATCATCAAAAGAACATTTTGAATCAGTGTATAAATGGCGAATGCTAGAATTTAACATTAAATCCAGAGCTGGAATAGACAATATGAATGAAGATGTTTATCTTAAAGAGAAGCGAAAATGGCGAATAATTTTAAAATGCATAATAAAAACAATATTATTTTTAAGCGAACGTAATTTAGCTTTTAGAGGAAGCAATGAAAAACTTTTTGAACCAAATAATGATAACTTTTTGGGAGTAATTGAGTTACTCTCTGATTTTGTTCCATAACTGAAGAGCCATTTGGAATCAATAAATGATTCTGAAAAAAAAAGATTACGTCTTATTTTTCAGCGAAAATTCAAAACGAAATTATTATACAATTAGCATCTAAGGTTTTAAGTAGTATAGTAAATAATATTAAATCATCAAAATATTTTTCCATAATGATAGATTCCACACCAGATTTTCGAAAAAAGGACCAATTATCCATAATTATTCGGTATGTAAAGGTATAACATCCCAAAAGCCAAATATCGTAGAAAGTTTTTTAAGCTTTGTAAATGTTTTGTCTTCAACTGGGGAAAATTTAGCAAACGTCCTTATTGAGGAATTTGAGGTATTAGGCATCAATATTGCTGACTGCCGTGGTCAGTCATACGACAATGCCAGCAATATGAAAGGAGAATATAAGGGAGTGAAAAGTCGAATTTTGGAAATCAACAGCAGAGCATGCTATACTCCTTGTGGTGGACACAACATCAATTTAGTGATAGGAGATAGTGTTAAAAACACTATTAAAAGCCAGAATTATTTTACAACAATAAATAATTTATATAAAATTTTTGCTGCATAAACCAAGCGATGGGCTATTCAGACGAAATATTTAAAAATAAATTTAAAACCACCTAGCGATACTCGTTGGGAATATCGATTGAAAAGTGTAAAAGCTGTTAAATACCAGCTAACCGAAATTATTCTTGCTCTAGATGAACTTAAAATTACCCACCTAGACTGTAAAGCTCTTGCTGAATCACTAAAACAACAAATAAACAATTATGAGTTTGTTGTATTGACAACAATTTGGTATCATTTGTTATCAAAACTTCATATTTTAAGCCAATTATTACAGCAAAAAGATATGGCATTAAATGTTGCATTAAGTCACACAAGGGCCACGTTATTATCACTTGAAGATTTTAAAAACAATTTCGACAGCATTTTAAAAGAATCAACTGAAATATCGGAAAAAATAAATATCATGCCAAATTTCAATGTTCCACGTTCCTATATAATAAACCGTCTACAACAAGCAGTTCATTTTGTCTTCCTGATCCTGAACCAACCGAACCTTGTTTACCAAAACATAGAACACGAAAACCGAAAAGGTTGGCCGACTACTGTTATTATACTGAGAGTGAAAAAAATAATAATGATAAAGATGACGAAATTGTTGATGCAATTGAAACAGGTGTTAGTCATGAAACTGAACAAATTATCGAATGCTGTGATGATATCAACATTTGTGAGTTAATGCTCGAAACAGAAGTTGAGGCAGAGTGTAACCATCTGGCTTCTGAAGAGAAATTTAAAACATTATATTTTGATAAATTAATCAACGTAATGAGAGATTCATTTCAAGAACGATTTGAATCGTATAATTATTTACATGAACTTTTCGGGTTTCTTTTTGATAATGAAAAGTTGAAAAGTATGGATACAAATGAGTTTAACAATCATTGTTCAAATTTATCCAAATATTTAAAAGACGATATCGAGGAGATGGAGTTCAGAAATGAACTTTCCGTTTTGAGACATGTCCTAGAAGATAACTATTCAGTTTTGGAAAATTTCAAATTTATTTTAGATAGAAATTTGGAAGAATTATATCCTAATGTGTGTATCGTATACCGAATAATTTTAACGATACCAATTTCCGTTGCTAATTGTGAGCGATCTTTTTCAAAGCTAAAACTGATTGAAAATTATCTGCGGTCGACGATGTCACAGGAAAGACTCTCTGTATTAGCGATCCTGTCAATTGAAAATGCAACTGCCAGAACTATTGATTTGAATGATATGATCGATGAATATGCCAGCAAAAGGGCAAGAAAAATTATTTTATAATTTGTTATTCTACTTTACTCTTTTACTTTGTGATAAAATTTATGTTTTTTATTTAAATATTTTGAGAATTTTTTTTTTGTTGTAGGGCCCCCCATTTTTGTTTGCCCCGGGCCTCCAAATGTTACAGCACGGCCCTGCTTCTATTCTGATTAAGCAAAATGTACCCTCTTATTTTAAAGCATAGACGTAGGTAGTAGTTCTATGTTTAAAGATCGTGTGTCACAACCTGCCGCTTTCTTTTTATTTGTTCAACACCACTCATGCTTTTCAATTTTCAATATATTATTTTAACTTTTCTTATGGACAATTTTACATATCTTTGTATTTTATACAAAATTAAATATAAAAGGCCGACACGTAAATCTGTTTGCGCTGTAAAGTTTTAATAGATCGATAAACACTATTTCAAAAATTACTTTTCTTCAATGGGAAGTAGAAGGTTGCTTTCCTAACTTTTTAAAATCCCAGGAGCTGAGAGCGAAGAAACCAAATTTCCCGGGATCCGATGAAATTAATAAATATTTCTTAAAATCAGCAAAGAGCTTCCCAAAACAATAAATTTATCAAAAGGTTTAATGATTGGCAATGTCCTAAATCGTCAGTAGCAGTGGAGCTCGAAATATTAGGTGGGCAAATATGTGAAATAATTTTGTTTTGCTCGATAAATAGCCTCCGCGAATTATTGTTTTCAAATGTATTCCACTATTGGTACAAAAAATTACCGAAGAAAGCTCAAGATAATGACTTAACAAACTAACATCTAAAACCATTAAAATTGTTTGCTTCGCGAATTGCATTTTTTCAACTATGTATTTGATTATTGAATCCAATTGCTGTTGTACAATGAAATTGATTACATACTTGCAATGATGGAATGATAACCAAATAAAAAAACAAAAATAACGAAATAAATATTAAAATTATTATCGATTACTAAGTACATATGTAGTTAGTTGATAACGTTACCTGATGCATGGCACCAGGTTTTCTTTATCTTTCGTATTTTGTTACAATTTTTTGAAATTTATTAACTTCAACCGCCATATCCGGACATTTCGAAACCCTATTAATTAGGTCACCCTAAGATGATGATTTTAGCAAGATTTTCCATTCGGATCTCTGATATTTTACCAAATACAATGTTTCGGAGACACCTAGCTTAGAGTCGTTTAGTTCCTATACCATACAAAAAGATTGTATATTGTAAATTGTTATTTACACATTGTGTTGAGAAGTATCTCGACTGTTCTCGAACAGTATACAGGGTGACACCACTTAACTAGATTCACTTTGTTAAGAAACAATATTGTTTTATCTTGAGCAGACACATAATTAAATTATTTGTATGAACTTGAAATGACCTATGAAGGGCATTTCTAGAACAACTTGGTTCTTTAATATGGACCTGTATTTTTTCATGGAAAATTCTTAAATTTTATTTTATTGACGTATTCCTGGATATCCGTATAAATATAGTAATTTGCCTCATTATAATTACTGTGTTGGATGAGAGTGGATGAATTTGGGTTGAGACTTGGAAAGCAAAGTAAGAGAATTTTAAAGTTCAAAAAATCGTTTCTTGTTTGATTCTTTTATCGACATCATTTGAAAAGGAAAATTGGACAAACTATTGGCTTCGGACTCCAGTCCAAAGCAATTCAGTCAAAAACAGAAAGGAGCTTTAGTCAAAAATTAAAAGGCAACTCAGTCAAAATAGTTTTAAACTGAAATGCCTTTTCAGAAGGAAGTTCAATCAAAAAACTAAAAAGGCATTTAGTCAAAACTTTTTTTACTGGAATTTTTTTCGATTTGGGTCGGAAATACATTTTGAAAAGGAGATTCGATCTAACATCTACAAATGAATTCCAGGCAAAATTGTTCTCCGGGAATACAATCAAAAACAATTACAGATACAGACTAAAACATTTTTTAAAAATGAACTTCACTTTACTTTGACTGAAATGCCCTTTGTGTGGTTGGTTGGTTGGTTTTTTGGATTGAAATGCATTCTTAGATCTGTACGTCCGCTCCAGGGCCCTAGTCCAAAAAAGAGAGGAGTTTCGGTCAAAAATTAGAAGGTAACTCAGTCAAAATAAACCGTTTTTAAATATTCTGGAAAATGCAAATTTCCAGTCTAATATTAAAAAGAAATCTTCCTTTTCCATAATTTCTGTATACCTCCCAAAAGGTAATCCAGTCCAAAAATATGTGACTGAAGTACCTTTCAAGAAGGTTGTTCAATCTAAATACACCAGAAACACCTTTTTTTTTAACTGAAGTTCCTTTTTATACGGAGTTTTAGTCATAATGTTTGTATGGGAATTTTTATGACTGTAATGCCTTTCCTACGACTAAAATGTTTTTGAATATATCCGAAATAGAACTTCGGAAATTTAATCGAATCACAATATTTAAAAAAAACATAATAACACAGAAATCAACAAAATAAGAAGTTTTATAGAATTTATCGAAATTTTTTCATCCAGAAAATTTGACGTACCTATCAACAACTTAAATATGAACATAAATTTTGTTACTTTTCGGAATTTAATTTTTTTTTAAATGAGCTTGTAAGTGAGTAATATTAGGCGTTTTCGGTAATGGACCTAAAGTAAATACAAAGTAAATTTATTAGACCATTATAGTGTAATTTAATGGTCGAAATTTACTGTGAATTTACTCAAGGTCTATTTCCGAAAACGCCTAATCTATACAAAAGGGTAAGAATAAAGGCTGTGATACAAGCAAAATTTCCTCGCTGAATCCACCATTAAGATAAAAAAATACAACGAGCTGATTGGTTGAAATAACTGTGCTTTCTTTACGGTTATGTAAGAAGGTAGAATAAAGGCAGAATAAAGGCAAATACAAGCAAAAATTTGTCCTTTATTTGTCCTTCAGCGAGAAAAATTTACTAGCTCGTGATCACTAATTGCTCTTTATTTTCTTTGTAGAGTAAAAAAAAAGATGACCGAAATTTCAACAATTCGTGATTACGAGCTAGCAAATTTTCCTCGCTGAATCCAACATTAAGATAAAAAAATACAACGCGCTGATTGGTTGAAATAACTGTTCTTTACGGTTATGTAATTTTGCGTGAAAGCCAAAAAAATTTGCCATATACAAAATTGAAACATGTTCAATTTTCTATTTTTTCCTTAAAGGCATTTAATATGACCTACTTGATGTGACTATAAATGCAAAAATCGTACATGTATCACTCACTGCCTTAAGAGAAAGATAAAAATGCAACAATGCGTTTTGGAAATTTTGACAGACCTTTAATCAAATATTTAGATTTTGTTTATTAAACTTACATTCATTTGTATCCTAATTATGTAGTATTTTTAATTTTAATTAATTAATTTAAACAAGAAATTTCGCAATACTTCAATTTCAAACACATAAACACAAAAGTCAATAACACTAAAGTAACTATTTGCACTCACTCACTAAAGTAATTATTTGCTTTCGTAGTAAACAAAATGGTAACTTTGATGTTTAAAAGTTATGCAGGTACATTTCTCATTAGAATCAACTAAGACTTTTAACATGGCAACCCTATTTGTTACTATGAAATCGTCATTAACTGTGCCAAAAAAAAATGAGTAGATAAACCGTCTGGTTCGTCTCTATGCTAAACTGTAATTTAGTACCCACGGCCACATAGTACCTACTCAACTTCAAAACATTTACCACGTTATTTGATAGGATCTTTCAAGATCGGCCCAAAGGGCAAAAAACTTTTATACTACAACTTTTATGTTTGACCATTCTCCAACTTTTTGGAGTCTAAAAAATAACGACAACTAAAATGAGAAGCCACCTCATGTGGAATCTAAATAAAAAACACCAACCTACTAACGAATCATTAAAACTGTGATAAATTTCGTGATGGAAATTATGAAGAAGGTTAACGAACTTCATTTATGGTAACTTACAAATTGTTCAATATTTGTTTATAGCTTCTTTAACCGGTTCGTATTTTGTTTTCATGAAAAGGCAATGCACCAACAATCATGATCATAAAACTTTGCTGATAGTTATAACAACGAAATTACAATAAACAATGAATGGTCAAATTCGTTGATGGAGTCATGTCCAACAAGTAGTTCGAACAATACTAGCCAATTTGTTTTAGGTCTTTGTGGGAAGTTCTTCAGCACATAGTCATCATCGTTAGCGGAACATTACAGTTTGACCGTGCAGAACTTGTGATTTCGTTTGGTAGTGCAATCGAACAAATAATTTTGCTCGTATTTGTATTTCCAGTTGTTTCAAACCAAAATCACAATCAACAACCGTGTTCTTTAAACTATTGAATTCATTAGACATTAATTGTTCCACTCTCCAAAATTCAACAGAAAACTTAACAAAAATGAATCTGAAGTTGTATCATTTATCATAGAACCGGTTATCGAGAATTTTTTTTTTTTTTTTTTTTCAAATTATGTAATGGAATAAAAATTAAAAGTAAAACTGTGTCAATTAATTCTAGGTAAATTTATCGGACATTTTTAATATAGTAATTGAGAATGCATTAACTATTTTTGTAATCAACATAACATTATAAAGCGAATAATTTAGATTTGATTTCATGAAAATGTTCTTCTTGAAAGGGCTCTCGCATTCCCAACTCTTTCACGATTTACTTTTAACTTCCATCTGCATATTATACAGGTCAAATTCAGCCTATAATGAGATGAAAGATGGTTGGCACCCGCACCAGTCATATTTCGACGATGGAAAATCTCTTTAGCACCTCGCCTTTGTCGAACTAGATCCAAATACCGCATTGTTGGAAAACTTGAAAGTTGGTTGCAAAGTCATTCCAATACTGCTAGTAGTTAGCAGACAATTTTACTGCTACATGTTCGGACTAATCACTGAAGCTTGGCATCAATTTGACCGCAATGAACGATTCACGCGCTGGACACACCAGCCAGTACACTAAAGTCTATAAAGATATAAGAATTGGACGTGGCTCCAGAATCTAGGAATATACAAGATTAATTAAATCAAAACAACTAGTTTTGTCATGCAACAAAGGACTGAAACCAGGAATGGCTAAAAAAAATCCGAAATCATTGTTGCAATACGCTCCACTGTTCACTGAGTTCTACTCTTATTTTCTTTTTCCAATAACATATTTACCTATATGTAATATGATAAGCAAATATAACTTTTTATTGTTGATTTGTATTTGCACCAGACGATTCTATTAACGATTTTCGAAGTTGTACAAATTGTAAACATTTGACGTCATAATGCAATTATGACATTTAATGCAAAAAAAAAATATCATCAACTATCTCTCTAATTAAACTTTCCAATCATATTTATGCATTATTGAATAATTAATAATAAATAAAATAAGATTCAAAACCTATTTATATTTTTGGAATTAAAAAAAAAAATGTTTTGACATTTCATCTGTCAAAATTTTTATTTTTGTTGTACAAGTTGCACGGGAAAATGTTTTCTCCAAATATGACACATGCACGACATTTATTTGAGAATTTCGAAATTCATTTATCAATGCGGTTACATTACAATTCATTTTAATTATATTTATTGACACAATTAGAAGGAATTAACACTAATTATTGATAATTTTAATTTCACTAACCTCTGATGGAGACATTGACGCCATTTTTTCACCAAAAAACTACAAAACTAGAAAAAATGAAAAATTTATTTTGACATTAGCCTGAGGGGAAATACCACTATGAAGTGATAAGCAAACTAAAAGTCTACACAAATTTTTTTTTTTTATTGAAAAGGCTTAAAAATTTGTTAGTACATTTTATAGTAAAAAATATGAAAATGCGATTTTAGATGTATTTTGTTGAGAAATTTACAACAACGGGTATTTTCTTTTATTCATTCCTTAGAAGGAATAGAATATTGATCACAATCGGAATATTCCGTACGTAATGTAATAAAAGAACGGATTGGAATAAATGGAATATATTTTCCATAGCATGAGGTTTTTTTTATTTTTAAAATTAGGAAACAAATTAAATTTTATAAAATAAATATTTTGTCCGTGAAAACACACAATGTAATATTAATTTTAATTGATATATCTTAAAAAATATAACCTGGAACTTTTTGTATCCGCCAAGCTCTATATAAAACTATTTTTAAAAATATTTTCGAAAATATTTTTATTTTACGCCTTAAACGATTAATTGTATCATAATTAATAATTTCATTTTCCATAGTATGTACGATTTCGAACTTAATTACAAAACGTCAAATGAAATATTCTTTTTATTCCACCTTTCGATGTAGTACAAAAAGAATACATTCTGAATATTCCTGAATAAATAAAAAAATGAATTAAAAAAGGAATGAATGGAATGAATAAAAGAACGATTTACGTCACTTTCAGAATATACGGAATATCCAGAATGAATAAAAGAACGATACCCATAGATAGAATATAAAAATTAAATCGAAAAAATATTTCGCGGCTTATTCTGTTAAGAATAAATAATTCGAATTTTTTCTCAACAAAATACAACTTTTATTGTACACGTTTATAAAATTGGTTTACAATTTTGAATTCGTTGATAAGATATCCTTTAAAATGGTGACAGCATATTTAGCCGTACCCGGACTAGTAGTTACACCATATCCACCATGTCCATAATTATGAATAACTTTTAAATTGCCTGTAGCTGTTTCAATAATTTCTGGTTCAACACGTACAACACTACGATGCGGTCTCAAACCGACAGCTTCCCGCAACACTTGAGCACCTCTTAGGCTAGGTACCAGTGATTCACAACGTTCTTTTATGGCAGCCGTATCATGACGCGAAATATCTAATGAATAACTGTCATATTGACGACAACCGCCCATTGTTACTGCATCAAACCCGGGTATGATATACGTATCGTAATCAGCGTAAAATGCTGTTTTTATCCATGGCGCGTGAACTTTTAGCACTTGTCCTCGAATCGGAATTAGATGGCGATCGTTACATAAAATTTTGGCACCAAAACCTGAACAATTTATAACGGCATCATATTTTCCGTACAAACTTGCGAAACTGTCAACAGTATCGATCAGTATGGAACCTCTTGATTGTTTAAATCTGTTGATGATTTTATTAAATATATTTACCAATGTCATTACGACAAAGAAAAACATTATTAATACTTACTTATCTAGAGCCCATGGTAGAAATAGTCCACAGTCAGTAAGAACTGTTGTGAAAAATGCACCGTATATCCATTTTCCGCCACAAATTGTTAACTCTTGTTCGGTTGCGGGGCGATACATATGGACGATATCTTCGAACAGAGGGTTCTGGAACGTAGCAAAAATTAGAGTGTGGTTTAAATTTTGTTGAGTGGATAAATTTAAGGGGGTAATAACACCTTGTTGGAGTGAAATCAAGAGTCATTTTCTGTTTTTTTCTTCATGTTTATATGTATTATTATATTGAAGTAGACGAAAACATTTTCAATCTAAAACAAAAAACGAAAAAGATTTTGAAAAAAGATGTCAAAATCTAGTGAAGTAATGAAAAAAATGTTGGTCTTTCATACGTACTTCACGCATATCGCTTCGTTTTTCTTAAATAAATTGGGAGAAAATGAACCTTGATTTCGCTCCCACAAAGTGTTATTCTTATGAAATGAGTGATTATCAAATTTTGCGTAAATGGCAACTAAATGAAATGAGAAAATTTGACCAAGTATAATTAAAACCAATTAAAACCTACCCTAACGAGATCAGGGCTAGTACTAGAAAATATATACCCAGAAAGTTGTGTTATCCCAGCCAATGACGCATCCGATGTCACTCTCAAATCATCCCAATATTGATAAGCATCGTTGATCCATTTTCTAAAAAAAAAAAAAAAACGAAATAACGAAATAAAAAATGTTGTTATTACTATACAATACGTTGGAAATGTTCGGGGTGATATCTCTTCAGCTATCAAAAATGTTCAATACATCTTCGATAAACAATTTTCATTCACAAATATTTTTTTTTTATTTTTTATTTGTTTTAAGCACGGACTTGGTATGGAAAATTGGTTTGGTTGGATTCACATTACAATACAAATGGGTGCGTTAAACTTTTCGTGTGTGTATGTTGGATAGTACGCGGTCGTGGTTTTTCATCGATAAAATAATTTTCGTTTCTTTTTGTTTTTTGTTTGGTTTCTAACGACGTTCTATTGTTTTTGGTTAAATCATTAATTATAAGACCACATTAAAGTTGTATTGTAGAATGAAGAAATAAATCGATTGAATTTCCATGTTCACCATATCATCTCTGACACATTTGAACTGTGCAAATGATAATCTCTGAAATTTTCGAGAAGAAATGCAATTTGGAAATAATTTTTTGGTTGCACTCATATACATACACAGAAGGCGATCATAAGCCAAGTATTATTTATGGTTTAAATTAAATAAATAATCGATTATAACCTTATCATCAGTCTTCTATATAATTCAGTGTGTTATCGTATATAATTTATCTCTACAAATATTTAGGTTTACACACATACACACATACATAATAAAATATAATTACGAAGTAACAGCAATATGGTACTTACTTTGTGATCACATCATTTGGCCCACTGAAACTCGTGCCCGGTCGAAAAATTCCAGCCGCTATATAGCTGGTTGTATCCTTGTAAAATTTATCGGCAATTATTGTAACATTACTATTTGGAAATTCTCTTTGGATTTCAAGCGCCGTAGTTAAGCCAACAATACCTGCTCCAATTATACCGATATGCATGATTGATTGATGTAGCCGCACTAAAAATTGTGTATATTAGAGTGTGTACTCGAATGATTACTGATTTCAATTATTTTGACAAATTTTTAATCCGTCGACCCGTCGTTTACTATTGAGAAAACTCTTACCGAAATGAGAAAAAGAGAAAAAATTTAAAGATAAGAATAAAACAATTTATTAGTTTGGGTGGAAAACAACTTAAACGCAAGTGTATTAAAAAATAATCTTAGTACATACTTCACCAATTTTCATTTATTTGTGAGGCACATTTTTGGTATTGATAATTTAAGCTTTTTTCGATGGGTATTACGTATGACCATTGTTAATTCTTCAAACGTGAGAGTTTAATCAACAACCCGCTTTTTAAGAGATTTTATTAAGCGTGATGTTTGTAAAGCTTGGATTGTCTCGGCCTGTAAATCGTTTAAAAAGCAAACCAAAATAATTCCTCTCAGATTTTGAAAATATTCTCGCGAGGATGAATAACGTATACTATTAGTTGAAATCAGAACGTATAAAATGTGAAAAAAATGTGAAACGTCTAAAATTTCTGGAAACAATTGTTCGTGTTTTAGTGGTACGTTTGGTTAGAAATCGCTGCAGAATTAGCATATACAATATGAGTACAAGAAGCGACAAACATCTAAAATGTGCAATAAAAAACTCTGGAACACAATGTGCAATATTCTTGGTGAGCTTAAGTCCCGAATGTTTCCTCCCAATAAAAAAAACTCTTCCTACAATTATCCAAAAGTACTGGAATCGAACTGAAACATTTTACATCACACGATACGAAGTTGTTCAACGATTTAGCAAAAGATTGAACATATCGATATGATGACAAAACATCCAGGCCAAACGTTCAAGATTGTTATGCCTGAAGACCGATACTGGACAAATGCTGCGTCTAACTCAAGCTCACATCTTACCAGAGTGATTTAGAAAATGCTTTAGACATCAATGTTGAAGATCTGATAAAGCATACGCCTAAAGTTATTAGAGTTGAATCGCGATTTCAAAGCCTATATGACATGACAACATTTTGTTGCTTTTTAACGATGACCGTGATAAATAAAAAACTATGTATATTACAATGGTAATCAAAATACGTTTCATTTGATGTATTTCATGATCCACATTGCAAATAAAAAAATTTGGTCCATTATACTGTATCTCTGCAATAGATGATACATTGAAAAATAATAATTTAAAATTTGCGTCTCAAGCAGTTTTGTACTAATTGTAACAGCAATATTTTGTTTTCCATATCCGGTATTCCGGTACGATCATAGTCTTAAAATCCAGAATTCGATTCAGGCACGAGGTTGTGTTGTTGGTGGAAAATTTCATCTATAATTGTGGTTGGTTTCCATTTTGACAATCAGCCGAATCAAATAAACTCAAAAATCTTTTGACCGTCCTTACTAAACCTTAGTTTAACCTTTTCCGCTAGTTAAGTTTTTATTCATGACAAAGGGAACCGCCCCATTTTTTATTTTTGAGCTGAAATATTTTAATTTTCAAAAATTCTAAGATTTATACCCTGACACGAGCAAATTGCTTAACTTTTTCATACGTTGTTTATTTTATTTCTAAAATTGGATAAACTTAACTAGAGTTAAGCCGCATCCTTATGTAAACGGTACAAATATCCGCGCTTGTTCGCTTATTTAGCGAATGTAAAACGAATGATGCATTGTGTGTCATCCACACGATGTGACAAAATGTTAACAAAAATAATTTGAAATGTTAGTGCATTTTAACCATTTTCATACTTCATGCTACTACATGCAAAAACTTATATTCGCAATAGCAATGTAAATCGCAAATATAAATGAAGAAAAAAGCAATTTAAGTTGTGAATGCAAGCGAGAATATTACAGTAGAGAAAATGGCGTTGTTTGTACCTCTTCTGCCAAAACCTTGTTTTAGCAATATTCAGACTTTTGGAGTGTAATAAGCTCTCTTTTGTTGTGTGATTGTGACTTTGGTTTAAAATAAACCAAAAAAAAAAATCAATATTTAAACCAACCATCGAAAACTAACCAGCTCAAAAATATTATAAGTTAAATCTTAGAAGTCTAAATTTCGAATACCTTCGATGCCAAAACTATTCACTTTCGAAAGTTTTGATTAATCCAAAAGTCTCAAAATCGAGAATTTCGATAACCTCATCTCTGTAATATAATATA
This sequence comes from Tipula vernalis, assembly GCA_958295665.1. Taxonomy (NCBI): domain Eukaryota; kingdom Metazoa; phylum Arthropoda; class Insecta; order Diptera; family Tipulidae; genus Tipula; species Tipula vernalis. Next base: position 96,173,593 of record OY282560.1, read on the forward strand.
ATTTTATGCTATGGTTAATCCAACAACACCCCCAGGCGGATGGAAGCGGCACTAACGTACCGGTAGAAGGAGGCAAACACATGTCCAGTTTTGACGGTAATTGGACAGTGTTTGATGGACCAAGCATCTTTCGAAGAAGCAGTTCCGTGCAAAGGTCACCGCCTTCTCTATCACAGCAGAGCGCTGCACCAAGGGATGCTGGACACTTAAAAGTACCAACAGAGGAAGAAAAAAACGCAGTACTACAGACGGAGGACAATGCCACAGTCATTGCCCCTATTTTTATGCTGCTGAAAGATGAAGATCAACAGCTGCAGGTTTGTAAAGACGCCATTTCAGCAATGAAACGGGCAACGCATAAACAGAGGAATATTAGCATGGAGGTCAAAAACGGTCTATGTAAGCTAGAAGAAGCCATAGACATACTTTCTATGCTTAAAAGGAAACGTTGGAGGGACTATCGAAGGGACAGCCAGACGGAGTCCCTGACATCAGTGGATACCGATGTAGCCCCTTCTACCGTGAACATTAACAAAAGGCGAGCATCCTCTAGCCCGAAAAACAAACGGGAAAAGAAGAAAAATAAACAAGAGAATAAAGGAAACCCAGAAGGGGTTGGTCCGGACAGCGAAAAAAGAAAAGAAAAAGAGTTAAAACCGTGGACTGTAGTCCGGTCAAGGAAAACACCAGCCAAAAAGAAAAGACGAAGAAATAGACCGCGGAAACCCAAAATAAAACCGGAGGCCCTACTGATTAAAACCGGAAAGGATCAAACTTATGCACAAGTGCTGGGTACGATAAGGGATAAGGTTAACCCGGAGGCTTCGGATACAGAAATCAAATCTGTACGCCGTATCAGGATGCGGAGCCTGGAACAGTGCGAAGCCTGGAACCCAAAATCACCCTCGAAATCAGGGACCTTGACTGTTTGTCCACTAAAGATGAAGTGAAGGCAGCCATCCAGAGAGATCTTAAAGATTTCTCTGGGGAGCTGAAGGTGTCAGTTACAAAGACAAACTGGAGGGAACAACTGATGGCCTTCGTGGAGATCAATGCACGAGAAGCACATGAGCTTCTTAAGATAGGCCGTTAAAAAATAGGATGGCTATACTGCAGGATAGTGCGCAAAACTGTAGTTATAAGGTGTTATGCTTGCTTTGGCTTTAGTCATCACCAGGCGACCTGCAAAGGACCCAACAGGAAGGAGCAGGGCTTATGTATCCAATGTGGGGAGAAAGGCCATATCAAGAAGGACTGTCAGTCAGACCCAAAGTGTTTTCTCTGCGCCGAGCATCCAATTGGGCCCGAACAACTAAAACACGTACCCGGGTCAGGGGCTTGCAAAATCTTTAGGCAGGCTCTTGATAAAGCAAGAAACAAAAGCTTGAAGTGAAGGTTCTTCAGGGTAACCTTCATAGAAGTAAGACACGGATGCCTTGCTGGATCAACTGAGGCTAGACATAGGTGCAGACCTGCTGATTGTTAGTGAGCAATATCGTAATAGAGCGGAACCCGAATGGTACTCTGTGAACCTTGGTACAGCTGCCATCTGGACCCCGTACCCGATCACAGTCGACGATCATGGAGCCGAGGATGGTTTCGTGTGGGTTAAAATCCAATCTGTTATATACGTGAGTTGCTATTTTACCCCAAACGAGCCAATGGACGATTTCCGAGCTAAAATTGATGTATTAGAGGATAAAGCACGTGAACTGAATGGTGCGCTCGTTATAGCCGGAGACTTCAACGCAAGAGCATTGGATTGGGGCATGAACACTACGAACTCAAGAGGACGGTATATTCTGGATATGGCGGCTAGGGTAGGACTCACAGTGATGAATGAAGGTGGCGTATCGACGTTCAGAAGGCCGGGCTATGCTGAAACGATTCCCGATATCACTCTGGTATCTGACATGATGGCATAAAACGTCACGGGATGGAGGGTAATAGAGGATTACACTGGTAGCGACCACCAATATATCGTCTATAATGTACGGGGCGGATTGCGACAACCCGTTAGTCGCAATGACCGAGCGATAGGATGGAATGTGTCAAAACTGTGCGAAGAAAATCTCTTGGCATCCATCGAAGCCGGAAAAGTAGCAAGGCATGATTTCGGGATGACACCTTCATGGTGGGGTATGCAGATGATATAGCGGCAGTAATGATCGCTCGAAACATAGAGGATGTACAGCGTAAGCTTAACCAGGTTATGCGCAGAGCAAACTCGTGGTTAAGCAGCCGTGGTTTAGCCCTAGCAACGGAAAACACAGAGCTTGTGCTGCTTACGAGACGACACATGGCGACCGATGTACTGTTCGAGGTGGAAAACCAGCAGTTACGGTTTAACACAGCAATTAAGTACCTGGGGGTCTACCTGGACACAAAAGTAAATTTTGGAGAACAAATCAGGCATTCTGCAGAGAAAGCAAACAAAGTCTCTTTTGCTCTGAGTAGGCTGATGACGAATGTCGGAGGTCCAATGGCAGCGAAACGGAAACTACTGATGTCGGTCATAAATTCTATACTTTTATATGGGTGTGAAATATGGGCGGACACACTAAAGATGGATAAATATAGGAAAGTAATGCCTACTGTACAGCGTCGTAGGGCACTCAGAATCTGTAGTTCCTACAGAACGGTATCGGAACCGGCTGTTATGGTCATTGCGGGTGTTATCCCTATCGACCTAATGGCTGAAGAAAGGAAAAAGATCTATGATATCAAGGACGACCTTGACAGTGAAGAAGCAAGAAGTGTGGCCAGAGAATATACCATGCTGTGCTGACAAGAGAGGTGGCAAACAGAGGACCGTGGAAGGTGGACTGCAAGGCTGATAAGAAACCTGGCCGAGTGGATAGAGAAGAAACATGGTGAAACAAATTATTTCCTCACCCAATTCGTCACAGGCCATGGGTATTTCTGCAAATATTTGTTCACGATGGGGAAGGTGGAAAACCCGTCATGCATTTATGGGGATCCAGGCCTTGATGACGCGCAACACACATTCTTTACATGCGAGAAGTGGAAACGGGAGAGAGAAGAACTTGAAAGGAAAATCGGCAACGCAACGCCCGATAATATCGTTAACATGATGCTCAGGACGGAGTCGAATTGGAATCTAGTGGCCCAGTATGTGGAACTGATCCTACGGCGAAAGAAAACAGCAAAGAATAATCACCAGCGAAGATAGAGTGAAATTAGTGAAATTATAAAAATTATAAATATGGGAGGCCTATGAGGGCAAAATACGAGACACCATCCCGATGTAATACGAAAAGTAGTTCCAGGATGAATTTGTGTCTGAAATAGAGGAGGTTTTTAGTGGGTGAGAGTCCCACACACCGTGCATAATGCATTTTCCTCCTCTACATAAAAAAAAAAAAAAAATCCAACAACACGGACCTTACGAGGAGTAATATTGAGTAATATCGAAAATCTTAAATAATTCGAAAAAAATCATAAAATTTCGAACAATATATTTTACATAATATTCAGCACCAAGCAAATCTCAAATAATCTTAAAAATCCCATAAAATATCGAAAATATCGACATATCACCAATTCATATCACTTAACTACAACGCTTTGAAATTTAGAATAACATCGAGAAAGTTGCATTAATTCGCAAAATTTCAAACCTTACCTTCTAGAATAATCTTGATATTTTCGAAAATTTCGAAAATCTCGAAAGAACTTAGAATTAAATCATTTCAATTCTAATCGCAAAGCAAACCAAAACCAATGATCAATGCTCTTCAGATTGAAATCGAATATTATCGTAAATCTTGAATAATCTCGATGATCGTTTTTTACGATTAATTTAGTGAAGTCCGGCTATAACAAACCCCATTTATAAAAACATCCGGTTATTACATTTTTGAAAATGGGCGTTTTTGTAGTCTGTGTATGTAGTCTGCCAACCTGAATGCAAAATTTGGACACCAAAAGGGTTCTACTACAACCGGCCGGGTGGCATTGTAAAATATTTGAATGTTTGGACGATGTACATATCTACTTAAGTGAATCAATTAAGTTGTATTTGTGAATATCTATGCATAAGCCGACAACATCGACGAAAATTTAAACAAAACAAACAAATTAGTTTGATTGTCTCATGTGAACATTTTAGCATTTTGAGTCAATTATATTATAGCGTTTTTTTCTTCAATACGTAGAAGCTTTAAAATTTCTGTATTTAGCTTGGTGGAGCTCGAACATCAATAATTTCAGCAGTTCGATGCAACTATTTTGCCCCGAAATTAGCTCATCATCAGCGTATTATAAAAATACGATAAGATGTGACAACAAGGATTCACTTACTCGATATATCTTTGTGTAGCCTACAATCATAGGTAACGTTCATAAAAACACTTGTATGGTTGGAAGATATTAGCCGCACTTCATGACAATAAATGATTCGGACAAGATGAAAGTTTACATTGAATTGAAAATAACAGGAAAAATTGAAGTAATTTTTAATTTTGGATCTAAATTTTAATCCGAGTAACTGTTTACCTTGCTTACCGTTTCATACGACGATAAATTATGTAGGTAAACTGTCAATTAATGACAAACAAATGAACATTTTAGAAAGGGCCGGTTTTACAAAATTAGTGTCTATGATGAATGAAGAACATTTCCCGTAAAAGATGTATAGAAAATAAAATTTGAATTTTTCACAATTTGATTTACGTAGCTACATATTCATGTCGATTAAAGAATCCGTGGGAGCGAACCCATCGCTGATCAAAAATGGATAAAAAAAAATTGGAAACAATTGCTGTAAATCAAAGTATCCTGGAAACTACTATTGATTTGACTATTTCTTGATTCCGGTATAAATGCAATAATTTTGGCGCGTCTCTAAAACATTTTTTTTTCGACGAATTGCAAAAAAAAATCCAAGAGAACTTCAATAAAACTATGCTACAAAACTGTTGTTTCCCATGTTTTTTTTATATGCAGATTTCGATCCGCATTGTATGCAGAAACTCTGCACATCTGTTTCCAGCGTATAAATTGTAATATATGTAATTGTTTTCTTTTATGTAGTGTAGCCGGATTTTCTTGAATTTGAATCAATAAAATCACAACAACATTGTTAAATAATTTTCTTGGTTTATAGAAAAGAATCTGGGCCATACGGATTCTAAGCGCTGGTAACATTCTAATCTAGTATAATTTGAATAAGGCTCCCAAAAAAAAACGGATTCTGTTCACCGCCGGACGTCTAAATTAATGCAGGTTCATTCAGATTTGTCTGCGTTGATGTTTCGAATAAAATCTTAATGAAAGGGAAAATGCAAAATCGGGGCAGTGAAAGTAGAAAAAAGTAAATAGATGTGAAATAGCGAAAATCGATTATCCTAAATCTGGAATCTTTGTATTGCTGTAATCTGTAAATTACTTGTTCTTTAATGGTCACTTACACAAATGAATTACTTCAATTTGTTAATTCTTGTAGAATTTTTATTACTTTTACGCAGTCATTGATCGTATGTAAACTGGCAAACTATCACATTTTTATTATTTATTCCATATAAGTTTGTTGAATGACAATTACGGGAGCGTGATGTATATAAAATATAAATAAAAAAGAAATTTGAGAAACTTCTTTTTTAGAATTATAGAATTAAAATGACTATTTTTTGTTATTTATTACCTTTTAAGAAAACTAAAGTATTTACACACACACATTCAGGCCAAATATAAAACTCTATGACTAGTTTCCATTTTTTGTTATAAAATTTATAAATATTTGTTGTCGGTCAATGGCAAACATTAGTTTAATGAATAAAATGCCATTGGTTTGCTTTATATGCTAATCCAATATTTAAATAATATCACGAAGAGCTAAGACTTATTAGTTCTTTTTGCTCTTAAAAATGTCAAATCTGGATAAGACTATCCTAGGTTTTCAACATCTCAACATTTCGGAACTAATGTTGTGTGCCTCAGAAGACTTTTCCAACTAAACTTTTCAAATTTTGAAGCTTTCGCTATTCCCTCATAGATGCTAGATGAAAAGTCAATTTACGAGGTTACTTTTCGACAAATTTTCAATTTGTATGACGTACTGTTTAAAACATGTAGTATGCGTAGTATGTAAATGCAATTGAAAAACAAAAAATTTTCAGTTCCAGTGATTTTAAAAAAATCGCCCGTCATCGATTTTCAATATTCCAAATGCATTTCCCACAATGCTTCGTGCTTTGCTATGCATAACGTTAAAGTTTCTTTTTACTGTGGTTAGGTTGCCTTTTCTTACGGACGGTGTGATAATAGCTACCAATTCTAATGAACATTTCTATTCACTGTCACCTAATAGAAAAATCCATGAGGTGGGAATGGTTGTTTGCGATATAATTGTCTATTCGAGTATCCACAACAAATATTAATAAATTTACCAGAACTGTCGCATACTGCCATTAAATTAATGCTCTAATCAAGTTTAAGATTCATATATTGACTGTGTATTGCAGTAGGTACAACAATTTTTATGTGGTATCGATCGATAGTACTTAACGCTTTCGAAAATATTGAAGGGGCCGAAGACTATATGAATTTAACTTGGCAATTTGACTTACTTTAGTGCGAGCTTTACAAACATCAAGAATTTTGTGAACAATTGTTCTCACAGAATATCTTGATATATTGAAAATTATACCAGTGACCCTCTCCACTGGCCATCCAATATAGAAACACAGAAACTCGGAATTTTATTTAAAATTTGAAACCTTTAAAAGTTTGATGATGAGCGAAGACACCGCAAATTTTATTAAGCGAATTAGCAGACACTCAAGTGTTTGCAGATATAAGCATTATCATTAGCAAATACTTATATGCTTGTAAATTTCAGTTTTATTATAGTTTCTTGTTACCGACAAATAAAATAAAAAATTTCAAATTCACAAATTAAATATGAATATAAAAAGTTTAGTTTGATATAAGGCACAGTTGAATACTTTTAACCTAGTGATATCTATTTAAATATTGCATGAATTACTGGGTCTTACAAAAGTTTAGTTTGAAAAGTCTTCTGAGGCACACAGCATAAATACATTCTGCGAAAATAAAACATTGTAGAAAAAGATGTTCCGGGAACCAGCAGAAAGTAGGCATAGGTGACCTTAAAATTGTCCATTAAAGTCAGTTCTTAGCATAAACCTATCAATTAGAGATTGACTGTTTACTTCGAAAGTGAAATTTGCTGTTGGATCCATTGACCGATTCGCTAGCGGAGTGATTTTACCGCGGGCTATACCGCGTTATTTCTCCCGTTTTCCAAACTAAAGTCGTCTAAGTAAGCTTTTTCGTCAGCAAGGTTTGTTTAATGTTTATTAACGGAATATTGCTAATTGTTTTTGTTTTGCTTTTGGAGTAAAGTTATGCTTAGGATTTGTATCTCATGTAGGCACCAATGCAAGCACACAGCACTACTTTTATTGGGCAGGAGAAAGTGAGGAAGATGTGTAATGAGATAGATGTGAATAATTCAAAATTTCTGAAAAGCCAGAGAAATACAGCTGTAAAGTTAGCAGAAATGTTGTCTATCAAACAGACTTATTTGGCAACTGGCAATGTTTTTTTGGGTCAATGTGCTAGCGACGGAATGATCGAAATTGTTAATGAAGAAATCCTACAGAATATAGCGACAGAAATTGTTCCTGTATTTTTAGACGAAAATGAAATTATAGTGCCTGATAGTGAAATCTATGAAGATGAAGGTCGAAACGAAGAAGAAAACGGAATTAAGAAAATTGGAAAGTACATCAGCAGCAATCGAAAAGGCAAAGAGGAGAGGAATATATTAATTCAAAGGGAAAACTTTTACAAAAAAAAAAAAATTAAAACCAAAAAAAACTGTCAAAATTGTAAATTTAAATGCTCCGAAAAAATTAGTGAAGTTAAGCGGGAAATAATTTTCAAGCATTATTATACGTTAGATCGTTACAGCAAATATGACTTTATTTTAAAATACACAGGCGAAAGTGAAATTTGACGTCCGTCACAACCAACCCCAAGTCGAAGAATAAAAGCGTTCAGTTACTGTTTGGAAATTGCTGAATTGGAGTGCTGAAAGAAAAATGGATCAGGACAACGAAATCATTCCAGTATTATGCTTTGATTTACAAAACGTAATAAATTGTCCCAGATCCAATATTGGTTCCTTATTTTATAGTGCAAAGCTAAACGTCTACAATCTTACGGCGCACCATTCTACAACTAAACAAATTTACTGTTGTTTATGAACCGAATAAGTAAAAATTTTAGAGCAAGTTTACCAAGACAAAGGGTTTACCAAACTTGTCACCTGGAGCGATTCGTGCGTACCATAAAATAAAAACTCCATTATGGCAACGGCAATTTGAAAATTTATACATAGTCATTATGACATCGTCGAAATCACATATTAAGTATGTATTTGTATTGTTAGGTTAAATCACCCTGATTTATATTAAGGTGTACCAACCTCAGAATGTTTGTATTATGTTATATAAAGAAATAATAATAAAGGAAAAGGAGTCGTTGATAATATCGAGTGTAAGACAAAGACAGACGTTTTATTGTTTTAATTGAAAAACGTGTCTAGTGTTATAGTTCAGAAGTGGGATGAGCTAAAGCTTTATTAGTGATTGAATTTAAATATTAATTATTTAATTGAAAAACAGAAAATTATTAATATAAAATTACATTTATAAATTAATACAATTTATTGGCGATCGAATTAAATTGAATTTACTGAAAAATACAAAAATGGCTACTTTAATGGAAATTTTGTCATATACAGTGGCGGAATTGCAAGATAAGTTGCAACAAAGTAATTTGATTAGTGAAGGTTCTAAAAAGGAATTACAACAGCGAATGCTGGAAACCATGATTGAACAGAATGTTGAACAGAAATTGGTGTTAGCTGAGTCGGAGCGGCAAAATACCAAGCGAAAAGAGGATGAACAATTATCTCGTCAACAATTATCGTATAATATGATACGAGAAAAAATCGTGTGCGTGAGGGTGATGAGGATAGTTTAGACGAATCAGAGATAACTAGACGGTGGTAGGGTGGAATTAAGCTGCATAAAATGGTAGCACCATTTAAGGGAATTGAAGGTGAATCGTTCGAGCTATTTTCCGAATCAATTCGCAGATTGCTTAGAGGACCGTGCTCGTAATTGGTTTTTATATGACCCAAACAATTTAAAATTGAGTGTCGACGAAATACTACCGGAGTTGAATGATTTATTCAACACCAGAAAAAGTAAATCCATTCGAGGAAAGAGTTTGAAAACATTCAGAAGATTTTTACGCCTATTACACCAACAAGATGATTTTGGCGGTACCATTGAAGTTCGAGGACGACGAATTGGTAGATGGTATTATCGATGGTATCCAAAATATTGGATTACAAAATCAAGCACGATTACAGTGCTACTAAAAGCCAAAATAGTTATTGTTGGCATTCATAAAAATTGTAAAACCGTCGAATACAACGGTGAGAGGTAAATTTGAACAGTTCGATGATAAATCAAAGAGTGAAAAACAAGCCGGTATTGATTTCAAATCAGAACAACGTGAAGGTGGTAGTGTTAAGCAGTCAACTAGTTGGGGAATACGATGCTATAATTGCGGTGAGTGAGGACATCTTTCGAAAAAGTGTGAAAAACCGAAGCGCGCGAACAATTCATGTTTTCGATGCGGAGCAATAGGACACCAATTAGGGGAATGTCAAAACGAAAGGAAAAAACAAGTGAATAACATGAATGAGGGTGAAGAAATTGGGGTAACGCAAAACTGTTCCGTATTTGCGGATGAACATCCAATTCAAATGACGGCATTGATCGATTCTGGAAGGCCGGTAACTTTAGTTAAGGTGTGTAAAATAGTGAAACCTGAATTAATTAAACCAATCGGAGATAAAAAAGATTTAACGGGTAATTAATAATAGTAAAGTCAAGTGTATTGGTATTATAAATGTCAATGTTCTAATATTTGGGAATTTATATAATATTGTATGAAAAGGGAGATCAAACGAAACACGCTGATGCATTGAGTCGAATTTAGAGTGTCTTAGTAATTCACGATAACCCTTTTTGAGCAAACATTGGCCTTATTGCAATCACAAGATCCAAAGCTTGAAGAATTACGAAAGCAACTTGAGTTAGCTGAAAGTTTGCTTTATGAGCTACGAGATGGATTGATCTACAAAAAGATCAATAAAAATAAAATACGCTTTTTTGTGCCAGAGTCGATGCAAAATCAAGTGATTAAAAACTCTCACGATCTCATGGCGCATATTGGATTGAAGAAGACGATGGAGGTAATAGGAAGACATTATTGGTTTCCCAATATGTCCAGCATCGTAAAACAATACATCCAGAATTGCTTGAAATGTATTAAGTACAATTTACCAACGGGGAAGGTAGAAGGTTTTCTTCACAGCATTCCTAAAGGAGATCAACCTTTTGAAATCGTACATGCCGATTTTTATGGTCCGTTGGGCATGACTAAGCAAAAGAAGCGGTTTATATTGGGTATCATTGACGGTTTTTCGAAACATATTCGATTGTTTGCAACTAAAACCACGAGTGCTATATTTTAGACAGTTTAGACGTCCCGATAAAGTAATTACGGACAGAGGCAGTAATTTTACTTCGCATGAGTTTAAGAACTACTTAAAGCAAAATTGTGTACAACATATTTTGGTTGCTAGTGCCGCACCACATGCACATGGACAAATTGAACAATTTAATCGCACGTTAAAGCCTATGACAGCAAAATTGGTCGATGCCGAACGAAAAATCGAGTGGGACTAAGTCCTGGAACAAGTAGAGTTTGCGTACAACACTAGTGAGCATAGTACGACGAAACTGACACCATCCTTGATATTATTTGGAAGAAATCTGAGGGGTCCCGTAAATGATAAGCTTCGTGAATTTCTCGAAAGAGAAAACAAATTAGATGATGTTCCGGAAAACATTAACGCAATTCGGGAAACTGCCCGTATTAACATTGAAGCATCACAAGCGTATAGTCGAGAATATGTGAATAGTCATCGAAAGGAAACTGTTACATTTAATGAAGGTGATTTAATCGTCGTGAAGAATGTGGACACTACTCCAGGTATTAACAAAAAACTAATTCCAAAATACAGAGGGCCATATCAAGTTAAGAAAATACCATATAGGATGTCGGTGGATTCGCATTATAAGCCGGCCGTTTGAAGGTGTATATGACATTACTAGCATGAAACCATTTATTAAATTGTCAGGCTAACATTAATTGGTCGTTATTAATTATTAAAACCGAGACGGTTTCAGTTAGGTTAGCCGAATTGTTAGGTTAAACAACCCTGATTTATATTAAGGTGTACCAACCTCAGAATGTTTGTATTATGTTGTATAAAGAAATAATAATAAAGGAAAAGGAGTCGTTGATAATATCGAGTGTAAGACAGACGTTTTATTGTTTTAATTGAAAAACGGGTCTAGTGTTAAAGTATCCACTAAATTTAGTTTTATTTAAAAATTCAATAAAGATTTTATTTAAACAAATAGCTAAAACTATTTGAACAAATAGAACTTTGCTGTTTTCATAATTTCTCATAATTAAAGCAAAAAGGTTCTATCATGCAAATAGAACCTTTAAACTAAATTGAAAATCATAATAATTATGAAAAAGGTTCTATCCAAATAATTAAAATTCATTTTACAACTAATCAGATGGCCAAAGCTATGTTAAGTAGGTATCAAACTAATTTATAATGCTCATAAAATTTTACGTTTCAATAATTATTATTGTCATGTAAATAATTTAAAAGATATCACGATCCAAAAATTTGTTTGCGATTTTCTCAGTATTGAGTTTTATACAAATGGAACTACGCAAATTTTTACCCTTCGAGTAAAATTTTTTACCCTCAGGGTGTTTTTTTTTTTCCGAAAGAATTTAACATAAGTTGTAATACTCTGTGAGATATTAACGAAACCATTTTTTTAATCGGCAACCAAGCCCTTTTAAGAGAATAGAATTGACCAAAATGATTCTTCACTCAGTGCTTGGCATCACTGCGAACCATACGTGAATACATAATAATAAAACGGGAGCACCCCGAAATCTTGTATTACAAAATCTTGCAAGTACAAAATCTTGCATTTTTTAAAAATCATGCAAATCAAAATCTTGCCAAACCAAAATCTTGCAGTTATAAAATCTTGCAAGTACAAAATCTTGCATTTCAAAATTTTGCAGTTTTAGTATCTGTGCCTGTCTTTAGTATCTAACATAATATTGCGTATTGATAAAAGTCAATTGAAAATCGAAATAAGTCAGTTTTGAGTTTATATTAAATTATAGCAATTTTATTCACAAAAAAAAACAGAAGAAAAGTTATAATTGTATAATATAATTAAAAAGAAATTAAATAAAATAAATTGTACAGCAATTAAAAAAGGATAATATTATACCCGATTCTTTTTAAAAAATCAGTTTTACTGAGTCTTTCCCTTTTTTTAATGATACGTTTTATTTTTCATTTTTGATTATTGACTTTTTTTTCTTTGAAAGGCGTTCTCTGGATTTCACCTTATCAATTTGAGCTTTTGCCACAATTAGTTCCTTTGATAAATTTTCAATGATTCGGTATACTCCAGCATGCCGTTATCCAACCACAACTTTATAGCGTCGGTGCCAAGCTTCGACACTGTTTTCGGTCCGTGGGAAGTTTTCTGATCTTATATCTGCATCGGCAATAGACCAGAATTGTAGCATATATCTTGGTGTATGATTGAGGCCCCCAATACAATTTTTGTGGAACCACCGTCCAATTAATTTCGCTCCGCTGTTCTCATCAAATTGTTCATATAAATGTTGATAATATCCAGGTATTTCGTTTGGTGGAACGAAAGCCAAACTTTTCAGCACCCGAATTTGGATTGAAAAATCCTCAGAACTGGCGTATCTAGCCACAAACCGTTGCTTTTGTATCCTTCGCCAAATTATTTGCCCGAAGTGGAAAAGGCAACCTTTAATCGTTGCTTCGGGGAAAAATGTTGAAGCTGATGACACAATTGGCTTTTAAAAATCTGTTATGACTCTCCTTGGATTTAAATTAATACCCAGTTCCAAGCTGACTTTCTTTAAGTTAAAAAAAAATCTTTCATAAACCTTCAGAAATTTTTTGCTCATTAAGCAAAATATTAAAGGTATAATTTGCCCCTAAACACACCCGTGAATTGAAAAGAGTTGCCGCATGATGGATGGAACTACGTCGATAATTCCATCCATGATCCAGCAACTCGATTCCGCTAGTAACGCTAACGATGATTGCAATAAAAATAGGCAACTTTAATTTCATTTTATTATTGTTACTACTCGTATATGATTGCAATTATTATTATACAGTAGAATTTTATCAATGCGATTTGTTATCTTGCATAACAATTTCCCGTACATTTATAGAATCGCGCGAAGTTTTCTGATCCTACATCTGCATCGGCAATAGACCAGAATTGTGGCATATATATTGGTGTATGATTGAGGCTCCCAATATAATTTTTGTGGAACCACCGTGCAATTTTTCAGCAATTTGTTATCTTGCATAACAATTTCCCGTACATTTATAGAATCGCGCGCGCGATTCTATAAATGTACGGGAAATTGTTATGCAAGATTTTGTAATGCAAGATTTTGTAATGCAAGATTTTGTAATGCAAGATTTTGTAATGCAAGATTTTGTAATGCAAGATTTTGTAATGCAAGATTTTGAAATGCAAGATTTTGTAATGCAAGATTTTGTAATGCAAGATTAAGGGGCTAACCCTAATAAAACACAAATAATAGAATATCAGAATTAACGTTAATTATATTTTGTAACTGAATCTCACCTCTCCCTCATATACCATGTCATTTTATATATCTCCCAGTCCTAAACTTGCTTCAGCCTAATGGCGTGATATTATTTTAAAGGCGTCCCACAATAATTTCCTATTAAGGTTTATATACGACCTTATACCAAGAGAATTTATTACTCAATGGCGGGTATTACATTATCACATTTATATAATTATATAAATATAATTATATTTTTTTACAAAGAAAATATTGTTATATTAAGCTTCAAGAAGCTAAATATAACAGTATTTTCTTTGTAAAAAAATATAATTATATTTATATAATTATATAAATGTGATAATGTAATATCCGCCAATTTCAATTATTAAAATGTCACAAAATGTTAATAAAACGTCCAGGAGTGTGTTCACAAACTTTACATTGTAACGATATTGTAACAATAACATCCAGAAAGGCAGTATTTAGGAAGGTAGAAAATTACAATGGAAGTTTATGAACGCTTTGTGGTTATCATATTATTACAATGTAGAGTTTATGAATACATTCCAGATAAATGTCAACGTCACAAATATGGGAATGATGATTCAAATGACGTATTAAATTAGTTTTCGGTCACTTGGAAACTTTGAATTAGAATTGCCCTACAGCGTATAAATTCAAAAAATGTACGCAATATTTTACATAATGAGAATAAAATGTTTTTGAACTGATTTTTATTTAATAGCCTTAAACCAATATGGCGTGCGGCATATTTGATCAAGTTCGAACCGATCAAGAATCGAATCGAAGACCTTTGCTGGTCTAGTCCATTGCGTGACAATTAAACCATAAACCTTCTTACATATCATATTCAATTTTCATTGTCATAGTATTACATTACAGAGAGAGTCTACCGCCTTCTTTCTACACATTTGAAAAAAATTAATGTGTCACACTAGTAGCGTACATTTAGGCGATTATAACCCAACATTTTTCTGTGCTTTTATCGTACCATGAAGTACCATGAATTTTGTTGATTTATTTGACTCATAAATAAACAGACAACTTCATATTGTTGATTTTTTTTTGTGATGGTTACAGTGACGGAGGTCATCCACCTTTAGCCATAAAGAAAAGTTACCATAGCGGCGTGGACGCCTCTGTTTAACTTCGCACATGTAAATTATCATTATAAACTACACACTCAATAAACAGTTTTTTTTAAAGCAAAATTACGGTATTCCGCTGACATATCTATTAAACTATCAACAAATATATTAAAAAGATTAAATCTTACGCGATACTGAGACTCGTAAAATTAGTTTGAAAATTTCTAAATTTTATTTAACATAAGATGCGACAGTCACTAATATCCGTCATTTACTCATCTCACTGTACGTAAAATATTATTTTGTTTTAACCAGTTTCTATAAGCGGCTAAATCTATTTATTCTAAATTTTGGCACAATCCCAAATCAAATTTTTTATAAAAATCTTATTCACATACGTTTGTTATAATCGTCAGTCATCTTATATACATATGTATGTAGGTACATATGTACATTTGAATCATCTTATTGCAAAAATAGTAAGCGCGCAGGGATGGGTTTTTATAATTAGGAACTCCGCAAATTTTGCTTGAAGGTGAAATTTGTTATGATGACTTAGCACTAAAGTAACTTGCGCTACTGACAATTTTTTATTTTTTTTTTTATATATATTTAGAATCAACACTTTCGTGATTCAATACGATTTGATTTTTTGTTTTGTTTTGTTAATACCGCGCGACGTGAAATAAAAATAGTTGCAATTAAATTAATTTTGCGTAACAAAACATAAAATGAGTTAATACGATAGCTGTTACTGGTAAGTGCGCCGTCTGCACTTGAAATTTGTTGTAGCAAACGATGACAATAAAAATGAAAGTCCATCTGGATTGGACCGACATATAAAAAACAAGGGGTTTATGATTTGTTATCATTTTAAATGTTCGTGCCTGCGATGTGGTGGTTGGTATATTATAGATTTGAATTAATTTTTAATCGGTTAATAAAAATCAAATAAAATGTTTATAATAAATTCGAAAGAAACAAAAACCGCATGTTTGCACCTGGGGATTTATATCGGTTTATAGTGATGATTCAATAAATATGTGGTACTATACCTTCTGCTATTGAAATTTCAAACACAACAAAACTATAGATAAATAAACTATTGACCTAAAAATATAATAAATGCTTGTTAAAACGATGTCGACGAGTACAATTCAACAAGTGGAGAAAAAAACTATGTTCATCTACCTAGCTATGTACCTACATATCAATCGTTCAATAGATGATTGTAGATATTTATGTATGTATGTTTATACATTATATGTATATCACAGTTTCATTGTGCCACCACATAAATATATGCCTTTTTTACCAACATAAAAAATTGTACTCCTGTATACGCTATAATAATATCCATTCAAATTTATTTATAGATTTTGGAGAATGAATTTTCCAAACAAATTTCCTGTTCCTATTGAGTGTAAAGTAAACAAATTGATTTAACAAAATAAAATGAAAATCAATAAATAAAAAAAACATTTAGTATCTGTACATGAACATATTATGTGTACACGTTCGATTACGTTCGATATATAGTTTGGTTTAGATTTTACTATGCAACACATAAGAGTATTCAACACCGTGACGATTCAAGCTGTATACATTTTCCTTATAATTGTTACCATTAAAGCAATAAAGCAACAATGAAAGATATTGATCTGATTTGATTACACCTTAGACCAACGATTCTCAAGGTCCACCTTCTTATGAAAAGTTCGAACCATCAATTGCACCAAGATTTTTTTAGCTTATAATTGTGTTTTCCCAATGCTATTTTTTTGTTTTTTTTTTGTCTTTTGTGCCGGGAAGCGGTTTTCCCTCGCGAAACCAGCACAAAGTACAATATCATACAACTAGGGAGTGTAAAGAACATTACTGCTCAATTGTCTTCCATTATATTATTCTTAGCTGCTTTACACGTTGGTGATACCTAAATTCTACGGATTTCCTACGGATTACAAGACTTCAAAATTTTTGGCTGATTTATTAAAATTTGGAATTAACAAATATTATATATAACAATTCTTATAAGTTAACTATTTTTATTAAACGGCAGGATATCGCACAAGAAACTGATAAGTTTGAACCTAGTTTCACTTTTTATAAATATTAACATAAATGTGGACAATTTTTGATAGATGGTCAATCATAGGACTCTATACAAATATTTCTAAATAAAATTTTTTAGATCTTATGAAATTGTGTTTAAATTCACGCTATTTCAGCATATTCAACAGCTACTCGTTGCTATGGGTTCACCTTTGTCTCCTATAGTAGCTGATATTGTAATGGAAGTTCTACTTGATACCATACTGAGTTCCATCGATTTTCACATTTTATTTATAACAAAAAGTACGTTGATGATTTAGTAATTTAGCAATAATCGGTTTGGATTTACAGGAAGAAACAGAAGCGGACTCGAAATTACCAGTTTTGGATACCTTACTAATTCGGAAAAGTAATAGCAAAATTGATACTATTTGGTATGACCAAAAATTTTACTTTTGGTCGAATCCTAAATTTTAATAGTTTCTCCACGTTGAAGCAACTAATGAATTTGACCATTATTCAACTGTTGGCTTTTGGTTTTGTTTATCGTGTTAGTAAAAAATATTCTAAAATAATCTTGATATTCTCAAACAATTTTGAATATTTCCGAAAATTTCGAATACACTTAAAATCTTGAAAAACTTCATTGCTAAAAATAACTGCAAAACCTCGAAAAATCTCGCCTAATATCTATATATGGAAGGAAGTCGAAATATATGAATATAGTCGATCAATTTTACCAAGCAAATTTTATGTCATGTTCTATTGAATCAAAAAAAAATACATGGATCTAAAAATATTGAACTCTTCGTATTAGAAATTGAGCTCAGTTCAGATCTTTCTTAATCTAGATTAGTTTTTTGTGTCAATAGACCACGACATTAATTTGAATTTTTAATTTTTCTGAGATTTTGTTTCTTTTCCAAAACAATACAAGCTAACAATTTTTCCTGTCCGAAAATAAAACGGCGAAATTAAAACGAATGGTTCGCAAGAAAATGGCTTAATAGCTAAACTAATTGCTAATAAAATCATAAATTATAGAATTTCCAAAATTGATTAAAATTCTTAAAATCAAGAATCTTCTGTGTGATTCGGAACTGTTGCTGTTTTGCTTAAGTTGGCACCATTCACTAAATGATAGTTTCATTTGTATAAAAGTTTTCTTTTCAAACGAACTTAGCAAATTTTCGTGTAGTGCTAAAAATGAAGCAGATTACATGTAATTACTCGGGCATCTATTATCTTCAAGCAACCGAGAAGAAGTTATATATCTTCCCTTTCTACAAAGATTCCTGATAGTGATAAAGCGACTGGAGATAGTTCCCATTGTTCTTATTGGAGGGGCCGCTGATGTATAATGAATTGAATCTAATGACACGTAAACGCGGTTATTATTATTTTAAGTTCAGTGGAATGTAAATGAATTAATATATAAGAGATGAACATGTACAAGAATATAATAAAAAGAGACTTGTTATAAAGAACATATTGTTACGTTTTTGCCTTGTCACTCAAGGTTCGTATCACTGGATTGTGAACAATACAAAATCAATTAAATTTATCTCCAACGAATTTATTTATTTCACAAAATTTATTACAACACAGTTTATCAATCAAAATTCACAAAATCACTTTATATAAATTATTCTCAAATTTTACTGATCACTTTTACTTTTTATTTCGCACAAAAACACTTTTTAAATCACTTTTTAATTCCTTTTTAATCTTTATACTATCGCTTACCAATTATTACTGATCCAATTCGGTTTCGTTTGCCTTTTTATATACACAAACCAAACTTCTAGAAAGCTCATGATTTTTCTAGTTAGAATAGTGTATAACAATTGTATCATGGAAAATTCCATTTAGAACAGTTTAACATTGAGTTATTAATTTTAACTTATTCTATTACACACTAGGTGTCACCGTCACACTACCCCCCACCTAAGCCTGTTCGTCCCGAACAGGACCCAAATCACCTCCTCTGTATAGGGCTAGCCTCTCCAAATGCACCACCTTTGGTTTACCTCGATGTCCCTTCCGTATCCGATAAACCACGTCGTTCATCCTTGTGATGACAGTATAAGGCCCTTCCCATGCTGGTTGCAGCTTCGGTGATAATCCCTTTTTCCGTTGCGGGTTGTGAAGCCATACTAATTGCCATTCCTGGAAGCCCTGGTTATTTGCTCGTATGTCATATCGAGCCTTCATCCGGTCACTTGACATCCGTATTTTCTCCCGTACAAATTGATGAATCTCATTAAGTTCCTCTTTCATTCGGTCTACGTAATCTTGTCCACATAAAGCCGATGATGGTACAGCCCCAAACTTTAGATCTCCAGGTAACCGTAGATTATCTCCAAATAACGTTTTAGCTGGTGTCATTCCGGTTGTGTCATGTATTGCTGATCGATAGGCCATCAGAAACATCGGTATATGTCGATCCCAGTTACGTTGGTTTTTCTCAACGACCTTTGCTAGATATTCCTCCAATGTACCATTGAATCTTTCCACCATACCGTCAGACTGTGGATGCAAAGGCGTTGTTCTCGTTTTATTTATACCGAGCATCTGGCATATTTCTTGAAACACCACCGATTCAAAATTCCGTCCTTGATCGGTATGAATCTCCATCGGCACTCCAAATCTGCTAATCCAATTGTTTACCACGGCATCAGCTATTGTTGTCGTCTCCTGATTGGGAATGGGGTACACCTCCGGCCATTTGCTGAAATAATCCATGATTACTAGCACATATTTGTTGCCGCTCTCAGTGGTGGGAAATGGGCCCGCTACATCCATTGCAATTCTTTCGAATGGTGCTCCAACGTTATATTGCTTCATGGTTCCACGACTTTTGCGTGCGGGTCCTTTCACCGCCGCACATTGGTCACATTTTTGGCACCATTCTATCACAGACTGCCTACATCCTGCCCAGTAGAATCGTTGGCGTATCTTTGCTAGAGTTTTATTAATTCCAAGGTGGCCCCCACTTGCTCCTCCATGATACTCATTCAGAATTTCTACAATCCGGCACTTTGGTATCACCAGCAACAATTGCTTCACTTTGCCATCCGTGCTTTCCCACAATCGTTTTAAACAGCCATTCTCAAGACGGAGGCTATCCCATTGAGCCCAATAAGCCTTGACAATGGGAGTTTTGTCCGCGATCTCGCTCCAAGTTGGCCGGTGTTCCTTTTCCTTCCATTCCATTATAACTGATAAATCCGTATCATCCAATTGCTCTTTCCTGATCATTTCGTCGGTCCACTCCTCATCAGGCAGCACTTGCGTAAGCCTAACGTCGATGATGCCTTCCTTTGCTTCAACATGGCCACAATGTTTACATTCTACTGGACACGGCCGTCTTGATAATGCGTCGGCATTTCTGTGTGCACTTCCCTTCCGATGTTCAATTTGGAAATCGTAGCTTTGAAGACGTTCGATCCAGCGTGCTACTTGTCCCTCTGGATTCTTAAATTGTAACAGCCACCGTAAAGCGCCGTGATCTGTCCGTAAATGGAATTTTTGGCCATAAAGATACTTATGGAAATGCTTGACACACTCCACTATGGCCAACAATTCTTTCCGTGTCACGCAGTAATTACGCTCCGGTTTTGATAATGTTTTGGAGAAGTACGCAATAACTCTTTCTTGACCATTAATTTTCTGTGATAACACACCTCCTATACCGTCATTACTTGCATCGGTGTCCAAAATAAATTTCACGTTGGGTATAGGGTACGCGAGGATTGGCGCGGCACACAACCGTCTCCTTAGTTCCACGAATGCTTCTTCCTGGTCATTCTTCCATTCGAATGCCTTGTTCTTCCTGGTCAACTCGTGTAAACTCTTGGCGATGTTGGCGAATCCTGGCACGAAGCGTCTATAATAGGTGCACAATCCCAGAAAGCTTCGTAATTCGTGTAAATTTTTAGGTCTCGGCCAGTTCTTTACCGCTGCGATCTTTTCTTCGTCAGTGTGAATTCCATTAATCGTTACGAGATGACCCAAATATTTAACTTCAGTTCTGAACAACTTACACTTCTTTGGACTTAACTTCAATCCGGCGGCCTGTATCCGATCTAAAACTTCCGCCAAGTTCTTTAGATGCTCGTCAAAATCCTTCCCCATAACGATGATGTCGTCCAGATATATTAGGCAAGTCTTCCAATGTAATCCCTTTAACACGCGCTCCATTAATCGTTCAAAAGTCGCAGGGGCATTACATAATCCGAACGGCATAACATTAAATTGCCAAAGTCCGTTACCCACACTGAACGCTGTTTTCTCGCGATCTTCCTCATGGACTTCCACCTGCCAATAGCCGCTTTGTAGATCTAATGTCGAAAATATTTGAGCACCCGATAATGTGTCTAACGTGTCATCGATCCTTGGCAGTGGGTAGCTATCTTTTTTCGTCACAGCATTGAGTTTTCGATAATCAACGCAAAATCTCATGCTACCGTCCTTCTTCTCGACCAATACTACCGGTGAGCTCCATGGGCTATTAGATGGTTCAATTACTCCTGCTGCCTGCATATCTGTTACCATTCGATTGACTTCTTCTTGTTTTGCCAAAGGTAGCCTCCTGGGTGGTTGACGAATTGGCATCTCTGCTCCCGTATCAATGCGGTGCTTTACCATTGAGGTCCTTCCGTTATTATCCGATGTACTGCAGAATATGAACGTGTACCGTTTGAGTAGTTGATGTGCAGAATTTTTCTGTGCCTCGGTAAGATCTTCGGTCCATTTCTGCATAAGTTGTTCTACCATTTCTTTCTGCCCTTGCATGTCGGCTTTTTTTAACCGGACTTCTCTGTTCACACTTTACTATAGTTGAAACCTCGTTACATTTTCCGATGACTGTTCCTTTCTTGATGGTTTTCGTCTTATCCGAGAGATTTAGAGTCCTAATTGGTACTCTATAGTCGTTGTCTGGTTTAACTAGGGCTTTCCCGATTATAATTTCCTTGGCTCCGTTCTCCTCTTCGTTAGCTTCCACAACCCACAACCTGGGTGACCCAGAACCTCCCTCCAATTTTCCCCATAGGATCGTCTCCGAATTCGGTGGCAGCTTCTCCCGATGATCAATAATAATTCGCCTGATAGTTGCTCCGGCACTGCTAGATTGAAGTGGCAACTCGATGTTATCGTAACTTAAAACTCCTCGTCCAACATCCACCACGAAGCCATTTGCCCTCATGAAGTCCATCCCCATTATGACTTCATCCACAATATCTGCAATCAGTACTTCGTGTTGGAAAAGAGTTCTCCCGATTTTTATTTTCACGATCTTTTTGCCTTTTATTATTGAACTATCTCCAGTTGCTGTTTGTAACTTCAATCCATTAGCTGGTTGTACATCTCCATCGATCAGATCTTTACGGACAATCGTGCGATTTGCTCCCGTATCCAGAGTGATGATGCAATCCGTGCCATCAATGTCGCCTTTGATTGTTAAGCTGTCACCGCCCCTTGCTACTTTCGAAACGCGGATGGAGGTTATGGGGCAATCGGTTGTGGGAGTCAGCTTCTGCCCCTTTAAGCTGACTCGTTGTAGTTTAACGGCTCCGCCGTCATTTGGCCTTCTTGCCTAGCCAACGCCTGCTCCCCGCTTGGTCGTCGCTGCATAGGAGATGGTGATCTTCCCCTTTTTCTTCTTAATTCCCAGCAGTCGCGAGAGATGTGACCGACCTTATCACATGCCCAACATTTGATTTTGCCGCTTCCATCTCGGTATCTTGGTGTTGACCGCTCGTTGTTTATGCTTGTATCGATTTCTACTCGGCGTATTTTCATTGACGGTTTGGTGATGGCTTGTGCAGTTTCATTTGTTAACGCACAAGCGATGGTTTCCGCAAAGGTTGCTTTAGGTGACAACATCACCGCCCTGCGTGTCTCTGGATCTCGAATGCCGTCAATGAATGCGTCAATTTTTAGCCTTTCCATATAATCGGCCGATGTACTGGTATGTGCTAGATGTACTAATCGCTCGATTGCCGATGAAAATTCCTGTAGCGATTCTCCTCCCTTTTGATAGCGGCTTTTCAATTCCATACGAAAGATTTCCCGCTTGTGGTCACTGCCGTACTTCCGATCCAGCGCCTTCATAATTTCGAGATAACTGTTGCGATCTTTTTCCGGGATTGTTTGTAAGGCCTCCGCTGCTTCACCTTTAAGGGCCACTATTAACGCTGCGACAAGATGTTCATCATTCCAACGGTTTTGATTGGCTGCCGTTTCAAATTGAAATTTGAAAATGCCGAAAGATGTTGTACCGTCGAATGTTGGTGGCTTTAATTTAATCGATTGAACGGTTTGAACCACTTGCGTCGTTGTTCCACTTGCCTTGACATCAGTTAGATCTTTCTCGAGGCGTTGAAATTTTTCCACAACTTGTTGAACCTTCATTTCTAATTTTCCTTCAACCTGTTGAATCTCCGTTTGCAATTTCTCTTCAACATGTTGAACCTTCGTTTCTAATTTTTCGTCAACCTTTTGAATCTCCATTTGCAGCTTCTCCACTTCGCCGTGTATGTTAGTAGATAATTCTTGAATTTTCTCGTCCATATTCTTTTGACCTTCGGCGATTTCCCCCATCTGACGCTCTATAATTTGGTTTGACTGTCTAATTTCGCCCATCTGTTCTTTCATTTCGTATTTAATTTCTCCTAGCTGTCGTTCGTTCTGTTGTTTCATTAGACTCATCTGTCCCGTCATCTGGTTCATAGCAGCTATTAACTGCGACAAATCGAAACTTCCAGAATGTTCTTGTGTCTTTTCGACCAACGGTTGTTTATCTTCTGCTTTCTGCTCTACGGTTGCCGCATCCGTTACTTTCTCTCCAAAATCATGATGTTCCGCGTCCAGCCCTTCTTTCTCCATGGCATCACGTAGTCGCGCTTGTAAAGCTGCTTTACCACCATCAGTAGCCAAACCCCGTTTCTCAAGTTCGCTCTTTAATTCTGGAACTTTTAATTCGCTGAGAATCATTTTCTTTATCTTTTTATTCACAATCCCACCGCTGTCACCAATTTGTTACGTTTTTGCCTTGTCACTCAAGGTTCGTATCACTGGATTGTGAATAATACAAAATCAATTAAATTTATCTCCAACGAATTTATTTATTTCACAAAATTTATTACAACACAGTTTATCAATCAAAATTCACAAAATCACTTTATATAAATTATTCTCAAATTTTACTGATCACTTTTACTTTTTATTTCGCACAAAAACACTTTTTAAATCACTTTTTAATTCCTTTTTAATCTTTATACTATCGCTTACCAATTATTACTGATCCAATTCGGTTTCGTTTGCCTTTTTATATACACAAACCAAACTTCTAGAAAGCTCATGATTTTTCTAGTTAGAATAGTGTATAACAATTGTATCATGGAAAATTCCATTTAGAACAGTTTAACATTGAGTTATTAATTTTAACTTATTCTATTACACACTAGGTGTCACCGTCACAATATTATATTGTATTTTTATTAATAATCACCGTAAACGGGTTTATAACATGGCGCAGTTGGTTTTGTTTAAAAAAAAAAAAAAAAAATGTATGCCAACTAAAAAACGGTGAAAGACGTGAAGTAAAAATAGTTTAAAAAAAAGAAAAAAAAAGTAAAATAATAAAATAAAAAAATCAATTGTAAAAATCGACAATTGAAAACGTAAGCACAAGAAAAGAAAAAGTACGCCATTTTGCTAAAATTTGACCAAAATTAAAAATTGTAATGGAGAATATGAAAAGGCCAGCACCTTTAACAATTAAAGGAAATTTACAATTAAATTGGCAGAAGTTTAAAAGGCAGTTTGATATTTTCATGATTGCTACGGGCTGCAACACAAAAGAAGATCAGGTCAAAGTAGTGGTATTTAGAAACTTAGTGGGCGAAGAAGCTAACGCAATATTGGACACATTGGGCATTCAAAAGATAGAAGAAGCCAAATTAGAAGACGTCATCAAGGAATTCAAAAAATATTGTGTACCTAAAATAAATTTATTGAGATACCATTTTTATAATCGACGACAACAAGAAAATTAAACGTGTGATAATTTTTTGACAGACCTGAAAACATTGTCAGAAAATTGTGAATTCGGAACGTTGAAGGACAGCATAATACGAGACAGGATCGTGTTTGGTTTAAAAGACACAGGACTTCAGGAAAAGCTGCTGAAATTAGGAAATCCAACGTTGATCGAAACAGTTGATAAGTGTAGGATGGAAGAACGCTCTTCAATGCAGGCAAGAGAAATACAAAAAACAACAGAAACTGAAATAAATGAGGTTAGAAAATTTACTATAATTATAATAAAAATTTAGATTATAATAAAGTTAAGTTTAATTCGATGAATAAATCGAAAGCGGGTAGAAAAGAGCAAAAACCATCACAATCGGGGGATTCGGTAGAAGTAAAAATGATAAATTCCAAAAAATGTAACGAGCGACACGCGTGGGGAAAATGCCCAGCTTATGGATTTAGATGTAAGAAATGCAAGTCGTGGCATCATTTTACAAAATGTTGCAGGTCTAAAAGAGTTGATGAGTTACAAGAGCGGAATGATTGTGATGATTTTTGTATCGATAGTATTTGATATCCAGGGCATAAGGGGTCCTGAAATAAAAGATGAAATTGAGATAGATAAAAAGAATAGAAGTGTTTTGTCAATAACACAGAATAATAAGGGATGGTTTGAAAATTTATTAATAAACGAAAAACAAATTTTGTTTAAAATAGACACGGGGGCGGATGTAAATATACTTCCAATAGACATATATGAAAAAATAAAAGGCGATAGTAAGATACAGGAGATTTTAATGGCGTATGGGGGGTCGAAAATAATTTCTTTAGGGAAAGTAAGGTTAAGCGTGACATATAATGATATTGGGAAAATTGAACTTTTCATTGTAGTTGATGCGAATTTAACTCCCATAATTGGTTTAGAGACTATTAAAAGTTTAAAAGTAATTAAAACTGTTAATGTAATTACAAACGAAAAAGAAAATTTTGTTAAAGAAAATTCAGAATTTTTTATAGGTCTAGGGAGATTTCCTGAAAAATTAAAAATAGTCCTAAAGGAGAATGCTCATCCAGTGTCTAGACCCCCACGTAGGATTCCGATTGCTATAAAAGAAAAACTCAAACAAGCAATAGAAAAACTTCAAAACAATAACATAATACAATCATTAAAAGAACCCACTGAGTGGGTGAGCAATTTGGTAGTAGTTGAGAAACCGGATGGCTCGATGAGAATTTGTTTAGATCCCAAGTATTTGAACGAAGCGATTAAAAAAGACTATTACGAAATACCAAGGTTAGAGAATCTTGCGGCAAAATTAACAGGTGCAAATGTATTTTCTGTTTTAGACCTTAAGGACGGATTTTATCAGATTGAGTTGGACGAATATTCGAAAAAACTTTGTTCGTTTAGTTCACCTTGGTATAAATATAGCACTGGAAACTTTTCAAAAGTTAAATGAAAAAAATTTTGGAGATATTTCGGGAATTCTTATTTACATGAATGACATACTGATATATGGTTGTAATGAAAAAGAACATGATGAAAGATTGTTGAAAGTAGTCAAGAGGGCTAAAGAATTGAATATAAAATTCAATAAAACAAAAATTCAATACAAAGTGGACAAAGTCAGGTTTCTAGGGCATGTGTTTAGTCGGGATGATATAAGTAATGATCCAAATAGAGTCAAAGCAATAACAGAAATGCCAGATCCAACCAATAGGAAGGAATTACAAAGATTCCTCGGAATGATAAACTATATGCGGAGTTTCATTCCAAATCTGGCTAGTCATACTGAACCTTTACGACAGTTGCTGAAAAAGAATAATGAATTCTTATGGTTAGATAGTCATACAAAGTCGATAAAAAATTTAAAACATATGATCGTTAAGTCACCCATTTTACAGCCTTTCAATGAAAAGGAAAAAATAGTGATACAGACAGATGGCAGCCAGTATGGCTTAGGGTGTGTATTGTTACAGAATCGAAAACCTGTAGCTTATGCATCCAGGAGCTTAACAGCAATGGAACAACAGTATGCTCAGGTGGAAAAAGAATTGCTAGCTGTAATCTATTCGTGTGCAAAATTTCATTATTTTATATACGGAAGAAAAGTCGAGATTCATTCTAATCATAAACCCTTAGTAAGTATAATGAAAAAAGAATTAGGAAAAATAAATTCGTCACGTCTTCAGAGAATGAAGATGAAACTGCTAGTATATGAGATTGAGTTAAAGTATGTCCCGCGTAAATAAATGCATATAGCTGACCATCTGTCCAGATCATTTTTAATAGATGAATCACAGAATGAGTTTAGAGAGTACGAGGAAGTCGTTCATTCTGTAAACATGATAGAGTTGAATAAACAAAAAATGGTGATGGAGACTTCAAGGGACAAAGTCTTAAATCAAATCTTGAATGTATATCAGAATGGTTGGCCTAAGGATAAGAGATTTCACCTTGAGGAGGTAAAGCCATTTTGGAAATTTCGACAGGATATATTTTGTGATGAGGGGATAGTATACTTAAACGATCGAATAGTGGTACCAAAAATATTACGTAGACATATGTTGGAAAAGTTTCATGAAGCTCATGTTGGTATAAGCAAGACAAAACCAAGAGCACGACACATTTTATATTTGCCCGGAATCGACAATGATATAGAGGATTTCATCAATAAATGTAGAGTATGTGAGAAATATAGGTCTTCTAATTCATATTTGGAAATCGCACTCATCTCTCAAGGGCCAATATCGGCCATTGCTAACAATGATGGCAAAGGTTTGGCTGGCACATGGAATAAACCTCTAAATTACCTAGTTAAAAACCCCAATCCATACGAATCGTTCGTTTAATAAAAATTCTACAAATTAATTTTTGGAAATCGCATTCATCTCTCAAGGGCCAATATCGGCCATTGCCAACAATGATGACAAAGGTTTGGCTGGCACATGGAATAAGCCTCTAAATTACCTAGTTAAAAAATTCTAATCCATACGAATCGTTTGTTTAATAAAAATTCTACAAATTAATTTTTTGGAAATCGCACTCATCCCTCAAGGGCCAATATCGGCCATTGCCAACAATGATGACAAAGGTTTGGCTAACATATGGAATAGGCCTCTAAATTACCTAGTTAAAAAACCCTAATCCATACGAATCGTTCGTTTAATAAAAATTCTACAAATTTTTTGGAAATCGGACTCATCTTTCAAAGGCCAATATCGGCCATTGCCAACAATGATGACAAAGGTTTGGCTAACACATGGAATAGGCCTCTAAATTACCTAGTTAAAAAACCCTAATCCATACGAATAGTTCGTTTAATAAAAATTCTACAAATTAATTTTTGGAAATCGCACTCATCTCTCAAACGCCAATATCAGCCATTGCCAACAATGATGACAAAGGTTTGGCTAACATATGGAATAGGCCTCTAAATTACCTAGTTAAAAAACCCTAATCCATACGAATCGTTCGTTTAATAAAAATTCTACAAATTAATTTTTGGAAATCGCACTCATCTCTCAAAGGCCAATATCGGCCATTGCCAACAATGATGGCAAAGGTTTGGCTGGCACATGGAATAAGCCTCTAAATTACCTAGTTAAAAAACCCTAATCCATACGAATCGTTCGTTTAATAAAAATTCTACAAATTTTTTGGAAATCGCATTCATCTCTCAAAGGCCAATATCGGTCATTGCCAACAATGATGACAAAGGTTTGGCTAACACATGGAATAGGCCTCTAAATTACCTAGTTAAAAAACCCTAATCCATACGAATCGTTCGTTTAATAAAAATTCTACAAATTTTTTGGAAATCGCACTCATCTCTCGAAGGCCAATATCGGCCATTGCCAACAATGATGACAAACGTTTGGCTGGCACATGGAATAAGCCTCTAAATTACCTAGTTAAAAAACCCTAATCCATACGAATCGTTCGTTTAATAAAAATTCTACAAATTAATTTTTTGGAAATCGCATTCATCTCTCAAGGGCCAATATCGGCCATTGCCAACAATGATAACAAAAGTTTGGGTAACACATGGAATAAGCCTCTAAATTACCTAGTTAAAAAACCCTAATCCATACGAATCGTTCGTTTATTAAAAATTCTACAAATTTTTTGGAAATCGCACTCATCTCTCAAAGGCCAATATCGGCCATTGCCAACAATGATGACAAAGGTTTGGCTAACACATGGAATAGGCCTCTAAATTACCTAGTTAAAAAACCCTAATCCATACGAATCGTTCGTTTAATAAAAATTCTACAAATTAATTTTTTGGAAATCGCACTCATCTCTCAAGGGCCAATATCGGCCATTGCCAACAATGATGACAAACGTTTGGCTGGCACATGGAATAAGCCTCTAAATTACCTAGTTAAAAAACCCTAATCCATACGAATCGTTCGTTTAATAAAAATTCTACAAATTAATTTTTTGGAAATCGCATTCATCTCTCAAGGGCCAATATCGGCCATTGCCAACAATGATAACAAAAGTTTGGGTAACACATGGAATAAGCCTCTAAATTACCTAGTTAAAAAACCCTAATCCATACGAATCGTTCGTTTAATAAAAATTCTACAAATTAATTTTTGGAAATCGCACTCATCTCTCAAAGGCCAATATCGGCCATTGCCAACAATGATGGCAAAGGTTTGGCTGGCACATGGAATAAGCCTCTAAATTACCTAGTTAAAAAACCCTAATCCATACGAATCGTTCGTTTAATAAAAATTCTACAAATTTTTTGGAAATCGCATTCATCTCTCAAAGGCCAATATCGGTCATTGCCAACAATGATGACAAAGGTTTGGCTAACACATGGAATAGGCCTCTAAATTACCTAGTTAAAAAACCCTAATCCATACGAATCGTTCGTTTAATAAAAATTCTACAAATTTTTTGGAAATCGCACTCATCTCTCGAAGGCCAATATCGGCCATTGCCAACAATGATGACAAACGTTTGGCTGGCACATGGAATAAGCCTCTAAATTACCTAGTTAAAAAACCCTAATCCATACGAATCGTTCGTTTAATAAAAATTCTACAAATTAATTTTTTGGAAATCGCATTCATCTCTCAAGGGCCAATATCGGCCATTGCCAACAATGATAACAAAAGTTTGGGTAACACATGGAATAAGCCTCTAAATTACCTAGTTAAAAAACCCTAATCCATACGAATCGTTCGTTTATTAAAAATTCTACAAATTTTTTGGAAATCGCACTCATCTCTCAAAGGCCAATATCGGCCATTGCCAACAATGATGACAAAGGTTTGGCTAACACATGGAATAGGCCTCTAAATTACCTAGTTAAAAAACCCTAATCCATACGAATCGTTCGTTTAATAAAAATTCTACAAATTAATTTTTTGGAAATCGCACTCATCTCTCAAGGGCCAATATCGGCCATTGCCAACAATGATGACAAACGTTTGGCTGGCACATGGAATAAGCCTCTAAATTACCTAGTTAAAAAACCCTAATCCATACGAATCGTTCGTTTATTAAAAATTCTACAAATTTTTTGGAAATCGCACTCATCTCTCAAAGGCCAATATCGGCCATTGCCAACAATGATGACAAAGGTTTGGCTAACACATGGAATAGGCCTCTAAATTACCTAGTTAAAAAACCCTAATCCATACGAATCGTTCGTTTAATAAAAATTCTACAAATTTTTTGGAAATCGCATTCATCTCTCAAAGGCCAATATCGGTCATTGCCAACAATGATGACAAAGGTTTGGCTAACACATGGAATAGGCCTCTAAATTACCTAGTTAAAAAACCCTAATCCATACGAATCGTTCGTTTAATAAAAATTCTACAATGCAATTTTTTGGAAATCGCACTCATCTCTCAAGGGCCAATATCGACCATTGCCAACAATGATGACAAAGCTAACACATGATGACATTGCCAACAATGAAGAAATGGGATAAAAAGTCAAAGAAATTGGTCTTCGTGGGATTTCCTGAAGGTGCAAAAGGCTATCGTTGTGTCAATCCGATCAGTAAGAAACTTGATATCAGTCGAGATGTTGCTTTTATAAACGAAAGTGGTTCTGATCAAGTTGTTGTAACAGAAGATTCAGGTGATTTAGAATTAAAGGAGGTATCAAATGAAGTGAGGGACAACGAACAAAGTGTTCCCACAATCAACAATGAACTCGTTACCACAACTCCTGCAAAATCAACTAGTGAGCCCATCGAAAGTGAATTTGAAGAAACATTGGTTCCATTTGACAGTTCAATTGAAACGATATATGATGACGCAAATGATAAAACCTATGAACACAGTGGTAGTGTTACACCACAACAAACAGTTCGAAGAACAAGTCGTACACCAAAGCAAAAAAAATTTGATGGATATGTTACATATGGTGCCTGTGGTTTACTTGCTCAAGTAGATGAGCAGATAACATATAATGAGGCGTTGAATAATGAAAACTGTGAACAATGGAAATCGGCCATACAAGAAGAAGTTAGTTCGTTAGTCGAAAATGGGACTTGGCAGTTGGTCGATTTGGGGAATCAAAATGGGTGTTTAAACTCAAGCGTGACGAATCTGAAAATGTTACTAGATTTAAAGCAAGATTAGTTGCGAAAGGTTGCTCGCAGGTCTATGGGATCGATTATGAAGAAGTGTATTCACCAGTGGTACATTACTCATCGATTCGTTTTGTCATTGCACTTGCTGTCAAAATATGTTTGAAGATTGATCAGATGGATGTAGTAGTGTCAGCATTTTTGCAGGGTGATTTAAATGAAGACATATATGGTTCAACCGGAAGGCTTTCACGATGGTAAAAATAAAGTCTGTAAGTTAAATAAGGCGATATATGGTCTTAAACAAAGTGGGCGAGTATGGAACGAGAAATTAACAAAGATGTTAAAGACATACGGCTTAAAGAAATCAATAAATGATCCGTGTGTGTTCTTTAATCATGATCTGTCTTTGATCATTACGATCTATGTTGATGACTTCCTGATTTTTTTGGAAAAATCAAGTCATGTTGAACAAATTGAAAGAGGCGTTATGCAATGCATTTAAGATGAAAGACATGGGCATTGCAACTACATGTATTGGTTTGCATGTTACGTACGAGAATAATGGAATTGCCCTTGATCAAAAATCGTATATATCAGAAGTGATTGGTCGATTTGGTATGGCAAATTCATATCCAGTTGCAACACCCAGTGATCCATGTCAAAAGCTGTCTATTGCAATGTGCCCAACAACTGAAGAAGAAAAAGAAGAAATGATGACAATTCCTTATCAGTCATTAGTTGGTTGTTTGTTATTCATTGCACAAGGAAGTCGGCCAGAAATTGCATATGCAGTAAATGATGTGAGTCGTTTCAACTCGAATTACGGACGACCACACTGGACCGCTGTAAAGAGGATATTAAGATATCTAAAAGGAACATTAGATTACAAATTTCGTTATTCAAAATCTGATGTAAAGCATTTAACCGGATATTGCGATGCAGATTGGGCATCAGACGACGCTCTTGTAATGGTTAGGTTTTTCAACTAAGTAATGGTGCTATAACCTGGAATAGCAAACGGCAAAGTACTATCGCACTTTCGAATACGGAAGCTGAATACATAGCCGCATCATGGACGGTTAGAGAAGCGATTTGGTTACAAAATTTTGGTCGTGAATTAGATCCAGACATCGCTCAACCAGCTCATATTCAGATGGACAATCAAAGTGCCATCAATTTATCAAAATCGGATGGCTACAATCAAAGAACGAAACAGGTATCATCATTTGCGACAGAAAATTGAAGATGGTACAGTCAATTTAACTTATTGTATGTTTCAACCGACGACAACGCAGCAGATGTTCTTACCAAGGCTGTTAGTGGACCAAAGACGAAATTATGCTCAGTAAAGATGGGATTGAATTAATGAAGCAATAAAAAAAAAAAAAAAATGTAACACAAAATGACAAGTAATTTCATATTCAATTTTTTTTATTGAGTGAGGGTGTTATAAATTTAGCATGTTTTAGTATTGCCAGCCCTCAATTTATTGTTAACACTAATCTAAATAAAGCGGGACATTTGGTCTCTTACAAATAAAATGTCAAACTACACTGACGGGTTTTTTACATTCGTTCTTATGCTAGAAATTATTTGACAAGTTTTGTTTTGACAGCATAGCTTGTATTAACTACTATAATATTCAAAAATAATTATACTTCAATTTCCAAAAAAGAAGGGGCTCACGCAATGTCTATTATGGTTAATCTTTCTTCTGTGGCTTAACAAAAACCTTCCCGCAAAATTTCGACCAAAACTATTAAATACTTGTGAGAATGGGGCGGAGGCAAGACAAAAGTAACAAAAATGTATGACTGCAAGGACGGATGATTGAAGTCCTGCTAATCTAATTCACCAACAAATGTAC
This sequence comes from Tipula vernalis, assembly GCA_958295665.1. Lineage (NCBI taxonomy): Eukaryota > Metazoa > Arthropoda > Insecta > Diptera > Tipulidae > Tipula > Tipula vernalis. The sequence continues at coordinate 96,207,063 of OY282560.1, forward strand.
CTACAAATCTGGAACAACATTTTTTCGCGCACGTAAAATATTCACCCATTATAACTTCGTTATAGTGGTAAAAGTAAAAATAGGACACATTTTTTGTTTAATAAAACCAACACTGATTCATGAATTGATATCATTGAATTGCAATTAGAAAATTTCCTCGAGAAAAATAAATTTTCTTTTGTGGTTTTGTTTATTAATCACACAGGTTATTTGTAAATGACTTTTGGGCCAAAAATATGTCATAATACACTTTTGATATTCCTACTGACGCTTAACAAGTAAAAATAACGAAGAAAATATTTCGTGTGAAAATTCATTTATTTTTTATTCAGTTGTTTAAAATTTAAATGAAATGATAATAATGTAGGTACAAGCAACTTCATATAAACTCATAAAAATACATCTTTTATACATAGTATAATGTACGTACGTTTTTTTTATTTATAAATATCAACAAAAGTCCAAATGTAACAGATTTCGGATTTTAGTTCATCGAGAGAAGCATGCATGACGTTTGTATACTGTATAGTACGAGTTTACCAGATTACTAATTAAATAAAACTCGTGTCAACAAAAGTCGATAGCCGCATTTATGTGTATAGAGTGTACGCACGCAGCCGAGTATATGACTTGAATTTTCCGCACCCATACATTTTTAAAATCACATAGATCAAAAATACCTTTGCATATGCGATATGTACGACATACTCTTGGAAAACAACGAGCGAGAAAATTCGGTGTGTATGGTCTATTTTTAGATTAGACGAATAAAAATATGTTCTCAAATGATTTATATTCTTCTCATTTAACCAATTAAAATATTTACAAATTGAGAATTTTTCCGACGTTCATATGTTTTCAGTTTTGTAGTACGTATGTCGATTTATTAAATTTTAGGTAACCCACAAATATTTTGTGTATGTGGGTTAATAGACAAAAAATGGTATAGTTTTCTAATGTAGATCGGATTAATGCGTTTGAGGGTGACACATCTATACAAATATTTTCCGAAGTCAGTCAAATCTGTTGCATTATGTTGTATAGTAGTAAAAATTATCACATTTGTTGCTAGGGTGCTTAATTTAAAACTTCTGACCCGTATACAACTTAATCAACGGGAAAGGGAATTAAAGTTATTTTGTCGTTCTTCTACTTAGCCTTTTTAGCTTTGTTTTATGGGTTTTTCAATAAAATAAAAAACTGGAAATTTAATCTTCGTCAAAAGTACATAATAGAAAAACACTTTTGTAAAAAAAGCTTTTGTTATATTTTACTTTATTTGTGCTTTATAGAGAAAATACGGAATGGATAAATTGTATGTTGTTTCATTCATAATATATGTATGTACATACTCGATTATTGATTGAGACATTCATTTATTGATTTTAGAGTTTCTATAAATATTATAAACCATTGATCGTAAATAGGCGGCATCGTGCATGTTTTACAATTTATTTCATTTTTCACTTTCGATAGTTAAGTCCTTTTCATACCAGGCGCCTCGCCTCGAAATATTTAGTTACCACAAATGCGAAGCTGAGACCCTTTCATACCGGTGGCGTTGGCTTTAAACATTCGGTTGCTATCAAATATTTTATTTAGGTCTATTTTATGTTGAGAAAGCACTTGGCTTTGTACTACTTTAAAATCTCGCAGTCGAGTGTGGAACGCATTGCCTTGGCTTTGTAGATAACTTCATTGTAATATATTTTGTCTTTTTTAAATTATCACTTAAAAATAAAATATTTTTCAACAAATTGAATTTATTACTATAAAATTAAACGGTATCAATCGAATAAAACTAATTTACATAGTTAAAAAACGAAATAAAAAATTTTTATTTACGAAGCTCAAAGCCGAGGCGCCTGGTATGAAAAGTACTTTAGTTAGTTACGACATAATTTGGTTCAGCCGCCCGTAAATATTTTTTCTTTTTCTTGGATTATTGGCGAACACCATCATCAACTTTAACGCAAAAACTACGAAGCAAACTGCTGTTCATTTCATGCTTGAGCTCAAAATTTAGTGGAAGACGAGTAATGACAACGTCATTTTGAATTGAGTTTTGAAAATCTTTATTCCAAAGTGCTTCAATTTTGTTAAATTAAGTGTCATAAAGAGACAGTTTCGATTCTAATTGATTGACTTTCTTCTTTAGCGCCCTGTTCTATTCAAGCAATATATTTATTTGCTGTGTAAACCTATCAAAAGAGTCAGACACATATTGCTAAAACTTTACAAAAGCTTTAAAGCTAAGCTGATGTTTTACTGCAAATGTGATCTAGAAGATCTACCGGAATATCCAGACCAGCAATATCAAAATATCTATTGTAGGAGACAGGTTAGACGAAATGTTATTGGATAAATTTGTGACGGGTAACAGCGGGAAATTATTTGATCGATTATGCGAAGAGGACGAGAAACAAACCCTAGAAAAACTGGTGAGCATAGCAGAGAGATACGAATTAAGGAAAACAACGGTATCACAAGACTTTGAGTTTAATTTGGTAAAGTCGAATAAAAAAGGGTCAACACCGATGATTCATCAAAAAGGGCCAATTAGGAGATCCAACAGTTGTGTTCATTGTGGCTTCAGCAATCATGCCGAAAAAGATTGTAAGTACAAAAATGTTATTTGTTACAAGTGCAGTAGTAAAGGACACTTGGCGTCAGTGTGCAAAGTTCAAAGGGGAAACGATAGTACCAACAGAAAATTTATAAGAACGATGAGTGACGAGAAAAGCGATTCGGATAATGAAATATATGGTATACGAATAAATGGAAAGGGCACTTCAATTAATAAAATAGACAATAAGTTAACATTAGATTTGTGTATTCAAAATATAAAATTAAGATTTATGATAGACACCGGGGCAGCTGTTTCCGCGATACCGGAGCATATTTTCGACAAATATTTTAATGTAAAATCATTAGAAACAGAGGTTTCGATTATTACAGGTTACGGTGGGGAGCAATTAAGTATTAAGGGTATTTTTCGATGCATGGTTAATTATAATAATATGACGAAAGAATGTAAATTTTATGTGATACAAAACGCTTTTTGTTGTATAGTTGCTCGAAATTTTTTTGAATTATATAAAGTCAAAGAAATTAAATTAAATAACGTGAATCATGAGGAGCTTCGTCTAAAGGAAATCGTAGATAGTTTTTCAGATTTATTTGATGGCACAATCGGAAAATTGAAAAACGTGAAAGTTAAATTAGAATTTAATCAAGAAATAGATCCGATATTTGTAAAAGCGAGGCCCGTTCCATTTGCTTTTAGAGAAGCAATTGAAAAACAGTTGCACGATCTGCAAAGCGAAGGTGTAATTACAAAAACGGAAAGTACGGAGTGGAGAACACCTTTGGTACCAATATTGAAAGACGATGGGCAGATACGGATTTGCGCGGATTATAAAGTTACGATAAATCGGTATTTAAAGGATACAAACTACCCACTACCGAGGACCAAAGAGATCATGACAAGGCTCCACGGAAGTAAATATTTTCAAAACTGGATTTATCAAGGGCGTACAATCAAATCGAACTGGACGATGACTCTAAAAAAAGTGTAACTTGGAGCACACATGTGGAAAATTACGTGATGAATAGATTGCCGTATGGAGTGAAACCGGCAACAGGTTTATTCCAACGAGAAATTGAGAAGGTTTTACAAAATATTCCGGGAACAATACATTTTCTGGACGATATAGTAGTATCAGCTCCAGATCTGAGGCAGCATAACGAACGGTTATAGTCGCTTTTAGAAGATTACGTAACGCGAATTTGAGATTAACGGTGAAGTAAATGTACGTACGCAAAAGAAAGTATTCAGTATTTAGGACATATCATTACGGAAGAAGGATTCAGAAAGATAGACGATAGAAATAATATATTAGATATGAGAACACCAGTAAATGCAACGGAATTGAAATCATTTTACCTAGCAACGAAAATGGCTCCACTTTACGAACTTCTAAAGAAAAATCAGACTTATGGATGGACACACGAATGTCAGACAGCGTATCAGAACATCAAATCGGAAGTAGTTTCAGATGTTGTGTTGGTGCATTACGATCCAAAAACTCCAATAGTTCTGACCTGTGACGCGTCCAATGTCGGGATCGGTGCAGTAATCTCACACTTGTATCCAGATGGAACGGAACGACCGATAGAATTTGCTTCACGAATGTTAACGCAGGCAGAGAAAAATTATGGCGTTATACAAAAGAAAGCATTGGCTATAGTATATGGAACCAAGAAATTTTTCCAGTATTTAATCGGAACGCATTTTACTCTAGTAACGGACCATAAACCATTTTTGAGTATTTTCGGGGAAAAGAAAGGAATCCCTCAAATGTCTGCGAGCAGACTACAATGTTGGGCAGTTCATTTGGCCTCTTTTAATTTTACGATAAAACATGTGCATTCGGATAAAAATCAAGCGGACCTCTTGTCTAGAATACCAATAGACCCGATACCAAAGGAATTGGACAACGACACAAGTTATTTGTACTTTGTAAGTCAAAATAAGGATATTCCAATCTAGTACGAAACGGTATACAGCGAAACAGTTAAAGACGAGGTTTTCATATTGGTTATGAAAGCCGTTAGAGACAACAATTTTATAGATATTCCAAACGGCGGAGAATATAAAATATTGTTAAGGAATCGAACGGAATTAACAGTTGAAAACGAAATATTGATGAGAGGACATCGAATTGTAATACCTAAAGCGTTAAGAATGCGTATATTGCAAGAAGCACATGCAAGTCATTTAGGTATTGCCAAAACAAAAAGCTTACTTAGATCATACGTATGGTGGCCGTCTATAGACAACGATATAGAAGACTTAATTAAAGGATGTGATGCATGTCTTTCAGCTCTGTCAAACCCACGAAAGTCGGATTGCATTTCTTAGCATATTCCGACCAAACCATTCGAAAGGCTACATTTAGACTATGCGGGTCCAATTAAAGATAGATACCTATTAATTATAATAGACGCAAAATCAAAATGGCTTGAGGTTTTCGTAATGCGACACGCAACAGCAGAATTTACACTGCACAAATTGAAGGAGGTAATCGCTAGGTTTGGGTTTCCAAATCATTTAGTTTCAGATAACGGTATGCAGTTTACCGCCGAAATATTTAAACAATTTGCAAGGAATCATGGTATTAAAGTAACGTATACGGCACCGGGGTTTCCTGCATCAAACGGTGCGGCGGAAAACGCAGTAAAAACTATAAAAAACGCAACCAAAACGAAAATTTTTGGGACGAAGATAGACACTACGATCAATTTAGAAGATATAATAAACGATTTTCTCATCGATTACAGAAACGTAGATCATTGCACGAGTGGTATCAAACCATCAAATCAAATTTTGAATTTCAATCCGAGGTTAAGGTTTTATCTTCTGAGACCAAAAATTAGTAAAGTAAATGACTTCGATATTACGGAAAAAGAGGTATCAATTAGGAAATTTGAGGAAGGAGAGGACGTGATAATTCGAGACTACGCAGTGAACAACAAACCGCGATGGGTTAATGCTCACGTAATTGAGGTGTTAGGTCCGAGGAATTATATGTGTCAGTTGGCAAACGGGAGGAAGATAAAACGACATGTAGACCAGATTAGGAGTAGAAAAAAATCAACTATGGATCCGAAAGGCGAAATACGATGGGAGAATAGCGAAACTTCTCATGATATAGATAAAAGATGTAAACAGTAAAACTAATGTTGAGTGAGAATATATTATGATAAAAAAGAGTAAGGATTTCCACCAACCAAATCTGAATGAACAGATGGGAAATGATGATAATATGATTATAAACGATAATTCAAGGTAATTAAGAATTAGAGATAAAATAGTAAAGCCAGATAGGCTAAATTTATAAAAAATGTTAGATTAAAGAGTAATAGTTGAAGTAATGATTATTTTAAGATTTTGTATACTTGAATTGTGTTTATGTAATTTGAGTGTATGGATTACTATATACGAAGGGAATAGTTTATTTAAGGGGAACGATTGTGATGTATAAAAATATTGTACAACCCTATCTGCAAAAGTAAACATAAATGAAATGTAACCAACTTCATGTTGTAAAAGATGTTTTTCCGGCATCTAAGTTTTGTGAGTAGTTTTTAAGTATGAATTTTGTAACACGAAGAACGAATAAAAATAAACACGTGTAATAAACTAAATATTATTTATTTGAACGAGACATAACAGAAATGTTTATAAAATAATTCTGATTGAAGAATAAAGATAAGTTATGTCGAAATTTGAAATCTTAAAAAGTCCAAACAATTACTAATTTCAATAATTTCACCAATAACCTGTATTTGTCAATTTTTATGAAAATGGGATAGTAAGAATTTCATAAAATTTAAAATGTTCCATATATAGTCTCAAGTTGAAAGTATTTTTGAGTTTACGAATTTTCTTTATTTTAAAATGTCTAGAATCTGAAGAATATTCAAATACCGATCATAGTCTAAGCGTGTGAAGCGCTATTGTGAAAGCATTAAAACTCTTAAATTTTATTTACTACGCCGAAATTCGAATTTTTAAATGCAGTTGTTTCGAAAAACTATTTGTAATCTGACATAATTTTGAAACCCTAAATTCAATAGGATATTCTAAATTTACAGATTTTTAAAATAGGAGTAGAAATCAGGTGCTTGAATTTAAAATTAAAGAAGCTTAGGGAATTAAATTTTAAAATTAAGGTTTAAAAGGACTATTTTGGAAATCTAGGAATTAAGTCGACTTTAAGAATTTAAGAAATTTGAACCTAAAACGACTGTACATCAATGTGAATTAAAAAATTCCAAAAATTTACATTTGAAATAGTTTAGGATTTTGGAAAATGAACAAAAGCTCTTTCAATTTTTAAATACCTTTATAAACTATGAAAACTACCAAGTTTGCTTGAAGTACGATCAGTTGATGGCGGCCAACCACAACTCTTTGAGATTTTGGACACAACTTTCGGTATATCGGTAAATCGGTACATTAATAGACACATTTAAATGATTTTCTCACCACCAAAATGGTCAATGAACAAATTCTTTTCATATAAGAATATGTTGACGAATATAATCAAGTATTCATTAAAAACACTTTGGAATTATGTTTTTTTTTCACTAAGAAATGTTTTCATTTTATTTATCATGGAAACAGAATCGACCCACGGTACTGTGAAAATTATATAACTTTGTTTTTTTGCATTCAAAAAATAAAAATGGTTGACTAGATGTAAATGAAAAGATTTTTTTTCATTGAATTTTTTCATAGATTGACCCCCGAGATTGTATGAATTTCCATACCAACCTCTAACTATTGGTTTCCACTTGGATGCTTTCCAAATATTTGCAAAGGAAAATTTTTGCTTCAGGTCACTGTGTTAGAGACATTATGTATTTGTATTACCAAATAATTTTGTCAAATTAGACATTTCTAGACGTCAATAAAAAATTATAATAAAAACAATGAACTATTCACTTACCCGCTGTCTACACTATGCAAATCCACTGACATTTTCTATCGTGATATAAATTTTATCAATGTATGTGTGTGTATATTATACGCATTTTGACACTATTAAGCCCCAATTCCACTGTGAAAAATTGACTGAGCTGACTTGAAGTTGGAAGAAGACAAAAAATAATAATCCATCAGAGAGACAAAGACAAAGTATTTTGTTATTGTTTTTTTATAGCAAATTTTATGGATACATCTTGACAGCAAACAAAAACATAACCAAGAATTATTAAAAAAAATTATGAATTAGTGTTAATTCGAGTATTTTTACGATTCAAAATAATCTAAAAAATTAATTATTATTAATGCTCACATCAGAATTATTTTTTCGAATATTTTCGATCACACATTAGACTTTACCATAAAAATTGCAAACTTTAAAATTTCCTTAGTGTTTTGACAGCAAACAAAAACATAACCTAGAATAACCAAAAATTATTAGAAAAATGAAGTATTAGTGTTAATTCGATTATTTTCACGTTTCAAAATAATCTAAAAATTTAATTATTATTAATACTCATATCAGAATTATTTTATTCAAATTATTTCCGTCATAAAATACAAAATTAAAAAAAAATCTTTCCCATAAAAATACCAAACAATTAAAATTATCAGCGGGTGCGAGAAATATTTTTCATCGGTACACAATATTTTTGTACATGTATTAGTTGGACTGCCATAAAATGTTCTCGATTTGATACTTTTTTTTAATTTCGACCTCAGTGCACTAACACAGATACACATTTTTTGTAAGTAAAAACTTGACTGACTCCGTTGTGTGTCTCGTTCACACAACCACCGATTTTATATTTTTATCTCAAGTTATTTTTACTGACAAACTTTGATTCACAGTGGAATTGAGGCATTAGCAATTTATCAGGAGGCTATTTCACGAAATTCTATTAGTAAATTATTATGAAATGTAATAAAAAAGTTGCTTTGTTTTGCCATTTGAAATTTTCTCTCAAGTTGAAAAAATGTCTTTTAACACCGAAAGTACAGTGCGATTAATCGACTTGTACCGCAAAAATGTAATTTTATAGAAGATAACCCATAAAAATTACGGCTTGGGTACGAAATCTTGGTTTTTCAAAATCTTGGTTTTGAAAATCCAATTTTTATTAATTCGGGCGCGCGCCCGAATTAATAAAAACATTTTCGGTTAAAAGCATTATTGTTCTATTTTAAAAAAATTGTAGAGGCTAACGGCTTCTGTAACTCTCACGGGCCACGGAAGGTTGCTGCGCTCAGCAGACATGTCGCACTGAGTGCCGCACGTAGGAGCGGATTATATAGAATTTATTAATCACACCTAGTAAAAAGAAAAATAATTTCACTATTTTGTTAGGCAAGATTTTGTAATTGCAACATTTAGTAGTTGTAAGATTAATAAAAAAAGTAATATTTTGTTAATGCAACATTTTGCAACAGATTTTGAAAAACCAAGATTTTCAGAACCAAGATTTTAAAGAACCAAGATTGCAAAAAAAAAAACAAGATTTTGATAACATCAAGATTTTGAAAACCAAGATTTCGGTACGCTGCCAAAAATTACAGACGGGTTGACATAAAAAATTATGTTTACAAAAAATAGCGGAAGAAAAGACCGTAAATGTTGAAAACTTTAGGAAAAAAATAGGGAATCTTGGAGTGAAATCTGGAAGCGCTGTTGTTGACGATAAAATACTTGGTTTTTGTACGACGAAATGAAGCTTTTGAACGAGGTGGTGGTTCTCCATATTGTACAATTTTCGGAAAAAAAATTTTGGACAAATTATTTTTAATCTAACCACAACTGACAAGTGTTAAAAAACAACTAATTTTTTAGCATTGAAACAATTTTGTTTGAAATTTGAAGAAAAAAAAAATGTACAAATGAAACCTGCACAGACTTTGGATTGATTGAGCCAATCAATATTGATTCGATTATGTGCTCAAATGCAGGAGAAAGGTTTGTAGGTGAAAATATCGATGTTTTCTCTGGTCTTGGAAAGATTCCCGGAAAAATCACCAAACATCTACAAGAAAATGCAAAACCAGTCGTGCATTATAGAAAGCGATTTCCGGATACAATCGTTAAGAAGCTTAAGCAAAAACTTGATGACATGGTAGAGCCGGGAATCATAACGCCAGTGACTCATCCAACAGATTGGGTAAATAATTTGCAAGTGGTTGAGAAATCAAGCGGTGATTTGCGAGTTTGCTTGGATCCCAAACCTCTCAATAAGTGCCTCAGGCGTGAACATTATTTGATACCCACTGAATTGACCTCAGAATTGGTTGATAAGAAAGTATTCACAGTATTAGACTGCTCAAATGGATTTTGGCAATTGGAATTGGATAAAACGAGTTCAGAATTGACAACATTCATGATACCCTTTGGTCGGTATAAATTCAATAGACTTGCGTTTGGCTTAAATATTTCACCAGAGATTTTTCAGAGACGCATGGTACAGATTTTCGGTGATATACCGGGTGTTTTTGTGTATTTGATGATATTGCAATAGTAGCCTGTAACGAAGAGGACCATGACAGAATCTTGAAAATCGTTCTTGAGCGTGCTCGCTCAAACAATGTCAAGTTCAACCCGGGCAAGATTCAATACTTCAAATCAGAGGTCAAATTCATGGGTCTTATTTTGTCGGATGGAAAAGTTAGGCCGGCCCAAAAACATATTGATGCCATTTTGAAAATGAAAAAGCCAACCGACAAACACGCCGTGTCACGTTTATTGGGTCTTTGTAAATACTTGGCAAAGTTCATTCCAAATCTGTCAAAGATGACAGCGGAACTGCGTTTATTATCGGGGAAAGAAACTCCGCTTGAATGGAACGAAAAACACGATATTGAACTTGACAATATAAAGAAAATAATCACATCCGACCCGGTGTTAAAACCATTTAATCCGGAAAATCCAATCGTCATTCAAACAGATGCATCAAAAGATGGACTTGGTTCGGGTTTGATTCAAGAAGAACATCCGGTTGCATTTGCGTCTAAAACGCTTAGTAAAGCTGAAAAGAGATGGGCGCAAATTGAGAAAGAACTTTTGGCTGTGGTGTTTGCATGTAAACGTTTTCATAACTTTGTCTATGGGCGTCGATTTATAGTTGAAAGTGATCATAAGCCACTTGAATCATTAAATTTGCGCGACATTGATGGTGCCACACCAAGATTGCAGCGCATGTTTATGAGGCTTTTGAAGTATCCGGGATTGGAAATTGTTTATAAACCGGGCAAACATATGTTGTTGGCTGATTGTCTCTCTCGTGCACAATTGGACACAATTGAAGATGACTCAGAATTAAACACAGTCATTCACAGCGTCACACGATCCGTTTGTGTGTCGAGGGATAATTATAATTATTATAGACAGATAATAGCGTCGGATGAGGATCTTAAGCGCGTATGTGACTACGTAAGAAATGGTTGGCCAGGGTATTTCACAAACTAAAATCCGAACTGCATTTCGAAAATGGGTTGTTATTTTGAAACTACCGACTCGTAATCCCAACGAAATTGCAAAATAAAATGGCAAAATGGCTACAGGAACCACACTTGGGAATTGAGAAAACACTTGCCAGGGCCAGAATGTTGTACTTTTGGCCGGAAATGAACACAAAAATCAAAGAAATGATTGATCATGCAATATTTGTGAAAAGTTCAAACGAAACAATCAAAAGGAACCATTGCTTCAAGAAATAAATCCAAAGTATCCATACCACATCGTGTCAGTTGATCTATTTGAATATGCTGGTCGCGATTTCATGTCAATTTTTGACGCATATTCAAACTACTTGGTAGCAATTAAAATCAACAATAAGACCTCTTCACACATTATCGATAAATTTGGTTCGATATTCAGTAAAATTGGATATCCGTCGATAATTAAAAGTGATAATGTTCCATTCAACTCGTCTGAATTCGAGAAGTTTTCAAGAGATTTCAACGTCCAATTCAAATACTCGAGCCCGAGATATCCGCAAAGCAATGGGTTGGCCGAAAAGGGTGTAGCAATCGCGAAAAATATTTTGAAACGTTGCTATGAAGCAAATGAAGTAAACCAATTCCAATACAGAATCATGGAGTGCAACACGACTCCTGTGGCAAGTATGAGTCTCACACCATCAGAGCTATTCTTTGGCAGGTTGATCAAAACAAGATTGCCAGTATCGGAACAACTTCTTGTCAGAAACAACATGAAAGAGGAAGATATTCAGAAAAGAATTCAAAATAAGAAAGAACGGCAAAAATATTACTATGATCGAAACGTGAGGTCATTACCTTCGTTGAACTTGGGTGACTTGGTGATATTTAAGAAAAATGGAAAAGAATGGCATTATGGAAAAATAATTGGAATAGTTAATGAACGTTCATACATTATTGAAGAAGAAGATGCATTTAACAATTATTTTAGACGTAGTGAATTGTTATTCGAAGATAATGTTAAATCGGGTCAAATAGTTAATTTGCCAGAAATGCAAATTGTAGCATCGACACAAGAAACAGTCAATAACGATGAAAATCAGATGTTGAACACTCCCGCTGTAAATGTGAGCGCGAACGAATTAGATCTTTCAGTGAACATCAAAAATAACTTCGCATCGGAATATGATACAGCTGAAGGTGAAAATTCAGAAGCAAGTTCGAGTAGTGATAGTGAGGTAGCTCCTCAACCTGCCATTCAAGCTTCAAATAATCAAGGAGAAATCAGAACGCTCAGTGGTCGTAGTTCAAGACCGCCGGATAGGTATGGCTGGTGAAAATTGTAACAGTCATAGGGGTTTGACTGGTCCAGATCATGATTGTTAATAAGTTAAAATTAGAATTAAAAAGAAAAATACGTGTAATAATAATGTGAACGAGTCTTAAGTTCTCATGTGACTTTTGTAAAGTGAGCTACTGTAACAAATGTCATTGACAGTTCATCAGTGGAGCATCAACCATCATACAACCAACATGCACAAGTTATAGTTGAATAAAGAACATTATTATTAACGTTAAACTAGTTGTGTTGTATTATTTCTAACAGTACATTACACATCTAAATCCATAACTAAAAGGAGAAAATCTCGTATAAACCCCGGTACACATAATCAATTTAAATTCGTCGAATCGCGTGATATCAGCTGAAGACCAAAACTACTTGTGAATTGCAAATCATCGTGAAGGATTGCGCATTTAAATATTTATTTTATTTCTTAAGATATTTTAGTAAACTTATAGTACCTTTCCTAAATTTAAAGAAGCGTGAATACCCAAGAAAGGATTGTGAGATTTTTTTATTAAACTAAAAATTAAATTTTATTTTTTATTGTAAGCTGTTCTTAACAGACTGTGAATATTATACTGAACCACATGATTTACTTTATTTGTTTGTTTTAGCCAGAAATGTTTATTGTTACCTAGCCTGAAAGCCTGAAGTATTTTTATTAAAACTAAGTATTAGTAATGCGATTCAACTATTTCAATATTATAGTACAAAACTCACTATATTTGCAATTTTAAAAGGGATCTAACTCCCGAACTAATGGCGACCTGATTTTTTTGTTTCTGCTAACCGCTGACTAGATTTTAAGTGATTCAAATAGACTAAAACAAAATTATCTGAATGTGCCAGATATCTATATATGTATATAAAAAAAAGTGTACATTTTGATTGTCACTCCATAACTCGAGAACGGCTCAACCGATTGCCATAACATTTTTAGGGAAGGTGCAGGGAGGAGTGATGATGGATAGTTGATTGTGAAATCCAAAATCGGTCCAGCAATTTTCGAGTTATGATTTTTTTCCTGAAATGAACTCGCTCTTTGTAAAACAATAACAAATACACGTAAAATCGAAAAAATGCAAATATCTCGAAAACGGTGCGTCTGAGCGAAAAATAAGGTCAATTTCCCCCCCCACAATCCATGCACACACTTTGTGATCGAGTGAGTATGGTCCCAGCCCCCCCCCCCTGTTGAAAAAATTTTAATTCACCATTTGAAAAAAAAAAGTTTAAATTTCGGTCCGACCTAATCAAGTACAACAATTACGAAACGCACGTCGTCATAGAAACGAAAAAAATCGATCCAAACTAATACACACATTCATTTGATTGACAGCATAAAAATGACAAACAGATGAACCTGTCAAAATGCACATGTTTGCCAATCACTTTCTTTCACTCTTGGATTCTGATACAGCCGGTCATACATTCGCTGCTTTCCAATTGGAATTTTATTACAAGAGATTTTTTTTTTAGTTTCATAAATATTGGTAAGTATTAACAAAATAAAAAGTGATTTTAAGTGTGTTCAGTGCAAAATATTTTCCAAATAAACAAAACAAATTTGTTTTACTTTAATGATTTTTTGGGAAAGTTTAATTGGATGCAACGCATAACAGCACTCACACAACAACAATACATTTTTGAATTATTCTTAAATAAACAATCCTTAATTCATATTGAATTAATTTCATTGATTTAGAAAAAACGCACGTCGTCATAGATCGGCAAATCCAAATCCATTAAATCCAGCATCGAGACGAACGACACGACTTTTACGTCGTGCTGTGCAAGAGATGGAATATGCTGTTTTCGCTTACAATAGCGAAAATGATTATAGTGAACATGCCAATATTGGTGGAATGACGGTGAGATGTCCACATTGTGATGCAGCCAAATTTCAAGGTGAAACGCCTGGCTTGTGTTGTGCTAATGGCAAAGTGAGACTGCCAGCATTTGAATCTCCCCCCGATCCACTTCATTCATTCATTTTTGGAACGTCTAAGCATTTTTTGTCTCACATTCAAGAATACAATGCGGCATTTCAAATGACTTCTTTTGGTGCGACCCAAATTGTAAGAGACAATTTAATGCGACGTTTAAAGTGATTACTTCATGCGGAATATCATATATGAAAAATGCGATCTAAGTAGCAATTTTTTTGATGTGTTCAAGAATTTTGACCCAGCATCTAATTACATTTCACAAATATTACAGATTCAAGGTCAGATTTATCATCGAACTGGTTCCTTATTGCCATATCCTGATGCTGATCATCAATTTTTGCAAATCTATTTTATCGGAGATGCAAATCGTGAATTGGATCGGCGTTGTACAATTGCTGCGCGTGCAAGGCGACAAATTGTTTCTGAACTTCAAACATTCTTACATCAGCACAATGAATTAATTCGATTGTTTAAAACCTCTCTCGATCGTATGCCATCTGATGATCACAGAATCGTTATCAGGGCTGATAAAACGCCCTTTGGAGAGCATGCGAGACGATTTAATGCACCAACAATTGATGAAGTGGCCATTGTAATTGTTGGAGACCAGTTTCAATCTCGCGATATTGTGCTACATCGAAGAAATTAAGAATTACGGCGTGTTTAAGAGCTTCACCGTAGCTATGATGCATTACAATATCCATTATTACACTGGAAAGGTGACGACGGCTATCATATCAATATACGAATGATAGATCCACGAACCGGTAAAATATATATGAATTCAATTTATTTATTTCAAAACAAGAAGAGATGATTTTAATTTTCTGATAATGTATTCATCATAGGTCGAGAGGTAGAAAAAAAAGTTAGTGGGATGAATTATTATTCGTATAGATTCGAGATTCGCCCACAAGAAGACAACTTTATTATGCAATGTGGCAACGCTGTTGACATGTATGCGAAAATTGAAGCAGAACGCCTTAATTACCTTCGATTCAATCAAGCCAAATTGCGATCGAAAGAATACATACACTTGCGAGATGCAATAGTGAATGATGGTAATGTTAATGATATCGGACGTTTAACATAATTACCATCGACATATGTTGGCAGTCCGCGCCACATGCACGAATATACGCAAGATGCAATGTCATACGTTCGCAAATATGATCGTCCCGACCTATTCATAACATTCACATGCAATCCACAGTGGGCTGACATAAAAAACAATTTATTTAATGGTCAGAATCCAACAGATCGATACGATATAACAGCACGTGTATTTCGACAGAAAGTAAAAGCACTGATGGCTTTGATTGAGAGGTACTTTGCTGGATGTATTCGATTGAATGGCAAAACAGAGGGCTGCCGCACGCGCACATCTTGATATGGCTGGTTCGTAAAATAACACCTGATCAAATTGATAACATTATATCAGCTGAAATTCCATATGAAATCAGCGATCCAGAATTATTTGAAGTTGTCACGAAAAATATGATCCATGGCCCTTGCGGTCAAATAAATATGAATTCACCATGCATGATCGATGGAAAATGTACAAAACGGTATCCAAGAGCATTAACTTCGGATACAATTACAGGTGACGACGGATACCCGTTGTACCGACGTCGGTCACCGGAGGATAATGGCCATACAACAACAATTAAAATATGCAATCAAGACATTGAAGTTGATAATCGTTGGATTGTGCCTTATTCTCCACTATTGTCAAAATTATTTCAGGCTCACATAAATGTTGAGTACTGTAATTCTGTGAAGTCGATTAAATACATTTGCAAATATGTGAATAAAGGCAGTGATATGGCTGTTTTTGGAGTAGCTGGTGACAATAGCAATGATGAAATCGCCCAATATCAAATGGGGCACTACATTAGCACTAATAATGAAGCTCTTTGGAGAATTTATTCATTTCCAATTCATGAGCGATATCCTGCTGTTGTTCAATTGGCTGTTCATCTTGAAAATGGCCAGCGTGTATATTTTACCGATGCAAATGTACAGCAGAGAGCAGCACAGCCACCAGCAACAACATTAACTGCATTCTTTCAATTGTGTGAAAGCGATGAATTTGCCAGAACGTTGCTGTATTCAGATGTAACGCATTATTTCACTTGGACTGCAAAGAAATGGCAACTACGTAAACAAGGAACACCTGTTGATGGCCATCCGGGTGTTTTCTTTGCAGATACCATGGGAAGATTATACACAGTTCATCCAAACAATGCAGAATGTTATTATTTGCGGTTGTTGTTAGTAAATGTTGTTGGACCACGTTCATTTCAACATTTGCGAAGAGTAAATGGTCATTTATGTGTGACGTATCGTGAATCATGTGAGCAATTAGGTTTACTTGAAAATGATGCGCATTGGGATTTAACGCTTCACGATGCATCGATTGCTTCTTCTCCACATCAAATACGTATATGTTATATGCCATAATCATATCAACATGTCTTCCATCAAATCCACTTGAATTGTGGAATAAATACAAAGATTTTATGGCAGAAGACTATTTGATCGGAATGCGTCATCACACAAGAAACGCTGATTTGCTGATTTCATTGGAAATGTATAATGAGGCATTGATAGCGATTGAAGATATGTGCCTAACAATTGCAAATAAAGCATTAGGGCAATTAGGTTTGTCACCACCCAATCGTCCAATGCATGATTTATTTGATCGAGAATTGCAACGTGAACAACAGTATGATCCCAATGAATTGCAAACATTTGTGAATTTGAATGTTCCCAATTTAAATGACCATCAAAAACATGTCTATGATACTATCATGCAAGCTATACAAAATGAAGTCGGTGGATTATATTTTTTGGATGCGCCTGGTGGTACGGGAAAAACATTTGTGATATCACTGATTTTGGCAGCCATTCGATCGCAACGAAAAATTGCATTGGCACTTGCTTCGTCGGGAATCGCTGCTACTCTATTGGATGGTGGACGAACAGCGCACTCTGCATTAAAATTGCCGTTGAATGTGCAGGTGTGCTTATATTTATTGATTGATCACTTTAAAATTTAATCGATATTATTGTAAAATATAATTATTCTCAATTTTACAGGTGATTGAACATCCCATATGCAATACTACAAGAAATTCTGCGATGGCAAAATTTTTACAACAAGCAGCAATTATTCTTTTGGATGAATGTACAATGACGCATAAAAAATCGCTGGAAGTATTACACCGTCAAATATTGCCTGTGGTTCCACGATCAACACCGGCGGATGAGATCAATGCATGCTTAAAGTCTTCTCTTCTGTGGCGACATGTGCAAAAATTGACATTGAACATAAATATGCGCGTTCAATTGCACAACGACCAATCTGCAGATCGGTTCTCGAAGCAATTGTTAGATATTGGAAATGGCAAAGTTCGAGTCGATAATACAAATGGATTGATTAGATTGCCGAACAATTTTTGTACTATTCTCCAATTAACAGAAGAGTTGATTGAAAGTGTGTTCCCAAATATTATTCAAAATTACAGGAATCACAATTGGTAGAGAGAGCGCTCAATACTGGCACCAAAAAATGTACACGTCAAATGCAATCAATTATCAGATTCAAGAAAAATTACCAGGTGCAGTGACATCATATAAATCTGTTGATAGCGCAATGAATGCAGATGATGCAGTAAATTATCCAATTGAATTTTTGAATTCATTGGAACCACCTGGTATGCCACCGCATTGTTTGAATTTAAAGGTTGGCTCATCAATTATTTTACTGCGGAATTTAAATGCACCAAAACTGTGCAATGGCACAAGATTGGCAGTAAAAAAATTGATGCCGAATTTAAGCGTTTGCAATTCCCAGTGCGTCTATCATTTGCCATGTTCATCAATAAGGCGCAAGGACAAAAGCTTCAAATATGCGGATTAAATTTGGAGGAGCCGTGCTTTTCACATGGACAGCTATACGTGGCCTGCTCAAGAGTTGGAACTCCAAATTGTTTGTTTGTGCTCGCTTCAAATGGGCAAATGAAAAATATTGTATTGACATTAATAATTTTGAAATGCATTCATTTCATAAAAAAAAAATCTAGAATATTTCATTTCTTTTTTTTTTTGGTTGGTTGCAACGAACTGCATCGAGGTTCGCTATATAATATAATTTTTATCAATTAACATTTTACTAATTTAATTACCAAATTTTAAACCAAACAAATTTTCAAATAAAGAACGTTACAATAAATTTATACGAATTTCATTTCACATAAAATATTTATTACATTTTTTAATAATATTCTTCCATCAGGTATCACTGTGCGGCATATAATACGAATTATCTACATTTATCTTTCCATTGTCATCATTTAACAGCAGTTTGCATTCCAATAGCTCATTAACAATATTGCCAAATCAATTTCCCGTTATAATGTTTACACTCTAGGTTTACTTAGGGCCAGCAAGGCGGACCGGGCTCAGCTAGTTATGTAGTAAATTTTATGTATTTTACACGAAACCATCTAATATGCATTTAGTCAGTTTTCCATTTATAAAATAGCATACTTTTGATGGGGAGATGTCGGTGTTTATTTTATTTATTTATTTATTTATTAATTCTCTTAAACCATACAAAATTACGAAACTAAATACATATACAAATGATTAAATTTTATGGCAAGAAGATAGGTTTCCTTTGTCAAGGAGTGTGTTGGAAACCTCTAAAATTAAAACTAAAACAATTTGTGGGGGTCAAATTAAAATAATAATAATAATAAAAATAGCAAAAATCAAAAAATAAAAACATAAGAAACAAATTAAACAAAATTAACAATAAAATGATAATAAAGTAAAAAGAAAATACCAAAAAAATTAAAAAATAATTAATTAAAAGAGATACAACAAAAGTTTAAAATTTAAAAATAAAAATTATTTTATTTATTTTACAACCTCAAAAAGAAATTTTAAATTCTTTCTTTCAAATAACCAACCTTTCACCAGCTTCAAAAATGAATTAGTGGAGATCAGTGATCGGATATGTAATGGCAGGCAATTAAAGAAGTACGGACCAATGACTAGAAAATATCGCCTAAAAATTTCGATAGTAAAAGTTGGTATTTTAAAAAACAATTTGTTGTTATTACGAAAATTATACGTAGAAACAAACCTCACTACCCTTTGACCACTACGATAATAAAAAAAACGAAGAACGCTAAAAACATAAAGATGTTGCAGCAGAAAAATTGTATTTGCAACATAAACTGGCCAACAGGAATCATTACGGCTCATAAAAAACATGGAACGAATAATATGGTTTTGTAACGTGATTAAAGGAATTAACGCACAATTAAAAGCACCACCCCAACAGGGAATTCCATAACTCAAACGAGAGCCGACACAAGCATGATAAAAACTTAATAAAACAGATTGCGAACAATAAGAGCGCAACATATAGATTGCACGCAAAACAGAACCCAATTGACTTTTTAATTGTTGAATATGCAACTTTCAATTGAGGCCAACATCCAGATGTAGACCGAGGTATCTGAAGGACTTAACAATTTCAATTCTAAAACAATCATTATTACAATTCAGGAAATTACAGTTAGAATGGTGATAGATAAAATCAGGCATATAATTCAACAAAGGGTCCCCAGATAACTTGAAAAACATAATTTTAGTCTTCTCACTTAGAATCATACCATGTCGATCAAACCAAACACGTAGCAATTTTAAATCATAATTGATATCGGTAGAGATATTGTCCAAATATGACCCCGAATAACTTAAAGCCATATCGTCCGCAAAGGCTATTATTTTTCCACGTAGACCCAGGCTAAAAATATCATTTATATAAATTAAAAAAAAGTAATGAACCCAAGACAGAACCCTGAGGAACACCACAATTTAATGTAAAAGGAACACTAAAGGAACTTTGAATTTTAACCTTGTAATACCTATTACTCAGATAAGAAGCAAACCATTTTTGTGAAATACCTCTAAAACCGATAGAATCTAGCTTATTGAGAAGCAAGTTATGATCAACCATATCAAACGCTCGTTTAATGTCAATGAAAACAGCTCCAGCCTCAAGCTTATCATTCAAATGAAGATGAACCCCATTAAGAAACTCAACCAAGGCAGACTCAGTACTTGTACCAGATCTAAAGCCGTACTGATTGTCACTTAAAAATTTATGTTTAGCAAGGTATTTATCTATTCGTGGTTTCATGGCTTTTTCAATTATTTTTAAGATAATAGGTTGAAGAGCAATAGGACGAAAATTCTCTTTGAGCAAGCGATTACCTTTTTTGTGCAGTGGAATAACAATTGAAGTTTTCAAAATATCCGAGACAAAACCAACAGATAAACTGTCATTTATAAGAACAGAAAGGACCGGAGAAACAAATTCGCCAACCGACTTCAACATATCGGAACTAAAACCCAATAAATCAGTACTTTTTCGTGATTTTAGACTATTTATAATGGTTAAAATTTCATCACTGTCAACTGGCGCAATAAAAAATGAATCACCAAAATCACAATTACCACTCAAATTACAAGCATATGGTAATGAAAAATTCAACTTCAACTCATTAACAATTCTTGAAAAAATATTCTATCAATAGAAACTTGTCGATTATTCTTGCGGTTATCTTGCGGTTATAGTAACTAAGTTTCTCAGCTTTAACGCAAGAACTAACCTTATTCGACAACTTCAAAAAATATTCTTTGAGTCTAATGTTATTAGGATGTTTGCTACATTTTACACTAATTCTCCTCTTTTTTTTCCATTAAATTAAGTAAGTAGCTAGATATCCAAGGTTTAAGCTTGGTATTGGATTTTCGAATGACAGAAATGTAACAAGACGATGCAATATTGTTATTTTATTTCCGATAATTGCACTTTCTTTACGGACAGTACGAGATTTATCATGGATGATTTTATTTCCGATAAGTGCATTATCTACTTAAATTAGTTTGTGTATATATTTTAACTATATCTCTAAGCTATAAATTTAGATCGCTTCATCAAGATAAACTACATGTTGATTTGTAAGTACACTTATTATGTAATTCTAATTGCACATATTCATCTCTGGTGGTGTATTATAAATCTAACTTCGATATTCGAATAAATCAATATACACATACACAGATATTTATAGATTTTTTGTTTGTTTTTATTATTTTTATTAAACGATAATTTTTAAAATTACGTTACAATACGTATTTTTAAACTCTTGCATTTTATCTCTTCTCGATTTAGGATTGTAATTGTTTACTATGTTTTTATATTATAAATCTTAGATGTAACTGCGATTTTTTTTTTTTTTTGTAATTTGTAAATGATATTGTGATTACACACCTATTAGTTACTTTTTTTTAACAATGTTTTGTTTAATTATATATCCATAATAATTAATAATAAACTACCAAAGAAATATTTATAAATTTATTGTATTTCCATTTTTATTTTTAAAAAGATTATATTTATATTAATATTTTTTTTATGTAGTGAAAATAATTATTAAGTTCATTTACCGAAACTAATTAATTAATTATGTATAATATTATGTGGTTTTTGGATGAGATGTGTGTGGCCATATTTGGGAAACTAATTAAGATTTCGGTAATTGATCTAGTATATTATGAAAACTTAATACAAAAAATTAAAATTCAGTCAGGATTGTTATTAAAAAAAAAAAAAAAAAAAAATATTTTAAAATTAAATAATAATAGTAAAAGTAATAAATATTTTATAAATACTTTTTCATTCAAAAATTATAATTATTAATAGACAGCATATTTTTAAATATTTTATTATATATTTTGTAATATAATATTTATTTATAATATATATGTATGTATATAATTTTTATTTGATTGATTTTCTATTATAATTTTATGTTTAGTCGGCGTACTGGAATAAAATATTTGTTTGTTGTATTTATTAATATAATCAATATTTTATTTATTATCGTTATTTTCTAAATATTTTTTTTTTATGTAAAATCGATATTTATATTATAATTTAAGGCTTTTTATTTCCTACTACAATAATCTATTTTATTATTATTATTTTGTTATTTATTTATTATTATATTTAATACAAAATAAATAATTTTAATAAATAAATATGTGAATTGTTGTTTTATCCTTTTTTTTATTTATATATTTTAAATGTCCACTAAATAAATATTTATTTTGTCTCTATGGATGAGGACATAATTATATATTGTATATTTTAGGATTAAAAACACTATGGGGGCGGGAACGGATCATACACATGACCTAACAACTTTTTAAATATTTTTTTTTTGTCCTACTAGGTGACTGGTGTTTCTTTTTTTTTTTTTCAACCCTAATCAGCATTGGTCATTTTATCGACGTTTTTATTATATTATTTATTTATAAATTGCAATAACAAAAAATTAAATTCAATTTCGCAGATCCTGCGAGACTCATCCCATGCTGATTAGGGTTAATAATAATAATGCCAAATAAAATAACAAATTTGGAAATATAGGCAAGATCATTTATTATTATTCCTATTGCTTATTGGCTGATGCTAAACTTGGAATGAAATCCAATTATGGAAAAGATAATGTCAGCCCGCTGATTTTTAACAGAAAAAAAAAAATTACCAGTCATTTTTTGTTTAATTTAACATCAAATAGTTTTTTTTTTGTAATATTTTTCTTGTTTTTAATAATTTATTTAATTTTTCTTTTTTTTTTGTATTCCTATAATTAATTTTCATTTAATCTAATTGGTTTAATCAGCACAAGAAATTTATATAAGTTTTATGATTATTTGTCGGTATTAAATAGTAGAAAAACCCAAACTAAATATTTTAAAACGGATCCAAATATATTTTTATTGTTTTATTTATCGTATTAGAGAAATTTTAATTCTTAAACTAGGAAAAAAAAACAACGTTTTATTAGCCGGTAAGCAGTCAATTAAATTAAAAACCATAAAAAAGAAAATCAATGTTAAGACGCATAAAAAAAGAAGAGAAATTTTCCAAAAATAAAGTCGGTGTTCTATAGCATTTTTTATTTTATTTGGTTCGATAATTTGTCATTTCAATAACAATCTGAATGTATTTTTATTAAACTAACACGCGAGATATTTATCAAAACTTTAATGAACTTTTGTTTCCGGTTCCAACAATGTATATTTATGTAAGTAAGTATTATTGAAAACTTTAATAATTCAAATGCGATTTGTATTTACGTTACGGATTACATATTATGTGTAAGTAGTTAAAAGTCGTTTGTAAAAATAAAATTTAAAAATTACAAAATGGCGAAAATCTCGATTAGATTACAATTTTTATATTGGCACATGTTTCAAAATGGTTGTTGTTATAGTTATTAAAGGCCAGAATTTTGGAAAATTTCCAGCGCAATAAAATAGATTCTTTTATTATATACTGGTATTTAGAAACAATCCTCTTGAAAAATGGTTTAATACAATAAATGCTTATTTTGTTGTTTTTATGAAATGATAAGCGGACGGTTGTTTATTAAAGCAAAACAAAAAAAATAAATAAATAAAAATTAATTATTTAGCTTTTAATTTTAATTTTATTGTGAATATTATTTTGTTTTTCATTTTTTATAAATATGATACTTATAAGTAAATATGGGAATTTATTATGTAGATCGATTCGATACAGCCACTCAAAATACACATCGTTTCGTTTTTCAAATCTAACTTACGATTTAAGATAAGATTGTACAACTTAGAGCTTAAGTATTGTTTAACTTAACCTTAAAAAGTCATTTTGTGTGACTAAAACTGGGATTTGAACGATGTTCTTCCTCAATTTTCAATCGACGACCACTATTCTATGATGCTCGCCATCGAATTTCAGTCGAATCGAAACAGAATTATGGAACAGAGATTTTAGTTTATCGAATTAAATTCGAGAATAAGAATCGACGGACGGCTGCTTCGAATCGAGTTACATGACCAGGTCCCTGTAATTCTAATTAATTTATTGTTTTTTTTTTTTTATTATATATAAATAACAATAAAATTATAAATAGCATTTTACATACAAAAAAAAATTATAGGTGACACTTTTCTATTTTAAAAACTAATAAAACCGCTAGACGCGTATTCTAACAAACTGGGAATAAATTCAGGAGGAATACAACTCGAAATCGCATGTATTATTATGGGTCAAAATCTAGAACAGTGCCACGAAACAAAATCAAAATTAAAATGGTATGGTGTGAAATTGCAATCCTTAGATTGGGGTTGGGAGATTAAATTAATTACAAAAAGAAAAAGAAAAAAAAACACAAGAAAATAAATAAATTTACTCGCAACAAAAAATGAAAATAAAAAGAAAATCAGTTCAATTTGCCAAAACAAAATACCTCAAGTGTGTGTTTATGTTTATTGTGTGATAAATAATTTTCTTTATAAATTTCCCGGTTTGTAACACCAAGTGTCACACCACTTACTACTGTTTGATCGATCAAATTTTAACACTTTTTTTTTTTTTTTTTTTGGATACAGTAAGACCTTTTAAGATATTTCGATTTAATATAGTATAAAAATTATTATTCTAATTGATTAGTTTTTCTTTTTTTTTTAGTTAACAATAAATAGTAAATCATTTTAATCTATTTTTATTTTGTTATTTATACTCAAACATAAATAAACAACACATTTAACATTTTATTGAATTGTTTTGAGATGAATTAAAATTGGGCAGATTCAATACATAGAACAGTGATGTGTTTTTTGTTTTGTATAAGCGATGATGAAAATTGATCATGAAATTGATTGGGCGTAATTTTCTAGCGATATACAATAAAAAATTTGTGCACCGAGTTGCCAAAATATAAAAGGGTGTTTAGTTTATGCCGCATCACTCGTATACTAAACCTTCCCAAATAATAATATCATTTCCACCCTCCACAAAAATATATAAACCCACCAAAAAAACAAAAGTTGTTTATTTATTTCTATTGGCCAGGTGGAAAGGAACATTTTTTTTTTTTTTGTAAGAATAGAATTTATGTATATTGTCTCTCTAATAATATTTGTTTTATATATAATATGTAATATATTTGTATTTTTTCTCATGTACACACCTGACACGAAACATATATATATGCAGAGTTAGGCAAAAGCATTGAAATCGAGCCGGCCATAAATTCCGACTGCTACCAATATTTTATGTTTGTATGAAATTATAATCGCTCGAGTATATGCATTTGCCCAATTCTGTATGAAATACATTAGTTACAGTGGTTTGATAATTAAAATTAAAAAAATAATAATAATATTATGTATTTAATATTTATGTATGCAATAATTATCCGAGTGTTGTAAAAACAATAAACTCTTGACTTATTTTATAAAATCACTCGCAAAGTTTAAATTTTTTGTTTAAAGGTCTTCACTGTATTATATGAATTCTAGATTTTCAAACAAAAAAAATAAGAAAAGAAAATTATATTTTAATTACATATTGATAATTTTGGGTGTTTTTTTTTTATTATTATTATTTTTTTTTTTTTTTGTTTGCCTTTTTTATATAAATTTTTTATTTAATTATTTAAAAAAAAAAAAAAACTAAACAAAAAATTTATTTTATTGTTGTTGTGATGGCTGTTTTAACCATGGATGTTCTAAGCAATCAGCTGCAGTTGCCCTCTTATTCGGTTCAAATTCTAACATTGGTAATAGAAACGATGCAAAATCCTGGGCCTGCTGCATCGGCCATTCATATTTTTCGGTTAAAACTTCGCTTAGACCCCACGGCTTTAAACCAGTTATATGCCTTAATTCACCGCGCGTGTTAAATACTAAATGAGATAGTGAACCAGGGAATATGATTTTTTTTGGTATTGGTCCTAGTAATTCTATTATATGGGCTATATGATCTTCATCTCGGCAGTAATTTTCACCTGAATGCGGTTCAAATAGATAATCACCGGTTGCCAATTCAAATGCCATGCATGCGGTACTCCATATATCAGCGCTTGTATTATAACCAGCGCCCAATATTACTTCCAATGAACGATATTGTCGCGTTTGTATGTCCTCGGTGAAATGCTTGTGCACCCAGCAAGCATTTCCTAAATCAGCGATTTTCACTTCAATGTCATCGCATATCTCGAACGCCGGATCCTTATTTGAGTAACTTTTCTTCTTTCGATTGCGCATTGAATCGGACGTAACACTCTCATCTACCGAATTAATACCCTTATCACTTGAATTTATATAGTTATTGACATCGTCGTCGTCATCCTCATCTTTCATTGGGCTTTTACTTTTCATATCGACATTTTTATCGCCGTCCCCATCGATATTGTGATCATTTTCGATACTATTTTCACCCGAAATTGATTTCGACGAAGTTGGTGATCCGCATGCTCCGCTACTACTGCCATTTTCTCCGCTGGTGCTACTGCATTCATTTACATCAGCATCGCCGTTGGCGCTATTTTCTTCTAGATGCTGTTTAATCAGATCACAATCTTCACCGTCCGATTTTTTATTAATCTCACCATTAAGCAAAACTATTTCACTGTTTTTCTCAATATTGATTGGACTATTTGCAGTTTCCCCCTCATTCTGCTCCTGCCCATTTTCAAGTGGAACTGTTTTCTCATGGTTCCCATCAATTATCGTATCCTCATTGATTTCAGGTAAAACCGCAAGCTGTTGTAATTGTTCCTTTTGTTTTTTGATTAGTTCTGATTGTCTTTTAGCTTTTTTCCTTAATTTTTTCTTTTTATTTTTGGACATTTTACCACTAATCGCTTGTTCTTGGAATTCCTTTGGCGCGGTACTAATCAATGAGTATGGAAGTTTTAAGCCCATTGCATGCAATTCAGTAGCTTCCGAAGCCAATTTCCTGACGTAGACCTCGTCGACACATAACAACACGTTTTCCGGTTTAATATCAGTATGTATAATTTTACATTTTGAATGCAAATAATCGAGACCCTCGAGCACTTGTCTTATTATTGTTTTAACATTTATTAATGGTATACCACGATAATTTGATTTTAGTATTAGTTTAAGTAAATTATGTCCCAAAACTTCAAATACCATACAAATATGGGTACCATTAACACCAGTCACTTTAAAATCATTTAATAGTTGAACAGTTTTATTACGTTTCGGATCAGCTGGATCACTATCACGAACACATTTTAATAAATTTATCTCATCTTTTGCGGTTTCAGTAAAATGTTGTGCTGATTTAACTATTTTTAATGCTACATACCGCTTATCGTCTAAATCCCAGCATAACCAAACCGTTGAAAAATGACCCCATCCTAATTTTCTTGTAACATGATAACGATTTAAAAATAGATCACCAATTTTTACTGGATAGTATCCACCTTTACAGTAATCCTCGCGACTCTCTTGTTCCTCCTCCTCACTTGTGAATATTTCATCTTCATTCGATGATGTATAAGTTGGTGTGTCGTTCCATCCTCCACCAGGTGTTTCAATCTTACCGACACCGCCACTACAGTATTTTCCTAGCTCGGTTAACGATGATTGATTGTTAATTAGATTAGATGCTTGTTGGGGTTGATGTAATGCTGCTTGTGCACCACCACCACCGCTACCACTATTCTCATTATTTATCAGATTTTGCTCATTATTTACTTTATTTTTCTTTTTATTCGGCTTATGACGTTTCTTCTTGGCTTGAATAGCTAACACATGTCGGTTTGTATCAGATTTAGTATTCATTCTTTAATCATTTAATATTTCAATAAAAAAAAAAAAAAAAATCCACTGCGAAATTTTCCTTCCTCCAATTTTTTGCTTTCTCGTTTTTATTTTTGCAAAATTTTCTTATGATGCACACAATTAATATAAAATTTATTAACCAAAATTAAACTTTTGCTATTTTAACTTCTCATTACCAACACAACTTGATTAAGTTTTTTATTGTAATTTTTTTTTATTGTTATAATTAGAAAAAGTTTATTTGTAGAAAAATTCTTGATTTGAAGAAAAAAATGTTCATCTTTTTTTTTTTGTTTGAGTATGGCGACTGCGATGGTTCGTATTTTTTTTGTGTGAAATAGAAATAAAAAGGAAAAAAACACGATTTCTTATGTGTGCAAGAGCGGAACAACCGTATTTGGATTATTGAGACAAGTATATTTATTTTCAAAATAAAAAACCACACTATTTTGTTTTTTCATTTCCGGATGTTGGCATACCTGATTTTTTTTGTTCTTGTCGTTTTTTGTTGTTATGTTTTTATTTTAAACCCGACAGACCGATTATCGTTGAAATACTTTGTTCATCTTTATTAAAACATCGTATAATTTTCAAATTTTAAAATGTGTGATCAGGGAAAGTGCTTTTCCATTAACCGGCCCGATAACAATCGGTGTCAATTTCATCGGATCACAAAATGCAAAGGTATAAAACGCCTTTCCTTTTGACGGTACATTACCGATTTATCGGTACCGACACACGGATATTTTTTTTCAAACGATAAATCGGGAACATCATGATCCGCTGTGGTGTCGGTCCGATAAGTGGCCCTGTTAGACGATATATACACCTGCATGAAGTGATTTCCTCGTTTTTACCTCTATGCCAGTTATATTGGAAGAGGGTATTTTCATATGGAAAGAGATAAAAAACAAGGAAGATACATCGTAACATCGTCTAAACAAGCAAATTGTCTGATATTCTTTCTGACAGATATTTTTTTATGGTGAAGACGTTCCAATGGAAAAGCGTACACACATATTTACTGTATTCCATTGGAAACAATTTGCTACTACCAAGTACTTGTGAGTTGATGTTCAATGGAACCCAAATTTTTGTGACAGTAGTAAAACATAACCTCAATTTAAATAAAACTGCTAGATTTTGAGAAAACATACGTTGTTCTATTAATAATAATAAGTAATAAAACATTAAACATGAAAATAATTAAAATATTTTTACGATTTTACAATTGCGCGTCGTATCACAAACATAAACAAATTTTTTGTTTTTAACCCTAATCGAACCAACATATTTTGTTATGTCAGTAAATTCAAATTCTAATCAAATAATTTACGAACATTTTTTCAGAGAATGATTAGATGTCAACTACGTTGTATGGAAATGTTTCAAAATAAAATACATACTAGTTTATAACTAAATCAACATTATTTTGAAAATCGATGCATTTATCAAAGAGCCAAAAAGGCATTAAGGCACATCTTGGTTGGATTAAGGTTAAAAAATGACGTTTCACACAACCAAAATTGATATAGAGTCATCTATTAGAATTTTTTAAACTAAAATCCCTCTTTCGTTAATTATATGCGTAACTACTTCTAACAACTACACAATCACTTGAGCATGAGTAGTTGCGAATAGATACAAGTACTTGTGAGTAGTTTGCTAACGCCAATGGAACACGCTTATAAACAAAACTGATTGTGGAAAATATCACAAGTGAGAATAATTTGTATTTTACTGTCAATTATTTGTGTCAATGGCAAAAAAATATTTGTTTGTTCAAAATAACAATAAACATGATTTATTGATAATGAAATGTTACTTTTGAATTATTTTAATTTAATAATGGTTTTAGTTTCAATACTTGGCTTATATAGCCATACATAAGTTTAAATTGTAATTTCAGTTGGAGAATTTTATTTGATTGCTATCGGTGGCAAAACGAGCGACATTCATATTATTAAAGGTTTAATACATTTCTTTCAGCTTAACATGTTTGTCAGCAGCTTGAATTTAATTTACTTATATAAAATACATCGACTATACTGTCCCGTCACTATCTTTTGACACAAAGTTCCGGACTTGGATATCATCCAGGGAGGACTGGATGATGGGTGCAGTTTTGGAACCATGAGTTATAAACTTCTTCACTGATGGTTCAAAACGGGACGGGAAAGTCAGAGCTGGAGTGTTCTGCGAGGAACTTCTGTTAAATCTCTCCTTCCGTCTCCCCGACTACTGTAGCATTTTTCAAGCTGAAGTAACTGCCATAAAGGAAGTCGTAGACTGGTTGAGGTATAATGTAATATCAGTTTGTGATATTCGCATAATATATACGGATAGTCGAAAGTAGTCCAGAACTGTCTCTCATCTCTTAACGAGATGGCAGATCAATTCAACATCCACATTTTATGGGTACCAGGCGGACATTTCATAAGTACAGGGAATATAAACGCCGATGAACTGACTCGACATGGTACAACGGACCACTTCTCAGAAAGCAGAAAGGATATTGAAATGCCTCTTGCGGTATGCAAACTGCTGCTTCAGGAAGAAGCTAGCAAGCTGACGAATGACAGATGGTCAAGTATCACTTCCTGCGTAATAACTCGGCAGGCCTGGCCAAAGTTGGACTTGGCGAGATCCAAACAGCTGATCACACTTCAGCGAAGTCAAATCAGTGTGGTTGTTGGAATGATTACGGGGCACTGCCTCATATGGAGGCATGCGAGTAGACTTGTCGTCGCATCATCGCCTATTTATTGATTTCTTCTTCATTATTTCTCAATTATCGATTGAGGGGTATTCAATCACGTCAAGTCAATACATATATAAATTTCCCAATTTTGAAATATATGAGGAAATTTCTATATTTACTCCGTTTAGGTGGTTGGAACGACGGGGTCAAATCGTACGTCGTTACAGTGTCTTCTCACATGACTACTGTCGTAGTTGCGAGGACGAAGAGGAGGAAGAGACAGTACTTCATCTTCTTTGCACCTGCCCTCGTCTGGCACGAAACAGACTAAAGTTTCTAGGGGCACCCCTCTTCAAAGACCTGACGGACCTCTGTAGGATGAACGTCAGGAGTATCCAGCGCTTTGTTAACAGCTCAAAATGGTTCCAATGAGTTGGAGGACACAATTATTCGTAGTATGGCTACGGACCATTTTTGTATCTATGCCTAGTCCTAGTGGGCCGCCACCCAAACCTAACCTAACCTATATAAATTAAAAATTCCTAAAGTAAAAACTACTAATATAAACGGGAGACAAGTCTTGGTTTCGTATAAATTAATATTTTATTCACTGTGTTCCATTGAAAACAATTTGCTACTGCCAAGTACTTGTGAGTAGATATTCAATGGAACGCAAATTTTTGTGACAGTAGTAAAACATAAACTCAATTTAAATAAAACTGCTGGATTTTAATAAAAAATACGTTGATCTAGTAAGTAATAAAACATTAAACAACAAAATAATTAAAATATTTTTATGATTTAACAATTGCGTGTCGTATCACAAACATAAACAAAAAATTTTTGTTTTTAGCTCTAATCGAACCAACATATTTTTGTTATGTCAGTAAATTCAAATTCTAAAATAATTTACGGAAATTTTTTCAGAGAA
Organism: Tipula vernalis; assembly: GCA_958295665.1. Classification (NCBI taxonomy): domain Eukaryota; kingdom Metazoa; phylum Arthropoda; class Insecta; order Diptera; family Tipulidae; genus Tipula; species Tipula vernalis. The sequence goes on from OY282560.1 coordinate 96,238,701, forward strand.
TGATTAGATGTCAAGTACGTTGTATGGAAATGTTTCAAAATAAAATACATACAAGTTTATAACGAGGGACGTGTCCGATTTCTGTGCGAAATAATTTTTTTGTGATAAATTTCACATTAGTGAAATAATTTTCTCTTCCATATTTGAAATAAGTTCATTTGCTGTCCGAATACTGAAATAATTTTGACGTAATAAAATTGACATTTGGTAATACAACAAACGACAAATTGTACGTAGAGAATTATTTAAGTGTATATACAAATGATAGAGGCAGAATTTGATCCAAATATGGTATTATTTCTATTAATTTCGGGTTCCATGTGTTTAATGAGAAGAACACGGAACTTTGCGCGACTTTTAATAATGGATCTCATAAACTCCCAGGTATGATACATTTAAACTTACAGAGGCCCTATTCTCGAATTCCACATCCATTTTCCACATGTGGACATCTGTCAAACTTCATAAAAATTGAATTTTTTCGGTACTAAGGGAATTTTTAATTCAATTTAAATTTAGAAATTACAAGAATTAATTAACATTCAACAAAAATTAAAAACTAAGGGAATATTTCTGAATGGGTATAAGCATGTGGAAGAAATTCCCCATATAGGAAAATGTCTATGCCCCATGTGTTTTACATACGAATTAAAATTTCCGAACGTTTTGATGAATTTTGACAGATGTGCGCATGTGGAAATCTGTCAAAATTCATAAAAATTGAATTTTTTCGGTTCGGTACTAAGGGAATATTTCCGAATGGGTATAAGCATGTGGAAAAAATTCCCCATATAAGAAAATGTCCATGCCGCTTGTGTTTTATATTCGAATTACAATTTTCGAACGTTTTTGTGTGAACTTTGACAGATGTCCACATGTGGAAAATGGATGTGGAATTCGAGAATAGGCCCCAGGTTATTGCGCTCTTTTGTTTATGAATATTATTACAGAAGTGTCAAATTTACAAGACGTAGTGGCTGTGATAATTTGGTTGCATACAAAATAATGTCATAATTATTACAGTTGGAATAATTATCACAAACTTCGAACACGGCCTTAGTTATAATGATCCTGTGACGAGAATGCATTTAAGGATATTGTCTAACACTTTCATCGCTATTAGCAAATTCTTGCCCAATAAAAACCATGGTTGGGGGCCGGAAATGGAACTAATGATATTTTTGCTGTGGCTGGCAAGTGGGACTAGTTATAGAATTATAGCTGCAGCAATGAACATGTCAACATCCACAGTTTGTGATATTGTTCACAAAATGCTGGACAGTAGAAAATGCTGGAACTTATTATTGTTTACTTCACCGGCACACCGGGCATAGAAACAAGAATTATTACGGACGTCGGACATGTCAACACATCACATGTGCTGTGATAATTTGGTTGCGTACAGTTTAACATAATTTATCACAAAAAAATTATTTCGCACAGAAATCGGACACGTCCTAAAAACGTGTTCGAAGTTTGTGATAATTTTTTTTGTAATAATTTTGACAGTAGTGAAATAATTTTCTCTTCCGTCTTTTGTAATAAATTTTATTTGTACCATTTTTTTAAAAAATAAATTAACGTAATACGGCTTAATTATTGTTATTGCGCGCTTTTATTTGTTAATATTATTACAGAAGTGTCAAATTTACAATACGTAGTGGCGGTGTAATTTGGTTGCGTACCAAATATTGTCATAATTATTACAGCTGGAATAATCATCACAAACTTCGAACACGTCCTAAATTAACATTATTTTGAAAATCGATGCATTTATCAAACGAGCCAAAAAGGCACACCTTGGTTGGATTAGGGTTAAAAAATGACGTTTCACACAACGAAAATTGGTACAGAGCCATCTATTAGAATTTATTTAACAAAAATCTTTCTTTCGTTAATTATTGTCGATTGTAAAAGTAGAGAAAGCGCCTCTCGAGGAAAAAAGTTAAAATGAGGCAACTGGCAAAATGACATTTCTCATAAATACGACGAAAGAAATTTTTGCAATCCGGTAATTAAAAATTGTTTTTACAATCCAAAATTGAAATTATTTACAATTATTATCAATCTGGTAGGTAAAAATTGTGTTAACAGTTCAAAATTGGAATTGTGTACAACAATTTCGAACGTCAAATTAGCAGCTACCTCAGTTTAAAAATTTTCCACTAGGTGGAATCTGTGATGCTCCAATCGTCAATTGACGATTGGAGCATCACAGATTCCACCTAGTGGAAAATTTTTAAACTGAGGTAGCTGCTAATTTGACGTTCGAAATTGTTGTAAAGAATTCCAATTTTGAACTGTTAACACAATTTTTACTTACTAGGGGCTCTATTCTCGAATTCCACATCCATTTTCCACATGTGGACAACTGTCAAAATTCATAAAAATTTAATTTTTTCGGTACCAAGGGAATATTTCAGAATGGGTATAAGCATGTGGAAAAAATTCCCCATATAGGAAAATGTCCATGCCGCCTGTGTTTTAATTTTTGAACGTTTTTGTGTGAACTTTGACAGATGTCCACATGTGGAAAATGGATGTGGAATTCGAGAATAAGCCCCCAGATTGCTAATAATTGTAAATAATTCATATTTTGGATTAAAAAAACAATTTTTAACTACCGGATTGCACAATTTCCTTTCGTCGCATTTATGAGAAATTTCATTTTGGCAGTTGCCTCATTTGAACGTTTTTCTTCGAGAGGCGCTTTCTCTACTTTTACAATCGTCAATATGCGAAACTACTTCTAACAATTAAACCACAGAAGAAAGATTTAACTGGAATGTAATTAACTGTTTGTATTCTGTGACAACACCATCACTTGAGCATGAGTAGTTGCGAGGAGATACAAGTACTTGTGAGTAGTTTGCTAACGCCAATGGAACACGCTTATAGACGCAGCGAACAGCGGCGCTAAATTATAATACATGTATTTCCATAAGAGCGAACACATAAAACGGCGTCAAACTACTTAGCAGTTTGTATTTTTTGAGGCGATGAATGACATTTATATTTATTGTTGTTGGTTTTAAAGTAAATGCTTGGAGAACCTCTATAGCTGAATATAACAACCAAATGAGCATATGAGAAAGACAATTGTAAAAAAATTCTCGAAGACTAAGACCCTTTCCGAAAGTTATACTTATTTATTTAGACATACTTATTTGCCGCCATCTTAAATAAGTATGTTGGCGAAGTAACTTATTTAAATAAGTATGTTGCTATCTCTTTCTTACAAAATAAAAAATGAAAAATAAAATTCTGTCAAACTTTTCATTGTTTACATTTTGATAACCATTAATAATAACCTGTTTATAAAACAATTTAATTAAAATTTATAAAATAAACATAAAATGAAACGAAAATTATATAACTTGCGATGTAATGTATATTTTTTTTTAAATTTATTTTTAATATTTTTAAGTTGAAACATTAAATATTCATATAATCATTTACACATAACCTCAACTTAAAAATATTTTTGATACAATTTCGTATTTCGATCTATCGATCAATTTCACACATAATTTGATATTTTTATTTATTAAATAGGTAAGAAGCAAGAATTTCTTAGCTTCATCCATTTTTCTAACACAAATTTTTATTTATTAAATAGGTAAGAAGCAAGAATTTCTTAGCTTCATTCATTTTTCTAACACAAATTTATTTGTTATGGTTTTGGCGTTTCTGTCAAAATATTAACACTAGAACTACCAACCCGTCAAAATTACGGATTTACATTTATTGAATTAATTTTTTTTTATATGATTATGTTAGAAATTTTTGTTGAGTTTTAATATGACAATAAAGTAATTAAATTAAAAATCATCAAAAATTTCCAAAACAATTCTAACATAATAATTAAAAAAATGAATTCAATAAATGTAAATCGGTCATTTTGACCGGTCGGTAGTTCTAGTGTTAAATAAGTATGTGAAATCATTTCGGATGATTTTACATTACTTATTTAAGATGGCGGCAAATAAGTATGTCTAAATAAATAAGTATAACTTTCGGAAAGGGCCTAAAATCATAAAGACGAAGAGAAGCGAAGTCAGGCGTAGAGCGCCGCTTATGTGTTTGGGGTATTTAAACTACACCATGACCATCACTTGAGCATGAGTAGTTGCGACTTGCGATTGCGAGTATATACAAGTACTTGTGAGTAGTGGATACGCCAATGGAATACGCAAAGAAATAAGCGGGGAGATTATCACGTAAAAATGATTATTCCGGCTGCGGCTGTTCACACGCAGTTAACACTGCAACACATCATTTCCTCATTTCTTACCTCTTTGCCTATAAACTGCTTTCCTCCTTCAGTTAGTTTATTGGCAAAGAGGTAAGAAATGAGGAAATGATGTGTTGCAGTGTTAACTGCGTGTGAACAGCCGGATTGAATTCGGTCATTAAAAATAAAAAATGTCTGCGAAGGGGAAAATTTCTCAAGTAAATGTCTCATGTTTGCCTTTTATGTTTATTTTACAAAGCGAGAGATGGCTTAATTTTCTGACCTTCCTTTTTTTGATTGCCCATAGATCCAGTAAAATTGAAATTAGCATTTCTTCATTTTTTAACTCCATAAAAAATGACAACCAACCAAATTTAAGTTGACCGAATTCAGACCAAATCGGCCGCTTTCAGTCTGATCTGATGTCTGTCTGATCACTTTGGGTTTAACATGTATCTTTAGCATGTATCATGATATTCGTGGTTCAACTTTTTTGTTTTGTTTATAAACACTAAAGTAATAATGCCAACACATACGTATAGGTATCACAAGTGAAAAGTCAAACTCCGACGTTATCGCTTTGCTATTTTAAATTATTATGTTATGTAATATAAATAGTTATCAAAATAAATTAATTGTACATACCTATCAAAATCAAGTAGGTAGTTGAGACTGCGACATCATTAAACGCAAACATTAAACATCCGATTCAAAAATGTCTAGACTAATTCTTTACTATACATTAATGAGCCCACCAGCTAGAGGTGTTTTGCTAACAGCTAGGGAGCTTGGATTGGATTTGGAATTGGTGAATATTGATTTACAAAAGAGGGAACAATTTAATCCAAAATTACTAAAGGTATGTATGCAAATAAAAGCTACATTTTAATATAAAAATGAAATAATTTCATAATTATTTTAGTTGAATCCCCAACATTCGTTACCAACATTAGACGATAATGGCACTGGAATTTGGGATAGTCACGCTATTAATGCTTATCTGGTTGATAAATATGCAAAAACTGATGTACTCTATCCAAAAGATTTGGTAATGCGTGCCCGTGTCAATCAACTTCTTATTTTCGATGCAGCTAACATTTTCGAACGTTTGCGAACTATATTGAGACCCGTTTTATATTTCGGTTGTACCGAGATTTCTGAGGAAAAAATAAGTTTTATGTTGAATACCTATGAGTATTTGGAAGCTTTATTCATTAATAATAAATATTTAGTTGGGAATCAACTTACAATTGGTGATTTGTCTTCAATTACTTCAGTTGCATCAGCACATCGTATCGTACCTATTGATGAAGCTAAATTTCCAAAATTAACGCAATGGATTAAACTTATGGAAACACTTCCTTACTATGCCGAGATAAATGAGAAGGGTGTAAATGAATTGATTAGCCTATTTAATCAAAAATTACAAGAAAACAAGCAACTCAAAGGATTGTAAATGGTGGCTAGTCGGGTACGTGGTGTACATTATAAGGGTACATGTATTTTTACGGGTTGGTTAAAAACCATTATCATTTTTAATGTTTTGTAAGAGTAAATAAAAGTTCGAGTAAATTTGGCGAATTGGTCTTGGTTTATTTCTTTAAGGTTTGGAGCCCAATTTCCTCGATGACAAGAGATTAAAACCAAATTTTTTTGCATTGATCAAACGCTATAGTCGGTTAATTGATAATTCCCGTATCAAACATTAATTTAACGATGACTGTTGTAGTTGTAATCTAAAATCTATTTATCAAATTCGATAAGAATTTGCAAGCCAGTTTGCTTTAAAATCTTTTTGAACGAGAATGATACAACACCGTTTAAAAAAGAATTTAACTGTTTGTTAATGTTTAATAAGCAAAATTTATTTATTTGGTCATTATTTAATTTAAATTCACGTAATTATTTGTAAACATAAACCATATGTCTTTTTGAAGTATAAAAATAGTAGTTGTCAAAAACTGAACGAAGCAGCACCACCACTTGTCATCCAAGTATTTTGGAATGGTTAAATATCGCTATTATTTTATAAATTTCAGTTGGTTTAAGTTATTATATAACAATTTAAATTAGTTAATTTAATTTTTAATGGAAAAAATATTAAAAATTGGTATAACGCAAAAAAAGAAAAAAAGGGTGAGTTCGTTTAGGGCGAATTGATAAAAAAATTTGACGAATAAAAGCGTACCAACTAATCTACGACATACGTCGTGCTTATTTGGCTCTTTAAATTTTATTTTTGGAGGGAATTAAATTCCTTCAGTTGTTGTAAGAAGCTTGTCGTCATAAAAAAATTAGTTAAGTGAAAAAGTTTTATTTAAATCAATTTTATAAGTGAAAATAGACAAACAATTTTAACAATGTCCCAGACATCAGTCGCGTCTTATTTTATAACAAGAAAACGGGTAGCAAATGAAGATATTGGTGCTACACGCAACAAAATCCGTGTACTTGAAACATCCGACTCTGACGTTGCCCATCCAGTAGAGGGCAAAATAACGCGAGGCAAATTAATTGAAAAAATCACCCATATCGACAGTCCAAATGTGGTCACGAAGCTAAAATTTGATACGGAAATAAAAAGTGATGAGAAAATTAAAGCTAAGCGTGGAAAACCTGGTACCAAAACGACAATACGTGCAACACGTACAACAAAAAAACCTGCCTTATCCTGTGCGAACATTAAGGCAGATGATAAGCAGGAGAAAATTGTTAAATTCATCAAAATGGGTATGCTATCACCGCGGAAAAATAACCTAAGTCCGGCCAAACAAAAGGGCTCACTAAATGCATTTTCGTCGCTCGAGAGTTTCACCAATATCGATCGGGGTATGAAAACGCCAACTAAATCGCCGGTTGAATCACAAGAAACTTTGGCAAAAATTCACGCCATGCCATTGGATGAAATTAAGAGGAAATTAACAAAAAGTAAGAAATTGGATGAATTGAAAGCGTCCATAGCTAAGATACAAGAACTTGATGAAAAATTAAAAAAGACTGAATCTTCGGTGTCAAATATCGGGTCGCCAAAACTTAAGGAATTCAAACATATTGAGCTGGAAATCTTAAGGTAATTATCTCTCTGGCCTACCTAATATTCTAGATAACATAATTTTCATTAAAAAAAATAAATAAATAATTTGAAAATGCTTAATACACAAAATTTCGTTGTCCCAATTTTACTTTTATTTACTTTTTATTTGTAAAATATGTAATTGTAAATTAATTGAGGTCAATTATATAATTTAATTGAATAATTGAAACCGACATTAATCAGTCTGTGTGCACAGGTAGATAATTCCTTATTTTTTTTTCTTTGTTTCTATTTATTTCAGCCCTGTAAAAAAACAATTTTCATCGCCACATAAACTTTTGCCAGTAACACCGACCAAACATGGCTTCGGTAGTCTTATGTCACCGAAATTGACACCACAAAAATTATTGTTTACCCCAACCAAATTGGAAAAAACTCCGGTGAAATCATCAGCTCCTTCCTACAGCTTGGTATCACCATTGAAAATACCGGCATATGAAAAATACGGCCATTTGTTGGATACTGGAAAATCTGGATTACAATTACCCTTTAAATATCGCACTTTGGCTGAAATGTTCAAGTGCTGTGACTCGGTATGCTCGTTATTCCATAATCGGCACGAGACTATCACTTTCAAAAAATTGAAACCAGCCGTGCAACGCATGTTACGTAAAAATTTCAACGAAACCAATTTAGCCCAAATATACCATTTGTATCCGGAGGCGTATAATTTTGCCCAAGTTAAAATGCGAAATTTCGGTTCAACCACCAAACACGATCATTATCAATTGGTAATAAAACCGAATGTAAAAGAAAAAAATGTGACATCTGCCGCTACTGTAACGAAATCTGACGACGATGATGTTTTGAAGTCAGCACAAAATTTAATTATGAATCCGCAAATTATAGTCGAGCGACAAAAACATTTTAATAAAATGTTAACACAAAAGGTAATGATCGAACATGAAAATTTCTTGAAAACATTAACGCCACCGATTACGGTATCGCGTGATCGTTTGAAACGTTGGCATCCGGAATTTGATTTGGAGAAATGTCCTGATATTGAAATTGGTGCATTGCCACAACCACCGAATATTGAAAAATTCTCATCGGCCAAAGAAATTTTGTCGACGGCACGAAATTTATTCAATTGTTCAACATCAATGGAACGGGCTATGGAGCGTTTCGAAGCTAAAAAACTGGAGGAACCGAACGTAGTTGAAGAACTTGAAACAGCTCAGATTGAGAAATATAAAGCTTCGTTGCTAAAAGATGTACCAAAATCATTGCTAGAAAAGATTCGAGCAAAACAAGCAGCCAAAGCTTTGGATGCGATGACGCGGCGACCATCACAAGACATTGAAGAAATAAAATATCGACGATTACCGGATCTAGCACGTCATATTAGGAATATATTTGTTACCGAGCGTAAATCCGTTCTACCGCTTGACATTATTTTGGCTAAACTAGGCAACAGTTATCGTGGCGTTTTAACAACGCAACAATTTGAAGAGCACATGCTTCTTATGGCAGCAGAAATTCCCATTTGGATCCAATTTGTGGACGTACGAAATTCAAAATATATTCGAATTGCCAAAGATATGGATATCAATAAGATCATGGATAAATTACAAAAAATAGCCGAAGCTAAGTCTAAGTAGTTGTAAGATTTAAAGATTGTTAAAGTAAAACCCCTGGGCCTTATTTTGTTCATTGTATTTTATTTTAAAGTTTTTTTGGTTCAAATAAATTTAGTTTTAATAAACTTTGGCCGCCTAATCATCCTCATTATTTTCCAGTAAATTTAAATTGATTAAATGTCTCATTGTAGGACGACCATGTGGACAATTCCACGGATGCTCAAGTTCACCCATATGTTCGACCAGTGATTTCATAACCTTCTTATTTAGAGCTGTTCCAATCATTACCGATTTGCGACACGCCCTGGATGCAAACATTTCTCTGATACGCGAAGGTCGACAAATGGTATTGGCAGGCGCATCTTGTAGCATAAAAATTAGCTCATCAATGTCAGATTTACCGAATTCCCAATTTTGACTGTACGGTTTACCAATCAACTTAACCTTTTTCGTCGGCTCTGCATCGATATCGATCAAAAAATCGAAACCGTTCATTTTGAACACATCCAGATTATCGATTAGGATCAATTCATTAACGGCGGTCAATTCAAGATTTTGGGGCACAACCAATTTCTGATTTTGTAATTTAACCGTTTTCTGGAGTGTCTCGAAATTGTATTTCTCATCGGTCGCATGCTGATCGATGATGAATAAATCTTGTTCATATTTTGCGATTATGAAGCCAAGATTAAATTGGCCGACTATTGACATCTTGGCGAACATATCTTTTGAGATTTCAGTCTCCAATTCGTGTTCGGCATTTTTATTTTTTGATGGATTTATTTCGGCTTTGAATTTGAGACGGTCAATTGCACGATCCTTTTTTATCGAGCGAGCCGCTTCCTCCTCGAGCTTAAGTAAATCACGGATTGAATCGATCGATGTTTTGACCACGGTTGAGTTTCTTTTCACTTCCAAATATGTTGTGCTGTCGTATTCACAGTCAGAATCGAGATTTGATTGAACAGCGGGCGATTTAATATCTACCATTATTAACGAATCAGTGTCATCTTTTATTTCGTTTATAGGGCACGAAATGATTTTCTGAGAATCGGGTTCAATATCCGGTGTGCTTCCAATTTTTTCCGGTGTAAGTATTTCGAGTTTGAACCCTTCTAGTAGTTCCTCTTCAACTGAACATTTTACTGGACTTTTCAATTCTGATATTTCTTCTATGTCCGATTCAGGATCCGAATTGTAACTGTGATTTTTCGTTTCTTCTGTATTTTCAGGCACTCCCTGTTTAACTTCTTGGCTGCACAAAAATTCTTGTATTTTCTTCATTTTGGTATTTCGAAATTGTATTTCATCGACTGCTTTGCGTTTTGTGTTCGTCGCGGCCAATTTTTTATTTGAACCTTCCTTTGTATCACCAGTCATTTTCCACTGTGATAACATATCTGAAAATTTCTTTGGATTGAGTTGTGTTAATAGATCGTCATCATAATCGAGTTCTTTCTTGATTCGTGAGTTTGTTACACAAAATTTCTGGATATTTTGCAGTTTGAGGGTAGACGGAATTTCCGAGAACGTATTCAAAAGTGACTTCTTAAGCGCAAGCAACAGAATTTTCTCGTTGTTTACCAATACTTGTCGTTTATCCGGAGTCAAATTAACGTCCACGTCGGATCGATCCAGTTTTATGTTTATGTAGATAAAGGGATAATGACCTCCATTGTATCGGTGATAAATTTCGTTTACAAGTCTTATGATTTGTTTGGGTTCGCATGGCCGATCGTTAACAAAATAATATTGACGGTCGCGAGACGATCGACCCGATCCATGGGCACAACTCGAAATCCAACCATCGATTGTGAATCGGGCCAAATTTAAAGCGTCAACATCTTCCTGTGTTAACGAGATATTCATATCAGTTTCGTTAAAATCATTTAGGCTAAAATTGGCAGTCCTATTTTTGCCGTGAATCGATTCGATTCGTATTAATTCGTTCGTCTGTTTGGCACCAAAAATTGTGGTTATATTGTCTAAAATATTCGATGAGCCATTGGTCGCCATGATTGTGGTGCGGCCTCCTTTTTTACTTTGATTCGTGCAGATTATGCGTACACCTGACGCCACGAGACAATAACCCTGCAGTACATTGCACATCTTGGCAAATTCTTTTTTAATATTTTTGTGAAATTCTTTTTTGCGTACAGGAAGTTTTGAAAATAAATTGGCGATTGTGACTGTGGTGCCAATTTCTCGAGGACACGGTGATTTTGAAATGATTTTCCCATTTGTGTCGAGTACTAGCTTCGTCCCATATTCAACGGACGCATGTCGTGTAATTATCGACATATCAGAAAGTGCACACAAAGAGCTGAGTGCTTCACCGCGAAAACCAAAAGTTTCAACCGATGCTAAATCATTAAATTCTCGTATCTTTGATGTATGATATTTGGCTGTTAGCCCTTCGTAATTGCAGTCTTCCACACCACTCCCATTATCGGATACCTCTACCTGTTCAATACCTTGTTCTTTGAGTTTTACCTCAATAATTGTTGCCCCAGCATCGATTGAATTTTCGACTAACTCTTTTACGGCTATCGCCAGGCTTAGAACCACCTAAAATCAAGGTTGGAATAAGCGAAAAGTTGATTAAGAGGGCAGAATGAAAACTCACCTGGCCGGAGCATATTTTATGTACAGTATCTTTATTTATCGCTTGAATGGCTTTGCTTGATTCATTTGTTGCGGGGGCAAATTCACTGTCGCCAATTTCAGTCATAATGCTCAATTAAATTTAATGTAAAATATTATAAAAATAAACATATAAAACACGGACATCACTTTGACATTTAAATGACGGAAGAACGGTTTATTTGTTTGCGCGCCTAAAAATGCGCACATTTTGTAACACCATCTATAAACAAGAAGCTTAATCAATATTTTGTAAGTGACGCTATCTCAAATATATTAGCGAAAGAAATTTTTTAAAAATCGAACTATAGATGCCACTAATTAACTTCTGATATCCAGTTGACCATGGAATTTATAAAAAAAGGTTCGTTGACCGCAATTGAATTGGAATCAAACGCAAAATCCTTTGATAAATATGTCGTACACAATATTTTTATTTACTTAATAGTCGTTTCCACTCTGGCCAAACTTGTCTTCTATAAAACAATCAAGAAATGAATTTTTATTTATTAATTTAGTTGTGGCAATTAAAAATTCCACATTATTTTCCTCCTGCTGCGCTAAAAATCTTAGCGCCGCTATTTCAGCGAACGTGCATCCACCCAAAAAGAAAACCAGAATCACCCGCGGCACATCCAACGATGATTGTTCACTATTTATTGAACCACGACGTCCACTTAAATTACTTCCGGCTGTTTGAAAATCTTCGAAAAATTTGCCCGGCAAATTCGACAGCAAATCATTGAGTATCTGAAGTCCATTGGGTTTCAGAAATTGTTCAATCACACGAATCGAGAGTGGTGCATAGAAACTGTGAACGTAGCTTATATCAGCAGGTGATATTTCAACTGGATCCTCAACGGTAAGATTAAGAGTTTTTCTAAGAACGGCATATGTTCGGCTACCGGTTTGAACGCGAATTAATCCGGCTCTTTCCAAATTACCGATGGTTAATAGGGTTTGAATTCCATACACTTGAACCAGTTCTCGTTTGTAATAATCAAGTAATTTTGGTTTGAGACCCGATCCGGCAAAACATTGCATACAAATTAGTCTGATAACGGTACGGAATGGGGCTTTCTTCGCCATTAAATCTTCTATGTATGAACTAGGCTTATCGGTATCGGAGCAGAATATAAATTCTTGTTCACATGCTAGCTCATCCATAAAATCATGTGTAGCCGTTTTCTCCTTAATCATTTCCGCGATTGTGGTATGATTGAAAGCCGACTGCCGGTTGGCTAACATTTGTGGAATGCGATCGACAAATTGTCTCAATTCGGGTATCGACTTGTCGGTATGTTTCTCACCAAATTGAGATGAAATTGCTTTGGCATTGCGCGACAATATAATGCCAACCTCGTTAAAATTTTTATCCCTCAACTCTTTGTACAAATTCTCGCCAGAATTTAAAATAATAGAGGTTTTCTCGTTCGACGACATGCCCTGTAAATTATCATTCGGATTCGATGTATTAAATCGTTCAGCGGGAAATTGTGCTGTGGTACTTTTGATACCAAAAAATTCATCAATGAGCCCTTCGTATGTTAATTGGGTGGCGAGAACGCTCATCAAATCAATCGATCGATCGAAAATGAATAATTGATCGATGGGTCCCTTTTCCGACTGGATGATTTGTTTATCTTCCTTTCCCATGTTTTTCATGAGTTCCCACATTTTTTCGGCATACTTTCCTTTCCCATATACTTTTGGTATTCGCCCGTAGAAATGTTGCAGTCCGAGTAAGGCTTGGGCCGATTGATAAACACAGGTTGGATCTCCTTCAATATGAAGTTCTTTGTAGCAGTCCCTCAGCTCCATCGAAATAACATCATTATCGAAAGGAAAGAAATGACATTTAAATTCCTCGATTAGTGTGATACTTCCATAGACACCTTTCGATTTTAGATGTTTTTCGCACAATTCCAACCTTCGTGGTAGGAAATACAAATAAAATTCCTTCTTCATCTCCTTACTTTTCTTCTTTTGATCCTCGCTATGTATGTTGCTCGCAATATAGTCCATTAACTTGAGTGTTGGCCTCGTAATAAAAATAATATTTTTTACATTCACTTCGGGCAGCGGCCCATCACGAAGTGGAAACATTTTTGTTACGCCATGATCTTTAAGGAATGTGTATTTCGCTATTAGGCCAACGGGCCCGGATAGTGATTCATCCCATATGATTGCCTGGAAAATACAAAAAATCAAATAATCATTTCAGATAAAAATGTAAAAATTCTATCCCATCGTTTTACTTTTGGCCCGTCACATTTTTCAAGCAATTCCAACAATTCTTTTGTTGCCGCTTCTTGTAGTAATTGCAAATTGACACGCCATCCCGATAAATGTGGAAACATTTCTATATTTTATTTAATTTAATAAATTAACAGGAATTAACAAATTTACGCCCTTTTTCAAGTGATAACACAACACTTTAATAATTTTGACATTACAAAATGTCTAATTTGACGTTCAATAATCAAAATAACAACAAAAATTATACAGCGAGAACCATAGATCTAAAAATAACAGATGATGTCAAAGTGACATCTTCGAGGTGGTTTTGGTACTAATATTTTAGTAATTCGACGCGATAAAACTTGTATACACTTTACAGTGGCTCAGTAATACAATAGTGAAATGGTGCACGATTTTTTTGCCGTAGTTTTCAAGTTTAATAAATCTGTACTAAAAAGCAAAAGTCGCTTATCAACATTTTGGTAGTTTTGAGAAAATGAAGATTAAAATTTTAAATTCAAATAGGAATACATTGAGAGTATTATATGTATTACCTCATAACTTTTTTATTTTTTAAGCGATTTCCACCAAAATTTGATACAATCTAAATAGTGGACAAATTTAATTATTTATGCGAAATTTATAAAAACCGTTTAAAGTCACTTAAGCGACTTTTGCTTTTAAGTACAGAAATAATTAATTGTGATATCCGTATAGAGGAGTGTTCAATTTGTAGCGTAAATTAATATGAAGTGCGAAGCCATTTTGTATGGTGTAATTGTTGAAATTAAATATTAATTCGGGCGATAAGTTTAATTATATTTTTATTGATAAGAAACAATTATAAAAATACTAGGTAAGTGATGATGGTTACACATAGCGTTGAAATAAATAAGAATTAAACCGGAGGAGGTTTACTATATGTTGTGATCCTGGAGATGGTTCTATTCGGATAATTGATACACCAAGAATTACTGACAGTATATACTTTATTTTTAGTTTGTGTGTAGCTTGTCGTGGTGAAAATCCTTCTGCTGTTTTTTTTTCCATATGACATCTGCCAGGCGGGGTATATCCCGGCATGCTAGGATAAGGTCGTTCAGACTGTCATCGTAACACTTCTCCCCGTTTTAAGATGCTGTTTATAAACAGTTGAAATTCTTATTTGAATGATTGCGATATGAATGATTATAATGATTACAATTGTTTCGGATGTGAATGAAAATAAATGGAAATGGGAAAATGCCTTGTTTAGCACACGTAGTCTCCGAGATAGGCGGGTGGAACTCCAGCTGTAGCTCGTTGAGTTCTTCGTGGAACTTGCTCCTGGAGCGCTGGCAGGTCTTTTTGTTGATCGTCCAGTGAGTCTTGCAATGAGTCATCTTCTTGTTCCTTTTTCTTCTCCTCGGGTTCTGGGATGATTTCGGGCTCAATCTCTTGCTTTCCTGAGACCTGGATATCAAAACTGTCCAGAAGAACGTTGTGGCCATCGTCGAGATACGTGTAGCGTTTTTTTAGCTGATTTGCATGAGCAACGATCTCTCGTATATCGGTTTGCACCTTGTAATTGACCGTTCCCATTTTACAGACGACTTCTCCTGAAACCCAGCGCCACTGGTTGTTGCTTAAGTGGGTTTTAACGAAAACTTTGTCGCCGATCTCAAACGTCTTTTCCTTAGCACCGTGTTGAGTGTTGAACTGCTGTTCCATCTTGTGGTTTCGTTCTACTATAGCTTTCGTAGTTGGCATGAGCAAGTCGAGCTTCGATCTTGCTTGTCGTCCCGTCATCAGCTCATGCGGCAATTTCGATCCAAGGTTGTATGACGGTGTGAAACGGTAGTGCTTAAGGAACTTTCGCAAGACTTCATTAGCGTTTCCATCCTTCTCAAGCTTCTTGAGTCCCTGTTTCAGCGTCTGCACGAACCGTTCTGCCTGACCGTTCGATTGCGGATGATAAGGCGCTGTGGTGATATGCTCGATTCCTCTTTCTGCGCAGAATTGCTTAAATTGTTCCGATTTGAATTGCGGTCCGTTGTCAGAAACGATTGTATTGCAATCGCCGTGTCTTGCGCAGGCTTCTTCGAGCTTATCTGTTGTCTGCTGGGACGTCGTGCTCTGCATCTTGTAGACTTCTGGCCATTTTGAAAAGGCGTCGATGATGACAAAATACCAGAAGCTGTTGACTGGACCAGCGAAGTCGACGTGCAATCGGGACCACGGCGCTTCTGGAATCGGCCACGACTGCAGTTTAGCTTTGATCGGTGAAAACGCATTCGTTGCGCAATTCACACAGGTTCGAACTGTTTTTTCGATGTCGTTGTCGAGCGATGGCCAGGAGACTTTCTGTCGAGCTAATAGCTTCATGCGCTCAATGCCAGGACGACCTTGATGCAGTTCTTTCAGTATTTCGCTACGGTAGCGCTTCGGAATTATGATGCGATCACCGAAAAAAATGCAACCGTTGATGACTGTGAGCGAATCTCGTCTTGCGAAGTAGTCTGCAGCCTCAACGTCAGGAATTTGCTCTCGTTTGCGTGGCCAACCTTTCTCAATGCAACTTGTCATTACCTTCAACGTCTCGTCTCGACTTGTTTCGTACTGAATAGCTTCGAAGGTTACTGGCAGCTTCTTGGCGGTGTCGATAGCGAAGCAACCTAGTAAGTCTTCTGCAATGATCTTTCCAATGACGACGTCTTCGTCAGGCTTCTCGTGTTGACTAATGAGTCGAGAGATGAAATCTACGTATGCGCAGCTGTTCGTGTCGACGTATTTGATTTCGAAGTCGTATGCGAGCAATATCAACGCGTAGCGTTGAAGGCGGCTTGCCGTGTGTACCGGAATTTCCTTCTTATTCCCGAATATTGCGAGCAAGGGTTTATGGTCAGTCTGGAGCTCGAATTTTCGATCATAAATGTAGCGGTGAAACTTCTGAAGGGCGAATGTGAGCGCCAGAGCTTCTCGTTGGATTTGCGGGTAGTTTTTTTCTGCTGCTGTGAATGAGCGTGCGGCATGCATTACTGGGCGCAACGAATTACCGGGCATCTCATGCATTAGACTTGCTCCCATTCCATAGCTTGAAGCGTCAGCGGAAACGATCAACTTCTTAGTTGGGTCGTAGTGAATAAGTCCGAGGTCAGATGCCAGAATTGTCTTGAGCTCGTCGAAAGATTCTTGATGTTTTGTTTCCCATGCAAACGTGATATCATCTTGGAGAAGCTCGTCTAATCGGCCGCGATGTTTCTTTATACCAGGAATGAATTTTCCGTACCAAGTGACTGCTCCTAGAAATGCCTGAAGTTGCTTGACGTCTGTTGGATGCGGAATGTTCTGAAGCGTCTTGATCTTTTCTGGGCTCGGTTTAATGCCGTTAGTGTCGAGTATGTGGCCAAGAAATTCGAGATCTTTCTGACGGAACCAACACTTGTCGATTTTGAGGTGGAAGCCGTTCTCCTGAATGCGGCTTAAAACTTCGTACAGATTCTTGTCATGGTTGTTTTGATCTGTTCCTCCCACAATGAAGTCGTCGATGAACGGAAAGGCGCCCTTTGCTCCGCTCATCATGCTGCTCACAAGTCTTTGGAAGATTCCCGGTGCTGGCTTGGCTCCTGGCTGCAACCGATTGACTTTGAAAAGTCCGCAGTGAGTGTTGATGGTCATCAGCTTCTTTGAGTCGTCGTCGAGCTCGACTTGAAGGAACGCGTCTGAGATGTCGATTTTGCTAAAGAGTTTGAATGGCGACAGCTGAGCAAAAATCTCGTCAGGCGTTGGCAGTGGAAATTGTTCCGGTTCAAACGAATCATTTAAGCCAGTTGAGTAGTCGGCGCAGATTCTAACCCGTCCATCCTTCTTCTTGACAGCGACGATTGGTGCGGCGTATGCTGAGTATCGTACGCGGCTAATCACATTTAAGAGCTGCAAACGTTTGATTTCGTTCTCGATAGGCTCCATAGCGGCAAACGGAACTGGACGGCTGTTGCGGAAAATTGGGTTTGCACTTGGTTTGAGCGTCAGCGATGCCTTTTGGGTGCAAAGGCCGAGCGAATCGCTGAAAATGGCTGGAAATTTGATCCTCAACTCGGTGGAAAACTGCTGTGAAGCATCGAGCCGGACGTTGTTGCAGACGCTGGCGATGGGAATATTCCATAGGTCGAGAGCTTCCATCCAGTCGCTGCCGAGGACGTTCAAGCTTGAATTTGCGACGTAGCATGGGCCGATTTCTTCTCGTCCGTGGAGCTTCAATCGTGCGGTGAATTTTCCGAGCATCGACACCTGATCGCCTGAAGCGCTGATTGCTTGCTCTTCGCATGGCGTCAACGGCGGTTCACCAATCTTTTTCCAATTTTTCTCGGATATAATTGTCCAGTCGGAGCCAGAATCCAGTTGCAGGCGAAGCTTGTGATCATCGATGGCTAGTTCAACAAACTTGCGGGTAGAGATCGATGCTGTTGTGACTGCCAGACTTTGACGACGTTCTGATCTGTGGCTAGGTCTGCTTGGTCTTGATCGGAATCTGCGCAGGAATTCGGTCGCCGAGGTACAATGGCGAGCTTTGTGACCCTTTACCTTGCAAGTATCGCAGATTTTGTTCTTGTACGGGCAATCCTTATGCCAGGAGGCGTGTCCAATTTTTCTGTTGATTTGTGTGTGGATTTCTGCCGACCTTGCTGTTGCTATCCTTTCTTTCTGAACATCTGCATCACTTTGCTTCTCAGTGCTGAGTTGGAGTGTTGGACCATCAATTTCTCGTCTTTGAGACCAAGACAACCGCTTTGCTAGCTCGCAGACATCGTTCAGCTTCAATCTGGTTACTGTGTCTGGATTGGTTGCTGCTGCACGGGTTATTTCGACTTCCTCGAGCTTAATGAGAAGTTTTTCGAGAACGAGTGAGTCTTCAGCTCCCGTGAGCGCTTTGATGAACATGAGAACCTTAAAATCGTCGGCTGTGCACGTGGCAATCTCGGATTTTTTGCACTTCCTGTTGACTTGGCTTGCGAAATCGTCCCAATTTTCTCCTGAACCTTTAGCGATGCTCAAACACTTGTAGCGGAGTGTGAAGACCGATTCTTTCCGTCCGAAAATCTTTTTCAGCTCCTCGACTGCTCTCTCGAAAGTTATGGTTTGTATGGTCTCTGGCAGGATGCGGTCAGCGAAACGTCGGTACTCCGAGGTTGACAACTTCTCAGTGAGCAAACTCACTCGCTGGCGGACCGTCAATGTCTGTGCTTCCTCTGTGAAGATGTGCTCGTATCGAGCGTACCAGCGGTCGAACGTTTCATCGTCCTCCGGGCAGTAGCCGAATTTTTCTATTCGATTGGACAGGTGCTTGTGTATTTGTGCCGCTGCTGGTCGGTGAACTGCATCCGCTGAATTTGCTGGCGGAGCGTTTCGCTGCTGAACCATTTGTTCCATGATTGCTGCCATTTGTCGTTGGTTTTCAGTCTGAGCTTCTATCAACCGTTTGATGAGTTCTTCCATGATGCCGAGGTTATGCTCACTTGCTTATCCCCACTTTCCGGATTCAGTAGTGGTAGGAGCCCAAGAGGACCCGCATGAGCCTTCAAGTGAGGTGACCTATGCGCCTCACAGTAGGATCTGGAGTCTCTCTGGCTATTAGGTCTTTCAAACCTTTCAAATCCGCTGGAGGGGATGGACTCTTTCCGCTTTACTTCAAAAAGGTATTGAGGAAATATTCCCCAGCTTGATCCAGATGTTTCGGTCAAGTTATACTTTTAACTACAGTATATTCCGAAACTATGGAGGAAAGTTATTGTGGTCTTTATACCAAAGGTGGGTGGGGGGAGGGAGGGTCGTTCAGACACCCCAGGCCAAGGCATATCGGCCAATTAGCCTCACATCGTTTCTATTGAAGACGATGAAAAAAATCCTGGACTATCAAATAAGAAGTGAGATCCTTGGAAAGAATCCGCGGCATCGGGATCAGTTTGTCTATCAAACTGGTAAATCCACTGTGCTAGCGGTCTAGTCACGAGGATTTAAAAAGCGGTGACATATAAAGAAATTGCCCTTTGTGGCTTTGTGGGCATTGAGGGAGCGTTTGATAATACCTCCTATGGATCGCTAGAAAGAGCAGCAATGGAAAAAGGGATTCCGCTTTCTCCAATTAGGTGGATCCGCTCCATGCTGAAACATCATTAGTTACAGCCAGACTAGGTGGCGAGTCAGTAACCATTAGGGCCGTAAAAGGCTGTCCCCAAGGAGGCGTACTGTCTCCACTTTTATGGTCATCGGTTATGGACAGACTACTGGTCCTTCTGAGTTGATGCCCAGCGCTATGCGGATGATGTGGCTATCATAATCAGAGGCAAAAAATCGCATGCAAAATGCACTCAATATAATATGGCAGTGGTGTCCCCAAAAAGGTTAAATATGTAGGGGTTATCCTAGATCAAAAACTGAACTGGAAGCAACATTTATTGAAAGTTCAAGATAGAGCCACCAAGGCTTTCTGGCCCTGTCAAAGACTCTATGGGCGTACTTGGGGACTACAACCAAAAATGATCTACTGGTATAGCCTACATCAGGGTTACGGGCTCAATGAAAACATGCTCAACGGTTGCGATGGAGCCACTTCTAGGACTGACACTGTTACACCTGCATGTTAAAAAGGATGCTGCAATTATGGCCCTGAAAATGCAGGCGGAAGGAAATATCAAATCAGGCAATATGGTGGGTCATCTGGAAATCCTTAAGGAATTTCAGACAGACCCTACCATAGGAATGCCTTAAGACTGTATGCCAGCTAAACTGGACTTCCACAAACCATTTTGTGTTAGGTTACCAAACCGGGGTGTGTGGAATGCAGGTGGACCATCCTTTCAGCAAGGGTCCATGGTAATGGTTTAGAGATGGATCAAAAACGGAAGATGGGGCGAGGGTAGGAATACACGGGAGTTGCACTGCCCTCTCGAAGTCCTTGGGTACCAATGCTACCGTTTTTCAAGCAGAAGTACATGCTATAGAACTTTGCGCTAGGATAGGCATAGCAAAAGGCCTAAACGATCCAAAGATTTATATTGTATCAGATAGCCAACCGGCCTTAAAGGCTCTTAGGTCTTGTACCTTTGAGTCAAGGCTAGTATGGGATCGTCTGAAGGTTAATAAACATCTGGCATTCTCGTGCTGAGTTAGTACTTTGGCTGATGAAAATACTACTTTGCGAAACTATATCAAAATTGCAGCTGTTACCCACAATCGATTCGGTAAACGAATTTTCGTTGACAATGACGGCAGTAGCATTGTGTCACAGATTATTGCAAACAGTGATGAGAATCATGTTCAATGGTTTGTTCAGAAGAAAAATCTCACCCAAAAGCAAGTGTTATTCCAAACCAAGGACGGTTCAACTGTTAGTCTCTCGTCCTTTATAGGATCATATCAGATGAAACTGTGTCCGAGATCCCAGTTGGAATGGAAGACAGGTTTACTCCAAATAACTTGAGACAGTTTAACCTCAACGTGTCAAATCCACAGATGGTGCGTGTCAAATTGACAGCGAGACACTCTAGAAGCAAAGTATACCTGACATACGTTCTATATGATTTAAGCCTAGCTAGTGTCCAAAATATTAAACGATTCTAGTGGCAGTATATTTAAGGTGTACGGACAGTTAATGCATGTCTTAGTGCAAGTGTCATGTCTCTTCAGTGATATACATAGTACTTTGGATGTCATCTGAGTTCGTGAATCATCATTTCCGGATGGTCTGCCGATTTGGCGAGTCATCAGATGTTGATGATGATGGTGAGTAGGAATGACGAACTTACTGTCCTGCAAATACTAAAAGTGGAACAGACGTGATACTACTATGGAATGGTAGCATATGTGAGGTAGGCATAACTTACCTATGTTTTATATCCTATTTGCGTAGCAACCAAGCGTATGCCTCTTGAAAACTCACGGAACAATCGATCTAAAACGTTTAACATTGTAACTTATCTTTATCTTTGGACCCAATTTTAACCATATGTTCCCATCATCAAACTCAAATGAAGTGTACATTACTACAGGCCATTTCCTATAGATATTTTGGTAGTCTCATTTTAACATTTTGAAGTTTTAAATACTAAAACATTTAAAATTCTTATAATCAATAGAATTTCTGAAGATGCGAATTTTATTCATATTATTTGCACTTTCAACAATTTTAATTCAAATTGAATTTCTTAAAATTTTAAGAACTCTATTCGTAATTTTTATTTTTATTCTCAAATGCTGAAATTCTAAATTTCATGAAATTGATAAAAAAAAATTAAATTTTGTTTATTTAGATCTCCTAGGCAGTGATCATCATCTGGTCATTGCAAGGCTCTGATGGCAGTTTTGTACAAAGGGGATCACAGGAAAGCGCACAGAATGTTTCAAATATGTGAAGCTCTGATAAGGTTATAAAACAAAAATTACAAGTTCTTGTCAGTAATAGCATTATGGAAGCCACTTAGCAGTGTGGCGAAGTGAATACTATTTGGAAGGTTCTGAAAAATTAAATTGTCTAAGTTTAGTCAAAAAACAAACCTAAAAATGTTTGATTTGATGAGGAGTGTCGTAAAATCGAGAAGCTCAAGACCGTTTGACAATCGCATAAATTAGATGAGGTATTCGACACACATGTGCGTATGGATGTGAGAGTTAGATCTTAACGGATGAGTATCAAAGATGGCTAATGACATTCGAGAGAAGAGTTTTGTGAGTGATATTTAGCCCCAAACCCGACAATTATGGCATGCATTCTGATCTTTGCTTGAAGTAACATTGCATTAGATTAAAAGCTTGGGTGCGTGTTCAACGAAAACCAGATTAGGTAAACTTATTTAGTTCAAAATCATTACCATGTAACTCTGTTTGCAAGTAACTATGTCGATTGACTATTATTACTAGTAAAAACACAAAAAAATTTAATCGGAAATAGACTAAAGACGGGCGGATTAAAAATCTGCATAATTAATTACATGTACCACCTCCCTGTTCCAACTCATTTTAATAAATTCACTAATTGTTTCGAAATCTGTATAACAACTCAAATTAGCGTTATTTGATATACATTTACTTACCGATCTGAATCTTTGTTCACCAATTTTATCATCCGTATAAATTTACCAATTTTTACCAAAGACAAAAATTAAAATGATTCAAATTGATTAGCATAACAGTAGTATGAAATCTTACCATCCGATTCGTTATTGCGTTATTATGCAGATCGATGTTGCGATCGTCAAATATTACCACTTACCATATGAATACTTAAAACCGGCTGCATAAATGTCATAATTTCTGAATTAATTACGTGAATTTGGTGAAATAATGATGTCATTGTTGTGGTCAAAAGACTTTATCTAATTTTATGACTAAGTGAATGATGTATACTATATAGATTCAGATTTATAGATAACTTTTGGTAAAATGTTTTTCGAAAATTTGTGGATGTGTACCAACAGAATCTTTTTTTTTTTTTGTTCCATAGTGGATACTGTGCAATAGCAGGCGGCTAAGCTGCCTTTGTATTGGTAGTAGTAGATTAAGAAGAAAGTGTGGTCGAGATCATTAAACCCACAGATCGAAATGTTGCCGTCAAGAGAGTCAGTACAGAGGTAGAATAGTTCTTGATCAATAAGCCCGATTCATCTTGAATAAGCCCGATTCCTAGGGTAGGCTGGTGGCGGCACTACACCATAAAGCCATTTTGTTTCTGTTGAAAATATTAAGTAATCAATTGTTAGGCAGAACACTAGTGATCTTAGAATCTAAAAGTTTTGCAATCATAAATTTAAAGAAATGAAAAAATTAACATTGGACGGTTCTCTTATGCTCGGAAATCAATTTTCAAAATTATCCAATGCTTTATGGAATCAACGAGCATCACAATCACAAGCAACTACTCTATAGTAAGAAAAAAACTCGACGAAATCCCTCATCCGATTTATAAATCGACTCTGTAATAGTTTTTACTGAATCGAGTCTACACTAGTTTATACTGGATCTACCCGCACAAAATATGATACACGAAGTAACTTTAGCAATCAAATGTTTATTATTAAGAGAAAGACATTTGGCGCCACAAACGGCTTCTACGAGAGGTTTAAAACCTTGCCAACCGTCCCGTTTTCGACGAAACTCACTAGTTTTAGAATCGAATATCCCGTGTACCGGCGTTACTATAAGCGGGACCGCGTTTGTACCATTCTGGTCAATTAATTAAATTAGAGCAATTCAGTTTCGCATTGGTTATTCCAATCTTAACAATCAGATTGATTGTGATGATTTTCATTATTGTTGATGTTCTCAAATTGGGTTAGCATCGCGCTGGCTGAGAATTCCAAACATGTCTTCTAAGACAGTGGTTGTAGTGTCTCCCAAACCAAGCTTTACGCGTCGTCGCTCCTTGTTACTTATTAATAGGAAATCATTGGATGTGATCAAGTTGTTGAGCCTCTACCGAAGTTGTTTCAGGATCACATTGCAGTTTAAACCCCTTCGCCTTGTGCATACTTAATACAATTCAATATTTATAGTACAATACATTCATCCAAATTTTCAGCTTCGTTTAATTTTTTAAAAAGTGGTTGGTTTTGGCTTTAATTTCCGATAAAAATGTTTTTGATTGGCATTTGCTGGAAAATTCGACAAATTGATCCAACAATTTGGTGGATTTTGTTGGAAAATTGATTTCAAAATCTATATCAATTTGAAATGCATTAAAAACACAATATATAATGAATTAGTTATTTAGGTCATAAGGAGGATGGTAAAAGAATTGTTACAGAACGAGTTCAATGTTTTGAAATTTAAAGAAAACCAATGCAAATGATTTTAAAATTATCAAGTTATCCTAGTTTATTTTGATTGATCAATTTATTTTATCTTGACCAAATAAATTGAAAAACACTATTGACGATTGGAGCATCACAGATTCCACCTAGTGGAAAATTTTTAAACTGAGGTAGCTGCTAATTTGACGTTCGAAATTGTTGTAAACAATTCCAATTTTGACCTGTAAACATAATTTTTACCTACCAGATTGATAATAATTGTAAATAATTCCAATTTTGGATTATAAAAACAATTTTTAATTACCGGATTGCAAAAATTTCTCTCGTCGCATTTATGAGAAATGTCATTTTGCCGGTTGCCTCATTTTAACTTTTTTCCTCGAGAGGCGCTTTCTTTATTCAATTTAATTCCGATAGTTTCACTCTACATATGTTTTATATGGAGAGAAATGTCATTTCATACAGAGCCGTAGGGTTTACATGTTTTCCGATAGGTATTGCATTTTGCAGTTTTCCAATCGTCAATTGAAGATTGGACATTCATGATTTTGCATGCAGAGCTTAGGGTTTAATTTAATTCCGATAGTTTTATTCTCCATATGTTTTATATGGAGAGTGTCATAGCTACTAGGGTCTGTATTATTTTCGATAGGTATCGCATTTTAAAGTTTTCCAAACGTCAATTGACGATTGGCAAAGTATAGAATGTGATACCTATCGCAAACAAAATAAACCGTGATAAATTATCACTGTTCATACAATCGTATGGAAAGTGTAACTATGTACCGGTAATAAAATGAACCTCGATAGACTTCATGAAAAGCAAGCCAGTCCAATCATCAATAGGGAAACTTGATAATTTTAAAATCATTTGCATTGGTTTTCTTTTAATTTGAATTAATTTGTTTGACTATGCTTACAAAAACAATCCCCTAAAGTTCATTCATTTCTTTTAATTTTAAGGAAACATGTGTTTTCCTATACCGTAATGATTCGTTTTTCAGACTGAAATCAGTCATGTAAACATTAAATTTCTACATTATCTGACTAATTATTATCATTTAATTGTTCCGTAATTAAAGTTTAATTCAATCATAAGTTCATAACTTTATATTTGTTGTATAATGATGATCAACGGTAGCAAGAACTTAAAATTCTATAAGGGCATCACTTTATTAATTTATTGAAGCGATTTGTTCTTGAAATTTGCCACTATTAAATTTAAATGACAGTTTTTCAAAAATTCACAGGATTTTACAAAATCTTTTGCACTAAACAAATTGTTTATTTAAAATCGTTTAGTACTGTCTTTTTTTAGAGACCGATATCATATTAATAAAAATTAAATTCAAGTTGTACCAGGGTCAGAAATTCCTATTATTCAAACAACAACTTTACGAAGACCGTATTCTAGTTAAATATTCGCGACCAGTGGCCGTAAAAATTCTTTACACATTAAAAACTAAAAAGGGCAATATAGCATCTTTACCGCTGCTATCGCTAATTTAGCTAAGAGCTTCTCTTACCAAATACACTGCATAATTGAACCTCTACGTATGGAAAGCTACAGATCTGAAAAGAAACAAGTATATACATACATATATATATAGTTTTCATTATACTAATTCAGATATTTGTGGAAATTCAGAAATTACATTTTTTATGCCATCATATAGTTCGATTCCGTCATAAACAATTTTCTACATGACCCATAATTAGACAAAGACTATGATACACTGATTTATAGATGACTTAACAAACCCGTCACAATTACCGAAATCTTCATCATCATTACTGATTATTATGACATCAATAACTAATTATATCGTTATACTACGAGTATATGAGCTCATTCTAATAAACAAAAAATAAAATTCCCTCTTATTCATCTACATATACCTGGCCGGGCCATTCAACTTTATTTTTCCTATTTATACCATTTTATGTTATCAACATGTACTACAAGAATTTAACCACAAATTTAATGAATACACTTTGAATTCTTAGTAAAATTTTTACAATTCTTTGAAATTCCGCTCTAAGGTTGTTTTGTTTAGTGAATTATAACAATAATATCATCGTATATGAGATTTAATAAAAAAGAACAAAAAAAATTACCGGAAGATATGGTTCCATCAAGAAGGTAATCATCATCATCTTCATCATCTTGTATATAAGTGACACAAATGTATTTTTCATTGATGATCTAACAATTTTGGCAAAAAGGCTATTTAATGTACGTATAATTATTTAACTTATTTACTCGTATATATAAGATACCAATTTAAAGTGTTTAGATGGAATTGTAGATTAGGTTCAAGGTCGGATAAATTTCTTTGTAGTAACTAGACTATTAATTTGCACGCTGTAACCGCTATGTAATAATTAATTTGAAACAACAAGTACGATTGAAATATAGTGAGGACTTCTATGAAAAGAAATTGCATTTTACATCGAGAACATATGTTTGGTAAAAAAGTAAAGGCAGAGATAGGGCTATTATTACCTGATTTTAAATTGCTAAGCGAGCGATTAAACAATTCAATGAATCCATTTAGTGGAAGGAAACTGTATGATAATTACTTTCATTTAGTTTTACCGAATGCCAATACAACGCCGACACTGCTTCGGTCTCGCTTTGTATGATAATAAAAAACGTGTTGTAAACTCACGAGGTGATCAGAACTACGGTCCTGAAAATTAACTCAACTACCAAATCAGTCTCTAGCTGCACCTCTTAACTCAATCATCAACTGAACCTCCACTTCAATTTACAACTCAACCTCCAACTCAACCTACCCCTCAACTCAGTCACAAATTCAACCCCAAATTAACACTTAACCTAATCCGAAATCAACCCCCAAATAATTCTCCAACTACTTACTTGACCCCGACGCAGGCTATGTAAATACTACTCTTCAGTTTTACACTACATTTGAAATATCATATCTCGTTCAATTGGCAGGTTTAATACTTACACTCGAAACTTTTTTGATATATTATATAGTTTCGGCGAAACATGCAAAATATCATTTGGCCCCACCCCAACTGCTACCCTCACCCCAACTGTTCCGGCCCCCCGCCCCCTACCCCAGCATGATAAGAAGCGCTCGACGTAGGCCCAATATGGTAGGATTTTATAATTACAGTTCCAAATTAAGTTCAACCGATTTTAAATCGCTTTTGAACCCGAACCGAAACGAAACCGAAACAAAAAAATAAATTTAGGAACGTAACCCTAAAACGGAACGAAAAATATTTCGGTTTCACTCTCTGGTTGCAATTTTTAATAATAACTACAATTGTACGCTATAACCAAATTAAATTAAAGTTCTTAATAAACGTGACGTTTAACACAGGGTCATTCTATTTATTTAAAGTCAGTCCACACCGGAAATGGGCCAGGACACAAAGAAGTTTTACACTAGTGTTAAAATCGAAGGGGTTCAGCAAAAATTTGAAGTCGACACCGGTGCTGGATTCACACTTATTCCTAAGAGTTAATATAGAAGTCTAGGAATCAAAAAGCAGCTAAAACCAACCAACATCGCATTCAGATCATACACAGCAAATGTGTTCTTACCACTGGGGATAGTTAATGTAAAAGTAGAATATAAAGGGAATGGATCTAATGAAGACATGTACGTCATTCCAGACGGGTTCGATCCACTATTAGGGAGAACATGGATCAGGCATTTAAAAATCAAGTTGGAAGACATTGATCAAGAAATTTCAAAAATAAATCGGGAAGTACATATCCGATTAATAAATGATGAAGAAGACATTGAAGTATGTTTTCCAAATATTTTTACCCAGAAGGTTAGCTGTATACCAAATTTTAGTATCAAGTTACAACTTCGTGAAGGTGCGAAACCCAGCTTCACACCCGGAAGGGATGTTCCATACGCGCCACGAGAACAAGTAGAGAAGGAGCTAGATAATTTACAACAAGAGGGTATCATAGCAAAATCAACCACGAGCGATTGGGAATCACCTTTGGTAGTGATTCCGAAAGGAGATGGAACAGTTAGGCTTTGTGTCGATAACAAAGTTGGAGTAAATGATCAATTAATAAACGTCAATTATCCAATCAAAAAGATCGAGGACATATTGAATAACTTACAATGAATAGGTTAAGTTTCGGTATAAAAACAGCACCAGCAGAATTTAACCGGATAATCGATCAAGTGCTTCAAGGGCTAAACAAGACGATTGCATATTTCGATGACATACTCTTGCACGGGAAAACTAAAGAAGAGTGTCAGGAAAATCTAGGGTATGTTTAACCAGACTAAGTAAATATGATTTCCATTTAAATTAAAACAAGTGCTCGTATTATCAACGAAAAATCGAATATCTGGGACACGTCGTGGAAGACGGAAAAATTTCAAAGTCCCCTTCAAAAGTAAAAGCAATCATCGAAATGCCACATCCAAGGAATGTAAAAGAAGTTAGACAATTTTTAGAGATGATAACTTATTATTCAAGATTCTTGCCTGACGTCTCTACTGTTACTTACCCGATTCGTAAATTATTACAAAAAAATGAAAAATTTGTATGTTCAAAGAAGTGTCAAGCAGCATTCATAAAATTAAAAAAGGAAATTGCGAGTGATCGAATACTTGTACCGTTCAACATAGAAGTACCGGTAACATTAGCAACGGACGCAAGTCCTACTGGAATCGCGGCGGTGTTGTCACACACAACTGATGGAGGAGAACGCCCGATTGCTTTTGCTTCATGTTCGCTCTCGAGCGCGGAGCAGAACTATTCACAGCTGGATCGTGAGGCTCTGGCAATAATTTTTGGTGTAGACCATTTCTTCGATTACCTATATGGAAGACGATTTACATTAATCACGGATAATCAACCGTTAACAAGGATTTTCCACCAAAAGTCAAAATTACCAAAAATGACTTCCGCTAGATTACTACGCTACGCATCATTCTTGGCGGGTTTCGACTATAATGTCTCATTTAAGAAGGGCATCGACAATCAAAACGTCGATTGCCTATCAAGAGCACCAGTACACCAAGAACATATTTCCTCCGACATGGAAATCAATGAAGAGGTTCATCAAGTCTTAGCAGCATCAGTATTCGAAATATCAACTGAAAATCTAACTCCGGATACAATTATTAATGAAACAGAAAAGGATGAATACTTATCAACAATAAAGGGAGAATTACAATCAACCGATAAAGAAAGTGAATATGTAATAAACGCGGGGATTTTATTCAAAAATAATCGAGTGGTAATACCAAAAGTTCTCCAACCGGAAGTCTTAAAGGAGTTACATTCCACGCATCTAGGCATTGTTAAGATGAAACAGCTAGCACGACGATAATGTATATGGAAATAAATAGATAAAGATATCGAAAGCGTAGTTAGATCATGTGAAGAATGTGCAAAGATCAAGAAGAATCCCACAAAAGTTCCGACACACCATTGGGATACTCCATCAAACAATTGGGAACGTATCCATATTGACTATGCAGGGCCGTTCCAAGGATTCTATTTTTTGGTTGTAATATACGCAAAATCTCGATGGGCAGAAATCAAGGGGTTACGTGAAGCGCCGAATTCAGATAACACTATTCAACTTTTAAGTGAAATTTTTGCAAATCATGGATATCCAGTCGTATTGGTTTCGGACAGCGCCACAACATTTACCAGTGAAGTGTTTCAAAAATATTGCCGTAGGAACGGTATTCGACAAAAATTTATTGCACCAGGACATCCAGCAACCAATGGATTGGCGGAAAGGAACGTTCAAACTTTAAAGCATCGACTGAAGACCATGGCGAATGAAAATATTCCAATGAATCAAAAATTACTAAACATTCTGTTGCGATACAGAGCCACACGCCTAGCAAATGGGAAATCGCCGGCAGAAATGTATTTAAATCGACAGATTCGCATAAAACTCGATGCCATGTTTCCAGTGCAAGAAAATGTTTCTCATCAAGAAAAGAAAATTTATCTACGATCTCTTAAAGAGGGGCAGAGAGTCCAAGCGAAATTTGTTATAAACAATAATTCTATGTGGAAATTCGGGATGATCACCCGGAAATTGGGCCAACTTCATTACATCGTGAAATTAGATGAAGGCAGATTTCTAAAACGCCATATAAACCAACTTATTGCATCGGACGTAAGAAAAAAAAAATCGTTACGTTTGATGAATCAACCATTAATCCAGAAGTGACAACAAGCAGGCAACGAGAAGAAGAATTCGATCCGTTGCAGGTGAGAATGCGAGAACCTGATCAATCACAAACTCAGGGGGATGAGCCAGTATACCAGACCACGAACTGGAGGAGAACATCGAAGAATTGTTAACAAGTCCAGGGAGCGAGACGGTAGAAAATAGGTCAGAACGGGTAAGGCGACCACCAACGTATCTGCGAGACTATATAGTATCTACAGTATTTACGTAGGGGAGAATTATTATAAAATGAATTAATATTAAAATTAAATTTAAATTCAAATTTACAATTAAAGTAAAATTAAAAGTCAAATTAAAAATTTCAAATTCAATTCAAATTTAAATTCAGATAAAACAATTAATAGTTTTCCAGTAGTAAGTAAGTGGAATTTGTTAACATATTGTGTTTAAATACGTAGGGGAGAATTATTATGTATTGAATTCAATTTTCGACTAGTTTTATGTTTCGATCAGTTGACGGTTGCCCATCAACTGATGAGATAGCGACAGTAGATCTCATGACAGGATTGTTATGTCACGTGTATAATAAGATGGAAGTGTACGAAATCCGTCTGTAATAATAATAAAGAAATCTAATAATATCGAACCGTATTTATAATAATTAATATTATTTCGTATAATCACAAAACACCAACAGTTTTCACTTACTTAAAAATAAAAAAACCAAAATTTTTATTTTTGAATTTATTTACTTTTATTTATTTAAAATTACAACTAGTTTCGATCTTGTAAAGATCATCTACAGGTAATTTTTTGCAATTAAAAAACTAAAGTAAAAACAACTCTAATATATACAAAAATGTTTGTTTAACAGGTAAAAAAAAAAAAAAATATAAAAAAAGGACTTATATATAAAAATAATAAAAAAAAAAATATAAAAGAAAGAGAAAAAAAAAAAAAAAAACGGAGGCGGACAAACCCACAAATTTAATTAAAAATAAGGGGTGTTGCGCTTGTTATGGTTAATTTTTAAAAGTTATTTTAAATAAGGGGGAATTAATTTTTGCATCATCTGTGTTCATGAGATTTGTGGTGTTGGCGATGTGGTATGACTCGTATGCGTCTAGTTTCCATTTTTGATGTACTGTTTTTATTATTTTTGAAATAGTGGTGTCTATTTTGTGGTTATGGTGGAACATATGATATGCAACACTAGATTTATTCCAGTTGGCTTTTTCATGTTCTTTAAGCCTAGTGCTGAAATCTCTCGAAGTCTGGCCGATGTAGGTGTCCTGGCAATCAGAACATTTAATTTGGTAAATTCCAGACCGTAAATCTTGTGTTACATTATCTTTAAAGTTGTTTAAATCCTTTTTGATGGTTGTTGATGGACGGGTGACAAGTTCTATGTTGTGTTTGTGGAAGACGCGCTGAAGTTTATTGGTGATATCCGGAAAGTATGGAACGCTGACTCTAGTAGTATTCACCGTTTCCATGGCTGGTTGTAATGTGGTGAGTGATGATTTGATGTGCTTGGCTTTGTGCTTGTTGATAATGTTATCAGCAAATTGAGTAGAATACCCATTGGCTACGGCCGCGTTCTGAATAAATTTAACCTCCTCATCAAATTCCGACTGCTCCATAGGTATATTAAATAATCTATGCGCCATAGAATGAAACGCTGCTTGCTTGTGCGTCACATGGTGAAATGAATCTACTGTTATGAATCTATTTGTATTTGTAGACTTTCTAAAAATTCCAAATTTTAATTTATTGTTATTATTTCGGATGATTTTTATATCCAGGAAGTTCAAAATGCCATTTTCCTCGGTTTCCATTGTAAACTTAATTGCTGGATCTATTGTATTAATATGGTTGAAAATAGCTGGCAAATGAGGTTGTTTCACTATTGCAAAAATGTCATCTACATATCTAAGCCAAATCCTCGGGAACAGGTTGAAGTTTTGTTTTAGATTTTCCTCCATGTTGCTCATGAATACGTTGCTTAGGTATGGCGCCAATTTGCTTCCCATGGATGTTCCGGATGTTTGCTGGTAAAATTTATCTCGAAATTGAACAAAATTCTGCTCCATGCATGTATGGACAATTTTGATGTAAGCTTGTATTAGACTTGCCTGTACTTGATTTTTTAAAAGATGATCCTCCAAATTGTTTATTGCCGTTTTTATTGGGATACTCGGGAACAATGCTGTCACATCAAATGATACTAATATTTCATCAGGAGCTAATGTTATGTCTGTTAGTTTTTCCACTAACTCCTTTGAATTTATTATACTGCATCCTTTTGGTGGTGGAATCATTTCCAGCTCTTTCAACAACCATTTAGCCATGTTTTCTGTAGGTGTCGAGATATTTGATGCAATTGGTCTCATCTTGTTACCGGGCTTATGAATTTTCGGCAATGCATAAAGCTTCGATACCTTCGGATTGGTAACGTGAAATTTGTACTCTAATTGACGATCATTCAATATAGCTGCTATTTCCTTTGTTACATTTTTGGCTTGTTTGACCATGTTGTTGAGAGGGTCCCTTGGATTGTTGTTTCTCCAAGTGTGTTCTTTGTATGGACCTTCGGCTATTGTTGATAATACTCGTTCATCGTAATCCCGTTTATCCAAAATGACGACCGCGTTCCCCTTGTCTAAAACAAAACTTCAACCTGTTCCCGAGGATTTGGCTTAGATATGTAGATGACATTTTTGCAATAGTGAAACAACCTCATTTGCCAGCTATTTTCAACCATATTAATACAATAGATCCAGCAATTAAGTTTACAATGGAAACCGAGGAAAATGGCATTTTGAACTTCCTGGATATAAAAATCATCCGAAATAATAACAATAAATTAAAATTTGGAATTTTTAGAAAGTCTACAAATACAAATAGATTCATAACAGTAGATTCATTTCACCATGTGACGCACAAGCAAGCAGCGTTTCATTCTATGGCGCATAGATTATTTAATATACCTATGGAGCAGTCGGAATTTGATGAGGAGGTTAAATTTATTCAGAACGCGGCCGTAGCCAATGGGTATTCTACTCAATTTGCTGATAACATTATCAACAAGCACAAAGCCAAGCACATCAAATCATCACTCACCACATTACAACCAGCCATGGAAACGGTGAATACTACTAGAGTCAGCGTTCCATACTTTCCGGATATCACCAATAAACTTCAGCGCGTCTTCCACAAACACAACATAGAACTTGTCACCCGTCCATCAACAACCATCAAAAAGGATTTAAACAACTTTAAAGATAATGTAACACAAGATTTACGGTCTGGAATTTACCAAATTAAATGTTCTGATTGCCAGGACACCTACATCGGCCAGACTTCGAGAGATTTCAGCACTAGGCTTAAAGAACATGAAAAAGCCAACTGGAATAAATCTAGTGTTGCATATCATATGTTCCACCATAACCACAAAATAGACACCACTATTTCAAAAATAATAAAAACAGTACATCAAAAATGGAAACTAGACGCATACGAGTCATACCACATCGCCAACACCACAAATCTCATGAACACAGATGATGCAAAAATTAATTCCCCCTTATTTAAAATAACTTTTAAAAATTAACCATAACAAGCGCAATACCCCTTATTTTTAATTAAATTTGTGGGTTTGTCCGCCTCCGTTTTTTTTTTTTTTTTTATTTCTTTTATATTTTGTTTAGTATTTTTATATATAAGTCCTTTTTATATTTTTTTTGTTTTTTTTTACCTGTTAAACAAACATTTTTGTATATATAAGAGTTGTTTTTACTTTAGTTTTTTAATTGCAAAAAATTACCTGTGATGATCTTTACAAGATCGAAACTAGTTGTAATTTTAAATAAATAAAAGTAAATAAATTCAAAAATAAAAATTTTGGTTTTTTTATTTTTAAGTAAGTGAAAACTGTTGGTGTTTTGTGATTATACGAAATAATATTAATTATAAAAAGATCACTTACGTCACTCCGCTTCAAAAAAAAATTTTTTTATTTTTTTTTTTAAAAAATGTTTCGTATTTATAATCATGCATCAATAATAATATCTACACATCATAAAAGAGACACAACAACCAGTAAATTTAGAAACTGTTCTAACTGTTGAAACAGTTTTGAACGTAAATGAAGCTAAAATGCTAAAAGTCCTGTCAAATAATGTCGAAAGCAAAGGTTTTGAAAGGCTGTCAAGAACTCGTATCAAAACGTGTCATAAACTGTGCCACAAATACTAGTTTTCGACACTACTCGTCTCTGGTATATATGTACATACTACCTATAGCTGATCTTGAGCCCAACATCTTGTGCTATTTCTGATAACTTCTGTAGCTTTTGCTGCATGTCTGTGTATTTGTGTGTTAGCAGGCAGATATCATCTGCATAGTCGAGATCATTGAGTGTTCTAATTGGATCCCACTGGATACCGTTTGGTGATGCGATGTCTAGCTTGCGTATGACACTATCCAGTACTATGAGGAACAGTAGTGGAGATAGTATACACATCCTTGTCTGACTCCTTGTGTGTTGTAGTATGTATGTGTCACTCTGCCTTCCTTTGTGTTGAACTCTATTTCCAGCATCCCGGTACATTTCTCGGATGAGTTCGGTTATTTTCCTCGGAATGGCTATTTTCGCCGAGTGCTTTCCAGATTGCGCTTCTTTTAATGGAATCGACGCGTTCGAAGTCGACGAAGAGTAGATATAGTGGTGAGTTCCATTCGTTGGATTGTTCGATGATAATTCGGACTGCGCTAATGTGGTCTGTACAGCTTCTTCCTGGTCTGAAACCAGCTTGTTCGTTTCTTATATGTTGGTTAACAGTTGGTGATATTCGTTCAAGGATGATCATTGCTAGTACTTTCATTATACTGTTAAGGAGGGAGATGCCTCACCAGTTTTTGCATTCTCTTAAGTCGCCTTTCATTGGAATCGTTATGGTTAAGCCCTCTTTCCATTTTTGCGGAATTTTTCCAACTATTCCACTTTCTAGGTATTCCACGGCCGGATTGGTTTGGAGCGTTTCATTGGAAGTGTTTCTTATGTCAGTGTTTCTCAATCTATCTATGTTGAATTTCCTCCGATTAGTTCTTGCATTTTTCACAGCAGCTGGTTTGATTTTGAAGCTTGCTATTACCAATTGGTGATCGCTGTTTACATCTGCTCCTCTCCTTGCTCTGACATCTTGTAAGGAGGATAGAAACTTCTTATTTACCAGTACATGATCAATTTGATTTCTCGTTCTGCCATCTGGTGATGTCCAGGTGTATTTATGAATATTCTTGTGTGGGAATTTGCTGCCACCTATGAATAGCTGATTTGTGGCACAATAGTCGATGAGTCTGTCTCCGTTGTTATTCTTAACAGAATTTGTCAATTACAATTTTTGCGTTAAAATCTCCTTGGATAATCTTGATGTCATTTCGGTGTGCAGTTGATATCATTTCGGTGTGCACTTGATATGGCGGCTTGTAATTGCTCGTAGTATCATCTGCATCTTCTGTAGGCGCATAGCATTGTATAATCGTTGTATTTCTAATTTTTGAGTGGAACCTTGCTGTAATTATCCTGCTACTTATATGTTTCCATTCGAGTAGTGATTTCTTTCCTTTAGTCTTTGTTAGTATACCTACGCCTTGTTCGTGTGTGTCTAATCTACCAGAGAACATCATATAATTGGCTGCGCTGGTTGTTATGTCTCCACTATCCTTCCATTCGGGCTCAAGATAAATATAAGAAAGACAAAGGCCCTGAGACTGAACACAAGCATTAGTACACCACTTCGCATCAACCAAGACACAATAGAAGATGTCGAAAAATTCGTATACCTCGGCTGTACTGTGTCAAGATCAAGATACGAATGTTCAATGCCTGTGTAAAATCAGTACTGCTGTATGGCTGTGAAATGTGGAAACATACGCTAAAAATAACAAGAAGGCTCCAAGTATTTGTGAATAAATGCCTTAGGCGATTAATCAATTGCTTCTGGCCGAATACCATAACAAGTGGACATTGAGAATGAGATCAGGAAACAGAAATGGAGATGGATAGGACACACGCTGAGAAAGACACCAAGTGACATAACCAGGATGTCATTGGAATGGAATCCCCAAGGAAAGAGGAAAGTTGGAAGACCAGCAATGACCTGGAGGAGAACGATGCTAACCGAAGCAAAACATCTCGGGAAAACATGGGGGAGCTAAAGACAACAGCCCCAAATAGAGTTCGATGGTCCAGTCTAGTAAACGCCCTATGCTGCTAAATGGAGATAAAGGAATAAAAAAAAAACCTATAGCTGATATTTTGCCTCATTTTACTTTTGTACTATTTTACCGTTACCGATATTTCGAACGATCGTTTAATTTTTGTTTGTAATTCAAGGTGCTTAGTAATAAAAATAGCTTGTCCTAGTTGTAGATATTGTTATTATGGTGCGGAAAAAACAGAGCAACCAAGAGCCCGTTGAACTTCTCGATAGAGTTTCTACCCCTGAGGTATCAGATGAAGCGGAAATAGCAAACGACAATATTGATGTGGAGTTTTCCCATGGCGATGAGCGTGCACATGCTGTTTCGATAAACATTTGTGATTACGATGAGGATAAGCATGTTGAACCGATAAATTTTCATGACGATTAATATTTTCAACTTGTATGACGATCGAGGAAATGAATTAAAAAATTTTGAAACTGTCACTGTTGAGGATGAATAAACAGACACCGGTATATGGTACTATGCCTAAAAAATAAAAAACTATCCGAAAGTGGAGCTTAAAATCTCCAATTGTAACCAAAACACGCCACTTTCTCCTACTCCGAGAAAGAGAAGGCTTGACGATTTAAACAGCAATAAATCAAGCCACTCAATTACTAGCTGTCTAAAAAATCATCCCACAAATATTGGTGAGTATTATCGTGGCTGAGACCAATAGAAAAACACGATAATTTTATATAACGAATAGCAAAACAACAGAAAAACACCGAGATTGGTACGATACCAATTCGGCGCAAATGTATGCTCTGATCGGCATTTTAATTTACACTGGTGTTTATAAGCAATATATTGAAGCATTGACAACCGTTCATTTTCTCAGACCGCAACAATTGCGGTAGCAGCATCAATGGCAGCATTCCGATGTACAAGGAATATGTCCATAGCAAACATTCGGTGACCTTGGAAGCCAGTGAAGTTCTTTACCATCGAAGCCAGGAAAGTTTAGAATCAAAATATTCTTATCCATCAATTTTAGTACTTAGCATGGACTCATTTTACTACTTAGCATAGATACACATCATTTTAGTTAATTGCATCTACTAATGAATACTAAATCTTGCCTAAATGCGGAAATTTACTTTGCTACAATCTACCGGCGAGTAGTCAAACAATTTCCCCTAAATGTTGGTATGCTCCCAAATGATGACTTGTAAATTCCAAGATGGCCGTCATTTCCCCTAAATTACCGGTGAGTAGTCCAATAATTTCCCCTAAATGTAATTATGAATATTTCGAATAAATGCTGAAATTTGCCCCTAAATGCCAGCTTATCACTAAATGTTGATATTTCCCCAAATCCTCGTTTGTCCCTAAATGTTCATATTTCCCCTAAATGACGACTTGCACCTAAATGCCGTACTACCCCAAAATGTTTGTATTTCCCTAAATAACGGTTACTGAGCAAGAAATCTGTTAGTTATACTACTGCTATGTGACCCAAACAATTCTTACCCGTTGAACGCAGATATGTTGGTAGGCAGCCAAGGGAGGATAGTTCGGTTGATTGCGTCTTGAACAAAAAAAGAATAATTACCATAGTCAACTTTTCCACTAGTTGTACTTTAGCCGATTCACTTGTGCAGAAAAAAACTGCTCTAATTGTAACAATCAGACGAAATAAAACCTATCTTCCCAAAGAGTTTAGTAGTAAGGCGGAATAAAAAATACGAGAAATAAAACCTTCAAAATTTTGTTTTTTGATAACAACCTAACACTTGTGACTTTATACTTAAATCAAATAAAAAGGTTTTGCTATTACATATTAACTTTATGGTACACAACAATAACGGAGTTATTTAACGAAATTTCTTGATTTATCCAATCTTCAAGGCGGGTAGAAGAAGTGATGTGAGTAATTATTGTGTTTGAGCCTATGGTTCATAGAATCTTGTTCTTCCATACTAAAAACTTCATTTCTCCTGAATAACATGGTTATCCCGATAGGTCTACAGTAACTAACTTGATTTCGTTTTGTGGCGACTTATTTGATAGTTTAAATTCCAGACATCAGCTTGACGTTATTAACCGGAGGGCCATGTGGGCGATAAGCCACCTCGCACCGCGACCTAAAGATCAGCTTGACGTTGTTAAAACAGACTTTGCCAAGGCTTTTAATATGATTGATCACTCTATTCTTCTTAGTAAGTTAGAGAGTCTAAATTTCAGTTTATTCCTATTAAATGGTTGCGTTCCTACCTCACTGATCGCTGGCATTCCGTTAGGATCTGGGGTTCTCACTTCCAATTATTTCATGTGCTATCTGGCGTGCCTTAATGTAGTCACATTGGACTATTGTTGTTTTCATTGTTTATCAATGATGTAGTGCAATGCTTTGAGTTTGCTAACTGCCTCCTCTTCGCAGATGACATGAAAATTTTCGCCCGGGTTTCTAGTTTGTCTGATTGTGTAAAGTTGCAGGAGGACTTAAACAGATTTTCTAGTTGGTCAATTAATAATAGACTGGCTCTGAACGTGAGCAAATGTAAGACGCTTTCTTTTAATCGTATCCGCTCATCCATTCTTCACCAATATCAGCTGTACAATGAAGACATTGACCGAGTCGAGTTCATTTCCGATCTTGGTGTGATTTTTTGCAGCTGACGCTATATTTACCAGATATGTTAACACCATTATTTCAAAGTCGTATATTATGTTGGGCTTTATTAAACGAAACTGTAGGGATTTTAGGGACCCGATAACGTTGACATCACTGTATGTCTCGTTTGTTCGGTCTATTTTGGAGTATGCATCTCCACTGTATCGATTGTACCGAGTTACTCGCACGTCTAAAAATTTATGCTCCCGAACGCCGAATGCATCAACGTGATGGGCTTTTATTTATTGGCCTGGTGCCAACAAACTATTGTCTTTCGGAACCTATCCTGAGAATATCACGGGTGTTTAATTCAGTTACTCAAGTTTTCGATTTTCACTTGTCTAGAGATTTGTTCAAGAATGTTTTATTTAAGTTTTTTAACAATTGTATTAGTTAGCCGTAATTGTTTGTACCGATTGTAGTCACTGTAGGTCTCAAATAAATAAATAAATAAATGAATCTTGAATGTAATTATATTTTTAGAAAATAAAGAATTTTTATTTACTTTCCCTATAAAATACTTGAAGATGTCCATGGGGTCAGATTAATCCCTATACACAGACAACGTGATAGTAAGCTTTACAGAGAGTGAAGGTTAAAGAAATTTAATTGTCGAATATTTTAATTATTTTGATGACCCTCACCAAAGGTTGAGTTGAAATATGTACATTAATATGCACCCAACTGCATTTTGTTGTTATTTTTATTTTTTCGATATCTAGGTTATGGCCTAAATTTCCAAGAAGTTAGTCATCTGTTCTTCTCTTTAATTTCTGTATAGCAAATGCAATTATATTAATTACATACACAAATACGTACAAAAAAAAAAACGTTTTTGCTTTTAAATTTATGAATTAAAATTTAAAAATGAAATTATTTTGTTGTAAAATGCAGCACGAGCACGCCATGTATGAAAGAAGCACGATGTTTTGGTACAACAGACACAAATTTTGGGTTTGGTGTGCTGTTGTGCAATTTTACTTTCTTTTCGTAATTTTTTAATTGCCAATGTCCTTATTACAAGTATTTATTTTGCGCTACGGGATATTTGTGACTTACATCAATTTATTTATAGCGTAGCATAGTTATAGTGATTAATAATTTGAATCAA
This sequence comes from Tipula vernalis, assembly GCA_958295665.1. NCBI lineage: Eukaryota > Metazoa > Arthropoda > Insecta > Diptera > Tipulidae > Tipula > Tipula vernalis. The sequence goes on from OY282560.1 coordinate 96,279,444, forward strand.
GCATTTTTTCAACTTTACAGAATTTCTGCGTGTACAAGCACATCTTACATACAGATTTAAACTCATTGCAGACACATAATCAGGGCCGGACGAAAAATTTATTTTACGTGCTTTGCATTTAGCAAAATTCGTAATAATTAACATTGTGTCAATATCATGCGCGATTTCGTATTCAATCGACACCATAAAATATAATCCTACAAGATGTTCCTGCGACATTGTAGATCGTATGTACGTCTTAATTAACTTAAGCTTTGAAAAGCTTCGTTCGCCGCTTGGCACTGAAACCGGTGGTACACTGTCTTCTATTTTATTTTTAAAAATATACTTTAATAAATCTTGTGGTCGTAATCCTTGAAATTGTAGTTCATTTCACATTTTTTCTAATTTAACGCGATGGTCCAATATTTACTGCGATAAATCGTATTGCATATTATGTTTGTTGTAAAAAAACCCAAAAGTAGAGTTGATAGTCGAAATTTGGTAGAATCTTTCCTCAACAGATTGTATGACTCTATCCAAAACCGCAAAATAAAAGCCGACTTTGAATTTTATTTTTTAGTCCACAATAGGTTCATCGTCTGCTTCGTATTCGAACTGTTTTTTCTGCCTTCTGATACGTTGGGTTTAGTTCACTTTCAAAATTTGGGGAAATCTTCAATTTCTTGGCTAACCTTCAACAGTTCGAAAGTCAACTAGGACTTTCTTAGTTTCTTCTCGAAACCGAGTGGCTACTTGAATATTAATATTACTTCGGTCTAAAAAGACCAAAGTATTGAAATCCTGTCAAAAATGATCAAAAATTTGGTTGGTCCAAAACCACTTTTCTCGCTCGACGTTTTGAAAGTCTCTGAGTTTCAAAACCAAAAAAAAAAAAATGTCCGTCCGTCTGTCTGAGTGTCTGTATGTCTGTACCCATGGTACCTCGAGAACGGCTTATTCGATTTAGAATTTTGTTTTGCCAATATTTTCCTATGGTCAAGGCCGAGATTTGAAAAGCTTTTAGAATCTGTGTGTCAAGAGGGTCGGGTACCTGCCATACGAATTGATCCAAAATACCTGACTATAGAAATATTTACCAATTTTTTATATATGCTGGTTTGAATATTGAATTGGGCATTGAGTTTGTGGTTGAGTTGAAGGTTAAGTCAGGGATCAATTTGCGGGTTGTGTTGAAATTGAGTTGCACTTAAGTTGAATATTTTTATATAATTAATTTTTATATATGCTGGTTTGAGGATTGGATTGAAAGAGAGTTTGCATTTGGGTAGAGGGTTGAGTTGGGTTTAGTAAGCAGTTGAGCAATCTATATAAGTGAGTGTTTGTATGTATGTACAACATATATGTATGATTTTTAGATTAAGTTCTGGAATATGGCCAAGTATGAGGGAACTTGCCTATTTTTCAACCAATTGTGCCTAGGAAATGGGATTTTAAAATGATTTTTGAATTGAATTAATGAAGACTGAAGTTCTGATAACTTTATGAGGTTTCAGCCCTTTATATTTTTTAGATTGCAACTGTTTGCTGATGACATTTACTTCAAAATGAATATCATACCAGGTAACCACAGAAACTAAAAACTTAAAATTTGATATGGCTTTTGCAAGGCCTTGTGCTTCTATCCGTGATGTATTACCGGAAACTCTGGTTTGAGTGGTATCCTCCAAAGTATCGACAAATACGTTATAAATTTCACTTAGATGCGCTATCAGAGGTTTAAGAGCATCGATTCGACTTTCCCACAGTGTGTCGCTTAATGGTTTCACTGTTAAATTTAAGACATGACGCTTTAAAACATCCCAGCGTCGTGTTCAAGCTGCGAAATACACATATGTATATAAGCTGCACTATAAGCACTACATGAATGGGCACTACAAGGGACAAATAATGTCCGTGGGTTAATACTCAAAATTTTCCGTTGCACACCATTTTGTTTCCTGCCACTATCATAACCTTGGCCGCTAATAGCTGAACGACTGTATCCGTCATACCAGAGCCTGTAGTATCCGTAAGTTTTACAATTCCCAAAAAATGTTCACTTAATATGGAAACAGGCTCATAACATTCGTTTTCCGTATTTATGTGGACGAAACGAATAATGAGCGTCATCTGTTCATTATAGCTAATGTCTAGTGTGCAATCTAGGATAATTGCAAAATACTTAGCCGAGCAAATCAATTCTACAATTTTTTTTTTTAATATTATTCGATAAAACTTGAATTAATTCATTCTGAATGTCTTTTCCCAAATAATGAATATACGCCTCATTCCTCTTAATCTTCCGAAGATGCTCGCCCATAACTGGATCAAACAGTGCCAAATATTGAACAAATTTGAGAAAATTTCCATTTCCAGGCGTAAACAATTTTTCTTTGCTTTCACGAAATGCAATTCAGCGAAAGGGCTCGAGGTGGATCAGTCATGGTATGGGCAAGAATTTCGATGTAAATATGCACCAAACTTTATCTGGTTTCAACAGGTCCCGTTGGGCGAAATAAAGGCCATTCGCTATATTAACGAAATATTGGAAGCATTGTTGTTCCCTACATATCATTTATAGGCGATTATTTCAAAAGCCGTGTTCAAAAGGTTTTCCCAAACCCCACAAGAGCTTCGTTAATAGACATGAGAATAGAGGTCTGCTGCGGTATAGTAGCTGGATAGAGCTCACGGTGCGGGGTGGGGTTTCCCAGATATGTTCCTATGCTTGAATAACCGTATGAAAATCAAAAAAATACGAGAAGTGACTAGAGAAATAGAAACTATTTTTGCCACGGCCTCAGCAGCTAACGAAATAATAAGCCATAGTTGTGATCGTCCAAGAGCGACAGCTTCAATCCGGGATGTGGTTTCCCAGTCGCGACTTTCTCCGATGCCAATTATGTATGAAAGGACGCCCGGATGACAGACCTAACGACGACCAAAAAATTAATTACGTTAATTTACTAACTTAAATTGATCTATGGCTTCTTCCCATTGGCTTTCCATAGTGTTTGGTAAATTGAAGTAAACCACATCTTTGTAGTGGATTTTAGATCAGCACAATGCTGCTTAAACTGACAATCACACCAGCTCAAAAGGTTTGGTTCTTTTAAGTCTGCGTACTAAATTTGTGATGCTTAGGAGCTGAGTTGGCTCAATGTTCACATGTTAGCGGAGCCTTTCTTCATGTCTCCGTGCTTTTTCCAGGATTTCGTTTAAGATGAGGTTCATTTTAAGGTCCCTATGAAGGTCATTGTTCCTGAAATACCACGGTGCATCAACGATGTTCCTTAATACCATATTCTGAAATCTTTGGATGATATTTACGTTGCTCTGTTTGGTACAACCCCAAACTGATTTAGCTTCATTTAGTTTTATTCTCCATCTTTTTGTCCATTTATATTTTTGAGTTATAGCTGAATGTCATTAAAATTTTCTCAACTTAGTTTTGCCCGGGAAACAACTTTCCAAAACCAGTTCATGGTTGTAAGCCACTGAACAAAATTTAAATGAATTTTCTAATGACCGTAGTGTTTTTTTATTCGCTCCGGATAGCTGCTATCGAGAGCCGTCATATGAAAATTGGCTCCGGATAGCGCTCCGTATAAATAGGTAGAGCCAAATATTTTTTATATCAAGTTTTCGCTAAACAATTGAATTAAAAATGATAGTTTGATGTTAAATAAGTTTAGTTTACCAATAAATAGCGCGTCATATTTAAATTTAGGCGTATAAAAATGACGGCTCTCGATAGCAGCTATCCAGAGCGAATAAAAAAACACTACAGACATCTCTTATAATAAATAATAACATTAAAATTTGCTTGAAGAGACATCTAACAATGAATAGATGAACTACGCTTATCTAATACACATATTTTATAATTGAGCTACAAATGATAGTGTGACGGTGACACCTAGTGTGTAATAGAATAAGTAAAACTAATAGCTCAATGTTTACTGTACTAAATGGAATTTTCCATGATAAAAATTGTTATGTAATGTTTCTACGCTATTCCAACTGAAAAAGTCGTGAACTTTCGAGAAGCTTGGTTTGTGTATATAAAAAGGCGAACAAGATCGAATTGGATTATTAGTATTTGGAACGCGATAGTGTAAAGTTGTAAGAATAAGTAATATTTGGAAAGCGATAGTATAAAGATTAAAAAGGAATTAAAAAGTGATTTAAAAAGTGTTTTTGTGCGAAATAAAAAGTAAAAGTGATTAGTAAAATTTGAGAATAATTTATATAAAGTGATTTTGTGAATTTTGATTGATAAACTGTGTTGTAATAAATTTTGTGAAATAAATAAATTCGTTGGAGATAAATTAAATTAATTTTGTATTATTCACAATCCAGTGATACGAACCTTGATTGACAAGGCAAAAACGTAACAATAATTACAATAAATTAAAGTTAAATACAAAATCCTAATTAATTTGTTTTGTTTTAGTGGTCGATTCTTTGACATTCTCCCGGCCTTAAGGAGTTCAACTCCTTAAACATCTTTAATTGGTAATAATACAACTTTATTTAGTGGACGTTTAAGTGTGCTGTTTGTAGTTTTGATAGTCACAACTCTAACATAGCCATCTTCACCTGGATTTACATTAATAATTCGACCCAAAGCCCATTTACATGGCGGTAAATATTGTTCCTTAATGAGCACAACATCGCCAACTTTCAAATTGTTTTGTTCGCAATACCATTTATTTCGTTGATGAAGGTTGTGAAGGTATTCTATGCTGAACCGCTTCCAAAAACTAAAAGTTCGCTGCTGAATTATTGCCCTCATTTTCGAGAATTTGATTGGAAACTCATCTTTTTGATATGGCTCTGGTAAACCGGTGATGGGTGCTCCAATAAGAAAATGACCTGGAGTTAATGCTTAATATGACTCATCATTCACAGACAAAGTAGTCAGCGGTCGTGAATTCAGGATTGCTTCTATATTGCACAATTCTCGCAGTATCAACGAAATTCGTGCCATTATCGCTGTACAATTTGACGGAAGACCCCTTCTTGCAATAAAACGCCTTAACGCTGCAGTAAATCCATCTGTAGAGCAGTCTGTGACCACTTCAATGTGAGTAGCCTTTGTGGCAAGGCAAATAAATATGGCAATGTACCCCTTTGATAGTTTTGCTCCGCGACCTCTTTTATTTGCCAGGGAGATTCTTTCTTTTGTAAGAGATGAAAAGTTAGAGAAGGACCAGGATGTAGGAATTTAGTATGGATACAGGTAACGATTATTTTGCTAAAGATGGATGTTTTGTGCAAAATAATCCGATTCTTAATTTGAAAATTGCATCTAGTCTTTTCTAATCTGCCGCCTACTCTCAATATACCATTTTTGTCAAGAAACGGAGTTAATGACTTTAACTTGCTGTGTTGGTTTAATACCAATTTGTTTTTCAGTCGGCCAATTTCTTCTTTAAAGTCGTTATTTTGAACGTGTCGAATTAAAATTTCTTCGGCTCTTGAGAGCTCCTGTGAATTTACGTATGGACAATTAATGCTCTTCACCGTATTTTTGGTATATTTTGCAACAAATTTCTTTACAAATCTAATCCCAAAAGCTGTTATTCTAACTAGTTTTGAGTCTAAGATCTAGAGCAGTTTTCTATTAAAGCAATCAAAAATGTTTGATCCAGTTGCGTTTGTAACGTAGCAATGTTCTTTTTCCTCATCTCTGATTTAACTACTAATTCATCTTTCGCGTTCTCCAACTGCTTCTGTTTTGGCCAGAATGAACATTGTTGCGATAACCATTCAGGCCCCTGCCACCAAAGTTTGTACTCACTTAGTTGAGATGGGAATATACCACGCGTTGCAATATCTGCCGGATTCTTGCTTGACTTAACATGTGACCATTTTTCTCTTGGACAGTTTGTGATTATTTGTGACGTTCTATTGCCAATAAATGATGTCCATCTGCTAGGATGGTCAACCACGATAAAACAATCGATGAGTCTGTCCATGCAAATATGTCGTGTGTTACATGCTGCATTGATTTTGACATTGCTATCACTAAATTAGCTCCTAGCACTGCAGCGCATAATTCAAGTCTTGGGAGTGATTTTTGTTTAATAGGAGCCACCTTAGTTTTCGCAGTTACAAGGCTCACTCGTATGATGTTATCGCTGGAAATATTTCTACAAAAAACTGCGGCAGCATAAGGCTTTTCGCTGGCGTCAACAAACACATGAAACTCCACTTTTCCCGAACACTGGATCCACCGCGAGATTTTTAAATTTTGGAATTGCTGGTATTCTATTCTAATTTTATTATTAGATAGGGAGTGGATCATCCCAATCCAATTTCTGCTTCCATAATTGTTGAAACATTATTTTTATTAATATTGTTGATGGCGATAACCAGCGCAACGGGTCGAAAATTGTAGATTCATCTGACAACATACTGCGCTTTGTAGCAGAGAAAATGGCAACATCTTGCACCTTAAATGGGAAATCGTCATGTTGTGGGAACCACTGTAATCCGAGAATTTTAATCGCAGCTATCTCATCGCAAATATTTATATAAGGATCATTTCCATTAATCAAGGTAGTATTGGAAGACCATTATCTTAAATCGAATCCAGCTGATTTTAAAATTTTAGTAATTTCGTTTTTTTAATTTTAGCATCTGTTCGAGGGAGTTGTAGCCACTTAACAAGTCGTCTACGTAGAAATCGTTTTTGATCATGTTAGATGCTTCCGGATGGGACAACAAATTGTCTAATGCTAATTGATGTAGGCATCTGGTAGCCAAAAAGGGTACAGATGCAGTACCATAGGTAACTGTCATTAATTTGTAATGCGTTAAAGATGAGTCTGGATTTTCTCGCCATAAAATCCTTTGATAATTTGCATCCTCGTCAGTAACTAAGACCTGCCGGTACATTTTCTCTATGTCCGCAGTCATTACGTATTTATGAGTTCGGAATCGCATTAAGATTTCCCACAGAGATGATTGTATTGTTGGTCTCACCATCATTGTCTCATTGAGCGATACTTCTGTTGAGTACTACTTGTTTTTAATACGGCATGATGAGGAAGGTAAAAACATTTATCGCTAATCATTGGAATGTCATGTACCGGAATTTCCTTCATGTGATTGAGTTGAAAATATTCAGCCATAAACGCTTTGTATTCAATACTAAGATCTGCGTTTGATGTTAGTTTTCTCTCGATAGAATCGTTTAGTCGCAATGTGCAATGAATTTCCGAATTTGTTTTTGTTTTTTTAAAAGGAAGTTTTACAACAAATCGACCTTGAATATTTCTCTGAACATTTGACGAGAAGTGATTCTCGATTTCAATCTCTTCTGGACTCAATTGTTTCGTTGTTGGCAGCTCTTCCATTTCCCAAAACCTTCTAAGAATTTGATCTAATTTAACCTCGGTATTCAAGTTGATGTGATTTGAAGAAAGCGTGTTAGGAGAGTTTGCTATTCCAGATACAATGTAACCAAACTCAGAATTTTGCGCTACAATCGAAGAATTCGTAATCGTTCTCTTTCCATCTCGTAAAACATTAAAAAAAATGTCAGCTCCGAATAGAATATCGATTTTGCCAATCTCTGCCTTTAATACTCTTAAAACTTCATCACTTGTATCAGCCATTTGCCTGATCTCTTTTGCCATACCATGAATGCGAGGTTGTGTCAAAAATTGGCGAATTAAATTTGTCATAATATGATCTTTATGATCGTACCTGTTATCGAAACATGATCCACAATGTTCAAAGCTTCGCCGCATAATAGACCTTTTAAATATTTAAATTTGTGAACATTTTTAATAAAGATTCATTATTATGAATTGTTACTTCAAAGAGATCCTTGAACGATGGGAAGTCCGCATAAGTTCCACAAAATGGAGGTATAGTGATTTTAGGTAACTTGATTTCATCCTTATTCGTGTGTAAGGCAAGACTTCTATCTTGGAGAGTATCCAAATATTCCTTTTGTTGTTGAAGAAACGTCTGCATCGTGGAACTAAATTGTTTGTGCAACTCATGGAACATATTGTTGCGTTTATTTGATTCCGCACGAAACTTTGCCTTTAAATTATAGTACCGTTCTTCGAAATTGGCCATTTCTGAAACTTGTTGCGGATAAACGGAAAGACGTTCATCGATGTCCTTGAACTCGTTATACGTCCTTTCTAACATTTCTATACGAATACCGATTTCTTCAGATCCAGTTTCCACCGTAACGTTTGAATAATAAAGCTCCAATCGCGTCATAGCAGCTTTAATATTGCCACGTTTATCACCGCTCAATATCCTTTTGTTCTTCATGAAGAGACATCTAACAATGAATAGATGAATTACGCTTATCTTATACACATATTTTATAATTGAGCTACAAATGATAATTACAATAAATTAAAGTTAAATACAAAATCCTATTTAATTTATTTTGTTTTAGTGGTCGATTCTTCGACAGTAGGTATAAAACCGGCCCTAATACACTGCCATGTGGAACTCCTGCATTGATTTCTTTCAATTCAGAAAATGTATCATTTAACTTAATCCTGAAGAATCTATCTTTCAAGTAAGATTCCAGTATCTTAGCAAATTGCATTGGTAGAAGATTCCTTAACTTGTGATTAAGTCCTTCATGTCACACTCTATCAACCGCTTGTGCAACGTCTAGAAATACTGTTGAACAGACTTTTTTCTCCTCTAATGCTTTCTCAATTATACTGGTTATTCTGTGTACTTGATCAATTGTGTTTTTTCTTTCTTTGTGAATAATCAGAGTTTAAGTCATGGCTTTCATCTACTTCTACATAATTTACAGATATGTTCTTTATTATGACGAAATCAATCGGATCTGGTACTTTGTTTGGATCAGTTGGCCAGAAGGTTGGTTTTCCAGTTGAGAGACATTTTTTGGACATTTTTTGCATTTAAGTCTCCTCCAAGTACAAATCGTTTTCCTAATTTACTGAGGAATTCGAGATAATCTTTTTCTTTCATTGAGTGCTTCGGTGGACAGTAAATACTAGCAATACAAATAAAACTAATTTTCGTTTTGACAATAACAGCAGTTCCTTGTATTTCTTCCGTTTCATATTTTAACTCCTCATAGTGATGAATACTATTTCTAATTATAACAGCACTACCTCCTTTAGTAGTGTTTCCAGGGTGAATAGTGTGATATATTTGATAATTTTTAAATTTAATGTTTGATTGTCTAGTGAAGTGTGTTTCCGTGATGAGACATACATCGATTTTTTCTGTGTCCAGGACCACTTGCAGTTCTTGTTGATGTTCCATCAGTCCATTGGCATTCCAACATAAGATTCTAAGATCTTGGGCCATTTTTCTGTTTAGGGATGGCTCCCTTAGTGCTGTACTACAGTTTCTGTAATCGCTCATCAAATGTATTTAGTCTGCTTAAAATTAATTTAAGTGTTTGACTTATATCGTCATTTTGAGCAGTTTTTCCTGGATTTCCGTTGCTCATCATTACTTGAGCATAAGTCATTTTACCAAATTGTCCTTGAGTAGTTCCCGACACTCTATACGATTTACTTCGGGTTGGTTCATCTTAACCGCTTGTTTCCTGAATGAACTTGGATTTTTAGCAATCACGTTCTTATTTTTGATGTTTTGCAGTTCAATAGCAACGCTGCATCCTCTGTAGTTAGCCGGATGGTTTTCTCCACAGTGAATGCCTTTAGGTTGAATGTTTTGGGCTTTTACACAATCTTTGGCATGATGTTTACCTAAACATTTGAGACACCTGGGTTCCCTGTTGCAATATTTTTGTGTATGTCCATAGGCTTGACATTGTTTACATTGTTGTATAAGCTTAGATCTTCTTAGAAGCTGAATAACCACTTTACACCCTAAGATGTACTTAATTGCATACATTTTTTCGATATCTTCATCAGTATCGAAGATCAACATAAACATGTTGAGAGGTACTTTGCCTCTACTCCGTTTTAGCTTAATCGATGCTTCAGTTGCCTTAAATCCTTTTGCTTTCAGGTCATCAATTATTTTGTCTGGTTTACACGTAGAGTGTAAGTTTTTAGCCATGACCCTAATTGGTCTGGTTTGTTTATCTTCAAACGTGTGCCAAGCAGTTGAAATGTCTTATCTCGGAAGATACATTAACTACACTGAAGTGTGTTGTACTGCAGACAGAGCTATTTAAAGAAGTCTGGGGACGCAAGTGAGTCTGTGTCGTGCTAGGCAGGTGGGCAGCGGTGAAAGGAAGCATTGAAGCACACACCAGGTAAGTTGGGAGTAAGGGGCTTCGACCAATACCTGATGTCTACCTCTAGTCTTCGGTGTGCTCATTTTCAACGTGCTGTGTTCATATTGCTTTATTCTTTGTTTGATCAAAAAGGCAGTGCCACGGAATATCTGTTAATTTTAAGCAAATTTTTATTCGTGAAGCATGTTTTTGTTATTAGCATGGTCTCTTTATTGTGCTCCGGATTCCAAATACCTTTTAGAACAGTGATTTCTGGTTTTTGACAATAATTTGCATTCGTTTGTTAAAATTTTCCATCATCATGCCCATTTATTTCTCTGGATCGTTTCGGTCAGGTTGAGCGGCACCTTTCAAAATGTTTCTGTATAGGAGACCCCAGGTTGTATAAAACTGCTGGCATTTGTCCCCAGATTTCTGGTTTGTTGAACAATTGAAGTTCCCTTGACCATTCTTTGCTCGTATCACAGTTTTGCGAAGTTCACTGGGCAACCTATATAATTTGCTTTGTATTTTCACCACAATTAATACCGCGTTTTACTGAAGGATCGTTTTTCACCTTGTTGCACCGTTTCGAATCATGAAGCTCACAATATATAATGCTAACTTCGTCCTAGATGCAGTAAGCTTTAGTGTAGCCGTATTCTTGGGACTGAACTCGCCCGGTCCCCTTCTTGGGTTCTTCGACAGTTATTTTGCTATATAGTAAATAACGAGAAGTATTTGGTCCGCACATTTTTCCATCCTTTTCGCTTTGCTTCTACTAGCGAGTTGCGCGGATCTGGAACTTTGTTTCCGCTTGGTCTGAACACAAAAGTGGGAGGGACACTATCAAAATTATATTATCGGTCGACGATGAGTTCGTTGCATTAAGCTCATTATTTTTTATTAAATAAAACAAGGCGCTCCAACAAATCATACGCAGGGCGCACGGAAGTCTCTAGCGTCGTCCGCATGAGCCCTGAGACTCTGTTAGTGGCTGTGGTGATGCTGATGCAGAGACTGCTTTTGTTTGCGACGCAGCCACTCTCGCTGCCTACTGACTTCAATCCGATAATATTATCGCACTAAATTCTATGCGACAATATTATCACTCCAAACCATACAACTCTTCTGTCTTATTAACATTTTTGGTGAACAATAAATTCATCCTTTAAATTAAATTGGAATGTTTGTTATTTGTTAATTACCTGAGATCCAAAAAAATGATTGCACGAATTTATCAAACAACAAATACATCAAATTACATTTTGTTTACTAGTTATATTCCTAGAAATAGATTTACCATTGTTAAAGGATCATGAAGAATCTCTAAACAAACGAAAGATATTAATGATTCCAGTAACGTGTGATTATTGTCTCTACCTTATATATACAAAAATCGAATTAATCACACAAAAATCCCATCACTAGCTGAACAAATCTTAATTAATTATGTGACATTACTAGCTAGGACATTTTTAATGATATGCCCGCAGCTAAATAAATGTGCACATGGTTTATTAGTAGTAATTAATTAGATTTTATTAATTGTTAAACATAAACAAAACCTTTACAAGCTAGAAAATGATTTTTTTTTCATAAATTTTATTACAAAAGTGAGTTCAATGAAATACGATAAAAACGTCTCATCTTGTTATGCATATACGAGAAAGATTCGTCATCTTATGCATAGTACCGCTTTGGATTAAATAATAATCTTTCATTTTGTGAGTAATATCGAAAATGTCATCAGACTGTGATCACCAGTTTATGGCATTGAAATTATCTGCATATCAATCTTATGATGATTGGGCATAATATGCGTGAGAAGACATTTTGACATTTATATACTTCAACAAGCTTTCCGGATCGAATTTCATTTTTTGGCTATAATCTTCTGTCTTCTATCTATCTATCTATCTATCTACATATATCTACTTATATAAAAATGAATGTTCGTATATATGTATGTATGCATGTATGTATGTGAATTTCTATAAAGATCAACAAATTCACATACACCTTGACCGATTTGAACCAAACCATATACCAATATTATTTAAGGCCTACGGAAGGTCACCGTTAATATCTCACACCACCACCTCATCTTACGGCGGAGGAAGAGGGAGGGGTGATAATCAGTTTCAAAGTTACTATGAACGTTTGTTTTTTTCAAAAACTTTTTTCAAAATTATTGGCTTTCCTACTTAAAATTAGAATTGAATAGAAAGTCGTTGTTGAACGTTGAATATATAGAACACATATCGTTTTCCTTAAAATGACCAAGTAAATTGGCGGTGGCCTAGGTTAAAAGCATTGGTATAATGGTATAATGGTGTGGTGGTCTGATGGTATGATTTTATGATGATATCATTGTATGACGGTAAAATGGCACGATGGTATGTTGGTATGATAGAATAATGGTAGGTTGAAGTGATGGTACGATTGTACAATGGTAGAATGTTATGATGGTATGATGGTTGGTAGTCTGGTGGTAAGATTGTATGATGATATAATGGTGTGATGGTATGATGGTATAATGATATGATTGTATGATCGTATGGTGGTATGATTGTAAGATGGTACGATTTTATGACGGTTAATGTAGTCTTTGGCTTTCGAGTCATATGGAGACTTTCTTGTAATATTTCTTCAAAAATAACTAATTTTTTTAAGTTGTATGGGTTATCCTAAAAATTGAGAAGTCACTAAATAAATAAATACAAATATGATGGTACGGTGATATGATGGTATTATGGTGCGATGGTATCTTGTTATGATTCTTTTGATGGCGTGATGGTATAATGGCATGATGGCATGATGGTACGGTAGTATAATAGTACGATGGTTTGATGGTATAATAGGATGTAGTAGTACTTACGATTTTGGGTACAATACAAATAACAAAAAGAATAAGAAAAATTTCCAAAAAAATAAAAAATAAAACATTAGAAATAACAAATAAATATTTAAAAAAAAATTTAAATACCAAAAACAATAAAGCAGTCGCTAAACATTCAGAAGTCAAACAATTCTTCTTAGTCATTAAACATTTTAACTATCTCGTTAATTGTATCATGGTTGTAAGAACCTGTGTTGCCTAAGGTTCATAGTAAGTTATAATTCCAATACGTTCTCTGCTTAATTAAAAAAAAAAAAAAAAAATTCTTTTTGGATACTTTCAATAAATCTAGCATGTGAGATTAATAGAATGGACACCAGACTTGAACTGCATATTCCAGATGGGAGCTAACATAGCCCCTTAGTTCCATTATTGTGATATATCACATATGAGATATTTCAAAAACATTATGCCAAAGCGTTTTATCTCACCCAAGTTTGTATTTGTTAAAATTAAGGTGGAGTTGATTGGCATCACACCACTCGCTAATTCCAACAATGTCATCTTGTAGATAAATTGCATCGTTAGGGTTGGCAATGACTTTAAAGATCTTTAGATTATTAGCAAAAAGTGTTGGAATAATCAAAAACGAAAGGAATGAAAATGCTAAACAATTAAAGAAGGAAGAGCGCCTTCTCAACAGCGCCTTCTACCAGAAACGATCAACACATGTGCCATATCAATCTCCCCGACAGCCTGCCATGAGAGATCGATACGACCGGAGTAGTATGGAAAAAAAACCGACCCAAACGAGAACCAAACGTCAACAACTTATCCGATTACCATTGAGTACAACTCACTTATGGCCAGAAGAAAACAGTGGGGCGCATGAGAGTGAAGGAAAACACAAAGAAACGATAAGAAAAAATGATAGCAAGAAATGATAACGGTAGATACTAGCGGTAAATGACAGTGAAAGATGAGTAACGAAAACACGCGACAGTCAAGTTCGGCTGACAATAATATATCAACACTAAAAACTTGTGCTGTTCTCAAAAGTGAGAAGCAACAACAACAAAAAAAAAATTCAAATTGTTTGTTTTCGTTTTGTTTTCTAAAAACACGATACCTGTGTGGTGGGCGTGCTATCAAAACTAAGTTAGGTAGTTGCGGCAAATTTCCCACGTACGTTCTTCTGTATGGACTGTATCTTCAAAGTTCGCTGATGAATCCGGACTGTTGTTATGTTTCCACTGTTGTTATGTGTGAATTCCATTAATCGTTACGAGATGACCCAAATATTTGACTTCAGTTCTGAACAGCTTACACTTCTTTGGACTTAACTTCAATCCGGCGGCCTGTATCCGATCTAAAACTTCCGCTAAGCTCTTTAGATGCTCGTCAAAATCCTTCCCCATAACGATTATGTCGTCCAGTTATATTAGGCAAGTCTTCCAATGTAATCCCTTTAACACGCGCTCCATTAATCGTTCAAAAGTCGCAGGGGCATTACATAATCCGAACGGCATAACATTAAATTGCCAAAGTCCGTTACCCACACTGAAAGCTGTTTTCTCGCGATCTTCCTCGTGGACTTCCACCTGCCAATAGCCGCTTTGTAGATCTAATGTCGAAAATATTCGAGCACCCGATAATGTGTCTAATGTATCGTCGATCCTTGGCAATGGGTAGCTATCTTTTTTAGTTACAGCATTGAGTTTTCGGTAATCAACGCAGAATCTCATGCTACCGTCCTTCTTCTCGACCAATACTACCGGTGAGCTCCATGGGCTGTTAGATAATTCGATTACTCCTGCTGCCTGCATATCTGTTACCATTCGATTGACTTCTTGTTGTTTTGCCAATGGTAGCCTCCTGGGTGGTTGACGAATCGGCATCTCCGTTCCCGTATCAATTCGATGCTTTACCATTGAAGTCCTTCCGTTATTATCCGATGTACTGCAGAATATGGACGTGTACTGTTTGAGTAGTTGATGTGCAGAATCTTTCTGTGCCTCAGTAAGATCTTCGGTCCATTTCTGCATGAGTTGTTCTACCATTTCTTTCTGCTCTTGTATGTCGGCTTTTTTAATCGGACTTTTCTGTTCACACTTTACTATAGTTGAAACCTCGTTACATTTGCCGATGACTGTCCCTTTCTTAATGGTTTTCGTCTTATCCGAGAGATTTAGAGTCCTAATTGGTACTCTATAGTCGTTGTCTGGTTTAACTAGGGCTTTTCCGATTATAATTTCCTTGGCTCCGTTCTCCTCTTCGTTAGCTTCCACAACCCACAACCTGGGTGACCCAGAACCTCCCTCCAATTTTCCCCATAGGATCGTCTCCGAATTCGGTGGCAGCTTCTCCCGATGATCAATAATAATTCGCCTGATAGTTGCTCCGGCACTGCTAGATTGAAGTGGCAACTCGATGTTATCGTAACTTAAAACTCCTCGTCCAACATCCACCACGAAGCCATTTGCCCTCATGAAGTCCATCCCCATTATGACTTCATCCACAATATCTGCAATCAGCACTTCGTGTTGGAAAAGAGTTCTCCCGATTTTTATTTTCACGATCTTTTTGTATATGAATGTAGCGAATTGTCGATGATGAACGACGCTGAATTCGCTGAAGTAAAATTTATCCCTTGTAAACTGTTCCGATCAGCGGTTGAATAATGCAGGAAATGAAAATAAAACTCGCAATCCAAGATGATACCAAACAATTTTGTTTTATTTTTTAATTTGCAAACAATTTGTTGATTTTAATGAGATGTTTTTCGATCAAACGCCAAAATAAAAAGAGAGTGATGTTAGCTTTCGTCCAACTTAAGTTAGCTTTTTTGCTTAAATTTAAGAAAGTTAATTTTATGGTAATATTCAAAATTTGCGCAATTATGGCATTAGTACTAAGGTCGCATCGATCGCACTCTTCTTAATTGACTATATAATCTATTACAAATTGAGAGCAAGATTGACATTTGATTGATGTTGACAATTTGGGTTTACAATATTTACGGCTAATCTGTACAGTTTTTAAAGTTATAATGATTTAAATTCAGAAAGCTAAGTATAATAATATATAATAATAAACTTAATAATTAATATTTACATATTTTTAGGTTACTACAGTGAGTTTACGTAATATTAAATTATATTGTAAGTATAATGCAGTATACAATAAAATGGTTTGATTATTTCAGATAGCTATACATCAACAAAAATTATTTTTAATAAAGTTTTTTAAAGCTATGTGTGTGTGTTTCATTTATTTTTGCCAAACACTTTTTGCCTTTTATGATTGAACTATCTCCAGTTGCTGTTTGTAACTTCAATCCATTAGCTGGTTGTACACCTCCATCGATCAGATCTTTACGGACAATCGTGCGATTTGCTCCCGTATCCAGAGTGATGATGCAATCCGTGCCATTTTCGAAACGCGGATGGAGGTTATGGGGCAATCGGTTGTGGGAGTCAGCTTCTGCCCCTTTAAGCTGACTCTTTGTAGTTTAACGTCTCCGCCGTCATTTGGCCTTCTTGCCTAGCCAACGCCTGCTCCCCGCTTGGTCGTCGCTGCATAGGAGATGGTGATCTTCCCCTTTTTCTTCTTAATTCCCAGCAGTCGCGAGAGGTAGTCGCTTCCATCTCGGTATCTTGGTGTTGACCGCTCGTTGTTTATGCTTGTATCGATTTCTACTCGGCGTATTTTCATTGACGGTTTGGTGAGGGCTTGTGCAGTTTCATTTGTTAACGCACAAGCGATGGTTTCCGCGAACGTCGCTTTAGGTGACAACATCACCGCCCTGCGTGTCTCTGGATCTCGAATGCCGTCAATGAATGTGTCAATTTTTAGCCTCTCCATATAATCGGCCGATGTACTGGTATGCGCTAGATGTACTAATCGTTCGATTGCCGATGAAAATTCCTGTAGCGATTCTCCTCCCTTTTGATAGCGGCTTTTCAATTCCATACGATAGATTTCCCGCTTGTGGTCACTGCCGTACTTCCGATCTAGCGCCTTCATAATTTCGAGATAACTGTTGCGATCTTTTTCCAGAATTGTTTGTAAGGCCTCCGCTGCTTCACCTTTAAGGGCCACTATTAACGCTGCGACAAGATGTTCATCATTCCAACGGTTTTGATTAGCTGCCGTTTCAAATTGAAATTTGAAAATGCCGAAAGATGTTGTACCGTCGAAGTTTGGTGGTTTTAACTTAACTGATTGAACGGTTTGTACCACTTGTGTTGTTGTTCCACTTGCCTTGATATCAGTTAGCTCTTTCCCGAGACGTTGAACCTCCACTTGTAATTTTTCTTCGACCTGCTGAACCTTCGTTTCAAATTTTTCGTCAACCTTTTGAATCTCCATTTGCAGCTTCTCCACTTCGCCGTGTATGTTAGTAGATAATTCGAGAAGTTTCTCGTCCATTCTCTTTTGACCATCTATAATTTGGTCTTTAATTTCCTCTCCTTGTTGTTTCATTTCTTGGTTAGACTGATTTTGTTGTTCCAACTGTCGTTTTATTTCTTCGTTTGACTGGTTTATAGTCTCCAACTGCCGCTCATTTGACTGCTCAATTTTCACCATTTGTCGTTCGTTTTGTTGTTTCATTAGACTCATCTGCCCCGTCATCTGGTTCATAGCAGCTATTAACTGCGACAAATCGAAACTTCCAGAATGTTCTTGTGTCTTTTCGACCAACGGTTGTTTATCTTCTGCTTTCTGCTCTACGGTTGCCGCATCCGTTACTTTCTCTCCAAAATCATGATGTTCCGCGTCCAGCCCTTCTTTCTCCATGGCATCACGTAGTCGCGCTTGTAAAGCTGCTTTACCACCATCAGTATCCAAACCTCGTTTCTCAAGTTCGCTCTTTAATTCTGGAACTTTTAATTCGCTGAGAATCATTTTCTTTATCTTTTTATTCACAATCCCACCGCTCTCACCAAATTGTTACGTTTTTGCCTTATCAAATAAGGTTCGTATCACTGGATTGTGAATAATACAAAATCAATTTAATTTATCTCCAACGAATTTATTTATTTCACAAAGTTTATTACAACACAGTTTATCAATAAAAATTCACAAAATCACTTTATATAAATTATTCTTAAATTTTACTGATCACTTTTACGTTTTATTTTACACTCAAACACTTTTTAAATCACTTTTTAATTCCTTTTAATCTTTATACTAACGCTTACCAAATATTACTAATCCAATTCGATCTTGTTCGCCTTTTTATATAAACAAACCAAGCTTCTCGAAAGTTCACGACTTTTCCAGTTGGAATAGCGTAGAAACATTACGTAACAATTTTTATCATGGAAAATTCCATTTAGAACAGTAAACATTGAGCTATTAGTTTTACTTATTCTATTACACACTAGGTGTCACCGTCACAGTACGTTACACCTCAAATATATACGGCAAACCCCTATATTACGTTATGCCCGCTATGTGCGATCAAATCTCACTAACTTGGGTTTTTCCAATTAAATAATCAATAACTTTCATACACTTATGAACCCTAACAACGAATTATGCAATATGCACGAAATGTTGGTTTCAATTTAAGACAATTTCACTAAACTATGGGATCTTTTGACCGAATTTGTTTTGAAAATTGGAGGTCAGCTGTATACATTCAAACAACGATCATAAAATAATAATAGTAGTGTTTTTTTATTCGCTCCGGATAGCTGCTATCGAGAGCCGTCATATAAAAAGCGGCTCTCGATAGCGCTCCGTATAAATAGGTAGAGCCAAATATTTTTTATTTCAAGTTTTCGCTAAACAATTGAATTAATAATGATAGTTTGATGTTAAATAAACTTAGTTTACTAATAAATAGCGCGTCAAATTTAAATTTAGGCGTAAAAAAATGACGGCTCTCGATAGCAGCTATCCGGAGCGAATAAAAAAACGCGCTTAATATTGTAGAAATAATAGTAGTGTTTTTTTATTCGCTCCGGATACCTGGATAGGGATTCCGACTGCATTTTTGATGATTTTCTTAAGCATTATTTTCAGCCTTAATTTAGGCAATCAATATAAATTAAAATCTTTATTAATTGCGTGCCTATCACTGAAAATGTAATAAAAAAATTCTTTTGTTATAATTTCTACAATATTATTTTATGATCGTTGTTTGAATGTATACAGTTGACCTCCAATTTACAAAACAAATTCGGTCAAAAGATCCCATCGTTTAGTGAAATTGTCTTAAATTGAAACCAACATTTCGTGAATATTGTATAATTCATTCTAAGGGTTCATAAACAAATGAAAGTTATTGATCATTTAATTGGAAAAACCCAAGTTAATAAGATTTGTCTCACATAGCGGACATAACGTAATATAGGGGTTCGCCGTATATATTTGAGATATAACGTGCATAGTTAAGTATGTAGGTATTTTTTTTTTTGCTTTAATATACATACATACATATATTTGCATTCAAATTAATTTATCAATATTGTAAAATTTTGGTTACTAAGGTAAATTCTCTTAATCTTTAATAAGACTCAATTCCCTTAATCGCATTTTGATAATTTATGCATCTTGGTTGGTGTTCTTCATATAAATATTTTACTTACAATATAGGTTTGTCTTGCATTTTAGATGGAAGAATTATTTATTATAATACAAATACCACTAAAACTCAAAAAAATTGTATGTGGTATGTACTTGAAATATATTTCAAAAAAAATTATGAACCGCCGAAATGTAGGCTAATGAATTACATATCATGCGTTACACAAAAAAATGCTAACCAAATTATAAAATTTTAGCAGTACCTTTCGAAACCACACTGTAAATTTAAAATTAATGCCTTAAGCGTAAATCCGCAGAAAAACCAAAATAAAAACTGGCGTTCGTTTTTCCGCGGTTTCAGAAAAATGTTTAATTGGTTTGGAAAATTGAATTTTAATTTTTTCGGTCAGAAAAACATATTTGATACAAAAAAAATTGAACTCTCATTTTCTAGTAGATTCGATAAATTTCCAGAAGATTTTAGGGTCAAATAAAGCAAAATTTGTCTATGGATTTAGGTTTTATTAAAGAAAACTAAATTAAAGAATTTTCATAATATCAAGGTAACTCGTGCTATAAATATAATTTAATAGTTGTAAATAAAAAAGACGGATTGTGTCAACAAAAGTATGAGATGAAAAATTTTAATATGAAAACCATACTAAAGCTGGGTTTTTTTATTCGCTCCGGATAGCTGCTATCGAGAGCCCTCATATAAAAAGTGGCTCCGGATAGCGCTCCGTATAAATAGGTAGAGCCAAATATTTTTTATATCAAGTTTTCGCTAAACAATTGAATTAAAAACGATAGCGTGACGTTAAATAAGTTTAGTTTACCAATAAATAGCGCGTCAAATTTAAATTTAGGCGTAAAAAAATGACGGCTCTCGATAGCAGCTGCCAGGAGCGAATAAAAAAACGCAGCTCTAGTTTTAAAATTTTTAATTTTTATACTTATTTATGGTCGCTCTTTCGAAAAAAACGTAAACGAGGTGTAAATATTCGAAACATACAAGTTTTTTTGGATTGCTTGGAATGCTTTGCTATAAGGACCCATCACAAGGGAGTGTGTATATAAGTTGAGAGTTTCTTAACTGATTCAACGTAACGGGGAGCCTATTGAGCCGTGGGGGTGAAATTTATATATATATTTTTAAAATGACGATTGTGACGATATTATAAAAATTTTGGCACCGTACAACCATAAACCACTCAGATAGATAAATCCTAATTTTAAATTGAATTTTACATTTTGGAATGAGTGCCGTTAGCTGTATTGTGTCTTGTCGTCGAAGACGAAATAAATTGATTATTTTTCGTAAATATTTACGAGACACTATGGATCTATTTGACATTTTGGAAGCTAGGTAAATATAAGAATAATAATTAATAATTATTATTACAAGTGACATATGAAGCCTGTGAATCAGGCACCTAATTACCATATTACAAATCTAAAATAAATCATTTTTCACAAAAATAATTGTACAATAGGTTCTTAGAAATGTATCGGTTACCTCCATCTATTTCCATTAGCTATTACAGATTATGATCATCGGAAGAAAATGCCTTTTCATCTAAATTATTAGATTAGGTATTGATTTATTTGGATTTTGATTAATAACGTTCACATATAAATTATTTATATTTTATTTTAATTTGTAGATACTATCGGTACTAATTTTTTTAGGTAGTGGCAGTTATCAACGAAGGGTTGGGTCTTACGCGCTAGTTTGCTTGAGTCAAACAGCGGTTCACAGGTGCGACAAAAAAATTCACCTGAATTATATCCACCCAGCTGGGAACTGATTATGTCAAATTCCCGCAAACGCAAGGTGAAATCGATTCAACTAAAATAAGGTACGTAACATTTTAGGGAAGAATCGATTTAGAAGTATAATTTATGTGACACTAAATTATGATTTTAGTTTTCATCGAGAATATGGTTTTCCAAATATAATTGGACTTATTGATGGAACTCATATTGCGCTAACTGGATTAAGAAGGCACATTAAAAATGCCTGTATGAACCGGAGAGCATTCTATTCTATAAACGTCCAGTTGGTAAATAAATTTATATTTTTAAATATTTGGCCCTAAAATCTTCTGGAAATTTATCGAATCTACTAGAAAATGAGAGTTCAATTTTTTTTGTACCAAATATGTTTTTCTGACCGAAAAAATTAAATTTCAATTTTCCAAACCAATTAAACATTTTTCTGAAACCGCGAAAAAACGAACGCCAGTTTTTATTTTGGTTTTTCTGCGGATTTACGCTTAAGGCATTAATTTTAAATTTGCAGTATGGTTTCGAAAGGTACTGCTAAAATTTTATAATTTGGTTAGCATTTTTTTGTGTAACGCATGATATGTAATTCATTAACCTACATTTCGGCGGTTCATAATTTTTTTTAAATATATTTCAAGTACATACCACATACAATTTTTTTGAGTTTTAGTGGTATTTGTATTATAATAAATAATTCTTCCATCTAAAATGCAAGACAAACCTATATTGTTAGAATGATTTATAGAATCACTAACTGTAAGTAAAATTTTTATATGAAGAACACCAACCAAGACGTATAAATTATCAAAATGCGATTAAGGGAATTAAATCTTATTAAAAATTAACGGAATTTACCGTAGTAACCAACATTTTTCAACAAGTTACGTACATACTTCGATAGATAATATCTCAAATATGTACGGCGAATCCCTATATTACGTTAAGTCTGCTATGTGCGATCAAATATCTTTAACTTGGCTTTTCCTAATTAAATGATCAATAACTTTCATTTATTTATGAACCCTTAGAACGAATTATGCAATATGCACGAAATGTTGGTTTCAATTTAAGACAATTTCACTATACGATGGGATATTTTGATCGAATTGGTTTTGTAAATTGGAGGTCAGCTGTATATGTTTATATTCAAACAACGATCATAAAATAATTTGTACAAATTATAACAAAATAATTTTTTTATTACATTTCAGTGATAGGCACGCAATTAATAATGATTTATATTTATTTTGATTGCCTAAATTAAGGCTAACAATCATGCTTAAGAAAATCATCCAAAATGCAGTCGGAATCCCTATCCAGCTATCGAGAGCCGTCATTTTTATATGCCTAAATTTAAATTTGACGCGCTATTTATTGGTAAACTAAACTTATTTAACATCAAACTATCATTTTTAATTCAATTGTTTAGCGAAAACTTGATATAAAAAATATTTGGCTCTACCTATTTATACGGAGCGCTATCCGGAGCCACTTTTCATATGACGGCTCTCAATAGCAGCTATCCGGAGCGAATAAAAAAACACTACAAAAATAATTTTTTTATTTCGTTTTCAGCGATTTTGATTGCCTAAATTAAGGCTGAAAATAATGCTTAAGAAAATCACCCAAAATGCAGTCGGAATCCCTATCGGTATACATTTTTTTTGTTTTTTTGAACGAACCGAAAGCGAAATTAAATTTTTACTATTGTTTTGATTTTGATCAAGGACAGCTGGACAGTCATGTTTGGATTTTGACAGCGAACGGTGGTGAGGGGGTTGTTGTGTAATTAAATAATTTGTGTTGAGTGCATAGTTATAAATTTAGGCTTTGATTTTTAATTTCTGATTTTTTGTTTCTTTTGCTGAATTTTTTTTTTGGTGTTTGTGGTGTGTGTTAAATAAATTATTGTTTTTTAAAGAAATTTAGTGAAATAAATTTAGAACCTTAAGTCAAAGGTTCATTTTTGCTTGAAGTGTGGGTGCAAATTTAATTAATATATATTGCACCACTTCATTTGTGATTGACATACTTCATTTCGTTGTATATATTGTGCGAATTTTTTTTTTTTTTGCGACAACAATTAATTTGGTCTTATGGATTGAAAGATGATTTAAAAACAAACAATTAATTAAATTCTGTGGTTTTACACAAAATTGTCGTAAAAAAAAACCGCGAATTAACTAAATTCGATATAAAATAATAAAATTCATGTCGTGAAGTGATTATTTTAGTGGATTAGTGTTTAGTGAGAAAAGTTGTTAGTGTGAAAATTGTATGAAAATGTCTCGATTCGATAAAATCACCGATACATTTAATTTATGTGCGACCAAATTATTCGATGAAATACAGAAATCATTCACGCGGAATTTAATCGAATGCAAGGATGATTGATATTCGGGTGGAATTCAAGCGATATGAATTTTATGGTGTTGAATTGGCGTATGGCCTGTCTGAAAGATGGCAAAGAGGTTAAATATAAGGTAAGTGATTTTTTGATTTTTTGTTTTGTTTTGAGGTTATGTAGTGCTGGAGTTTAGGTTTTATGATTTTTTTAAAGTATTACAGTTTTGTAACATAATTGACTGAAACTTTACTAAGGATATCCACGCAATGCACAATAGGCCTCAATGGTAGCAGTGCTCTGGGCTGCATGCACTCTCCCTTTTAGAAAAAAAAAAGGATATCCAAATAGTTTCGTTGTGCCACCTGTTTTTTTTATTTTTTATTTTGTCTCCTGTACACTTCCTAATCAAGCAGCGGATGAAATGGATGAATTGTGTTTGTGTAAGATTTGTATTCATATTATGCATAATGATTAATGATCCTCTCACATGAATTCGTTCTTACAACAATTATTTAAGGAAGATTATAATTTTGAAAAAAGGGTAAAACTAAACGTTATTATCATTTTCGGTTCAGCATTGATTAAAATTTATTGATTTCATGAACTAATTAAGTAAATAATTACATGGAATGGGCGACTTTGTATAATAAATTGTAAAAAAAATTTGAAAGCTTTGGATTTGGAGGTCAAACTTATAAATATAGGGTTTATCCAGGGTTGGCCCCCCACTGGGTAACCCAAAAAAACCCACCCGGGTTTTTTTGGGTAATACTTTAAAAAAAACCCGGGTGGTTTTTTTTGGGGGTAATAATACTTCTTAAAAAACGTATATTTTTTGTTTAATTTTTATTTTTTGCTCTAATAAACAAATTCAATTACATATTTTTAACTTATGATTTTATAAAATTCATTCTTTAGAACATAAAGAGGATATGTGTTTCAAAAATTCATTTATTAAATTATATATATACTTAATAATAAGGTAACTATAATAAATGTGTAAGGAACAAATATATATCACAGATATGAAAAATTAAAAACAAAATTGATCAGTACAATATAAATAATTCACTAAATAATAAAAAAAATAAATAAATTCAAATTAATCACTTTGGAATTTACCAATCTTGTGATTCAGATCTTAAGTGCCGATAAATGTTGACTAGAGATAACGCCTTTTCGAAACCAAGTCGGTTTCTCAGTTTATTCCAAATTAAACCGTAGGTTGAGAAAATTCTTTCAATTGAAGCCGAGCTTGCTGGGCAGTCCATTAGTGACACAAAAAAATTGCAAATATTTTCAGGCAACTTTGAAGATTTTTCGTTTTTGACGTGTAATATTTTCCACCATTTTTTTTCGCTTAATTTTTCGAGCACCTCCGGTTTGAACATAGATTCTGGGAAGTATTCTCCAACGTTAATTTTAAATGCCAAACAGTGTGCGAAAAAGGTAGAGTGTTTTTGGCTTATCCAGTCTTCTGCTGCGCTCTCTGCTTCTTCACTAAGCAGTTTGGCCATATATTTTGGATGCATCATGTTTGCTAAATAGTGAGCCGGAGTGAGTACACTTTTCATTCGTTTTTCAATTAAAGGCCTTTTTGTTAATAAGATCTCGTTATTCAGCAAATTATACCAGACTTCGACAGCTGTGGCAATTGAAATGGAATCACCTTGCAGACCATCTAATGCTATTTTTATTTGAGATAACATTTGTTGAAGATTTAAGGCCTCGATGTACAATTGTACATTATTTAAAATTTTGTGGATATCGTTATGAAATTCATTTAAATGCTCTGATCTTATTTGTGAATAGAGGTGAAAATTAGCAATAAATGTTGTTAAGCAATCATCATAAGAATTCCACCTGACATCATTTGCTAGTTGAGGCATAACTCCATGTCAACTTCTACTGGAATTATATCTTTGTATAGAAGATTGATCATGTGTGCTGAGCACCCATAAGAAAAAATCCCATGGCGTTCCTCTAAAATATCCTTCATTTTTTTCATCTTGTTTTCGTTATCCGTGCAACAGGCGAATATTTCTTTATTGTATTTAGTTTTTATGAAGTCAATTGATTTTTCTGCCACAGCAACACGATATTCAGCAGTTTTTTTTTCGGACCCGGTGTCCTCTGCACTTATTAAAAAACTATTACAACCGGTATGGACTGAACACGCGATAAGTGGATCATTTGAAGTGTTCGTCCATCCATCTAAAATGAGTTTCAAACTGGAATCCTTCAATTCAGTTATTAAATGTTCGGTTATTTCCTCATCAATTTCATGAAGGTGCTTATCAGCTAGTTGTTTTCTGCTATGGGCAGAATATCCAGGTCGTAGAGATTCTATCATTTCTTTTAAACTATTTGTAATCCGCCACGTTAAAAGCAATGGTATTCGCGAAAAAAAATTTTGCCACAATTTTGTACATTTTTTTTTTTGATTTAAAGTAGTTTTAACTGACAATTCTATCATAGATGATTGAGTACAATGTTTGGTTTTTTGTTTCTTCTGCTGATGACTACTAGTGGCAGTAAGAGACGTATTTCCAATTGAAATGTCAGTATCAGTATCCGTATCACTATCGCATGTTGTAACTTTTTTGTTACAATTTAATAAATGTGCTCTTATGCGCTCTACTTTGTTGCTAATTTCACGATCATAGTGCTTACACTTTACTTTTGTAGAATTTTCGATATGAACTACGTTATTCCACTCAGCAGCATTTTTACGTCCACTTCCTCGAGGCATTCTATATTTCTATGGGGAATATTTCAAAATTCAATCCTGTATTTTACTGCTAAATATTTTTTTGTTTTAATTAGATGTACATACTTACATTAGTTTTACTTAGTTTTAAAATATACGATTCAATAAACTCACAACATTCCTCACTAAAATTCACTTTAATAATGATTGGAGTATTCTCCTTTTCAAGACACGATTAAACCTGATTTCTAAAAAATTGAACTAAAGGCCCAGTTACAATGCATCCGTTCCATCCCGTTCCGCTTTGCCAAAATTGTTTCCGATCCGTCTTTTCCGTTCGCTAGTTACAATGTATCCGTTCCGTTTATCTTAAATTATTTTTAGCTGTCAAAAATATTAAAAATGGATGACTACGAGGATTTAGAATTGTTGTTTGATTTATATATTTTATATAAAAAATATTCTGAATTATTTAAAAAAAAGAGGAGATGGTGGGTATATCCATTAAATTTAGACCCAAATAAATTAAGACCCACTTAATTTTAGTCCATTAAATTTAGGGAATTTCTTTATTTCTTCAATAAATGATTCGATATCCATTATTTTGAATATTTATTATTTGTATTTTTGTGTATTTATTATTTTAAAAAATTAAATCATATACATACTAATGATGCGAGAGTGATGTTAGATTGGTATTATAAGTACTGTCAAAGTATCAAGAATTAAAATTGAGGATATACTTTCCGCCTTTCCGTAAAATTTAAAATTTTTAAAAAAATATGTCCGTCTTCGTCCGTCGGATTCCGCTCATTGTAACAAACCTTTCCGTTTATTCATATAAATTATATAGAAAATGTCAAATTTTAATTTTGGCGGAAAAGCGGAACGAGACGGAACGGATGCATTGTAACTGGGCCTTAACACTAGAAAACGGAAGGAGCATATATATATAAATGAAACACAAATAGTTGTTCCTCTACCACTATAAGCCAGAAACAAGAAGATGATGTAAATTTTAACTACATACTGTGTGAACACTACAGGCACAAAGTAAAATATGATCGAGAAGAAATTTTTGTTTCGATATTCAAAATATTCCTGATTCCTGTGCCATCCTGTTTTATCGTGCAAAATCAAACTGAAAATTTTTATAATTTGATTAATAAACTTGTTTCTGATTACATAATGGTTTCTTCTTGCATAGCCATCTTAATATATCATAGCCGTAAAGTAGAAATACAAGCTTTCTACAAGAGAAGTGAACATTTTTCTATTTCCCATAAGAACCAATGTAAAATTGGTAGTTTTGATTTATAAGTTTAATAATGAAAATTCAATTTAATGTAATACAATTTTTGTTAATTTGCATGTTTTATATGTTTCATAGATTTGGTTTTACAATCATAGAAGAAAATATCTCTAGATTTTAAAATCAATTGAAAAAAGAAAACCTTTCCATTTTCAACAACTACACACAAACCATTAAATCCTAATATAAAAAAATGTTTCAATATAAAACCAACATACAGATGGGTGAAAAAAAGTTAATTTTGTAATTGAATTCTAACACTTGAATAAAAAACCCAAAAAACCCACCGGGTCGGTTTTTTTTAAAAAAAACCCGGGTTTTTTCCAACCCTGGTTTTATCGAACTATTTTACAAAACTTGACACGACGTATGTAAAGGACCACAGCTGTAAACCGCTGTATTGTAAAAAAACATGTAATGTAAGATTCGTAAAAATATGTTTGGATTTATTAGATCAACATATTTGTAATGATTCTATAATTGGATATTAATAGTACAATAAAAAGAGGCGACTGGTCCGAAGAAATTCAGAGTTTTTGCCAACGTCGTTGTTCTTATCTCTTTGCCAACAACTTTTAGGCAACATACATTTTAGTTGGTATTTTCATACATCACGCCACCACATGGAAACACTTCTAATTTATATTGATAAAGAAGCAGAAAGGAAACTAACGACCTACACCTCGGTGATACCTACATTCTATATACTTCCTATACTTCACAAAGCTAATTGTACTAAGATAATAGTCCAACTTACAGAACTTTAAAATTTTTTGGCTGATTTATTAAAATTTGGAATATTATGATCTAATTAATTTTTTTAAATGGCAGAATATCTCACAAAGATATGTAATGATAAGTTTGTTCGTAGTTTCATTTTTTACAAATAAGTATTAAAATAAATGTGGCGGAGGGAATAATTCCGGATAGACGGTCAATGATACAGAACCCTATAAAATATTTTTAATGACAATTTTTTAGATTTTTTTGAAATTTTGTTTAAATTCAGGCTATTTCAGCATATTCATCAAACAGATCAATGGGATGCGGAAATTCGATACGAAATATTTTTAGTCAGACGAAGATAGTACACCGAAATTAAACTAATCTATAACAGTGTAATAACTGCCGTGTAATAATTGTAAACACTGTGTTGTGTCAGCGTTCCTTTGATACACCAATTTCAGTTCAATTATCGTTTCTTTTTTTGGAAATGGCCCGTATAATTGGGAATCAGGGAGGTTTTGTTAACGGGAAAGGTGATTTGAATAGACTTGGTAAAGTTTATTCGAGGATCATTGAATTGGTATCAGAGTTTCCTAGGTACCAGTCTTTAATACGTCAAGCTTGAAATTCGACGATGGAGTCTTTGTTGCTAACATTCATTTCCCATCCCTCGTTTTTGTTATATGTAAAAAGGTGTACGACGGCTGCCTGGCCAGGGGTGGATATCACAACTATTAGACTTATGTGGATATCGATGCGGCACCTTTCTTTACGGGGTGAAACATTGCTATATTTGGCTTCATGAAAAGCTGAGTGTGATGGTACATATTTCCTTGGTGAGGGAGAGTTATGGTGTCGTATTGCAACATGGGTATAGTGGTGTGGTATTCGCATTTATAATACGGGAGACTTGCTTAATGCTTGGTCGTACATCGCAAACAATCAACCAATCAACTGGAATCCAGTTAACTTTCTGGTTTGTGAAGTTTACGTGAACCGAATTTGCTTCGTTTAGGCTAATGCGCCATTTCTTTGTCCAACTATACACTGTGTCGGTTGCTTTTTGAAGTTTGGTCGTTGCTTCTGATATTAACTTTCCAGTCGCCAGAATAGCTGTATCGTCTGCAAATGTTGCTATGGTGGCACCTTCTGTATTTGGCATATCTCTGGTGTACAGGATGTACAATATAGGACCCAGTACGCTACCCTGTGGTATGCCTGCTGATATTCTCTTTAGTTCAGAGTACTCTCGGTTATATTTTACACGGAAATGTCGGTCTGCGATATAAGATTTAAGAATTTGATAGAATTGCTTTGGTAGATCTCGATGCAATTTAAATTCAAGTCCTTGGTGCCAAATTTTGTCGAAAGCTTGTTACGAAGTTCCATCTGATTCTAACCTAAAAAAGAAACATGATCACCAAAAACTTTACACAAAGAATTTTGTTTCTTATTTATTTATTTATACTTATCTGACTTGGCTTCTCAATCTAATTTCTTTTGTGTCCTCATAATTTCTAAAAAAATAAAAAGAATTAGAATTAAAATTAAAATTGAAACTAAAACTAAAGAAAAAATATAAAATTTTATTTACCTGTCACAACACCAACCAAAACGGGAAAAATAACGACCGCCAGATGGTGGTGTTTCTTTATATTGTTACGTTTTTGCCTTGTCAATCAAGGTTCGTATCACTGGATTGTGAATAATACAAAATCAATTTAATTTATCTCCAACGAATTTATTTATTTCACAAAATTTATTACAACACAGTTTATCAATCAAAATTCACAAAATCACTATATAAATTATTCTCAAATTTTACTAATCACTTTTACTTTTTATTTCGCACAAAAACACTTTTTTAAATCACTTTTTAATTCCTTTTTAATCTTTATACTATCGCTTTCCAAATATTACTTATAATCTTACAAGTTTACTCTATCGCGTTCCAAATACTAATAATCCAATTCGATCTTGTTCGCCTTTTTATATACACAAACCAAGCTTCTCGAAAGTTCACGACTTTTCCAGTTGGAATAGCGTAGAAACATTACGTAACAATTTTTATCATGGAAAATTCCATTTAGTACATTAAACATTGAGCTATTAGTTTTACTTATTCTATTACACACTAGGTGTCACCGTCACAATATGTTTTGTGTTATTTTATTTTGTAGTTGGTAGTAATTGGCGTCTTACTTTGGTCACTAGAATAGTTATTGGTATCAAAATAAAAACCCAAAATAATTTTCTTTTTACGTTTGTCAATTGACATTAAAAATTAAATGAAAAAAAAACAAAGAAAAGAAGAAAAAAAAATTCGAAATTGTTGCTAGAATAATTCTATACCGACAAAAACTTGGTTTGAGACTATTCATACCGGAGTAAAAATACACGGCATTGTTGGTGTAAAACTCCCAAAGTAAGACGGCAAATTTAATTTTTTTTGGTTGCGTGCTTGTTCATATGAGGTGGTGATGAATAGAGGCGCTAAAACCCAACAAAAAGACAAAAAGGCTATATAAACGATGGCCAAGTGTCATTTTTGATGGAAAAAAAAAAATAAAAAAATTTAAAATTATTGAGAAATACCGAAAAGAAAGCAAAAGCAAATAAAAGGAAAAAAAACTTGTCGACAGATATACACATATT
This sequence comes from Tipula vernalis, assembly GCA_958295665.1. Lineage (NCBI taxonomy): Eukaryota > Metazoa > Arthropoda > Insecta > Diptera > Tipulidae > Tipula > Tipula vernalis. The sequence continues at coordinate 96,310,559 of OY282560.1, forward strand.
ATTCACAATTTTAAGAAAGAAAAAAAAGGAAGAAAACCGCAAACGAAACCAGATCGAACGGTCAACAAATCGAGTATTCCTCAAATTAAAAAAAAATAAAATACAAGTTTAATTTAATCATAATTGTTTGGAATTAAAAAACTTTTAGTCGTGCAATTTTCATGTGGGCAAAATAAAATTATTTAGCCATTAATATTGTTCTGAAATCATACGATAATAGGCAAAATATTTAATTCATATGGAAAGTGAAATTTTGTTTTACATAATTGATTGACCGCATCAAACGGCTTGAATTAGTAGCGAAACTGAAAAGAAAAGACGGTAAATTCAGTGCCGTTCAGTTACCATCGACGAGCAACAGGATTAACGGTTCATTTCCACAAGGACGGCACGTGCTTGCGCTGATCGAGTTACAATTGTGGATTGCGGGTTCCAGCGACGGTATGCAGCGTTTCAGTTTTGGGAATTTATGCGGCAACGGAGCGTAGGAGGCGTAAGTATTGGGGGGGAATCGTCGGTAAGCAGCCACTAACCTTGAAAGCTATTTGTCGCCTTGTGTGGCGAATGTATATAATTTTCTTTGTGCTCGTTCATTTTGTTTTCATTTCAGTGGTCCCGGTAGTAGAGCTCTTCGCCCGCGGATCCTCAATACTATACAACGCGTACCACTATAGGTTTTTACGAGTTAGTGGGTGCTTCGAGCGAGTGGGAATAATTTTTTTTGCGCCTGCTACGCCTCGTCTAACCGCTTATACCAACTAAATCAACTATTGTAATCAAGATTAAATAAAGGATTGTTATAATGTTCTACAAAAAAATTATGCGTTGTTAATCTATTATTTCAGGGAGTGATCTAGTGTTGTAGTGGAAGTGTGTGTGTGTAGTGAAGGTGAGTGTTATGGACCGGTGGTTAAATTAAAGAAGGAATCAGCGGCTTATTTAAAAAAGAAAAAAAATCCAGGACGACATTACTTATCACCACCCCCAGAGACTGTCCTAGTCAGGTACCAAGCCGCGTGAGGGATCACCAAGGGTGATCGGATAGGGGTATTACGGTGGCCTGGTGCGGACTTGTGCCAAACTGCAACCAGTTCGAGGAGTAGCCTGGGCAACTTGGCTGCTGAAATGAGTTGTAGTTGGGTACAGGCCTCATATCTAGATGCCCCCCAAACTGAATTCGGGCTGAGCTGCTCTAGTGATCAAACCAATAACAACCGGAAAACGTAACAAGCTTGTGCTACATCTAAGAAGATGCTGGAGCATATCTTCTTATTCTCAAGTGAGTCTTCGATTATATCCGTTATTCTGTGAACTTGTTCTATCGTAGAGTGATTTTCTCTAAATCCAAATTGGTGTGGTGTAATCAAATTTCTCTCTTCTATTATTGGTTTGAGTCTCTTGAGCAGTAATTTTTCAAATAATTTTGAAATTACAGGAATTAGTGAAATCGGTCTGTACGACTTTTTATCGTTCGCTGGTTTGCCTGGTTTGGGGATCAGCTTCTCCGGTTGAGCTATAAACCTCGGTGACGTTTGCGTCTCGTTCACCTTGCTTTCCTTTTGTGGTGTTAGTCCCAGATTCTCATTACACTGTGTGAGCATCTCAAAGATCGAACACAATGACCTCGAATAATCCTTTATCTCCTTGTGGACATTATTTTTGGGCTTGGCATACTCGTGTAGGCCTCTAATCTTCTGGCCTAGCCTATCCCACAGCTCTCGTCTCTTCTGTTCCTCACTTGTAGTTTTTAATGCACCAGTGGCAAGTTTGCCACCGCTAGTACACTGCAGTCATTGGATAACGATGCTTGGGAGCCTGCTTGCTCACTATCGATAAGCTCCGGTACTGGGGATCCGACCCCCTGCACCTTACGGTTTGCTATATTTTTCTGATTTGCCATATTTGGTTTAAAATCAGGGTTCCTTCCCCTAGTCTGTTTGCTCCACGATAGGTATTTTATTTCCCTCTTACCATCTAGAACTAGCGGGTATTCCCCTATCCGCCACCTGAAGACGCGCTACGTGGGGGTTACAGACGCCCCCTAGGTGTGTGTGTGTGTGTGTGTCATTTTTTTTAATTTTTTTTTACGAGGAGGGGAAATCTTCAAAAGGCACGGGAAGCGTACTTACCACCGTATGTGATTTTTACCCACTAAAACCACCTCCTCTCGCCAGACCGTTGTTCCCCCCGGAATCACCGCAAAGTATTACTTCGGGGGGCGTGGCCCCGTATCCAGTTAGGAATTGGGTTATATGGTAGTTCACCTCTCGGTGTTTGCGATTCAGCCAGGGTTTAATATTCGGAATCAGCCTTTGTGTCCAGCGTCCTTTCGCCGCGTTATCCCAACATTCCTGCCAACTTTGCACGGATGTGGCTCTCTTTGTCTTTTGGATAGCCTGACCGACTGTAGAGCTTTGTTTCTCGCCTCGTCCGCTTTGATGTCAATCGGTACCATTCCGGCTATGACGCATGCTGCTTCTTCTGAGGTGGTTCTATATGCACTGACGACCCTAACGGTGCTTAGCTTATGGACTTGAGCCAGCCGTCTCCTGTTGCATTTTACATCCAGTGCCCCTGACCAGATCAAAACCCCGCATAGTAGCACTGAGCTTACTACTCTAGACAGAAGAAGACGTTTACTGCTTTTTGGGACACGAACATTTGGCAGCATATTGTATAGCGCCGAATACACTCTTGATGCTTTCCCGCACGTATAATCTATGTGACTCTTGAAGTTTAGTCTGTCATCAAGCATAATCCCCAAATATTTTACCGCTTCTTTGGACTTTATGACGTGGTTTCCAACCTTCAACGATATTGCAATCACCTCGTTAGCGACCATCTCAATTTCATACAGGTGCTTTGCAGACACCACTATCGCGATATCATCGGCAAAGCCTATAACTTCTGCTCCATTTGGGATGCGCAGCTTTAGGACACTGTCATACATAACATTCCACAAGATTGGTCCCAGGCGGAACCTTGTGGGACTCCAGCTGTTACGTTATATTCCCTTGGACCATCCTCAGTGTCGTACTCTAATACTCTATCCTCGAAGTAGCTATCTAGTATCTTCAAGAGGTAGGCCGGAACGTTTAACCTTCGTAGGGCATTTATAATGTGGGCCCAGTTAGCCGTGTTGAATGCATCTTTAACGTCGAGTGTGACCACCGCACAGTACTGTTTAGTCCCCCCTTTCCATCTTTTTCCCTGTAAGGCTTCTTTGGCCTTAGATATCTCTCCATCTCTATTAACGGCATCCAATGTGGATCGTGCCTTGCGAAATCTGAATTGTTGAGATGAGAGACCGCCAACGCCTTCTGTAATCGGAAGCAACCTATTCTGAATAATGTGCTCCAGTAATTTCCCCCTGCATCGAGCAGGCAGATCGGGCGATATGTGGATGGTTCACCTGGTGGTTTACCCGCTTTTGGCAAGAGTACCAGTCTCTGCCTCTTCCATATCCTAGGAAACACTCCTTCTTTTAAGGAAGACTGCGCTATATTAACGAAGAGGTTAGGGTTACTTCGTATAGCTACTTTGAACGTTTTGTTGGGTACCAAATCGGGACCAGGGGCCTTGTTTACACCCACTTACACCGACGATCTTTTGCAGCATCTCTGGACATCTTTCTTTAGGGGTTCTTTGGCCTTTTATCCTGGACATGACCACTCTGTAGGCGCTGCCCCACGGACTAGCGTCTGCCGCGTCACACAGCTGTTTGAAACACTCTCTCTCTCTCTTGCTTCTCTTTATTGCATCACGGAGCAGTTTCCTCAGCCTTATACACTCTCGGTTTAGCTCCTCATATTCCATGCATCTTGCAGATCTTTGACTTCTTCTTCTGGCCGTGTGACATTTAGCCCTTAGTTCCTTAATCACTTCACTCCACCAGTAGGCTGGTTTTCTTCTATTATCTGATGTCTTTGCCATGTAAAGTTGTCGGGCCACATGGTTAACTTTGTCTTCGGCTGAGCTTGCTGGTATACTAATATTTCTGAGCAATTCCAGAAAGAGTAGCCTCTTTTTTTCCAGGTCATTGGCTTCACTTTTTCCTTGCTCTGAGATCCTACTTCAAAAAACACAGCTTGGTGATCACTGTGAGTGTATCGTTCACTGACATGCCACCTAATTTCCCTCGTTACTTGACTACTTGTAAAGGTAATATCAATCACTGATTGGTGACCATTCTTACGGAAGGTGCTGGTGTTCCCTCTGTTGACTAGAATGACGTCTAGTTTGGAAAATGCCTCTAACAGTGTGTTGCCTATAGTGTTGGTATATTTGCTACCCCACTCCTCGGCTCATGCATTGAGCTCCCCAGCAATAACAATTGGATAGTGGCCTCTTGCCTCCGCTACAATTTTTGCGAGCATTGCTTCATACTCTAACAGTTGCGGGCTGAGTTTATTTCCCTTCTGTATAATGGACACCTACTACTTCCTGTGATGTGCCCTTGTTCACCAGTGCAGAGCATGCACTTTGGTCTTTCTTGCAGGTCTTGGCTATGTGCCCGTTTTCGCCGCATCTTCTGCAGAGTTTAGATCTATCGAAGTTGTTACAATCTCTTGCTATATGACGAAACTCAAGACACCTGTAGCATTTTTTGGGTTGGATCAGCTCTCTAACTTTAAAAACTACCCAGCCAATCTTAACTTTCCCGCCTTGTAGTAGTTTGTTTGTTGCTTCTGCAGGTAAACTAATTATCGCTATCCTTTCCTCAAATTCTTCATGACGAGTTCATTTCGATTTTTTAGTCCGAGAATTTCAAAAGCCTGACGGATGTCCTCTGCCGTTGTAATTTCATCCAAGTCTCTGCATTCTAGGGTGATTTCTTACGATAGAGCTCTAATATTGGCCTGTTCTCCTAACGTAGTCTTCACCAGCTCCTGAAAGTCATCACTCTTACTATTATTGTGTTGGTATGGTATCAGCCAGTGAGTAATGAATATAATCGAGAGTAATAAATTCATCGTGAGTTCTGTGTTATTTTCTCCATTTATAAATGCATACTTAATAAACTGATTTCCAAACAGAAGTAGAAAAATAAATTATTGATTATACTTATAATTTACTTTTAATCATAAGATTTGAGATGGTTTTACCACTCAATTTGGTTATGAACTATATGTGCACCTTCAAGTCATGATATAACCATGTAACGAGATGCCTCCTCATTTGAGATACACTTTTTCAACGATTGACATCGTTTTACAAATTAACGGCTATAAACCATTACTATGAAATAAATATTGGCACAAAGCCATCATTCTGCGGAAGACCATAGACAAAAATTACAAAATGATTATGTTAATTATCTAGTTTGCGCTCAAATTATATAAAATTATCGAATAATGTACAAAACTTGTACAAGATACACACACACATACAATTTAAATATTAAATGCGCGATAATAGATATGACAAAAATTATTTTGTTTACTCCGTAATGAATTAATTTCATATTCGTCTCACATTTAAATGAAAATGTTGTCAACAATGACTAAAACATCATCATCATCATTATCATAAAATGTGATCATCAACATATTACTCGTATAATGAAATTAATTTATTATCAGCCATTTGTATAACACACATTTTCGAAGCAGCAGCGTTACGTTTTGCCCCCGTTCACACTACATTTATAACCCAAACATATTTAAATCACAAAAACATGTTTATCATTTGCACATAGTAAAACATGACAGGTTATAGGTTTTTTTTTTTTGTTAGTAAAAGTGTGATAAATATTCTTATCAAGAACTGGTTGGTAGACGAAAATAGCTGCGGTACGTAATATTTAATCGTTTTATGTGAATGATTCTAAAATTAAATTCAGATTGATCCAATTCTACAATTTCAAGGCGATTTGAAAGAAGATTAATGGGTTTGTGGCTTATGTATACTTTTTTGCATGAATTTTGTAATACAATTGCTTGACTGGTAATATTGTTCAATCAATTAGGAGGCATATTGAGTTGGTGAGCTTAATAACCAATCATAAATCTAGGCTGTCAATACCCGCAAAGTTTAAAGGTGGTCATGGTATATGAAAAATTGTTTTAAAATATAGCATTAATTGTATTACATATTTTTTTGCAATAGAATGTAGTCTTATCCATATTCAACATGCCATAATTAGATATTTATATTGCTGCTTTAAGAGACAAGTAAATATTTTTCCACTAAAACCAAAGTTGGTGGAGGCAGTTTATTTTTGTTTTTAAATGTCATTAAGCGCACATGTGGAAAATGTATGATGTGAATATCGACTGACATAACTGCTCTGTCTGCAATAGCACTCTAGTCGCTTGAAGTATTGGAGGACACTCTATACGCTATACGCTGAAAAATTGATGAAAATTGTCAGAAAAGAAAACCGTGATATCGCCCATTGTAGTGATACGTTTTCTAAAATTTTAGCTATTTCACTATTCTTCGACAAAGAACACATATAGGAGCTGTTCGCCCATCTGGTAGGAGAGTGGTAACTGTCAAATCAGATTTACAATCACTTCGTGAGGAGATGTTCATTTAGTAATCCATAGTGTTTTTTTGGTAATGGGAGTAATAGGCGGATCTCTATATGGGTTAAGCTTTCAGTGTTTCTCAGTTTCTATTTTGGTTTTAAATTTAATTTTGCGAATAATTAATAAGCAGCTGTATACATCTGTTGTATCCGTATATTTCCCACTCCCATACCGATCGTCAGCTAGCAGGCCAATGGCTGCTTTAAGGAGAAAATACAACGGCCTTTCTGTTAAAAACCGTCCAGTCATACAAATGGTGCTGCAGCGCTATTTTTAATATAACAAGAGGACTACATATTCCATACAAGAATTATGAACTCATTTGAATCTTTGGAAAGAACATTCGTCCCGCTTTAAGATTATTCATAATTAGTGAAATCTTTCCAACTATTGATCAGTTCTTGATGTCGAAACCTATTACATATACGAACTAATCGTAGTAATCCACGTAAGCCTGAGGTATCTAAAATATGACAACCCCAGCACTATGTTAGTTCAAGCTTTCCTAATAGCAACAAACAAATTAATTACAAATTAATTTGCATACGGAAATATTTCCACCTATCAATGATCAATCGCATGCCAGTCAAAACGTTGCTGCAGTGTTTCATAAATCATTTCAAAAATAACCGATTAAACACCCTGTTAAAGTTAGCCGAAAGTTTCCAGCCGAAAGTAAAAAGTTGATAATGCAGATTATGTTACTAAAATTCCAGCCGTGGAAAACTTTGTTTAACCTAGTCGTGGAAAATATCGGAAAATCAGAAGAATCCACAAAATTGGAATAAAATCAGCCTCTTGAGTGGAACAACATCTGAAGTTGAATCGTTTTTATGTGATTTGTCAATAGCTATCGCAGAGAAAAATATACTGTTAAAGTTAGCCGAAAGTTGCCAGCCGAAAGTGAAAAGTCGATAATGCAGATTGTGTTAGTCCAGCCGAAAGTAAAAAAAAATGATAAAGCAGATTGTTTAATCCCAGCCGAAAGTTTCCAGCCGAAAGTAAAAAGTCGATAATGCAGATTATGATATAACATTCAAGCCGAAAATAAAAATTTAGTAGTTATCAGCCGAAAGTAAATAGGATACATAGAAACCTATAAATATAAATTTTTGTAAATAAATTTACGTGTAAAACTTTGCTTCGTAGAAAATATCGGAAAATCAGAAGAATATACAAAATTGGAATAAAATCAGCCTCTAGAGTACATATATGAAGCTGAATCGTTTTTAAGTGATTTGTCAATAGCTGTCGAATTAATAAATTCTGTTCAAGTTTCCCGTGGGAAACCTCAGTAAATTCATAAAATTTTCCAGCCGAAAGTAAGAAATGGATGAATAAAATCAGCCTCTAGAGTGTTATGTCTGGAGATGAATTGCATTGATGTGACTTGTCAATAGCTATAGCAGGAAAAAAATTTAGTTCAAGTTTCCCGTGCTAAATCTCGGAAAATTCGATTTTCCAAAAATTATTTTGGAAAATCGAATTTTCCCCACGGGAAACTTGAACCGAATTTGTTTCCCGCAATAGCTATTGAGTAATCACATCAATTGAATCCATCTCCAGACATAATACTCTAGAGGCTGATTTTATGCAAATTTTCTAATAATTTTTGGAAAATCGAATTTTCCGAGATTTCCCACGGGAAACTTGAACCGAATTTGTTTCCCGCAATAGCTATTGAGTAATCACATCAATTGAATCCATCTCCAGACATAATACTCTAGAGGCTGATTTTATACAAATTTTCTAATAATTTTTGGAAAATCGAATTTTCCGAGATTTCCCACGGGAAACTTGAACTGAATTTTTTTCCTGCGATAGCTATTGACAAGTCACATCAATCCAATCTATCTCCAGACATAACACTCTAGAGGCTGATTTATTTTCGGCGGGAATGTCAATAACATAATCTGCATTATCGACTTTTCACTTTCGGCTGGAAACTTTCGGCTAACTTTAACAAGGTGAGAAAAATGCAGTGCAAGTTTCCCATGGGAAATTTCCAAAAATTCGATTTTCCAAAAATCATTAGAAAATTTGTATAAAATCAGTCTCTAGAGTATTATGTCTGGAGATAGATGACATTGATGTGACTTGTCAATAGCTATGACACGAAAAAAATTCAGTTAAATTTTTCTATGCGATATCTCGTAAAATTTAAAAAAGTTTCCTGCCGAAAGCAAGAAATGGATGAATATAATCAGCCTCTAGAGTCTGCAGATGGATTACATTAATGTGACTTGTCAATTCAAGAAATTCTGTTAGGGGGCGCCTGCCCTACATCTATTATAATTTAACAATACACTAGTGAAGCTTGAAATGAATTTTTTTTTTGCGATTGCTATTGACAAGTCACATCAATGCAATCTATTTCCAGACATAACACTCTAGAGGCTGATTTTATACCAATTTTCTAATAATTTTTGGAAAATCGAATTTTCCGAGATTTTCCATGGGAAACTTCTGAATTTTTTTCTGCGATAGCTATTGACAAATCACCCAAAAACGATTTAACTCCAGATATACACTCTAGCGGCTGATTTTATTCCAATTTTGTGGATTCTTCTGATTTTCCGATATTTTCCACGACTAGGTTAAACAAAGTTTTCCACGTAAGACTATTTATAAATTTTTTTATTTAAATCCATGTATCCTATTTACTTTCGGCTGATATTTTCTATTTTCGGCTGGAATGTTAATAGCATGATCTGCATTATCGACATTTTACGTTCGGGTGGGATTACACAATCTGAATTATCGACTTTTCACTTTCGGCTGGCAACTTTCGGCTAACTTTAACAGTATCGATTAAACCTTCAATTGATACTTCAAATCCCTCCCGATTTATATCAAAGTCACATATTTATTTGGAATTGTGCGGGTCAAGGTCATTATTTAGTAAATGACCCCTTGAACAATTTCCTCAGATAAATTTTGCAAAAATGTAAAGATTCCCACATACAGAGGAAATTTCTTGCCCCCGATGTAAACTGTACTCGGGAAATGCGAAAACGGAGGATTCTGCGATTGGGAGGAGTCAATTTCCGGTAAAATCTATACAAAATCCCAGTCTGATGAAAAGAGGGGCGACAATGAATACTTGCCTAACTTGGCTAATAGTGCAATCTTATTCCCCTTTTTCCATAACTTAAGGTAATTGTAATCCTTCCTTCCATCAAAAACGATCAATTAACTATTGGCACTAAAGAAAGGCTCTAACCAAATTAGTAACCTCTTCGATATTATATGTTTCAGATGATGGTTGACCGCGTTCGGAAGTAGTATTAGGCAACGAACATTTTTATCGTCTTCTTGACAGTGGAGCTAATATTAGTGTATTGGGAGAAGGATGTGACGAATTTATCGCCGAGAACAATATTAACTTTTGCAAACGTCTCTCGTATCTTCAAACTGCTAGTAGTCAGAAGAAGCGTCACTTAGGCTTTATTACTTTACCCACTACTTTTAATGATAGAACCAAATCATTTTTGTTGTTGTTTGGAGGAAATTGGAATTGCTACAACCATTGTATCTGCACTCACTCCTCCATCTTCTGACTTTAATTTGCATGAGCTCAATGAGAATTTAGGCTTGGGAAGCACTACAAAAATCTTCCATGAAATTATGCTAACTGATCAAGCTGTTCCGGTTAAGCAACGTTTTTACCCTGTCTTGTCACTAACCTATACGCTGAGATTTATAGGATGCTCGCGTTGTGGTAATCGAGGAATGTCGTGAGAGTGAGTGGCCAATGGAAAGGTTTGGCAGTGCTTGGACGCGCGAAAGAATAAAGGGCACGTTTTGGCAGATTCCTCTTTATGCTAGGTATAAAGATAAGACCGCCATCACAATACCAGTTTACAATTGAGCCTTTCGGGTTGTGGAACGCAGTATAACGTATGTGCCGACTAATGGATCGGGTGATTCCCTATCGTCTCCATGATCACATCTTCGTTTACCTCGACGACTTCCTTGTTACGTCTGCAACGTGGGAAGATAATCTTTCTTGAAGTTCGTAAATGACAGATGTGATTCACTTGAAACCAGCGAAAGCAGAGAGTTCATCACTCCTCAAACACTTCTTATAGATGTCCAAGATGTACAAACAATCATCCACTTTTTAAGTGTCCAGATTTTAAGGCATTGGACATATGTATCATCCCGAAGGTCTTTTGTGTTGGAAAGGAATATTTGCTTCAATTGTCTGTTTGTTGGACATGTTTCGCAAAACTGCAAGTCAAAATTTACCTGTCATATTTGTCGTGGTAAACACTACAAGACGCTTCATATTCAGCCTAAGTCAGACAACCAAGAATCAGATATAAAGACAGTCGCACTTACAAATTTAATGCACAACAAAATGGAATCACAACCTCAATCGTCTTCACTACAAACTGATAAATTATCACAACCAAATACAGTGTCTCAAACTACGGCGATAGTAAATGTGACTGATGTTCACGGAAATTTACAACAATGCAGAATTCTACTAGACTCTGGGTCAATTTGGGGCAATCTAATATCAAATTCACTGGTACAAAAATTACAACTTCCAATGCAGAGATCCAAAACAACGTCGCGATTTAAAACATCGGTTACTATATCATCTAGGATTGATCCAGAGAAATACCAGAGATTGCCCATATTTTGACACAACTCACATCTGTACCAAATGATTAGTTTTCTAAAACACGAATTCAATAATTTGAGCACATCAAGCTGGCTGACCCATGGTTCAACACACGCAGTCCAGTTGACATAATTATAAATGCGGGTACAGTCTTTAGTACACTATTAGTGGGCAGTGTTAAAGATATTAACACGTCAGTCACAGCACAAAAAACAATTTTTGGTTGGGTGTTAGCGGGCGATATAAACAATTGTTCTAATATCTTCAACATCTCTTAACATGCACACATGTATTGACATTGACAAATCGCTTCAGTTGTTCTGGAAATCTGAAGAAATATGTCAAGTGTCCAAGTTATCCGATTCCATGTTACAGTGTGAAAAACTCTACTGTCAAACTGTTAGAATGTTCAATGAGGCATGTAAAGATTTGGCCCAATCTCAAAGGTCAGCTGTTTCCAGACTGATCGCAATAGAATGAAAATTGGATCGTGATTCACACTTGAAGGCAGAATACCACTCATTCATGTCTGAATATTTAGCACTTGGACATATGGAGAGAATCCAACCGGAGCAAATACATATCAAATAGGCAGATCATTTCTACCTACCTCACCACTTCGTCGTCAAGTTCGATTCGACAACAATGAAGTTGCGTGTGGTATTTGACGGGTCTTGTCAAACCATCTCCGGCATGTATTCTGCGCTGACATAGAGAAAATGTACAGACAGATTCTCATTGCGCCGTCGCACAGAAACTATCAACGAATTGTGTGGAGGTTCGACACTACATCCAAAATTAAGTACTATCCCTTAAATACTGTGACCTACGGAACATCGTGTGCACTATTTCTTGCAACGCGTATACTGAAACAACTTTCCATCGAAGGAGAACAATAACACCAGTAGCAGCAAAGGTAGTCGCGGAGGACTTTTACGTGGATGACCTGTTGACCGGTGCTGATACAGTACCTCAAGCTCTTCAGTTGCAGGAGGATGTGGTAGTACTTCTGGAGTCTGGAGGCTTCAATGTACGAAAATGGTCATCAAACTCATCACAATTTATGAACGCAATCAATGGTCATAGCATTTCAATCTTCAAAAATGATGGCGAAGTTATTAAATTACTTGGTATTCATTGGCAACCTGAGACAGACAGCTTAAAATACAAGGTAGAAAAATACTCTAGTGACAGCCTACTTACAAAACGAAAGCTTCTGTCACAATCCACCAAGTTATTTGACCCGTTCGGTTGGTTGTCACCTTCCAATATCACCATTAAAATTTTATTTCAACGTTTGTGATTACACAATATTACCTGGGATGAAAAGCTTCCTGATGACGTGGCTGAAAAGTGGAGAAAGATTCAAATAAAATATCTAGAGCAGATAAGAATACCAAGACAAACGGTTTATGGAACTGAACGCATTCCACTACATAGTTTTTGTGATATCAGTGAAGCCGCTTTATCAGCAGTTATTTATTACCAAAACTACGATAACAATCAAGTGGCTCAAATTAGACTTGTTATCGCTTAAACTAAGCTAAGTAGCACCAGTTCGATCAATTTCGCTGCCCAGACTAGAGCTGAATGGCGCTTTATTACTTTTACGGTTGCTTCGACAATGGCTTGACCCGAAACGCTGGAAAACATATAATGCGAACCGAACATCAGAAATACTCGATGTACTGCCTCGAGAACACTGGCACCATACGAGTATATCATCATCAAGTAATCCAGCCGATCCTACTTCACGTGGTTTGGAACCTATGCAGCTGGTAGAAAATCATCTGTGGTGGTCTGGACCTGATTGGTTAAAACTTTGTGAGAATGAATGGTCACAAAGCATAAATGATATATCGAAGATTTATGTGAAAAGATATCATCGTGGCCGAGGTTGAAACGAGTCATCACACTTTGCTAGAGATTTCCAAGAAAAGGGCGTTTTGGAGTGGTCACTGCGGAAGAGCAACGAGTCGCCGAGAAAATTTGCATCAAGGCATCACAACTAGCAAGTTTCACCAAAGAAACCAACGAATTAATCAGACTTAAGGCATTGAAATCTAAGCCTAAATCATCATAAACATCGCTGGCACCATTTTTAGATGCAGAAGGCATACTCCGAGTTGGAGGAAGACTGCACCATGCATCTTGTTCATACAACTTCAAAGCATCCGTTCATACTGCATCACACAAATATTATAAGCAAAATGATAGTAGCTCACTAACATAAACATTTTCTACATCCTAGCCCGTCGTTATTGTGTTCGCTGCTCAAAAATAATTACTGGATAGTTGGTAGCAGCAAACTTGCAAAACAAGAATCACAGAAGTGTGTCAAATGTATAAGATTTCGAGCACAAACGTCAATGCCAATAATAATGGGAACGTTACCTGAGCCCAGAGTCAGACAATCACGCCCGTTTAACCACACTGGCATAGATTTTTCTGGTCCAATTTTTCTGCTATCCATACGAGGGAGAGGAGCAAAATTAATCAAGGGCTACGTTTGTGTTGCCATCAGATGTTTATACCGATAACGGAACCAACTTTGTCGGGGCTCAAAAAAAAAAACTCGCTGACATATTTTCCAAACAAGAATTGATGTCAAATTTTGAGAATATCCGGTTGTTCTACACTAATCAAAATATCAAATGGCATTTTTCACAACCTGCAGGTCCGCATTTTGGAGGGATATGGGGAGCGGCGGTGAAGAGCATGAAAACTCATTTACGAATTATCACAGGAAGAGCTCGATTGACATTTGAGGAAATGATGACATTAACTTCAGAAATTGAGTGTATTTTAAACTCACGGTCCTTGTGTGCTCAATTCATCAAAGACCTCAATATGCTTGTAGTAATAACACCAGCTCATTTTCTTGTTATGGGCCCACTAACATCGATACCTGAGGTCTCTTATTCTAATGCTCCCATTAATCGCTTAATACGATGGCAGCAAATTAGACAACATGTCACTAGTTTTTGGATTAAATTCAACAAAGAATACTGGAATACTATGCAGCAATGTAAAAAGTGGAAGTCGAAAGAAGAAAATTTAAAAATCGGGGACCTGAGGACCTGCCAGCATTATATTGGGCCATTGGGCAAGAGTGATCGAAGTTCATCCCGGCAAGGACAATTTAGTACGAATTGTTACAGTAAAAACTCCCAATTCAGTCATGAAAAGGCCAATCCACAAACTAATCAAACTTCCAGTTGAATGAAGGTCTAGTGAGATTAGTACTTCATAGGCGGGAGGATGTTAAGGCATAATCCAAATCAAAAACAAATCTAAGCCATTCACAAATTTGACATTCAAACGTCAAATTTGTAGTTGTTTCTAATATCGTTAAATATCGAATTCTCGACTATTACTGCCATCTAGCTTAAGTAATCTACACTAAATATGTTATACATATTGTTACGTTTTTGCCTTGTCAACCAAGGTTCGTATCACTGGATTGTGAACAATACAAAATCAATTTAATTTATCACCAACGAATTTATTTAGTTAACACAGGAATTATTAACACACAGTTTATTAATAAAAATTCACAAAATCACTTTATATAAATTATTCTCAAATTTTACTGTTCACTTATAATTTTTATTTCCACTACAACACTTTTTAAATCACTTTTTAATTCCTTTTTAATCTGTACACTGTCGCTTACCAAATATTACTAATCCAATTCGACTTCGTTCGCCTTTTTATATACACAAACCAAACTTCTAGAAAGCTCATGACTTTTCCAGTTAGAATAGCGTAGAAACATTACGTAACAATTTTATCATGGAAAATTCTATTTTAGTACAGTTAAATATTGAGCTATTCATTTAACTTCTTCTATTACACACTAGGTGTCACCGTCACAATATTCTGTTCTAATTTTTATAGTACCTTGCGCTTTTCTACAAAAATATTGCTTTTCTTTCATTCCGTTTTATAAATTTGTAAAGACAACACAACAGAAGTCAAATAGCGCGTCAAATTAAGAAAACCACAGTTGTTGCAACAGTTCAAGCCAGTTTCTGTAAAATCAAAGTGATTCGTCAAATTACCGTTGTGCACTAACAATATTCATCGCTGATGTTTTAAGTGGTGCAGTTGATTTCATTGAATTTCTTGCCAATATTGATATTCATGTGCCCCGAAAACCAGTTCGGGTCAAACATTTTATTTATTTACCGACTTTTAAGTCCAGTTATGCGCATAACGCCTCTATTCCGGCTATGTCTCGGCAATTTAATGCAAATTTTAATGAGTTCGATTTCAACTTATCAAAATGTTTATTTAAAAAGCAAATTAAATGTAAATTGTAGTTATTTGATGTCCATGTCCTCAACAATCGTTTGAAGCTCTAAAGGAATCCATGACCACAGCTCCTGTCTTAAGATATGCCAGTTTCTTATATGTAGGAGTTATTCATAAAATGCGATGCAAGTATTACAGGCATCGGAAGCTTGTTGTTCCAATGCAATTTTAAACATAATTCCCCACAAAAGAACTATAGCATTACAGAACTGGAATGCTATGCTATAGTGCTTGGAATTAATGCATTTCGCTCTTGTGTTGAAGGCTACACTTTTAAAGTCATCGCTGACCATGTATCACTGAAATGGCTCATGTCGTTTTACTCGGTGGGCATTAAATCTGAAACCATATGATTTCAAAATTATCGATCGAGTTGAAACAAATCACTCCTTGTTATGACATTGACTATCAAAATAAAATAAAGGAATTTTTAGAAAGTGGAACTGATACTTCCAATGTTTCTTCGGTTGTTACAGATGTATGTGTTACAGAAAAAAAAGTGTTAAACTTTTCATGTGGTAAAATTTTGTTCTAAAGGCGATCTCTGGCTAAACTTTCGGTTTTAAATTTTGTTTTGCGAATAATCTTGTTTGCAGCCGTTGTATCCTTTTATTTCCCAATTCTATACCGGTTGTCAGCTAGCAGGAAATGGCCGCTTTATAAGGAGAAAATACAACGGACTTTCTGTTAACAACAGTTCAGTCATACACAACGGTGCTGCACCGTTAGTTACTCAAGCTACGCCAAGCTCGCTTCTACGTTTGGTAGTGGGGAGGATGCCCTGTGGCTACCGTGTGTTCTTCTTCTACATATGCGTCTTATGCTGCAGGTGACTGTGATCAATACGCCGCTCCAAAATACTATGTAAATCATGGTATAGTGATGAACGTGATGCATGCTTTGATTCGGCGCAAGAAATTCATTCTGCTCAAGCGTTGCGATTTGGTTTTCTAAATCCCTTGTTGTTGGCGCGGTCAGTAACTTGATTTGGTGATATTCTATTGTCTTGTTCTGGATTTGCGAATTGAATTCCCTTAGATGTTCTCCTCCGTGTAGCAGACCGGGTGAATTATAAAATGCCATACTGATGTTGCTGTGAACTGCCCCAGTGCATGCATCCTGGGCTTATCTCCACTAGCCCGGATTCATGGAACTTGTGCGGTTGAATAGTGGAGTCACAGATAACATCGACTGTGATTTCCTTGGCTATGACATATATCCACTGGTTTGGGGTGTGAAGCTTGATCCAGTGGTTGGTTCTATTTACTGCCCTGCTAATAAGCATTTCCCTTGGTTGGCCATTGTATTCATAATTGGCGAAAGTTTGCACAGAAATTGGGTTGGTTGGACAATTTGGCAGCGGTTCACATCTTCTCTTGTTAATTCGTCGTCTATGGCCAGGTACTCGGCCGTTCTGATGATGTGCGACTGTAGTAATGTGTAGTCTCACGTGAAAGAAAGCGGTAGTGTGAGTTTAATATTTAAACTCTGCTGTGTTACTCTGGTTCGTGTTTTCATGCTTTGGTACTCGTGAGTAAGGTCGTGGAGGTTGTGTCTCGGGATGGTACTGGAGGCCGGCACGTGCTGCCGAATTAACTGCAGCTCCCGGTTTAATTGAGCTGGTGTAAGTATAGCTGGGTGTAAGATTGCACGATGAGCATCATAAGCCACGTCAAGCAGACCCTGTTGACTACACTCAATTCGATTATGTTTAGTATTATCGACCGAACTCTGTCCCCGTGTGTTCGGTATTCCTGAAGCTTCGACATTTCCTGTCGGAGGTGATTTTGCTTCCTTATTAAGTTGCTTATTGACGTTAGGGTGAGATTTGTATTGTGTTTCACCAATTTAACGGTATTATCGATCAAGGTTGTTTGATTTTTCACTAGTGACAGTAGGTGGTGCTCGTTGTTTGTAATTCTTTCGAACTGATCTTCATATTCGCTGGCCTCTCATTGTGTGAGTATTCCGAACATGTATCCTAGTATAATGCCAGTCATGTCTCCGAAACCGCGCTGCACACGCTTTTGTCCCTTGTTACTTGCTAAGCGCCTGTTGTTCTTCGTGAGCTAGTTTGACGTTCTTGATTTCGTCCCAGTAGCTACTGGGAGCAGCTGCTCATGTTGTACTGAATTACTAGAGTCCACTCCATGGCCACTATTTCTAGTTTGCTCAGTTTCTCGAAATATTTGCCGGTGAACTGATTGGATGGGTTTACTTGGATGTTGGCTTTTGCGAGTCCCAGTAGACAGCATACTGAGAGCATTGTTATTGCTAGAGGATTTAGTTTTCCTATTTGGCTGATCTGCTTGGTTGTTGTCTAGGTGTGGCACTATGGTTCGGATTGGAGCTCGGCATATTATTCTTGAGTGTTACATCTGTCGCGAATTGAGTTGGTTGTATTGGCAGTGTTTCCTCAGATCGATCTTCTATTGGCAGTTTGCATAGTTTGGTTATTGCCCGCGTGTATATTGCTGTTCCGCCGTGAGTCTGTATAACCCGTCCCAACCTCCATCGCGTGGCAGGTTGTTGCTCATCTTTTAATAGAACTAAAACATTTGTCATTAAATTGGGTTGAATGGATGTCCACTTGTTCCGTTGAAGCAATTGGTGTAGATATTCTGATGACCACCGTTTCCAGAAATCTTGTACCATTTTTGCTAACATGTGCCATCTTGTTCTTAGTGTAGTTTCATCGATGTCGGCGCTTGGTAGCGCCTTGAGAGAGTCCCCGATTAAAAAGTGGCCTGGTGTCAATGCTGTTAAGTCCGAGGCGTCGTTGGTGAGCGGAGTTAAAGGTCGAGAATTGAGCACTGCTTCGATTTGAGTGACGACGGTTTATAGTGCTTCAAACGTGAGGGTTGTTTCCCCTTATCAACCACTCTTTTAAGGTGAAATTTCACCGATTTTATCCCGGCTTCCCATAGCCCTCCGAAGAGAGGAGTATGAGGTAGTATAAAGTGCTATGTCGCCTGGTAGTGACGTCATGGCCATGTAGTAACATTTTTTGATCTTGGCGTTAGCTCCAATAAAATATGTCCCTTTATCGGAATATATATCTGTGCATAATCTTCGTCTGGATATGAACCGCTTATAAGCAGCAATGAATCCTTCTGTTGTTAAATTGCTCACTAATTCAATATGCATGGCCTTTGTAACCATGTATTCAAATAGTGCGATGTATCCGTTGTAAGCCTTATGTCCTCGGCCCTGGGTAGTTGTTAGTTGGATCGGGCCCGCGTAGTCAATTCTCGTGTTTGCAAACGGTCTTCCCGGCATCACTCTTGATGGTGGTAAACGGTGGCCGAAAACAAGTTATACATTTTTTAATTACTTGTCTCACGGTGTACCAAGGATCCAGTCCTTATTTCTCAGGAGTGCTAGTGCGTCAATTGTGTGCCGCCAGGCAACGTCTTGTTGTGGGCCTCCTCGACGATCCTTTGTGTGATTATGTAGTTTTTGCGTAGAATTATGGGTTGTTTGCTGTCGATGGACAGGTTTGAGTTTTATAAACGCTCCATTACGCGTAATAGCCCTTTGTCATCATACACTGGGCTTAGTGATGATGGTTTGCTACCCTTGTGTAACTTCTTAGATTTTTTTATGTATGCAATATCTTGGCCGAAACCTTGCTCTTGGCTTAATTTTATAATTAATGCCTCCGCTCGCTGCAATTCTTGCCCTATTTTTGTGCCTGTTGTTGTCGATAAATCGCAAACAATATGCGGCTAAGCGCCTTATTTTGTTGTACGCTGAAACCTTCTTAAATTCTTCTGAGAGAGAGTGTGTTTCCTTTATAACGATCACTAGCGCTATTTTCTCTTCCAGCTCTGGTTGCACCTGCTGCTGTACTTCTGGTAGGTTGTCTTCCGAATTGTGAACCAGGGCTGTCTTCCATTGCGATGTGGTTGTTCGCAGGAGCTGTGGTCCGTACCACCATAATTTGTTGTTGATGAGTTCTTTAGGTGTTATGCACGTGAAGCAATATCCGCCGGGTTGCCTTGAGTTTTCACGTGTTGCCATGTCGTTGATGGTAATGTTTTCTTGATGGTTGAGATTCTATTTGCAACGAATGTTTTAAACCGACCATGCGTATGTTTTGATGTCCTGAAGTTGCATGATATTTTGTACATGTTTTATTAACTCCCCAGGCGGGGGATTGATAGGTTTGTTTTGATTGGAGCAACTCATGTTTTGGATATTAGCAGCTGAGTTGTTACTTCACCGGAGGCGTCTATGGTGCGGCAATAGACAGATGCAGCGTAAACGTATTCTGAAGCATCAGCAAATCCGTGCAGTTCCTTTCGTTCTATTGTTCTTGTGTTCACCCATCTCGGTATTCTTATATTTTAAATTTCACTTGGTTCATCCTTGTAATTTAGCCATTTAGTTCTTATCTTCTCTGGTAATCGTTCATCCCAGTTTATTCCGGTTATCCATACTTCTTGCATCACAATGTTGGCCATGTTTGTTATTAGTGACAGCCATTCTACAGGGTGGAATAACTTTGATGACTCAGGCAGCATTGAGGGTTTGTGGGCTGGTTGGAAGTGAACTGCAAGTGGGCTATATCGAATTCAAAAAAATCTGTCGAACATCCAATTTACCCTATAATTGGAGCCTTTAAGGATCTCCGCCGTTTTATGGGAAACGGACATCGTCACCTGGAGGAGGTCGCCCTCCCGCTTCTTCCTCGCCACAACCTTCCAGTCCGCTCCTCTCAACTCTTTATTCTGAATCGCCAACCGGCGAAGTATCTTCTCATCCGTCTCCTTGCCACAGCGTGTGTTGAATGGTACATCATCTTCCCGTTTATTTTGCCATGGGCTCTGAATAGCCTTGTTCTCCCTTTTTGGGCTGTGATTGTGTCACCCTGCCGCTTGGGCTCAAACCGTGGCTTTTCCCCTTCTTTCTCTGGCTCGGTCTTGGCCTTGTCACACCTGATGTGCTAGGCCTATTCGTCCTGCCATGCTCAGAGGCAGCTCTGGCGCGTTCCACCTCTTTCGCTGCCGTCATCTTTGGTAGTTCCAGTCTCCTCCGCACGACCGCTCTTGTGGTACACCAATCCCTTGCTCTCTCCTTCTTAGGGCGAAAGTGTACGGCACCGAACATCCAATTTACTCTATAATTGGAGCCTTTAAGGATCTTCGTCGTGTTGTGGGAAACGGACATCGTTACCTGGAGGAAGTCGCCCTCCCGCTCCTTCCTCGCCACAACCTTCCAGTCCGCTCCTCTCAACTCTTTGTTCTGAATCGCCAACCGGCGAAGTATCTTCTCATTCGTCTCCTTGCCACAGTGTGGCAAGTATACGAGAAAGATTTTGGCGCGAGGAAGCTCGTCCTCCCTGACCAATTTGATGGTTGCCCCCTCCCATAGCTTTAATTTAGGTACGACGGCTGTAAGCCACTCCGCCGTGTCCTCGTCCGCACAGTTAACTGTGAGCCATCCGTTCCTTGTACGGCAGCCCAGAAAGTAGGGGCTGACTCCGTCTAGCGGCAGATCTGCCATTGTTTCCATAATGGCATCCTGGATTTCCAAGATCTGGCTAATACCCAGCTTGACATCTGGGAAGCCTTGGTCGATGATTTCCAACCTGATCGATTTGGTTGTTTCGCTGTAGCTGGGTACGGTCGTATTCCTAGGACCCACACTCGCCTCGACTTTGTGGGCATCATCCGCTCCCTTTGGTGAGGGGCTGGACCTCTTCTCCCGTTTTTGTGCTAGACCCTTAAGGGTAGTTCCGTCTGACCGGCTCCGCTTGTTCGTTACATTTGGATCTCTGTCGTTTATCTTCATTCGGAACTGCTCCACGGCGACACCGTGAGGCACACCTGACTGTTTTAAGTGGGCCAGGCGCTTCCTTGCGGTACCGCTAAGGCGTGGCCTTGTTTTGGTTTCGAGCTCCAGGCCCGCTAGATTCTCTCTGATCTCTGTTGTTGTTGAGGTAGATTGGGTCTCAACCTGTACTGGCCAATAAGTGCCATGAGTCGGTGAGCCAACAACCACGGTATCCATGCTAGAGCAATTGCTCTTGCTATCTGAAATTTTTTTTTCGGTAGCAGCGCCTGCTAGGTCCTTGTCATCTACCGAGATTGGTGCGTTTAGAGAAGCACCGCCCTCATTATTTTTTATATTACTTGTGTCCATACAATAGATCTTGTTTGAGGAAAGAAGGTCCACCACAGCAGCGCCTCTTACTGTGGTAGGCTAATTGAAACCGGAGGTCGCCAGGTATCCGGAGTTCCGTGCTAGAGACCAACTAACCCATGATCATTCATCCCTTTTTTTTTGTCAAGGTTATTCCTTCCTTTAGCGTCGTACTTTAGCCTGTTGTTTGGTAAACAGAACAAACAGTTACCGGTGGTCACCACGGGGAGGTAGCACGTACACTTGCGAACCGCGATTAGGTTATTACCTCTCACGCGATCGTGAGCCCCAGGCAGGACTGCCTAAAACATGACCAGAACAGCCTGCTGGAGCTCACTCTATTGAAGGTTACGGAGCTGGTAATTACTACACAGCTTTGTTCCCCCCCTTCACCAAACGCCTAGACCACCCATTATTAATCCATACTTGGCGATATATGTTTTCAATGCCGGCAGTCATCACCACTTTATGTTTTCGCCAACACAGTAATATATCGGCCAGCTCTCCCTGTGGGACCGGTCATTATGATGTCATTTAACGATAGCTCACTCGTTGTTTTGGAGGATGCATGAAATACTACTCGAAGCTTGGTTGTTGTGCTGTTTTCTTTGATCACACCATAATGAGGTTTGTAATATATGTTTTCAGCTAGTTCGTCTTCCTGTCTTTCCTGGATCAACTGCCTGTGGTTTAACTCGATGTGTTCCTGCATAAATTTATGATAAAGCTGTTTGTATGCGGAATCTTTCATAAATCTTATTTCGATTTGTAATAACCTTGCGACGGCCTTTCTCCTTGATTCTCCCAATTTACCGTGGTTATCCTTGAATGGAATTTGTACTATATATCGCTTATCATGATATTGTTCTACTGTTCTCTGAAACAGCTCCTCAACCCTATTCTCTTCCTCAGTGTGACTTCGTTGCTCAGGGATGTTGTCGTTTTCCACGAACAATCTCAATTGTTCTTCGATTGATTTGGTTGACACCATGGTTGTTCTGCACATGGCTTTGGATTTCTAAATTACCCATGCTTCCAATTATGATCCATCCGAACTCTGTGTGTTGTGCCATGGGCTCCTGACACCCGCCTTTTATCATGCTGTGTTTTGGATAGTAGTCTGCACCTAGAACAAGATCGATTGATTGAGCTTGGTAGTAAGATGTATATGTTAATTGTATATTCTGCAGAAAGGTCCATTCGACATTTGTCTCGGGTAGTTGTTGTGGTAATTTGTGGAATACTAAGGCTTCAACCTCTAATCGGAAGTATCGCTGGAAGCTCGGGGCTAGTTTTAGGTTTATTACATGCTTACAAACGCCAGCCTTATTTCCGCCTGTGCCATAAATGTTCAGATGAACCTTCTTCTTTTCGATGTTTAATAAGTTGGCCACCTTTGCAGAGATTAATGTTGCCTGTGAGCCTCCCATTTCCTGTTTCTGCTTTAATTATTACAGTTGGCAATAATACTGGACCTACCCCTTAGTGGTTGTTGATACTGAGTTGTTTCCATGTAGAAGAGTATGGTGGGTGCCTTTACATACCAAGCAGCGTGTAGTTGATGGGTAGGAATAAGAAGTAACGTCATTATTGGAATGTTTGTTTAAGCAACGGCCACAGATAGTTGCTCCGTTCACCAATTTTTTCCTATCCAATGTTGACATCTCCTTGAATAATTTGCACTCCTCAAACTTATGACTACCTTGACATCCCTTTACCAAACACTGATTATTGATTGTTGCAGCATGTACACGTCTTAGGGGCGGCATATATTGTAAACGAGGGCGGTTTACCTCAGTGGATCCCATCGCCGCTAAAGATTGAAATCTCCTTTCCAAAAAATTAAATAATTCCTTTATTTGTGTAATTTCCCTAGGATTTAGTAATGTTGCTTCATACAGCCTACTGGATTCTGGATTTAGTTTTCTGCTTAAGATGAAAGCTATGAATACATCAAATGGAGCGCTTATATTGAGGCGGTTGATATTGTGTAGCATTTCCCTTTAGCGAGAGAATGACTCATTCGATCGGAGCAATTCTGGTGTCATTTAAAAAATTAATCTCCACACAAATTTTAATTAAAATTTAATTCTACAAAACAATGATTTACAATGCTTGAGAGCGCTGTAGCGAGAGAACTTTTAACCCAAGTAGCACGTATTTTTATGGGTAGACAGGGAAGCTCTCAGTTTACTTAAGGTGATATTTTAGACAGATTGACAAATTTTTTAAAGCCAAATTTCGTTTGCGTTTATTTATATATAGTGAAAGAACAGACGCGTCATAAGCCACTAATAGTAAATAACATTTATTAAGATCTTTTTAGTAATTTTAATTTATACAGTAGTCAAATTTAGCTAATTCTAAAAATTCTTAAGAACCAGAGTTTTATTATCATAAACATTCTCAAGAAATAACATTTTTACAAAAGTATCAAAGAGCTCCCAAAATCACTGGTAAGGATTTTGTGATTTTTTGAAGCGACACTCGCTTTACTATTTCCTTAATGCTTGATTTGCGAACTAGTAGGGCGCATAATTTCATCTGGTATTTAATAAAATTACAATACACATAAGTTTACGTCCTTGATTTGTTCCTGCCTTAGAGCATCATTGACAACCACAGTTCAAAGTGATTACGAAATTACCACCCATAAACATCAAAAACCAGATAAATTCATAACACCATAAAAATTGAAGTAAACGCCTCTTCATCAATTTATAACATTAATCAAACTGGAGCTTAACACTCTGATACATATTTTCATTGTGTACTACTGCCTTTAAAGATACATGTATACCTAAATTAGGTGATGACCCAGTCAAAAAAAAAGAAACAAAAAAACATTCAGCAGTGTCAGCTTATCAAATTTCAAATAATCTTGAAAGCGAGATTATATTATGTAATACACCGTATTTGGATATACACAACCAGCATACGAGTATAACATAAATAACATAAAACATTTAATATTATTAATTTATTCACCTTGCATTAAAAATACCTTTAATAAAAATACAAAAAAAGTAGCAGCATCTACACTTCAAGTAAAATGGTAAAGTCGCTGTTAACAAGAAAAACGAGTAACAAAATATTTAGGTTAAATCGCGAATCGCGATGAAATTGAAAATAACTGTACAACAACAACAACAACCAAAATCAATTAACGATTTATAACATTTCGAATCGATTTGATTTGATCAGATTTTTAATTTTTTTTTTACTATACCTATTAAAAAATTGTCACATACAATTGCTCAATTAAACCTAATAGAGGCACATACTCAAACGTATACGTTCACAGATGGAATTAATTGCGCTTTTGAAATAGAAAGTAAAATATTGTTGGGTGTGTGAAAATATTTTTTTGCTGGTGGATTTTATATTTGACGAGGCGAACCCTAAAAGAGCCGCAAAGTGTAACTGCTTAAAATGTAGGTCGCTTCTTTCTCGTTAGTTCATAAATACATAAGAGGAATTAGATCAATAAAAGACTTGTGAAAAATCCAAGAGTATTTTTTCTTCAGGAATTGGTAGAATATGATGTATTCATTCAGAGCCTTCTAGAGTATAGAGCCATAATCTTAATGATGTATTTTTTAGAAGCTTTTTTAGTGGTATAACTTTTCACTGATTTCCATAGGAATCCTTAGTAAAAATGGTGTTTTTTAGCTTCAAGTTTTTCAATGAAAAAAGCAAAAATATTATAAAATGTTTATATAAAAGTTTTCTACATATTTTTAAGAACAATATACAAGAAGGCCATATTGGTATTAGGTAAATATTAATTGAAGAAATATTAAAATTAAATTATTTCTAAAATATATTTTTTCGAACTTTCATTTTGAAAAATACATCAAAGTTGGCTCTGACAAATTAAAATAATACTTGCTAAATTTATCTTTAGTTTGACTAGTGTACGTAAGATGTCTAAAATGGTAAAAGAAAAATACGAAAAAAAATTATTTAATCGCAAAATTATCACACGTTCCTATATTTTGTGAATTTGTTTTGCTTTTCCTACAATTTTTGAACTGAAAATTTCCCCAGCTGGTAATTTTTGGTACGATTTTTCCAAATTTTTACGGCCATCACTGCCATCTATGTAATGTGTATTGACTTAAATGACCAAACGAATCATAGTAAGCTTTTATTTTAATTTGACCAGAATGCTGTTGTTATGAATTTTTTTAATATTTTGGTTTAAATTAATCAATTATTACATAATTATATCAATTATAAACGATATCCATATATGTTGAAATTCAAACATTTATGAAAGTATTTCAGAAATCATAATTAAGAGTTTGTAACGTTTTCATTTAAAAATTTGTCTTAGGAAAAAAAGTGATTTCCCATATGTTTTGTGTGTTTTACTATGAAAAGTT
This sequence comes from Tipula vernalis, assembly GCA_958295665.1. NCBI lineage: Eukaryota > Metazoa > Arthropoda > Insecta > Diptera > Tipulidae > Tipula > Tipula vernalis. Next base: position 96,336,577 of record OY282560.1, read on the forward strand.
TCGTTTTTTCCTCGTTTCTAATTCCCTTATAAAAGCTCAGATGTTTTGATTATGGCTCTATAAAATACAGGGTGCTCTGATTCATTGCGTAATAAATCAATTAATAGCCAAGATTTAGAAAGTACAAGATTGCTGTGTAGTCATGCCTTAACACTTTAAATTTAGGTAGCTCGCGCGGATTGCAACCTTTGTCTCAAAAACTCATAGTAATTCGATATTTATGAAAATTCGGTAATTTTTCTATTAAAACACAACAGTTCGAATATTTTGAAATCTGTTAAACGACCCGAACCCCTCAATAAAATATACCTCAGAGCAGCTATCCTAGTCCATTATTATTCATTCTGTTTGTTAATGTTATTATACAGCAAATATAAAATATATTTACAAACATTAACACAACAATTCTGTTGTGCGGAATCTTTTTCTAAGATATATGAACTTCTAAAGTCAACTCTCATAAAAAATAAGTCCCTATAACCGCTAATGGAAGAATGGAACCACTATTAAGCTCGACTCAGAAACCGTCCGAGTTATTTAATAAAATGAAAATAACAGCAGGTAACTCAAATTTTTCCAATGATGAGCTATTAAGAGCAACTTGGTTCAAGCGCCTGCCCCAACAACTATAAATAGTGCTTGCTGCGAGCGACGAAAGCCCAATCACGACACAATCTGACATAGCCGATAAAGTTTGGAACATCATGAGCCCCACTAATCCATTTATTAATGCAGTATCGGCTGTTTCCAGGTCAAACGCGATAGTTTAAATCTGCAGACGTTAACGCGCTCAATAAATGAATTAAGGTCACGGTTAGACAAATCCACAGCTTCCTCTAATACTTCAGAATCGAATAATAGACTGCAGTGGCGTGGTCGTTCTAATTCTGGGTACAATCGATCTGGCTCTAGGTCAAAACGGTCAGGTTCGATGGGTCAACTTCTCAATGCCATGTGTTGGTACCATCGTAAATTTGAACATCGCGCTAGGAAATGTGTCCAACGCTGTAACGGCCGACGTTGGAATACTTCACAATCTCCGTCTTATTATAAAATGTCCCAAAATTCGAATCATTTTTCTGGTAGACACGGGAGCTGACGTGTCAGTTATTCTGCATTCATACTTTCGTGAATTGTTCACTGAATCTCAAGACATCATAGTTGCTGCCAACGGTACACCTATCAAAAACGTATGGCATTAAACTTTTACAGATAGATTTAGGATTTCGCAGAGCATTCACTCATGCTTTCATAATTGACGAGATTAAACGACCAATTTAAGGAGCAGATTTCCTCACCAAGTATGGCGACGATTACTTCACTTACGGTCTCAGCAGGTGTTTTTCAGTGCCGAAATTTTTTTCGGTCGATGGAAAATACGATGAATTTCTAGCCAATTCCCTCAACTGAGGCGAGAACCCAACTATGATAGTCCAGTTAGCCACAATATTGTACATCATATTGTTACTGAAGGACACCTTCCTTTTTCCCGATCAAGAAGGCTTTGTCCAGAAAAACATAAAATTAGAAAGATTTATTTGATCACATGGTAAAATTATGGCTTTGTTGTTACTCATCTTCATCTACTGCGTCACCGTTACATCTTGTTTCAAAGCAAGACAGTAACGACTGGCGACCTTGCGGAGATTACCGGCGACTCAAAGCAATCACTGTGCTAGACCGGTATCCCTTACCGAACATTCACAATTTTACCATGAATCTGCACCATCTTTTCAAAAATTGATTTAATTAAAGCTTACCACCATGTACCTGTTGATAATAAAGACTTATATAAAACCACAGTAACAGTACCAATTGAACTTTTTGAGTTTATGCGTATGCCTTATGGTCTGAGAAATGCAGCGCAGACCTTCCAGTGCTTTATGAACAAAGTCACTGATGGTCTGGATTTTATTTTTGTGTGTATGTCGACGATATATTGATGGCTAGTCGAAGCGAAAGTGAGCATTTTGAACATCTTCGTATTCTTTTTCAGCGACTTAGCGAGTTCGATCTTAGGATAAAACCATCAAAATGTGAATTTGGTGTATCCAAATTGAGCTTTCTCAGTAACGAGATCACTAAAGATGGTATTAAGCCATCTGAAGATAGAATCGTGGCTATAGCCGATCTATCAAGCAGGTACAACGATTTATAGGTATGGTGAATTATTACCACAGTTTTATCAAGCAACTGGCTGAAGTGATTTCTATAATTCATCAACATCTCGCAAATTATCGAAAAACAAAAGAGCCCCATTTGTTTCCATTTGTTTGTCCAATAGAGAATGCTAATTTAGAAATAACTACGGACTGTTCCGGCATTGAGATGGGTGCTGTTTTGGAAGATTATTTCCAAGGACGTATCCCTTATCATTTTTTTCCCGTAAGCTCTCTCCAGCCGAACAAAGATATTCTGCATTCGATAGGAAGCTCTACGCAATATATTGTGCAATCAAGCATTTCGAACACTTCGTTGAAAGTAAGCCTTTGACCATTTTCACGGACCATAAACCTTTGACGTATGTACTTAAGTCTGAGGCGTCGAAAGATTTCTTGCAAGCTCGTCGATTATCCTACATTTCTCGCTTTACGACAGATATAGAACACATAAAAGGAGCGAGTAATGTTGTGGCAGATACACTATCCCGGCCAGAAGATAATCAAATTTCCCCAATATACCATACGGCTCTTAAATTGGAAAAACTATCTGGACTGCAAGAATCCGATCCAGAACTCAAGACCATTATAGAAAATTTGAAAAATCGGCATGGTTCGTATTATCAAATAAAGCTTATACCGTTACATCTTTCCCAAAAAACACCATCTGGAGTGAGACTTCCTCAGATAAAAATAGACCATACATTCCGAGTGAAATGCGCCGCACTGTATTCGAGAAATTGCATGGCTTGTCCCATCCAGGTGTTAGAGCGACACGAAAGTTGTTAGCAACGAAATACTTCTGGCCTAGTATTAACATCAATACGGAAATTTGGTGGAAAACGTGTATTCCATGTCAGAATGCTAAGGTTAATCGACATACTCGTACAGAATATGGTTGGCTCAATCTTCCTTCTGGTAGATTTGAGAATATCCACATGGATCTCGTTGGACCATTGCGCCCATCAAACGGTTATTCGTATATCCTAACGATAATCGATAGGTATATACGATGGCCCAAAGTAACCTTTGCCAGACATGAAGACATCTACAGTAGTGCATGCCTTCATTGATCAGTACGTTTCAAGGTATGGTGTACCTCTAGAGATATCGACCGACCTAGGCGGTCAATTAGAGAGTCATTTATATTCGGAACTTAGCAAATTACTAGGATCCCATAAAATACGGATGACTAGTTATCATCCGATTTCAAATGGTATGGTGAAAAGATTCCTTCGCACCTTGAAATCTTCCCCATATCCTTCTCAAAACACCTTGAACTGAAATCAACTGCTTCCACTTATTCTCCTTGCCATTCGCACATCTGTCAAACCTGACCGGAATTAGTGTACGGTCAAACACTAAAGGTCTATGAAGAACTCCTTTTGCATTCGCCAACTACGGCATCGACAGATCCATCGTCGCTGGTCGAACAACTGAAAACTTCGATGCGTAGTTTAATACCACAAGATACTCGCAGCTGCTCACAAAACAATATCTACGTTTCCAAGGATCTCTCTAGTTGTCATTTTGTATTCGTTCGTGTGGACAAGGTTATAGTTGGCCTGACATGTCCTTCCCATTTTCTGTAGGTGGCCCTTAAAAGGGCCGTGCCCTGTTAAAAACCAGCTAAGGAATCTTAGAGATTGGCGATCCATCCTCAGTGCCTCTCGCAGACGTATAATATTATAACTGAATAATTTCTTGGCCTGTCTCATCCCAATGGATGACCCCCAGAGTATTTTCCTATAGTTCTGCTCCCAGTCTCTTATACCATCTGCCAAGTGGATTTTGGAAAAAGTAATACTAGGACTGCGACCCAGGAAATCTCGGCTTGCTCCCATTTTTGCACATCGGTCTGCTGCCTCATTTCCTTTAATGGTGGAGTGGCCAGGAGCTTTACCCAGTTCTAATACATTATAGTAGCAACTCCAGATCAATTTCGAGTTGAACACTGAAGCTCCTAAGGCTAGCAGAGCTGCCTGGCTCTCCGAGATTATATAGATCTCGGACTTCTTATATTTCATTTTGAGACATTGAAGCACACATACCTCAATAGCAATGGTCTCTGTCTGAAAAACTGTGGGGGTGCTGTTAGTGATTGTTTCTGAATTACTTCGAAACAAGTATTATCAAAAGCTCCCTGGATATCAATGAATGAGCATAGTAATAATTTTTTATTCCGGCGCTGTTTCTGTTGATTTCCCTACTTAGTAGGCGTGCTGCCTAGAGTCCAGAGGGTATCTTTGGAGAGTGTTGGATCTAATATAAAGTCCCAAAATGTTCTCCATTGTTTTCAGTAAAAATGATGTGAGGCTAATACGTCTATAAGACCTAATCTCCTCTGGGGATCTTTTTCCCGCTTTTGGGATAAAAATCACCCGAACCTCCCTCCAGCATTTTGGAACATATTCCAAGCTGTAGCTGGCTCTGAAGAGTATAGTAAGATAAGGCAGCAAACTCTGCAGGCCTTGTTGTAAAAAGGTGGGGTATACGCAGTCCCCTCCCGGTGATTTGAAAGGGCCAAATGATTTGACTGCCCAGCTTATTCGTTCCGGCGTAAAAAACTGCCTCGAGAACTTGTGAGCCCCCTTTGGAACCAGATAAGGATGTACGCTACTTACGTTGGATTCTTCCTAATCCCTCAGTACTATACATCCTGGGAAGTGACCTCTTACTAGACATTCCAGAGTCTCCTCCCTGGTTGTGGTTGTCTCTCCACTTGGTTTCCTTACAGATCCCAAGGGATTCCTGTGCTCCAAGAAGAGTGTCTTCTGGAGTCGACACGCCATAGATAAATTGTCTATTTTTGACAGAAGTCTCTCCAGCTTAATCTTTTGCTCTGCCTAAGAGCTATATTGTATTGCGTAAGGAAATTCTGATAGGTAGTCCAATCGTTCGTCCTCTTAACCCTATTAAAAAGTTTACGGACATTTCGTCTCATGTTTTCCAAGTTTTGGTTCCACCAAAGAACATCCCTTCTGCCTTTGATACGCACCAGGGATGAGCTTGAGTGGTAGGCATTAACTATTGCCTCTGTAACGTCACTTGCTATTCTGTCGAGGTCTTCGACAGAGTTTATCGTGGTCTGTAGACCGGCTAATTTATCAAAAAATCTGTCATTATAGACACATGCCCTTGGACACATGCCAGTCGAGAATTGTACTGGAGGTATCCATGTCCAACAAGGTAAGATCCAGTACCTCTCTCCTAACCGCATTCACAAAGGTCGCATCACTCCCTTTATTGTTAACTTCTAAGTTGTTACTAAGACAGCATTCAAAAAGTTGGTAACCTCTTAAATTGGTGTTGCTGCCTCCCCAGACTACGTGGTGTGCATTAGCGTCGCAACCAATGGTGAATTTTTGGTGATTAGTCATGCAATAATTCACGAAGCTCTGTACCAATTCTGGAGGGGGCTCATTTTCATCCCCGGGAAGATATGCAGAAGCTATGTTGATCACCCTCCTGCCTTCTTTGGGTAAGGGCATTACTATTGAAACCGCCGTGATGTCCCTAGAAATAAATTGGTTAATAGACAAGATATTGTGCCTTGAGCGACAGAGAATTGCTGTCCTCGCCCTATCTGCAGCCGTGTCGTAGACTAGCTTACCTGTATTAGCTGCAAAACCTTTCATCTTCCCATTGTTGGTCCAAGGTTCCTGTATGAGGGCTATATCCCAGTCATTAATCATAAAAATACGGTTTAGATTGTTTGTAGCCGTCTTCGATCGGCCCGATTTGGCCGGTCTCCCTGTTCCGGAGGTGCCAGGTCTCCTGGCCTCCCCCGGCCCAGTGACCCAACCACGGCGGCCAGCGTTCTCAGCCAAAGCTGCCCTTGACGTGTCCGGCAGATTCTGCTTCGTCACTCTCCCCTTGACTGTAATTATCGCCCTCTCCTTCTTTGGGCGGAAGTGTACAGAGCCAAACATCCAGTTGACACTGTAGTTGGAGCCCTGGAGTATCTTCGCCGTTTTATGAGAAACGGACACCGTAATTTCAAGGAGGTCGCCTTCTCGCTCCTTCCTTGCAATAATTCTCCAATCTGCGTCTCTTAGGTGCTTATTCTGGACCGCCAGACGACGCAGTATTTTTTCGTTTGTCTCCTTACCACCTCATGGCAGGTAGACAAACATGATTTTTTGGGCGAGGCAACTCCTCCTCCCTGACTGCCTTCAGGAATACTCCGTCTCATGGTCTAAGTGAGGGCACTGTGCCAACCGTTTCCCAGGTGCGACATCCCAGAAAATTTGGGCTAACACCATTTAACGGCAGCTCCGCCACTGTATCCATTATGGCATCCTGTATTGTAAGAATCTGGGCAATGTCCAGTTTTATTTCCGGGAAGCCGTGGTCGGTAATTTCCAACGTGATAGCCTTCACTGCCTTCATTGCTATACGTTGTGGCCGTGTCGGCCCTTTTTTCGGGGCAACTCTCCTTATTATCGCCCTCAGTTGCAGCTTTTGGGGCTGCCTCCAATGCCTTTGGTGAAGAACTGGAAACTTTCCCTTGTTGCAAGGGAGCGTCGCGGGGGACCCCTGACCGAATTAGATAGGACAGACGTCTCCTCGCGGCCCCACTGAGGCGTGTTCTTCTCTTTTCTGTATCCTGGAGCTACAATTCCTCAAGGTCGTTGTTTATTTCGGCCCACCACTACATCCATGCTAAAGTTTTCACTACTCTGATCTATTACTGTTTTGATCTCAGAAGCAGGGCCTGAATGGTCCGTGACATCTTCTGAGATTGGTGCGTTTGAAGGAGCATCGCCCTTTTTTGTTTTATTTTTAATTAAATCCATACATCATTGATTTGTTTGAGGAATGAAAAGGTTACGGAGCTGGTATTACTACACAGCTTTATTGCGCCCTTCCAGAAGACGCCAGGTCTCCGGGCTGACACTTAAGTAGGAAGAACATTTTTATTTAAGTATTGCCACTGCATTTTTTTGGGATGCATTTTTGGGCAACATCACTTATCATATATGTACATTAAAATACCACCTCCGCAAAAAAAAAGTTCCGTAATTTTCCAGGTTCCAGCTGAGTGTACCCTAGAAGGCTATTCTGATCATCATTATTCATCTCAAAAGCATTGCTTACCACTTTACAATTGATTTTTAAAATTAATGTCAAAAACAGGAAACCATGATTGTTAGAAAGAAATGAATGCACTTCTGCCAAAAAATTGATACGTACATATATGAATTACAAAGTGTCACTCTCTACCGATAATTAGAAGTACATGTCTCTGGCTATCGCTGGATAGCTTGGCCTGTTGTTTATTATTCCTCACAGTAGGTGTATGCTCTCCTTCTTCTACAACAAAGAAGTGTTGTAGGCACATCGAAATAGTAAACTACGCACATTTAATCACTGCGATATGATTACACAACTAACAAACAAAAATCAACGGGTGCTTCAAACTTATCGGGTTTACCTGAAATAAAGCCACTTTTCCATCATGCATATGTGTAGTTGTATAAGAGAACAAAGCCTAAAAAATTTATAAAATTTATAAAATTTTTCCAGGGTCTGAAAATATTTATTACATCAAATGGTTTTATGAGGCCAGTCGTCTCAACGCCTATAGTGCTCGTAACAATTTTTATTTCTTTATCAGCTGTGTATATATTCTCGAATAATTTATTTATTTGACCCGTACAAAAGTCAAGACACAAGATTGATCTCTTACTAGCTGCAGGTATAAATACCATTTTGAATGATTTAGTGACAAGAGGCGAGGTGCATTTTTCATGTTACTTTGAATGGTCTAGCAAGCTCCCCATATCAAGCCACCTAAATTTGACTTTAAAATAGTACCAACCGGTCCTTTTCGGAGTCTTATTGACGTTTTATTTAATATAAACGTTGTATTTGTTCCAACATAATCGAAAAACCCAACGCGATCACCCTAAATAACAAAAATAATTCTCGTCTTTTAATTCGTTTATCTTTAGTCGAAAATGTTTATAAACAATTGAGTACACAAATACGATGAACAAAAGTTGAAAGACATTGAATTGTATTTTCTGTTGACCAAATATTTTGATTGGTATATCATAGTAGCGAGACGAATACATTAATGGTTTAACTGAGCCGCCAATATGTACATATGTATATGTGATTAATGGGTTCCTTTCGATATGGCATATCGACAAAACGGCATATTTCAAAACGGCATATGGTACACCACTGCATAACACTAGGGAATATTTCAAAACGGCATATAGTACACTAGGCATATGGTACGCTAGGCATGCGGTACAATACGGCATATTTCAAAACAACATATTTTAGTAAGACATATGGTACACTACGGCATTTGGTACACAATGTCATATTTTAAAATGACATATTTCAAAACGGCATTTGGTACTCTATGGCATATGATAAGTGTACCATATGGCATATTTAAAAATTTGTTTTTTTTACATTTACTAAAGTATTACGGCTCCAAATTTCTCTATTTAATAACTGGGTGAAGCGTTACTTTTTATAAATTTATAAGATTTCCGTTTAATAAGAATCGAGCCGAAGACTTTTGTAGTCCTAGTCCAGTGCGGTACCTACCACTCAAACCCCGGTACATACCACTCAAATCCAAATCATAAAAGAAATCAAATTTAATTTTCATTGTTATTTTGACAGCACGTAAATAATTCTAAGAAATTATGTCTAGTTGTCATTTTTATGAGAGTTGATTGCTTTGGTTTACTTTATGGTTTCGATAGAAGCAAAATGTTTGGAAACCCTAATTGTCTAATGCTGCCACCTTAATGCTTTAGGCTGTATCATACTGAATGTTGATTACCCGTTGTATGTACATAATATTTTAATATTTTTTATGTACAATACAAAATTTTATATTTTTCAATTCGTTATGATGCAATGAAATGCCATTATAAACCAAAAAAAAAAAAAAATAAATAATGCAAAACGTCCTTGGAGTATCGAACCTGAAAGTACGAGTATATTTGAAATGATTGAATATCGAATGAAATAATTTGCTTTACCAGCCTAAATGTTGGTTACCAGTTTTACACAATTTATTACATGTTCATTGTTTTACAACACAAAATTTTTTGTTTCGACATAAATGGAAAGAGAGAAGCTGTGTTTTTCGGTTGCTAATTGGGCTTTCATTTTCCATATTCTTTGGTGCATTCAAATTGTTCAGAAGTCAATTAAAAAACGATTTGTGAATTGTGTATTAGTGGGTGAATTTATGGTGGGAGTGGAGCGGCGTCGTGACAGAATTAATAAGAGATTACAAAGAAGTGCATTAAACGACAATGGTACAAATAATAATCCTATAGATAATTTAGCTGGTTATTTTAAATGTGCTTTAAATTCAATCTCGCGTAATTTTAATTCTTATATTTGTGGTTCAATGAGTTTGCGTTGTGCATTTTGTAGTGCCAAACATTTTCAGGGTGAAGTCACTTTACGAAACACACAGTCGTTTACCTTATGTTGCGATAAAGGCAAAATGGATTTACCTCCTCTTGATCAGAATACATTATTTAAAAATCTATGCGACCGACTTTTTCCTAATGATAGTTCGATCAAACGTCGTTCTAAAAATTACTTTGAAAATATTCGCTCCTATAATTCAGCATTTGCAATGGTTAGTTCTGAAGCTAAATCGTCTAATACTCTTTTGAACGGTGTATACCATTTTAAGATTCATAATATTTTTTATCATCGAGCTGGGGCTTTAACATCTGAATATGGTCATCAACCGTGCTATGCACAATTATACTTTTATGATGTTCATACTGCTAATCAGTATAGAATGCGTGAGAGAGCAAATGTTGACTGTAATGTTGATTTAATGCGTGCATTGGCTGTAGAATTAGATCACGTGAATGATTTTGTTCGATTCTTCAGATCAATGGCAGAATATTGTAAACAGCCTGAAAACATTGCTTCTGATGTTTGTATGGTGATAAAAGTTAATCGAAATGCAGATATACGTCGCTTCAATGATGTTGTTCAGACCGATGTCGCAGTAATCTTTAAAAATGACGATGGTGAACCTCATTTTGAGAGAAATATGCTTGTTTTTTCAAAATTGTCAAACGCAGTTCGTAGTATTTCTGTTTTAGATTCTTCGTTATATCCTTTAGCTTATCCGTTATTGTTCCCAAACGGTGATACTGGTTGGAATGTCAATATAGCACATAATATAGCTACTACTTCTTCTTCTACAGTACCTCGAAACAAAGTTACAATACTTCAATATGCCTCTTATAGACTTGCAATTCGTGACGGGTTTTGCCTTTTACATCATTCGCAAAAATTATTTCTTCAATGGGTGGTTGATATGTATGTGCGGATTGAAGGCACAAGGTTGAATTTTGTTCGTCAAAATCAGGCTACATTACGTGCAGAAGTGTATAATAATTTAACTGATTTTGTAAATAATTGTCCAAACGGTGCTGATGGAATTCATACTGTGGGCCGTAAAATCATTTTACCATCATCTTTTATTGGTTCTCATTTCGGAAAACTTTCATTATTTATAACTATGACATGCAATCCACAATGGCCAGAAATTATTGAAGCTCTTGATGGTTGTAGTGAAAATTTTCGTCCTGATATTGTCGTTCGTGTATTAAAAGAAAGCTTAAGGAACTTATCGATTTAATTTCCAAAAGAGAAATTTTCGGTAAAGTAAATGTTTTAATTTATACTATTGAGTTCCAAAAAAGTGGTCTACCTCATGCGCATATTTTGATCACTTTGGATAGAGATGTTAGAATAGATGGGGTTGTTGATATTGATAAGGTTGTGTGTGCTGAAATACCTGATATTCAAGTACATCCACAACTATATGAAATTGTTAGGCGTCATATGATTCATGGATCATGTGGTCTACTTAATCCAAACTCTGTCTGCATGAGAGAAGGAAAATGCAGCAAACATTTTCCAAAAGATTTCTGTGATTATACGAGTGATAACGTGAATGGATATCCTGTTTATAGACGACGTGATAATGGTGTGAATGTTGATGTTCGTGGGCATTCTGTTGATAATCATCGATTCGTCGTTCCATACAATCCATATCTTTTAGCCAAATTTAATTGTCATTTAAACGTAGAAGTGTGTACGACCGTTAAAAGTGTGAAATACATTTACAAGTACATGTATAAAGGATATGATTGTGCGTCGTTAAATTTGGGGAATTAAATGGTGAATTAAATGACGAAATTCAGGTAGAGGAGGTTTAAGGTTCTGAGAATGAAGCTGTTGCAAATCCATCAACGACAAAATTACTGGCATTTATTAACTTCAATAATAATGACCCTTCATCTAATAGACTTTTGTATAGTGAAATACCATTGCATTATGTTTGGAATTATAGAGAACAAAATTGGACTAAGAGAAAACGTGGAAGTGAAAAAGTGATATCTCGATTGTATGTTGTGTCTCCCAAAGATGTTGAATTGTTTCATTTGCGGTTGCTTTTGTTGCATGTTCGAGGCCCAAAGTCATTTGGAGATTTGCGAACGTATTTAGATGTTCAATATCCTACATTTATCGAAGCATGTCAAGTGCGAGGTATTGCATCCAATGATAATGAACGGCTTGAGTGTTTGAATGAAGCAAAAGAAACTAAATCTCCTCGGCAATTACGTGAAATATTTGGATTTATTTGTGGTTTGAATGTTCCAGCAAATGCCTTACTTCTATGGGAAGAGTTTAAAATATTCATGAGTGAAAATTTTCTTAAGTATTATAATGAAAACATTTCATATAATAGATCCCTTTTGATTATTGATGATATTCTTCAAACACACAATCTTTCCTGTCAACAACTTGGGCTCCCAATTCCAGTATATATGGATGAAAATATTGATTTCGATTTTGTTGATCCTATTGAAGAAGAAATCATTTTTCATGAGATCTATAGAAGCGCCAATGATGAACAACGCAATGTTATAAATTTGGTTTTGCTATAAATAAATCGCAAGGACAAACATTTGAAAAAGTAGGGATTTTATTACGACAACCTGTGTTTACCCATGGACACTTGTATTCACTGCCTCCGTCGTTGTTCGCTGCTCGCCACCTCAACCAAAATTGCCCATCACTGACGACATTATTTACTGCCATTGCTGCCCTCTTTGATACAAATGGATTGGAATTCATTTATTTTATTCGGCTCTGATGGACAGTAGCTCATCTTGCTCAAAATCAGAACATGAAAAATAAGGAAATTCAGGCGTATTACCAATTTTATTTAATTTCATGTCGTAAATATTTTTCTAAATAAATTTATTGGAGCAACAACAACAACGTCTGTTAACATCAAACGATGAGTCATTTGGAGGAAATAAATGAATTTAAGATTAAATCGGTTAGGTATATGCGTTTTATAGGCAAGGGCTTTAATAATAACATTTCTTGCCCAACCGAAACAATCGCTGATTGATCCCCAGATGGCAGCCTCTTCCACGCTGGTCTTAGCCTCGTACCCTACCGTACGGATATAGCCCACCCTACTGAAAGGTTACGGAGCTGGTAGATTTATCTACTCAACTTTGCCCCCCCCTCCAATAGACGCCAAACCGCCTTCAAGTATTGTACATATATACATATTTTTACTTTTAAAATTAGATTTAAATAAAAATTAAAAATTATTGATATTAAGCACTTCTCGATCATATCTTCATTACCAATATTTTTATTTCTGTTGGGAGAATAAGTTTAATTTTATTAAGTGAAGGAAAACTTTATTAAGTATAGGGGGTAATATTATTAGTTGAATATTAAAACCATTTAAGAATCACATTTGTTGAATTTCACCATAATCCGTTAAGAAATAGCCAAGTTCCATCAATAATTGGCCATATTCCAGAACTTCATCTAAAATCAGTTTAAGAATCCCATTTCCGTCGTATATGGTAAATTTCATCATATTTGGATTTTGGATCATTTTCTCATAAATAGGAAAGTTCTTCCCTAATTGGCCATATTTCAGAGCTTCGTCCAAAACTAATTTTAGTATTTCATTTTCATTGCGCTTGTCAAATTTCATCTTAATCGGCTAAAAAATAGCTAAGTTTTAGAATATGCCATATTGTACCATATGCCATATTGAAATATGCCGTCGTTTAACATATGCCGTAGTGTACCAATTACCGTTTTGAAATATTCCATATTGAAATATGCCATAGTGTACCTAAGCAACAATAGCCGAAGATCCGTACCTCTAGATGCCGCAGAGAGTGACACTTTGTAATTCATATACGTATCAATTATTTGGCCGAAATGACATTCATTAATTTCTAACAATCTTTGTTTTCCGGTTTTTGACATTCATTATTTATATTGAAAAATTATCTATATACAAATTTTTATGAAAAACCATGATTGTTTTTTTAAAAATGGAGGTGTGGCCAACACACGACTTTCTTTTACGAACAGAGTTTTGAGAAATTTTAATTTTTTTTTATAATTTTTTAAATTTTTTTTTTTTAATTTTTAAATTTTTAAATTTTTTTTTTTAATTTTTTTTTTTTTAATTTTATTTGTTTTTAATTTTTGGAAACATTTTGTTTGTATTAGTTTTTTGTAAAACTTATACTTTTTAAGATATTTGCAAAATACATTTTCTGGACCAAGGGAGTGGCCACTTCCGGTTAGCCGATTTGGAGTAAAATTCACTGGGACCTCCCAATTTATCAAAAAAGCTTAAATCTGAAGTTTCAGTTCTATTGGTTAAACCATCTGGGCTGTAGAGAGGACACAGACAGACTGACAGACTGACAGACTGACAGACTGACAGACTGACAGACTGACAGACTGACAGACTGACAGACTGACAGACTGACAGACTGACAGACTGACAGACTGACAGACTGACAGACTGACAGACTGACAGACTGACAGACTGACAGACTGACAGACTGACAGACTGACAGACTGACAGACTGACAGACTGACAGACTGACAGACTGACAGACTGACAGACTGACAGACTGACAGACTGACAGACTGACAGACTGACAGACTGACAGACTGACCGACAGACACCATTTCGGAACCTACTTTTTCGGACTCAGGGGACCTCAAAACAGATAAATCACTAAAAATATCAAGGTCCAAAATTTTCATGATTACTATACTTTATTTTACTAGAGTAAAAGAAAGTAAAAATTGTACGCCAGCGACCCCAGAAACCCCCGTATATCATTTTTCGTGCAGAACTTGTTTACAGAAAAAACTCAAGTAATTTATTTGTAGCAGGGGTAGTTTACCCCCGTAAGAAGTTATTTTGAGCAAAATACCGAAATCGGTAATTTCATTTTTACTTTCTTTTACTCTAGTAAAATAAAGTATAGTAATCATGAAAATTTTGGACCTTGAGATTTTTAGAGATTTATATGTTTTGAGGTCCCCTGAGTCCGAAAAAGTGGGTATCGAAATGGTGTCTGTCTGTCTGTCTGTCAGTCTGTCAGTCTGTCAGTCTGTCTGTGTCCTCTCTACAGCCCAGATGGTTTAACCAATCGAACTGAAACTTCAGATTTAAGCTTTTTTGATAACTTGGGAGGTCCCAGTGAATTTTATTCCAAATCGGCTAACCGGAAGTGGCCACTCCCTTGGCCCAGAAAATTTATTTTGCAAATATCTTAAAAAGTATAAGGTTTACAAAAAACTACTAAAAACAAAATGTTTCCAAAAATTAAAACAAATAAAAATAAAAAATTAAATAAAAAATTAAAAAATTAAAAAATTAAAAAAAAAAATTAAGAAAAAAATAAAATTTCTCAAAATTCTCTGTTCGTAAAAGAAAGTCGTGTGTTGGCCACACCTCCATTTTTTCATATAGTATGCAAAAATACTTTTTTTATTAATTACTTTCTTTTACTCTAGTCAAATAAAGTATAGTAATCATGAAAATTTTGGACCTTGAGATTTTTAGAGATTTATTTGTTTTGAGGTCCCCTGAGTCCGAAAAAGTGGGTTTCGAAATGGTGTCTGTCTGTCTGTCTGTCAGTCTGTCAGTCTGTCAGTCTGTCAGTCTGTCAGTCTGTCAGTCTGTCAGTCTGTCAGTCTGTCAGTCTGTCAGTCTGTCAGTCTGTCAGTCTGTCAGTCTGTCAGTCTGTCAGTCTGTCAGTCTGTCAGTCTGTCAGTCTGTCAGTCTGTCAGTCTGTCAGTCTGTCAGTCTGTCAGTCTGTCAGTCTGTCAGTCTGTCAGTCTGTCAGTCTGTCAGTCTGTCAGTCTGTCAGTCTGTCAGTCTGTCAGTCTGTCAGTCTGTCAGTCTGTCAGTCTGTCAGTCTGTCAGTCTGTCAGTCTGTCAGTCTGTCAGTCTGTCAGTCTGTCAGTCTGTCAGTCTGTCAGTCTGTCAGCCTGTCAGTCTGTCAGTCTGTCAGTCTGTCAGTCTGTCAGTCTGTCAGTCTGTCAGTCTGTCAGTCTCTCAGTCTGTCAGTCTGTCAGTCTGTCTGTGTCCTCTCTACAGCCCAGATGGTTTAACCAATCGAACTGAAACTTCAGATTTAAGCTTTTTTGATAAATTGGGAGGTCCCAGTGAATTTTACTCCAAATCGGCTAACCGGAAGTGGCCACTCCCTTGGTCCAGAAAATTTATTTTGCAAATATCTTAAAAAGTATAAGATTTACAAAAAACTACTAACAATAAAATGTTTTCAAAAATTAAAAACAAATAAAAAAAAAAAAATTAAAAAAAAAATTTAAAAAAAAATTAACAAAAAAATAAAATTTCTCAAAATTCTCTGTTCGTAAAAGAAAGTCGTGTGTTGGCCACACCTCAATTATTTTTATTAATTTCAGAATGTTTATTAAAAATATATTACAAAAATACGATTTCAACCCCTATAGTACAATTTTCCAAGCATTACAAGTACATAAAAAAACAATTTCGATTTTGTTTTGTTGAAAAATATTTAGTACAAGAGATAATATTTGCAAAATTGTGTTGTGAACTTTAGGGTAGTTTTCATCCCCCGAACGTGTTATTCTGCTGCTAAAAACACGTATCCCTTAATTTTTATTTCTCTGAATGGCACTTGGGTGGGGTTACTTGTAAGTTGAGGGTTATATAGTACACACATTCTATTTAGCATTTTTTTTTGTTGTGTAATAGCTATTTACGTAAATTTTTAGACAGGTGAGACTGCCATCAATTGTTTACATTTTGCTTCAGGCAACGTGCATTAAATTTGTAAATTTTTTTCTATTTGAAATATTTTTGATCTGAGTTGATAGGGACTACATGTTTTTCGTGCTTTCTTCTGCACTTATTGACGATTATAAAAAGAGGACAAGTGACGATTATAAAAAGAGTCCTCTGACGGGAAATAGAACTAGCGATGAAATTGACATAAATTCCAAAATACTAAAATTTTGAGGAACAGACGACTAAATTGCGCTTTAAAGTACTTCTTATTTTTTTCATGTGTTAACAAATTTCACCGATAGATGTCAGTAAAAGTAACAAAAGGGTATATAAACTTTTTCTTTTTCTTAGGAGAGTTTAGTTAAATGTTGAATGCTAATTTTTTGAAGCATTAGACAGGTATTCTGTTGCTAAATTAACCAGAACTTAAAAGTCGGCACTTATAATATTAGTATAAAGTTTTAAATCGAATTAAATTTAATTAAATCCGAAAATTACTTCAAAATTAGAGAAAAACTTAAATTTCATTTTTTTCTAACTTTGAAGTAATTTTCGGATTTAATTAAAATTTGATTGAAAATATTACACTAATATTATAAATGGACAAATAGTAATTTTTATGTGTGTTGTGATTAAAATTCAAATAAAGGATGAAATATGCCAAATTATTTACTTAGATTAAACTATATTTTCCTCCCACTGAACGGAATACCGCCACAACCCACAAATTACAATTACAAGAATAAGGTCAGACTCCTGATCTACCAAAATTGCAAGGAGAAAGCGTTATTACGTTCGTTTGTCCTCGCGGTAATCGGTCGTCTTGGCGGTTAAATTTGAGTTTAGTCGAAATTCGAAGAGTTGTCCAACGAAAAATGATTCGACTTTCGAAAAGTGCTGTCTAACGTCTACAGAAAAAATTTAATATAAATATTTTTTGAAACAACTGAAATGTTGAATAAAAGTATCGAAGTACTTTTTATGCATCTATTGCATAAAAGGAGAATATGCGTCTGATGAATATACAACAAATCGTATTTACGATCGATAATCCTACTTTAATATTTGATATTAGAGCTTTTTTTCTTGAAATAAGTATAATTTTGACGGTTAAACCTTGTTCAAAAGCCTAAAATTGAAAATATTTAGTACTTGTGCCACCTCTGTGCATATTCAATTTTACATCAATTTCAATTTCAAATTATGCAGTATAACGTTTTACTCCTTATAAATCACCTGAAATTAACACTAGATAATAAAATGCCTTAAATAATTGTGTAAAGTGTTTAGGTCATAATTCGAAATTTATACCACTCTGAATAATTTGAATCCGTTATCAAACATAATTAAAAAAAAAAATAAAAAATGGAGCCTAAAAACATATTTTTACCATCTATGAATCAACAACATTATGCACTCCACACCCACACACCACATCTGTACACATAGTGCCTATAATAAAAATGTCTAACGCATGCAAATTTATTTATGAAACATGATTGTCAATTTTATTTCTATATACTCAAGATATTATTTATTTAATTCGTTTACCATAAATCACGAAGATGTTATTTAAGAAAGAAAAAGTCTTAACCATTTTTTTTTTTTTTTTTGGTAATGGTACTTCTTTGCTTCTCTCTTTCTGGCAGAGGATGACAAGTTTTTTTTTTTTTTTGCTAAACTTTTTGATATTTTCATACAAGTGCTAACAAAATATTAATGTCTAGTCGATCTCGATCTAGCAGTAAAAGGTTACATTTAAAATATCTAAGATATGTATGTGCGGAGGTTGTATATTTATGAGCGGTAATGACAGCGATTGCAACATTTTTAGTTAGTCAGTAGAATTTCTTAAAATTATATAGAAAGTAATAATAATTCTTACCATTTGTCAACTTTCACTTTAAATTTTGTACACCGTAGTAATGTATAGTCACGGAAAACAATCGTAAATTCTTATTTATTCCTGTGTACGCAAAATAAATCAAAACCCGCACAAATATTTTCATGTGCCTCGGTGGTTTCTATTAGGCGATTTGTTTCTATCAAAAAACCAACATTTTCGTTTTTTTTTTTTTTTAATTTTAGCGATCTTATGATTCTTGTACATGTACCGCGATATGATGTAACCCATTTGTCTGCTGTTTCTTTGACAAACAATAAAATGATTGATAATTTTGATTTACGAAACAGATGTCTGGTAGTCATTAATTAAAAATCTCTTAAAAACAATAATAAAATGTCAGGCTGTTTATTTATTTTTGTAAGTCAATTGATTTATATAAAAATAAAGCAAAATGATTCACAAAAAAATTGTTAACCTTCACAGAGAACATATTTTAAGAAATGTAAGTCTTTGTGCGGCAGGTGATTTACATTATTACGGTAAATGCGTAATATTTGTACTAAACCAGTAGAACATCGCATACGAGTAAATATTTAATCGCTTTAGTGAAATATTTTGAATCAGTCGGCAAACACGAACTTTGACGTCATATTTTGAAATATCTTTGAGAAATGTTATGCATATTAGTTGTTCCTATTAGCATATATAATTTTGTCTTACTTTAGTCAGGTCTTTTTAATTTGCAATTTTTAATGCTAAAAGTCCTAAAGTTCCCTATCTTCTCATATTTGGTAAGCAGTCCTCACTTAAAACGTGACATGTCCAAAATAACAATATAGTGGGATTTTCTTAAGCTTATAAACCTTTAAAATATGCGCCCTAAATATTAAGATTGCTGACATAAATTTCTCACCAATGTTCTAAGATTTGTCGTGGAGCCATCTGTTAAATGTTTATCAAAATAAAAAGATATAGAAAATAATATATGGGGGTAATCGACAATTTGAGATTTTTAATTCACTTGGAGCAGTTGGAGTTATTTTTTTGCGTGATGAGCAGGCACTGTATTGTAAAACAATGAAAAAATCAATCATAATAAGAAACAATTGACTATAAACTGATTGGTATATATATATGTATGTGTGTGTGTGCTTATTAATTTTACCCCTCTTTTGAAGTTCATAAAATAGTAACAAAAAAACGATAACTTGAAGCGAAGTTTTAATTGAGCTTAGTATTTTAATAGAACGCTTTTAGCAGACAAAATATAAAATTTGTAATTATTTATGAATAAAAATAAAATAACGAATAACTTGTTAACGTTATTAAGATTAATTAATTTAAATATAAAACTATAAAAGTTAAAATTGTAAATGGAAGACAATTAAATAAAAAAACTTAGTTAATTATAACATCCTATGTATAATATAAAGTTGTAGAAAAATACTGTTTTATTTAACAAGTGTTTAACCTGTGCTATCAACCTTGCAAAATGCTAATTAGTGGATATAAACAGTTTTCGAGTGTAGTGGTTCCTGATTAGTGCGACAAAGCCTAGTATGCGATCATAAAAATGTTTATAAAACATTTGGGGTCGTGCAAAAGGCGAATCGAGTCAGTTTTCCAAGTAAACTGCTGCTGTTATTGTTTATTTTTGTTGAATAAAACAAAATATTTTACTGCAATATCCTCTCATATTACTAGGTAAAATGTTAAGGAATTTTAGGCTATCGTATGCGCTGAAATACAAAAGAAAATTATATTCTGCATAAGTATGAATGAGCATATTTTTGACGCATAATTTTTTGAAACCTTTTAAAAGGCTGTTATTGTATTACTGGTAGAGGTATGCAGTATTTACCGGGAATTAAATTTTATTGAATCACATTTCCAGCGCATAAGCTTGATTTCATAAACAATCAGTTAAGAAATAGCCAAGTTCGATCCTAATTGGCCACATTCTAGAATTTTATCCAAATATCATTTAAGCATTGCGTTTGTTATGTAAAGGTACAATAAAAATAACAAAGAATTCAAATTGACATCAAAATTAAAAAAAAATAAAAATATAAATGAAAATGAAAAAAAAAAATATAAAAATAAAAATGAAATGGGTGGGTTCGCCAGTGGCAAACGTAGTAATGGAACACGTTGAAACCGAAGTGTTAAAAACATCGTCCGTCAAACCAATCTTCTTTTACCGGTATGTTGATGATATTATTGCGGCCATTCCAAATTCGTAAATTGATAATTTTTTGGACTCGTTTAATAGTTTTACGCCGCGAATTAAATTTACATGTGAAATTGAAAATCAAGGTCGTTTAGCCTTTCTAGATACGATGGTAATACGTAATGAGGATGGAAGTTTAACTACAGATTTATATCATAAAAAAACCTGGTCGGGCCGGTATCTAAATTATAATTCTTGGCTTCCAACATCTTACAAAAATAACACAATTTTTTTGTTAGCTGCAAAAATTTTGAGATTATCGGATGAGGTTTTTCATGCCGAAAATTTTAAAATATTAAGGGATGTTCTAATACAAAATGGTTAACCGAGAAGTGTAATTACTAGAGGTATTAGAAACGCTATCGACAAACATAACATTTCGGAAAATATTGTGGAAAATACGCGCGAAAATCCAAATTTAATCGTCGAAAATAATCGCAAACTTTTCATTTCGGTCCCGTATGTTAAAATTTTGTTCGAAAAAATTAAAATTCTTTTACAAAATTATGATATACAACTTGTTGGTAGACCATTTCAAAGTTTGGACATGGTTTTATTCGCTAAATTAAAGGACAAAATTCCTATAGAGTTACGCTCAAATTTAATATATAAATTAAAATGTTCGTGTGGAAAAGAGTATGTGGATCAAACTAAACCAAAATTTAAAAAAACGGGTTCGTCAACATATTTACGATTCTACGTATGAGTTTAAACTGTCACACAGTGCTTTATCGAATCATCTACGTGGAAGTAATCACTCATTATCTATAGATTACGCTGAGATACTTGATAAGGAGCAAAATCTCAATAAAATATTAATTTTGGAAAGCATTTACATCAAAAAACATCAAAATTTATCTCAAAATTTGTTAAATATCCAGGAAGTTTCAAAGTATTGGTTAAATTATTACGATAACATTTTATAGATCTTCTAAATTTAAATTTGTTTCATTCTAATTGTATAACTTAAACTATTTTTCTGTTAAACTGAGTAATTTCTAAATTTCAAATTGAACTCTAGTTCTTTAGAAAAACATTTGTTATAAATTTTTTTTTTTTTTTTTGAAATTATAGTATAAATTATAACCTTGAAAATGACGGAATGGGCCGTCGAAACGTCGGTTTTTTATTCTTTTTTTTATTAAAATATTAATGAAAATAAAAACAAATTAAGCTAAAAAACCAACAAAATCATTTTATTATAAACATAAAGCTTAAAAAAGAGAATTAAATAAAAATAAAACCAAAAATGAAAAATAATAATTAAAATAAAAATAATAATAAAAATAAATATAATAATAAAAATAAATATAAAAATAAAAATAAAAATAAAAATGAATATAAAAATAAAAATAAAAATAAAAATAAAAATAAATATAAAAATCAAAATAAAAATAAAAATAAAAATCAAAATCAAAATCAAACTAAAAATAAAAATAAAAATAAAAATAAAAATAAAAATAAAAATTAAAATAAAACTAAAACTAAAACTAAAAATAAAAATAAAAATAAACATAAAAATAAAAATAATAAAAATAAAAAAAAAAATATTAATAAAAATAAACATAAAAATAAAAAAAAAAATAAAAAAAAAAATAAAAATAAAAAAAAAAAATAAAAATAAAAATTAAAATTAAAAAAAAAAAAAAATATAAATAAAAATAAAAATTAAAATAAAAAAAAAATAAAAATCAAAATAAAAATAAAAATAAAAATAATAATAAAAATAAAAATAAAAATAAAAATTAAAATTATTAAAATTAAAATTAAAATTAAAATTAAAATTAAAATTAAAATTAAAATTAAAATTAAAATTAAAATTAAAATTAAAATTAAAATTAAAATTAAAATTAAAATTAAAATTAAAATTAAAATTAAAATTAAAATTAAAATTAAAATTAAAATTAAAATTAAAATTAAAATTAAAATTAAAATTAAAATAAAAATAAAAATAAAAATTAAAATTAAAATTAAAATTAAAATTAAAATTAAAATTAAAATTAAAATTAAAATTAAAATTAAAATTAAAATTAAAATTAAAATTAAAATTAAAATTAAAATTAAAATTAAAATTAAAATTAAAATTAAAATTAAAATTAAAATTAAAATTAAAATTAAAATTAAAATTAAAATTAAAATTAAAATTAAAATTAAAATTAAAATTAAAATTAAAATTAAAATTAAAATTAAAATTAAAATTAAAATTAAAATTAAAATTAAAATTAAAATTAAAATTAAAATTAAAATTAAAATTAAAATTAAAATTAAAATTAAAATTAAAATTAAAATTAAAATTAAAATTAAAATTAAAATTAAAATTAAAATTAAAATTAAAATTAAAATTAAAATTAAAATTAAAATTAAAATTAAAATTAAAATTAAAATTAAAATTAAAATTAAAATTAAAATTAAAATTAAAATTAAAATTAAAATTAAAATTAAAATTAAAATTAAAATTAAAATTAAAATTAAAATTAAAATTAAAATTAAAATTAAAATTAAAATTAAAATTAAAATTAAAATTAAAATTAAAATTAAAATTAAAATTAAAATTAAAATTAAAATTAAAATTAAAATTAAAATTAAAATTAAAATTAAAATTAAAATTAAAATTAAAATTAAAATTAAAATTAAAATTAAAATTAAAATTAAAATTAAAATTAAAATTAAAATTAAAATTAAAATTAAAATTAAAATTAAAATTAAAATTAAAATTAAAATTAAAATTAAAATTAAAATTAAAATTAAAATTAAAATTAAAATTAAAATTAAAATTAAAATTAAAATTAAAATTAAAATTAAAATTAAAATTAAAATTAAAATTAAAATTAAAATTAAAATTAAAATTAAAATTAAAATTAAAATTAAAATTAAAATTAAAATTAAAATTAAAATTAAAATTAAAATTAAAATTAAAATTAAAATTAAAATTAAAATTAAAATTAAAATTAAAATTAAAATTAAAATTAAAATTAAAATTAAAATTAAAATTAAAATTAAAATTAAAATTAAAATTAAAATTAAAATTAAAATTAAAATTAAAATTAAAATTAAAATTAAAATTAAAATTAAAATTAAAATTAATTAAAATAAAAATAAAAATAACACTCTACGATAAAATTTTGAGCCACTTTAAATTTTATGTTATTTCATGGAAAACAATATTATATTCATCGCATAGTTATTTGAAAAGTCAAGCGAGATGAATCGAAAAGAACAATTACTCGTTCGCGGTAGAAAAATTGTGGTTTTAGTTGAAGCTGGTGAAACTTATCGGGAAATTGGGCGCGGATTTTTTTTGATGCATGATAATACCCGGCCGCACACAGCTCTAAACACATGCCAATTTCTGCACATGAACAGCTCCGCATTCATTTAATTAGCCATCCTCCGCGAAGTCCAGATTTAAACCCGATAGAACACGTCTGAGATATGTTACAATGGCGTGTAAGAAAACGGACAAGGCAACCAACAAATTTGCAGGAACTTCGAGACGCTTTACAAGAAGAATGGCAATAAATCACCATGCAACAAATACGCAATATTTTAAATAAGCCGCCGTCGTATTTATGAAGTAATGCGGGCTAGAGGAGGTAACACGCGTTATTGAAAATTCCAGTTTGTTCGTAGATTTTAGTTTTATTACGTTTGAATAAAATTTTAAAGGATTTTGTTGGCAATATACCTTATGATTTTTCACTGTAAAAAGATATTTTCTCCTTGATTTTGGATCACCAAAATTATGCCTGATATCAAAATGTGGCTCAAAATTTTATCGCAGAGTGCTTAGTTTACAAGATAAAAAAATGTCCTTGTTAACGTGTGTACGCTTTTTGATACGTTTTCTCTAAAACTTCAATAACTCGACAAGGAGTGGCCGTACAGAAATTTTCCTAGTGCCATTTTGCAAGGTTTCTGAATTCTCTATAAAATGGCCAATTTGGATTTTTGAATGAAATATCGAACAAGTTCGTTTACATTTTTAAACAGCAGCAAATTTTTTTTTTTCAGACGCTTTTTGTTTTACTCAAAAAAGTCATAAAAAACAAAATAAAATAAAACGGTTTTCAGTATCGAAAAGAAATCAAAATTTCCTTCAACTAGAAACAAAATTTTTTTTTGAAAGGTGTTATTTCACCAAGATACAAGCGCTCAAATCTGGGTATTTTTTCGAAGAAAATTTCTGTTTCGTTTTTTAATTGGCGCAGTGTATATTTGTTTAAGTCTTTCATTATTAATGTTATTTTTGTATTAATTTATATTTTATTATTTTCTATATATTTTATTGCTTTACTCTTTATTTTGGTTGATTTCAGAGGATGATGAGTGACGCTCGACGAAGATTGACGTGTTTTGTCTTGTGAATTTTAATTTTTTTCATTTATTTATTTATTGATGAACGATTGTAATTTTTTGAAAACGTTTTGTGATCATATTTTGTACTTTTTGTTAAAAAAAAACTGTTTTTAATTTTTATGTGTTGTGGTGCAGTGTGTATTATTAATAAAATTGTGTTAGTTTAATGTTTTTTGAAATGAAATAAAATACATTTGATAGTTGACACATGAGACAGGATTCTCGTATTAAAATGTATATAACGGTACCACTCGGGTAACGTTGGTCAGGTCGCCACATGCGCTTGTATGTGGTAGTGGAAATAATTATTATATCGATTTTGTATTATAATGAAATTTGAGATTCTAGGGTAAATACTAGTTATCAAGAATTTCATTGTACTACTTGTAATACACACACTACTGTGTTAGTGTATTGCTGAAGAATTCCGTAGGTTTTGTCCGTATACTTACGGTCTTATTTGTATGCATAGTATTTTTTTTTACTGTGTAACGGCATCGAGCGCAATCCTTTAGTTATTGTTTTCGGCATGGACTGAAAACAATTTTATTATATGAAACGTCCAAAATGCAGGAGTTTAGGTGTAATAGGATATGTTGTGCCTGATTTTTATTTTGTAAATTGTAACTTTTCGAATGTCAATAGAATATCATCGAATGTTATTTATATTTGGATAAAAGAACCCGACATACTCCATGAAATTTCTATTATCTTGTTCCATTTTGACTTTGCCTGGAACCAACAAACAGTACAGTGGAAATTTGGAAATATCAGATTTGAACCTCCAGAGGGGTGGAATAATCCTCGGATGCTTCATTTTAGAATTTTTCGATATTACTTTTCCATAAAAGGTTGGTAATTTACATAAGCTCAAAATGTCTGATCTATGTTTTGATCAGATTGTTTTAATTGATGTGAACCAAAAAAAAGATGAAATCAAGTAAATATCTTCAAGTTTTATTTGTTGGGTAACACGAATTTTTTCAACTTGAATTTTTTAAATTTTTTACTTGATAACTGCTTAATGTCTTCGAAGAAACTTTTAAGGTCAAAGTAATGCTTGGTTAAAGAAATTTTTAAACATTTGAAAAATTGAAAAATAAATTTTTTGGGGAAGTTTAAGTGAGGGCATTTACTTTTTTTATTCACTTTAGTACTCAAAACTAAATACATAAATCATGTAATATATTTGGGAAGTTTAATTGTTTCTAACGATACGTGCTGCCATCATTAAAATTCTTTCTTTTCTTACTAAGACATCTTTATTCACTTACTTTGCCATTTCACCGAATTCTCATGATGTTCTCATAAAGAAATACCTCAAAATAAGACTTTCAGATAAACTTTGTATTTGGTTATCATTATATCTTCAGGTATCTTCAGGTTTGTAAAACTAAAATTTAATGGGCAAACTACAAGACTTTTTAGCTACCTCCGGTCTTCCGCAAAGTTCTACTTTGGGGCCTATTTTGTTTACGATATTTATTAACGACCCTTCTAACATTTTCGATTGTCCCCATCTCTTTTATGCCGATGATTTGCAAATTTTAGAAGAATTACCGAAGAGTCTGTACCTCGCTCTCTCTCTGCAAATGGATCTTAATAAACTTCAAGACTGGTGCCTTGTAAATAAACTTAATTTGAATACCTACTAAAGCAAATGAAATTTACGAAATTCCTAATTTTTAAAACTCTACCTCATGTAGGAAGGTACCTATTCCTTATATTACAAGAATTAAAATATTTAGCATGGAAGGCTAGTGTTAGACAACTTATTGCTTAACAAGCTGTTAAATTCCAAAATTGATACCGTTGTGCTATGTGATGTAAATTTCTAAATTCCAGGTTATTTGCTCAGAAATAATCAACTATTCTTTCCTGTACAATCGCGAACAAATTTAGGTTTTGCGAATCCACTATCCATTCCTTCCTTTGTCTGTTCGTAAATGTCATAATTTAATATCGTTACGCGTATACTAGTATTTTAGTATAGAGGATATATACCTAATTGGACTTTGTCTATGTGTTAAATAGATAACATTTTGTGAATTTATTTATGGTGTAAGTGACATTATTATCTAGACGAGTCTACATCTAGGAGTGAATTAATTTTGGTTAAATTCAGTGGTTGTAAAAAGTGTATCTGCATATTTATCTGGTGAACAAAAAATTAAATTCAATTAAAATATTAAGTGTTTGTGTTGTTTAAAGTGCTTTATTTTCTATAGTGAATTAAGGACATGAGGCAGGATTACTCATGTTCAAAATTTAAATAACGGTAGTGCTCAGGTAACTTTTGACAGGTAACCTATATTGTACATGTGGTAGTGAAAACCAATTAAAAATTATATATTTTAGCATAATACTAAAAGCACGGCCATTTTTGTTATTGTTTTTCCTCTCGATTTACTCTTTGTCTCCTTAAGAAAGAAAGTAATTTTTGAAGTATAGTACCATAGTGGAATATACTTTCAAGTTTCAGTTTCCTAAACTAAACTGAATCTTAATTTGAATATTTTTAACTTGGCCTAAAAGGAATTCTCGTAACTACACTTCTCGGATAACCATTTTAAATTAGAACATCACTTAATATTTTGAAGGGCCAGGGTTTTTATGATATAAATCTGTTGTTAATCTTCCATCCTCTTTACGTATTACCGTAGTATCTAGAAAGGATAAACAACCTTGATTTTCAATTTCACATGTAAATTTAATTTGCCGGGTAAAACTATTAAATGAGTTCAAAAGATTATCAATTTCCGAATTTGGATCGGGTTCTAACACAAATTTCAACGGTTCTACAAGATTTTTTGACTCCTGATTTGTATTAATAAATCTTTTGATGCGATTGCAGAATTTTTTATCCAAAAATATTACCAAAGATGAGTCAACGTTTTATTTATTGGTAGAGACGTAACGATTTAAAGTGCACTTTTGGTAGACCATACCTTCGTGGGGTGTCATGATAATTCTGAAGAAATTTTGTCTAATTTTTGTCAATTTTCCTATCCGTTCTCAAGAGCCAATGATTACATTTAATTTTGATTGCATTGAAGAAATACCAACTTTACGAATTTCAATGTAAGTATTGTTGTCTGCCAAGAGTAACTCAATTTTAGCTAAATATTCAATTTTTGGCATAAGTACCGTTATGTTACCGTTTTCAGCTTTCAACATATACAATTCGTGGTGCTCATTCATAAATTGCTCTGCTTTTTGAGCCACTCGAATCTGTTGGGCTTCTTCAATGCTCGCAAATGTTTTACCCAATTAATTGTTTGGTTTGAAAACTACTAGATGACATCGTCATCTAGTACTGAATTATCAACTTAATATCTAACTTTAGAATTTTTTTTTTTGTATATTTGACATCTCTCAAGAGCGGAGGTGTAGTAAACCCCTGAAAAAATCAATTATAGTCATTACTAAACAATTGAATATAAACTGATTGGTATATGTGTGTGTGTGTGTATAAAGTTTACCCCTCTTTTCAAGTTCATAAAATTGTAACAAAAAAAGATAACTTGAAACGATGTTTTAATTGAGCTTAGTTTTTTAATAGAACATTTTTAGCAGGCAAAATATAAAATTTGTAATTATTTATGAATAAAAATAAAATAACGAATAACTCTTATTAACGTTATTAAAATTAATTAATTTAAATATAAAACTATAAAAGTTAAAATTGTAAATGACGTTACAATACAAAATTTAATTAATTATAAGATCTTACTCGTTGTATTAAAATACTGTTTTATTTACCAAGTGTTGAACCTATGCTATCAACCTTACCAGTGATGTGCAGTACTATGCCAACAAAAAATATGGCCGAAAGACCGTCTACTTTTGTTTATATTTTTGATATCTGGATCCATTCGTCATTTAGCTTCCGAATGTGGTTCGCTTGTACAAAAATTAAAAAGAAACATTATAGTAGTTGTTAAAAATATTTGAGTGCTATGTGGCATATTTACCTTCAATTATACCTCCTAGCAATTTATTATAACTCAGTCGGTTATAACATTTGTTTCTTGTTCCAAAAGTAGTTTTATGGTCACCGTCGTTAACCTACGTACTAGTAGATCCAAATTAAACCAGGACAAATAACAAAGAGAATTCTCAAAGAGTGGGAAAACTTGATGTGATATAACAAAAAAGTAAATATTTTTACCAAAGGCTATATCACAATTCTAGTAAATACTTGTAATAAAAGCATTTACTTATTTTTATGCGGAAGTGAAAAAAAAGTAAATGCTTTTACTTGAAATTTTAACTAATCAATGTCTTCAAGTATTTAATTGTTGGATAAGAAAACATTTGAAGTTCAAGGTAATCTTTTCGAGAATATCGAGAATTGGGCCAATATAAAAGACCATCAGGACTTATGCAGCATGTATATTTTCTATCTCCACATTTTTTTTAGATGATCCTATAACAAGATTAAAACTTGTTAATTGCGCGCGCGTATCAATTTATCATTTGGTTTTGTCAATTAATTTACAATAAAAACAATAAACTGCTTGGTATAAGTTTCAATTTCTTTTATTATACTCGCCCTAAAGAATTATAACAATGCAGAAAGATATATTAAAACGATTAAAACGACAACGCCAACGTATTTAGATCATAAAATGTGGTCCATTGCAAATTGCAATAAAACGCAAATTTGCTACACGTAATAATAATGAAAATGATTTTTAATTTTGTTTTGCTTTCCGAAAAGAAAGTTTTTCCTTCACATTGTGACTATGAGCACACATTCAAATGCCAAAATAATAATTTTTATACATCAAACCGTTAAAAAAAAAGCTGTACACATATGGATGTACGAGAGTTGTCGTCGTTAACGTTACACAGCGCGCTAAATACCCGCGCCGCGCCACCAATCGATATTCCATACATTTTTATTTATATATTTTTATTTTTATTTTTTATTATTAACATTTACCACTTACAATTTCATTTATTTAGTTGAGTAAATATTATTATGTGAAATCAAGTAAATTTTTTTTTTTTTTTTAGATATCGACTTTACTAAAAAATTTTTATTTTTATTTTATTTTTTACGTACACTTTGGTTTCTTTCACATCAGTCTTGATCGCGTCTTGTGAACGATTTTTTTTTCTCTTCTTACATTTTAATTGTTATTGAATGTGATCGCGCGTGGATGATATAGTGAAAAAAAAAGCAAAAAAAATTAAATTTCGCGAATTTTTTACTTTTTTATTCTATTTAATTAAAATTTGTATAAAGTGAAGAATAGAGTCGAAATAAAAAAATTTAATTTTTAATTTGTTGGTTTTAAATCGGTTAGAAAATCAAAAAAAAAAAATCTGTTTAGTGGTTTGGCGGTCAAAGTGGATCGATTAAATATTTTTGAAGTGTGAATCATATAAAATCTTGTAATTTTGTTTTATTTTGAGTGTTTTTAATAATAATAAAAATAAAATTTAAATTCTGAGTGATTTATATATATTGTGGTTGATGTTCTTGTTGTTGTTGTCAACGTATTATAAATAATATGTTGTGTATTGAAAGTGGTGTTTTGTTGTTGTTGTTGTTGTGAAATTTAAAGTGTTGTTTTTGAGGTTAATAAATAATAAAAATTAATTTAAATTAATTTAATTAAAATCGGTTACATTTAATTAATATTCAGTTATTTAAACTTTTTTTTTTATATTGTTTCGTACTTCAACGATTTGTGGGTGAAATCGAATTTATATTTTTTTTTTATGATTTTTATTGATTTCTTTATACAAAAACAGTTTTTGAAAAATGAAATTTTAATTAGAAAATTTATTTTAATATTTAGGTTAATGAAAGGGATTTTTTTTTTATATTTTACTTAGCAATTTGATGAGTTGTAATTGATGTAAGTATAACGGAATTTATAATTTATTGTTTTTAATGTCGATTTTATGTTTAATAATCGTAAAGTCATTGATGCGAATAGATGTTTGAGTTGGGGGTAAATCGGCAGGAAGATGTAGAGCGCAATTTATTTGATCAAATTGTTTAGTTGGATTTGTTTTTTGTCATTCTGTTTTGATTTGTTTAATTTAATTAACTGTACATAAATAAATGCAAGTTTCCAATAATGTACTTGCCTTAGAATGGAGCTTAGGTAACGACGAGCAATTCTTTATATGCTATTGAGACATTCAAGTTCATAAGATCGGTGTTTTGCTGCAACAGGGGTTGTACACTTGACAGAATAGCACTAAAACCAACCGAAGATGCTGTTGTATTCTGGTTGTCCAGGTACTGGTTCCGGTTCTCAGCTAATCAATTATACACACTCAACTCGTTAACTTTTATATCAAAAAATGCTTTATTTTCATATACTTCTGATAACATCACCACTTTAATTCATTCCCCGCGCCGTACCACCACTAACTACCATATTATTCTCAACGTCATTTTTTTACAGTATATATCTATTGCTCATAACTTCATTTGGATTCGTTCGGTTCTTACCGATACTACATTCCTCTCAACCTTTAATAAAGTTCGTACTCTTCCAAATGCTTTGGCATCCGTCGACTTAGGAAGGATTGCTTAGCTTTTGATGGTACAACATCCGGTTCAACTTCACTTGGATTCGGTGGTTGAATGAAAAGTGTCGGTTGAAGTTAACCTTCTGTTGATGTTAAACTTTCAAAAGAAACTGGCACCTGTTCCTGTTGGTGTTGGTAATGTCGCTGTCGTTGTTGTTCAATCTGGTCCTGTTGCTGTTTTGGTAGTATGTAATCATCCGTTATTTGATTGAATGCTTTTGAATGCAGTTGGAGTTATTCTTTTAAAAAATGATGCATTCCGATGAATTATTCTACCATCACGTTCAGTACTTATTTTGGTTCCATGTATTTCAACAATCTTATACGGTTCTGGATCAAAAGGAGTCGTCAATTTATTGTCTTTCGACTGTTTGCATATTACTGTTTCTCCAATTTTGAAATCATGGTGTTTTGCTTGTCTAATATTATCCGCATACAACTTCTGCTTTTCTCGTTCTTTTATATCACTATCACCTTCTCCTGCTGACGAACATTTAAACTGGCTTATGTCTGGTAAAATTGTTTTTACTGATCGACCAAAAATGATTTCAAATGGTGTTTTCAATGTGGCAGGATGCGGTGTGGCTCGATAATTAAATAAATAGGCATTTATTTGCGCTGTAAAATCATTTTGCTCAATTTTCGCACACAACAATGATTTTTTTATTGTTCGCACTAGTCGTTCCGCTCGTCCGTTTGCTTCTGGCCAATATGGGGTGATACGATGATGGACAACATCTAGTTGCTTCAGGAAATCGTGAAATTCATGGCCATTAAATGGAGGCCCGTTGTCCGATGTCAACATTCCTGGTATACCAAACATCGTAAATATTTCGAATAGAACATTTTTGACTACTTCAAATCTTGTAGATGAAATTACTTTAATAAATGGATATCTGGAGTGTTCATCAACCATTATGAACACATATTTTCCATTTGGAAACGGTCCAGCGAAGTCAATTGATACTCGTTGGAATACACACTCTGCCGGCTGGATTATACAAATGGGATCCCGATGTTGCGTTTCGGTAACAATTTGGCATGTTGTGCATTCCTTAATTGTGTTCTCGACCATCCGATCTAGATTTGGGAACCAAACTTTTGTTCTCAGTAATTGTTAAGTTTTAACAATGCCCAAATGTCCTTTATGTGCTAAATTGATTGCTTTCTGTTGAAGGTTTTCTGGCAATACAATCCGATGATCTCTAAGTAAGATTCCATTCTGAACTGTTAACTCGTTGAATACCTTACCCAACTGTTTGGAACGTTGTGGTAAACCGTTATTTTCTTGTATGCTTCTGATAACCTCTTTCAAAATATTATCGGCCTCTGTGGTTTTTTTGATCTGGTCAATGGTTAGTGCTGTAGGAATGCTGTTGTTGATGATGAAATGGATGTATTTATCAACTTTTCCAGCTGATATTTCATCAGGCGGGTTTGTTGGATGCCTCGAAAGGTAATCTGCTGGATTATCTATCGCTTTTTGGTAAACAATCGTGAACGAATATTGTTGGATTCTGAGCATTAGCCTTTCGATTCGAGCGTTGGAACATGATTTTGGATTTTTTTAAATAGCCACCAATGGCTTGTGATTTGTATGTACGACAGAATTAGTACCATACAAATATAAATGAAAATGCTGTAATCCCCAATTTATGGCTAACATTTCCTTCTCGATTTGGCTGTATCGTTGTTCCGTTGGGGAGAGAGAACGGCTGCCGTATGCTATGATTGTGCATTCACCTCCCGTTGATTCTTGAAACAAAATTGCACCCAATCCATCTGGTCCCGCATCGACGTGAATATGTGTTTGTTTTTCTGTACTAAAGAACGCAAGTTTATTGGTATTCGCCAGCTGATGCTTAAAAAATTCAAACAACTCTTGATGTTCTACTGTCCATATCCATTTTGTATCTTTTTTGATTAACTCACGTAAAATTCTGGTGTTATTGGCTACATTTGGTAGAAATTTCCCCACAAATGTCACCATACCTAATAAGCTGCGGCATTCTGACTGGTTCGACGGAGGTTCTAACTTTTCCAACGCACTTATTTTCTCCGGATCTGGATGTACTCCCTCTTTAGTAAACACATAGCCGAAAAATTTAACTTGTTCTTGGCTGAAACTACACTTTTGTATGTTGATTGTTAAATTATGTTGTTTCAGCCTGTCCAACACCATTCGAAGTGATTTATCGTGCTCTTGCTGATATTTTCCTGCTACTATAATATCGTCACTGATGTTTATCGTTCCTGGTATGTTGACAAGCACCTGTCTAATTATATTTTGGAATATCTCAGCGGCGGCGTTGATTCCGAAGCTGAGCCGTTTGTACCGGTATAATCCGCAGTGCGTTGAAAACGTTGTTATGACTTTTGATTCTTCGTCCAGGGTTATTTGATGGTAGCCATTTTTTAGGTCGATTTTACTAAATATTGTCATTTCGTTTAAAATATGAAAAACGTCATCGATAGTTGGAGTGACATGGCGCTCGCGTTTAATTGCTGTGCTTAGTACACGCATGTTTACACACATTCGAATTTCATCTGGATTGTTTGGCTTCGGCACTATTACTATCGGTGATACCCACGGTGTTGGTCCCACTGCCTCTTCGATAACATCCTCACTAATCAGGCGATCTAATTCGTCTTCAACTTTGCTACGTAAATGGAACGGAACTCGTCGATGTTTTATTGCCATTGGTGGAATGGAACTATCAATGCGAAGATGGACTTGAAAATCCTTTAATTTTCCAACACCGCATATTAGTTCTGGGTAATTTGATTTGATAAACTCTATACTGATCCCATAATTTACACTGAAACTTGTTTTGATAACTTTTAGTTCTAATGCGGTTTTAAAACTCATCAAAGATTCGGCATTGCCATCTATTACGAAGATTTCTGCTTCAGTCGATGTTTGATAGTATGAAAATTTAGCGTCAAATTTTCCTACGATGGGCAAACTGACATCCGAATTGTATGGAAAAATATTCTCGTCTGCCTTTGTAAGCGTCGTATCCCGAAAGTTTTCTTTCCAAATACTTGAATTGATTATGTTGACAGATGACCCGGTATCAATTATGAAAACCACTTTCTGACCATTTACACCTATCTCGACTGTAGGACGCCTTTGTTTTTCGTTTGTCACCGAAAATATTTCATCAGAATCTGACTGGTTGCTTCGTTCTACCTGACTGCTACTTTCCATTTGATTATCCTTATGTAACAGATTTACTGATGGCTGCTGCCTGCTTTGATTTTGATTTGGCTGGTATTTTTGGTTATTTGTTCTTTGAGCTCGTTGAAAATGGTTTTTTTGATCTAGCCTCGACTGTTGATGTTGACTTTTGTGTTGTGATGTGATATATAACCTAGCAAAATGACCCACGCGACCACATTTATGGCAGTTTAAAATTTGAGCTGGACACGAACTCAAACCTCTCGAATGCCATAAATTGCCACAATTTTTACATCGTTGATTGATCTGAGGTTGACGATTGTTATCACTTGGATTCTGACTATTATGGTTTTGCTGCGGGTGATAATTTTTTTTAATTGTGCTGATTATTATGGCTGTACCGTTTGGTATCAGTGATACTTGTACCATAAACTATTTCTTGCCGATTTTCAATTATTGGTATTTGTTCTTCAGTTTGCTCCAACGTTTTTGCATATGACAAAAACACCTGTTCTTAGCTCTCTTCGATAGCTCGAATAATAATAAAAAAATTGTGTGTACTTGAACAAACCTTAAAACTAACTAGTGCTGCCATCTAGGGAATAAACAGCGAGTGATATCCATAAAACACAATTTAAAAACAACAATTCTGACACTCCCACTGTTTTATGGAATATCAAAATTATACAAAATCGAACAAACAATTTTTACAGATAAAAAAAAAAATACAGTATGCAAAATGCATATTCTGTTGCGATGAAATTCGAAGATTCTTCTTTCCAAGGGTTTGGTAAGGATATCTGCTGGCTGTTCCTTGGTGTTGATGTATTTGAGTTGAAAAACTTTCTTGTCATACTGTTCTCGGATTTAGTGATATTGTACGTCAATATGTTTACTTCGCTTGTGAAGAACAGGATTTTTAATCAATTCAAGCGTACTTTGATTGTCAATATAGAGAGTTGTAGCTATATTTTGATGAGGATAGATTTCTCCGATTAACTTTAAGAGCCAAACTATTTCCTTGACTGTTTGAAAGGCTGCAATGTATTCCAAATAAGTGGTAGAGGTGGCGACTGTAGACTGTCTTTGAGAACACCAGCTAACAATACATCTACTCCAAATAACTATAAATCCTGTAGTTGATTTGCGTGTTTCAATATCTCCTGCAAAATTTGCATCACTGTAGCCACATAAGGATAATGTTTTCTGCTTCTTAAAGTGCAAACCATAATCAACAGTTCCTTTTAGATACTTCATTATTCTCTTGACTGCATTCCAATGCAATTTCGTTGGTTTTTCCATATGTCGACTAACCATACTGACCGAAAAGGATATATCTGGTCTCGTACCTTTTGATAAATATAACAAGCTACCCACAGCTTCTCTATAGGGAGCAGTTGTTAACTCAGTCTTCTCATTATCATTTACATTCAACTGTTGATGTGGATCGGCTGGTATTGCAAGAGCATTTGCTTGCTCTAAATTAAATTTATTGAGAATTTTTCTTGTGTCGGCACTTTGACGTAAGAGAATAGAGCCATCGTTTTTGTCTTTCAATCTGTAAACCAAGGTAAGTATCAGCATCGCTCTTCGTCGATTCCAGCTACTAGTCCATCATCTATATAGATGCTCACTAGGAGTATTTTCAGATTATTTTTGATTAACATGTATATACAAGGATCAGCCTTTGATTGTTTGAGTCCATATAGTCTGTTAGAAAAACTTTTATTCTTTGGTTCCAACATCTAGACGATTGACGTAAACCATATAAACTTTTTAGTAGCTTACATACTCTTGTTGTACAATCGTTGAATCCTGTTGGCTGCTTCATGTATATAACCTCCTCTATATCACCATTTAAAAAGGCAGTCTTTACGTCAAACTGTTTGAGTATTAAATTTTCTTGAACGATCACTGTTAATAATATTCGGATGGAGTCGAACCTTACTACAGGGCTAAAGGTTTCGTTGAAGTCTATTCCTTTACGCTGAGAGAAGCCTTTGGGCTACTAATCTGGCTCTAAATTTTTTTTATATTTTCATTCGTATCAGTTTTTAATTTATAAACCCACTTATTTTCAACTATGGTCGAGTTCTTTGGTATTTCAACGAGCTCCCACACTTTGCTGGTTTTTAAGGAATTCATTTCCTCCTCCATAGCTTGTTTCCACTCTTGTGCATTCGTACCATTTACTGCTTGTTGAAAAGTCAGCGGTTCTTCTGGGTTTACAATGCAATAATCACAGACATTATCTAAATCTACTTCGTAGTCTTCTAATTTCTTTGGTTTATTTAGTTTGGATCGATCTCTTAGTTGTATCCCTGTACTCCTTTCGGCTTCTGGCGTACAAAATTTCTCATTTTCTGCTTCTGAATCAGATAATTGGTTAGGTAACTCAAGATTTTCTAAATTTTCTTCAATTTGCTCGTCATCTTTTCTTTCAGCCTGACTATTTTTGAATTGTGTATGTTCTTCTTTCTTCTTCAGGGAGATACCATAGTGCTTGATTTTGATTTTCTTTAGTAGATTCCATTAATTTACCTGTATAGATAATATGTTTTCTGACAAAAATATCATTTTCCTTTGGAATCCAAACTCTGTTACTTTTTACAGTATCGCCGTAGCCTACAAAGTAACCTATTTCCCCTTCTATGCATCATCGGAATTCCTGAATATATGGTCGCTTGTTGTACCAAATTTCATATGGTGATTTATTCTTAATGCTACTGGTTCCTGTGCAGTTCAAAATATAAACGGCAGTGTTTACTGCTGCTGCCCAGAATTTAAGTTCAAATTTTGCAGCATATAGCATTGTACGAGCAGCTTCTACAACAGTTCTGTTTTCACGTTCTATTTTGCCAGTTTGCTCAGGGTAATAGACTACTGAATTTTGGTGAGAAATTCCATATTCTTTCATCAATTTTGTAATTTGTTGATTGACAAATTCCAGGCCATTGTCAGATCTAAAAATGTCTATTCCTCTGAGGCAATGTTTTACTTTATAAAGTCTTTTAGACACTCCACTACGTCTGATTTTGCACTCAAGATATATGCGGTTCTGTAATGTGAGTAATCATCCTTTAATTGAAGAAAATACTTTGCACCTGTGAATGACTTTTCTGGTAGTAGTCCACACACATCTGCGTGGATTATTTGGCCAATACGACTAGTTTTTGTACTGCTTTGCTGAGGAAAAGGTAGTCGATGGATTTTACTCAATGCGCAAGGCTCACAGACTATTTTGTCATCTCCTCTTGGATAACATAACTTGAGTGTAGTTTTGATGAGATAATTTTTGATGCCATTCTTGAAAGGAACTTTTCTCAGCAATCCATGCTTGATATTCATCAGCACTTTCGTTGTCATTTTCGATTGGCATTATCTTAATTTTCATTTCAAATAATTTGTTTTGTCTCTCACCTACAGCTATAGTTTTGCCTTCTTTATTGAATTTTCAGATTCTTTTATCAGCTTCTAGAGTTAAATTTCTATCCAAGGCCAAACCGCCAGAAAAGAGATTGTATTTTGTAAAAAACGCGCTTATTGTGTCCATTTCTCTCCATTAAATGCTGAAATGTTTATGCTACCTCTACCTTTGCCTGAAATGGTTTCTCCGTCTCCAATTTTTATTTTGATGTCATGTTTCATTGGTGTGTAGTTTATGAACCACTCTAGTTTATGAGTCATGTGATCGCTCGCTCCAGTGTCCATATACCAGGCCTCGACAGTAGTTTTCGCTGTCTTTTGTACTGAGGCAAATGCTTCGCTTATAAGAGCTTCACCTCTCTCTTCTCTTGAAACTTTGGAATTTTTAAATTTATATTGTTTACTTTTTGGATTGTCCCAACATTCTGCTGCCCAATGTCCAGGTTTATGACAAAAATTACATTTTCCAGGTTTTCTCAGAATGATCGTTTTTATTCTTAACGTACTGAGTATTTTTGTTACCAATTTTATTCTTGGAAAAATGATTCTTACTGCTTACTCTTACATTAGAAGCAAATGCATTAACTTCTACTTCTCTTTGAATTTGTCTCATCTCTTCAATTATCAATCTCGAGGTTAGGTTGGCTAACGTTCTATCGGTGGTAGTTGTTGATTCCCAGGCACTGATAAAATGGTCAAAATTTGGTGGCAAAGTTAGGAGAATTTTGGTCATTACTCCCTTATCTTCAATTTTCTCTCCCATTGCTTGTAGTCTGTTAGATATATCTTAAATTTTTGAGATATGTGCTGCAATACCATGTGAAGGATCTTAAGCCAATGTAAACCACTTTTGCTGTAAAATGTGGATTGTAGATTCTGATTTTTGTTCATATATATTGGTTAGCATTTTTCCACATTGCCTCAGAATCCCCCGAGGTTAAAATATGCATCATCGTTTGTTCAGATATTGTGGTAACGATTACCTTTTGCGCCATCCCGTCGGTTTTATTCCATTTACGTATCGCTTCGGCATTTTCCTTTTTCTCATCAGCCGTCGCATCTGTTGCCACGGGTGCAGGTTGTTTGTTTGTGCCATTTACTATGTCCCATGCTTCAATTGACTTCACAATTATCTGAATCTGGAATTTCCATAGATTCCAGTTTTCAATTCCTTGTAATTTGCTTACTCTGGACAATTCTGAATCCATCTTCTCAACAATTTTGATCGACGGTTACAAATTTCACTTCGCACACGGCTGGATATAACCTCACAAAATTTGTCTTATTTTCACTTTTATTTCCGAAAATATTACCCAAAACACGTTTCTGGGCCCATAACCTGTCGATTATATGTGGAATTATGGGTAAATAACTTAATAACTTCGGATGTTTAATGAACAAAAGTATTTATTGTTAATCACAAAGTAATAAAAAAAAACACATGTTCTTAGCTCTCTTCGATAGCTCGAATAATAAAAAATGTGTACTTGAACAAACCATAAAACTAACTAGTGCTACCATCTAGGGAATAAACAGCGAGTGATATCCATAAAACACAATTTAAAAACAACAATTCTGACACAGTCGAACCTTAAAATCTTAACTGATTTGGACGATAAAGATTTAAAGATTCAATATAGTTTTTAAATAGAAAGACTTGTGCAACTGGATGTATTGATTTTTGATCATGATTTTATCTATTTATCATATTCTTTGCCGGTGGTTAAAGCTCCAATTACTACATTTCAATATAAATCTTATAAAAACATTAATTATAAAGCGTTGGCTTATGACTGTCTTAATATGTATTGGGAATCCATATTTGAAGCCGAAACCATTGACCAGAAATTTTCGTTACTTAATAAATACATTCTTGGCTTATTTGATAAACATGTTCCAATTAAAACTTTTATTGCTTCTAAACGAATAACGCCCTTATGGTTCAGTGCGGAGATTGTAATTGCGGTAATTGATAAGGAAATATGTTATAAGCTTTGGAAAAATAATAAAACGAGTGAGAACCGTATATCCTTTTGTAAAAGTAGAAGCAATGTCAAAATGCTCATTAGATCAGCGAAATCCAAATTCCTGAATAAAATGCTCCAGCACAATTTGCTGCCCAGAAATTTGTGGAATAATATCCGTAACCTTGGTTTGCAAAGATTACATCAAATAGTGGTGATGTTGATAATATAAGTATTACTAACGTTGATCATAATGTAGAACATAAATTTAATTTCTATACAGTTGATGAAGCTGCAGTAAAACAGGCCGTGTTGCGAATTAAGTCCAACTCAATTGGTGACGACGGAATTCCATTAAAATTTATTAAATTGATTTTAGAATATATCTCACCAGTTCTTTGCTATTTGATTAATAGTTGTTTAAGTGAATCGCGATTTCCTTCTCAATGGAAAATTTCGAGAATTGTGCCAATTGCCAAGTGTTCAAATCCTAAAGATGTTAAGGACTTAAGACCCATTAGCATATTACTTGTGATCAGTGATGATGCTCCTATTTATCATCATATAATTTATAATAATTATTTTCCAAAACTGTTTCGGGTATATATGTGTAATAAGGTAACGGTGGTCTGTTTGTGTTTGTGAGGTTGTACTTAATTGCTAAATTTTGGTGTATTATGTTTGATACCTGATTGTGTCGGTGCAAATACTCCACCTGCGCAAGAGACTGGCAAGCACTAGTGATGTGTTGTATGGTTTCTGATGCACTGCCACAACGCCTACAGCGGTCTGATTGTGCATTTGAATCGGGTATAATGAATTTCTGATAATTCCGCGTGCTGATTATCTGATCCTGGATAGCCAGCATGAATCCTTCAGTCTCCGGAAAGACATCTCCAATACTTAGCATTTGTTCGACGCTTCATTGTCGACATGAATTTGGCTTAGGTCATGTTAAGGCCTTCCGTGGAGCGACTTCTGAGACCATACTAACATTTTATCCTGATCAGTAATATTACTGGGTTCATTTGAACTATCAGTATGGCATAAGTTTAATGGTGTGTATTTTGTGTCTGCTTTAACTATTGCGTTATGTAGTGGTGATGTGTTTTGTTTAGAGTAAAAATATTCCCGGAGCTGTCGGAAATGTCTATTAGGCCTCTTCCACCTATTATCCTAGGTAGGGTCAGCCTTTCTATCGCAGATTGTGGGTGATGTTTTCTGTATTTTGTGA
Organism: Tipula vernalis; assembly: GCA_958295665.1. Lineage (NCBI taxonomy): Eukaryota > Metazoa > Arthropoda > Insecta > Diptera > Tipulidae > Tipula > Tipula vernalis. The sequence continues at coordinate 96,377,677 of OY282560.1, forward strand.
GTGTGGTACGTGTTAATCTTTCTAACGTTTGAAGATCAGTTTCTGTCCAGTGTATAATACCAAATGTATATGACAGTCTGTTTTTGTATTTTTGTGTTATTTGTGTTTTGTTACTTGTGTGATTTATATAGCGAGATTGAAGGAAGCCAAATTATTTGTAAGTATCTCCCTCTTGCATTGATTGAATTATCGAACCATCCTCAAGTTCGATACCCTCAAACTCCTCTCGCCCTCCTAGCTGTGTCCTGCACTTGTTCAAACCAAACTGCATTTTGATGTCATTGGAAAATGTATGTGCTATTTGTGTTAGTGACTGGATATGTGTTTTTGTTGATGCGTACAGTTTAATATCATCCATATACATCAAGTGTGATATTGTATGTAAAACTTGTGTGTTGTGCTTAATTTTATATCCGTAATTGCTATTGTTTAGAATGTTTGAGAGTGGATTTAGAGAGAAGCAAAACCAGAGAGGGCTCAAAACAGTCTCCCTGAAATATACCTCTTCTAATTTGTATTTGTTTTCTTGTAATTTTGCAATTATTAAAAGACAATTGTAGGGTCGTTCTCCAATGGCTCATGGCATGCTGCAGAACAACAATGATATCAGAGTCAAAGGCTTTTTGGTAATCTATAAACGTTGTAAACAGATTACGCTTCTTAGTATGCACTTGATTAAGTAACACTGAGTCAATGATTAATTGCTCTTTACACCCTTGTGACTCTGACCAACATCTTCCATATGGATGTATCTGTGAACTGTGACATAATTTTGTTTCGGTAACATATACGTAATGCCGTCTGTTAAAAAATCGGGCATCTCCTGCGGATTTGTTATACATTTGTTTATAAGTAGAGTTAAATACGGATGCACACTTGCGAATTTCTTGTACCAATAATTTTGAATTTTGTGTGTTAGTATGTTTTATGTGATACTTGGGAAAATCATCTGTGGAATATTGTATGTTCTGGTCGCCTTCACCTGCGATCCAAGATGTGTCACTATTATGTGAGACACCTGTTTCCCAGACTCTAGACCAAAACCTGTGTAAATCTGCAGATGAAGGCGGCTGTGCATCATTGTTCTCTGTATCGTGCTTTGCAAGTTTTATATAGAACGTTCCCTCATTTTGTGAGAATATTTTGTTCTGTATTTTTCTGTCTCGATTTCGCCTGTACCGTGCAATACGACGTTAGTGTATCTATGTACTGAATGATTGTGTTATTTAAAGGTTCTGTGTATTATTTGTGACGAGCATTACCAGTCTCCTTGATCGATTTCTTAACTTATATTGCTGGAGACGACCCAGACCCAGACGAATTCTCTCAATCTTACCCTGCAATCTACGCTCCAAACCTGGCATCAAAGGTGACACGTTAGGATAATTGGAATTGTTAACTGTACCCCCACCCATAAATTTAACCGCAGTCACAGCAGCACAGTATACAAAATTGTGAATCTCACCAAATGTTGCATCTGCAGTGCAACACAAGCAGGTAAAATATTGGTGTTAATTATGTGAACTGTTTGTGGAAGTTTCCTTGGTGTATGTAATTTTGGTATTTGTGGTTTTAATGTTGGATTTGTAGTGTATTGTGTAAGCGTGTTTTGAAAAATGTTTGTAAGCTATTGTGTTAATGTATCTGATTGTGTTGTTGTATTCCGAATTATGATAGGAGCAACGTCATCTAATTGTGTGTGTAAATTTGTATTTGGTGCATGTTGTACTGACACCTCAGAAGCAATATCACTTTGGCCACTATTTATTTCTTCAGCAACCTCATCCCTAATCTGCTGAAGAACAAACTTGGGTAGAAGGCCATTCCTAACAATTGATCTGCGTCGATCCGCAAGATTCTGAATAGTGACAGTTATGTTTGGGTATTTGTGTGTAAAAATTTGGTGTAATGTATGTCTGTAAGATGTTGTGTCAGTTTCTAAATGTGTGATAGTGTAATATGTTCGTATGATAAATTTATTTATTTGTGGCGTCCATTTCATGCGAATACGTGGTAAATTTGCCAATGTAGTCGCTGGTAAAATAGTGTCCAGCGAAACGTCATTAACAGGTTGGGGAATTGTGGCTGTGCTGTTTCGGATCATCCTGACCGCGGCCCGCGTATTCAACCGTCGATCACCATCGGCTCGTATGCTGTCACTTCCAGCGATGGCTCCAGAAGTGCCCTGACTTGTGAATAATACAAAATCAATTCAATTTATAACCAACGAATTTATTTATTTAGCACAAGAATTATTACAACACAATTTCAATACAATTTATTAACGATAAAAATTCACAAAATCACTTTATATAAATTATTCTCAAATTTTACTGTACACTTATAATTTTTATTTCCACTAAAACACTTTTTACATCACTTTTGAATTCCTTTTTAATCTTCACACTGTCGCTTACCAATTACTACTAATTCTTACAAGTTTACACTATCGCGTTCCAAATTCGAATAATCCAATTTAATTTCGTTCGCCTTTTTATATACACAAACCAAACTTGTAGAAAGCTCATGACTTTTCCAGTACTAATAGTGTAGAAACATTTAGAACTGTTTTATCACGGAAAATTCCATTTTAGTACAGTAAAACATTGAGCTATTCACACTACCCCACACTTAAGCCTGTTCGTCCCGAACAGGACCCAAATCACCTTCTCTGTACAGGGCCAAACCTGTCTAAAAGCACCACCTTTGGTTTACCTTCTTGTCCCTTTCTTGTCCTGTTGGGTGCCGTCCATGTAGGTTGTCAAATCTTCCGCCGTTGGCTTGTTTGCCATACTGATCCCTCATCCAGTCATCGGACACTCGCACTCCACTTTACACAACTCGGCCGTTCTTATCCAATGTCTGCTTAACCTGGTGTTCATTGGTTTCCTCAACAATTGTTTCAGATTTCGATGGCAGATCCTCGCAATGTCTGATTGTTACTCGCCTTACTGTCGCATCCATACCCTTAAATTTAAGTGGAAGCTCGATGTTATCGCTACTCAATATTCCTTGTCCAAAATCCAACACAAAGCCATTCATCCTCACGAAGTCCGTTCCCAAAATGACCTCGTCCACAATGTCTACGAGCAGAACTTCGTGTGGGAAAAGAGTTTCGCCGATCCTTATGTTAACGATGTTTTTCCCTTTTATCATTGCACTCTCTCCATTTGCCATTCTCAATTTCAACCCATCAGCCAGCTGCACACCTCGTAACAGGGATGAATGTTATGGGGCAACCAGACGGAGAAGCCAGCTTCGGTTTCTTGAAACTGACTTCTTACCTTTTCACTTTACCGACTGTTGCCATCCGTTCATCCGATTCCTGCTCTCCTCTTAGTGATCTTTCCACAGAAGTTGGTGATCCGTACCGTTTTCCTCTTGCTTCCAAACAATCTCGCGAGATGTACCCAATCTTGTTACATACCCAACATCTTCGCTCGCTGCTTCTAGACCTTTGTCCCGAGCGAACTGTTTTATCATGGAAAATTGAGCTCGGATAGTATGTATCTTGTACCGGCCAATAGTATAGTATATATGTAGTTGTATAGTATATAAGTAAGTAGTCCAGCACAATAGATCTTTTAGGTCGCAGTGCGAGGTGGCTTATCGCCCACATGGCCCTTCAATCAATAATAATAATAATCATGGAAAATTCCATTTTAGTATAGTAAAACATTGAGCTATTCATTTAACTTATTCTATTTCAATCTAGATGTCACCGTCACATTATGTTTTTGACAACGCTAAATACATAAGGAAAGTGCAAATGCATTTTATACATATATAAAAATGAGACGGACATACTAAAACTTTTTTTTTCTTTCAAAATGTTACTATGATCTTTAAATTTTGAGCAACTTTTACGAAAAATTATAAACTGGTTCATTTTTTGGATTTTTCCATTCTTTTTCGATAAAAAAAGTTGTGGATTGCGGAAATAGTATTAAATAACACATTTTGAATAGGCACATCTTCATAATGCAAAGAAATCATAAAAAATCCATCCTTTTATCGTACATCTTCTGTCTTTTGAAATAAAGCAAATGATTAAATGTAAATCAGCTACTAGTTTCCTATTGTACTAAATGAAAATGGCAGATGTACTAAAAATTAACTTTGGTATGTTTCCATGCTGAAATACTTTAACATGTGTCTCTACTCATGAAAGGAAAAATCGGTAGTTTCGATAGAATATCTGTATAAAAAGCAAGATTTTCAAGTTGTGTAATTCAAGTAAATGAATTAAAAACGATAAAATGTAGCGTCAAAAGTCCTACTGGATGAAATTAAACTGAGAACATCTGTATGCGATCTATTGAGATCTATCGAGCCTAATAAAAAACACGTCTCCATTAACTCCGAATAATAAATAGCCTTCTATGTCTTGTAAGTCAATGTGCCTTATGATTCTTCCCAACGGTGTAGCGAATGCCATATTTTTTGTTTCTAATTATGACATGAAATGGACGATGTGCCATATACCGAAATTTTATCCATTTATGATATGGGTTTTAACAATAAAATGCGTTGTTCTATCATATTTGCTAGATTTAAACTGTAAATTCCAAATGAATCACTCTTTATATGCCATGAAACTCATGGTTCGGCCAATATCAGGAATATCGCAGGAATTTTTCTAAGAAGCCATAAATTTTAATTGGGAATAATACCCCATTGTGATCCCAAATTAGTGTTATCTAATTTTCTAACGATATCGCGAATGCCTCTACTCTGTTTTATTACGTTTTGTTGACTTTTTAATCTTCTGAGTAAAAAAAGAATCAGCATAATATAAAGAAAATTAGAAATTTGGCATTTGTTACACTATTGGGAAATGGTGCCCATTTGATTCACAAGACATAAGGCTAATATTGCCAGTTAATAAATTTTTAGAACAATCCCTACAAAAACATATTTGACCTAACAAAAAAATTAATAATGTGGCATTCGTCACAGTTAATTGTTTCTTACATCAATCTCTGAGTTAAATCCAGAGTATCAAATTACCTGGCTAATTTCGAATTTATGGTAGTTCCTGTTATTGCCAGTAGATTGCCGTTAGAACATATTGATGTGTCACAATGGAGATTTTTAAATGGAATGTCAATGGCAGATCCTGATTTCGCCAACGCTGGTCCAGTTGATTTACTTCTTGGAGCTGAAGTATTTCATAAAATATTATATAGTAATCGACTTGAAGTTAGCGATTGTATGCCCGAGTTTCATGATACAGCTTTTGGTTGGATAGTCGGTGGAAAATTGGAACAAGAAACATCATCCAATTGTTTTTTGTCAACATACGATAATAATTCTGAAGAATCAGTCAATCGAATCATTGAAAAATTTTGGGAATCTGAAACATTTAACGATAAACCAATACAATCGAAAGAAGAAAAGTTATGTGAAACATTGTTCGACAACACGCATAGACGGGACAGTAATGGTTGCTACTGGGTGGAGTTACCGTTTAAAGTCACAGGCAGTTCGTCGTTTTGAAGAATTAAAAAATAATTACGTTGAATTTATACGGGATTATGAAAGGTTGGGGCATATGAAAAAAGTTGAGCCCAACTGTAGTGTACAAAATAGTTATTTTATACCACTTCATGCAGTGGTAAAATCCAGTTCAACTACAACAAAATTACGTGTCGTATTTGATGCGTCTGCAAAGACAAGTTCTGGTCTTTCATTAAATGAAGTATTACTAGTGGGGCCAAAAGTTCAGCCTGATTTGTTTCATACAGTACTTCGTTTCCGAACCTATATCTACGCCTTTACGGCTGATATAGAAAAAATGTACCGTCAAATATTGGAATTTAATCATCAAACTTTGTAGCACATAGAGTAGCGAAAATACAAAAACTCACTACAAAAATGCTATGGTGCCATATTGAGGGTAAGAAGAATCCTGCAGATGTTTTGAGCAGAGGTGCAATGCCGGAAGACTTTGACAAATGAGGTATGGTACGGTGGACCACGGTTTCTGTTGACTGACGAGGATGATTGGTCTAAGCATGTGGTGAAATGTATTCAAAAAGTGGATAACATACCAGAAACGAAAAGTGCTACTTATATATTTTTAGCAGTGAAGTTAGAAGATATTTTAAGAACCACAACATTTAGTTCTTATATAAAATTGTTACGTTGGACCGCACTATCTTCTACAGGTTTATAAGCAATTGTCGCAAATCAGTATGCAGCCGATCACGCGGACTAATCAATTTAGATGATCACGATGGAGCTTTAAAAATGTTGGTTAGAATAATACAGAATGAATATTTCCAAGAGGATATTGATCATATACAACGGAAGGGCTATGTGTAAAAAAAAAGCAAGTTGGCCATTGACTCCTTTTCTAGATGAGGAAAATTTGATGCGTGTTGGTGGACGTATTAGTAAAACTTCATTAGCATTTGGTGAAAAACATCAATATTTGTTACCACATCACCATGTATCGAGCCTATTGGTGATGCATGTTCATATTTCTAATCAGCAGTGTGGAGTTCAGCAGACTTTGATGACGTTGAGATAGAAATATTGGTTTCTGAAAGGTTTCAGCTATGTGAAAGGTGTTCTAAGTAAATGTAAAGAATGTTTCAAGGCCAAAGCTAAACCATTGAAACAATTATTGGGTGTATTGCCAAAATTTCGTTTGGAAGCTTTTAGACCATTTTATAATACGGGAATGGATTTTTGTGGATCGTTTTCAATCCGATATAAGAATCAACGTAAAGATACATATAACAAGGTGTATGTTTGTGTGTTCATTTGCATGACAACGAAAGCCGTTTATCTAGAGGTGGTAGAAGATGCAACAGTGGATGCCTTCATAGCATGCATGAAACGATTTTGTAGTAGAAGAGACAAACCAGCTACAGTGTGGAGTGACAACGGCATTAATTTTGTTGGTGCGAATAATCGAATCAAAGAAATGGAAATATTATTAGCCAAATCGAATGAACAAATCACGAAGGCATGTACCGAAAATGGATTCAAATGGAATTTCATACCACCAAGAACACCAAATTTCGGTGGACTTTGGGAGTCTGGAGTAAAGATATTCAAACAGCATTTGAAAAGAATTGTGGGTTCAAGAATCATGAATCTAGAATTTCTGTGTACGGTAATAGTTGAAATAGAAGGAGTTATGAATTCCAAACCATTGACAGCAGTGTCGTCAGATCCAAATGCTATTACACTGTTAATATTTCTATTACACTGTTAATATTAATGCAAATTTCTATTAAACTGTTAATATTACAAAAAAGTTAGTTTTTAAAAATTAGGGCTCACAATCCCAGATTCGGGGACCCCGAGATTTAAGGAAACTACTTACTGATACTTTAGGCAACAATTATGGAATACAAATTGTATCATCAAAGGTTCTAACAAATTTAGGTATTTATGGTTGGTTTCACTCAAATTCAATGCAGCATACAACTATTTCTATGAGAAGGGCCCATTTTCGAAATTTAGAGGGAGACCATTTGTGAAATAAATGGCAAGAAGGAGGGAGGTAGTCATGATTTGAAAGTCGAAACAGGGAGAATATTTGCTGATTTTACGAAATATTAATGATTTTTTTCAACTTTTCAACTCAGTTTCATTTCTGTTTGAATTATTGAACTTGTTCAAAATATATTGTCAAGTTAAAACGGAATGGAGACCGAATTGAAAAATTGGAAAAAATCATTAAATGACAAACATAAATTGAGAACAGGTTGTCAAGTACAGTTGAGATAACTCGACCTTACAATTGTTTTAGGCGAAGCCTGATTAACTATAAGAAAACTCGACTTCATATATAGTTAAGAAAACCTAGTTTCAACCTAGGTTGGAGTTTACTCGGCTCTCAACATTAAATGCCGGATTTAAATTTTGCATCATTTATTTTATATAATGTTGGCCGCTCTAAAAAATTGAGGTGTGGCCAACACACGACTTTCTTTTACGAACAGAGAATTCCAAAGGAGTGGCCACTTCCGGTTAGCTGATTTGGAGTAAAATTTACTGGGACCTCCCAATTTATCAAAAAAGCTTAAATCTGAAGCTTCAGTTCGATTGGTTAAACCATCTGGGCTGTAGAGAGGACACAAACTGACAGACTGTCAGACAGACACCATTTCGAAACCCACTTTTTCGAACTCAGGGGACCTCAAAACAAATAAATCTCTAAAAATCTCAAGGTCCCAAATTTTCAAGATTAATATACTTTATTTTACTAGAGTAGAAATAAGTAAAACCAACAAAATCATTTTATTAGAAAAAAAATATTAAAAAACGTCGCTTTCTAAGGTTTAACTTCAAACTTTTGGTAGAAAACCACATCACCCTTACACTCACCTAATACATATTTAAGTACGTAATGTTTACTTGTTTTAACTTTTGGCGTGACAAGTGAAAACGTCTTACAAATCAGTACCTTGTTTTTAGAAAGTGAGCGACTCGAAATTTAGCTTTTGGTCGCAGACAATTAAGACGGCAGGAAAAGCCGCACCGCGAACCTCATATGATCAGACATTTGTGGTGTGAATTTTTATTTACCTAAAGAAACGGACGTGACGGTTAACCGTTGTGTCTATACCCAAAAAATTATACACTATTCTATACCCGACCCACCCGGGTGGCCACATGTATTTTCTTGTTAATATCGAAAATTTTTGTATTTGCCAGTGTATTATTGCCTTTATTTATTTTAATATACTATTTTAAACGTTATAAAACAAAAAAATAAATAAAAAATGGGGAATCCCCGGTTAATGCTAGTAAAACAAAACAGAAAAGAATCGTTTAGGTGAGCTGAGGAAATTAGAGTAGGTGTGGTATTCAAATGGAAAGGTTGATTGCGGAAGTGATTTTTTTTGTAAATAAATATATATGTGAGTGATAAAATGGCGGACCACAGAGACATTTCAAATGCTGAGTTTAGACGGTAAGATTTATTATTTGGATGATCCGTTCGGTTTTTTTACATTTATATACACATTTTTGCCCTAGTTTGTCGTATGAAGATCAACAAGCATACCTAAATCGTTTATTAGAGGAATGTGACGATGACGAAGAAGTGCTTGATTTTGTTGACGACGGCTCAGAAGATGAGTGGCTTCCTACAGCAGCGGATAGAAACGTGGAAGATTCAGACATAGAGGACGTTTATGAAGATCATGAAGTCCAAATTGAAGTGTCTGATGAAGAAATTTTCAGCGATAGTGAAGTTGAAGACGAAGGAGAAACTGGAAGTGCAAATTGTAATAATTCGCCTTATCTAAAAGGAAAAGATGGATGGAGACAAAATCCTCCTCAAAATCCTCCGCAAACATTGAGACACAATATTCTCAGGAGTCAACGAAGTGGGCCATCGCGATCGACCGAAATGTTATCTGTAAGAGATACCTTCAAGTGTATATTTACGGACGTCATGTGTGAAATAATCATTAGACACACAAACAGGAAGGCCAATGAAGTATACACAGAACACAATATTCTAAATCGGGATAAACCGCAGAAAATCTGGAAATTATTGACATTTCAGTATTCAGTATTCAGTATTCAGTATTCAGTATTCAGTATTCAGTATTCAGTATTCAGTATTCAGTATTCAGTATTCTGTATTCTGTAAATCGGGATAAACCGCAGAAAAATTATTGACATTTCAGTATTCAGTATTCAGTATTCTGTATTCAGTATTCAGTATTCTGTATTCAGTATTCAGTATTCAGTATTCAGTATTCAGTATTCAGTATTCAGTATTCAGTATTCAGTATTCAGTATTCAGTATTCAGTATTCAGTACTGAATATTCAGTATTCAGTATTCAGTATTCAGTATTCAGTATTCAGTATTCAGTATCAAGTATTCAGTATTCAGTATTCAGTATTCAGTATTGAGTATTCAGTATTCAGTATTCAGTATTCAGTATTCAGTATTCAGTATTCAGTACTGAATATTCAGTATTCAGTATTCAGTATTCAGTATTCAGTATTCAGTATTCAGTATTCAGTATTCAGTATTCAGTATTCAGTATTCAGTATTCAGTATTCAGTATTCAGTATTCAGTATTCTGTATTCAGTATTCTGTATTCAGTATAAAAAAATTTTTTTTGTGTAGGACGAACAAGATTCACCCAGTATATGCCGTCCAAACCGGCAAAATATGGGATCAAATTATGGTGGGTTTGCGATGCTGCTAACTCTTACCCAATAACGGGGCAGATATATACGGGTAAGCAACCATCAGGCAGGGAAATCAATCAAGGAGGAGAGCGGGTTGTCAAGGACCTATGCGCCCGTTTCAAAGGGTCTGGGAGAAATATAGTAACTGACAATTTTTTTACAACATTGCCGCTTGCTCGTTTATTGATCTCTTGGGACTTATCAATAGTCGGGACATTAAAAAAAATTAAACCCTATGTTCCAAAAGAAATGTTGCCGTCCAGATCTCGGGAAATTTATTCGTCAATTTTTGGATTCAGCGATGATAATATTACACTTTGTTCGTATGTCCCCAAAAAAAATAAGAGTGTATTATTATTATCTACGCAGCATTATACGGATTCAGTAATTGGAGAAAAAAAAAAAACCGGAAATCATTCATTATTACAATGGAAAAAAAGGTGGAGTAGATAATATGGACAAACTGGTCACTCAAAATCAGAAAAGTCGAAAAATTATTGACATTTCAGTATTCAGTATTCAGTATTCAGTACTGAATATTCAGTATTCAGTATTCAGTATTCAGTATTCAGTATTCAGTATTCAGTATTCAGTATTCAGTATTCAGTATTCAGTATTCAGTATTCAGTATTCAGTATTCAGTATTCAGTACTGAATATTCAGTATTCAGTATTCAGTATTCAGTATTCAGTATTCAGTATTCTGTATTCTGTATTCTGTATTCTGTTTCAGTATTCAGTATTCAGTATTCTGTATTCTGTATTCTGTATTCAGTATTCAGTACTGAATATTCAGTATTCAGTATTCAGTATTCAGTATTCAGTATTCAGTATTCAGTATTCAGTATTCAGTATTCTGTATTCAGTATTCAGTATTCAGTATTCTGTATTCTGTATTCTGTATTCTGTATTCTGTATTCAGTATTCAGTATTCAGTATAAAAAAAATTTTTTTGTGTAGGACGAACAAGATTCACCCAGTATATGCCGTCCAAACCGGCAAAATATGGGATCAAAGTATGGTGGGTTTGCGATGCTGCTAACTCTTACCCAATAACGGGGCAGATATATACGGGTAAGCAACCATCAGGCAGGGAAATCAATCAAGGAGAGCGGGTTGTCAAGGACCTATGCGCCCGTTTCAAAGGGTCTGGGAGAAATATAGTAACTGACAATTTTTTTACAACATTGCCGCTTGCTCGTTTATTGATCTCTTGGGACTTATCAATAGTCGGGACATTAAAAAAAATTAAACCCTATGTTCCAAAAGAAATGTTGTTCAGTATTCAGTATTCAGTATTCTGTATTCTGTAAATCGGGATAAACTGCAGAAAAATTATTGACATTTCAGTATTCAGTATTCAGTATTCAGTATTCAGTATTCTGTATTCTGTATTCTGAATACTGATTCAGTATTCCGTAGTCTGTATTCTGTAAATCGGGATAAACCGCAGAAAAATTATTGACATTTCAGTATTCTGTATTCTGTATTCTGTATTCTGTATTCAGTATTCAGTATTCAGTATTCTGTATTCTGTATTCTGTATTCAGTATTCAGTACTGAATATTCAGTATTCAGTATTCAGTATTCAGTATTCAGTATTCAGTATTCTGTATTCAGTATTCAGTATTCTGTATTCTGTATTCAGTATTCAGTACTGAATATTCAGTATTCAGTATTCAGTATTCAGTATTCAGTATTCAGTATTCAGTATTCAGTATTCAGTATTCAGTATTCAGTATTCTGTATTCAGTATTCAGTATTCAGTATTCAGTATTCTGTATTCAGTATTCAGTATTCAGTATTCAGTATTCAGTATTCAGTATAAAAAAATTTTTTTTGTGTAGGACAAACAAGATTCACCCAGTATATGCCGTCCAAACCGGCAAAATATGGGATCAAAGTATGGTGGGTTTGCGATGCTGCTAACTCTTACCCAATAACGGGGCAGATATATACGGGTAAGCAACCATCAGGCAGGGAAATCAATCAAGGAGAGCGGGTTGTCAAGGACCTATGCGCCCGTTTCAAAGGGTCTGGGAGAAATATAGTAACTGACAATTTTTTTACAACATTGCCGCTTGCTCGTTTATTGATCTCTTGGGACTTATCAATAGTCGGGACATTAAAAAAAATTAAACCCTATGTTCCAAAAGAAATGTTGCCGTCCAGATCTCGGGAAATTTATTCGTCAATTTTTGGATTCAGCGATGATAATATTACACTTTGTTCGTATGTCCCCAAAAAAAATAAGAGTGTATTATTATTATCTACGCAGCATTATACGGATTCAGTAATTGGAGACAAAAAAAAAACCGGAAATCATTCATTATTACAATGGAAAAAAAGGTGGAGTAGATAATATGGACAAACTGGTCACTCAAAATCAGAAAAGTCGAAAAATTATTGACATTTCAGTATTCAGTATTCAGTATTCAGTACTGAATATTCAGTATTCAGTATTCAGTATTCAGTATTCTGTATTCAGTATTCAGTATTCAGTATTCAGTATTCAGTATTCAGTATTCAGTATTCTGTAAATCGGGATAAACTGCAGAAAAATTATTGACATTTCAGTATTCAGTATTCAGTACTCAGTATTCAGTATTCTGTTTCAGTATTCAGTATTCAGTATTCAGTATTCAGTATTCAGTACTGAATATTCAGTATTCAGTACTGAATATTCAGTATTCAGTATTCAGTATTCAGTATTCAGTATTCTGTATTCTGTATTCTGTATTCTGTATTCTGTATTCAGTATTCTGTATTCTGTATTCTGTAAATCGGGATAAACCGCAGAAAAATTATTGACATTTCAGTATTCAGTATTCAGTATTCAGTATTCAGTATTCAGTATTCTGTTTCAGTATTCAGTATTCAGTATTCAGTATTCAGTATTCAGTATTCAGTATTCAGTACTGAATATTCAGTATTCAGTACTGAATATTCAGTATTCAGTATTCAGTATTCAGTATTCTGTATTCTGTATTCTGTATTCTGTATTCAGTATTCAGTATTCAGTATTCTGTATTCTGTATTCAGTATTCAGTACTGAATATTCAGTATTCAGTATTCAGTATTCAGTATTCAGTATTCTGTATTCAGTATTCAGTATTCAGTATTCAGTATTCTGTATTCAGTATTCAGTATTCAGTATTCAGTATAAAAAAATTTTTTTTGTGTAGGACAAACAAGATTCACCCAGTATATGCCGTCCAAACCGGCAAAATATGGGATCAAAGTATGGTGGGTTTGCGATGCTGCTAACTCTTACCCAATAACGGGGCAGATATATACGGGTAAGCAACCATCAGGCAGGGAAATCAATCAAGGAGAGCGGGTTGTCAAGGACCTATGCGCCCGTTTCAAAGGGTCTGGGAGAAATATAGTAACTGACAATTTTTTTACAACATTGCCGCTTGCTCGTTTATTGATCTCTTGGGACTTATCAATAGTCGGGACATTAAAAAAAATTAAACCCTATGTTCAAAAAGAAATGTTGCCGTCCAGATCTCGGGAAATTTATTCGTCAATTTTTGGATTCAGCGATGATAATATTACACTTTGTTCGTATGTCCCCAAAAAAAATAAGAGTGTATTATTATTATCTACGCAGCATTATACGGATTCAGTAATTGGAGACAAAAAAAAACCGGAAATCATTCATTATTACAATGGAAAAAAAGGTGGAGTAGATAATATGGACAAACTGGTCACTCATTATACAACCAAACGAAGGACGAAAAGATGGCCTGTAGCATTTTTTTACAATATAATTGATGTAGCTTGCGTCGCGGCTTACAAAATTTACATAGAAAATAACCCGGCTAGATCAAACAAAACACACAATCGTCGAGAATTCTTGAAAGATCTTGTGCTTCAATTAGCTCTACCGCATGTGTCAGATCGATCAACCATACCAAATGTATATAGAAATTTTAATTCACGTTCAGGGATAGAATGCATACTTGGCAAACCGCTCTATGTACCAATAAACCAGGAATTGACAACGTCTGGAGTACCTAATGTGTTACGCAACAACGATGGCCGAATTCCTCAAGTTGGCAAATGCTGGATTTGTTTGTCTTCCGATCCCAAAAAACGACGAAATTCACGGAAATCCTGTAGTATCTGTAGAAGACCAGTATGTGTAGAACATACGAACACTCAAATAAAGTGTTCTAAGTGTTAATAGTTTTAATTTTTTTTGTAAATTTTTACCAAATTGAATTTCTTATTTTGTAAACATATTTTTAATAACCAACTGAATTATTTATGTGATAATTTTTGATTTTTTCTGTGATGAAATGTTGATTTAAACAATAAAATGTTATACAAATAGCATATTCAGTGTTTTTTTTAAATGGCCACCCGGGTGGCCGGGTATAGACTACAAGAGTAATAATATTGGTAAACGAATAATTTAGTTCAGCAATAATCTTTAGTTAACTTCTGTTCAAAGATCAATAAAAAATAAGTAGTTCTTGGATGTCAAGGAGTAGGGATAGTCTAACTGTGAAATTGAAAAAGTTACGAGCATTTTAAATCGAAATGGCCACCCGGGTGCCCGGGTATAGACACAAGGGTTAATTTACTTTGAATTAAAATAATTAATTTCTACATACATTTAAATTCAAATTATAACAAAACACTTGTTACTACAAAATTTACTTTTACTACAAAATTCAAACTATACGAAGAAAATTCTTATGAAAAAGATAGTACAGTACATATAATTTTTCACATTGAAACCGGTCTGCAAGTCAGACACTTGCATTCAATCTTAATGTGCAGGGTCTCAAGGTTCACGCAGGCAACAGAGTCAGTTATACAGCGACGAGGCTACCTTGCACTAAGCAAAACTTCTTTGCGTGACGGTGATGGTTCTATTCTCACTCGCAATTTCTAGTGCCCTACAAGAATAAATAACCACACCTCGCGGTGTGACCAGACAAGTGGGAGTCAACGTCATCAGAGCGTTACAGCCGCGCATTTGGTGATATATATCTCGCTGAAGATTCCTTGGCCACTCACGAAATACAGTTTATTTAAGAATTTGAAACAAAGAATGTGGACTCGCGCCATGGTGGACTCCGACATACTCCTTTAATCGTTCGTAAAAAAAAGTGTGTTAGCCGCACTTCTATTTTCTTTTGTTTTTTTTTGGAACCAGTTTGAATTTAATAGATTTTATGTAAACCTTATACTTTTTAAGATATTTGCGAAATAAATTTTCTGGACCAAGGGAGTGGCCACTTCCGGTGAGCCGATTTGGAGTAGAATTCACTGGGACCCTGCCATTTATCAAAAAAGTTTAAATCTGAAGTTTCAGTTCGATTAGTTAACCATCTGGGCTGTAGAGAGAACACAGACTGACATACTGACAGACTGACATAGAGACATCATTTCGAAACCCACTTTTTCGGACTCAGTGGACCTCAAAACAGATAAATATCTAAGAATCTCAAGGTCCAAAATTTTCATGATTACTTTATTTTGCTTACGTTAGAGAAAGTATGTAATACAAAATAATTAATTTCAATGAAGTTTGCGTAATAAGTGCCTCAAAATTCCCTGTTCGTAGGAGAAAGTGTGTTGGCCACAACTCAATTTTATTTTTTTTTTTAATTTTTTATTTTTTAGTTTTATTTGATTTTAATTTTTGGAAACATTTTGCATTAAGTAGTTTTTTGTAAACCTTATACTTTTTAAGATATTTGCAAAATAAATTTTCTGGACCAAGGGAGTGGCCACTTCTGGTTAGCCGATTTGGAGTGAAATTCACTGGGACCTCCCAATTTATCAAAAATGCTTAAATCTGAAGTTTCAGTTCGATTGGTTAAACCATCTGGGCTGTAGAGAGGACACAGACAGACTGACAGACTGACAGACTGACAGACTGACAGACTGACAGACTGACAGACTGACAGACTGACAGACTGACAGACTGACAGACTGACAGACTGACAGACTGACAGACTGACAGACTGACAGACTGACAGACTGACAGACTGACAGACTGACAGACTGACAGACTGACAGACTGACAGACTGACAGACTGACAGACTGACAGACTGACAGACTGACAGACTGACAGACCGACAGACTGACAGACTGACAGACTGACAGACTGACAGACTGACAGACTGACAGACAGACCGACGAAACCCACTTTTTCGGACTCAGGGGATCTCAGAACAAATAAATCTCTAAAAATCTCAAGGTCCAAAATCTTCATGATTACTATACTTTATTTTACTAGAGTAAAAGAAAGTAAAAATCGATTTACATTTTAGTGAATTTTCAAGAATATCCGTGTAACCAAAAAATATGTCATCATGGCCACCAAACGGTTCCACTAAATTTTAACAATAATGTCTGCCTTTTTGTTACAATCAAAATATTGTTGACAAATTTAGAGTATTGGTTTTATTGAAAAATTATTCACCGAAAATCATTGACATTATTTCGTTGAACAAAAACTTTTGATGTGAAATTGTCGGTACATTTACTTTAATCAGCGGATTTAGTCCGAATATTCACCCACAGCCTAAGTAGCATTTTTTTTAAAGAGTTTTCAGACAAGGAACTATTTCAACATGGCCTCCTCCTCCCCCTCATCTGAATCCGCCAATGTAAATATCTACAATGTTTTCATTGCTCGATTTACATATTGAAAGGAAACCACTCAAACGAAGTTTGGCTCCTAACTAGCTATTCAGATTGTATAAACAATTTAATTAGCGGTAAATAAAAGCGAAATTTACTAGATCGGAATTTACTCTCTCTTTTTCTCGATTACGAAATAGTTTTCGTGTCGTGTCCCGATTTCAAGTTTCGGATTTTCCAGATTTGTTCTTTGACAATTTTTTCCAGATTTACAAAATTGTGCAAGTTTAAGGTGGAATTGAGATACTTGGAATTTATTAGACGATTACTGATGATTCGGGTATCACGAGACAGTCAGATAATTACTCGAGTATGCTTAAGATTGCCGTATGTATTCGGTTGTTCCTTACTATCCGGGAATCATGTAATTATAATTGGATAATTTCACGACTTAAAGGCCTTTCGAACAGATTTAAAGACATTTCGATATGATTCAAATTACTCGAAGTCATTCCTGCAGAGATTTTTAGCATTTTTCTGGGTAATCCAGATTATTCCAGTTTATTCTAAATTTCGGAATTAAACTAAATCATCGGAATTTTGTACTGTATTGTTTGGTGCTTAGACCTGAGTAACGGTATGTTACAGGCTTATACATACAAATTTAAAATTTTGAAGATTTTGGCTTTACAAACTTACTCGATTTATTTATTTTAGGAAGTTTTCTAAAATTTTTAAAATCCTGTGTACTTCAACATTTTTATAATTATTTCGAAATTATTCCGATTTTTCAAATTAAGTTCGTAGTTTGGCGGCAAACGATAATGGTATTTAGCGGTAGCGGAAGGGCGTCATCTTTTTAGTCATATGATTTGTTTTTTTTTCGGTTTGAAGGTTTTCTATATATATATATATTTAATTAATTTTTTTAATTTATAAAATTTCGGAACGCCCGATTACAAATTCTTAAAACCTGGATCCCGAAAATGCTTAAAATTGCCCGAGATGGTGAACGCTAATTGTGTTCCACAACTAATTACGTTGATGTTTAATCAAATTATCAGTATAAGGAGCAGGTCAAATTAGATCTGACTAGTCTTATTTGATTCGTCACGGTGTCAGCAACCCGTAACAATTTAAAAATTCTTCTTTACTCAATTAGTTTTTGAAATAAAATAAGAAAACGACTAAAAGACGAATTTTTCGATAATGATCGCTCATAATATTTCACGTTTCCCCTAAATTTTCCAGTTTCGCTATTTTTGATAAAGTAATTTATAGTTTGCTTAAGATAAGTGAGAAAAATAGTTTATCTTAGCTTATTTTAGCTCGACTAGCTCACCTCTTTGCTTATTTCAGCTAATTACTTCACTCATACGCATATGTACATTGATGATTTGTTGTCGAGCTAAATTAGTTTTCATAGCTCATAACAGGACCATATTACTAGTGCAAGGTTCCATTAAAGCACGTTACATAAAATCTAGAGCTTTGAACATGGCTCAAATAGCTTAGATGATACGTACAACGTTTTGTAAAATTTTAACTAGCCCAGATTCTAAAAATGGCTGTATGTACATCAGTTCCCATGTAAAAATCATGTTTCATGTTATGATGATCGATAAATCTTAAAAGCCATCGAGTGTAACCAATTAACTGACTTTTTGACTAACCGGTTAACCTTTATTTATTTTGTCTTGGTAAGCTGCAATTTTTCAAAAAATTATTACAACCTCATATTATGTAATAAAACCTGAATACATTTTAATTTATCTAAATCTATGGTCAAAAGGCAAAATAGCCTAAATCAAATTTGATAATTTTTCTAAAGAGGTGGAAAAAGTTGAATATTAAATTAATTTTTCAATTATGCCGACTAAAGCTACTGTGGATTACCACTTAAGCCAAATTTAGTAAGAGAAGAAATAGAAAATGTTGAAAATTGAAAATAATTTTTGTCTTAAGTCGACATAAGCTGTTTTGCCTTTTGAGTACAGAAATATGTGTTTGTTTCAGACGAAAATGGGAAATAAACTGTAACCAACGTGTACATTTACACTAATAAGCACAATAAAAAAAATACTGAGCAATTTTCAATAGCGTCGAATATTCTCGAATAATCTCAAAAATTTGAACACCATGCAAGTTAACGAATAATCTCTGGTTTAATACAAAAATCGAAAATTTGGTATTGATCACGAAAAATTTCAAAAGTTCCCGAATAATTTCATTCTAATCTTGAATAATATCGATATCCTAGAGCGACCTAGCAGAATATCACGAAGGGCATCGAAACTACTTAGCTCAACGCCGCACAACGATCTCAAATAAGCTCAAACCCTATATTAAAAATCTAAGCAACTAAAAACCGATCGAAATTCGATAAGATCAAGAAACTCAAGAATACTCATACAGATGTGAATAACCTCGAATAATCTCGATAATTTCAAAAATCTCGAATATTCTCGAAAATATCGAACATGCTCGTTAATCTCGTATTAATCGATATCAAGCAAGGAGAACGATATCAAGCAAGGAATACTCAATCAAAACCTCAAATCTAGGTAGATTAATCGAAAAATCTTAAATTATCTCGAAGCTCATCTTCATTAAGTGCCATAAAAGAGCCGTTCGTCTACTAGCATTTTTTTTTAGCCTTAACTTTAAACCAACGTAATTTTTCGCTAAGGCCCAAAATTAAATCGCTTAGTTTTTATTTTAAATTTAATGTTTTTACGTCTTGGCTTTTAGTTCGTCCATCATGTGATCAGCATAATGTCTCTATGGTTCTTTAAAATTATTTTTATTCACTTTGACGAGGTCTAGGCCGCTAGCATGTTAAATCATGTAAGCGGCTTCCTGCATCCTTGTACTCAAATCCTTAATTATTGAAGCGGGAGGATACTTATTGTCTACTGAGCTTAAATTCTAAACACGATTTCAACAAATTTTTTAGTTCCACTAGAAAATCAGGAATCGAACAAAAATCTGAATGAATTGATGTTTTAGAATAGAAGCATTTCAATTGTAAGCATAGAGTTTAACTGACTGCCTTTAATAACAGTTTGAGTGAATTTTATTTAGAACCGGGATAAAACAAGATTTGAACAAAGTTTAGACTAAAAATTCAATTTCATTCCAATCGAGAATTTGAGCAGAAATGAGTTTGAATTCCAAATTTTAGAAATTTTGTAATATTTTGTTTAAAAATTAAGTAAAAATTCCAACCTAGATTTGTCTAAATATGCTGGATTAGAAATTTGGAATACAATTTCAGCTTTAGTTGCAAGTGCATTTAAATAATTTATTGAGAATTTATTTGAGTGTTATTAGAAACGCTGAGTTAAAGTCGAATTTAAAATTCTAGTTTGGATCAAATGGCTTGTTAAATTTATATCAGAATTTTGAGCAGAAATCTGAGTAAGTTTCGAAATATTTGATTTTTAAGCGGTAATTAAAAAAAATGTTAAGTAGAAATTGAATTTGAAAAGTAATTTGAATTTGAGCAAAAACATAACTGTAATTTAGTTTTTAGTTTAAAAGTTGAGTTTTGTATTTCGAATTGGATGGACTGGCAAGAGAAAAAATTAAAGATTAAATTACAATTATAAAATAAATTTGAGCAAAATTTTTTGTTTAGTGAGGGCAAAATTCGGAGAAAAAGTTGAGAAAAGAACCATAACGGTTGATGGTGCTCTTTTGAAGTAAGTATCGCGTAAGTATGCGGAACCATTTATGAACTACTTTTCCAGTACTTTGTAGTCCAGGAGATCTAGTTTATCCAACTTTATAGCCAAAAACTTGATTCTTTTTTGTTAATGAGTAAATTGAAATCCTCGTAAGATAAGGTCTAGTTTTGGTTTTCTTTTCAAAATATGGACACATATTTATTATTTTAATAATATATTTTGCAATTTTAGTTACATGTTTTAGGAAAATATTTTTGATTTTTTAGGACTTAAACATCCTAAGCCTAGTCATCACTGATAATAAATGGAAACTTAAAGGTTTTGTAAGACTTCTCGAGTAAGTTTTACTATTGTTAAGCTTACGTTTTGCAAAATTTAAACCAAACCAAGAGAATAATCATTCAGAGAGATATCAGAGAAAAATTTTCTTCAAATGGTACAAAAGTAAAAGTTTCTCCTATTGGAAAACGTTTGTGTTATTGTTCCTGAAAAATGGATTGAACGATTGAATGAAAACGCAATTGGTACATGACCCTGCAGCCGTGCGGTAACTATTTGGAAAATTGTGAGCAAACCTTTACCTGACCTTTTAATGATGACATTTAATGATTTAATCGGATTCCAGTAAATATTCTTACCTTCAATAATACAATTTGAAAATAAAACTTGTATCTTGTATATAGTCGTACATATACACAAAGTTTGAAAGAATATTTCGCAAAAGTTAAATTAAAAATTGCAACATTTTCTTTCCCCACATATGTGTACAAGTATGTAATAAATATTTCACATTGAACCAATAAAATATATTTGTACAAAACTAGAGTACAGCTGCATATAATTTGGAATTAGAAAACATTGGCTAATTTTAAGCATATATGTATTACTCGTTGAATAAAGGATTAAAGTTTAATAGCTTTTACACAATTCATTTTCAAAATACAAAATACGTATATTAGAAACAATTATCAGATTCCGCTAATGCCACTGTCAAAATTCTATAAGGTCACGAACAAGCTTAATATACATAAATTTAATATTTTGTATTAAATAATTCGCGGAATTAATGCGATAAAACCTTTGACATATTTCGTCGATTTTTTATTGATTTTGCCGCCAAATAAAAAAAAAATTAATTTACCACATGATGTCATCTGTTACACAGTATCTTTGTGCACCATTAAAATTTGCTTAATAACCGTATACATAAATTATTTAATTTAATTTAAAATTATATGATGTCTATGTCCTCATTTTAACGTAATTTTATGTTTTTATATCATAAAAGTTAATCTTGTTTTAAAAACAAATCATAAAAATATAAATAAAATAACAAATTTGATTAATCCATCCGTCAAACAGAGAGAGGTTATAAATGGTTTACGGGTATTTCATTAAGCGCAAACATATTAAGAAAAGGTTAGGGCCAGTGGCAATTATAGTTTGCAGATGGCTGAACTAATACGAAACAGTCACTCATATTGATTGATTCGATTACAAAAATATCGAGATATAAGATCACTCTCGCCAAATTAATCAAAGATTACGAGTATATAGAAAACTAATAAATTACTAAGCTGTCTATAGATTTAATCCGTAAGTGCCAAGTAAAAAATTTCCGCCAATAACAATTTATAATTTATTGTTAGTAATTAATAATAATTTAAACTCGTAACTACATATATGAATTTAACAATAACAATAACGGAATTTGTTATAAATTTCACTTTTTTTTTTTTTTTTTTTTTTGTTCAAATTTATAACATATCGGCGATATTTGAATATCAAATAAATTACAAAAATAATTAAAAAATTTGTAATTT
Organism: Tipula vernalis; assembly: GCA_958295665.1. NCBI lineage: Eukaryota > Metazoa > Arthropoda > Insecta > Diptera > Tipulidae > Tipula > Tipula vernalis. The sequence continues at coordinate 96,399,973 of OY282560.1, forward strand.
ATGAACAGCAATGTGTTATACGTACTCGTGTGTACATAATGTATGAGTCTTTGCTTAAAGGGCTAACGAGTTCGATTATTTTGCCTCAATACTTACTTAGGAAAATAACTGTGACTATGTAACATAACAAATAACAGAAAAAGTGAAATTTGTTTTTTTTTTGTATTTATTTTGACGTATATCCAGCTGTATTTGCACGCGGCGCACATTTACTGGTCTTTATCATTATTTCGAGCAAATTGAGAAATCGATTAAAAATCGAACTTTTTTGTTTGGAGAGTCTCGAATTCATTTAATCGAATCGATTTCATCAATAACTTGAATTTCAATTTATTTGAAGACCTTGCAATTGCAACTTAACATGGTAAACGAGTTGAAAAATCTCAAATTCAGTGATTACGTTAAAATGTTAACCTTGTCAAGAATGTTGTTTCAAAAATTTAAATTTCGGTAAACTATGTATAATGTGATTTAGTTGATCAACCCGTTGGACAGGCGAGGAATTGCATTCGGAACAAAAAATGACAAAAATTCCATCTGTCTATTTGTACAGAATAGTCTTTTAGTCAACGAAACCGATTTTGAAGGGACTTTCGAGAGTTTTGTGTCCAGAAGGTTTTAAGCTATAATTTCGTAAAATAGATTTGGTTTAGTTTGAGAGATTTAATACAATTTGTAAAAGTTGGTAGTTTAATTTCTAAACAACCAAGGTAAACTACCTTTTTCTATTATATCTTTCTGATTTTTGGTTTTCATTTAGTTTATTATGGCATTTTTATCAAAATGAAGATGCGTTTTTACTTGATCAGAGTTTTACTTGATCGAATTTATAGGAGGTCAATTCAATATAAAAGAGTCGCATTCTCTTAAACTCTTAATATTGCTCGCACTATCCTTTGCTATTTTCTTATGGTAAATTTGGATTTCGCTTGAAAATTCTTGAAGCAACAAAAATACATCAAATAACATTTTTTTTTTTGGAAGTCATGTTTTAATTTTATGATTTTTATATTTTGAATGTGCAGCATGATTTTTTGTTGTGGTTGTGATTTTTTAAGGAACACAGTGTCAAATATCTCATAGTGTACAAATTTCATGCACTTGCTGTTGTATTTATTGCTCTAGAAAAAAATAATTATCCGAAGATTATAAAATTGGGCTTATTTTAAAGACAAATAATTATAAAAATGGCCGCTGAAAAGTTATTTTTGAATCTTCTTTTTAAAGCTACTCGTTATTACACTATCCCTTATTAAAATAAACTTGTATTTTTGTTTTTTTGTTTGGTTTAAATCAATATCGCTTCACACGCAACTAGAAAAATTAATTTTGACATTAATTTTTTAATTAATTAATTAATTAAACCTAAAAGATTATACCTGTTTTTAATTACATTATACAATACAGAGTTCCAAAAATATTTGTAGAGGTATGAAATATCAGAGGGGTTGAACCTAATATTCAAAACATTAAAATCATAAAATTAAAACATGACTTCTGAGTCCCATATGAAGGGTTTATGATTTCACGTGTGAGCTTCTATGATTTTTATTGACTTTTTAAGATTCTAGGATTATTCGAGATTTTTGGGAATATCAACGTTAAAGACATAATTTTCCCCCCAAAGACCTAAATAAATCGGTTGATTTTTACTTTAAACTTAATATGTTTGGAAGCTTTTACTTAATTTAACTCGGTGTTTGTGGTGATAAAATTTTGTTATTTATATTTGATCCCCTAACCTAAAGATCGAAAATTTTGCACACGTACTCAGACTCGGTGAAAATGGAATTCCATAGATTTTTATTTTTTACCATTTCACATTATTGACAACTGTCAAAAATTGAAAGTGTTTATTAAGATTTAAAGAATGGGATGGTTATAATTTCAAAGGGCTTGATGAGTTTATTTCGGCTATATGGAAATTTTTGACATTTGAGACTTTTCAAGCTTAACAAAAATTGAAACTATATTTTATAAAAGATTTATATGGCAAGTTGGTGTCGTTTGAAGCAGACATGAGTAAAACGCTAAAAAATCTGACTTTCCGACAATTTTGCCAAAAATGATCAAAAACTGTCGATAACTGTCGAAAAATGTCAAAAACTATGCTTGTGCTATTGCAAAAATTAGGAAACAAAATACTCTTAAATTTTGAAACTGTTAATAAAATTATCTTTAATTAAATTTTAAAAGAATATTTTTTTTTAAAGTTAATCCTGTCAAAAAGTGCCGAAAACACGTGTTTTGAAAAACTGTCAAGACGTCACGTCAAAAAGTATCGAAACTCTGACATAAATACCAGTTTTAGACAGTACCCATCTCTGGTTTAAAGAGCTTGATGACTAATGAAAATATCAGAGATCGGTAGTGTCGAAAACTAGTATTTACGACATAGTTTTCGACACTTTATGACACGAGTTTTTGACAGTCTGTCAAAATCTGTGTTTTCAACAATTTTTGACACGACTTTTTGACAGGGGAAAAAATGAAAAATGTAAAATGTTAGCTTCAGTTACGGTCAGAACTGTTTCAACAGTTTGAACATTTGCGAAATTTACCAGTATATTTCAAGAACTTACTCCCGAACATAATAATGTTTCCTCTTTTTCTCAATATCACTCGCACAGCTTTTAACACTTTCCGACAATTGTTGACAGTTTTCGACAATTTTTGACATTTTTCAACAGTTGTTGACCATAATTTAAGGATTTTGACCTGTTTTTCACAATTTCCCACTCTTTTCGAATCGGGTGTCAATTAAAAGCGGGTTTCCATTTTTCAAAAATGACTTTGATCTTCAAATAACCTTGAAAACTGACCAGAAGGTCAAGGGAATTAATACAGATAGATGACCCTCATTGTAATTGATAATTTTTGTCTAAACAGTTTTTTTTATACCTGACGTATTTTAGGAGCAATTTGGATCCTTCGATTAAAATAGCTCACCCTATGGGGAATCATTTTAAATGGCGTGACACAAAGATTTTTGATACCACACAAATAAGTGATGCTTCTAACATTTAGGTTTGTAGCTTTAATAAAGCATTTCGCCCACTCTAACGGAACAATAAGTGATGAAAAACCTGTATAGTTGTTGTAACGCAGTTTTCAGACCTTCCTTAAATTAGCAAGGAGGAATAAGTTCCTTCAGATTCCGTTTACATTTTATTAAAATTTGCCATTTTAGGACAAATCGGCACGTTTAATATTTAATTAATGTTTTGTGGTATGCTCTAGCAATTTAAAACATTAAGCTTACGTTTTTGAACTGGAAAAGGCACAATTTTTTAGCCCAAAAAGATTTACAAATTTGATTGAAAAAGGAATAGAGCGACTCGCTACTGCTGCACGATAGACCGTGGATGAATAAATTAGGGTACAACTTTTGCACTGTTTGAAAGCTGAAAGCGAGATTTTCGTAGAGTAGAAAAATTGTAAGAAGAGATATACCAATTTCGAAACTTAAGTTCCTTGGTCGTGCCTGCTTCTTTCAATTCATTGGTGGTATTGAAATTGTTGAAATAAGTATTTAGACATCCTACCGCTTGAATAATCAAAAAATTAGGCTGAAGGATTCAGGAAGTCCCAGTCAACATAAATGAATTGAAAATTAATTTTTGAAATTAGTTGGTGTTTTACAAAAAATTCGAATTTGCAATTATATTTCTAAAAAGATTAAATTTAAAATAAAAATCAACAGATTTAGTTTTGCGTCTTGGGAAAAAAATGACATCGGTTTAAAGTTTAGACTAACAAAAAAATTTGTAGTAGGCAAACTTCTTTAGATCTGGTCTCATAGTGATGTGATACCGGGACGAGATTCCCAAACTTCGAGATTAATTAATGATTTAAGATTTTTTGATTAATATAACTGTACATTTTAGGTTTGAGTAGCGTTCTGCTTGCTGGGTATCGGTTAACTAGAGATTATCGACATTAAGCATGATTTTTATGATTATTAGAGATTTTCTGATTATTTTTTACAGATTGGTGTGTCATTTGCGCTTCTTTATGCAGGCCTCGTACTCGTATCACGGTTTATTTGAGATTATTGTACAATTTTATGATTGCTCAATATTTTCGAGAATATTCGAGATTTTTGAAATTATCGAGATTATTCGAGATTCATTTAGTCTCATTGAGTTTCTTGATCATATCGAATTTTGATCGGCTTTAAGTCTCATTGAGTTTCTTGATCATATCGAATTTTGATCGGCTTTAAGTTGCATGTTATTACATTTTTAATAAAGGGTTTCAACTATTTTTAGCCCATTCCGGTCCAAAAAAGAAAATTTTTCTTACTAACTAAAGGCCAAGCGTAACATTTGTAATGATCTCCTTCAAAGTCGAACGGTTTTTGTTATATTTTTTTATTTTTTATATTTTGGTCACAATTCAAGTCAATCCCCTGACTTTTGCTACAACCTCCACAATTGTAAGACTTGGTTCGAAGTTATTATATAAATTTAGTTGAATCGTTTGCAAAGAAAATAATTCCACAATTGTGAGAATTGATCTGTATTGCGTATAAAAATAATGTTTTAATGAACTTTGTTTCATCCTCATACTGAGCCGAAAAGGGTTACATTATTATGCAGTAGCGTTGAGTTACGTATTTTGAGTAACGTGAGTAATTCCAGGCTAATGTTGTTCATAGTCATTATTTAGAAATTTTTCAAAATTCTCAAGTTCTTTTGAGAAATGTTCTTAGCTCTCGGTTGCATATAACATACTTTAATGGAACACACATGCACTAAGCTGTGCTATACGTTTCTGATGAGCTATAAAAAACTAACTTAGCTCGACAACAAGTGATCGATGCATGTGTTAGCAAAATTATTAGCTGAAATGTGCAAAGAGATATGATAATATTTTTTTTGCTAAGCTTAGCTGAATTGTGCAACGGGCCGGTTGTTTTAAAAAGTTCTACATAACATTTCAAATTTTCGATATAAAATTGGTAGAATGCATTATTATATTGCAGTAAAATTGTCATCAAAATCAAAAATTGCGAAACAGAAAAATTTAGCGAAAAGTGCATCACCCTTAAAAATGGGGTTAAAGTGTGCAAAATTCGACTTTTACTCGTTTTATTATTTTATCTCAAGAACTAAATGGATAAAGAAGCATCTCTAAATTGATAAGTGTCGCTGACACCGTGACGAATCAAATAAGACAAGTTATCAAACAGGATTCGAATCTTGGACAATTTTAACCATTTTATTGATGTAGGATTTAAGAATTTTCAATCCCGGAATTCCCACATTTTATAAATTGAAATATTTAATAAAATATTTAAAAAAAAAATCTTTAAACAGAAACAAACCTAAATCATACTAACTAAAAATAGGAAGCCCTTTTACATTCCAAGCGCTGCTTGGCACAATTACTTTCGTTCCACTAGCGGTAAAAATCGTTATCGTTGACCAGTAAATTTTACGATTTTCCATTTGTCATTTACTGGCAAAATTTATTCGAAAAATGTCATAAAAAGGCTCCTGAAAATATCAAAGCTCTCCTCGAAAAGTTCGAATAAAATATATAACATTGAATAAACAACTCAACGCTAAGAAAACTTCTAAACATCTCAAAAAATATCACAAACTTAGAACATAACCTCAATAATTTCAAAATAATCTCAAAATATTGAAGTATAAAGTATTTTAAAAATTTTTGAAAACTTTCAAAAATATCGATTTATCGTTTAAACTCAAAATATCGAAAATTTCTCGGAATACCTTAAATTAAATTTAAGATTCAGATTTTTATGACAAAAACTTCGAATTACCTGAAAAATGTCGACAACCTAGGAAATTTGAAAAAACTGGAATAATCTTGATTACCCAGAAAAACTCGGATAATATCTGTACGAATGATCTCGACTAATTTGAATTATGTATATCGAAAACACTTGATATTAATAACAATGGTTAATATCGACGCATTTGTAAATCTCTTCTAAAGCCCTATAAACTGTGAAATGATCGAATTATTTGTGGAATTTAGTAACATTAGGCAAAATGGAATAAGCTACAAGATTCTCCGATAGTATCTAACAATCGAATACATACAGCAACCTTAAACTTATTCGAATCATCTCGAATTAAGTGACTGCCTCGCACGATCAAATCCGGGAAATTCGAGACGCAAAATCGAGACGCGACAAAATCTTTCAAAATCTGTAAAATAGAATAAATAAAGGATCCCAAAACCTGGCGAATTCAAAAAGATATGTAGTTCCTTACGTTTAGTATGGTTTTCCAAATAAACAGGTTTTACCAATAAGCCAGGTAAATTTAGTTTTTCGGGATTCGTATATAGCCATGCCTAATATGTAGTGCCACGACATGAGAAAATGCCCAATATGTAAATGAATTTTTTTATCTTATAATTAATCTGGCTTTGCCTAAAACAATTGTAAATTCCAAAAATTGTAGAGTTTTCTGAACTCGAACCGAAAAATAACAACAACAAAACTAATGAAAATAAAACGAAAAACCTATTCTCTTCCTGTTTGAACTTGGCAATATATTGTATTAACTAAAGAAGATACATTTAATATAAAATTTTTATTAAAATGAAGATGCGTTGTAACCGTTGATATTTTCTTATGGTGAATTTGGATTTCGCTTGAAAATTCTTGAAGCAACGAAAATACATCAAATAACATTTTTTTTGAAAGTCATGTTTTAATTTTATGATTTTTATGTTTTGAATGTGCAGCATGATTTTTTGTTGTGGTTGTGGTTTTTTAAGGAACACAGTCTCAAATATCTCATAGTGTAAAAATTTCATGCACTTGCTGTTGTATTTATTGCTCTAGAAAAAAATAATTTTTATCGAAGATTATAAAATTGGGCTTATTTTTGAATCTTCTTTTTAAAGCTACTCGTTATTACACTATCCCTTATTAAAATAAACTTGTATTTTTTGTTTGGTTTAAATCAATATCGCTTATAAAAGATTATACCTGTTTTTAATTATATTATACATTACAGAGTTCCAAAAAATATTTGTAGAGGTATAAAATATCAGACGGGTTGAACCTAACATTCAAAACATAAAAATCATAAAATTAAAACATGACTTCCGAGCCACATATAATGTATTTATAATTTCATGTGTGAGCTTCTATGATTTTTATTGACTTTTTAAGATTCTAAGATTATTCGAGATTTTTGGGAATATCAAAAGTAGTCGAGCCTAGAATTCTCAATATTTCTCAAAGAAGTTCGTCTACTAGTATATTTTTGTTAGCCTCAACGTTAAACTGACATAATTTTTTTCCACCAAGGACCTAAATAAATCGGTTGATTTTTATTTTAAACTTAATATGTTTAAAAGCTTTTACTTAACTTAACTCGGTGTTTGTTTCGGTCTAATTTTGTTATTTTTATTTGATCCCCTAACCTAGAGATCGAAAATTTTGCACACGTACTCAGACTCGGTGACAATGGAATTTCATGGATTTTTGTTTTTTACCATTTTACATTATTGACAACTGTCAAAAATTTAAAGTATTTATTAAAAAAGATTTAATTTCATGGTGGTTATCATTTCAAAGGGCTTGAAACTATACTATATTTTATAAAAGATTTTTATGGCAAGTGGGTGTTGTTTAAAGCAGACATGAGTAAAACGCTAAAAAAACTGACTTTTCGACAATTTTGCCAAAAATGTTCAAAAAACCTTAATTGCGGTCAAAAACTGACGAAAAGTGTTAAAAACTGTCAAGAACTGTCGAAAAATGTTAAAAACTGTGCTTGTGCTATTGCAAAAATTAGGAAACAAAATACTCTTATTGTTTCATTAACAATTTTTTGAAATACACATGTAAATTTTGAAACTGTTAGTAAAATTATCTTTAATTAAATTTTAAAAGAACATTTTTGTAAAGTTAAGTAAAATGGAAAATCAAGCTAAAATTGTACACTTTCCAATTTTTTCACTATCTTAAAGCCCTATGGAAAAGTGTCGAAATCACTTATTTTGAAAGACCGTCAACAACTCATGTCAAAAAGAATCGAAACAGTATCATAAATATCAGTTTTCGATACTAGCCATCTCTGGTTTAAAGGGCTTGATGACAATATGAAAATAAATATTAAAAATTTGACATTTATTATTATTATTAACCGGAGGGCCATGTGGGCGATAAGCCACCTCGCACCGCGACCTAAAAGATCTATTGTGCTGGACCCTACTTAATTATCCGTCCAGTCAATATTCAGGCTCTTAATGAATCTGACAATACTACTGGCCGGTACAAGATACATACTATCCGGGCTCATTGTTCTCCCTCCTAGATGTTGCAGTCTTTGCTGGAAAATGGCTGGGCAATGGCACAGAACATGTTCCGCTGATTCCGCTTCCAGACCGCAGAAGCGGCATCCATCTGTCGTACTTAGGCCCATCTTCTTAAGGTGATACCTTAAGGGGACATGACCTGTGAGGAAGCCAGTAAGCAGCCTCAACTCAGGTTTCCTAAGTTCAAGACACTCCTTAACCCTGACAGACGAAGGTGATATAAATTTCTTCGCCTGCCGTAAACCTGGAATTCTGCGCCAGTAGGAGGACTTTTGAACATCCTCCCAGCGTTTTACCGCTGCTCTAAGGTGTCCCTTAGTGACACCGCAGAAGGGTTCTGGTCCAAAAAATGGAGAGGCAGAACCCTCACGGGCGAGGCCATCAGCTGCCTCGTTTCCTTCGATTCCAGTATGACCTGGCACCCACATAAGTGTTACCTTATTTGAGCCTGCCAGATGTTTAATAACCTTCAGACAATCCCATACCAGCCTTGACTCAACGGTACAAGACCTAAGAGCTTTTAAGGCTGATTGGCTGTCTGATACAATATAAATCTTTGCATCGTTTAGGCCTTTTGCTATGCCTATCCTAGCGCAAAGTTCTATAGCATGTACTTCTGCTTGAAAAACGGTAGCATTGGTACCCAAGGACTTCGAGAGGGTAGTGCCACTCCCGTGTATTCCTATCCCCGCCCCATCTTCCGTTTTTGATCCATCTGTAAACCATACCATGGACCCTCGCTCAAATGATGGTCCACCTGCCCTCCACACATCCCGGTCAGGTAACCTAACACAGAATGGTTTGTGGAAGTCCAGTTTAGCTGGCATACAGTCGGAAGGCATTCCTATTGTAGGGTCTGTCTGAAATTCCTTAAGGATTTCCATATGACCCACCATATTGCCTGGCTTGATATTTCCTTCCGCCTGCATTTTCAGGGCCATACTTGCAGCGTCCTTTTTAATATGCAGGTGTAACGGTGTCAGTCCTAGAAGTGTCTCCACCCCCGCGGTTGGACATGACTTCATTGAGCCCGTAACACCGATGCAGGCTACACGCTGAACCTTATTCAATAAGGTTTGCGTTGTCTTCTGCTCAGTTTTAGGCCACCATACAACCGATGCGTAGGTGACCATAGGCCTAATGATTGTAAGAAATGACCAGTAGATCATTTTTGGTTGTAGTCCCCAAGTACGCCCATAGAGTCTTTGACAGGCCCAGAGAGCCTTGATGGCTCTATTTTGAACTTTCAACAAATGTTGGTTCCAGTTCAGTCTTTGATCTAGGATAACCCCTAGATATTTAACCTCGCTGGAAAAAGGAACAGTAGTACCGTTTAACGAGGGAGCTGTAAGCGCAAGCTTTGTCCTCCTCGTAAAAGGAACAATGACAGTTTTGCTTGGATTGACACTGAGCCCTTCCTGGTAACACCACTGCCATATTATATTGAGTGCATTTTGCATGCGATCAGAAATGACCTCATCAAACTTGCCTCTGATTATGATAGCCACATCATCCGCATAGCCCTGGACATCAAACCCATGGCTACTCAGAAGGACCAGTAGTCTGTCAATAACCAATGACCACAAAAGAGGAGATAGTACGCCTCCTTGAGGACAGCCCTTTACGGCCTTGATGGTTACTGATTCGCCACCTAGTCTGGCAGTAATCTCACGATGTTCCAGCATGGAACGGATCCACCTAATTGTGGAAAGTGGAACCCTTTTTCCCATTGCTGCCCTCTCTATAGATCCATAGGAGGTATTATCAAACGCCCCCTCAATGTCCACAAAGGCACAAAGGGCAATTTCTTTATATGTCACTGCTTTTTCAATCCAAATTTGACATTTACGAAGCCTGTCAAAAATTGAAAATTTATTCTGCCTGAGGAGTATATTTCGCCCATATTAAAATTTTTGACATTTGACATTTTTGAAGTTTATCTAAAATTTAAACTTTTTTTATAAAATATGTATTTGGTAAGTGTGGTCATGTTAAAGGATTTGAAGAGTATGAGACATATAAAAATTTTACGCATTTCACACTTTTGAAGGCTGTCAGGATGGCACCTTTATATGTAGAAGGAGGAGGACACAAACATTACCACCCAACAATACCACCCAAATAAGTCGCTAAATATACCATGTTTGTAAGTTTTAGGTTTGAAGCCTTAATAAAGCCTTTTGTCTACTCTAACTGACCTCTGAGTTGTGAAAACCTATGTGGTTGTGAAAAGAAATTTTCAGACCTTCCTGAAATTAGCAAGCACGAATCAGTTCCTTCAGATTTGGTTTCCATTTTATTAAAATCGGACATTTTAGGACCAATCGGCACGTATAAAATTCAATTAATGTTTTATGGGATGCCCCATGTAATTCGACGAAAAATTCTTCCTTAGTAATTTGAAAACTTTAAAGTTACGTTTTTGTAATGCTAAAGGCACAATTTTTTAGCCCAAAAAGTTTCACAAATTTCGCTGTGAAAAGAAATAGAGCGACTTAATGAAGCAAAAAATCTAGTTTTAGAAAGAATATATAAAGAATAATGGAGCGCTACTCTCCTTCAAAATAGGGTGCAATTTTTGCATGGTAAAGTGGCTTTTAAGTGTCTGCTTTAATAATTTTTTAAAAAATTTGGACAAAGGCACAAGAAAATTGTACTCGAAATCATTGAAATTCAAGAACCAGATTTTTATCTAGATTTGAAAGTTGAAAGCAAGATTTTCGTACAGGATTGTATGAAGAGGATTTCGAAAAGTTAAGTTCCTTACATACGTGTTTGAAAGACAGATCGAGGTGCCTGCTTCTTTCAATCCATTGGTGGTATTGACATTGTTGAAATAAGTATCTAGCCAATAATTAAGGATTTGAGTACAAGGATGCAGGAAGCCGCTTTCAAGAATTAACATGCTAGCGGCCTAGACCTCGTCAAAGTGAATAAAAATCATTTTAAAGAACCATAGAGACATTATGCTGATCACATGATGAACGGACTAAAATAAACCCAAAAATAAAATTTGCAAATTAGTTGTAAAATCATTAAATTTAAAATAAAAACTAAGCGATTTAATTTTGTGATCTAGCGAAAAATTACGTCGGTTTAAAGTTAACGGCTCTTTTATAACACTTAATGAAGATGAGCTTCGAGATAATTTAAGATTTTTCGATTAATCTACCTAAATTTGAGGTTTTGATTGAGTAGTGTTCTCCTTGCTTGACATCAATTAATACGAGATTAACGAGCATGTTCGATATTTTCGAGAATATTCGAGATTTTTGAAATTATCGAGATTATTCGAGGTTATTCACATCTGTAAGATTATTCTAGTTTAGTTTATTTGAGTTCCTTGATCTTATCGAATTTCGATCGGTTTTTAGTTGCTTAGATTTTTAATATAGGGTTGAAGCTTATTTGAGATCGTTGTGCGGCGTTGAGCTAAGTAGTTTTGAGTTTAGTGTTATTGATATTATTATTTGAGAATTTATTGATTTTTCGATGCCCATCGTGATATTCTGCTAGGTCGCTCCAGAATATCGATAATATTCAAGATAAGAATGAAATTATTCGGGAACTTTTGACATTTTTCGTGATCAATACCAAATTTTCGATTTTTGTATTAAACCATACAATTTTAAGCATTTCGGGGATTCCGAAATTATATAAATTAAAAAAATTAATTAAATATTTAAATAAAAATCCCACATAAAGTGTTTCCCAAATGCAAAATAAAGAAGATTATTTCTAGTTAAAATTTCACTCAAATTCAATATATCTAGTTTAGAATTGAAGCAAATTTTTTCTCTTCGTTCTCTTAATCAATTTCCTGTCTGTCGAATGCAGTTGGCCAATTTAGATTAGACTTATGTTCAAAATTCCATTTATCATTTTGTTTACAACTTCGAAAACTGCTTGGAACTAAATTTCCGACTAAACATCTTAATTTTTTTTTGAACCGATTTTGATTTTAAACTAAGTTACTAGAGTGAATAACATTCCCATATTAAAAGGAAAATTACAATAATCCATTAGAACAATACCTAAATATTTATTAAACGTTTGTTAAAACTTTAAATTTCACTCAAGTTTTCATTTCAATTTAATTCGATGAGCGTGATCAAAATTACATTTAACATTCAAGTATATAGCAGTTTGGAAGTTTAACTCAATTTCAAATTAAAATGTCACTCAAAGTTGATGTTTTATTCGTATCCATAAAAACCATTTTCTTTTCCAGTTTAATTCAGTCTAGTTTTCCCTTGACATAATTATTCTTAGCTCCACCTAATTTGCTCTCATTTTTCTGTTTTCTAATTGAAAATCCACTCAGTAAATCTATTGTGCAATATAAACTTATATTCCTCCCAAATTTCACCAAATATTTTATTTGGTTTCGAATGCCAAAACCATTTTTTTAAAATTTAAATTCCTAATTCAAATTTCACTCAAAATTTCCGATACAAATTTCTAAACTAAATTCTAAGGAAATTTTGTTGGTTCTTTGAGATTAAATCTCGTATTGCAACTCAATTCTTACCTAATTGCAATTAAAATTATGTTTAAATCTAGTTTAGAACACCAAATTTACACTCAAATTTTTTCTCAAAACCAAGTGAATTATCCTAATCAATTTCTAATCTAAATTTCCAAATCAATTTGTACTATTTAAATTCCATACAAAATGTAGCTAGCTTAATCCAGAAACATGTTCTTAATTTCTATTTCAAATTTCACTGAAAATGTTGAAAGGGGTCGTGGTTCGAATTGTAACTCAATTAAAATTGTATCTGTTTAATTTCAAACTGAAAATTTATGTTTTTTTTTTTGAATCCACTCAATATTTAGTCATGCTCTGGTTGGAATTTTTATTCAAAGATTGGAATTCAAACTCTATTTATAGTAAAGTTCTGCAGAAAACTACGATTAGCTTTTGATTCATATTAAACACAAGATGTTGTTCAAATCCAGTTTGTAATTCTAATTCAATTTTTAAATTTTTAAATACAATTTGAGTTCAAACTCAAGAATTTATTCAATTACATTTGGGAATTCAAATTCTCATTCAGATTTTTGCTCGAAATTCTGATTTTATATTCGACATGTTAAAATTCACAAACGTATGGTAAGTTGACAAACAAAATGTTGACTTTTCTCACGTAAATGGCACTCAATATTTTACTAAAACTGATGTTTCAATTCTGCACATACGTTAACGAATAAAAACAACAATCAGAAAATCTGCTTTTCTAGAAGAACCCCGGAACGTTAAATAATGTGCAACTTAGTGGAGTTTAGGCCAAAGTAAAACGTTCTTAACGTTTTCAATATAAAAAAAAAAATTTGTTGGCCTAAATTTAAAATTTGGCTTATAAAAAATTTTGCTGTATTACAATTTTCAGCTACGAAGTTCGAATTACGTTATTCTTGAAGAAAAATTAAAAATATTTCGAGTAAACCATAAAATATGTGGTAAAACGTAAAATAAGCGGAAATACGTAAAAATATGTGGAAACATAAAGGTCTCATTTGTTTTTATTTGTTTTAAAAAGAATAACTATCCAACAAATTTTTGGTTTGGATTTCCCAAAAAACATATTTTTTTACCTAAGAATCCTAAGCCTAGTGATGACAGTGATTATTCTGAAAAACCTTTGACGGGAAACTACCCTGTGTATTGAGGTAAAATTGAAGTAGAATAAACACATTTCTGTTTAAATAGCCTTGTTGGTTTGGGGCGCAATGGTAATGAAAATTCACAAGTTACACTGACGGCTGCACAATTCTCGTACATGCGCCGGTTTATATTTATAATTTTTAATTGAGCTACAATATTTGTTAACTAAAATCCACCACCACTTTTATTATAATTTGGAGAAAATTAATTAATTAATTTGAATTTATAGAACCAGATATTTTATTAGGCTTTTCTTGTTAATTGTTTTGATTTGTTTGTGTTTCAGTCGGATTTTTAGGAAAAAGTATTTTTGTATTGTTTGAGACGATGAACCAAAAAGATCTGAGATGAATTTTAAGTACGTCAACAGCGCACTGAAATAAAAGTAAAATTCAGCTAAAACATAATTTGATTATTAGATGTGAATAACCACAAAAGATGGTGGTGAAATTGTTTTGAGTGTTGTACTAAAGTGTCCAAGATATTTGCTTAGTACAAAGTAGTGAACTCTAGGTACAAATATATATGTGGGATATATTTAAGTACAGATTCGAACCCTAGAGTAAGTCAAAATACACTCTATAATTGTCACTACTAAGCTGAAAAAGGCTATTCAAATTCAATTATATTTTATAGTCGAAATGAGTTGCATTTCGAATAATTGTAGGGATAAACGAATTGGAATAATTAATTGCATGAGTGAATCACTACAGCCTTATGTATATTACACACTTTCAAACTTATAAAAAGAAATTGTGTAAACTACACAGTTTAATTTACTCGCCTAACTGTCAATATGTTGAAAATAGTCTATAAAAAAAATTGAGGTGTAGCCAACACACTACTTTCTTTTACGAACGGGGAATTTTGAAAAATTAATTATAAGCAAATTTCTTACAAATTTATTGTTTTGTAGTTTTTTCTGTAAACCTTATACTTCTAGAGATATTTGCAAAAAAAAATTCTGGTCAAGAAAGTGGTCACTTCGTTAGCCGGTTTGGACCAAAATTCCCTGGGACCTCCCAATTTATGGAAAAAGCTTAAATATGAAGCTTCATTTTGATTGGTTAAACCATCTGAGCGTAGAGAGGACACAGATAGACTGACAGACTAACAGACTGACAGATTGAGATACTGACAGAGTGATAGACTGACAGAATGACAGACTGACATACTGACAGACAGACACAATTTTGATAGACTGACAGACTGACAGACTGATAGACTGACAGACCGACCTACTGACAGATAGACACCATTTCAAAACGTACTTTTTTGGACTCATGGGACCTCAACACCGAAAAATCTCTAAAAAATCTCAAATTCAAGGAAGTAATAAAGAAAACCAAAATAAAAGAATAAATTTCTCAAAATTCGCCTAATAGGTTTCTCAAAATTCCCTGTTCGTAAAAGAAAGTAGTAGACACACCACATCTTAATTTTTTTTAAAAATTATTTTTCTTATTTTTTCTTTCCTTTTTTTCTTTTTTTTTTTTTGGGTGGAAACATTTTGTCTTCATAAGTTTTCCTGTAAACCTTTATTTTTTTAAGATATTTGCAAAATCAATTTTCTGGCCCAAGCTAGTGGCCACTTCCGTTTGGCCGATTTAGAGTAAAATTCACTGGGATCTCCCAGGTGCCAATAATACAGTACTTGAGAAAATATTCAGTTGAATTGCAAAAATTAAATTAAATACAACTCACTAGGTTTTCGGGCCATATTTGACCATGCTATTCCCATCACAAAATTCTGAAAAGTTCCACAGTACTCACAATTGATAGGCTTAATAAAAAATCATCGGGAGATCGGTGCCAACAATACAGTACTTTTACTTTATTAATTTTTTGTTTAATGTTAATTAATTCATGTAATGTTTTTCTTAACATGAGAAGCATATTAGAATTTACGAACGGTAATTCAACGAAACCAACTAATAGACAGAATTCTATTTATTTAATTATATGATTTTTATTTGTTTAAATATGTTCCGAAGAAAGAAGAAAAATTGTAAGAGAGTTCATCGTATTAGTTATGATTCGCTAGTACTTAACGCACAGCGCATTCTGTATATATATAGAATGTAAATTGTGGTATAATCAGTCCAGTCGCCGCTGCCTGATGAGAAGATTGATTTTTTCATAATCATAAGCTCATCAGTTCGAGACTGGATTGAATTCTCTTACAATCTTCGGAACATATTAAAAATCATATAATACAGTACTTGAGAAAATATTCAGTTGAATTGCAAAATTTAAATTAAATACGACTCACAAGGCTCTCCGGCCATATTTGATCATGCTATCCCCATCACAAAATTCTGAAAAAGTTCCAGAGTACTCACAATTGATAGGCCTAATAAAAAGTTATCGGGAGGTTTGTGCCAACAATACAGTACTTCAGAAAATATTCAGTTGAATTGCAAAAATGTACAAAGTTCTCCTTAGTTATTCTAATATGTTTCCTAGCCCATGATAGTTTTATTTTTGGGCTGAGAATCTTCCGTGACAAGTTTTGCTATCATGATAGCAATTTTTTTGGGCTGACATTACAAGTTGTTTTATCATTATTTGCATTTTTTCATATATAAATTCAAATAGGAAGCGGTGAAATAAAATAACTTGAGATGGATTTTATGGTGCCATAATATCGAATATTCTGTAAAATATTTTTGCCTATTCGTAGTTTTCATATTCATCGTTTTTCAACTCAACAAATAGTTGAGAAAGAAATTTACTATAGAAATCTATCGTGACATTACATGGTATAACATTACGTTAACTATCATCATTTTTTGGGATAGAATTTTGGGCCAACTTCACAAAGGTGTTTCCTTGTAGGTCCGCCGGTTTTAGATGGTAGTACCAGAATATCGATATAGATCCTTTCGATTTTACAAACAATGCTTTCATCACCGATCGTACACATGTAAATAAATTTTAATTAATTTTACCCTTGAATTACATACACTTTATCAACTTTCTGCAATATATAACCTCAACATTGATCATACAAATCCACTCTGACCTCACCACTATAGTATAATCAATGACTATACACAATTTATAAACAAATAGTATTGCTATATAACAAAACCATCCAAAAGCACTTACATTTGTATTTACTTATTTATATCTTAATGTTTGTTTTTCTTTTTCATTTCAGTCATCCATCATATTCATCATAAATAATAATTTTTATATTTATTAAACTTTTTGAAGTTTATTTATTTATTTATCTTTTTTTTTTAATTGCACCCATTGATAATTATATTGCAATTAAAATGAAATGTTAATAACAAGAAGAAACCAAACAAAAAAAATCATTTCCGAATTTTATTTATTTTTATTGTACATAGAGAAAGTATTTTGTAATTGTATATAAAGAAAACAATAAGTTAATTATAGATACAAATAAAAAAAAAAAAAAATATAAAATCGATAAATAAATTAAAATTTGGTATAGATCAATAATTATAAAAATTAATTAATTTTGTGATAAAAATACTAATACAAAAAAAAAAGGATACCAAGATGATGATGTCACTGTATCGCACGATTAAGGGGACGAAACGGCGTCGTGAGAGAAGGTAATTTATTTAATTATTTTATAACTGTAAAATTATACTCAAATTATAATATGTAGATCAAAACTATTTAATTATATTAATTAAATCGAGCCGCTGCACCAATAAATTTTTTTATATTAGACAGCACATGTCAATATATAGGCAGGCACTCCACACATTACATTTCATTAATCAAATTCTTTTATTAATGTTTCATTTATTATTATAATAAATGCACATTTATTTGTCTTAATTTAATTTAAATTTAATCTAATTTTTTTTTTTTTTTGCTTCATTTTATTAAGAAAATGGTAATCCATAACAAGTAATTTTAATAAAAACAATCTTTCAAAAAACCTTGAAGAAAACTAAAAGTATATTCAATCTTATGTTACGAACCCATTAAGTGAGAGTTTGATCACGCATATTTTCAATTATAGAATACATTTATAAACATTATAGACTGTATAGCATAGCGATGGTGAACCTAAGGCAAATGTGCCATCTGTTATAATAGTCCAGGCAAGGAAGGAAAAATAGCGGAAATAATTCATGTAGAAGCCAAAATTGGTACAGTTGTAGGGGAAGGTGTCCTTAACAACATACTAAATGTACTGAGGGGTGGGGGTGAAGCTAAGGGTGGGGGGGAGGTGTCTCGAAAGATCCTTTTTTTCAATTTTTCGTTAATAACTCAAAAACCACTGCTTCTATCAAAAAATAATCTACATAAAATTCTCTACAATAAAGATTCTCTACACTTTTTTGATAGGATCAAAGCTTAAGGAAATATGGAGGGGGTAAATAGAAAATTTAAAAAATAACAGTTTATATTGTTAAAAATGAAATAATTACAGCTTAAGGATATATATTGAACATTAAATTTCGTCGAAATCTAAATTTTCATCATCATCGAAGATATTTTCGACGGGGCTCCGTTAGTACATGAGTCGATGCAGCCGCAGGTACTGAAGCAGGCAATCCATGCTTTGCGGTAACCGCAGCGCACCCCACACCCGTGCATTGGCAAAATATCATGTTCAAAACGGAGTCGGGTGCCACAGGGTCGTTCGTTTTAACTGCGTAAAGGATCCCACCTTCTCCCTTCACCCAACCCGATTGGATGGGTGGTAGCGGGTTGCCGAGCCACTGTTGTACCTATAAGAAAGTAATTATACCAACGTAAGTATTCATCACAAACTAATATTTGTAAGGTAACGAATAAACTATATGTAAATGAATTTACCTGTAGATATACTCTGAGAGAGTGTTGCTTTGAAGCTCCTCTGGTGGGAGGAAGAGTGGCCATGTCTGATTTGAGCTTCGTTGACGCCTTCAAAAACGCCGAGTACCTATGTTTGTTCAGGTTGTCCTGATGAACAGGCACTTTGTATACAGCCAAAAAAAGCTTCTCGCCAGCCTGTTCAATATCCTCAGGTGATGCTGACACATTCCCACGGCCTGGCTTCATGAAGTACATATTGATAGATGGTGGTGCCAATCCCATGAGGAGAATTATCAAGTCTACATCCTCCGCAACTATTGCTACAGTTGGATGTACAGCAGCTTTATCCAACCCACACCTCACAATAGTGATGTCAGCATCCCCTGTAGCAACAGCTGTTTCTATCCCGGCTGCTGTCATTTTCTCACTGAGCAAGTGAATCAGCTTTGTTTTGTTTCTTTCATTAGCAAGAAAATGCTCTTGTTGAACTGTGATAGTCGTGCTTTCATGAAAGTTGATGTTAACAGAAGATTTTGTGAGCGCTCTTCGCTTCTGCTCTGCTCGTTTGGTGCTGTTGTCATCACCATATCCATCAAAAACCACCGAACAATTTTTACCTTAATGTTTATGTACGTAGGCAATGTACTGATGGCAAATTGATAATATGTTGGAAGACTGTTTCCATTTCATGGAAACTAATTTTTTCCCTTTCCGCATTTCGCCCTCGCTGAACAGGGCCAGGGGGTATGTAGTTAATTCATATATCAAAAGCTCTTCTACATCTTTATCGTCCTTTTTTGATATGACAATTCTTTGGAAAATTGTCAGAGGGTTAATTGTAACTTTACCACCATTGATTTTAATGGTGCTGTGCTGCTCATACTGGCTAGTGACAAGACCACATTCTTTTTAGATTTCTTCATATCACCAAATTTACTGCCGATAAAACTTTGCATAGTTTTAGTTCCAATATCCAGGGCTTGGTGGCAGTTTATTTTGGAATTTCCCACGATACCTGCTGACAGTGACATCAGTGAATCCAACTTTGGAAAATGGGGATGATCATTGAACCATTCGTGTATTTTACCTCGATCTCGTAAATCTCTCGTTTGCCGTGATACCCGGAGTTAAACGTGCTGCTCTCCAGTTGCAAAGACCACTTCATCAAATTCCTCCAATGACGAACATATGGCGGTGCCTCCCGCTGATCCACAAACCCACTTGGCGAGTACAGAATCAGTAATTCCTCTTCCTCGCGTTAAGCCACCTGAACTTTTAATGGAGCGCATAAGAGTTTTTTCTATGACCATATCCGACCAATTACCTGCCCAAGGTAGGTGCCCAAGGACATCAGGGTGTGAAACCCACCAAGTCTCACAACAATGTTCCCAAACGCGATTTCTCTAGCCTTTAGGTATAAGGGCTGGTCGCATACTGTAACGCTGTATATACTGTTCTGTACTCGTTAGGTGGTGCATTGATGAATGGAAGAAAGGTTACCGAAGTTTTCTCTATGTTAATGACTTTACTCACCAATTGCATGAAACCCTTCCATTCTGGAATGGTTGGCACCTCTGCAGTGGGGTCCACCTCCTGGAGCCACTTACCACTCATCCACAGGAAATCTTGAACAGTGGGTGTGAATATGTCACAGAGGGTGGGCATCAACACGCTCAAGTCTTCGATAGTAATTTGCTGCAATGCGTTGGTTCCTCTTCCCTCAAGGGCTTGCAGCTCCAGAACTCCCAGCTGGCCCAGTTCTTCCTGGGGGGGGGGCAGATTTCAATCTTTTCACTTTCGTGGATGTAAGGAAAGCGTGGGTTGGTGTAACACATTTGATTCCTCCCATGCTGTGGAAGGTATTCCAGCCATCGAGAGTGGATACATTGAAGTCTGTAAAGATGTACCGACAAAATGTGTCACTTGGGATAGGCTCTTGCAAGTGGTGGATGGTGGAGAGCTCCAGCTGCTGAGCGTCGTAGTAAGAGGCACTCAATTCCAACTTCGATAGTAGGGACACCAAGTTCTTTGATCCGAATTTTCTGTATACGAACAGAGCGATGCTGGTCAGAATTGGGTATATGAAACATCGAGGGCGAACAGCAGCAATAAGAGCATGAGCAATAGCTGTCATCTTTTTCCCCACTGCCTCTTTCAACCTTTTTTTCCTTGCAATGCAGTCCATGAAGACTCTAAGAGATTTATGTATTAATTGTTCAGCTTCACTGCAGAAGCTAGATGAAGGGGGATAGACACTGTTGTCGTAAGCCATGGATTCAATGTCTTCCAGCAGCTTTTTGTACAATCCTCTCACGTTCTCTTTGTTCATTTTTACACCTTGAAGTGTACCATGAGTCGCTCAAGATTTTATCACTAAAACTACGAAAGGAGACGACAGTTTGTCTGGTGCGAATAGTACTGAAAAAAATTTGGTCCCCATATTTTTCCCTCATTCTTTCCTTAATGGTCTTCACATGTGGTGGTCCCTCTGCAATAACCTGTTCCAACAACTCGTCAACATTTCACAAACAGTAATCTAATTTATCAACACTATTGGGGATTGGAAACCTGCAAAATGCGATACCTATCAGAAATAACGTAAACCCTACGCTCTGTATGAAATGGCATTTATCTTCATATAAAACATATGGAGAGTGAAACTATCGGAATTAAATTAAACCCTACGCTCTGCACGCAAAATCATGACAGTCCAATCGTCAATTGAAGAAATTTATTTTAATAGTTTTTATTGACGTGACCCGGACTGGGAAAAAGAACAACATTTTGATGTATTTTAATACATAAAATAGGCTCCTTTTGAGCCAATACAGGCATTCCAACGGTTAATCCATTTTTCCATTCACATCTTATAGGCCTCGGCCGGAATGGCCTTTAGTTCCTTCAGCGAATTCCTTTTTATGGCTTCAATCGACTCATGCTGCGTTCCCAGGAGCGGATATTTGAGTTTCGGAAACAGAAAAAAGTCACAGGGAGCCAAATCTGGCGAGTTGGCCAAAAATTTAGTCACAATCAGGTTGGAATGTGACGGCGCATTATCTTGGTGAAAAATCCATGAATTGTTTTCCCGCACAAATCCGGCCGCTTACGACGAATTGCTTGCTTCACGTAGACGCATCAAAACGGCTAAGTAGTATGCTTTATTGACCGTTTGACCCTCTGGAACGAATTCATAGTGCGTACACGACGGTTATCGAAGAAAACGATGAGCATTACCTTGCTTTTCGACCGATTTTAACCTGGTTTTTTCACTGGCAGTTTCGACGTCATATTCATAAACCCACGTCTCATCACCAGTAATAATTCGTTTAATGAATGTACTGTCATCAGCTACGTTGGCAAGCATCTCTTTTGCGACCTCTACTTGACGTTCATTTTGCAAAACATTTAGGTAATTGGCACTAGTCGAGCGGCAACGCGTTTCATACCTAAAACATCAACCAAAATGTATTGAGTCGATCCATAATAGATGTTGAGAGCCTCTGATACGAGCACAATTTTCTTCACTTTTTCGATGTTATCGTCGTTAACAGAGGTGGATGAACAACTCGCATGAGGCAAGTTTTCTTCGACCTCACGACCCTCATTGAATGCTTTATGCCACTCAAATACTTGCGTTCTCGATAGTGTAGACTCCCTAAAACACTTCTGCAACATTTTCAATGATTCCGTAGCCGTAATTCCATTGGAAACACAAAATTTCAAGCAAACTCGTTGTTCAATTTTTTTTTTTTAGATAGTAAAAATCGCCAGACAAGCTTTTCGCGTCGTAAACAAATGGGTGCCAAACTCACTTTAATGGATGTATTCTGCTCAAACGTCACTCGTATGGCAAAAAAGGTTGTACCAACCTATAAAAAAAATGTTTACCGAGTCTGTTTACGCGCGCGGTTTAAATGGACCAGTCCGGGTCAAATTTGATCAGATTATTTTAAAATTGTTTGCCCAATAGTCCTCAACCAGTAGTGTATTATCCGTTTAGACAAATGGAAAGATTTATTAAATGACAATAATTTTTGTCTTTTAAACTCCGACGATACTTTTTCCTAAGCTAAAATTGATTATTCTAGTAATTCAATCAATTTTTGATTTTGTAATTTATGCCCGTATGTATGAACGAGTTTAACGATTTTCACAGATTGACCTTTAAAAGCAACAGTTATTTGGAAACCATTCCAAATGTAAAAACAATATTTTAGCATCGAGTTTGCTACCGTAGTACATTTTAGAACTAAAAAAAAAATAACAACACAAATTAATATTTTTTCAAAATTAATATTTTTATTTTAGAACATTTAAATTAATTTAAATTCATATGTTCGTGTTGCTGTTTCCAACCTACAGGGCATGGTTACACATTTAGAAGAGTAGACCATTTGAAACCGCCATATTTTATAAAGCGGAAATAAGGGTAAACTACATTTTGGATTGAGTCTTGGCTCAGAAAACCTTACTATGTACCTTATTAAGGTTCGAGCCTTGGGTTCAAAAAAACACTTATTTTGGTTTGTATATTAACTAAAAAAAAATTGGAAATATTAGTATTGTTACTTTTTCGCCTTGTCAAGCAAGGTTCGTGTCACTGGATTGTAAATAATACAAAATCAATTCAATTTATCAGCAACGAATATATTTAGTAACGATAATTCACAAAACCTACAACACTTTTAAATCATTTTTTAATTCCTTTTTAATATTTAGACTATCGCTTACCAAATACCAATCATCTAATTCGACTTCGTTCGCCTTTTTATACACACAAACCAAACTTCGCGAAAGTTCATGACTTTTCCAGTTAGAATAGTGTAGAAACATTTAGAACTGTGTTATCATGGAAAATTCCATTTTAGTACAGTAAACGATTGAGATATTAGTTTAACTTATTCTATCACACACTAGGTGTCACCGTCACAAAATGCGTATTGTAACGGTGACACCTAGTGTGTAATAGAATGAGTTAAAATTAATAGCTCAATGTTTAACTGTACTAAAATGGAATTCTCCATGATAAAATTGTTCTAAATGTTTCTACGCTATTCTAACTGGAAAAGTCATGAGCTTTCTAGAAGTTTTGTTTGTGTATATAAAAAGGCGAACGAAGTCGAATTGGATTAGTAGCATTTGGTAGGCGACAGTGTGAAGATTAAAAAGGAATTAAAAAGTGATTTAAAAAGTGTTTTAGTGGAAATATAAAGTAAAATTTGAGAATAATTTATATGTGGAAAGCGTATAGTAAAATTTGAGAATAATTTATATAAAGTGATTTTGTGAATTTTTATTAATAAACTGTGTTGTAATAATTTTTGTGCTAAATAAATAAATTCGTTGGAGATAAATTAAATTGATTTTGTATTATTCACAATCCACTGATACGAACCTTAATTGAGAAGGCAAAAACGTAACAATATAATGGAAGCCCGGAAATTTTAACAAAAATCAGTGAAACTTGAAAAAGTTAAAAACAACGTCATTTACCATTTATCTCATATTTCACTCAACCCAGAAGATTCCCCTAGATTAAAGAATAATTTCCCCGACTATTGGTACGCCTACGCAGCCTAAGAATCAATTTCAGACAACGCCTATATGTGGATGTAAGTCTATACAATTAAATATTCAAACGTGAATGTACATCATCACACGGTACACTTTAATATCCGAACATATTCCCTTCAATTAAAAAAACCACGCCAAAATCAACATTTCCACCACTGATATGAAAATATTGCGAATGCCCCAAATATTTATGGTACTGTATGCATGAAAAGGAGGAATTTACAGCTATTTTATGGTTATTTTATTTTCCGAGAAAATAAACAACCAAGTTACCTTCCGATTTTCTTTATTCTAGTACTTGATCTAAGAATCATTTTAATAGCTGTCACCATTATCATTTAACAAATAACCAAGATAACCATGATGATAACCACCACCATCATCACTATTTTCATCACCAAGAAAATCATCATCGTCATCAACAAGACTATAACCATCGTTAATCCCCATTATTTCCATCTTAATTGGTTAAAATCATTTGAGAATCCTACTTCCATCGTACCTGTCGAATTTCATCAAAATCGTGTAAGAAATAGCCAAATTATAGGATAATTGGCCATATTTCAAAAATCTATCCAAAAATCATTTAACAATCCCATTAACAAAATTTATAAGCCCACAAATCCTGAATTAAATTTTTTCTTTATTAATTCAAATTTGGCGATTGGGTGAATAAATAAAAAATGGGATTGCAGATTTGTGGGCTTATAAATCCCGATTTTTACCTTAATAAAATTCGAAAATATCTTGACATTGGTAGGCATATGTTTGGTAAATGTTTCTTATTTCTATCTCTCCCTCTCGTCGTGTCAGAAGCTTACGGTCAAGAAAATTCTTAAGTAGCATATAGTATAGGGTTTAATGTCTGTTTAATTTAAGCATCGTTCATACATATGGACATTAATTTCTAAATGTCTTAAACTGGTTGTTACACTGCCCTGGTTGCGTAACCATCATTGTCCGTTATATATCAAATCCGAATCTTCGTTTGTTTTATTTCATTGTATTGTGAGTTTGCTGTACATATGGGAGAGTATGTTGTGTCCTTGTGTCGTTTGGTGAAAGAGATGATAATTGTCGTGCTATTGTTGTATGTACATAAGTAATGTAATTCTGCAATGTTCATTTGAGAGGGCATTTTTGGTTTTTCTTTATTAGGATGTCTGTGTGGGTGGGTAATGTACACGTGGCTGTTGGTTCACGACTCATGAGCGAAGTTTGGTTGATTTTTTTTACTATGCGACGATTGGAAAAAGATAAATAAAAAAAGCTTTTTGTAAGACAGTCAAGTGGGGTGATTGGAAGAAAGCGGTCGATGCTGCTTTTTTTGCAACTTTTTTTGTTTTCGTTTTATTGGAAAACATATGTACATATCCGAGACGGATACAAATAGTTTTGTGAATTTTTTTTTCTCGTTGCCATTTTGTTTATTAGCAATGAATAAAATAATATAAAAAAAAACAAAAAAACTCAAGTGATTGTGGTGGTATAGTTTTGTTATCTCCTTTTGGGAATAAACAGTGCATACCAAAAATGCTTTTTTTTTTGTGGTTTGGGATAGCGGTTCGAAACCGTCCCGTTTATAGTGAAGTGACCATTTTTCTTGCTTTGTTGTTTGAACCAGAAAAAAAACAAATCTCTTGTTTTGTTGTTGGGAATAGCGGTCTGATACTATCCCGGCTATTGTAGTGCGGGTTTTTTACATAAAATCATTAAACACAAATGTAAGAGAAGAATTTGAACCTGCAATTGTGGAACTGCATCGGATGGCGAGAAGGCAGGAAAGACTGGACGGGTCTGGAAAAGGTACTGTGTTTTTAGAAAAAAAAAAAATAACGGAATACAATCGAAAAATTAGTTTTTATATTGTATAATTCAGACAAATTATTTTATTTTTCTTTATGATTAATTAACGTAATTTTGGGAGGTTTATTTGATTCAAATTTTAGCGTGAGCCTAACTCGACTTCCACGGGATTTTTTTCTTTTTGCTCTCCGTTTTTTATTTTTGATTTCAAAACCTCTTAACTCGGGCCTACCAAAATATTTTGTTTTGGAG
Organism: Tipula vernalis; assembly: GCA_958295665.1. Lineage (NCBI taxonomy): Eukaryota > Metazoa > Arthropoda > Insecta > Diptera > Tipulidae > Tipula > Tipula vernalis. Next base: position 96,426,371 of record OY282560.1, read on the forward strand.
TAAACTTAAAAATGAGACAAACGGAAATACCGTATTTCATTTTAATATATCGATGGTTCAAAGGTAAAAGTCACTAACTGACATAAATGCAAGTTGGACAAAATGGCATTTTGATTTTTGAGTTTTGTTATCCCGATTTATTTCATTAAGTGAGGATAATATTTATGTATAACATACGCATTGTGTAAGTGATAATGCCTGTAATAGTTTTTAGGAGAGTATAAAGAAACAAAACTTAAATTATTATAAAAAAAAGGTAAAAACAACAATTAGTGAGTTTTACTTGAAATTTTTATATTCATATTTTTACAATTAGTGACTATTCTAAATATAATTTGGTAAAAAATAAGGGAAAAAAATAAACATGCAACAAAATTGTGTTATTGCACAATTATTCATTATTGTTTTTTCATTGAAAAAATTTAATTTTAATATGCGTCCAATGAATCAAGTTCAGTAAAATCAACAACATTTTTTTTCGATGGTAGATTTTCATACCATGGTCGTAGCTCATTTGGGATTACACCAGATTGACAAACTCTGATGAGATCTTGTTTTTTCTGATCACTTATTGGTAGCAATGCATTATAAGCTTAAGGGTTTCACCTTTACATTTCGCTTTCGAATTTTTGGTTTTAAATAATTAATGTCAATTTTGATGTAATTGGAAGTGTGGTCATATCTATAAAATATAATGTTCGGATCATTTTTCTGGTATTTAATACATTTCATTTTTAACCAATATGCTACATTGCCATTTTCGTCAATATTTCTGTTTTTTATAAGGTTCAAACTCAATTCTTTTAAATTATAGAATTCGTTAAATTTCATTTCTTGTACTACATAAGCATCGTTTGTTTTATTCTTGCCTCTTTTCGATCTTGCCTGAATAAATATGTCACTCCAACCTTTCATCATAAATACAAAGGAAGGAATTTATGTTCTATAGTAGATAAATGCGTATTTCGGACAGCGTAAAGCAAAATGGCTGCAACGTGTTGGTTACGATTTTGTCCTCCACAAGTATCTGAATACAAGGTCAACTCAGTTATAGATGCAGGTAATGAAGTAATGTAATTGAATAAAATGGAACCGATTTCAGAACTACCACGCTTTCCATTTAACTCATTCCAAAAATAACAAAACTTCTTCATAAAGTGTTAGATTAAAAACATTAATCTTCCTGCTATAATACATTTGTGACGCTTCTGTGGATGGTATTTGTTAAACGCTCTGTAAATCGAATGTGGCAGCCTGGAAAGAAGAATCTGTACGTGCACGTTCTTTTCCATTATTTTTAGCTTCCATGCAATCATTTTTTTCGTTTGATTTGTAGTTCATATTCATCTTTTAGTTCTAGTTTTTTGTTTGTATTAGCTAGTTTGTATTTTGTGCATGTGCTGCATTGAACCTTCTTCCGGCTTATAGAATAAAATATTAAAATTCATGTAAAAAATCTTACGATATGTTGCTGCTGATACCGAGAGCTCATTCTTTCCTTACAAAATTCACAGTACATTTCATACATTTTAAAAATGGAAAGGGTACTGTCCAAATATTTCCTATTACTGGTTTTTCTGACATAATGCGCAGGTGTAATTCCCTCAAAACTGTCACTAGAATTTTTTTTCGAAAACACCGAGTTAATTGGTCCATTAGATATGCACAAGGTTTTTTGAAAAAAACTTGAACACACTCTGATGCGATTACCTAGAGCATTAGCAAAGTAATAGGATCTGGAATGCAATCGCAAAGAATTTCCTGTTGTACGCTTTGGTTTTACGGACACCACATTTTTCAAAATAAAGACCTTTTGCCTGCAATAGCTGCTAAGGCCCCAATAAAATTTGCAAATATCGATTCTCTCTCCCTGTGAGATATTTTCCTTGCAGCGAAATTTGCACTTTGAACAGTCTACAGTTTTGGGCAATTTAGCATCTCTTAAACTTGTTTTTGTTACATAAGGTAAGCACTGTGCACGTTTAGCTTTAGCGACATTTGGTTTCCATGTAGCAGGATTTTGGGTACGTTTGCGATTTTTTTTGTTTAATTCATCCTCTTTAGCAGTATCGGTTCGTTCATTAGTGTCATAAAAGTCAGATTCGCTTGTGCAAAACGGAGTATTTTCACAGTTCTCCGAATTCATTAAGGATGCCTAAAAGAATATGAAGTAATTGTCGTTACATGTGCTGGCCATATTAAAAGTATCATGTTAAAAGCTTATGATTTACATGCAACTAAACTGCAATTTACGTGCTACTGTACTAAAATAAATAACTTACATTCTCAAGTAATTGATCAGAATTTCCTTTATAATGATGCATTTCCAAGGCCAAAGAATAATCGGATGAAATTTTGTATTCGAACGTTAAATCATTAAAAGAATCATTAGAAAATCCCATACTTTCATCTGTAAGTATTTCGGGTATCTTAGATGGTTCCTGAAATGCAAAAAATTCAAATAACTAGTAAGCACTTTAATAAGTTAATAATAATTTTATTGAATAAATTAAATTAAATAATACTCTCAGGTTTTGGTTCTTCATTTCTAATATTTTTATTTATTTTTGATGCGGCTTTGGCCATTTCTACTAATTGTTTACCACGACTTAAATACATTTTCACTTAAAAATTTCAAATTAAATTATATAAAATAATTATCTTGCTTAATATAAAATGTACACTTTTTAAATGATTAATAAAATGATAATAAACATTGAATGTGATTTTGATGTTCAAAATCTTTCAACTGTTTCTATTGGTACTTAGCAACGAAAATATGTACACTTTGCTGAAACTTTTTTAAACTTTAAACTTTCTAGTTTAAATAAAATGCCATACAAAATACTTCGCGATGATAAATAAATTAACATTTTACCATAGTAATGACTTTTACCTGTAATAAATAACACAATATTGGAATAATATTATATTCTGGAAAAACTCACTAAATGTTATAATGACTTTTACCTTTTGAATTTAAAGAAATATATTATTTAGTGAGTTTTTCTTCACTAAAATCTAAGTATAATGAAGGAAATATAGACAAATAATTTCACAAGACTAAAGTTTAGTAAATCATAAAGTCATACATGTACTTATATCATTTTCGACGAAAATGCAGTTAGTGACTTTTACCTTTGAACCATCGATATAATATTACAATACCGTGCGATTTTTACATTGCTAGTGTATGGTTGTCATGGAAACTTCGGAAAAGGTATAAATAAATATTTTTGACATATTTTTAATAAAATACTTGGTATTTCTGTAGACTGTAGACTATGAATACTAGATTTTCGAAATTTTAATTTTTCAATTTAACATCTACTCAGTTTCATATTGTTATTCTTGAGTAATGCTGATTATTATATTATCACATTTGTATGTTTCACCACAATTCGTATACTACAGGGTGGTACTAAAAGGAAATTTCATCTCACGATAAAAATAAAGTGAGAGAAATGTTCAGCGAGCTGCTGGGGTGGTAATATCTAAATATTTAAATAAAACTTTCCCACGTCATCGGCCGGCAAACAACTGTAATCAGATACATCGAAGACATAATTCAGTTCACATACATATTTCGTTATTGTTCCATAATCTTAAAGTATTTGAAGCATTCTCCAAGAGGACTATCATCTTTTATAGACTTTGGAAGCTGAACCACTTAAAAATTTCAATACATTTTGCTCCTTTATCTATCAGAGTTTAGGATCACATGTTCTTATTACTGGCCGTTGTTCTTTCTCATGTGTATTGATTACAATAGTTACAGTAAAATTTGCATCCACTTTTGTTATACTTCCTGTTGACTTCCTTTCTTTTTCTTACTAGTTTTACAAGGGATTTTCTTATCCATCATACTGTCATTATTTTGTGTTTGATATTATCTTCGTTCTCACCATGAGGAAGTAATCCTCGATGGTGAGATCCTGATAACAGCCTGCTTATGATTTGCTTTAGTTCAACCATGGGTTTTATTCAAGCATGGGTTCAAGTCTGAAATCCCCGGCTACCAGACCGCACCAGACCTCTGATTCCATGTTCTATTAACGAAATCTTTGATTTCGTTACATATGTAGTTACGAGTATAATAAAATGTAATAGATTATTTGAAATAAGGTTATGTTACTTAAAAAAAATTTCAATCATAATATGTTGCATATCTGAGTGACATATTGGAGTGTTTTTGTATATTTCTGAAACAAATATTTCAATGGTTGTCAAGAAAAACAAAGCGTGAATATCATCGATATTATCTCGCTGTTTTGAATGTTCGACATCTGAACTTTAGTATCGATAGGTTTGCACATTTATTGTTGGATACTTCAGTTGGAATATTATCTTTGCAATGACTTTGAATATTATCTTTGCAAAAACCTCTTTCTTAAATAGTCGTAGATACCTATCCCAAAAGAGTTTAGTTATTATAAATTGATTCAAGTAGTGCGACAGAGTGATTTAAAATTTTCGACCATATTAACAAAGCTTAGTAATGGACAAAAGTTTTCCATTGAAATTCAGATGTGGACACGGACAATGAACGTAGAATAGCAAATATCATTGTGGAACATGTAGTCGAAGATACAATAAGCGAATACTCAAAGAATAGCGATTTGTTTACTGCAAAGGACCACCTTCATAGGTTTAGTATGGTAGAGACTAGAGATTACAATTTCCCGAGATATTTTATTTTTCGAGAAACCGAGAAATTTGTTTCCCGGCGAATTTCCTTTCTCGAGAATTTGACAGTTTTCAAATATTTTCTCGAGTATCTCGGAAATTGTCGAGAATTTTTCTAATTTTTAATGAGTCCATTCATTTTATCATTGATTTTTAGCCCAAAAAATTATTGCACTAAAGCCGGGTGATGAAGAAGGCGAGCCCTTTACTCTCTATGGTATATAAGCTTAGTGGAAAATCAGCAACTATAAGCGATGTTGTTTATGAGACAAATAACGGTGCACTTTCATGAATAATTTTAAGTATATCGGTCAAATTTACATAAATCAACATACATTTAAAAGAAAACATTTCTTAATCCAATGATGTCAGATTATGATTTAATATAATTTTTATTTATTTAGATGTTGGTTCTTATCGTTCCGTATAATTAACGGGCAACATATTTTATTATTATATGTAGCCCGTTAATTATACGGAACCATACCGAATTGCAAAAAACCGTATTATTATTTTACGTTCAGGGGTCGTTACATGAAATCTGGACGTTAATGTCTGACGTTAATTATAAAATCCGTATTATAAACACCACATGGTCATTTTGTTAAGTAAACTTTGGCAAATTTGCCTTGGAAGGCTGTTAAAGGACTGGTTTGAAATTTTACGTTGTGGAGAGCTAAGGAAAATTCGTTTGAATGAAAAGCCCATATAAAATTAAAAAATTTGTATAAATTCAACCTTTAAAATGTCATATCTGTAAAGTATTTCAATTAGTGTGCGTTACCAACAATTATCCCTAGAAAAATTATCAGGGCAAGTTTCATGTGGGGAGTTCGGAAAAATTCGTTTGAATGAAAAGCCCATATAAAATTTAAAAATTTGTCATGTCTGAAAAGTATTTCAATTTGTGTGCGTTAAAATTGGAATTTAAAAATTGTTTAAATTCAATTCATTTTGGTGTCTAGCCAAAAATTATCCATAGAAAATTATCAGAAAAAAAACACTGAAAATAAAAAACAAAAAAAAAAAATGTGGCTCCAAAATTTTCATGACACTATAAAGGTTGAATTTATAAACATTTTTTAATTTTATATGGGCTTTTCATACAAACGAAATTTCCCGGGCTCCCTACATGGAACTTGCCCTGATACTTCTAGGGATAATTGTTGGCTAGGCACACTAATTGAAATACTTTCCAGACATGACACTTTAAAGGTTGAATTCATACGAATTTTGTAATTTTATATTTAGCTTTTCTGATCAAACTTAAAGTATAATTCTCATGGTAAACAGTGTCAAACCAAAATGAGCCTTTATTCAGCTGTAAAATCACTTCATGAAAATACCAGTTTCTAGGTTGTTTTGTTAATTTTTCATTTCATTTAAAATATGTTTCGGCTGGTATCTTTCGGCTGATATAGCCAAGACACTATCTGCATTACCGACATTTTATATCTTTCTGCTGAAAACTTTCGGCTAACTTTAATAGTATCGGTTGAACTGGGGCTCTTTCCTTAAAGAAATGTTAAAACTTCAAGTTCAAACACAATGATAACCATTCCGTTCCACTCGGTTGTTTCGTCGCAATTTACTTTATAATTTTAAATGAAAGTCGACAACTTCAATATTAAGAACGAAGGGGAATAAAACGAATGCCACATAAAGTGACCGGAATGGAACGGAAACGGATGTCATTGTGTTTGGATCTTTACTGAATATTTAAGTCACAATAGGCGTAAAAACGATCTAGGATTTCAGATTAGTAGGGTTAGGATTTAATATGTATCTAAAATATGTAACTAAAATTGCCAAATATGTGGTAAAAATATGTGATGAAAATTAAAAATGTGCAACCAAATTTTGAAAAGAAAGTCAAAACTGGAATTTATCCTAAGAGGATTTCAATTCGCTCATTTAATAAAAAATATCTAAGATTTGGGCTGTAAAGTTGGACATACTAACTCCCCTGTAATATAAAGTGAGGGAGAGGTACTTAGTCTAAAAATGATTTTACATCACCAAACTCTTAAAACCGCTGTTTGATCTGTTTAAACTTCGAAGAATTCCTTTACCTAAATTTTCCAAATTTTCGACTAATCAGTTAAATATCTTCACAACTCCTTGAAGCCCCAGCATAATTCAAAGTTGCATTAAAACATAGCCTGTTCAAATCTGACGTGTCTGACGACTTTATACGTATTTAAGCGATAAAATAAATTAATAGGCGATTTCTCTTGGCCTGAACTGTTACCAGGCGAGTGTAAGATTGCATTACTGTGTGTTACATTTAAAATGTTCTAGACTACCCGTCATTTTTATAGTATATTCATATTTTAAAGCCAATTTGATCTACCGGGGCTCATTTGTCGACAGGACAAGCCCAAAGAAATTGCCTATTAATTTATTTTCGTCGCTAAAATACGTCTACAGTCACGTTACAAAAAAATTCAACGGTTTACTACATTTTAAACTATGTTTTAGTGTAACTTTGAACAATCTTAAGAACAAAAATACTATCTCTTCACAAATTTTCAGCCATTAAAAACTCTTTGAATAAAACGTTCACCAGCCCTTCTACTAATAGGTCTATATGAATAGAAACAACAATCAGAATATTTGGTTTTTTAGAAGAAATTCTTGGTTTAGGCAAAAGAAAAACTTGGTTTAGCTTGTAAAAATATTGTTTGGCTTAAATGTCTTTACTTCATCAAATTTTAGGCTAAGTAAGTCAAATTAAAAAGTCTAAATCGAATAAATATCTAACAAATTATGGATTTGGATGCAGGATTTATCTTTGTTGCCGAATTCATTTATTTTGGAAATTGCAACATATTGTCATGTAATTCCCACAATCATGTTATGGTGTCTTTACGAGCCAATCTCTGATTTGAGTGGTATTTAGCAAAGTGTAGAATGACATTTTTCCACGTTCGATTATTTTGATAATATTTGAAAATAGACCAGACCAGCATAGACACCCACTCAAACCTAAATTATGGAAGACCGGGTGTCCCCTTTACAATCTATAGGTGGTTATGTAAGCCAATCTCTGAGATTCACGTTATTTAGCTTAGGGTAGGAGAACCCTGTTAAAGTTAGCCAAAAGTTTCCAGCCGAAAGTAAAAAGTCGATAATGCAGATTATGTTATTAACATTCCAGCTGAAAATAAACCATTTGGTGGTTGACAGCCAAAAGTAAATAGGATACATGGATTGCAATAAAAACTTTTGTAAATAGTCTTACGTGGAAAACTTTGTTTAACCTAGTCGTGGAAAATATCGGAAAATCAGAAGGATTCACAAAATGGGAATAAAATCAGCCTTTAGAGTGTACATCTGAAGTTGAATCGCTTTTATGTGATTTGTCAATAGCTATCGCAGGAAAAAAATTTAGTACAAGTTTCCCGTGGGAAATCTCGGAAAATTCGATTTTCTCAAAAACATTAAAAAATTTGTATAAAATCAGCCTCTAGAGTGTTATGTCTGGAGATGAATTGCATAGTTGTGATTTGTCAATAGCTATCGCAGGGAAAAAATTTAGTTCAAGTTTCCCGTGGGAAATCTCGGAAAATTTGAAATTTTGGAAAATCGAATTTTCCCGAGATTTCCCACGGGAAACTAGAACTAAATTTTTTTCCTGCGATAGCTATTGACAAATCACAACAATGCAATTCATCTCCAGACATAACACTCTAGAGGCTGATTTTATACAAATTTTCTAATGATTTTTGGAAAATCGAATTTTCCGATATTTTCCACGGGAAACTTGAACAGAATTTCTCCATTCGATAGCTATTGTCAAATCACATAAAAACGATTCAACTTCAGATATACACTCTAGCGGCTGATTTTATTCCAATTTTGTGGATTCTTCTGATTTTGCGATATTTTCCACGACTAGGTTAAACAAAGTTTTCCACGTAAAACTATTTACACAAATTTTTATTTAAATCCATGTATCCTATTTACTTTCGGCTGATAACTACTAAATTTTTTATTTTCGACAATATAATCTGCATTATCAACTTTTCATTTTCGGCGGGAAACTTTCGGTTAAATTTAACAGTATGGTATACATTTAAGCGATTACTTTATAGAAAATTCAGTTATCACCATGTTTTAATTAGGTGCTGCTAGAATTATAAATTCTTCTAGAATCTGAGTCCCAAATTACAAATAAAATGTTTTTATTGAATTCTTGCAGACTTTTTAATTATTTTATGAAATTGAAAATTAAAGGTGGGGCGTAATTTTCAGTTTCTATAATCTAAAATTACATTAAAGTGAGAATCAGTTTGCATTCAATTTTAAATAAGTTTATTTTTTAGTTGAAAAATTCATATCAAATTATTTATGCCGTTAGCTTTAGCTCTATATATGTGAAATGAATGTTTTGATGCTAAATTCCCGGTTAATCGGCATTTACGATGCCGATTTGACGATAAACGTTCGAAAACGTTGTCCTTTATCACCCCTTAAACACAATATCTTCAGTGCTGCGGACATCCTGTAAAAATTTTGTATTTCAATTGCTTTTTCTAGAAAAATGGTTTATTGCAATTCAAATCAAATTAGTGTTTTAAAATTCCCGAGATAAATACACTGTTTCACACTGTTTCCCAATTCTCGAGACAGGAATTCTCGATCATAATCTCTAGTAGAGACATCTGGTTTGCAGTACTTAATCAAGCTTCAATATGGAGAAAAGTTTAAGGTCACTACTAATATGGATGTTCAGGATGGTTTGGGTGAATGCAGCTACTATTGAAATATTGAAAAAAGTGGAAGCTGGACCAAGACCACATGTCTTGTCTAAATTATACCATGTTGGACGTAATATGAGTTGGACACTAATACAGTTCCAATACATTTAACGCAAGATTTAACGACGGACTTTATATTACTATTAGCAAGAAAGATTTCAACTTCTATTAGAGTGTCGATTAGAGTGTCATAAGCTGAGAACATTGGTCGATCAGGTTATAGTTATCATCTCATTAAAATTCGATAAATAAACGGCGTAAACCAAGTGGAGTAGCAATTTATAGAAATATAAATAGAGTTTGATATTAATGTTAGAGGACAGTTGCTCGGTTTATGTGTGATTTACAGCTGATACAGAGGTTCCAATGATTTTTATGGGAGATTTTATGAAGTAGAGTTTATGAAGCATCATTTCAATCTAGATATGATTCCGACCAATTATCCAAGTACATTAGGAAATACTTAGAGATAGATTTGTCATTCGCTAGAAAAATAACTACAGAATTTCTTTCGTCAGTTGGTTACTTTTCATATTATAGACCTATTCTTCATAAAATTGTGATGTAAAAGTAATAACCCCTGCGGTTATATCACCGAAATGTGCCTACTGTAATTTATTTATTTATTTATTTATATTAAAACGGGCATAAGCTCATGGCTTTTCCACCCTTCCATACAAATATTTATTAAACATTAAAAATTCCTTACAATCTAGTATTAAATATTTTTTGTACAAATTAAGTTAAATTATTTATTTTTATACTCGTATAATCAAAAACAAGTTTTTTACAAACACTAATTGAGCTTACACATCTAACTTCAACCGGCAACCGATTCCATAGAATATAACCTCTGACCAATGGTGAATAATTGAAAACATTATTTTGTATATTTGGCGGCAACAATAAACATTGAGTTCGGGCAGACCTACCCATTCTGACCTTGTCAAAGAGATAAACTGGCCACCTTAAGCAACTTATATAAAACAACTAATTTATGGAAAGTAATAAATTCAATTAAACTGCAACCAAGAATATTATTTGAATAAATTGAAATATGATCAAACTTGCGTAGGTTATAGGTATATCTGACTGAGTTATTGAAAGCTTTTTGAAGCAAAGTAATACGTAGTGAATCACAGTGTTGATAAATCACATCACAGTAGGTGAAGTGCGGGTTAACCAACGTTTTAACCAGATATAGTCTTAAGTTCTCCGGACAAATCTTTTTATGAAATCTTAAGTCATACAGAATAGAGTTTAGCTTGCGACAGGTTTTAATGATGTGGTCGCTCCAAGTGAAACTGCTATTCATGCGTAGACCCAGATTACAAACTGTATCAATTAATGGTAATTTATTATTATTAATATATAAATCCGGTAATATGATATATCCGAGTAATTGCTTCTACAAATAAACATGGCCTGTGTTTTCTTTGTATTTAACAATTCGCGTGAAGTTTATCTTAAACTATGCTAAAAAAAAAAAAATAGGATCGTTTAGGAAAAACTTCACGTCTTTGCACAAATGTGTGAAGTTTTTCCTAAATTTTAATAGCTTTGCATGTGTTCATGATTATAATATACTTAATTCGAACTAACCGATAATCAGCATTATATAAAGAAGAAAACGCGATTCGAATACATAGTTTATAATATGAATATGGTCTAAAATGAACCCAAACCTAAACGTTCCTAAAATGAGACCATCATCATTTGAATAATAAATAAAAATAAAGCGAACTACCTGGTATTGTTTTGGACCGCAAATTTAGTTTGAAACCTAATATTTTAGAAAGGGTAAAGAAAGATACTGTAGCGCTATACTCCTTTAAAAGTGCTATTGCAAATCGATGGGGTCTTGAACCCCATATCGTATACTTTTATATGGGATTGTTGTTTGGTGGCCAGCCTTAAATAGTAAGGCTAAGCAAAAGTTGCTGATGAAAATTCAGAGAACTTCCACCCTGTGATTAGTGGTGCACTCAGCAGTACACCCACTCAGGCATTAAGGATCAAATCCATTTCTATGTGGACCTGTAGTAATACAGGACACTCATCTTTTTTGTGTAACAGAGATAACCTTGGTACCACCGATTTCTTGATTCCACTACCTTCTTTTGAGGAATGGTTTCTTAATGATATTTCCTCTAGAGAGGACCGGCCTAGTGAAGAGATGTTGTACCCTGAAGTTTTGAACTTCTTCACGGATGGTTCGAAAATCGATGGTAGGGTTGGATATGGTGTTTTTTGTGAGAAAATAAATGTGAACCGCCCGTTTCGTCTACCCGATTATTGCAGCATTTTTCAGGCTGAATTAATTGCGATAATTGAGGCCGAGGAGTGGTTGAGGTATAATGTAGTATCTGTAAGGGATATTCGCATTTTTACGGACAATTAGGCTGCTATTAAAACGAAGGTAGCTCAGAGCTGTCTCTCATCTATTAACGAGATGGCAGATCAGTTTGACATCCACTTAATGTGGATGCCAAGGCACTTCAGCGTTGCGAGGAATAAAAGGGTAGATGAACTCACTCGGCGGGGTACAAATTGCCTCACTTTACCAAATAAGGTAAATGATAAAATTCAGCTCGATCATTTGAAAAGTTATAGAGACTAAGGGTGTTTTGTATAACAGAACCCTATTACCGTTTCCGTTTATGTTTTACTTAAATTTCCCAAACATTTTCCGCAACTTAGAGGAACTGGCCAAAAATAATAAGTATATTTTTGAGTAACTGTGGATGTAAACTCATCATTTGACAAATCATAGAGACAAATAGATAAAGACAGAACTCCAAATGTTCCAGAATGAGTTAAAGAGATAACACGATAAAGGGTGGGCTGCACTTATAATTAAATGAACGAACTGTTCATTAATAACTCAGTAACAAACAAAAAAAATCTCCAAATTTACGATTGAAATCAATTATTGACATTATTAGAATCTGATTTGCTTTTATATATGAAATAATGTGTCCGCTAGGTGGCCACCTCTTGATGTAAAGTTACTCAAAAATATACTTAGTATTTTTGGCCGGTTTTTCTAAGTTGCGGAAAACGTTTGGAAAATTTATGTAAGACCTATATGGAAGCCGTAATATGATCTTGATCTACTAAATACCCTTAACCTCTATAACTTTTCAAATGATGATGTATTTCTGTTAGTTTACATTAACAGTTGCTCAAAAATATACTTAGTATTTTTGGCCGGTTTTTGTAAGTTGCGGAAAATGCTTGGGAAATCTACGTATAATTGAACATCGTCCGCGTAGAAATGGAATTTTGAACCAGAAATGCAATCAGCTAAATCATTAATGAAAAGGGAAAATAATATTGGCCCAATAATAGACCCCTGTGGGACCCCACAAATAACCGAAGGTGTTTGTAATAATGACCCTAATAAATTTACAATCTGAGTCCTATCCGACAGATATGAAGATAATAAACGAATAGCACAGCCCGAAAAATAATAAAATAATTTAAGCTTTTGCAGGAGAAGCTGATGATTAATAGAATCAAACGCCTTGGAAAAATCAAAGAGGACAATTACCGCAAAAGATTTAGGTACATTAAGGATACACGAGATATCATCTACAACATTAACCAAGGCGGAAGTTGTACTGTGAAACTTACGGAATCCAGATTGATAACGATTTAATAATTGTGACTCACTAATATACAATAGAATTTGATCCTTTAAAGCCAATTCAAACACCTTAGATAGAATAGGGGTAATTCTTATTGATCTTAGATCATGTAAATTGTGAACTTCTTTACTTTTATTTAAAAGGATAATTATGGCCTTTGGACAATACTTAAGGGTCATTCTTAGTAACGTTTAACGTTTAGTTCTAAAATAATAAACTCATAGTCTTCCCCAAAACAAGACGATCAACACATTTGATATTTAAAGACGATCTAAAATACACGGCCACCCCACGTCCTGATTTTTTCTTACCAGCAACACAATCATAACGTAGCATTTTGTAACCCGAAATTGCCACGCTAGAAGATGATATTTTTGGATGAAGCCAAGTCTCACTCAAACAAAAAATATCAAAATGTTTAGTCTGTATCAAAATTCTAACTTTATCAATATGTTTCACTAAAGCTAGAAGAAGCTGAAGCAGGTGATGCGGAAACTCTAAAATTAGAAGTCAAATTACAAAATAGATTAATTAATTAAATTTTCGTAACACTTAACTAACGAGAACTCGGCAGGGACACTCCCTGATGGTTTTTTCGATTATAGTTGATAAATGGTTTTATTACAACACCTGTCGGCCAAATATCCGATGAATAGATTCTGTCAAAGTGCAGTGGGTTCACTCCAATTTTATACGATATGAAATTCAGCTGACTCCTATCTTTTGTCTTTGCAATTAAGGCACGACAAGATACGTCGTCTGCTGTTATATTAACCTTTGTTGTTATGTGTCGTATATCATCCAAATCTGAGGTGGATTGATGCGGAGGTGAGTAGCCACAAAAAATTTTTGTTGAGCTACAAATCGCAAGTTTGAATCACTAGTATCCATTCCCACAATTAATGTTTCAAGTGATGTAGTCTGGCTCTGGATATCATGAACATTTGTAGAATTTTCACTCTGTTTCGTAGCTACAGATGTTGATTGAGTTTGCAATCGCATGTTTAACTGTTTTGCAATCATGCCACCAAAATTATTGAAAAATGCAGCAACTGTGTTAGTGATGTCATCTAACCTGTTAAACACCCGATTTGCTCTAACCTCAATTTTTTTTTTAACTTGATTACATGTATTACATATGAATTGAATGTAAGGTGTGCTATTGTGTACATCACACCAGAAATCCACTTTGTTGAAAACCCAAGTTTTCTATATATAATTCGGACCATTGGGATCAGAAGTCCCATATATTCCGTTTATCTAATAAAATATATTTATCGGTGTATGATGATTGTGCAAAATTGTGCGTTACTAAACTGACCTTGAAAATAGTTTATATTGGCCAGAATTGGCCATAGAACATCCACAATTGATCAAACTCGTGGTTTTTCGAATAGGTTATATGGGCGATTACCACACTGAAAAAATAAACTAGGTAATATTAACAAAAATCGTGTTTAATATTAATATAAATTTGGGTAAAGAGAATATTCTGTTATATTAAGTAAGGTACTTTTGTTAAAATTAAATTTAAATTGAAATAACAAAACTTTTCTTAATATTAAAAAAATTTATTAAAATGTATCAGTTGTTTATTTTTTTGGTGACGTCACGATTACAAAAAAATTTAAAATTAATTTTGTATGGGTAACAAAAGTCGTGGTAAAATTTGGAGAAATTTTTAAAAATTTTAAAAATTGTTTGTTAATTTATCTACATATTTATTAATTCTTAAAAAATATTTTGTCTTTTTTTAAAAATAATATTCGTACAATTAAGAAGTCTTTGTAATTTTAATGGAAGGATTTAGAAAAATTAAAAAAATATTTCTTGATTTATTTAAATATTTATTTAATATAAAAAAAACTATATAATATGTATATATATATATATATATATATATATATATATATATATATATATATATATATATATATATATACATATATATATATATATATATATATATATATAATATATATATATATATATATATATATATATATATATGTATATATATATATATATATATATATATATATATATATATATATATATATATATATATATATATAATATATATATATATAATATATATATTATATATATATATATATATATATATATATATATATATATATATATATATATATATATATATATATGTATATATATATATATATATATATATATATATATATATATATTATATATATAATATATATATATATATATATATATATATATATATATATATATTACAAATATAAAATAAAATAATATTTAATAAAAATAATTCTTAAATGCTTATGCTTATATTATGTATCTATAAATATTTGCATATTTGTATATACATATTAAACTTAAATTTGTACTGTAATCTATTCGTTTATAAATGTACAAAAAATTCATTAGTTTAGATAATTCAATTTAATTTTAAATCTTATTTTTAATCAAAATTTCAACCCTCATATATGTACAAGTAACACGTATTAGTAGCAAATTATTTAATGATCTATTTTATTATTTTGTAATTCCTTTATTAGAAGCTGAACATCACAACTAATTATTTCATCTTTTAGATTTATGTTATAAAAATAAACTTGTATAAACTGCCATACTTTTTGGCAAGCCTCGGGATACTTTAAATTAAAGACAAAAAATATTTTAAATACTATGTCTATTGCCGTTTGAACGTTTTGTACTATATATTTGATGTCATCAAAGTATATTAGTATTTTGGTTGGTTCCGTGATTTTCTCCCCCTCTATTGCCATAAAAGGTTGGATACTTTTAATTTCATTTTTTTTTCGTTCAAGAAAATAATTCAGTTCTGCTCCAGTTCGGTAATGCAGGCAAAACGATTCTTGAGAATCACGTATTGAAAATTTCTTATTTTTGTGTCGTCCTTGATCAGAACGTACGCTTTTTGCGAAATGGGGTTTTAAAACTGCAGACAGTATGTAAAATATTGCCGCGCATTTCCCCTCTATAAGTAAGCAGACAATATTACTTATTAATACATTAAAGAAAATTGTTACTAATTACTATATGGTATACATACTTTCCGAAATATCTTCGCTGTGAGCCAGTATTTCGGTTAAAATTTCCTTTGATGAATGATCTTTAATTTTTTTAGCATAAATTTTAAGGATTTTTTTTTGAAAATTTTCATATTCATCGAAAATTTTTTTAGTATCGTTGTACATGGCATTGAAATCTATGTCAATCTATAATAAACAAAATATCTTATTATTATAATCGAATAAAAGTGTTGGATTTTAGTATTACCAGTTTATATCCCTCCACATTCTTGTAATATGGCCAAAGTTCCATAATTGCGGCGGTTGAATTTGCTTTATTAATTTGCTCCAGTCTGATACATGTGCTACCTTTCCAGTGGATTATTAATTCCGCTGCTGATAGGCTTTGATATTTTAAGGCCCTGATGTGGTCGTTAGCAGATGAATTATGTTCAATCGTAAGTTTTTTATTAAATGTGGGCATTTCTATCGCGTCGTCTGATGTGGTGGCTTCTTTTGAGTTGTATGATGGGCGAGCATATCCGTACACCAAGCCACTGGTCTTAAATTTATTCTTCCTGTTGTGATATTTTGTATATAGTCTGCCTGATGGCGCTGCATTTTTACGTTTTTGATAATAGTATACCTAATTAAAAATAAAAATAATTAATATCACATTTTACATTTTAATTGGGTACAATATAATCGTATTTTATTTGATCTAGGAATCGGATTTGAAATAGGAATTCGAATTTGTGAAAATATTAATTTGGTTTATAAAAAAAAAAGAAATTTGCATTTTACTTACTTCTTCTTCTGAAGGAAATTTTAATTTTATTTCTGAAGCAATTTCAGCACAAGCATCGGTTGTTAAGGGCACCTTTTTTTCAATATAGTAGTCTACTATAAGGTCGGCTAATATTTTTCTACTTTCTTCATTTAGAGATTGATGTTGTGCGTAATACGATACAATCATGTTCCCTTCAATTTTGTTATTTAATATAAATCGTAAACTGCAGTCAATATTATAATCAATTTTACCGGTTGACGTGGATGAAATTGGCGACAGAGGAGTAGTGCAGTTTGATAAAAATGACGAAACTGTTGTGGTTGTACTAGAATTATTCTCTTTATTGCAGTTTATAGTAATTCCTTAACTTCGTTGCCAATTCAATAATTCGAACTCAAAGTCGATTTGTATTGCGGAAGTGAAATTTACTAAAAGTTTATCCATTTGCCGTAAGCTCATCCTTTTTAAATGGTTTATTGAAATTTCTTGCTCTAGAATTGAATAATAATTTTGTTAATTTGTTAAGTTCAATATTCGTATTTATAAATAAAACTTACCATTTAAATGATTATAAAGGTGCACCAAATTCCATGATGTTAGTAAATTCAGCAACTCGGTTTGGGATGGTTCTAATTGACTATCATTTGGTATAATATAAATTGTATTTATGGTTTCTGTCAACGAATTCGACTCTTCGTTTTCAATGCAGCTTCCCGGTTCGATATTTTTATTAATTATTTCTTCATTATTTTCATTAACTGCAAACGACGAATCCGTTGCACAGCATTCAGATAATTCAGTTGAAGTTTGCATTCTTTACTTTAAAAATTAAATAATGAATTTAATAATTTATTTTTAATATTTGTACAAATTTTTAGGTCGGATCATGGAACATCCACTGTAAACTTTTGATATTTCAACAGGAGGTCCAACGAAGTCTTCAATATTTATGAGTGCTAATGATTGGGAAGAGGAATTCAAATTCACCTGAAAAGATCTGTAATGTGGATTATATTCGTCGACTTTTACCTCGGTACAAAGTAATTGTATTTGTATGTTATTAAGTGCCACAATTTCCAATATTTTGAAAATTTGCAGCGTATCATGATTATATTTAAAGAGGCAATAATTTGCTTTATATAACACGGATTTATAAACAATCATTGAAAAACATACTATATTGCAATTAGATAGATTAAGTTGAGTGTTAATAAATTCTTTATAATTACTATTGATGATGCTACTTTGATCAATTTCAAAAAAGTCGTTTGTTTTATTTGTTATACTATAAGCAAATTTAAATTGGTATTTTTTCGATAAGGAGAAGCATATGTTTTTTCTAGAAGTAATAGATTTGCTATATAATTTAAACTCTCGATGTTTTCCCTCGAATCTCATACTCCAGAAGTGTCGAGGAGGGCCGGAATAGTAAATTACTGTGGGATAGTGTGTCAAAAAGTGATGTTTTGGCTTAAGGTCGTCTTTAAAAAGACTAATGTATTCCGAATTGTGATATTTAATTTTTTCTTTTAAAATCAAAATAGTTGGTTTTGGAATTTCTTTAAGTAATAGTATATCATTTAAATCAATTAAATTTAATATAAAACTCCATACTTTGTCATTTGTTGGAACAAGATCTCCGATTATCAATGAAAGAAAATGTATAAATGTCATCATTTCTCGAGCACACATTTTGAAATGAAAATTTGACAAATGCAGTTTAGTAATTACCGGAGATATATTTTTAATTTCAATGGAACCGTAATTAAAATATTGTTTCCGTTGGTTTAAAATTTCAAGAGTGAAATATTTCTTTTGATAAATAAAATATTGAAACACGTGACTTAAATCGTAATGCAGAACGCCCTCGTAAAAGTCATGCATTAAATCCACTGAATAGTTCGATGTAACGTCAAAAGACGGGACTTGGTTGAAAATAGATTCGCGTTGTATACCAGAAAACTGAGGATCGCTTTCAGCAACATCTGCGGCATAATTAGCTTTATTTCTTGTGCTAGATGGATTTTCTTCACAAAGTTGTTTTGTGTTAGACTTGGGTTCTTTACATAACCTACAAAATGAATTAGCCGAAAATGAGCTGTTAAAATCAAGCACAGAATTCAGACCCAAATTGTCTCCTAAAACTAAACCTAATATAAAGCGAACATGTTTATAACCTTTACTTGTGTTGATTAAAATTCCAGACTCCTCCAACAATTTGAGTTCTTGGACTAATTCCTTAAGGCATAAGGTATTGCCATGCTGCTTTAGATCAACAGATTTTATTGAAGCGGCTAAAAATATATTTTCAAGTTTTGAGCTATTTTGAAGAAATGGAAAAGAATAATATATATTAGATACAGATTTTGTTTTGGCGTGAGAGCCTAATGGGTTATTGACCTCAAAATCATCAATGTATAGGAAGTATGGAATCATTAATTGAGAACACCCATTTCGTTTTTCTTCCCAAAGTCTACCTTGAACAAAATTTGACAATTTACATTCTACTAGTCTCAATTTTTCAATTTCATCTAAACAATTCAGTAAGCAATCATTATTTTCAAAAAATTTTCTAAACTGGAATTGTATCGGTAAAAGACTACCTACAGTTTTTGATTCATCAAAACCGAATTCACCATTATTTAATCCTGGTACTATTTCATTATTAATATTAAACTGTTTAATTGGTGCTGTTAGATCAATTTGTTGTAGAACTTTATAAAATAGGTATTCGGTACCAATATCAATAAAAGGGTTTTCACAAAAACTGAAGAATTTTCTATGTTTCGAGTAAATCTCGGGAAGATTTTGATGAAATAAAATTTTAATTGCATTAAGTATAGGCGCCAAAATAGAATAAATAATTGAAGTTTGAATTTCTATGACATCACATTTCGTTAAATTATTTTTATTATGTAATCCTAATACAAAGTTAGTAACCTGTTTTTCAATTGATCCTTTTATTAAAATAAAATTGAATTCTTCATTTTCTCTATTTTTTGTTGACGTATTATTATTCGATTGTTTAGATGGAGCAGTACATAACGATTGGACCGTGTTATCACAAGATATAGAACGATTAGAATCGTCACATAAGCTTATTAAATTGTTATCGACATTATTAGAATGATGTTCGAGATGCTTCAAAAGAGCGTGCCTGCGAAATGCTCTAACGTTTTGAAAAGTACCTGAACAGTTACTTTCTACGCAATGAAATACATCATATGTGCCCAGCTTATGTACTTTTCGGAGATGGATTATCAAATCTCTAATGGGACTATAGATTTCTGAACATTTGAAACACTTCATATTTTTAGTTCTTCAGAATAGTGTTAAAAATCCTTAAAACAAAAAATCAATTAAAATATAATAAAACTTAACCTTACAATTGGAATAGTCCAAAACGTGCTTGCGAAGAAAAATTTTTATTTTCACAACACTGTAATATTTATTTAAAATTAAATTACATCAAATAGAATTGACATAAAAACACAAAATATTGAAATATTCACTTCTTTCTAATACAAATATGTATAAAAATATATGTAATACGGCTATCTATGCACGTTATGCCACCAACTGCGCTAACGACTATTGAAAAATGATAAAAGAATAAAAATGTAAATAAAGGATACGGGAAAAAAAAAATAAAAAATACACTAAATATTCGTTACCGTTTTTTTTTTTTGTAAGTTTTCTCTTTCTCTTGCTCTTTTTATTAATAGTACAAAATCAATTTTTGGTATTAAAAAAATATAATTAAAAGATCTAAAAAACCTTTTCTTAATAGTAAAAAATGAATTTGTTAAACATGGTAGGATATATTTTTTTTATATTTAATAAACTTTGCTTACTACAAATAAAGTCACATTTATATTCATAAAATATTGTCACAAAATTTATATCTAATTTAACAAACCAATATTTTTAAATACAAACTCGTATTCGTTTAGTTAATTGAAAATTTTTTGTAGTATTAAGCCATATCTCTTAAATGTAAAAAAATTATTTTAACAAAAATAGTTTTCTAAATATTAACACAGCTTTTTTTTCAGTGCAGAAATCCCATCTTTTATTAACATTCAAATTAAAACAAAGTGTAGCTATTATTCTGGCCAAGATGCACATTTGTGCATATCACACTTTAAACAGAATCGGCCATAGAACATCCACACTTAATCAAAATCGTAGTTGATGTTCTATGACCGATTCTGGCTAAAGTGTTATATGCACAAATTTGAATCTTGGCTAGAATATTAACTACACTTTGTTTTAATTCGAATGTTAATGAAAGATGGGATTTCTGGAAATCGCCCATATAACTTATTCGAAAAACCACATGTGGATGTTCTATAGCCGATTCTGGCCATTATAAACTATTCTCAATATATGTTTAGTAACGCACAATTTTGCACAATATTTGATTAGGTAAACGGAATATATGGGATTTCTTATGTGATAATCACGTGGGAAATCCCATCCTGTTTCCTAAAATACACTATGCACAAATTTTCTAATTACAGGCACCAAATTGAACAATTCCAATGGTGCGAAATATATATAGAAAACTTGGGTTTTCTAAAATGGGATTCCTGGTGTAATGGACACGTGTTATTGCACAATTTCTGCTGAAGCGACCGATAATGTTGAGCACTTCTGATGATATACATTATCACAGTTACCACAGGTTATGAAGAAGTTGTCAACGCTTGCATCATCATACTGTGCACATTTCAAGGCCATAATGTCAATTTTTAGATTCGATTGTTTTATTTATTTTTTAACGAACTCAATTGATCTTATAAAACACAGTGATTGAAATCAAATCGACGGCACACGGTGGTCAATTTTATGAATGAAAAACCGTATAAAATATTTTTGTCCTGTACTTAGACAAATTATTGCAGTCACAATGAAAATAACTTGATGTGTAAAATATTTATTAATTTTATACAGTTAATTATTTTTCACTAATTAGATCAACACTACTAACAGAGGAATAAAAAACTCACTTTATTATATCACAACGCGATTTATCGTAGCCAATTTGATGAAATCTGTAATATTTTACGGAACCAGTGATGGGTGAAAAATATCTCTCAATATTAGTTCTGATCTAAGAGGGGGAGAAATGTCAAAATTGGCAGAAAATCGATATTGATAGCAGGAAAAATTTCCAGCAGAATAAAGCAATAAGCATTGAGCATTGTAAAACCAACCGGACTTAACACTTAGTATATAAATCAGGTACAAGCAAGATTTGCTAATTTCAAAAATATTTGATATACATATATGTAAATTAACAAATTTATTTAAACCACACACCACGCAAAACTAAACATACCAACAACAAATTACATCCGAATTGAAATTCTTTAGATTTCTGTGGTTTATCTCTGAAAAAGTTTTTTTTTTACTCAATATCTTACAAAAATTAAATTAAATTAAAATGATATAAATAATCAAATGACAAAAAATTAGCATAATTAAACACCAATCAAATTAAATGTTTACAAATATAACAAATAACAATAATTTATGCACGATTACATGTACGTTAAACTCTAAATCGTTAATCATTAATCATAAATTTATATGAATTAGCTTGTTGGCTTATGGTGATGCGGACACACTTTGCTGCACAATTTACACCAAACTATGTCACCGGGTGAAGTGTTACTTTGTATTGTAGATACATTTTTACAAAATATTCAATGACAAATAAATAAAATGTTTGCTTAAATGTTAATATATTCGTATACGATTAGAGTAGTGTTGACCTATAGTGTTGATGGTTTTGAATTTTTAACCAAGTGTATGATATGCGGTTTTTTGGAAATACTCGCCCGATTATGGCATCACTATAAAGACAAAACTGGTTTGTGTTTGTTTGCGCATAAAACTATAAAATTGACACTTTTAATTTTATTCAGCGATACACAATATCGAGATATAAAAAAAAAATAATTATTAATTAGCTATAAGCAAACAATCTTAATAAGGTAATTCGTTACAATTTGCGACATATTGACCGGATCTCAAAAATGAAAATTTCGCGCGTAAATTTCACCGCAACGACATATTCAGACGACTAATTGTAATTAATTGGGTTTTATAATATGAGTAATAACAATAAAGTGAAAGGGTCGCACGAATTAATTTATTGAAGATGATTTAATGACATAGTGTCTTTGAAGAATCAAACAAACAAAAAATGTTTTTATGCAAATCGTGTACAATACATAATTGTATATAATTTTTATGTTTAATTAAATTTAAGATTTTCGGAGAAAAAAAAAAGAAATTTAAATATTGATTGATTGATACTCTGCGGTATGGCATCATGGTTAGTCATATACACAGGTCAAATCTTTTTAATTCGCAAGCAATACAAAAAATGTTTATGATGTTCTTAAAAATCTATATAATTTTTTTTATGTATCTCTTGTGTTCAGAAGAAAGAAAAACAAAGAAAGTAAAAGTTTATAACTTTCGAATATACTTTGGTGAGTAGGTGGAATCAAAATATCTACATAGTCAAATAGTTTAGTTTAAAAATTTTATTGAGCAATAAAATGGTTTTATGGTATCAAATCTCTAGATAAAGTTTTTTTTTTATTTAGTGCAATTTTTGGTCGCCTATCATCTCTCTGTATGTTGTATAACCCATGTTATGTAGATCAGACTTAGGCAAAATAACTAATCCGACCCAAACAAGTCGAACTCTTTTCTAATTGAGCAACATAAATTAGTTGTGCTTCAATATTTCCTAAAAAATTGAAGAAGTCCTGGAAAACTTTTAACAACGAGTGCTTATACTGTAGTTCACTTATTGCTTCCGAAGTAGCTCAAAATGATTTCGTAAATAGTTTTATAGTGAAATACGTTTTCAGAAGATCAATCAATGAAAAACTAAAAATGCTTGACTGGGATTCTACTTGGATCAAAGTTATTGAACTCCTAACAAAAATTCAACCATTTTCTCTATGTTTTGAATGTCCCTGATTTCTTGAAAATTTACTCAACTTTACTCAACTCAAATCAACTCAATAGAGCCTCCCGTTATAGCCTTAACCGATTCCAAATTAATAGTCAACTGAACCCTCAATCCGAAACTCAACTATAACTCAACACCAACTTGATCTTCAACATTTGGGCGTTGGGTTGACGGTTGAATTGAGGGGAGTTGATGATTGAATTAGAGTTAGCTTTAGTTGAGTTCATGTACACAAATAGTTTTTAAGACCATGGTGATTTGAAAGTTGAGTTGGGCGTGAGTTTTGGGTTTATTTTATGACTGGGTTGCACGTCTAGTTAAGGTTGTTTTGGTTGTTGAGTTCGGAATCGAGTTGTGGTTGAATTGGAAGTTAGCTTGAGTTGAGTTCTTGTCGCATGTATTTTTTCGGACTCTGTTAATTTTGGGGTAGGTTGGAGTTGAGTTAGGGTTGGGTTGAAATTTGAATTGGAAGTCAACTTGGCTTGTTCTAAGGACCGTAATGTTTTGAGGATTGAATTGAGAGTTTAGGATATTGAGTTAAGATTGAGGTTCAGTTGAAAATTTATTTGGGGGTTGAGTCGGGGGTTGACGCGGAGATTAGATTAAGCTGATTTCATGTTCGCATGTAATTTTCTAGCCGTGTTGATTTGAGGTTTGAGTTGAACTTTGAGTTCGGGATGAGTTGGAGTTATGTTATGGCTGAGTTTAGGCTTAAGGGTGGGGTTGGTTGTTGAAGTCAACTTAGGGTTGAATAGAGTTTGAGTTGAAGTCGTGTTAGATTTGAGTTAGGGGTTTGATTTGGGATTAATTTGGGGTCGGCTTGGAGTTTCAATGGGAGGTTAGATTGAGTTATTCTTTCGAATCCAGCTGATTTCCGGATTGAGTTGGCCGTGGAGTGTAGAGATATATGGCGGATTGAGATTTGGTTCCAGATAAGTTGAGTGGATGTTGAGTGGGGGTTGAATTGGCTTGCGTTGGGTTGGGTGAAGGGTTCGATTGAGGGTTGATTCGTGGATAGAGTATTTATTGAGTTTGTTAGGTTAAAGGTTGATTTGAAAGTTTATTTGGGGTTGAATTGGTGATTGTATAAAGGGTTGGCTTAGCTTTAAATTTGGTGGTTCTGTGGGGGATTGCATTGCAATTAAGTTGGAAAACGATGGTCAGATGGGTGGTAACATGTTCAGTTAGGGATTGCTTTGCGAGTTGAGCTAGTTTTCAGTCCGAAAGTTCTAATTACTTTATGTTGTTTCAGACTTCTATATTTGATGTTGAGTTGAGAGTCGATGTATGAGTTGAGTTGGGGTTGAGTTAGAGTCGAGTTGACGTTGGGTTAATGTTGAAAGAAAAGTTTAGTTGGGAATTTATTTGAGGGTTGAGTTGGTTTGGGTTGAGGTTAAGTCAGTGGTTCAGCTGAATATTCAGTTGAAAGTTAGCTTGAGGGAGGATCGAGTTGGGCGTTGAGTTTGGGCGTTGAGTTTGGGCTTGAGTTAGGTTTGAGTGAGGAGTTTAGTTGGGGATTTATTTGGGACTAGTTGAAGGTTGCGTTAGAAGTTTTGATGTTTATTTTGCGTTTGAGTTGGGCATTTTGTTTGCGGTTGAGTTGAGGGGTCAGTTTGTGGTTGTGTTGAATTATTTGGTGGATCATTCAATATTTGAGTTAAAATTTAGCTTGAATTGTTCTGAGTTAAATTTATGTACGTACACAGTTTTTCGGACCAAATTCAATAGGAGTTGAGTTGCAGGGGGTTGAGGTTGAGTAAGCGACTCAGCTGGGGATTAATTTAGAGGGGTTTAAGGAAAGGAATTTAAGTCTTTTATGGATTATAGCATCACACGTGAATAATAGATGTTCGGATGTTTCCCTTTCCAGGTTGCAGAATCTGCAACTGTCTGTAGGGGACTTTCCCATTTTCTCCAGATGTCCATTAAAAGGGTCTCATCCCAATGGAGGACTCCCAGAATATTTTCGTATGTTTTTGTTCCCAATTGCTTATGCCATTTGCCAGATGGCTCTTGGAGTAACCAATACTAGGCTCGAGGCCAAGGAAAGCGCTCTCCGCTGCCTCTTTTGCACAGCGGTCTGCCGCCTCGTTTCCCTGTATATCGGAATGGCCGGGGGACCACAAAAGGGTTACATTATTGTCCCTGCTGAGTTCTAGAAGGCTGCGATAGCAGCTCCAGATTATTTTGGAATAGAAGACAGATGCTCCTAAGGGAAGCAATGCCGCCTGGCTGTCCGATATTACGTAAATATCGGTTTTTATATATTTTTTTGTGAGACATCGAAGCACACATACCTCGATCGCAAATATGGAAAGCTGTGGGGGTTTTACCCAATGGAATACAGAGTTCTAGACCCGGCCCGATTATACCCGCACCCGTACCCACCCCTGATTTTGAACCGTCAGTGTACCATATGGAGGCATGATGGGGTAAGGAGGAGATGATACTTTCCGCTTGTTCCCTTTCGGGTATCTCAATCATGAAATTCCTCCGCCAGTCAATAGTTTTAACCATCACGTCTGATAGTTGGATTATTTCCTCGTTCAGATTCAATTTGTCCAGTGTTTAATGGTTTTAATTTGAGATTTATTTTTAGATTGACTGCCCTTGAACCAGCTACTCTTTTAAGGTGCAAGTGTAGTGGTTAGAGCGTTAATAGCTTCTCAAGAGCAGCTGTAGGGCAGGTTTTCATTGCTCCCGTTACACTCAAACATGCTAGCCTTTGGATCCTATCCAATATTGAGCAGGCACCACTTTGCTCGCACAAACGCCGCATAAGAGATTATTGATCTTACGATGGTTAAGTATAACCAAAGTGCCATTTGGGGATTCACACCCCACGTTTTGCCAATCATTCTTTGGAAAGTGAAATGCGCCCTATTTGCCTTGTTTGTGGTATATTTTAAAAACGGGTTCCATGTCAGCTTCTAATCAAGTATCTCGCCATTTGGAGAATTTCTTCATTTAGAGATAGAGGTGGGAGAATTGTTTTCCTCCGATTTGTAAAGAAAGTACAAATAATTTTGTTGGGGTTTACTCTAAGGCCCGTCTCAATACACCAGTCGCTTACCAACTCGAGGGCATATTGCATACGTTCCGCTATTGTACTCTCGAATTTCCCCCTGACCATTAAGACTAGATCGTCCGCGTAGGTGATATTCGAGAAGTGAGAGTTTTTTAATCTTATAAGTAGTCCATCATCCATCACGAGCAGCCACAAAAGGGGTGAGAGAACTCCCCCCTGGGGACAACCCCTGGTAGCCGCAATCGTGATGATTTTATTTTCAAAGGAGGCCGTTATCCTCCTCTTTCTAAGCATATTGATTATCCACCCGATGCTGAAGGAGTCTATTCCCCTTGCTTGTACTTGTTCTTGAATCATTTCGAACTTGGTGTTATCAAAAGCCCCTTGAATATCGATGAAGAACATATTGTAAGCTGTAGCTGGCTCTAAAGGGTCTAATCAAATAAGGCAACAGTATTAGGCCTTGCTGTAAAAATGCAGGATATATAAAATCCCCTCCCGGCGATTTAAAGGGACCAAAGGCATTGACGGCCCATTTTATTTTTCCGGGAGTGAAGATATCTCTTGAGAACCTTAAGCTTCCCTTGGAATCAGGTAGGGATGCACGCTGTTTACATCCAGATCTTCCTGGCCTCCAAGGAAAGTACACTCTAGGAAGTGGCCTTTCACCAGGCATTTGATAGTTTCGTCCCTGGATGTAGTTGTCTCTCCATTCGGTTTCCTTACAGATCCCAACGGATTTCTGTGGTCCAAGGAGAGTGCCTTCTGGAGTCGACAAGCCGCAGGCAGCCTATCTATTTTTTCACCTCTCCAGCTCGACCTCTTGCTTTTCCTACGAGCGACGTTATACTGGGTAAGAGACATTCGATAGGTTGTTCAATCGTTTGTCCTCTTAGCTCTGTTGAAAAGTTTACGAACCTCTCATCTTTTGGTTTCCAGGGTGTGGTTCCACCAAGAACGTCCCTTGTCTCCCTACTACGAACCAGGGGTGAGCTTGAGTGGTAGGCATCAATGAAACTGTATCGAGATCGTCAATAGAGTTGATGTTGGTCTGTAGACCAGTTACGTTATCATAAAGTCTTTCATTATAGACTGGCCAATTAGTACGTTTTGGTATTCTTACTACCGATTCTTGTTTTGAAGGGGTTTTAATATCAAACCTGATATACATGTGATCCGAGAAGGATGCTTCCTTTGACACATGCTAGTCCAGAATTGTACCAGAGGTTCCCATGTCAGACAGGGTAAGATTTAGCACCTCCTTCCTGACTGCACTCACAAAAGTCGCATCGTTTCCTTTGTTATTAATAATTATATTTTTTGTTAAACAAAATTCAAAAAGTTGCTCATCTCTGATGTTGGTGTCACTACTTCCCCAGACTGTGTGGTGTGAATTTACATCGCAACCGATAATGAATTTTTGGTGATGAGTCGTGCAATCATTAACGAATCTCTGCCATGCTCAGAGGCAGCTCTGACGCGTTCCACGTCTTTCGCCGCCGCCATCTTTGGTGGTTCCGTTCCTCTCCGCACGACCGCTCTTGTGGTACACCCATCCCTTGCTTTCTCCTTCTTAGGGCGAAAGTGTACGGCACCGAACATCCAATTAACCCTATAATTGGAGCCTTTGAGGATCTCCGCCGTTTTGTAGGAAACGGACATCGTCACTTGGAGGAGGTCGCCCTCCCGCTCCTTCCTCGCCACAATCTTCCAGTCGCTCCTCTCAACTCTTTATTCTGAATCGCCAACCGGCGAAGTATATTCTCATCCGTCTCCTTGCCACAGCGTGGCAAGTATACGAAAAGATCTTGGGGCGAGGAAGCTCGTCCTCCCTGACCACTTTGATGGTTGCCCCCTCCCACAGCTTAAGTTTAGGTACGACGGCTGTAAGCCACGTCGCCGTGTCCTCGTCCGTACAGTTTACTGTGAGCCATACGTTCCTAGTACGGCATCCCTGGAAGTTGGGGCTGATTACGTCTAGCGGCAGATTGACATTGTTTCCATAATAGCATCCTGGATTTCCAGGATCTGGGTGATACCCAGCTTGACACCCGGGAAGCCTTGGTCGATTATTTCCAACCTGATTGATTTGATTGTGTCGCTGTAGCTGGGTACGGTCGTATTTCTATGACTCAAACTCGCTACGACTTTGGGGACGACTTCCGCTCTCTCGGCGCACGTCTCTCACCTTGGATTTTGTTTTTTTTTATCAAGGTTGTTTCTTCCTTTAGCGTCGTACTTTAGCCTGTTGTTCGGTAAACAAAAACAAACAGTTACCGGTGGTCACCACGAGGAGGTAGCACCTAAGTTACACGATTAGGTTAACCCTCACGTGTCCGCAGGGCGGTGTCCTGTCCCCTTTGCTGTGGTCACTCGTGATCGACGAGTTGCTTGATAATTTACATCTACTTGGGTACGATGCCATTGGTTATGCGGACGATTTGGTTATCATAGTCTCTGGAGGGCATGAACGTACGATGTCCGCCAGCATGCAACAGGCTTTGCTTGTTATTTCGAATTGGTGCACTGGGGAGGGCCTTTCGATTAACCCTAGCAAAACAGTCCTGGTGCCCTTCACCAAAAGACGTAATTTGAACCTTGGTTCAATTAGTCTTAATAATATAAATATCGGATACTCCAATGAAGTCAAATATCTGGGTGTTGTCCTAGATAAGAAACTAACTTGGAACTCTCATATTACTTCAACTACCGAACGCGCGGCCAGGGCCATGTGGGCCTGCCGGCGTATGTTCGGCAGGACCTGGGGCCTGAACTCAAAAATGATATACTGGATGTACATCATGATAGTGAGGCCAATTGTAACATATGGGGCAATAGTTTGGTGGCCTAAGGTACAGCAAAAAGTTATTATGAACAAGCTGACCTCATTACAGAGACTAGCATGTCTCGGAATTACAGGTGCTATGCGCACCTGCCCTACGGCGGCAATGGAAGCTCTCATCGGGCTCACTCCACTTCATATCCACGTCAAAAAATCAGCTGCTACCTGTGCAGCTAGATTGAAGCTCGCGAATCAATACAGTCATGATGACCATATGGGTCACCTGGACATTTTGAATGAACTTCCAGACCTGAATATGTTCTTTAGTGTCCCGGACGTTATGCCGAAAGAACTCTGCTTTGGCAGGAATTTCGTGGTAACAATCCCCGATAGAACAGACTGGGATACTGGGTTACCGCAGATGGAACCTAACAGCCTAGTCTGGTACACTGATGGATCAAAAATGGATAGTGGAGTCGGCATTGGTGTCTTTGGACCCAATCACAAAATATCGAAATCACTGGGTACTTACCCCAGTGTTTTTCTAGCCGAAATTCACGCCATCGAAATCTGCGCCTCTATTATTATGACCAAAGGTCTTAAAGGCGCATCCATCCACATTTTGTCTGACAGCCAAGCAGCACTGAAAGCATTGGCTTCTAACTGCTTGGTTTCCAAGTCGGTTCAAAGTTGTTATAAACTGCTACAATCTCTCTCTTGTCAAAACAAAGTAAGGTTGTGGTGGGTGCCTGGTCACATGGGCATCACTGGAAATGAGATAGCCGACGAACTTGCACGGGCAGGCTCGTCGACTACACTCATTGGCCCTGAGCCTTTTTGTGGTATCCCGTGGGCTTCTGCAACCTACACAATCAGTAAATGGGAAAAAATACAGTGCTTGACTTATTGGAACTGTATTCCCGGCCTTAGACAAGCCAAATCTTTGATCAGACCATTTCACCACAAAAATTTGGCGATCAATTTCAGCAAAGGAAATATTAGGAAACTTGTGAGTTTTCTCTCAGGTCACTGTAACCTGAGATATCATTTGAACAAAATGAACCTGTCCACAGAGACGGAGTGCCGACTCTGTTTGGAAGAGACAGAAACCGCAGAACACATACTATGTGAGTGTGTTGCTCTGTGCACACGGAGGTGGATTCATTTTGAAGAGAGGTATCTGACCCCGGAGAAATGTAAATTGGCCTCTATAAATAGCATTCTCGCCTTTATTAGAGAGGTGGAGAAGCTCCTGGAGTAACAGTACCCAACAGCACAAAAGATCTTTTAGGTCGTAGTGCTAGCCGCTTTTGGGCAGGGACGAAAAAAAAAAAAAAAAAACCCTCACGCGATCGTGAGCCCCAGGCAGGACTGCCTAAAACATGACCAGAACAGCCTGCTGGAACTCACTTTACTGAAGGTTACGGAGCTGGTAATTACTACACAACTTTGTTCCCCCTTCACCAGACGCCTAGACCACCTAAGTTCAGTTAGAAACAGTAGTCTCAATCACGAAATCAACTTGATTCGAAAAAGTAAATGCTTATATGAACTAAGTTCAGTTCATATAAGCATTTAGTTTTTCGAATCAAGTTGATTTCTTGATTGAGTTGGCCGTTAAATTTGGAGTTGAGTAGAGGGTTAAAAGCCAGAATTGAGTTGATGCTGAGTTGGGGTTGAGTAGATTTGGATCACGTTAAGGTGTAATTAGGTTAAGTGTGTGGTTCGAGCGCGTTGGTTAGGGGATTTTGGAGTTCAGTTTGAGATGTATTTTAGGGTCAAATTGAAAATCACATTTCGTTTAGTTCATGTGCAGATAACTTTTTGCCGTGAGAATTCTTGTAGGGGTTAATGCTCTGAAGAAGAAATACAAAATAAAACGGTCGCATGCCCATTGACCAATTTGACAATGAAAAATACACTGTTGGCTTAGAGAGTGAAGCAGAAAGTTCCGTTTTAGAAAATTTGAAGTGTTTATTGACAGAAACCGTGATGTACATAAGTCATTATACTTACTCTACTGCTCTGAAGAAGAAGCGCTCACAGTAGCTTGCGTAGAAGTGCATACTGTCAACGATATCTTCTAGTTTAGCCAGGTAGATAATGTAAATTCATTCATTTAATTTATTGGTTGTTTGTCTGGTCAACAGTCTGTCTCACCACCTACCACCAACGAGCCTATTTTCGAATCAAGTTCCTTCGAGATCGATTTCTCCCAGCAAGGAAAACCAATTTGAGAGAAGATCTCTCTATAAAAATCAACCCCCTCTCTGAACTAGTATTCTTTGGACAAGAAGAGGCACCTCTGAGCAAGATTTTTGTTAATTCTGTAAAATTTGAAATATTCTTGCTCGAGCTCTCTTATTTACTTCTCCTACAAAGAGAATTTCAATTGACTGAATACCTAGCATTACTTAAAATGCCTTGAAAGTAGGCATTGCTTGGTCTTAGGATTAAAGTAATACCACTGACAGACTTCGGATTAGCTAAACCCGATTAGCTAATCTACTACTAGTATAATTGAATTAACAGGCCACGGTTTAGATAATGTCGCCACGAGTTTATGGTATCGGTACTAATACAACTCTTGTTGAGCTCGATTTTTTGATTTATACCAGACATTTTTTGTACTTTTAAAAATGTCATTAATAGTTCCATCTGTATTAAAATAGCGCAACTTGTATTTACAATTTTGTTTTTATATTTACGTATAGTGGCGCCACTGGGTTTTCCACTAAACTCAATAAAAAGAGAAAAATTTCAAAGTATTGAGATTTCGTTTACTAATCGCGCTTAGTCAGTAATCTCGAAATAAAAAGCAATTAGCTATTCTTGAACTTGACACACTACAGGCAATTCCAAGTCTGTGAGCGGTATTAGACTTGTTTTTAAAGTTGAACTGATATTTTAACTTGGGCTTGGAGCAGCAACTAGGCTTAAAGGACTTACTTAAATTTGAACTTATAGATGTTTACCTTCATTTGAACATAAAAGCAAACTTAAGCCTTAGGCAAGGGACTTAACTGGTAATGCTTAGACTAAGACTTGGACTATGATTCGTACTGAGGGTGGATTAACAGTTGCATTTACATTTATACTTGACCTTGGATTAAGACTTGATCTTTTACTGATTCTTAGCTTTCGAAATGGATTTGAACTTAGGCTTGACCTATTAATTTGGATTTAGACTTGGTCCTAGGATTTGCTGTTCTAGTCTAAATTCAATTTAAGTTGAACCTACTCCAAGGAACTTAACTTGGAGTAGGTTCAACTTAAATTGAATTTAGACTAGAACAGACAATTAACTTATACTAGGTTTTGAACTTAAATTTGGGCTAAGGCTTCAACCTATGGACTTTTGAAACCTTGAACTTGGATTTTAACCTGACCTTAAGTTTGGAGCGAAGATATGTTAAAACTTGATTTGAAGCTTGTTTATATCGCAGGAATTAAGAGTTGGACCTACACTTGAACTGCCACTTAGGCTAAACTTTGAAACTAGACTATGAATAGCAGGACTTAGATCTAAACTAACACTTAACTCATATTTAGTTTTCTATTTAAACTAGGGCTTAGACTATGGCCTATTGCTAGATAAAGACTTGGATTTTAAATTGAGCTTAAATTTGGATCGAAGATGCATTAAGATTTATTGGTATTTTACTTACTCTTAATCTTGTTTTAAGATTAGAGTTTTACTTAGGTTTAAACGTGGAATTAGTTTTGCACTTGACTTGACTTGATCACAGAACTTAAAACTTGAACCTAGATTTGGACTGATATAGTTGACCTGACACTTACTTAGAGATTTGAAGTTAGGTTTGAACGGCTTGGATTTCTACAAGGGTTTGGATTAAAATTGAGACTTGTACCAATAGGATGAATAAGACTAGGACTTACTAAAATCTCATTGATAGGTTTCTCAAATTCGGTTGAAATGATTTAGACTGATTTGGACATAAGCTGTGACTTAATTATAGACTTAGATTTGAATTTAAAGTTAGGCTTAGATTAAAACCGAGGAACGATTGAGACTTGCTCAGGATCTTGAACCTAAACTTCAACTGACATTTAGATTTCTATTGTATGGTTTGAAATTTGATCCGAGCTTAGAGTTAGGCTAAACCTTGCCGAAGATTAGATAGATTTGAACTTATAAACTTATGATAGGACTCGGATTTGTAATTTCTTAAATATCGAACTATTTTGAAATTTCTTGTTTAATGCTTGGTCTGTACAACTTAGTAAATTTGATAGCTTACAAAAAAAAAAATTGAAAGTGAATTCAACCAAAATACACAGATGATCTGCAAACAAATCTTAATTGTTAAATGATTAAATCGCACCCTTCTCTTAATGACTTTTTTGTTGCCAAAAATAAACATCGCATAAATATAATTATTGTAATTGAAATTTATGATCTGATTTCTCCAAAAATTTGCCATAAGTATATAGACAAAGTTCAAATATATCAAATTCGGCATAATTAAATCGGATGAAAGTCATAAATTCCAACCCAAAAAAAAAAAGATCAAAAATTCCGTGAAGAGGCCATTCACTTTTGTATGTACGAGTATATCGCACACAAATAAAGTGTTTGAAAGTGTTCTTAACTTTTAACAAATGGAATTAAATTAAATTAATAAAAAAGTAGGTCCCGTGTAATTCTGCGGAAGGTTAATAAGGTATACAAATTTTTTAATTTTATGGTATTTGAGCTTTTATTCGATCATCAATATTCTTGTTTGCTTTAGTAAACTCATATTAGCGATTTTATGTCCAAACAGATTGATTTATTTAAAATATGAAACGAGTTCTCGTGTTTTATGGGTTTCGTTTACGACTTAATAATGTTTTCGGTTATTATATGTATGTATATATTCAGACAGATGGATGACCATTAAAAATATTAAATAACAAATCACTTTAGCAAATCATCCTTTTTCCTAGAATATGCAAACGAACTATCGCATTTTTTTTTTTAACGACCAATCCATTATAAAACAAAGAGATCGCGCGTACTTGCTATAAACACCATTGAATTTCTCTATAGTAAATATACTGTACATAAAATGCTTAATGTTATGCGACCGTAATAATTAGCCACTAGGTGCAATAAAATTTATTGGAAATTCTTCATTGCCCAGACGAGTTGGTATTTTCACAAATATTTATATAAATGCGGCGTCATAGGCATTGGGTTCATCAAGTTTCTTTAACCTTTTGCGGATAAATCCGTAATCCGATTATATTGTATTTTGTCATATTATAACACATTTTATTCTGCGCCATCAACAACACATCGAATCGGTGTAAAAGTGAAAGTCTTACAAAAAAAAAAACACGTATGATCATCTTTTAAATGTTGAGATCAAAATGTTGTGATATTCGCAATGATCTGTTCGCGCACGGGTAATATTATGTCTAAAAACAACTTAATTAATTTTTATTATGTTAAATCGTAAATTTTATAATTTATGAATTTAATTAAAATAACAAACAAACTAAACATTTTATATAATATTACTTGAGGACAAATTGAAACTTATCTCGATTTATATTTATATCCTTGAAGAAGATGAAATGCTTGGACAAAACGAATAAATTTAGTAAAATTACTCATAGCTATGTAATTGTTGTCGAGGGACAGTACACACTGACAACACAATTATGTATATAAACCAATTTTGTAATTTTCTTAAAGGCATACAATAAGCGCGGGAAATTGATAATACGGGACACAACCTTATAGATTTCTGTGCGTAGGTAACATTTTGTTTTGTTATAAAGATGCATCGTCATGGTACAATTTGGTATGTACAAGTATAGTGAAATATTTCAATTAACAATTTAATTCTTTATGGTACATTTTTTATTCTGATATGACTGTCGCTTCGAGTATATAAAACTTAGGTCAATGGTTGCCCAAGGTTTATAATTTATACAAAAAACAACTTAAGAAGCATAATACAATTATTTTAAATCATATTGACACGATTTGACCATCGACAAATTTTGTATTCCATATAATATCCAGCGGCTTTTTGTACAGGCTATTTATGATTTGTGTAATGTGTAATTGTTGGTCATAAATTTGAATTCTACATCGACTCATAATTTATTTATTTGAAATTCGAGGGCAATTGGCAGTTGGTATTTTTTGTTTTGATGCACCCGCAGCAGATTTCTTTTGTTTACATAGTTTTTGGAATGGTTGCACAATATAATTTGGTAGTTTCCTTTATTTTCGCTAACGGACATTTGCCATTTTTACTTGACAGTTCCAAAGAGTTCATCATTGTCTTGCTTTTTGCTTAATGTCCATTTCTTCAGTGTAAAAAATTGAATTTACATATACCTATATCTAAGTGAATAAGGCTATCACAAGAGATTTGTATATACAAATGAATTTTATTCTCGATTTATGTAACTGCCTCAGCAATGGGTGCTAATGGAGCACGTTACGGGATAATCAAGTTTTTCAATCGAATGTTATGTATCACAATGTATGAATGGCACATCGCTGTCAAAGCATTGGTTAACAATTTCCCTAGAACAATGCCCTTATCAAAATGGGTTCGTTCCATTATGGAAGACACTAAATTGGGGGGGGGGGGGTTAGCAAATTTGACTCGGAAATGCATGTGGCAACTAATAAACTGTTTATTAATAATCGCCAATTGGTTTGCGAAGTTAGTTTGGACACGCATACCATAACTAATTTAATCAGCAATAAAGAATCGAATAAAATGTTTTACAAAACTAGATGCCAATTCTCACAACTAGATAAATCACCATTTGATTGGCTTTCAACGGATCGCATAAGAAGTTCTGAAATGTACTTAAAATCCATTTGCGCTGAAAACTGAGTTTACGAATAGAAAGCCAATTTGGGTTAGTTTTAACTACATTTTGGTTTGAGTCTTGGGTTAAAATTAATTTTGGGTCAAATTTAATATTCGACCGTGAATATTTATTACAACACGATACAATTTATTATCCAACCATTATCATATCGTTTAATAACACCACCACTAGCATCAGCCTAATACGCTAATGTCAATTGTGAAAAGGAATATTTTGTGTTGAAACCCTCTAATGGAAAAGAGTGCGCGCACACCATTATCAATACAGTAACAATTATTTTTATTCAGAATCATCAGTAGTCCAAAACTTTAAAATCCGCCATCTTGCATTGCCTTCAAAGTTTTTAAAGTTTAAAAATTTAAAAATTTAAAAATTTAAAAATTTAAAAGTTTAAAAGTTTAACAGTTTAAAAGTTTAAAAGTTTAAAAGTTTAAAAGTTTAAAAGTTTAAAAGTTTAAAAGTTTAAAAGTTTAAAAGTTTAAAAGTTTAAAAGTTTAAAAGTTTAAAAGTTTAAAAGTTTAAAAGTTTAAAAGTTTAAAAGTTTAAAAGTTTAAAAGTTTAAAAGTTTAAAAGTTTAAAAGTTTAAAAGTTTAAAAGTTTAAAAGTTTAAAAGTTTAAAAGTTTAAAAGTTTAAAAGTTTAAAAGTTTAAAAGTTTAAAAGTTTAAAAGTTTAAAACTTTAAAACTTTAAAACTTTAAAACTTTAAAACTTTAAAACTTTAAAAGTTTTCAAGTTTTCAAGTTTTCAAGTTTAAAAGTTTAAAAGTTTAAAAGTTTAAAAATTTAAAAGTTTAAAAGTTTAAAAGTTTAAAAGTTTAAAAGTTTAAAAGTTTAAAAGTTTAAAAGTTTAAAAGTTTAAAAGTTTAAAAGTTTAAAAGTTTAAAAGTTTAAAAGTTTAAAAGTTTAAAAGTTTAAAAGTTTAAAAGTTTAAAAGTTTAAAAGTTTAAAAGTTTAAAAGTCTTGAAGTTTAAAAGTTTAAAAGTTTAAAAGTTTAAAAGTTTAAAAGTTTAAAAGTTTAAAAGTTTAAAAGTTTAAAAGTTTAAAAGTTTAAAAGTTTAAAAGTTTAAAAGTTTAAAAGTTTAAAAGTTTAAAAGTTTAAAAGTTTAAAAGTTTAAAAGTTTAAAAGTTTAAAAGTTTAAAAGTTTAAAAGTTTAAAAGTTTAAAAGTTTAAAAGTTTAAAAGTTTAAAAGTTTAAAAGTTTAAAAGTTTAAAAGTTTAAAACTTTAAAACTTTAAAACTTTAAAACTTTAAAACTTTAAAACAACTTTAAAACAACTTTAAAACAATTTTAAAACAACTTTAAAACAACTTTAAAACAACTTTAAAACAACTTTAAAACAACTTTAAAACAACTTTAAAACAACTTTAAAACAACTTTAAAACAACTTTAAAACAACTTTAAAACAACTTTAAAACAACTTTAAAATAACTTTAAAACAACTTTAAAACAACTTTAAAACAACTTTAAAACAACTTTAAAACAACTTTAAAACAACTTTAAAACAACTTTAAAACAACTTTAAAACAACTTTAAAACAACTTTAAAACAACTTTAAAACAACTTTAAAACAACTTTAAAACAACTTTAAAACAACTTTAATGTCGTTTTCCACTTACACCCTACTCTACTCTAAAGCTACTCCAATCCGCCATCTTGAAATCCGTCTAATTTGACGGAGTAGCAAACTAGTCTAACTAATACATTTACATCTACATTGCATTGCATTGCAAAGTTGACGTATAATTGTCAAAATAGAAATTTGACAATTAATACGTATATTCACACACCCATAGAAAAAAGCAAAGCCATTTAAAAATATTTTTTTGTATGTTCCACTTAAAATGTCAAAAAACTGTCTTTTTGACAGCTCTTTCTACTCGTTTTATACTCTTTCGCTACTCTTTGTTGTAACTGGAAAACGACATAAAACAACTTTAAAACAACTTTAAAACAACTTTAAAACAACTTTAAAACAACTTTAAAACAACTTTAAAACAACTTTAAAACAACTTTAAAACAACTTTAAAACAACTTTAAAACAACTTTAAAACAACTTTAAAACAACTTTAAAACAACTTTAAAACTTTAAAACTTTAATTAAAAACTTTAAAATTTAAAACTTTAAAACTTTAAAACTTTAAAACTTTAAAACTTTAAAACTTTAAAACTTTAAAACTTTAAAACTTTAAAACTTTAAAACTTTAAAACTTTAAAACTTTAAAACTTTAAAACTTTAAAACTTTAAAACTTTATAACTTTAAAACTTTAAAACTTTAAAACTTTAAAACTTTAAAACTTTAAAACTTTAAAACTTTAAAACTTTAAAACTTTAAAACTTTAAAACTTTAAAACTTTAAAACTTTAAAACTTTAAAACTTTAAAACTTTAAAACTTTAAAACTTTAAAACTTTAAAACTTTAAAACTTTAAAACTTTAAAACTTTAAAACTTTAAAACTTTAAAACTTTAAAACTTTAAAACTTTAAAACTTTAAAACTTTAAAACTTTAAAACTTTAAAACTTTAAAACTTTAAAACTTTAAAACTTTAAAACTTTAAAACTTTAAAACTTTAAAACTTTAAAACTTTAAAACTTTAAAACTTTAAAACTCTAAAACTTTAAAACTTTAAAACTTTAAAACTTTAAAACTTTAAAACTTTAAAACTTTAAAACTTTAAAACTTTAAAACTTTAAAACTTTAAAACTTTAAAACTTTAAAACTTTAAAACTTTAAAACTTTAAAACTTTTAAACTTTTAAACTTTTAAACTTTTAAACTTTTAAACTTTTAAACTTTTAAACTTTTAAATTTTTAAAATTTTAAATTTTTAAATTTTTAAAATTTTAAATTTTTAAATTTTTAAAATTTTAAAATTTTAAAATTTTATATTTTTAAATTTTTAAAATTTTTAAATTTTTAAATTTTCAAATTTTCAAATTTTCAAATTTTTAAATTTTTAAATTTTTAAATTTTTAAATTTTTAAATTTTTTAAATTTTTAAATTTTTAAATTTTTAAATTTTTATATTTTTATATTTTTAAATTTTTATATTTTTAAATTGCTAAATTTTTAAAATTTTAAAATTTTAAAATTTTTATTTTTAAAATTTTTAAATTTTAAAATTTTTAAATTTTTAAACTTTTAAATTTTTAAATTTTTAAATTTTTAAATTTTTAAATTTTTAAATTTTTCAATTTTTCAATTTTAAAATTTTAAAATTTTTAAATTTTTAAATTTTTAAAATTTTTAAATTTTTAAATTTTTAAATTTCTAAATTTTTAAAATTTTAAAATTTTAAAATTTTAAAATTTTAAAATTTTTATTTTTAAAATTTTTAAATTTTAAAATTTTAAAATTTTTAAATTTTTAAAATTTTAAAATTTTAAAATTTTTAAATTTTTAAAATTTTAAAATTTTAAAATTTTAAAATTTTTAAATTTTAAAATTTTTAAATTTTCAAATTTTCGAATTCTTAAATTTTCAAATTTTCAAATTTTTAGATTTTTAAATTTTGAAATTTTAAAATTTTTAAATTTTTAAATTTTAAAATTTTCAAAATTTGTACATTTGTAAATTTGTAAATTTTTTAAGTTTAAAAGTTTTAAAACGGTTTTTATTTCGTTGAAAATAAGTTTACAAGACGTTCAGCTAACTTAAATTATCCAGTTTTTATTTAATCTTCTCTATAACTAAATGTAAATTAGCCGTTAATATTTAAGGAAATTTAAACGAAATGGTTTAAATTAAACGGTTTTTAAACCTTCTTTCTTGTGTTATGTTTTTTTCATAAACTGTTAATGAGCCATTTTTAATGATTTTCCAGTTAATACTGGTTTCAATATTACTTATAATAAAACGTTATGTTACTAAAGTTAATTTTCACTTTTAATATTACTTATAATAAACCGTTATGTTTTAGTTAATTTTTTAAAGTGTTTTTTAAAAAATTTCTGACAGTAAATCATGGTCTAATAAAAGTTGATGAATTGTTACAATCTTAACCAGTAAGTTAAAAAGTAATTTGAAAATTACTTAAAATATGCCACTCAGCTGAGCTTAAATATTAAATTTTAATCGATGTACCCCTTTACTTTACTAGTACTTAAAAATTAACTTGCAAATACCTACTGTCATATTCTGCTTTTAGTTAGGTTATTTTAAAACAAGTTTTAATCAAGGTAAAAATTTAATCTAAAATATTTTTTAAACCGTGCGGGGTTTTATAAAGTGTTTATAAGTAAAAGAAATAATGGTCAACGATAGCTATGTCGCTGCTGACTTCCTCCTGCTATCAACTGCAGGTTGCTACGTAGCCTATATTTACAAAGGTACTGAGAATTGTCAAAATTAATTGTTTGATTGTTTTGTTATATGATGATATTATTCGCCTTTGCTGTTTTACTATTTACAACGGTATTATCAAATAATAATTCACTAACTAATAAATTAAACTATATTGTCTATAAAACGATTTTGTAATTTCTACGCAGTCATCCAACTGACAAACTTACAAATGATGTATATACAAAACGTTTTCCTAATTATACGGAACTACTATCATTAGCTTATTATTGAATGAATTATGATGCCACTCTTGTAAATTACCATTAAAACCAACAACAACAACCAAAACAATTTGCTAATACGAATATTGACATTTTTATTAGGCACGATTCATGCTTTGTATAATATTTAGTTAGCACTTACATACCTGATGAAGAAGTTCCCATTTGTTTTGTCGACCATTATTTGTTGATGTTGTTGTATTTTAAAAATGATTTAACCATGCAAATTAAAATCAATTGTTAGTAATTGTTTTTGGACGTCTCTAAAAATGAAATCATTATTTATCGTGTGTTCTATATAAATAAATAAATTTATCAATATTTTAAATTTAGTCACTAAAATGACCTCAGGCCGTATGCTACAATGTTGTTGTTGTTGTTGCTGCTACATTTACATATTGTTTACAAATTGGGTAAATTTCTTGAATTTGTACATTTAAAATTCAATAATTTTTTTTTTTAAATCGTGTATTACGAAATTTTATTCGATTTTTTATTTATTTATTTTGCACGCAGTTAAATGTAATAATATGTAAGTACATAAATTAAATGTAAAACAAAAGAAATATAAAACCAAATTATATAATTGCGGTTGAATTAAAAATTCAAAAGAATTCGGCGATTTAAGATAAGTAAAATAATTTTTAATGCTTTCTTTATATGAGGAGTGGGCGCACGCGGAACATCAAACAGAAGTCGTAAGTTGAAATTAGGTAGAGCACCACTTTGACTTAAGGTGACATAATTTTTAAATTGTTTATTCACTTTGTAGGCGATATTGATGTTTATCTCAATTTCCCTGAACTGTATTAAAAGTGAGGTCAGGACAGTTTAAATTTAGCATTAAATAAGAAACAAGTTTAATCTTAACTACACTGTATAGAGGACACAAATTCGTTAATGAAAATATAAACCTGTGATAGCGGTAGCGCACTGCAGTCATATGACTCAAAACGACACGCAAAATACTGCGCATTCGAACTTAGTATCCGCCGATTTAGGTTCCTTAGAAATGGATTTTAATTTATAACCATTGAGTTCGTTACATTGCCCTTGGAGGACTTCAGTGAAAGTTTTCTCCGGTTGTCATATGTGTGGTTTAACCAACTTGGCAATTTCAGATTTTTCAGATTTTTTTTTTCTTTTCTCAAATATAATATGACCATTGGCAACTGGTTAATTTTCATCAAACTTCCCTTCCTCCCGAACACCATTTTATTGAACGTGTCGACACCGCCTTTCTGACGTTATGGTCGCTTCGTTTGCGTTTGCAGTCGACATTCGAAGCACAGTAGCTTATAAACGGTCTATCTTTTCTTAGCTTATCAACTTACCTGGAGTAATGGCTAAATATGACTGATAGTGTTACAATCGTTACAGTTGTATATTCTGTATGTAAATCAGTTGATACGTTTTTTATTACTGTAATTCCATTTTGCATAGGCATGCTGTTTGGCAAAATAAATTAATTTTTCAGTCACTACACAAGGGACGGACTTTTGAGTCCAATCTCATCATTTTTAAAGCTTCAGATCTAGTCTTCTCTGCAGCAGAAGGCATCGATCACCAAATAGTTTTGTAGTTGTTGAAGTGCTTGATTATTTGACCCATATCCAAATCGAAATAGTCGCAAATCGGTTCAAAATTTAATTTATTGGTCGTCATAAAAGTCATTATGAACTCTCATGTTAAATCGAACTTAGTTTCATTTACGAAGCTGAAGGTTTATTTATAGTGCAGTGGTTCTGCTTGTTGTTGCGGGACATTAAACTAAACCAGCGATCTTCGCTGGTTTAGTTTAATGCAGAATAGAAAACTTGTAATAACTTTAAAAATTCTGAAAACAATTCAAAATATCAACCATTCAGAATAGAAATTCTTTCTATTTCGTCAAATTAATCAAATTTTCTTGCTAAAACTCGAAATCCAGTCACTAAATATCGAATTTTAAAATTGTCAAGCTTCAAGTTTAAAACTTCTAATCATCGTTTGATGTCAGAATTAGTTTTACATTTTTATTTTTTTTTATTTTTTATTGTAGGAGTTAAAACTTTCAAAAAGCCAACGCCAAGTGAAGATGGACCTCACTTGACGGTGTGAGGTTTTACTCACCAAAAAGTCTCCTACATGCCACGGAGAGCCCAGACTGGAACCGCTTTTGTATTACTTCGGTCTTGTCCGCGCTGCTTCCCATTTTGGGGCCCTCATTTACATTCTACACCTTACTTTGTTAGGGGTCCGCCAGACAATCATCGCTTCGCTTCTGCCGCATCAGACCGCAGAATCGCTTCAACAATGGTGTCAGATGTGACCCCGTCCAATACTAAAGCGAGCCATCTTCTTTCTTTAATGAACCTACCGCACCGAAAGAATGTATGACAAACGTCATCACACTGTTCTGGGCAGTATCGACATTGAGGTGACATCAGTTTTC
This sequence comes from Tipula vernalis, assembly GCA_958295665.1. NCBI lineage: Eukaryota > Metazoa > Arthropoda > Insecta > Diptera > Tipulidae > Tipula > Tipula vernalis. The sequence goes on from OY282560.1 coordinate 96,469,955, forward strand.
CCATCTTATGCAGATAGGCCCCAAAATATCCATGCCCAGTAAAAAACTGGCATGTGAAGAAATCGAGCTCTCCGTGGCCACGATTAATCCAGGAACCAAGGTCCCGAATCAATGGGGCCGTCCATCGACCACTATTCAACCCATCCCATTGATCCTGCCATACCACAAGCGTAATGCTGCGGCCTCTCACCGTAGAATCCTTTCTTCCAAATTCAGCGCTCAACCGATAGATCTCCCGACGCTCCAGCGCCAGTAAATCTATCGGGATTACTCCGGCGACAACTAAGGCCGCAGCTTCGGATACTGTGCGATAAGCCCATGCGATTCTTAGTGCCCCGCGTCTTTGAATCGATCTCATCCTCGTGTAGTATTTTTCGACCTTCATCGCGCCGGCCCAAATCTCAGCTCCATATAACAGGATTGACTGTACCGTTGGCATTATAAGTCTTCGCTTGCTAGGGCGGGGCTCCCTATGTTTTCCATCAATCTGTTAAGCGATACAGTCACTTTTGATGCTCGGTCACAAGTTCTCCGGATATGCTCCCAGCAAGTTAGACGATTTTCTAAAGTAATCCCCAGATATTTCGTCATTCCCTTCGACATTAACTCTTCTGTCCCAACCTTCATAGGGATAATGATTGGAATTCTCCGCCTAGTAAGCATTACGATCTCCGTTTTTGAGATGGCCAACTGTAGCTCATGCTTATCCATCCAATCATTTACTGAGTACTGAGTCACAACTGCGCTTCTAGATGTTATCACAATAGCCACATCGTCTGCTTACCCAACCAGAAATACTTCGTCAGGCATCACTAGTCGAAACAGGCTGTCGTACATAGCGTTCCATAGATCGGGTCCAAGAATCGAGCCCTGGGCCACTCCAGCAGTAATTTCCTTCACTTTTTTGCCGTCAGACGTCTCATATACCAATCTTCGATTCCTCAAATAGTCCCGAATCATTAGCAGAAGATAATTCGGGATAGCGAAAGATTGTATATCTTGTATTAAAACACGACCCCATCTAGGAAAAAAAATCATAGGGGATTTACTAACGCCCTGAGTAACATTATTGTGAGCTTTTCTAAATGTAGGGTTAGACTATGCGGCACCAGTTACTTTAAGCTGTAAGAAAGGTATGGATGCTAAGAAAACCAAGGCTTACATAAATTTATTCGTTTGCATTACTTTTATTCGACAACCACTTCAAAAACACGTAGCGAATTGGTCTCAAACCACCTCAGTAGCAACTCCATCGAATGGTACACTATACCTCCATCGGCTCCGCACTTTGGTGAATTATGCGAAACGGGATCAGGAATTTAATACGAATTCCTGTTCCTGTGCACGCAAAGGCGAATATACTGCCTCGGTTCGGGTTACTTTCTATATTACATAATTTGAAATCTATTGATCCTCATAATCCAATTTGCTTGGGAAGTGTTTTTCCAAAACGTTCTGGAAATTGTATAATCTGAATTTAGCTAGGAATTTTGGTAATGACTACGAAGCTTCAATTTAGCAATGGAACAAGCGTGGAAATATTTCAGAACCATTTGAAAAAATAAGAATAACCATTTTAATTTCCACCAATCTATTTTGGTAAAATTTTAATTTAATTGCGACATAATTTAAAAAATATAAAGGGTTGAAACCTCATGATGTGATCAGAACTTCGATGTTGATTAATTCTACTCCCAAATCAATCCCGAAATGAACCTCTTAAGTCAATCTTCAGCTCAACCTCCAACTCATTTTACAACTCAACTTCTATCTCAATCGAAATACAATCCTAAAAGCAATCACCAAACTAACGGCCAAGCCAGCCATAAACTCGACCACCAAATCAACCCTTAATCAACTTTCAAATCAACACTTAACGAACCTCAAAATCAACTCTTAACTAATTGCCCAACCGAACAACTCATTTAAAGCCCAATGTAAGCTAACTAAATCCTAACTCTACTTCAACTCAGCTTAGCTCGACCCAAATCTCAACCCTCTGCTCAACTCCACATTCATTGGCCAACCCAATCCCAAAATTAAGTTTATTCGAAAACTACACACTTGTATGAACTTAACTCGATCTAATCACCTACTAAATCCTAAACTCGACCTCAAATCAATAAAAACCGAACTTCACGCTCAAATCCAACTCAATTTCAACTCAAACCCTACTGACCATCATACCTTAATAGCAACGTACAATCAAACCGACTTACATACCGTCGTACCATCTTAACCTTAAACAATCATTCCATCATACCATTATTCCATTATATCATCAAACCATCAAGACACTATACCATTAACACGTAATTCAATCATACCATCGTACCATACTTATATCGAACCGTGCGACCATCACACCTTGATGTATATCTTACAATCAATCCACCACACCTTCGTACCATCATATCATCGTAACATCGTATCATCGTACTATCATAACGTCATGTAATTATATCAAAAAACTGTCAGGCCGTCATACCATCATACATTGTACCATTTATACAATTATACCATCACACCCTCATACAAAAATACCAATCCATCAAACCACTATATCATCATAACATCACACAATCATACCATCATATATACCATCGAACCACGAAACCATCATACCATCGTACCGTCACACCATCACACCATCATACCATCATACCATTATACCATTATACCATTGTATCATCGTACCATCATACCATCATATCGGCATACCTTCGTAATATCATACCATAATTATCGTACTATCACCTTAATACCATCATACCATCAAACTATCATACCATAACACAATCATGATATAATACCGTCGTACCGTCATACCACCATAACATATCATCATACCATTACTATCAAACAAGTTTTACACTTCAAATTGATCCTTTTACATTTCAAATTGAACCCTTAGCCATTTATATGAATGGCCAATTAGAATGGAGCTTGGCAATTCCTTAGGCAATTCCTTCCTTATTCCCTCAATTATAGTAATATAGTCAATAAGAATATAACTTAGCTATTTTGAGTAGAAGCAAATGTGACCCAACAATTATTTTTAGACAAGGTTGTGAGGAATATGTCAATATGGCTTCTATATTGTTGTCTGTTTAGGTTTCTGTGAATCATGCAGTTGATGAGATTTCTTATTAAGGCAGCGTAAACTATTTCAATTGCTAAACAATCAAGATTATCTCCGTAATAACATTCAAGTTCCATTAGAAACTTTTCTTGCCAATCATTTGCTTTATAGGTTAGGTGATGTTTTCAGAGTATTTGCTGTCAGAGCGGTAAGTTTGGTCTTGTTTAGAAAAACATGGTGTGTAGCGGACACGCGACGCAGTATTGAAACTGCTTATGGTAGTGCAGAGTTTCGGAATTAGAAATGTTCGAATTTCATTATAACTTTAACTAAAAATCATTTTAAAATCCTATTTCCATCGCAAGTGTAAAATTCATTAAAATCCGTTAAGAAATGGACAAGTTCTGTCGTAACTGGCCTTATTCAGACTGACATTTCAAATTTCAAAATAATCGGTTGAGACTTAGACAAGTTTCATCATAATTGGGAATATTCTAGAACTTCATCCGAGAATCATTATAGAATTCCATTTACAATGCACAAGTCGAATTTCGTCTCACTCTATAAAGTAATAGGGAAGTTCCACCATACATGTCGAATTTCATCATAATCGTTTGAAAAATAGACAAGTTGCCCTCATACTTGTCCATATTTCAGAATTTCATAAAAAAATCATTGTGGAATCCCATTTCTAACGCTCATGTCAAGTATCATCATAATCGGTTGAGAAATAGAATCACATTACCAAAGCGGATGTCAAATTTCACTAGAATCCTTTAAGAAATAGATAAGTTATCTTTCATCCTAATTGGCCATACATATAATTTGCTAAAGGTTGAATTTGAAATGTAAAATGTTCAATTTGAGGTTTGAGATATGTGTCGAGTGACACCTTTCTTAAGTCTTAAACAATAATTGTGTATAGTTTTTTCAAATCGGTCAAGGCGTGTGGATTTATTTAAATATGAAAGAGATATGCTGCTGCACGGACAAACATTCACTTAACCCCAATTCAACGCTCAAACGACTCGCAACTCCACCCTCAACCTAACCGCAAACTCTATTTCAATTCAATCCTCAAACTATCGCATACATAAAAAATTGGTCAACAGCTCACTATGTCTTAGTCTATCCTCAACTGAACTCTAACTTAACTTCAACGATACCCGCAAATTGACCCCTAACTTGACCGCCAACCCAACCCCAAACTCAATAACCAGGTGTTTTGGGTAATTTCGTATGATAGGTAACTCCCCCCCCCCCATGTACAAGTTCCAAAAGCTTTTCAAATCTCCGCATTGACCATAGAAGCTAATTGGCGAAAACAATTCTAAATCGGACAAGCCGTTCTCGAGATACCATGGGTACAGACATCCAGACATAATATTTGCTTTTTTTGACTCAGGGACTTTCCAAACGTCGAGAAAAATGGTTTTGGATCAACGACATTTTTGGTCTCAAGTTAAGAGAAGAATGTCTGTGTGGCTTTTTACAGACACAAATATATTAGTAATAATCATAAGAAAAATCAAGAGGCCAATCATTTGTAATATCCACCCAAAAAAGTAGAAATATCAAATTCCCCATACTTTACCCCCAAGATACAAAGTGTAACAACTCTGAACAAAAATAAGAACTTTCCTTGAGTTCAAGGTGTTGGTTGTTTGGTTTCGTACTGAAAAGTTTGGACTACTCGTCAGGTAGCTATGAACAAACTACAAAAAACAATCCATACATAAGGACGTAACGATCTAGCGAATTAAATTCACTAAATCAAAAAACAAACTCATTGGTCATTTTTGACAAGATTTCAATACTTTGGTCTTTTTAGACCGAAGTAAAGATTGTAATTATAAAGCCGCGGATGAATAAAACCTACCAAGAGCTTATGTTCAAAAATACCAACTAGTCCAAGATATCCGGATAAATCAGATTTAAGTTATTCGATGCTAATAAATTTATGTGTAAAACACCTTCATGCATGGCTTACCGTAAATTTTTGCTAAATTAAATCTAAACAAATTTTGAACAATTTTCAATAATAAAAATTCCCACGATTAATATTTATGTAAATTATTAATCATGTATGATTCAGCAAGCATACACGAGTTAAATCAAACTATACACTCCAATTAAAGATTTTTCTCATATCCTCATCGAACGAGGTACCAAAGTTGTACACACACATAATTTATTAACACAACATAATTTTTTTGTATTTTATGTACTGCACTCAACAAGTTCATTTCAATAATGATGTACAATGTAATACTTCGACAACAATTATGTATAAACGTGTATGTACATCTTTATAAATTTTTTTGGTTTTTGTTATGTTTTCAGTGCAAGACGTAAAATTTATTTATTTAATGATCGCGTGAAAGTACAATTTAAAAATCAATTATAATTTACGAGTACGTTATATTGTTTTAAATAGACGTGAAACATAAATTGCGAGATATAAACGTAAACAGATCGTCGTCTTGCATAACACATAATTTAAAAAATAAAAAAATAAAAAAATTCATTACAAAAGTGGATGGATATATAGTGTCAAATGGTTGTCAATAATTTATTTATGTTTTTGCAACTCAGAACAGAACATAAAATATTATTTTAGACAATTGATTTTTGTATAGACATATTTTATCGCTGTTGAAGATGAGGAATTTTGTTTGAAGTGGTATGGTGTTGAGTTGTGAAATATGTATAAATATTTATAACTTGTGTAGTACTTTCGAAATCACCCACTTGCAATTAATTTACATAATATATACAAACATCATAAATTGAAGATTAATTTCGTTTTTATTACAACACTAATAAATTTTCGATTAATCAATATTGTGTTACAAATATTTTTTTTTTCCAATGTGTTTTCATTTTTTATACATAGCTAGTTATGTAGGAAGTTTTGTTTAGGTTAAAATGTATTAAGGCAGAAACTAAAACGATTTATTTTTATTTTATGTAACATTGATTAACATAATAAAAGCATTAATAAAAAATGTTAGCTAAAATTCTAAATTATTTCGATAAAAGATAGGATAGAAAAATATTCACACATAAATTCGCTGGGAGATGGGTTGTTAACCCAAACAGGCAAAACGTATTAATCAGAAGCGATTCACTTAACTATTTGCTGCTAAATACGAATGACGTTTTGTATTGACAAAAGCAGCAAAATAGCACAAAAAATTGCAAAAATTAATTTTTCCTAATAGCTCCTGTATTATTCACAAGTGACCAAAAACCATAGTCGCATCCGCTAATTCTTAAAGAGAATTTGTTTCAGAAGGGTTCGTATCGTTATCCAAAATAAAATAATCCAAAAAAAAAATCTTAAAAAATCAAGTTTTTTAACAATGACTAATTTTTGAAAAATTATTTTAATTCATTTTATCCCTCTGAGAGTGGGTGCTGCCGCCCCCGAATCCGCCACAGTGATTAATTTTTTGAAATTCTACTCACATATTAAATCCATAGCTGCCATAATTTCCTGTCTCCTTTTTGCCCGGAGTTGCTATGTTGCTGGCAATCTTAGCTTTTTTCTCTTCGATATGTTGGGCTACATCAAAATTTGACTGCACCGGCCTGTATGAATCTGATTGGCTTTGGAAGCTGGGTCCAGTCCAGGTCCACCATAACGGGTGATTCGTCAGTCGTCCAAGGATATACCACGACTCGCGCAATCCGCTGGGCTTGTGATTTTGTAAACTCTATTGGCGACGAACGTTGTCCATCTCCTTGGTTCGCTGGACAGCCAGTCCAGAACTATTTTGGAGTCAGTCGAAAGTGTAATACGTGTTATTTTGAGCTTGCTTTCATTGATAATCGACTGTACCTGACTAGCCAGAGGTTCCGTGGTAAGCTTACAGATTTTAACGGTCCAACCTTAGTTTTTGAACTTATTATGCGACACTTAATTCGACACGCAGGAACACTACTGCTGAGTAGGTTATCTAACTCGCATCGCTAAAGTCATGTAGTTCAAGTTCCTCATCTCCATTAGTTGCGCTGCCCAACCATCTGTTCAGCTCAATAGAATTTGAATTCTCCATTCATTGAGTATGTCATCCGGTAGATTGTCATCCCAATCTACATTACTACGCCACAAATTTTGTAAGATGATTTTTGATCGAATTAGAAGCGGAGAAAGCCAGCCAAACGGGTCGAACACTCGACTAGCTTCAGCAAGGATCGATCGTTTGGTGTGCATTTGTCTGACTGGAAGGTGTGTCACGAAGCGAAATTCATCTTGGATTGAATCCCACTGGATTCCGAGTACTTTGATTGTGTCTTTATGCTGTCCGGTTGTGACGGATCATGAAGTTGTGGGTGATTGCTTACAAATTTCCTTAAATTAAATTTACCGGTTTGCAGGATGGTACAAATATCCCTTTTGAACGTAACCATCTCTTCGACGGTGGATAAGCCTGCGAAAAGTTTGAAGCCAACTCGTTCAACGTGTTTGTAGCGACAAAAGGGGCATAAAATGTCCCGTAGGTAACTGTAGTAAGTTGATACGCCCCCAGATCAATACGTGTACAGCTACCTGAGTACATTTTCTCAATGTCTGCTGAGAACACATACTTATACAGGCGAAAACGAAAAAGAATGGCTCACAGTGTAGATTGGACGGTTGGTCCTGTAAGCAGCATATTGTTGAGCGACGGATTCTGACCAACTTTTGAAGACGCATTGCATCACCCTCAGTTTGATGATAGTATTTTGCTCCTTTAATGCCCTGTGATGCGGCATAAAATATGCGTTGGGATCAACTGAACCATCAACCTTTTTCATATGACCAAGCTGGCAGTATTCAGCTAGAAACTCATTGTATAGACGATGAAGTTCTGGATCGCGTTTAAATCGTCTATATATCGCGTTCAGCTGAGAAATGGCTACCTGGTAATTGCTTGGAAGGCTGGTTGGATCGGATTTGAACGGTAATTGCGTAATGAAACGTCCATCTGCGGAACGCGTTGTATTTTCCTTGCAGTGCTTGATACAAGCTGCTTCTTCTGTGCTTAATACATTTTGCTTTTAGTCCTCGACATCCTCTACCTCCCAGAATCGCCGCAACGTGTTATCTATATCGAGGAGAGTGCAGTGTATTTGGATTTCTTGCAACCAGTTTCCTGTTGGGTGATTTGAGTCGACCTTCTTCCAAGATTTCCAAAAAAATATATCAGCCCCTAGCAATATGACGAGGCTTCTGGTCTGAGCATCTCGGATCTGTGAGCTGCACGGTAGATAACCACTTTAAATCATCAGGGTTCATCATCTCAGGCAGCTTATCTGCTATTTTCGGAATATTCAGTGCGTTTATGATCATTTCATCGTGGTTTGGTCATCATTTCATGCGGATTGTGACGATGCCTCGAGAGGTACTAGCTACTGTATTACCAATGCCGGAAATATTTATTCGACCATTGGATCGCTTTAAGCCTAGTTGCTGCGAACAAGACTCGATTATGAACGAGACTTGTGACCCGGAATCGAGTAATGATTGTCGACTACCCTAACCATAGCTGTCGGTAGAACTGCGATGACTTTTGAAGCAGCGTGTAGAGCATGTATCTTCGGCTGAGTCAAAACTGATGTGACGTTTTCAGTTTTTGAGTAAGCGGCGGTGAGGTGTTCATCAGTATGTAGTGACTTATGATGTCTCCGGTGACAAATAGCACATCTTAAGACAATTAAAGCAACAGTTGTGTGAGAGAATATGTTCTTGGATTTGATAAAACAGGTTTTGCAGCTGTGGTGAACGCCGTGGACGTGAATGCGGAATGTGTGGCTTTCTTCATAACAGTAGGATCTGCGGATTTGTTTGGTACGTGAACTGCATCAAGAGCTTCTGCTCGTTTATCCAAAAACTTCAGAAAATCACCAAATTCAAGTTTATCTTTGCTGATTGTTGCTTGCGCCCACGACGACTTCGTTTCATCATCCATCTTTTCCGTTAACAGGCAGATTAACCACCAATCTCGAACATCGGCGCTGTCACCCAATGCATTCAGACCCCGCAGTACTTCATCTGCCGTATCATGTGCTGATCTTATATTTGGGGCTGATGCTCTGGATAATTTCGGTATGTTTAGGAACTTTCGAATGAATGCGTAAATCCTAGGCTTTCTGCGATCATATCGATGATTATTGTATACGTTTCAATATTATGAACAGTAGCGTTAAACAGGTCAATAAAGCTTTGGAACTCGGTTGGCTCGCCCGAGAACGTTGGAATATCGACTTTAGCATACTTGACGATATTGATTGGTGGTTGCATGGTGTAATCCAGTGTTTCATCATTGTGAAATGCGGTTGATACTTAACGTGGCAATGCTTGACGCTTGCGTAACTCGGCACTTAATTTTGATATTACTTGTAGATATTCGTCTTCGAATTTACCAATTTGGGGTTCCTCAGCTTCGGTTTCGAGTATGGTTGATTCTAGCTTGAAAAACCTTTCAAGCAAATCCTTTGCATACGACATTTTAGTTTTAATTTCATCCACCGACACATTCGAACCATCTGTAAGTTCATTAGAAAATTTCACAATTTTTGTTAAACCAGCCTTACAGGCAGAACGTTGTCTATTTAAACTTTCAGTCATATTATAATTCACTGCACTATTAACTTAAATAAACAGTTCAACTGCAATGCTGTAAGGTACAGGTATTGTAATGTACCAATATCGTTGACCGCGTGTTTCAGAATAGAAATTTCTCGAAGATTGGCTTAAAAAAAAAAAAAAAAAAAAAATAATTTTCTTGTAAATACACTCTTTATTTTCTTCTGATGTTGTCACTTCGACTCACTGATTGCAATTAAAATTAAATGACAAAATTGACACCACTCAATAGAAATATTGTCGTGAAAACTTCATGGTTTTGTATTTAGATGGCGCGAATACTTTATAACAATTTGTCCACCTTAATTCGGCCAGTTTTATAGTTCGGACAGTTTGTGTAGTTACTAATGGTTTTGACAATTTGACGGCACTAACCAAAGCAACCTTGATTAGATTCTTTCTGGAAACTTTATTGTGTGAGCGCCTCTTTTTTTTAGTGAAGTGTTTTATAAATTTATCAATTTTTCTTTTGATTTTAATTAATCGTATTTCATTTAAATTAATATTTTAATAATTTATTATTGATTTGTTTGTTTTTATCAGTCGGGTAAGTCCTTTTCATAGTTGTTTTTTCTATCCACAAAATAATAAATCCACCTAACACAAGCAAGGAAGGACAAAGTACACAGTACTTTGAACCTCCACCATTTACTTCTGCTGATTTCTCTGATTATGAAGATGAAAGAAATACAAAAAAAATCAAAAATCGTTTTAAATAATGACATAATAGTAAACAGTGAATATAATAATAATCTCAATAAGGAAATAAAAAGAAACATAATAAAAATCATGTCTCAAATATGCCAAATAAAGCAATAGTTCCTACATCATCTTCTTCAACTATATCTATTGATTCATTTAATAACTCAAACATGACGCCCATTACTGCAGATAAAATTACTTTATATGATCGATTAGATACCGGCCCATTTACTGTATTTGTTAGTGAAGAGAATTTAAACATAGTTAACTTAGGTAAAGCACTTAAAATAAACAATTTCAAAAATATCAAAAATATCTCAAGTGTTAGCAAAACAGATGCCTTTAAACAGTTTGATAACTATACTACCTAATTAGAAACATCCCTATAGGACTCTCTGTTAAGGAAATTTAAGAAAATATTAGATTGAAATATCATATCTCAAAAATAGAAAGAACGACAAAATGGAATAATGTCACGAAAACAGCTGAAATAATAACAATTAGTTAAACTCACTTTCGAATCTGGAATTATTCCATACAATGTCACTTTATATGACAATGTCTTATTAAAAGTTGAATATTTCATAACAAATCCCTTATTCTGCAAAAACTGTCTGAATTACGGACACACAATATTACTAAATGTAAATCAAAAATTAATAGATGTCCAACGTGTGCAAAAATTGTCGAGGCCGACCACGAATGCGACATGAAAGAGTCTTGTAAGTATTGTGGAATGGGCCACGCTACTAACTTTTTCAAGTGTAATGAAAGATATAGACAGAAACAAATTAGAGAGCATATGATATTAAATAAATCATATTTCAGGAAAGCCACCTTTATGGTAGCCAACAAATAGTCCCCAAACAAATAGATTTCACTAATGATATCTGTGCTGAAAATCAAGCATGTCCCAATAACAATTAAATGAACTCTTATCGTATTGATATCGTTATTCTATCCGAAACCTGGACAAGTCCAAATAGCAATTTAATTTTTAACAATTACAATCTTATTACTGATGACAGGCCGGATGGTTTTGGCGGTGTAGGTTTTTTAATACATAAAGAAAGGAAAATTATTGATTTAAAGTTTCATTACATCCGTTTTCAAGCTTTCAAAATTAACCTCAAATTTAAAAACATTGATTTTAATATCTTATCTTTTTATAATAATTCTGTTAATAGACCTCAGGAAATCATTAACGAATTTGAACATTTTATTACTCAGAATCTAGTTAACTGTTTAATAGCGGGAGACATAAACATTCATAATAGTCTTTGGGATAGTTCATTAACCCCTACTTACGACAGAGTGGGTGATAAAATTGCAGATATAATCACTGCTAATAATGTCTTTTTATTGAATGAAGATCTTTTCAGTAATAATTCTGCAGCACTGGACATTACTTTGTGTTCAATCCATTTAATTGAAAAACTCTCATGGAGAATTGATCCTACTAATTAAGGAAGTGACCATCTTCCAATAATTATTGACTTTAAACTAAACTATTATCAAAAAAAAAACAAATCACAAACTGGTCAAAAGTATTGAACGATTTTGATCTAAATTCTATTGATGATAAATATAATGTTGAAGAACATCTAGAAAAATTAATTTCTGAAAATACCTCTATTATCACAAGTAAAAATACTTTCAAACCTAAACCTTGGTGGAATGATCTTATACAGAGACTATGGAACATTAATAAACACAAACAATTTATTTATAATTTAAACAAAAACATTTTTACCGCTATTGAATTAAAAAAATCTGTACAAAAACTTAAATTAACAAGAAAAGAAAAGTCTTGGAATATTTTGTTGATGAGCATCAATCATAAAACTAATAACTCTGATCTCTTGAATAATATTGTTACGTTTTTGCCTTGTCAATCAAGGTTCGTATCACTGGATTGTGAATATTATAAACTCAATTCAATTTATCACCAACGAATTTATTTATTTCACAAAATTTATTACAACACAGTTTATCAATAAAAATTCACAAAATCACTTTATATAAATTATTCTTAAATTTTACTGTTCACTTATAATTTTTATTTCCACAAAAACACTTTTTAATTCACTTTTTAATTCCTTTTTAATCTTTACTCTATCGCTTACCAAATATTACTAATAATCTTACAAGTTTACTCTATCGAGTTCCAAATACTAATAATCCAATTCGGTCTTAGCTGTATTTTGTTGAGAAATTTACAACAACAATCGCACGTGACAGGAATTAAATAATTCGAACAAAACATATGAATTATTTAATTCGAGCTAGAACAAATAAAATACGTAACTGGTTGAATTAAAAACAGAAGAAATACCAACATAGAATTTAAAAATTAAATCGAAAAAATATTTCGCGGCTTATTCTGTTAAGAAAAAAATAACTCTAAAATAATTCGAATTAATTTTTTCTCAACAAAATACAGCTCTTGTTTGCCATTTTATATACACAAACCAAACTTCTCGAAAGCTCATGATTTTTCTAGTTAGAATAGCGTAGAAACATTACGCAACAATTTTAATCATGGAAAATTCCATTTAGTACAGTAAAACATTGAGCTATTAGTTTTACTTATTCTATTACACACTAGGTGTCACCGTCACAATATTTTTTAAAATTTAAGGAAAATCGAGTAGCCTTAGCGACCGGTTTTGTTTTTTCGCGCGGAGAAAAAAATTTTTCTGCAAAAAAAATTTAAAATTCTAAGATTTATCGAAAATCGTTGAAGTTAAATTAAATCTAACTGTGCTTGAAATCACAAATAGTGATATTATTGTGTGGTGTGTTGTTTAAAGGGAGGGGTATAACTAAAATCGCCCTGGACCCGTTTCAATCCTGCATTTAGAGCGTGACGGACGTGACCTACGAGATGGATGAAAGAAAGAAAAAGGGAAGAAACCAAACATTTACAATAAAATACGTGTGTCGTTTATTTGTTCTTTAATAAGATTCACAAAATCTAATATGTGGATTAAAATTAAATTGTATTGAAGCAAAATGGTTCAAAGTTTAGATAGAATCTGTGAAGGTATGTCGTGAATAAAGCATCTTTGTTTGCGAGTTTCGTGACCTCGAAATATGCTAACAAATTGCAATAAATCGCAATTGCGAGAACTCATAATGCTAACCAGAATCAAGTTGTCGAAATTCTGGTAAAGCGAAAGGCGTAATCTACAAATCGCACCCGTGATATGTGAATTAATTGAGTGCTACACTGAGAGAAAAATGCATTCTCATTGAAAAAAATACTATTAATAATCAACCGATCGTAAATTCTGATAATACAATAGAATTTACTATTAAGTTTCATTCATCATATAACCATTGAGGAAGGACTTTAGTAGTTATTCTATGATATAACCATTGAGGAAGGACTTTTAATAGAGAGAGATTTTGTATGGCTAAAATATGTAATGAAAAATAATTTCTGTTTCGTTTGGAGATTTTAGTTGTGATATTATGAAAGGAATGTATAAATTTTAATTGCCTCTTTCTATTCCTCATGTTTCCTATCCCCATATTATTATAAATGAACACAATGGAAAATTGAAAGGCGGTGCTTAATATTTCATTCTTTCTTCTTTGTATATGTAACAAACAAAAAATCGAACACAAATGCTAGATCAATACCAACAAAAATGTTCAAAGCATTACCAAAATTTTAATGCCTTAAAAAAATTCGAAAAAAAGGAAGTTAACAACAAACACAATAATATTTTGTAAACAATGATTTTGGGTTAGTATGTATTTTTTTTATGCTTGCGATATTTTTAGACTAGAAAGGAAAGAGGAAAACAGTTGATTTCAATGTTATCGTTTATAAATCGTATATGTATTGTTTTACTGTTGGTAGAAGAATAGAAAAAACCAAATACTGTATTTAAAAATAATAAAAACGCGAAGCTGAAATAAGAACATTTAGTATAGTGAAATTCAAAATTCGTCACGTTGCGAATAGGTATATTCATAATACAAAATTTTTTGTATTTTGTGTTTTTTCAATTTCGTTATACGAATATTCGTCCATTTTTGAATATAAGGACTATTAATACATTCTGTATAGTATTTAAATTCGTTCTCTGCCAAAATGATACAATCAGTGATGACACCAAATTGTCTTAATTACTCGTACCATTAAGAAACAAAAAGAAACAAAAAATTCGAGGCGGCTAAAATAACAACTAAAAAACTACCGAATAGAAACCATATTCGTATATCCATATGAATTTCTTCTGCTTTTTTGTTTTTTTTAGATTTTATCCGTATTGGAGGGCAACATTTTTTTCCGTTTTAATATTTTTTGTATGGATTTTGTTAACCCAGTGAATGCCATTTATGTAATGTGCAAGTTAGTTTAAAATTGCGCTGGCAAGTTAGCTGTTAACGTGGTAATAAAAAGATTATAAAAAATCGGTTTCACTGAAATATTAGGATTACTTTGTAAGAAAAATTATTTTACCACGATAGTTTCTATCTAATGTGATGTTCTATTGACCCAACACTTTTCGCAGAAAATCCTGGGAAATACGCATTTTATTTTTGCAATAATTCTTTATTAAAATTAACACAAAAGAAATCCAACACTCATTTCGAAAGTAATAACAAATAAAACTAAACAGGTTTTCTTTTAACAAAAGTTAATATTTTATTGTTAGCTATACAGTTAAAATTCTAAGCTTTTTGGAAGTTTGGGTAGATGCTTGGTGCCTAGGTTTATTTTTTAATTTTTGAAATTCACCTTTTACTAAAGACCATTTTGAATTTTTTCTGATCAACACAAGAATAAAAAAGTGTATTAAAATTTTAAAATGGTCATAACAAGGCCCTTCATCTTTTAAAGGCAAAAATCCTGGAAAATCCCGAGCCACAATACTCATACATTTTTCCGAAATGTTTGCTAAGATATTTGGCAAATGACAGTTTTTTCTAAACATTTGCTCAAATACAGCTACTAAAACATATGCTACTTCACCATACTCCGTCTGCGGTGCTTTAAGTGACCCAAAGTTTGACGATTTATTAAATTTTTTTTCTGTTATAAATGTTTCACTCGTTGATGTTATGTTGTCATTTTGTTTTAATAATTTTTGACTACATTCATTGCAGTTTACTTTTTTAAAAGCGCAATATCCAGCATAGTACAGTATTGCATTTCTTTTTAAAATGTTATTATTTGTGTTAATGTTATCTAACTCACACTCTTCAGGCACAGGTTCGTCTTCGGCTTGCATTAAACTTATTTTATAATCATTTTGGAAAGTATTCCATTCGAGCTCTATCATACTTCCATCGTCTGCAAGGCAATTGGAATATTCACTATTGAATAGTAATTTAATAACAATAATGTTAGCGAAATGAACTCCTATTTCGTGGCTGGTGGGTGTATAGTTAAATCCTCCCTTTCCTCGAAGTCTGGAAAAGAAATTTTCCAATCCATCTTGGTTGGTTTTTCCGACGAGAATCTAATCCACATCAAAAGCTGAATTCAAATAGTCTATAAGCATTAGTTGTGCTTTGATAGTTATTTGAAGGCCTTTGATAAATTTAAAATAATTTTGATTTTTTGATAATATTTTGATATGTTCCAAAAAATTTAAACTGTCTTTTAGATATGCATAAATTTTGGAACTTTTTTATGAATATCTACTTTATGGAAAAACCCGAATTATATTTCTGGCGATATTATATTAATCGTATATGTACGTGTCAACAGTTTAGGCGCATCTTGGGTCCAGCTACATTTTTACGAATTTTTAAATTTTCAAATGGAACAGAAATAAGTGAATAGACCGACAGTTCATTTTGAGAATTTTTTTTTACTGAAAGTGATATTTCAATAATGGAAAATTTTACTTTTCAAGAACGCGAAACGACACAAAATAATCACAAACAAATATATCTACAATGTGTCAAAAAAATATTTATAGGCTCACATAATTTTTATTAATTTAATTTTATTAATATTTTTGTTAACTTGAGTAATTTCATTCAAAAATAATTATCATTTCTTAGGTAAATTTAATCTGAAACTAAAACAACATCACGTTTCGATATTAAAAAATGGTTGATTCAGGCCCCACGACTTTGTTCTACCTTCAACGACCAGAATACTATTGATGACATTGGCCACATACTGGCCAGCTGAATCAATGGTCTCGTCTATAGATAACCATAAAAAATGATTTTTCACGTTACGTAATACGTGAAATATGCAAAAATATGCCATTTTGGAAAAATATGCAAAAATATGCACCAACAAGTTGGGTTTAAAATGCTTGGTTTTACGGATTTGTATCTTGCTTTTTTCAAAATTCGTGCTCTGGAAACAAATATGTTATTGCATATTTTTGGTTGCCCTAATTATTACTTTTTTTTATTTAACCTTCTCTCTGTGTATTGGGGTCAAATTGACCCCAGTCAATTTTAAAGTTAAAAAAAATACGTTTCTTATTATTTAAATGGCCCATGCCCTATAAGATAGCCTCAACTAATATCTTATACACGCAATACAATGAAAATCAGGCCCAAATTACTTGTAAATTTTATAATTACCATAGTCTGAAATAAACCAAGCGCATTTCTGTGTACTGAGGTCAAAATCCCAAGTTACTTCCATGCACTATTTTCTATATAAATCAAAATATTATTTACTTTTTATATCTATGAATGTATTGTATATGTCTGTGATGTGTTGTGCAATTTTTCTGCTAATTAGAAAGTGAGACTAAGAGAGAAACTGCTTTGTTATTCACTTTTTGTATGTGTATTATACATAAAAACGCTAAAAAATCTGAGTTTTCGAAAATTTGGTCAAAACTGGGTGAAAAACCTTAAATTATGGCCAAAAACTGTCGAAAAATATCAGCAACTGTCAAAAACTGTCGGAAAGTGTCAAAAGCTGTGCGTGTGATATTGTTATTGTTATTGTTTCGTGAGTACAATATTGAAATATACCGATTAATTTAGAAACTGTTCTAACTGGTTGAAACAGTTCTGAACGTTAATGAAGCAAGATTGTACATTTTTCAGTTTTTTTCGCTGTCAAAAAGAACTGTCAAAAAATGTCGAAAACAAAGGTTTTAAAAGACTGTCAAGAACTCGTGTCAAAACGTAACATAAACTGTGCCACAAATACTAGTTTTTGACACTACCCGTCTCTGGCATATATGTATATATCTACCTATTCCTAATATTTTTTCTCATTTTACTTTTGTATTATTTTATCGTTACCGATATTTCGAATGATCGTTGTTATTATGGTGCGAAAAAGACAGAGCAGCCAAGAGCCCGGAGTAGTTATTCTATGATATAACATCAAATTGAGAAACTTTTATTAGATATCAGGAACACATTTTGTTACATCAATCATATAGACAGAATACCGAACGGTCGGTTGTTGACGCTCGAAGAGGAAATACATGTTTTCGTCGTCCTCTTCGAAAGTTTGATTTAATTTAATTTTTTTATTAATTTTCTACTTTGTGCAAAATTTGGATTTTGTGAAATTACTTTGTGTGTGAAAATTTAAATTAAATTAATCATGTCGATTATTAAAATAATAAATTTAATTAGATTTCCCTCTCTGTGCACTATTTTTGCTTATTTTACCTCTTAAAGACTACTAAAGTAGCAAAGGTAAAAGGACTGTTGTAATAACGAGCACGTTCGTGAGTTACAGTGAGAGTGAATAGTGTGTGAAAGTTTCAATTATAGTGCCTAGTGAACGTGATTTCGGGTATATTTTGATTAGTTTATAAATGCAGTGTTGCTGGTCATACTGTTTATATATAGGTATATAAATTAACGGTGTGATTGTATATATGTATGCACAAATCTCAGAACAGCAATACATCTTTATCTTTGTAAGTGTGTGTTTATAAATTAAACATCAATAAAAACTGGGATTTGGAAGCATCTATATAAATTTCGTTTTATGTCGTAATTTCGATATATATCCATCTCGTTCTAATCAAATTTTAAAATTAAAAATCGATATGAATAAAAAGGATCCCGTTATTTGACCCTTTGCATACACAATCAAAATTAATATGTACTCGTGCATGAATATAACATGTTTCTTTTTTGTTGTTCTTGTGGTTTGTGTCCTGCGGAACCTGTTTATGCGATTCTTGCTTTGAGAAAATATCGATTGATTTCGTTTGTTTTTTAGAGGGGATGATTTTGAACATAATTTTACAGCCATAGATTTACGACACAGAAGAACATATAAACACCATCAGAAACTAAGAACTTTTTGCTGACATAATTTTATGAATATAATTCATTTACACGTGCTTATTTCGGGAAAAATTATTTTTGTGAAGTGTTTTTTGTTTTTCTTAATTACACGAGGCCCATAATTAAATATATTTTTAGTGATAAAAAGTGAAATGAAATATATTATATAAATATATATAGTCTATATGTGAAAAAATCAAGTGTGTTAAAAAAAGGTTGAAAAATATGTTTTCATGAAAATAAGAAGAAAAATGAAAAATAATTTTATGAAAAATGTGTTGTGATTAAATATTCTGTTTTTTTATTTAATTTATATAATAATTTATAATAAAATATCTATAAAATGATAACGTAGGAATAAAATGAAAGCGGCCCAACAGCAAAATTCTACGATTGGTACATATCAGCAGCGTGTATCAACGGGGCTTTCACCAATTCATAGGTAAGAGAATTACACGATTATAATTAATAAGCTTTTGTGTAAACATGAATTCTCATATATGGTACAATGAAGGATGGGATTTTACTTTTTTAAGAGTGATTTTTAAGGTAAATATTTTTGTACCAAAAATATGTTAACATTTTTACTTTCTTTTACTCTAGTAAAATAAAGTATAGTAATCATGAAAATTTTGGACCTTGAGATTTTAAGAAATTTATTTGTTTTGAGGTCCCCTGAGTCCGAAAAAGTGGGTTTCGAAATGGTGTCTGTCTGTCAGTCTGTGAGTCTGTCAGTCTGTCAGTCTGTCAGTCTGTCAGTCTGTCAGTCTGTCTGTGTTCTCTCTACAGCCCAGATGGTTTAACCAACCGAACTGAAACTTCAGATTTAAGCTTTTTTGATAAATTGGGAGGCCCCAGTGATTTTTACTCCAAATCGGCTAACCGGAAGTGGCCACTCCCTTGGTCCAGAAAATTTATTTTGCAAATATCTTAAAAAGTATAAGGTTTACAAAAAACTACTTCATATAAAATGTTTCCAAAAATTAAAAACAAACAAATTAAAAAAAAAATTAAAAAATTTAAAAATTTAAAAAAAAAATTTAAAAACAAATAAAATTGAGTTGAAGCCAACACACTTTCTCCTACGAACAGGGAATTTTAAGGCACTTATTACGCAAACTTCTTTAAAATTTATTATTTTGTATTACTTTCTCTAACGTAAGTAAAATAAAGTAATTATGAAAATTTTGGACCTTGAGAATTTTAGATATTTATCTGTTATGAGGTCCACTGAGTCCGAAAAAGTGGGTTTCGAAATGGTGTCCCTATGTCAGTCTGTCAGTATGTCAGTCTGTGTCCTCTCTACAACCCATATGGTTAACTAATCGAACTGAAACTTCAGATTTAAAGTTTTTTGATAAATGGCGACGTCCCTGTGAATTCCACTCCAAATCGGCTCACCGGAAGTGGCCACTCCCTTGGTTCAGAAAATTTATTTTGCAAATATCTTACAAATTATAAGGTTTACATAAAATCTATTAAACTCAAACTGGTTCCAAAAAAAAACAAAAGAAAATAGAGGTGCGGCTAACACACTTTCTTTTACCAACGATTAAAGGAGTATGCCGGAGTCCACCATGGCGCGAGTCCACATTCTTTGTTTCAAATTCGGAAATAAACTGTATCTCGTAAGTGGCCAAGGAATCTTCAGCGAGATATATATCACCAAATGCACGCTGTAATGCTCTGATGACGTTGAGTTCCATTTGCGACACACCGCGATGTGCGGTTATTTATTCTTGTAGGGCACTAGAAATTGCGAGTGAGAATAGAACCATCACCGTCACGCAAAGAAGTTTTGCTTAGTGCAAGGTAGTTTCGTCGCTGTATAACTGACTCTGTTGCCTGCGTGAACCTTGAGACCCTGCACATTAGGATTGAATACAAGTGTCTGACTTGCGGGCCGCTTTTAATGTGAAACATTATATGTACATACTGCACTATCTTTTTCATAAGAATTTTCTGCGTAGTTTGAATTTTGTAGTGAAAGTAAATTTTGTAGTAACAAGTGTTTTGTTATAATTTGAATTTAAATGTATGTAGAAATTAATTATTTTAATTCAAAGTAAATTAACCGTCACGTCCGTTTCTTTAGGTAAATAAAAATTGACACCACAATTGTCTGATCATATGAGGCGTTCTCTTAGGTAGGTTCGCGGTGCGGCTTTCCCTACCGTCTTAATTGTCTGCGACCAAAAGCTAAGTTTCGACTCGCTGAGTTTCTTAAAACAAGGTACTGCTTTGTAAGATGTTTCCACTTGTCACGTCAAAAGTTAAAACAAGTAAACATTACGTACTTAAATATGTATTAGGTGAGTGTAAGGGTGACGAGGTTTTCTACCAAAAGTTTGAAGTTAAACCTGAGAAAGCGACGTTTTTTAATATTTTTTTCTAATAAAATGATTTTGTTGGTTTTTAGCTTAATTTATTTTTATTTTTTATTAATATTTTAATAAAAAATAATAAAGGAATTCTATTTTTTCCTGACTTTCTTTTACGAACAGCGAATTTTGAGAAACTTATTATGCACATTTCTTACAAACTTAAGATTTTTTTTAATTTTTTCTGTAAATTGAGATATTTTCAAAACCAATTTTCTGATTCACAGAATCTGGGAGCTGGGACCGCAAAATTTATGGAAAAAGTTTAAACATGAAGTTGCAGTTTGATTATAGTATTTTGACCAAAATCAATAAGGCAAATGTCAAATTTGGAATTTGTTTACGTTCTAATGAGCTGTTCTCTAGTTTTAAAATCGTGAACCAGACGTTAGCCACTTTGCGTTAAAGGGCGAGTGTAAAGCAAATCACGAAAATAAATGAAAGGATGTACATATACATAAAAAGGATGTACATGCATATATTTGCAAGAATTCTCGTATAATATATTAAAACAACTACTATTAGTTTCTTACGCCAATTTTATGATTTCTACTCTCTTATTTTTCAAACACTTACTTATTGCCATCGAGCAAAGTAAAATATTTTTGCTTGCAGTAGTACCGATTGTATATCTAGAAGGCATTGAAAAAAAAAGTAGGCGACTTCAAACCTCAACTGTTTTTTCAATCAATTGAAACAATCTCTTGTTTGCGAAGTATAATATAAATATAATAAAAAACTTAAAAGTGAAAATAAAAAAATTGTGTTTTGAAGTTAGTAATATAATAAATATAGTAAGTACCTTTTAGAACTTTTTAGTTTATTTTTAGTAATATTTGCATGAGTTCAGTTTCGGGCTCCTCGCGCTTTGCAAGTTATGCTTGAATTTCAAAATTCAATTACTTTCAGTGTAACGTCAAATGATTGGAATTTTAAAAGAATAAAAATTAGAAACAATAAAAACATTTTGTGAGAGTTATGAAACGGTTTGTAAAATTAGTTTTTTTCATAATGCCAAGCGCAATAAAATAGTTCTATGAATGTATCACTCACATTAACCGAATTAGTTAAAGCAGTTAGACAGCGAACGAAACGCACCATTGTCATTGAAATACGTCAGTAATAACACCACAAATGCCCAGAAAAGTTAGTAGTTGGTTAGTCATCAATCTACATAAACCCATAAAACAATAAATACAGGAG
Organism: Tipula vernalis; assembly: GCA_958295665.1. Lineage (NCBI taxonomy): Eukaryota > Metazoa > Arthropoda > Insecta > Diptera > Tipulidae > Tipula > Tipula vernalis. The sequence continues at coordinate 96,492,213 of OY282560.1, forward strand.
TAATTAAACCCATGTATTTGGTAATATTGGACCTGTGTCCTCTCTACAGCCCATATGGTTTAATCAATCGAACTGAAACTTCAGATTTAACCTTTTTTAATAAATTGGGAGGTCCCAGTGAATTTTACTCCAAATCGGCTAACCGGAAGTGGCCACTCCCTTGGTCCAGAAAATTGGTTTTGCAAATATCTTAAAAAGTATAAGGTTTACATTAAACTACTTAATGCAAAATGTTTCCAAAAATTAAAAACAAATAAAAATAAAAAAAAAAAAAATTAAGAAAGAAATAACATTTCTCAAAATTCTCTGTTCGTAAAAGAAAGTCGTGTGTTGGCCATACCTCAATTTTAACTAGGTAATTAAGGGAACTATTCCATGTGCTAGCGAAATCTTTATCATTATTGTTGAGTGCGATTTCCAAAAAATAATTTCGTAGAACTTTTACTAAACGAACGATCCGTATGGATTAGGGTTTTCGAACTAGGTAATTAAAGGACCTATTCCATGTGCTAGCGAAACCCTTGTCATCATTGTTGGCAATGGCCGATATTGGCCCTTGGGAGTTGAGTATGATTTCCAAAATATAATTTGGCAGAACTTTTACTAAACGAACGATCCGTATGGATTAGGGTTTTTTAACTAGGTAATTAAGGGACCTATTCCATGTGCTAAACTTTTACTAAACGAACGATTCGTATGGATTAGAGTTTTCTAACTAGATAATTGAGAGACCTATTCTATGTGCTAGCCAAACCTTTGTCATCATTGTTGGCAATGGCCGATATTGGCCCTTGGGAGTTGAGTGCGATTTCCAAAAAATAATTTTGCAGAACTTTTACTAAATGAACGATTCGTATGGATTAGGGTTTTCTAACTAGGTAATTAAAGGACCTATTCCATGTGCTAGCGAAACCCTTGTCATCATTGTTGGCAATGGCCGATATTGGCCCTTGGGGGTTGAGTGCGATTTCCAAAATATAATTTTGCAAAACTTTTACTAAACGAACGATTCGTATGGATTAGGGTTTTCTAACTAGGTAATTAAAGGACCTATTCCATGTGCTAGCGAAACCTTTGTCATCATTGTTGGCAATGGCCGATATTGGCCCTTGGGGGTTGAGTGCGATTTCCAAAATATAATTTTGCAAAACTTTTACTAAACGAACGATTCGTATGGATTAGGGTTTTCTAACTAGGTAATTAAAGGACCTATTCCATGTGCTAAACTTTTACTAAACGAACGATTCGTATGGATTAGGGTTTTCTAACTAGGTAATTGAAAGACCTATTCTATGTGCTAGCCAAACCTTTGTCATCATTGTTGGCAATGGCCGATATTGGCCCTTGGGAGTTGAGTACGATTTCCAAAATATATGGGTCTTTTACTTTCTTTTACTCTAGTAAAATAAAGTATAGTAATCATTAAAATTTTGGACCTTGAGATTTTTAGAGATTTATTTGTTTTGAAGTCCCCTGAGTCCGAAAAAGTGGGTTTCGAAATGGTGTCTGTCTTTCAGTCTGTCAGTCTGTCAGTCTGTCAGTCTGTCAGTCTGTCAGTCTGTCAGTCTGTCAGTCTGTCAGTCTGTCAGTCTGTCAGTCTGTCAGTCTGTCAGTCTGTCAGTCTGTCAGTCTGTCAGTCTGTCAGTATGTCAGTATGTCAGTCTGTCAGTCTGTCAGTCTGTCTGTGTCCTCTGTACAGCCCATATGGTTTATTCAATCTAACTGAAACTTCAGATTTAAGCTTTTTTGATAAATTGGGAGGTCCCAGTGAATTTTACTCCAAATCGGCTAACCGGAAGTGGCCACTCCCTTGGTCCAGAAAATTGGTTTTGCAAATATCTTAAAAAGTATAAGGTTTACAAAAAACTACTTAATACAAAATGTTTCCAAAAATTAAAAACAAATAAAAATAAAAAAATAAAATTTCTCAAAATTCTCTGTTCGTAAAAGAAAGTCGTGTGTTGGCCACACCTCAATTTTTTCATTTATGATTCAATATATCAGCCATGTGCATTATCGGTGAAAATTGAAATAAATCAAATAATTTACAAATGTTACGCTCATGTGGTATATTTTAAAACACATGGTACTAGAATAATGGCCTTTTAACTGACATTCGATTCAGAGATGATTCGATTAAGAATGGAAACGGTTCTTTAGAATAAACTCATATTATGCACATATTATGCCTATAGCGTAATACATTTGTTAATCTAGCAAATTCTGTGCTTAGGTTGTAAGGCTAAGCGTTTATCTAATTAAATTACCACTGGTGGGGTTTAATTAGACGGAGAATTAGAAACTACACGTTTGGTGATTAAGTTTATTCTGATTTATTTTTAATAAATTCCGAGTTTAAATACACTTTTAGAAACTGCCTAATAGCGAGTTTTCATAATCTTTCTTTTTTTTATAATGTTGTCTATATTCTTAGAATACTACAATAAAATATTATGTATAGCTGACAAATAATATGTGTGCATACTTCCGTTATTAATATTTCACTTTATGCAACCTGAACAATTTTATTAATAAAATAATAAGCCCTGTTCACAGATGAAGTGAATATACTCCCGGGCTACATTAAGCCTTTTATCTGCTTGTTTGTAATGCGGATACTCTGTATGTGTCGCTCATTATTCTTTAGATGTCCGCTATGTATTTTACAGAATATGGCGCTGCTACAAGCTGTTGGTATTAACCTTGAGGGAGTGGTTCCAGAGGTTGAGCCGGGTATTGATATGCTAGCAAATTCATTCTTCTGAAGATACAGCAAGCGATAAATTGCCGCATAGTGATGGTAATCGTGTATGTTAACCTTGGCTTCTGATGTCTCAAGTGACCTCGTTTGGTCTTAAATGACGGCCTCAATTGCCTTGATTCCTGGGAATTTCGAAGTTGATGTATGGTTTATGATGTCTGTAACATTTATCATCTCGCTCAGGTTGAATGACGGCAAAAAGGAAAATTTATACTTGCTGCTGAATGTTTTGTATCCTGACACTGTAAATATATCACCTTTGAAGATGCAGTTTGCATGCAGCTCCAGGATTCCCTCACCATGAATGGATGTGGTTGTGGTTTCAAATGTGCCATCATTTTCATGTTCGCAAATTACATTGCAAGTTGTTCTTGAGCTAGTTACAAAGATCCATGCGTTGTATCTGTGTAGAGGAATCCAAATAGTAGAGATTGCTCTTTGAAGTATCTGACAGCTTGTTGGTATTTCGCCATCCTGTTTGAGTAACTGCATTTCACATATGCTTTCATTAGAGCTGTAGTCATACAGCGGCTGACGTATGTTGCAGAGATATTCTCCATTTAGATGAGTGCAAGCGTTGAATTCATGAGTAGAGAGTGGCATGTATTTATCCTGATGACTTGTTACCATCAAATAACTTGAGGACGGCTGAATATACACATACTTTCTTTGATGTAGCGTTGGCACCGGTATTATGTTATATAAGGTGTATCGGGTTCTCTGTACCAACGGGATTTTAACCTTGAAGGTTTTGACCGTGGTGATTTTATATATATGAGCTATATCTCTATTACGAAATGGTATGTCTTGGCTTGGTTTGAGATTATCGATTATCTATCTGGTTTGCTCCTGAAGTTGGTGTGGTGTTAATATGAGTGGAATAAGTTGTCCTTGGTGTACTTCCGTTATGGTATCGATTACTTCTGATTGGAATGTACGGAGTTTCATCATTTCCAACATTGTATGAAGAGCAATGTCAGTGAATTCTTCGTGAAATATGAGGTCTGTTTTTATTTGTTTAAGAGCTTCGAATCTTTCATTTGTTTCTTCGTGGTCGTGCTTGATGATGTTCACTGTCGTTTCTATTATAGATATCTGTTGCTGTAAAAGTTTCTGGTGATGTTGTTGGTTTAGATTAAGATTTGCTATGCTTTCTTTGTAGAAATTTCCGGATATTTTGGTAATTGCTCTTTTATAGAGAGCATTTCCCGAGCCACGTATTGAAACTACGCGAACCAATCCGTCTGGTCCCGAGTGTGTTTCAACAATTCTACCTCTTACCCATTTTGTAGGAGGTAGATTGTCTTCAATTAAAAGCACAAGATTGCCCATTTGTATTTGTGGCCTTGATTGTAGCCATTTTGGTCGTTGTTGTAGTCTTCGCAAATATTCGTTACTCCATTTTTTCCAAAAATCTTGTTTCAGCTTTTGTAGCATCTCCCATCTTGTCAAGCGATGTATGTTTGAATCTGCTAGATTTTCTTCTGGCACTGCAGTTAGTGATGAGCCGATTAAAAAATGGCCAGGTGTTAGAACTTCAAGGTCTGCTATATCATTGGACATTGGACATATTGGCCTTGAATTTAGAATGGCCTCTATTTGATTTAACAGTGTTGTTAATTCTTCATAGGTGAGCATTGCATTTCCCATGATCTTTTTTAGGTGGGTCTTCACTGATTTGACACCAGCTTCTCTTAGCCCACCAAAATGGGATGATGCAGGTGGTTGAAAATGCCAAGTTATTCCCTCTGTTGCTAATTGTTGACCGACAATATCGCTGAAGTTAGCTGTTTTTTTGTATCCTTTTTAGCTGATTATTAGCTCCAACAAAATTCGTACCGTTGTCACTATACTATACAACGTATTAGATTGCAGCTCTAAAATTTGGTCTTTCAAATTTGTAAACAAAAATTTTATATCATAATTTTGAACCGCAAGTTTAATTTTTTCGAAAAGGATTTGTACATATGGAATTGAAACAAAAATCCATCGATGTTTTCAACATTCAAATTCTTCAAATTGGGGGTAGTTTCTAAACAATTGTTTTACTTATCGTTACCCTTCTTTATGTTCTTGGATATTATACTTTTGAATAACCGTTTTTATCAGTCAACTGATAGTTTTACATTTTTTTTTCAGCTAACCAAAATATCATATTGTTTCTATATGACCATATTGTTTTATGACACCAATCAGAGATCAAACTTCCTCCCTGATTTCATTTAACCATGATATCACAAAAATTAATCGATTTTCTTTTCCAATTTCGCACTTAACGGGGGTACGGTTATTAAAATCATTAAGAAAAATATTAATTTCAGAATTTGGTATAGCCGGAATAATGTCGTTCACATACCTAAAAAAAAAAAATAATTTAACCGAGGATGCTTCCAGCACTTTTTACTGTTAGGCGAACTGGCGAACTAATAAAAATAAAGAATAAATAAAAATAAAGTTAATTTATATGTTTGAATGCTTGGAATTCTTTGTTTTCTCCCAAAGTTAAAATCCAGTTTGGACATGATTCCAATTCCAAACTCACTCCAGGCAACCGCTATTTTCAGATCATTAACCATATAATTAATTGTCGGTTATCCCCTTTTCTAAATGATAATCTTCATAGGTTTTCAATGGGGTTCTATAAAAAAAGATAACATTACTGGTGATACTTGCCTGGTTAACACCGACAGTAATTCTATAAAAAATATTAATTAGCTGAAACGCTATTTAAACTTAAACGTGTCACGAAATACTATTGTCATATAAAAACCATTTAGCTTCGTGAGCTGGTCGAATTTCTTCTGCCAAGCTATTGTTAAATTTAAAATTTGTTTAACAAGTGTGTATCTTCTCGTCTAATTTAGAAATGCCTTCTCTAAATCATCTACTGTTTTACGATACGGAATAATATCTTTCTTGAAAGGTGGACAAAATGTATTACCAAATTTTACGGTTTTTAAAATGTCCTGAAGAATTCCTAAGCGTGTTAGATTTTCGATCTATAGCTCTTCAAAAACAATTTTGTGTATTCCATAAATCTGAACAAGGCTGTTCCTTCTGCAACAGTGGTATTTTGAATATTTTCTCATCTTTTTCTGGTAATTGTCTTGTTGATTGACAAAATATTTTTAATTTTGATTATTAATTTTAATTACTGATTGATTGATGATCGAAAATCATTTTCTATACTTTAGCAAACAATTATTTTGCGAAAGCTAAGTTTTTGTTTTAAGTGCATTACAAACCACGTGCTAAAAAAAATCATCTTTTTTTTTTGGGAAACTCAATGCGCTAAAAAAACATTTAAATTTGACCTCGAAGGCTCAATTTAATCGGTGTTTATATGAAATTGTCAAACATCAATTTGCTTTATAGCAAGAGTAAAATTTCCTATCATGCAACTTCGAGTACATAGTTGCAGTTATCATTGTTGAAATAAGCAAGTTTGTTCTATAATTTACATTCTCGTAAAACAGCGGCAAAAGAAAAATATATTTTCGAATATGTACATAATGTTAAATTGTATAGGTTAAATATATTTATGTAAATGTAGTGGGTTATCTTGATGAAGGCGACAAAGGCTAATTTCTTACAAATTTATTGTAATAAAAATCACACTTGTAATAAATCAAAACTTTTACTCAGTTGGCTGCTGGGCATTTGTTGTCGACGAATTGTCTACATTGTCGACCACATTTTTTGAATTGTATACATATATTGTCTACGCTAGTAGACAATTGATTAATTACTTAATGTAGACTACGCGGCACAACACTGAATCTGCTCATCCTTAAAGAGACTTCGTATGAAAAGGGTTGGTAAAATTATCCAAAATAAAATAATCCCAAAAAAATAAAAAATCCCCAAAGATCAAGTTTTTTAAATATAACTAATTTTTGAAAAATTATTTTAATTCGTTTTATACCTTAGAGGATGGGACTGCTGCCGCTAAACCCTCGCAGTGACGATTTTTTTGAAATTTTAACATTCATAGAAATTGGAACATTTTTAAAAAAATTGTGTTGTTTAATATTACCCACATACTAAAATAGAGGAGGCCAAAGCCGCATTGGTCCCTTTGCGCAAGGATGACCCGTATTAACCCGTATTTTATTTGACATTTTACAACAACTATTGCACTATTGAATTCCTCAGTAGGAATTCGTCGAATTCCTGCTAAATTGACGGAATTCAAAATCGAATTCATCGTTAACCCAACGAATTAAGCCAATCACAAAATAACTCGAAACATTTGTGATAGAACTATGAGTAGAAGCGATATGAGCGATACAATTCTTTGATCTGTGTCTGAAAGGTTGACGAAGCAATTTCCATTATCATCATACCACCGAAAAACTCAAATTTTTGTAAACCTTTTATAAAATATAAAGGTCTGAAACCTCATGAGGTGGTCAGAACTTCGGTCTAGATTAATTCAACTCTCAAATTACTCCCGAAATGAATCTCTTAAATCAACCTTCAGCTCAACCTCCAACTCAATATGCAAATCAACCTCTATCTCAATCGCAATATAATCCTTAACGCAATCACCAAATTAACCGACAACCAAACCCTCAAATCAATCACCAAATCAAACCCAAATCAACTTTCAAATCAACCTAAATCAAGCTAACTATATCCTAAATGACCTTCAACTACACTTAGTTCGAACCAAATCTCAATCCTCTGCTCAACCCACATTTATTGGCCAACCCAATCCCAAACTTAACTCGAAGCAACATGCGTGTATGAACTCAACTCAATCTAACCCACTAAACCCTAAACTCGACCCCAATTTCATCCGTAACCGAACTTCTTACACAAATCCAACTTAATTTCAACAGGCCGTACTATTACACCATCTTACTTATACCATCGTGCCATCATACCATAATACCAACATACCATCATACCACCATACCTTCATACCATCATACGATCATAATATCATCATACCACCATCACCATTGCCATCACTATCACGAATTCCAAATACAAACCATCATACCATCATACATCATATCGTCATCAAAAATCAACTCAATACTTGAAGTTTTAGAAATTCCTCTGTAGTAATTTATACCTGATTATCATCTCTCAAGAAGGAGATGAAGGTTTGAGATATTAACAGTAAACTATCTTAAGCATTAAGTTTGATTTAAATCGTTCAATGTATGTACATTTGTTTTACACATATACTGTACATATATAAATACTCAATTTTAAATACAATGAAACCTTATTTCAAGGGACACTCTTACAGGAATCTCCACCTCAACGGACAAACTTTTAAGTTCCATGCAACTGAAATTTTTCAATAAAAACCTCCCGTAGCGGACACGGAAATATATTTTTGCGATGATGCAGGTTTTACCCTTCAATTTGTTCATTTATTTTTCAAATTGAACCCTTAGCAAATTATATGTATGGCCAGTTAGGATGGAACTTGGCTATTACTTAGCTGGTTTTAGTAAAATTTTACATCCACGGTTGAAATGGGATTATTAACCTTCATCCTGCTAGAAGAGTCTTTGAGACTCATTTTTTTATATTATAATGATTTCAGTTGCTAAAAATATAATTATGAAGTTGATTTCTTAACATTCGTTGAATTTATAGATAATAAGTTAAAAAAGGTTTTTTAATTTTTTCTAATTATTTCTGCAGTAAGGAATATTGATGAAATTTATAAATAGAAACACAAACGTATAGAAGAGTCTAAAAGACTCTTTGACTGTATTTAGTAAAAATGTTTTCAGGGAGTTCCCGTAATTTTAGAATTATAAAAAAACAAATTTCAGAAAACAAATGTACCTATGAATTTGCAAGAAGTTTATTTAGTGAGAAAGAAAGTGTTATAGAAGTAACATTTTGTGAAAAGTTTTAAAATTTATTTTGTATAATTAGAAAAATAAAGGTATATTGAAATAGTTATTATTTTATCACAAAACAGATATACATACAATTATAATTTTTTAGTCCAATGCCCTCAAGACAAGTTCAAAAATTAACTGACGAAGAGATTAACTGACGAAAATTAACAGATGACGAATCATTTTCTACAGAACTAGATTCTGAAATAGGTGATATAATTTATGGAAGTGAGTCAGAAGATGAAAGTGTAGATGTTACTGATGAAAATGGTGAACAATATACTGGTAAGGATGGTACTCTATGGAATTCTTGCCAACACGAAAAAGACCAGAAGGTTGTTTTACCACCAGGGTATCATGTAGACCAACCAGTAGACAGCTTTTCCCTGTTTATAAATGATACAGTAATCGAGTTAATTGTGAAATACACCAATATCGAAGCCATTAGAATAACTGGAAACTTATGGAAGAAAACGAATTCCATTGAGATTCGCGCATTTATTGGTCTCTTGCAAACTGCTGGTGTTAACACACAAGGAAACGTAAATTATAATGAGTTTTGGCATCCACTTTTCGGAAATCCAATTTTTCGCGCGACTATGGGTATCAACAGATTCACGTCACTTTTAAAATTTTTAAAATTTGATGACAAAAACACACGAACATTGCGTAGGACAAAAGATAAATTAGCACCAATAACAGATGTTTGGGACATCGTAAATAAAAATCTTCTAAAATATTATATTCCTGGGAAAAATTTAACTGTAGATGTTGGTACCATTTCGTGGGCGAGTTCCTTTCAAACAATATATTCCGAGTAAGCCGGACAAATACGGTATGAAAATTTAGTGGATTGTAGAGAATGAGACTGCTTATCCATTGAACGGAATTCCGTATTTGGGCAAAGAAGGCAATACAAGAGCTAATAACTTAGCTCAAAACGTCGTGGAAGAATTGTGTAGGCCATTTAGGAATTCTAACTGAAATATTACTTTTGATAATTTTTTCACTAGCTATGAACTGGCCCTTTCTTTATTATCTCAAGGATTAACTAGTGTGGGTACACTACGAAAAATAAAAAATGCATACCACCATCTTTTCTGGCACATTCATCAAGAAACATAGAAACTAATAAGTTTGGATTCCGTAATACAATATCGCTAACCTCGTATGTGCCAAAAAAAAATCGCTGTGTTTTGTTCTTATCCACCAAACACCATACAACAAGAACAAACATTGAGAACAAAAATAAGTCTGAGGTAAATTTGTTTTATAATGCCACTAAGGATGGCGTAGATACAACAGACAAATTATGCCATACATACACTGTAAGATGCAAAACTAATCGCTGGACAATGGCTTTTTTTCAAAATATTCTTGATATCAGTGGAATAGCTGCGCTAGTTATTTGGAAAAATCTATATCCTCGGTGGAATTCTAACAAACCACTAACTAAACGAAGAACATTTATTCAGGAAATTGCAACAGATTTAGTTACGCCACATATATTTTGTCGCAGCAAGAAAGGCATTACAGCATCTCACTTATCAATAATAACCGAAGTTACACAAAATAATAAAGAAAATAATGACAACAGGCCATCAAGTTCAACAGCAGCAAAACGAAAAAAACGGTACTACATCTGTCCTAGTAGAATTAGTCGTATGTCAAAACAGACTTGTGATGTTTGCAATAGGCATGTTTGTTCGGAGCATTCACAAAAAAAATTATCTGCAATAATAAATGTAATAATAAATAACGACATTGATATGAATGGTATTATTCTTTTCTTTTTTTTTTGCTTTTTAATAAATTATGAATTTAAAAATATAAAATATTTTGTAATTATTTATTTTACAAAAATTCTAGTACAATTCTATATAGAGAGTCTTAGAGACTCTTCTATAAGTTTATGTTATGAAAACTTACTATCATTGTGAAGGTTAAATTATTTTTAGATGAAGTTATGGAATATGGCAACAACTTTATCTAAGCCTGATTTTAGAACCCTATTTCCATCGCACATGTCAAATTTCATCATAATCGGTTAATAAATAGCCAAGTTACCTTTTACTCGTCCATATTCCAGAACTTTATCCAAAAACCGTTTTAGAATCCCATTTACAACGAACATGTCAAATTTCATCATAATCGGTTAAGGAATTGCCAAGTGAACCCAACTCAACCATCAACTCAACCGCAAACTCTACGCCAAACTCAATCCTCAAACCAGCATATATAAAAACTTGGTCAATAGCTCACAATATCCTAGTCCAACCGCAACTCAACTCCAACTCAACTGCGACTCAACCCGCAAATTGGCGCATAACTTAACCTTCAATTCAACCCCAAACTCAATGGCCTATTCTATAATCAAAACAGCATATTGATTGCTTGATTGATTTAGTGTGCACGACCAAGCCTAAGGCAAGTTTCTCTGATATGCCGGGTCCACCGTACACCCTTTTACACACAACAAAACCGAGGGAAAGGAAGGAATAGTTCTATACCAACAAAAACTTGGTTTGAAACTATTCCTTCCGGAATGAAAATACACGGCATTGTTGTTGTAAAATTCTTAAAGTAAGACTACAAATATATAATCCTATAAAGCCAACACAAATGTCGGCCCAAGCCGCAAACAAATTTAAAATTTGAAGAGCCACCACATGAACAGCAAGTGAGTATATTTACACTCCTCATATTCTGGTCCACGATTATGTTATCAAACCAACAAACAAGCCACCATATCCACACAAACCCAAACAAAATCTACTCAACAAACAGTTTTTGGTATATTATACACAAAATTCATATCACATATACCTATGTATATAGGACCAGTATATGTGTATGAAAAATACCTCGAACGATAACGGGATAGTACCGTTATGATATTTTGAACACATCTTTGTTGATGACTATCCTCTTCAACTAATTTTTATTCACTTTCATAACACTATTCACTACACTATTTAATTTCTACCTAAACACTTTCACTTAACACTATCAATTTAATTAATTGAATTCACTAAAACACTAGAATTCCCGATTTACACTACACTATTTAATTTGATAGAGCACTCGCGAGCAAAACTACTAAACCGCAACCTTTATTAATACAATTTTTCCAATATGTATACCCAGATATGTACAGAATTTGCAAAAGTTATAAAATCGCGCGCTATATACATAAATTTAAAAGAAAATTGATCAAAAATGAAAAATGGTGATCAAAAATAAATTAAATTAAATTAAATGTCGGAGAAAGCGAAAGTACGTCTTCTTTCACCGACCGTTCATTACCGACCTCAATAATCAAACCAGCATATGTAAATAAAAATTCGTAAATATTTATATACCCTACCCTCTTGACGTACAGTTTCCAAAAGCTTTTCTAATCCCCGTCTTGACCGTAGAAACCGATTGGCGAAAAAAAATTCCAAATCGATCAAGCCGTTCTTGAGATACTATGGGTACATTCAGACATCCAGACGTCCAGACAGATGACACATACTTTTCCTAAAAAATCTGATAAAATTAATATGCTAAGCTACATATAGAGGATTTATTCGCACTTCTTTTCAATTTATTTAAGTCATTTTACACTTAGAAATATAATGAATCAACATTTCAGGGATACCATCATATTCCCGAACGAAAAAATCCCTAAACTAAATACCGAAAAATACAAAAAAAAAACTGCCCCATCAAAAAGGAAGACCCCTAATTTCATGTCATGCTTGTGCGGAAAGGACCAATTCTAAGTGGCTTTGGCGAGTTTTTTATTTTAGTATGTGAATAATTATTAGAAACATATAATTTCAAAAAATAGTCCAATCAGTATGAGGTTAGAATTTCAAAAAAATCGTCAACGCTGGGTTTGGGGGCGGTAGCTCCCATCCTCTAAGGTATAAAACATATTAAAATAATAATTCAAAAATTTGTTATACGAGTATTTAAAAAAGTTGATTGTTTGGGATTTTTTGTTTTTTTGGGATTTTTTTATTTTGAATAACGGTACTAATCGGCCTTTCTACACGCTCGGGCATTCGACTCATTTGGCCTTTCGATATGCGGCCCTTCGGCTCATTAGGCCTTTGACAAATTCGGTCTTTCGACATATTTGGCCTTTTGAACTATTTGTCCATTAGGCGTCCGGCGTTCCGACCCATTCGGCCTGCCGGCATTCGACCTTTCAACATCAAATGTCTTTTTGGTAATAAATTGATTTTGTTGTAATGCTGGAATATAAGCACTATTAACCCTGGGTCCCATTTGAAACGATATATTTTAAAACGCGATTTGACAAAACGCGATATTTCTAAACGCGATACGGTACGAAACCCGGTATGGTACAAAACGCGATATTTCAAAACGCGTTAATTCAAAACGCGATATGGTAATATAGGTAAAATGACGTTTTGTACTTTATTTCGTTTCTTTCGTTATTCTCGTATCATATTTCGAGCGGTTCTCATTAACCCTAACGTAGCTCGGCCTATGATCACGCCCCCTCCAGCTTTCTTTATCGATTTAGACTATTTCATAACATTTCAATATATTACGAGCTGTTTCTTTTAATATTCAACACTTCATACAAAAGGCAACAAAAGACACATAATATCTTATAGGTTGCATGCACCGAATCATGTTCCAATCAAACAATATATTGTAGGAGTTTTTATTAAATATAAACATACACAACACTTAATTCCCGATTCGAAATTCAAATTACCTCAGCATCTTGCCCGCCCGCCTTTCCCTACAATTGAAATGCGCTCGATGCAATCAAAATATAAATTCATCAAACATAATATAAATTATGTTGCGTGTTTACCGCACAGCATAAATAGACAAAACATACGTCGCACATCTTACACAACTATGCTATAAATATAAACAATAAATATTTCATTTCATATTGTATGTACCTTAAGAACTTAAGATTAGTTATAGTTTGCTGTTGTTGTTCATCTTCTTATTTCATTTGTGATTAATTTCTTACGATAAGTAATTTGAAGTTCAATAACTAATTTTTTTATGTTCTGCTGGACGTTGTGCTTTATAATACATAATAACAGCAACAACAAACAATATGTATAATAAAAATATCGTTTATGTAAATAGAAACTTTAATTATCTAATAAAGATGTTGAGTGAATAAGAAGAATACAATAATTTTATTGTTTTATATTTACTCTCGTCCATACAGTACGGTATGGAAGTACAAATTTTTATGATCCATCTTTTAACGCATAGATCAAGGATTTGAGATATTGGAACTTTTTCGTCGTTCTATATAGTATTATGTTAATAATTGTAAATTGAGGTTGAGGGCATCTAAATATAGTATTTTTATGATCTGGTGACTTGTGTCCCACGCTATACATTTATACTTAAACGACTATTCAACTAAATACATATCAAATATAATCAATTAATTTATAATGAAATCTTATTAAATTTATTTTTATTGCAATCGATGAAATATTAGTTTTGAATTAAATGTACATAAATAAAAAGATTTAAGATTAAACGGAATTTTTTTTGTTGTTGTTATTGCGCCAAGTACCTTGAAAAATTAAAAAAGAAAAGCAGCAGAAAAATTTGCATAACATTTTCTCTTCGGCTACTTTATGTATTGTTGCATAGGAGGTATGCATATGGACTGCGTGTGTACAAGAAAATGATTAATCTGTTGTTTTGTTTTTTTTTGTGCAGAAATATAATTCTGTTAAGCCAATGATTTATCTCGTTCGATAAAATGTTAATCTTAATTAAAATCCAATTAATATACTTTAGAATTCTAATTTTTCTTATCCTCACGTATACATAATACATATTTTGACAACGGAGCTGTTATCACGTTTCATTGAAAATTAATTTCATTTAACTTTGTTGCTGTGTATTAAAAATAGAATTTTTGAAAATTCTTAAAGATTTTTCTTTTTTTTTGTTTTAAATTTATATTTTGTGTGAGGAATTTATAAAAAATACAACGGTGTGTTTGCGGGGGATTAAAGCGCGGCAGATGATGTGCAATCATGTGATGAAAATTAATTTATCACCTAGAGGAGGATGTTTGTTGTATTTGTATTGTCTATCTGGTATTAAGTAATTTGTGTACAAAATGCGATAAACTGAAAATTTAAATTTATTGCCTAAACATTATGATATTGTTTATAAGCATAAAATGATCCAGATCGTGGAACGGATGCCCGGTCTACATATTGTATTTTGAGAAAGATGTGCAAATATTTAAATAAACTTCTTCTGATGATTCTGTTCAAAAGGAAATTGTTTAATAAACAAAAGATGTTTTTATTATAAGTATCTGGGTTTGGAAATTTTTTATTTGATCTTGGTGTCTTAACCGTGAAAAAAGTAGTGAATGTGAAACCATGATCGTATTAGAAGTATGTATATGCACTTACTAAAAATATATTCAATACGGTTGATCAACCTCACGGTTTTCCTTTACTATACTCATTTCTGAGTTTCCTAATAGGAAAACAGTAACATTGAAATTATTTTGCCAGTAAGAGTAGTATCCAGCAGCAAATAACAACTTTTAGCCTGACTCAAAGACCCAATTCTAATATAGACCAAATGACAAATAATGTATTTCGCAGCAATAACTTTGTTGCTTTTGGCCAACAAAAGAATAACGCGCAATTGTTATTTTTGCCATTAACTTAATATTAATAAAATTATATTTTTCTTCTCGGCAAATACCTCAACTGTAACCGGTACAAAATATCCATCCGCGACCAATTAAGTCAGTTGCATAGAATTTACATTCTGATCATTCCAATTTCTTCCTTGCACTTTTGATGATTGATTGATTTTAATGTACGATCAAGCATTAAGCAGGTCTCCCGTATTATAAATGCTAATACCACACCACTATATACCACATGTTACTACAACACGACACCATAACTCTCCCTCATCAAGGAAAATATGTACCATCATACTCAGCTTTTCATGAAGCCAAACATAGCAATATTCACCCCATAAAGAAAGACGCCAGTGTGATGATATCCGCTTCTGGCCAGGGAGCCATCGTACACCTTTTTCCTTATAACAATATCGAGGAATGGGAAAGGAATGTTAGTGAGGACAGACTCGGCCCGGTTACAGACACCTAATAAAGCCGATATAGTTAGTGTTTTTTTATGACAGCACAATGACAACACAATTTTTTCCGCAATAAATGTCTAGTTACACGCCGTGTTAAATTTCTCTCTATCTGTTGGTGCCACAAGCTTTTCTGCATAGCTATATTGAATTATTATTATTATTTCCACTATTTTTTCCGTCGGCGGTTGTGAGGGGAGCGAGTTTTCGTTCCATCATCATGTTCCCATACGGTCACCAAAATTTGTACTCACTGTAGCTAGTGTTGCTTGACGTTGTTGTTGAAATCGTTGTGTCTCTGCTGTCCCTTTTTTGCTGATTCTTTATTTAAAGCTTTGTTCATTTACAATTTTTGGTTAATGTAAGAATATTACAAGAACCGTTGATTACGTTACAATTTTTGAGATCCTCTGCTCCTTTACGGATTCTCAGGACTTATTATTATTTCAATTTTGATTTTAGTTACATTAATTGACTATATTACAGTTTTAGTTTAATACTTGTGACCTGTTTGGTTTTGAGTTGGCGTAAAATTTGCTTAACAATAAATTCGCCATGATCAATTTCTTTACTATTTACAACTATTTACAACTTATTCTAATTTAAACTTAACCTAAATGTAAAGAAATTAATTCTAATACTAATGGAGCCACCAATATTCTGCTTTTGGGGTGTGAACCGGTGTTCCTCAGTTTTTTTTATGGCGGTGTTGTACCTCATATAATCTGCAGTATTGCTGAACTTGATGCGATCGAAACCTTTTTCGTTTGGTTGCCTCTTTATATGGTATATTATTGGTATTTGGTGATCATTCTGTATGTAACCTATTTTGTCCAAGTACAGGAACGCTTCTGGTCCTGGGATTTTATTTGGTTGTATACATCTTCTTATTATGGTGTCATCAGTAATATGGACCGAATATACCGGAATTTCTTTGTTCAGGATCTGTTGAGCGAAGTATGTGATTCCTGGTTAATCTTATCATATGAGTGTCGATTCTCTCAATTCCGAAGTTGTTGTACTGTGTTTGGTTAGATTTGTAGTGCAGATAATCTGTATCCGCGTTTCGCCACTCTCCTTGACAACGTCGTATGCAAGCTCTCTCAAACTTGCGTATTCGTTCCATGTAACTTGCTGAACAATTATACCACACAGGACAGGCATAGGTGATAACGGGTCGAATAAGAGTCTGGTAACAAATTTTCTTGACTGCTGGGTTCAAACATTTAGAGTTGAAATTTTTTTTGTGTCCACATATTGCACTTCTCGCCTTGGTTAACTGAATATTGATGTGTTCGGTTAAGTAGCAAAAACGATCCAAATGGATGCCCAGGTACTTAACAATTTTATTTTGGTTGATGTTTACGTCGCCAATTTTAATTTTGAAAGCTTTCCAGTTTTTCTTTGTGAATACTATTTTGGATGTCTATGATTCTAGGAGCGGCACTATATACTACTATATCGTGTTCACTAAAGTTCAATTTATGTAGCTTAAACATAAAACCGTCAAGCCACACTGACTCAAAAGCCTTCGCCATATCAATCATTACTGCCCCAGTACACATATCTTTATCGTTCAGATTTCGACAAACATCAGTTGTAAGCCTCGTGATCGCATGAATTGTGGAGTGACCGTGTCGAAATCCAAATTGGTTATGAACAATAATTTCATAAACTTTGCTCAAATTCGACAATAAACTGATTGGACGATAGTTTTGGGCGTTTTTCGCATCTTTTTTCTTCTTTAAAATCGGAAAAATTCTAGCTGTTTTCCAGCACGATGGGAACGATCGGTTATTTAATAGATTATTAAAGATGCTACATAGGTCTGCAATAATTTCGTCCGGTAAATGTTTCAGCACAATATTTGGAATCTCGTCGATGCCAAAAGATTTTTTTGTATTGCAACACTTCAAGATACACTTCAATTCGTCTAAGTGGATAAAATATTAGGTACTTTCCGTTGATGGGTCTGGTTCTGGGTCACTTGCTCTATTGGTGTTGTTAAACCTGGTTATGGTAATGTTATTGTTTAATTCCAGTTTATGTTGTTCTTTTAAGATGTTAACATGATGTTCTATAACAGATGAATGTGGAGTTCTTTCTAATTGTGTATATCTGGAACGGTTTGTTTTTGTATATAATGGCCAATTATATCGAGGTTTTCTAGAGTATTGAAACTCCTGTATATCCCATCATCAGATTTAGGTATTTTTTGCCACTCAATATTTATGTCATCAACTGTTAGTTCTTTAATCTCGGTTTCGTTCTTCGACCTCCAAATATTTCGCATGGTTGCAAACATTTTCGACCCGGGCTTTATAGATTGGATTTTATTTTGCCAGTAAGTATTTGTTTGCAGCTTGATGTTTTCCATGATTAACTGATTTGTTCTTTTTATTTGAGCTTTCAACAAATTTATTTGGCTGCTCTGACTCATTGTACCACCTTTTCGTTTTAGTTTCTTTATTTCGGTAGTAAAGTGACTTTTCTTTTTGTATAGCAGCCGTTCGATCGTACGATTTGTGTAGCATACCATTTGGTTATTGTATCTTATTTTTGGTTGAGTCATTTTGATGTTCTGATAAATAAGTCCCGTAATGATTATGATGAATGATTCGATATCGTCATTGCTTAAATTTTCATTGTTGGGCACGATGTTTTCGCCACAGTTTTTCATTTTGCAGTATTTAACATAAATTCTCTTAGTTTGTTGGTCCAATTTGTCCCCGAATGTTTGCAAATTGATAAATCAACCTCTTTGGTGTGACCTCGTCCATGAAGTCTTGACTTCTTTCAATTGATGAGCAATGAATCTCAATAGCTCTGTGGTCACTTTCCTAGAATAGTGTTGGTATCTCACCTTCGTCGTTCTTGTTAATTACCAGCCTATTGTCTGCAATCGCCAGATCTAAATAACTAGCAGTTGATCTGTATGTCGGCTTATTCGGCTTATATAATTTTGTTTTGTATAAGAAACCTTTTTCCGTTTGCCAACGATTTAGGGTGATGCCTCGTTTGTTGTTAGTCGTGTTACCCCAATTCGAGTGCCTGGAATTTAAGTCTCCTGCTATCACGAAATAATTATTAATATTAAATAATTTTAATGACTCGAAAATATGTGTCCACTCCTTCTCAAACTGTTGTCCGACTTCCGTACTGTTATATGACTTGAACAGTAGACCGATATTAAATATATTTTTTTGTTGTCTTTTAGCTTAACTCTTATTATAGTATTCTCAACATCTTTTAAGTGTTGGCGTTGATTCATTTTAACTTGCTTAAATTTGATGTGATTTGTAATCAAAATTGCTGTGCCACCTCCGTTGAATGAATTTGGTCGATCTTGTCGTATAAGTTGGTAATTTTTAAATTCCACGTGATGTCTGTCGCTTAATTTTGTTTCGCTGATCATCATCACGTCTGGTTGGTGAAGTTCTAAGAATTTTGTTAGATTTAGACGTCTATATACACTGACGATAGAATTTACGTTTAGAGCAATTATTTTTATGCCGTTCATAGTGCGCCGATTACTTTTAGAAGTTGAGCAATTTGTTCACTCTGCTGTTAGATTGTTCGATACATTTTTTCATGTTTAATGTTAGCTTTTCTATTGTCATTTCGTTTGTTGTTCCTTTTGGCTTTAACATTTCTGCGTATGTTCCATTTTCATTGTTCACCGGAATTGTGTTGAACATCGTCTTTGTGGGAATGTTTAATTGTTTTTCCTTAATCCGGCTTTTTAGTTTCTCCAAGATTCGTTGGTTAACTGGGCAACCCTTGAAGGATGCAGGGTGCCCTGTTTTCTGGCAATTTATGCAGTAAATATCGTTTTGCTCAATTTTCGACATAATGCTGCATTCTCTTGGCTTGTGGTTGGATGCACATTTCACACAACGGTACAATAAATTACAATTGGAAGCTGCATGTCCAAAACGTTGACATTTTCGACATTGCATGATGTCGTTCTGTTTCTTAATGCTTTCCCAAGAAACTCGTTGGTAATTAATTGCTTTTATTTTGTAAATGCTGGACATGGTTGTCTCTGGCTGACATTGTACAATGAAATGAGGTAATTTCGCCCGGACGTTTACTTTTTATTTGAATTATATTTATAATTTTATTGTCATCGTTTGACTCCAGATCGGATTTTATTTCATCGATGTCCTCATCTTCCGTTAGCCCTTTCAACACTATGGTTTTTGGCTTTAGTTTAAACATTATTTACTGGAACTTTCTTTGCTCCCCATAATAGATCCATTCGTTCAATTCGTTCACGTAATTGAAGATTTTTAGATTGTAGCTTTTTGATTTTGCTCGTTGCCCTCTGTTCTGCGGTAATCAGAGTAGGTTTTGAACGCGTTTTAGTGTTTGTGGCGGGCATTTTAAAATTGTTCGTTTTTATTTGAGCCCCGAATTCAACTGGATTAGTTTTAATTTCGTTCACACCACTATCCATAAGATTATTTATTATCTTGCTGGTTATTAATAGGTACGGATGAATGCTCATTCAACATTAAATAATTGAATTGATATGTAAATGGGGTGGCCCCATTTACGATTTTGTCTTTGTTATTTACACTGATTTTGGTTGATTTTCACCGATTTTCACAATTCAAAAACCAGGAAACACAATATTTCAATTTAATTAATTGTTTTTACAATTTTCCACTTAGATAACTGCGTAATTAAGAAAAACTTAATTTTTTTGAGAAAAAAAAGGAAACCAAAAATTTTTACATGAACAATTTTCTTTTGTTTTTTCTTGATTTTATTTAAATTTTGTAGCGAGAGAAAACAATTGCGGCTATTCGCAAAGACAACTCGATTTAAACTGATATTGGTATGGACGTTGCCAAAGTTTGATGTTTATGTCTCTGCTGTCCCTGCTAATCGCCCCCGATTCCAATTTCTTCCATCTTTCTCTCATCTAAGGTGGAACAGCATATGCCGATGGATGACTCTGGAAACCAGGCACCCTCCAGTTTAATTTTGCCTTCCTGTAGCAAGGCTGGGTCACCTATAGGCGACTTTCCATTTCCAGCGACTCGTAAGAGTAGAATCAAGCGGAAAACGGGGCAGGGGTAGGAATATACGGGAGTGGGAGAGCTCAAATGAAGTCCTTAAGGACCAATGCTACCATCTTTCTAGCAGAACTACATGTTGTAGTAAACATCTAGTAGGGAGAGCAATAAGCCCAGATAGTATGTAACACGTACCAGCCTGTATATTGACTGGACGAATAATTAAGCAGATAGATGCACTGCCGTACCCTGATCTAAAAACAGGATCAGGCATAAACTTTTTTTTTATTTTTTCTTCAAGGCTCTATTTGATAAATATGTTCTAGCCACTTGGACTTCTGGAAGTTTGGATTTAAATTCCAAGATTTTACATCTCCTTGTTTTAAGGCAATCAATTCATTTAAATTACAAAAAGAACCGCCCCTTTTTCTATTAATGAGTTGAAATATTTTTAACTTTAAAAAATTCCAAGATTTAAATCCTTCTCGAGCATGCTGCTACACGAATAAAGCAAAACTCCAATTGGAATTGTATACGTGTTATTTTTTTATTATAAACTTCACACGCATAAATAATCAGTATTTTGAATATGAACAATTCTGCTGAACTGAATCCAATACTCTGTCTGTATATAGAGAGACATATACAATACAAATAAAGGAAATGGTTCTTTCATTTGTATTGTATATGTCTATCTCTCTATATACGGACAGAATATTGGAACCATTTGACGGTTAATTAAATTAATTAATGATGATTTGTGTTCAAGATATAATATCTATTTAAAATTTGAAAGATAGGCATAGTTTTACATTTGGAGATGGAGTAATGAATTGGAATAAATTTAGTTCAAGTTCCATGTGAGAAATCTGGGAAAATTCGATTTGTCGAAAATCAAACAATCCATTTCCTGACCTAATGGCTTATTCACATGAATCGCGATTTTACTCGTACGAGTAAAAATGATTCACTGCTTTCTCCTAAATTACAATATAAAATATATACTGGTTACTTAAAAAATAGGTAATAAGCCATTGTAATGCCATGGACAATTTTTTTGGCAAACGCACTTTTCCTAATAAAAATTGCAAAAAAGTGTTTACTCGTGCGAATTTTACAATATGGCCGCGATTTAAACATTTTTTGTAGTTTTTATTAGGAAATGTGTGTTTGCTAAAAAGATTGTCAATGACATTATATTCGGAATTGTTTATTAAATACTTTTTAAGGGACTAGTATTTATTTTATGTCGTAATTTAAGAGAAATCAGTGAACCAGTTTTACTCGTACGAGTAAAATCGCGATTCATGTGAATAGACCATAAGACTTTAGAGTCTGATTTTATTCAGACTTTCTGATGATCAAATCCATGTAACCGATTTTCAGGTATGACACACCAAAGCAGTGTTTGCAAATAATTCGTAGTTACCGTGACCATAAAATAATTTTTTTAAATAATTGATTTTTCCCTTGTCATAGTAATTCCGTTTTTTTTTTGTTTAATATTAAGGATCGTCGGAATCGGGCCCATATCACGCCAGATTTTCATTTTGGTTTTTTCAATGCAAATTTATGTAGGAAGTGGTCGCATAAAATCTGAACTATTAGATACAATTGCTTTTGGCCATTCTGTTCCTAACTATTGCCATAATATTCATCTGTGAAAATACAAACTCACAATGTGGCTGATGCCAACCAAACACAAACACAACTTGGAACATTTGTGATACGACTATTAGAAGAAGCGAATTCATTTTTGGGACTTATTCCATTTGGGATTTAATTCGGAATAGGGCCGAAAGGCCGAATGTCGAAAGGCTGAATGTTGAAAGCCCGAATATCGAAAGGCCGAATTTGTCGAAAGGCCGAATTTGTCGAAATGCCGAATGTCGAAAGGCCTAACGCCGAAAGACCGAATTTCGAAAGGCCGAATTTGTCGAGAGGCCGAATTTGTCGAGAGGCCGAATGTGTCGAAATGCCGAATAGGTCGAGAGGCCGAAAGTCGAAAGACCGATTGTGTCGAAAGGCCGTTTATGTCGAAATTGATTTTCATTTTTGAACTTTTTATGAATAAAAATTTTCAAAATTAATATTTTTAGAAAACCAAAATTTATATTTTTATCAAAATTTTTGTATAAAAATGTTTAATAGTAAATCGTCTTTAATATTAAAATGTTAAATCCGAATTAAAAATTAATTAATTATAATAAAAAAAGAAAAACAAATAAATTTTTTTTGTCGACAAAATTTTATCACATTAACATGGCTACATACACAGGATTTATTAGCACATATTTTCAATTTATTTAAATCATTTTACATTAAGAAATAAATTCAATGTTTTTAAGTATTGATTTCAATCAAGTTTTGGAAAATTTAATGAATCGGCCTTTTCACACGTTCGGCCATTCTACCCTTTCGGCCTTTGGACATTCGGCCTTCCGACCCATTCGGCCTTTCGGCGTTCGGCCTTTCAACATTCGGCCTTCCGACATTCGGCCTTTCAACATTCGGCCTTCCGACATTCGGCCTTTCAGCATCGAACGTTTAATTCATAATGAAATATTTCTCAAGTTCAAAAAATTAAACACCTCCCAAAAATATGAAATAACTCCCAATTTTTATCTTTTTATTATTTTGCCTTGAATGTAAGCAAAAACGGTTTGGAATTTCTGAGACTTATTTAATAGAGCCTCTACTAAATAGCAGTAAAATTACAAGCAAAATTCTTCTCGTACTGTGCTTAATTGGGAACGGGGATATCTAAACAAATAAAATAACTTTAAAATAACATAATACAAATAATTTATGTTTTGACTTCGATCATAAATGACCAAAGTTAATTAGAATCCTGGCAAAAATGATTTTGTGGGTCCAAAACGTTTTTCTCAACGTTTTGGAAGTTGCTGAGTCTGAAAAAGCAAAATAAAAATAAAATGTCCATTCACCATTTCAAAATGTCCATTTCAAAATGTCCATTTGCTTTTTTACGCCAATCTGTTTTTTTGGTCAAAGCGGAGAATTTAAAGCTAAAATGAATTTCATCTAAAATCCTATAATGAGGATCCCAAATTGGTTAAGAAATAGCCAAGTTGAAATAACTTAGGTCCGCAAGGACCAAGAAATTTATTAAAATCCTGTCAAATATGATCAAACATTTTGTTTTTCCAAAACCACTTTTCTCGAAATTTTGGACTTTCACTACAGAGTTCGATAAAGCAAGAAACATAAATATTAAGCCACCTGTCTGGGCATCTACAAGTTTAGATGTCTATTTGTACCCATTGTATTTCGAGAATGGCTTGCCCGATTCCGTTTTTTTTTGCCAATCTGTTCCTTGGATCAAAACGGAGAATTAAAAGGCTTTTGGAACTTGTAGAGGATCGGGTACCTGCCATACAAATTGACTGAAAACCACGTGGCTGTAACGACGTTGACCAAATAATTTCTATCCGCAAGGACCAAAAATATTGAAATCCTTTCAAAATTGACCAAACATTTTGTTTGTCCTTAATCACTTTTGTCGACGTTTTGATAGTCCCTGAATGCAAAAAAGCTGGAAACACAAACAAAATGTCTGTTTGTATCCGTGGTATCTTGCGAACGGCTTGTCTGATTAGAATTTTTTTTGCCAATCTTCCATCAAGAGGATCTGGTACCTGTCGTACCTTTTGAACCAAAAACCACGAGGTGATATCCACGTTGACAAATTTTTTAGTATATGATGGTTTGAGAATTGACTTGCGCAATGAATTTGGACTTGAGTTGGTGTTGAGTTGGAGTTGAGTTGGGATTGGATTAGGGTTTAATGAGCATCAATTTTTTGATATGTTGAGTTGGGGTTGAGTTGAAGTTGAGTTGGGCTAGAATTATGGTTAAGTGAGCAGTTCAGCTGAGAATTTATTTGTGGTATAAATTGCGATTGAGTTAGAGTTAGCTTGAGTTGAGTTCATGTCCACATGTAGTTTTTCAGACCATGTTGATTTGAGAATTGAGTGGAGCGTTCAGTTTGGCGTTAATCTAAGGGCTGGGTTGAAGGCCGAGTTGAGGTTGAGCCAGCGGTTTAGCTATTTATTTGGGGTTATGTTGAGGGTTGAGTTGGAAGTTAGTTTGAGTTGTTTTAAGTTGATTTCATGTGACGAAGTTTGTTTGTTGTTTGGTCAGTTGAGTTGGACGTGAGGGTTAAGTTTTGAGTTTAGGTTTGAGTTGATGGTTTAGTTGGGAGTTGAGTTGGGGTTCAGTAGGGGCTGTGTGACGGGTTGAGTTGATTTGAGGATTGATTAGGACGTTGAGTTTGGATATAAGTTGAGGGCTAAATTTGGGGTCGAAATGGATTTGATTTAGTGTTGGGTTGGTGTTCAATTGTCCGTTCAGTTCGAGATTTATTTGTTGTTTGAATAGAGATTTCAGTTGGAAGTTAGCTTGAGTTTTGAGTTGTTCTGAGTTGAGTTCATGTAAACATGTGGTTTTTCGTCGTTGTCATATAAAACAAATGTTCACAGCTTGAGCTATTGTAATTTTTTTTTATGTTTTACTATTTCGTTTTGTTTACTATTTCTGTACCCCAGCTGCTTATATTTATTGTATGACATAGGAAGTCTTGAATTCTTTTGTTTTTGGTTGAAGGTTGAGTTATGATGGTGAAGGTTGTTTAATTGGGTATGACCGATAGAGTTTAGCTGGGGGATTTATTTGGAGGTGCGTCGAGAGTTGAGGTGTAAGTTAATTTAAGTTGAGCTCATATACGCAAGCAGTTTTCGACCCGTGTTAATTTAGGGATTGAGTGAACGTTGAGTTTAGAATTGAAATAAGGGTTCAGTAAAGTCGAGTTGGGGTTGAATACAGTTTAAGTTAAAGTTGAGTTGGATTTGAGTGAGTGGCTCAATGGGGGATAATTTTGAGGTCGAGTTGAGGGAGGTTTAGTGTGTAGTAATATGGAATTGATTTGAGTGGAGTTGATACGAGATTTTGGTCAAGGTGGGCTTGAGTTAAAGTTGCGATGAGATTAAGTTAACTGGCATTGTGGTTGTGGCAAGGAGGGTCATTCGTAGATTGAGTTTGAGGTTGAATTAAAGGTTAGTTTGAAAGTTAATTTGGAGTTGGGTTAGTGGTTGAGTTGGGGGTTAGGTTGGGGCTGATTTGGTGATGCCATTGCGGCTGAGTTGAAGATTGAAATGGAGATTGATTTGGAGGTTAAGCTGAAGATTGGGTAAGGCATTAAGAGGTTCAGTTAGAACCGAAGTTTTGATCACCTTATGAGGTTTCACGTTTCTAAAATTTGAATGCTTATGTGCGGGAATAGTGATGGCTGTACCAAAATAAAAAAACAAGTTTTTTTGAATGTCAGTATCTTTGAATCAAACATTTACAAATATTATTTTAAACACACTTTAAACGTAGTTGTTTATCAACATTGTGCATAATCTGCTTCATCTATCTCTACAGCGTGCTACAGGCAAAACTCGTTACCCTACCTTTTAGTCGTTTCCTCTAAAATTTTAAAATCTATTTTTAAATTACTTCGTCTGACAAAGGGGCGTCTGTCAACTAAAATAGATTCAATTGTATCATGTATTTTATCTGTTAATAAATTAGATTCTGCCAGCAAAGTTGTTGCACAGCCAGGTTCAATGAATTAATTCGAAAATTGAATAGGTCAAGTTGAGGCTCGAGTGGCCTTCTTGAAAGGAACATAAATTAAGATGAAAATTGTGGCATTGTATTTCGAAGGTTGAATTTCTAGATCAAAATTAACAAAGGACCGTCAATTACCGTTAACTAGATTTACCCTATCATTATCGCTTAGCTCCTTTTCTTGAGAGGTGTCGTGAGAGTTGGTCCCAGCAATATTACCAATTGCTTTTTCAGTTACTTTAAACCTTTTTTCAAATCATTTTGAATGTTTCGTAAAACATATTAAATCTTATTTAAATAGAGTTCGTCGCGTTTTGCAAGTATAATTGGACGAAATTATTAAATTAAGTTGGACGCAAAATTCACAATATTTTGCCAATAGAATTGAATGAAGCTTTTAAATAAAGTTCAACTGATTTTTTTCAATTAGAATTAAACATGTTTGATTTATTTTGAACAAAATTTAAAACAAAATTTTCAAATAAATTTAAAGATTTTTATCCATCTACTTTTGAGAACACAACATTTTTATAGATTTCAAATTAGCCAAGGCCACACAATATGTACTTTGTCCAGCGATTTTTAGGTATTGTAAACTCTGCAACATTATCAAAGCCACAACATTTTTCTAATTTAGGAAACAGGAAGAATTCATACAATTCAAGACCATTTTCATTCAATTAAGAATGCAACGGCTGATTTATGTGTCTGCATGCTGTTCAAGCGAAAGAACGTTTTATTCGTGCCAATCTGCTTTGCAAGCAATAATAATGTACCTAAAGCCGCCGAAAAACTGTCTTTTTCTCCAGGGAATAGCTTTGTACTGCCTGTTGTTTGGTTCTCAATTTTGATGTTGACAACTCGCATTTAATCTGCCTGGCAAAGAATAGAAAGGAGTATAATCGAGAGATTTAACACGTTCGCCACTTAACGTCACATATATGTGACATGCTACTTTAAAAAAAACTTATGTCACAAATATGTGACGCAAAATGCTATAACTTTGAATTGCTAGAACTTTTTTGTGTTTTGTGTTACCAGGTTTTGCGCGGTAGTTTACAGGAGTGTGTGACACGTATTCGTATCGAGTGGTTTGTATGTATGAGTTTCCGTTATTGCGATAATTTTATTTTTGTGGGACTCCCCGAAATGATTTTGAATAAAAGTAAACCGATATATTTTCGGATTTTGTTTCAGTTGATCGTAGATTTTTGTATGGTGTATTTACTTGTCTTAAGTTTTAGTTCCTTGTTTAGATAGTTGTTACATTGAAAAGTTTTTATGTTTTTTAGTTCAAAGTAATTAAAAATTATTGATTTTATTATTATATAGAAGGTGAGAATCGCTAAATTTTTATAACTTTTTAACAACATGTTCCTCAATTCATAAAGTCAGTTCTGCATAATGGAGCGTGAGAGTTATCGCAAAGCCTCTGTCAAACAAACTGTTGAATCCAGTTTGGATTTTGAAGACTCTGGAAGTAGTGTTCGTATCTATGATACCGAAAGTGAGTCATCTTAATTCTCAGAAGTATTGGATTTGCAAGATATTGCAAATGTTGAAGTATCCGATAATGACCTATGGACCGATATTGAGCCTGAAAAAAATTATATTGTATTTACGAGTTGAAGAAATATTAATAGATCTACCATGCAATGCAGAACCAATTCAGTATTATTTAGTGGCAAAAATAGTAACGTGGACTAACGCACGTGAAACAATATACACACATAAACACATACAACAATATACAAAACATAAAAAAGATGTATGGACCACCACAAAATTTGTCTATGGATGAAGCTCTACTTTTGTGGCGGGGAAGACTTACATTCCGACAGTATATTCCAAACAAAAGGCACAAGTATGGTGTAAAGTTTTACGATCTATGTACGCTAGATGGGTTTTTGATAAATATGCTTATTTATACCGGAAAAAGGACGATATCAAATGAATACGGTCATTCATATGGTGTAGTTAAAGAACTTATTAAGGAGTATTTGGGAAAGGGTCATACACTCTATATGGATAACTATTATTACAGTGTCGAGTTGGCAGAATTTTTAGCTGATTCTAAGACAAATATGTGTGAAACTTTACGAGCAAACAGGAAGCGAAACCCGTCATATGTTATAAAAAGTAAATTAAGAGCAGGCGAAATGGCGTTTTCCATGAAAATTACACTAGAACACGATAAATTTTAAATTCCTTTTTTCTAAACAGAAAAAAAATTAAATTCATAAAGTGATAATGTGTAGTGCATTTAACATAAATGCAAATTTTAAATTGTTACAGCAATAAATACTTACAATTATAGGTTATTTTTTAGTTACGCTTGATAAACCCATGAATTTATCGAGTGTAATTGCGTGTAATGACGTCAGCAAGAAATAAGAAAATATTGATGAAATAACTGAAGGGGAAAATTTTTAAACTTAAAATATTTAATTATGTCAAATACACTACACATTCGCGCTTTATGACATAGTAAAAGTTCTAGTGCAGAGTTCTAGTGCAGTTCTCATGGAAAACACAGCTATTGTCTTGAAGTGGAAAGACAAGCGCGACGTGTTGTACGAAATAAAGAAGTTACCAAGCCAAAAATTGTTGCGGACTATAATGCATACATGTCAGGCATCGACAGGGCTGATCAAATGATCTCATACTATGCTTGTCCAAGACGCTCCATCCGCTGGTACATGAAAGTTTTTTTCCACTTGCTGGATATTTGCATTTGGAACTCGTGTTGGATTTTCAACAAAAATCAGTTTAAACTGAAATTTTGTCTTTATTAGACTTCCGAGAAAAAAATTATCAAGTCTTATTTAGGACAACCTCCACCTCAGCAGAGGTTGCAACGTAATTCTAATTCAATTAATCCAATAATGGGACATTTCCCAAGCGTAGTAAAAAGTCGCAAGAGATGCCGCCAATGTAGCAAGGACTGCGACCAAATATGTTTGTGGTATTTTTAAAACCAATGCAGGTGAGGAGATTGGATTGTGTGCATATCCATGTTTCAGAACTTGGCACTCTGAATAAATTTTCGAAATTTGCGTTTTTTATTTATTTTGAAATTTGACATAGTCAGTTGATTTAAGATTTGTTTTTATGTTTAGGCCGTGCCCGAATACCATGTTAAATATTCACATGTAATAATTTTTGGCATAAAACACACTCATTCGAATTATTACAATCGTTCCCTATGATACATTTTGACATATCCAATGGGAAATATTTTAGTAGTGAATGTGATTAGATATAGCAACCGCTCCGACCACATTTCTCAATATAGGTGTGCAACCTCTTCGGCTACTTAATAACTTGGAACATAATATATTCTGTAACTGTTTGGCTATGCATTTTTGTTACTGCTCCCACCATTCTACGGTTTGTCTCACTGGCAAGCGGCAATAAAATAACACACACTCCAAACGCCATGATTAATTAATTTTGTTTGAATATTTTGTTTAATTCAAATTACAAAATGTATAAAATGTTTTAAACTTTGTTGAAAATAAATCAAACTCTAATTGAATTAAGTACCTAGTGCACAAAGATCAATAAAAAATTATCTTAATTATGTGAAAAATTGTCCGAACAAAATAAAAACGTTGAATTTAAATTAAAAGATTGTGTCAGATTCTACCATAAATGGAAAGAGGCAGGCGATTTCATTTAAAAAAATGTCTCAAATTTTTTATGCGTCCAATTAAATCTAAAAATTTCGTCCAATTCTATTTGCAAAACGTAATGAACTCTGTTTAAATAACGTTTAATATGTTTTGTGAAGTTTAAAAAATGGTTTAAATTTATGGTAGAACTATTTCGGTTTTAGCAGGATTTTTAACGACTTTTACCTCACGAACGCAATTTTTTTAAATTCTGCTTAAAGTCTATATCTACCCAAAAATGGTTAAAATTCTTAAAGACTTAAACATCACTTTGTGTAACATTTTATTTAAATACTCACTCAGCCATATTTCTTGAATCAAACAGATATTTGTATTATTCTTATTAACAATGCCATAAGTGGAGCGAAGTTTAAGTTTCATATTTTGTTTCATATCTCCCGAATTTTTTTTTCATTTTTCACTGCTGAATTACTGGTTGAAAACGGTTTATTGTCTTTGCTAAGCCACTAACTTGTTTTAGAAAATTGCCCCTATGTATTTTCATTCATACTCATTGATGCCAGCCAATCAAATTCCATCGATATAATCTAACACAAAACTAAAATAATTAAATTTTTCAAATGCACAAAACTATTTTTATATCTTAAATTGTTTTGCATCATGCTATCGAAAGAGCCATTGAAATCACGCAAAAATGGATAATATAGAATATTTAAGATTACGCATCTTAGTTTAGCTATTTATAAAAATAAAAATAAAAAACAAACAAAAAACTATAAAAGATGGTAAAATGGCGCCATTTCAATTTTAATCGATATACAATCTTAATTTCCTTATATGAATTTATAATTTTTAAAATGATTTATATTTTTAATGAAATGTACCTTCGTACCATACATACTCGTACGTACGAGATAAATACAATTAACAATTGATTTTGTAAATTTTTTACAAAATACGTATTTATCTCGCGACGACCCTTCTCTGATTTAGCCGCGACCGCACAGTAGTTTTTTGTTAAAAATTTTATTGTGTCTATTTTAATAACTACTTAATCATTATTATACTGTCACTTTATCTATAAATAAATATAATAAATATAAAATACGTAAATAAATAATGTTAGGTATATAGTTTAGTTAGGAGATCTGTGTATAGACCACGCAATTTCGTATATCATGTGAATCCAACTTTAAATATTTTAAATAACGAAAACAAATGGAAAAATTTGGATCATTGTTTGTTTTTTAATTTTCCGCTATCAATTTATTTTTATTTTTAGATTATTTATTTATTTAGTTTTAGTAAATAAAAAAATTAAATGTAAATTAAACTAAAGAATTCCTTTATTATTTAATTATTTTTATAAAAAGCAAAAAAAAATATTTTAAGAATGTTTTCTTTTTTTTAAATTAAGTATTTTTATCTTTATACATTTGGCTGCGTACATGAACGTTTATTTATATATGCTGTCCCTTTCTACCGATTAAGTGATCGTTATATACATGATATTGCTTCTTGAAGACAACTAAACTCAAATATTGCGAAAACGCAATATGTCTCTCATAAATCAGAGTAGCACAATATTGGTTGGTAAATGTCGCCAGACAGGCTAGTTCAACTTGATTTGTTTAACAATTAATCAAGAACACTTGTTTTTAAAATGTTAAACTTTGGCAAAATTACGAAATATTAAAAAAAAATTTTTTTTTGATAATTTTCGAATGATAGCAAACAACAATTTATTTCAAGGGTTTGATCTCGATTAATAACCGGGATTAATGCTGTATATTAATGATCCACAAATAAATCGTTAGAATGAGATAAATAACCGTTTTATGGTGAATGGTAATACTAGATGGTATCGTCTATTTGTTTTATTATTTTAAATGTTAAATAAGGGTATTGGCACTGTTCTATAAATTCCGATTAGGTAATAACACGCAATTGTTGGAACTTGAAGAGTATTTTTTAATAAAAGCGGCTTTTTCATAGCCAACAGATTAATTCCTACAAAACTGCTACCATTTGGAGTAATTAAGAAAATATTTAATTTAAAAAAAAACTGGAATGAACTCTCATTAAGCCAAGATGTTTTAACTATGCCCTATCTTAAATCGGAGATATCGATTTCAAGGGAAGAGAATTAGTCGCGGTAAATTGATTAAAATGATTAATTTACACTGCCAATATTTACCCAGGTAAAGGCATTAAATTTTAGTTATCAATAACTTGGTGAATTTTACCCAAGCATATGAAATATATTTACGAAGTCGAAAAGCCGAAAGATCATTCGACTAATTCACTTAAAGATTTTATAAATACTGTTGGCAAACATTATAAAACGATTCGAGCCTTAGGAGTAGATACGACTAGCTGGGATCTTTTCTTAAATCATCATCTTCTTGAAAAGTTGGACAATTCGTCACGTGTTGAGATAGTTACTAAAACACCACATGATAGACTACTTACTTATGCATAATTCATTGAGATTCTTAAAAAACGTGTGAAGGCACTTGATTGAATCTTTATCTAATACGGCCACCAAGGCAAACTATTCCTCATTGAATAATTTACCATTAAACAATACAATGCAGAAAAGGAGTGTAGGAAAATCTATGAGATTCCGGGGTGAGTTAGATAGAAACCAAAATCTTTCACTGGTAACCAACGTTGTAGCCTGTCCATATTGTAAAGGAGGTCACGGGCTTTCAAATTGTTCAAATTGTTCAAATCACTCTAGAAGAGAGATATGCATTTTCAAGTGAAAATCGATTATGTTGTAATTGTTTAACATATAGCCATAAAGTGTCAAAATGTACTGCCAAACCATGCCAAATATGTAATCTGAAACATAATACATTGTTACATTTCGGAAATACAACCAATAAGAAATTTGGGTCAAATGGTAGTTTTTCTGAAAATGGAGTAATCTCAAATGCAGGTTCATCATCAAATAATAACAATGCTTTGTCAAGGATGGGTGCAATCTCTTCATTCAATCAATCCGGGCAACACGTCCGGAAACACATTGTGTAGGCAGACTCGAAATATGGTTTCTTCAAACGACGAATCGAATGCATAGGTATAACAAATTCTTTTGGCAACTGCTATTATTTATGTGAAAAATACCAATGGACATAAATTAAAAGTTCGAGTCTTACTTGATAGTGGGTCTCAGACTAATTTTATCACAGAAAGGGTTTGTCACTTTTTGAACATTAAAAAGCAACCTGTTTCTATACCAATTGCCGGAATCGCTCAAGGTTTGACGATGAATAACTGATAATTTACCAATGTTTCCATTTTCATTTAACGAACAGATCGTCCCTAATCGTATTGTTCTGGCTGATCCGTTATTTTTTACGCCGGTTAAAATAGATTTATTGATCGGAGCTGAGATTTATCATGAAATCATGTTAGATGATAAAATTCAGATAGTTGCCGAACTGCCGCCTTTTCAAAAGTCCGAATTCGGTTATGTTATATCCGGAAAAGTTGAATACACTGGTTTTATGAATAATTGTATTCAGAGTTTAAATTCAATAAATATCTCCATATCAAATGTTAGTACATTAGTTGAGTTGAGTTCACAAATTGAAAAGTTTTCAAAAAATTGAGGAGGTATCTTCTCCTAATAACGTGTCAATTGAAGAAAAGTTTGCGAAGAACACTATGGAGACAATGTGTCTCGTAATAAGACTGGAAGATACAGTGTGTCATTGCCACTAAAGCCGAACATTTCCGGGTTTGGCGAATATGGAACTGATGATGGCACCAGAGCAATGCAACTCTGAATGCGGCAGAGTCTTTTACTACAAATTACGAGTGGTGATCAATGCTTTGGCTAAAAGTTCAACAAATATTTCGCTAAATGATACTCTCATGACAGGGCCCACGATCCAAAACAAAATGATCTATTTTCTGTGATCATTCATTTCCGAAAACACGTAATTGGATTTACGGCGGATATCGCTAAGATGTATCGCCAGATTCTGATTCACGAAAATCAACGCGATTTACATAGAGTTTGGTGGAGAGATCCTCAAGACGGTATCGTAAAATGTTTTCGAATGAAGACCGTAATGTATGGGACGGAAAGTGCTCCATACCTGGCTATACGTACGTTAAAAAGACTTCATGCATCCCATTTCATCAAAGATCCGATTTCTATGTGGTTGATCTCGAATCGAGAACCAGCTCAGAGACTCAAGCTCAAATTATAAAAGGTGATCATATGAAATTACTCAAAAGCGTCGGGGGAGGGAGGGGGGGTTTGAAGTGGCATTCAAACTTTCTACAATTATCATCATTCATTAGTACTAAATTTTCCGAAGTTTATTAATTTTGATAAATGTACTAAACGTACGGTCCTATCTGAGATCGCGCAGTTGTACGATCCATTAGGAGTGTGTACGCCAGTGATTTTGATAGCAAAATTGTATATGAAATCATTATAAGCAGACTCGAAGATCTCGTGGGACGACGAATTGTCGAGTGAAAGGGCAAATTATTGGAATAAATTTAAAGTAGTAATCTCTGAAGTAAATCTTAATATTCCACGTTGCGTAATAATTCCCTAAGCTGAATTCACAGAATTTCACGCGTTCGGGGACGCATCAGAAGTGGGGTACCGTTGTTCAATATACCTTTGGAGTTTGGACCGTTTGGGAAAGTGTCACATAAAATTGTTGTGTGCAAAATCGAGAATTGCACCTCTGAATAAACAAACAATTCCAAGATTAGAACTTTGTGCAGCAGTTCTGACAGCTCAATTAGCACATAAAGTAATATCAATATGTCGTTGGTCTGATACAGAGATCACTTTGTATCGCATAAAATCAGTACCAGTTAGATTTGCTACTTTTGTCGCTAATCGAATCTCAGTTATTCAAGATTTAACAAAGCCAGAGGATTGTTATTATGTACCGTCACTGGATAACCCAGCTGATCTGGCATCACGAAGCGAAATACAAAATGCAAAGTTACGGTGGAATGGACCTTCTTATTTCCAGTCCAACTCATCGGAGTGGCCGAAATTTTCAAAAAAACAAAATAGATCCTGAATAGTTAGAACTCAAGAAAATTCAAAAGTCTTTTATTGCAAATAACTAGGGTGACCAGGTGATAAATGACTAAACTTGGGTCTGAAAAAATCGTCTTAAAAAAACAGGACAGTTATTAAGTCTCGAAATATGTTTGCATTTGATTTGCCCGTCTTAAACCCGCTAACTTGAAGGTGTTACAATTAATTCATTGATCATCAAATATATTGGTTAAGTCAGAAAATAAATTTCAATGGAATTTGTGCATAATCACAGCAGTACCATTTGGAGATGGAGTTTCTTAAATGAAGCATTGTGTTGTAGTTATTTTTATTTAATAGAATAATTTATTATCCAATATTATTAAGTTTATTTATTATGAGTCTGTGGATGATATGCAGTAGAGAGCAATTTTTTAATCTTTAATAATTTACAAACGTTACGAAATAATTCGCTTACAAAATTACTGCCTTGATTAGTTAAAATACAAAATGGTGCTCCAAATCTACAAATAAAGTTATCGACGAAAGTTTTGGCAATGGTCCCGGATAGTTGATTTTCGATGGGTATGGCTAATGAAAATTTAGATAAGTCGTCCTGTATTGTGAGAATATATCTATTGTTGTTAAAAGAAATATTCAATGGACCGACAATGTCCAAAAATATTTTTTCAAAAGGTCTTTTTGACGTGGTGGTTAATACCATTGGAAGTTTATTGATCTTTGACAATTTATTCTTTTGACACAATTCCCATTTTTGGATAAATTTTTTAATTAGAGATAACATTCTAGGAAAATAATAATATAATTTAATTCGTTTAAATGTCCTTTCTATTCCTTGGTGTCCTCCTAATGGACAGTCGTGAAATTCTTTAATAACATTATGAATATCTTTTTAATTTTCAAGAAAAGTAATTGCATTTTCAGGATTTTCATTTCAACTTTCATTTAATGATGGATTTTTATTACCTTTTGTGTTAGTTTCATTTAAGGGTTGTGCTGAGTTTGATTGTGGTGTTTGTGATTTAGTTTGAGAACGAGTGACAACGTTAATGTATTTAGTTTGATCGTCAGTTTCCAATCGGATTCTACTCAAAGCATCCGCATTAATGTTGTGTTTGCCCGTGTTATAAATAATTTCGAAATCGAACTCATCTAACTCGATTCTCCAACGCATTAACCGTGAGGATACATTTTTTGATTTGTAAAGCAATATTAGGGGTTTGTGGTCAGTGATTATCGTAAAATTAACACCATACAGATAGGAACGGAATCGTATCAAAGCGAAAACAATAGCGAGTAACTCCTTCTCCACAGTGGAATAATTTTTCTCGGCTTTATTCAGTACCCGACTTGCATAAGCCACAGGTAAGTCATTTTCGCTGACTCTCTGCGAAAGAATTGCTCCGAGTGCTATATCGCTAGCATCCGTTGTTAAAAAAAATGGCTTCTGAAAATTAGGGTATTATAAGATTGGGGGATTGATTAACATTTCCTTAAGTTTGTGAAAGCTTTCTTCACAAAAGGCATCCCAATTGAATCGTACATTTTTCTTTAATAATGCATTCATTGGTTGGGCCATTTCCGAAAATTTATTAATGAATCGCCTATAGTAACCAGCTAATCCCAGGAATGATTTTATTTCTTTTGGATTTTTAGGAGTAGGAAATTTTTCAATAGCTTCGATTTTCGACGGGTCAGGTTTGATTCCATGATTAGTGATGATATGACCTAAATAGCAAATCTCTTTTCTAATAAAATGACACTTTTTAGGTTGCAACTTCAGATTAAACTTACGGAATGATTGAAATATATCGATTAGCTTTTTGTTGTGGTGGATTATAACCATAAACCACAATATCGTCTAAATAAACAAAGCATTTCAATCCATTCAAACCAGAAAGAACGGAATTCATGATCCGCTGAAATGTCGCGGGTGCACCCTTGAGACCAAAAGGCATCCAAGAATTTGATGATAACCATCTGCCAGGTCCAATGTCGTAAAAAAACTGCATCGACTAACTGTTCTAATATTTCAGTAATGTTTGGTAATGGGAAGGTATCATTTATGGTTAAATCATTCAGGCGACGAAAATCAACGACAACGCGCCAACGTTTTGATTCGTCGTGTGAATTTTTTTTGGAACGACCAGTAACGGAGAATTGAACGGACTATTACTATTTTCAATAATGCTGTCTTCAAGCATTTTCTTTACTTGGGAATTAATTTCCGATTTTGTCGAGTGAGGAAGACGATAGGGTTTGACATTAACGGGCTGCGAATCGATTTTTAACGGAATATGGTGAAATCCAGCGTTAGTACTTGTAAGATGATCGCCTGGTAGATAAAATATATCATTAAACTGTCGACATAAATTAATTATTGAGAATTTTTCTTCTTTGTTCATGTGGTTTGTATCTATCTGACTTTCTAAATTACGTAATCTGTCTTGTAAGGTATCTGACCAATGGTTTAAGTGAAGAATTTGACAATTATCTAAGCTTTCAGGTTCTATGTATAAGTCGTCTAGTTCTACGGGGTAATCATTTGTGTTTATCACACTAACTGATGCGAACGAGTTAATTATTTGAATAATGGCATTAGCCATGTACACGCTTGGCTTTATCATCTGAGAAGGACATATGTATACATTATCAATCTTTGATTTAAATCTAATATTAATGATCCTTTCTGAACGACTTGGTATAACGATTGAAGGATTGTTAGAAGAAAGATTTAAATTGATGTATTCATTGCCATCTGAAATGTTAAGTAATTGATTTACGTATATTACGGGAATAGTCAATATTACACTTATTTTGCTGTAGAAAATCATTTCCAATGATTCCTACACAATTTATAGGAAATTCAGATGGTACTATGTGGAAATCATGTAAAATCGTGTTGTTATTTGGAATGTTGATTTTTTAAGTACAAACTGCTAGAGTATCAATCGATTCTGTAATGCCTTTTATTTTTAATTTTAAGTTGGGATAACATAAGGTGTCAGGTTTAATTACTTCTTTCTTGATGACACTAATATCGGCCCCGGTATCGACTAAAAAAAATTGAGGTACATGTAAAATATCTAAATCAAGTTTTACAAATTTCAGATCATCGTTATGTAAATTTATTGAAAAACAAAATTAATTATTGATATGGAAGGGGTCTCATATGGGCTTTATGTTATTGTCGTTATAATCATGAATAGTATTAACGGGATGCAGGTTTAAATGTTTTGAACTTTCACCGCTACATCCTTGGGTTCCCGGTGAAGTTCGTTTATGTTTTCCGCAGATTGTGATAGTGTCGTTGTTGAATGATTATTTCTGGATTGTTGTCTCATTTCTTTGGATTTTTCACGAGATCGACAAACGGTTATGTGATGTTCATACTTTTTACAATAAGCACATGGATACGAGATTTGGTTGATGCTTCGATTAATACTGGTTTGGTTTTGAGCTTGCGAAAAGATCGTGTAGGGATTTGTCGATTCTTACTGTAACTTGAATTAAAATTCGAGGTTTTATTCCAAGATGGAATAAATTGTTGAATATTAGAATTACGATTAAAGCATTTAGATGCGGTATGTCCAATTTTGAAACAAATCTGGCACTTAACAGGTTGTTGAGCAGTAGAAGTTTGAAATTTAATATCGCAGATATCGCAATAATATGACAACGAAACCCAAGCAATATGGA
This sequence comes from Tipula vernalis, assembly GCA_958295665.1. Lineage (NCBI taxonomy): Eukaryota > Metazoa > Arthropoda > Insecta > Diptera > Tipulidae > Tipula > Tipula vernalis. The sequence goes on from OY282560.1 coordinate 96,531,029, forward strand.
AATCAAATCATCGAGCAGCTGCTGACCAGTATATAAAATGCCGTTTAAAGAAAATGTACTGTCAGATTGGCATGACCCACGCGGTTTGGTAGTGGTTCTGGATTCTTTTAAGATTGCATTGTGCAGCAGGTAGAAATGTGGATGGTATTTCATGTATATGTTGCAGATTTTCATATTCGTTCAAGAATACCTTGTATCAAATAGCAAATTTGATGATTTTTCTTAAACTTTTTCTCCCTCGAGAATTATGCCACACACTTGGCATAACCTGCTTTTCAAAACGAATTTTTTCCTCAACGGTGCCTTCATTGCATTAAGCCGACAGCATTTGAAAAGTGGGTGTGAACTTTTACATATTCGACACATACAATTTTTTTCATTGACGGCTACGTGCACAATTTGGGGCATAGACTTCTAGTGCGTCACACCGTTTAGTCAGAAACACGATAAAATCATTAAATGTTGGTACATCAATTGAAACAGAATATTCTGCCCTCGTCTCTAATATTTATATTTGCGAAAATACCCTTTTTTAAGAACAGTCGCCATTTGACTGCATCTTTTTTTGATAACGATTTTTTGAGCTCAAATGCACTGGAAGGTCTTTCTGAGGCAATTGGGTAGTTTCAACTCATTTAACGACGAATCACGAATTGCGTGGAGTTCTTTAAGCCAAATACGAGTGGATGCTTTATCATAAAACTACGGTTTGAAATTTGTACTCCTTCGCTTATTCTTCCTCCTCCTCCTCCAAGAGAGGCAGATTCGTTGGAAGATCTGTCTACTTCTGTTGTAGCACCTCAATACAACATATTTGTGTTTTTCTAGGCTTAGCTATAAGATTTTCAACAGGTTTTGCGTAGCTTGGTGCTGTTTGAATAATAAAGTAACGCTTTGATCCTACGGATCTGTAAATGCACCTAATTTCACTGATTATCCTTATTCAGTGGCTATAATCGATAAAGGAAGACCACGCCGGCATATTGTTTTCAGCAGTATCCTTTGTTGTGTCTTCAAAGCTTCCAACTAATGCTTCGTAATTGAAAACTTCTTTTAAACCACATTTGGAACAATCATCATACTTTGTCAGATCATCAAGATTTAATTACTAATTTTATTAACCTTTAAAATTTCCCGGGAAAACGTATACCTCATAAATTAATCCACAATCGCTCAATAGTCGACCATAAATTGTAATTTGAAGAGTAACAGCAACAATAATATTAAAAAAAAAAAAATGTTGTTAATGCTATTAAACGTACATATGATAGCTGTATGATAATATGAAAAATCAGAAAGAATTTTTATTGCTGTTGTTGTTGCTGTTGCTGTTATAGTTAAGTGCGCTATCAAGAAATTGTATCATTTGTATACATTTTTTGCGCGGGCATAAAATAATTTCAATAAACTGAAATGTCGCGACTGTCTTGTCTTGTGTCTAGTAGTTAATAAAACACAAAAAATAAAAAAATTTAAACGAACAGCGCACAAACTTTTTAACAACACAGAAGCCACAAGATATCAAACTTTATGACTTTTTAACTGCATACGACGTACATACAAACTATATATGTGTATACTCTCTCGTACAAAAAATGTTATCTAACCGCAGCGAATGTAGTATGTACACGATGAATAGTTTTAGATTATGCGAAATTCTATTTTATGTTTATTAGAGTTGTCAGCGAGTGGTGGTACAGCAGCCTGTGAGCTGTGAGTACCTTATATTTTGTTTGTATATCGCAGTTTTAGATAAAAATTATAAATTTAAATTTGCAACAAGCTATATATGAATAGAACGTACGTATATGCAACAGATAAAACTGGAGAGTGTTATCTAAATAATAAATCTCGGTGCATAAAAATGAAATCGTATATCGCGCGTTATTTTTTGCGATCAGATTGAGATTTATACGGTATGGATAGGAGTTGCGCGTTCGAAATTTATACTTTGTTGATTGAGTCATGGCCACAAAACGATTTGTGTTTTTTTTTTGTTTTGTTTACAAAATTAACACAACAAAACTAATAAATTATTTAATAATAGTGAAATTAAATTAATTTAAATTTTTTTTTGTTTTTTTTTAATCAATTTTATATAGTACAAGATATGTGCATCCAATGGATGATTGAGTTTGATGATCTTGAAAAAGAATTCTTAGTAAAACATTTTTTTCTTTTTGGGTTCTTTTGTGCAATCGATTTGTGTGCTTTGTTAATTTGAATATGTGCTCGAGTATATTGTTTACTAATGATGGGCTTTGATTTGAGCGTTGACACAAAAAAAATCCTCCGTCAAGGGATCGTATAAAGAACTCGCACCTTGTCGTCCTTTATTTGTGCCCTCTTCTTACCCTAACAATTTGTGTAAGAAGTCATTTTCAGGTGAATAGTATAGTCGCTTTAATAATAGTCTGTTTTTTTTTTGTTTTCATTTCAGGTAAGCTTTTGTCAAATTGTCTTAAACATGCTTTCTGGGCTACAATAGTTCGGTATTTTTTATTTTTTATAAGCAGGTAAGTCAAAAACAAGTTTGAATATTTGAAGCGGATTTTTTAAAGTTCCAGGTTCACTCTTATTTATTATAAACTGTCATCATTTGGGAAAGAAGGGTCAGTTATTTCGCCAGTTCCCATCATCCATAAATACTTACATGCGGCAGATAATTTGAATTTTCAATTTAAAAATTTGTTTTGATAATTTACCAAATCCAACCAATACGTTTCAAAAATTAACATCAAATGATGTGTTTTCAACCAGGGTGGTATTTAATGGGAACATTTACCCCACTGGTTTTTTGTTTTAATCGAAATTCATTCAAATTAAGGTACGTTCCAAGCGAACGGTTGACAATGTTAAACGGTTGATATTTCAAAAAATTATTCATTGCTCCTAAACATACCCCTCGGCCTTGAAATGATTCTCTTTCATAGAATATTCAAATTTAAACTACAGCCATTGATTGGCAGACTAAAGTTAATTCAATATGACGGTAGATACCGACAGTCAATTTTTTTTTTAATCATTGTCTGGTATAGGTAAGATTGATATTTCCACTACTGGTCTTTTAATGACCCCATTTTTGGTCTGGATGGTACCATCTCTCATGATGTTGTCTGCTCCTGGATGTAATTCAATAATTTTAGCCAGCAAGGACCCATCATTCCAATTTTGATGTGGCTTTGCCGCTTTTTTGGGCGGGGTCACCATTTGTAAAATGATGGGTCACCATTTGTAATAATTACCACCTTTTGAGACGACTAACTTGGACATCAGAGTGGTTGGGTTCAATCAACGCTACCAATGATCACCCTATTAAGAAATGACCTGGAGTGATCCCGGTGAAACCCCAGGATCGTTGGACTCAATGTACAACGGTCTTGAATTGAGTATTGCTTCTTCTTTGGTTAGAACAGTCGTGAGTTCCTCGAAGGGTAAATAAACATTGCCCAAATGAATCTGGTCAATGCTGCAACAAACGACTTTGTTGCCAATTCGGAGGCCAGTTCAATGTGTACCGCCTTTGTTGACATGCATACGAAAATAGCGATGTATGCCTTGGATGTCGTATTTTGATTAATTTTTAATTGAAGAGGACCAGCGTAGTCCACTCCGCTATTTATAAATGGATGATAAATCTTCACTCGATGATGTGGATAATCGCCCATAAATTGTTCTAGTTTTGGTTTATTTTTGAAACAGGATTCGACAGAACAATTAGCAACAGAGCTTCTTGACCAACATTGCCGTATTCCTCGTGAAGATTTCGAATGACTAATTCGGTGAAATGACATTGCATTGGTAGCACAATCTGGTGTTTTGTTTCGAATGATTGATCTGAATTTCTAATTCTTCCACCCACTCGAATAATTCCGTTTTTGTCTAAAAATATATTCAGATCCCTCAGCATGGAATTCAATGGATTGAACAATTTGATTAAGCTTGTTCAAACTCGTTGACAATTCTTCAGCAGATAAATGCGTTAATTTACGTTCAAAACTTGATTTTCTTCTGTTTTGGCTCAACCTCAAAATGTAAGCCATGACGAGCACAAACATTTTCATCGAACTGTATTTTGATAGAAAAGGAAAACGTTCGATAGTTTGTATTGATCGTGTTGCTACTGATTTCATCGCTGGTAACATATTCTCATGAACGTGACAGCAAACTTCAAACTTTGGCCACTCAGTCTCATGGCGTTGCAGGGAGTCCGATCCAGACCACCACAATCGCTGGATTTTCATTAGTTGAGATACAAGTTTGCGAATTGATCCAACCCAACACAATTGTGGAGTCCGTCCATAAGGCGACTCTGTCGAATGGCAATTTCATTGCTCTTTGCACCTTGCTGGTAAGTTTAGACAACAAAACAGCACTGCATAGTTTAAGCTTCGGTAAAGTGATTGTCTCAAGAGGTGCCACTCGAGATTTGGAACAAAGTAATGTCGTGGATCACCTTCCTTTTTTATCGACACAAGTTATATGTAAACATGCACCATAGCCTGTTTGAGAGGCATCGCTAAACGCATGCAGTTGTATTGATTTACATTTTGCAAATGGTGTAACGCATCGATTAAGTTCCAGATTTGGCATCTCTTTCAATTGGTTTCGAAACTCCAGCCACTCAGTTTCGTTCTTTTCCGGTGACGGTTGATTCCACTCCACCACCTGGTTCGCTTTGTCACTTCTCGTTCAGCCAGCAGCAATTTGTCGACTGAAAACAAAAGGTTATGTGATTTAGGTTTCCAGGTTAACCCCAACGTCTTCAATGTACTATTTTCGGAAATAGTTGTCTCTTGATTACGATCATTGACCGGAATTCTTTCCAACAGCCCGGTTGTGTTAGCACACTATTTGTGTAGATGAAAGCCTTCTCTCTTCAGCATCTCGATCAATTGTTGTTGTAATTCAATCGCATTCGACAGTTTATCGGACCCAGACAAAACATCGTCTACACAGAAATCATTTTTTGTGCTTTCGAGAACTCGTATTGCCAAGAACGGTGCACATGCAGTGCCATAGGTAACCGTCCTTAATGAAAATTCTTGAATTGGCTCATTTGGAACATCCCTCCCAAAAATTGGTTGAAGTTGTTGATCTCTTTCATCAACAAGCACCTGCCGATACATCTTGGTAATGTCAGCCGTAAATGCAAATCAATGTTTTCGAAATCGAATAATAATCTCGAAAAGCTCTTGTTTAACCGTAGTTCCGACTTTAATCACGTAATTCAAGGACAACTCCGTATTCGACGGTGCCGATGCGCCGAACACCACGCGCAGTTTGGTTGTACTGCTTCCGGGTCTCAAAACGGCCTGATGTGGCTTAAAATATTGAATTCCTTTTGGATTTGGATTTAAAGATGGACTCATGTGGCCCAATAGTAAATATTCTCGCATAAAATATTTATCTTATTTATCTTTATCTTTATTTATCGTTTATTCTCCAATGATTGAAATCTTTTGGCGGCTATTGATTTAGATTCATTGTGTGTTTACATTGAACTGACTTCAATTGTCTTCATGTTTCTAGGCTTTCAAGTGCATGACACCTATTTTGTAATAAAAGCATCTACTAGTTATATTCTGGAAGTACTTCTGGCTTCAATGTCACCTCGTAGCTTTTTCGGGTTTCGAGATGCACTCTGTTGCATTTTATATTGATCAAAAACATTTCTGACATTGCGTTCATTTCTAGGTACAGGGATGTGAGTGCTCGAACATGTTTGACAACGCCATCTACCAACTTTCTCAGATCGGCTGCTGATTCCTTAATCATCGGTTTAATAATGAATAACTCATTTAAATGTTTCTCGATAATGATTCTTTTGATTTCGTAACGTTTTTTTAAAGCAGACCACAATGAATCCAATGTATTGGATTTTGATTGTATATTCGCTGCTTCGTTTCTAAGAGCTTCATTCAAGTAATGTAACCCGTGAGCGTCGGTCAATGTTGGATCATTTACTACAAATGAACTGAATTTGTTTTTGAAATTCATTCATTCATCGTAATTGCTACTAAAAGTTTGTAATGGCATCGCAGGTAATTTTCGTTTGTGTAACTGTGTAGTCGCATCCATTTTATTTACAGGCACTTCGATTCTACCCTGCCTAAAATTCCGTTGGATTTTGATTCGTGTTTTATCTTACATTTCGTCGAATTTGTGAACTATTTCCGGATTGAGGCTCAACTTGAGCTTCGGTTAATTCTCTCGAGAAACACTTTGACAACTTCATGGAAATCAACCTTTATCTCGGTGATAACTGAAAGTTTATGGTTTAATGAAAATTCATCTTCGACGTTGGCTTCAAGATCGATTCCATTCACATCAATTTCTAGCCTTCTCAATCGCGCACTCAATAGAGCCATTTGTATCGCTAAAGTTAGTCGTCTCATTAGGTGGCAAATATTACAGATGGTGACCCATCATTTTACAAATGGTGACCCCGCCCAAAAAAGCGGGAAAACAACATCAAAATTGGAATGGTGGTCCTTGTTGGCTAAATTTCTTGAATTACATCCAGGACCAGACAACATCACGAGAGCGCACGTTGGCTTCAAGGTTGATTCCATTCACTTTAATTTCTAGTTTGCTTAATCGCGCACTCAATAGAGCCATTTATATCTCTAAAGCTTTTGTTTTGCTACTCATGGTAGAGATTGATTTGAACTCGCGTGATCGATACACTTGCACTACTGATTATACCTGATTGCATTCGATTTGTAACAATATTTATCCTTGCTCGGATGAAAATGGATCAACAGATTATTGCAAAAACGATTTTAATCGATAAACTGAAGATTTTGTTTTTTGTCACTGGATATTTTATAACCACACTTTTTTTTTGTGGTTATATCGAATTGATAATTCCTCGATTAGAATTATGTATTTCTCGGTCGGAACCCTCAATTTATCCTCGTTAGGATACGTCGAATTAATTCAATTGTCGATCCAGTTGAATTTCTCCACGAACGGAATTTTTGGACGAATAATTTACACATAGTTGACGACTTGCTCGTCAAAAATAATTTATCTTTTTACTCTATCCGGCTCGATTAGGACCAAAATGTATTTAATGGGAACATTTACGCTGCTGAAATGTTTATGTTGTTGTGGTTTTATTTCAATTTTCTTATACGACAAAGTGCGTTCCATGCGAACATACATATGTACATGTTTGATTAGGGTACGTTCCATGTGAACGGTTCACAAGGTTTAATGGTTGCTTATTCAAAAAATAATCCATTGCTCCTAAACAAGGGTATACCAACACATTTTAATATTAATGTTCAACCTCAACCAAATTCACAATAGCAAAATTTGTTTCAAACACAACAACAGTCAATGTATCCACCTGCTAACCATCAAATTTCAAAAACTTTACGATCTTTTCAAAATTTACCATCTATACCTAGTTCGTCAGGATAACGTTCCCATCAAAGTCAAAGAGTCGATCATGTAAATGTCGAACATTGGAAATATCTGAAACATTTTTGTCAAATGAAATAGATGGAAGACCATTTGCGAAAGTAAGCAATTGAATTGAAAAATCGATACGAATTTATTTGGTGCCCAGATTAAAACAGGCGTTATACTTTGAGATTAGTTTTTGGAAATATTTTAATATTTTTCCAAAGACCATTACAGAATTAAATAAAAACGATTCCAGGACACCAAATTTTCATATACTCTGTTCTGATCAATAAACCCGCCTCTATTCCAATATTGAAAATTTTCGGTAAAACTTCTCTAATATTCCATCATATGGACGTATAAGGAGCCACACCTGGTAGCAAGGTGCTACTGTTGCTGAATTGGATCGAATGTGATCGCTGGGGTGATTGAATTGTGAAAGAGTTCACTCTTCTACATACGCGTGAATGAAGTAACGAATAGAGATGCGTATTCGCTGCCAATTTTCGACGGACTCATAAGCCGGCTAGAGGATACCAAATGTGCAAGTGTAGACTTAAAAGACGCATTTTGGCAAATCCCTTTGGGCGAAGAGTCTCACGATAAGAAGGCGTTTACCGTTTCTGTTCGATCGTTACAGTAATGCCGTTTGGTCTTTGCATTGCGCCAAAATATTTGTGCCGGTTAATGGATCCGGTGATTCTACTTGAATTTCATGATTGCATTTTTTGTGTATCTTTTAATTACTTCTAAATCATTCGAGGTGTATTCTTGTTTTGTTAACAATGGTTTGCTAAGAAGTTGTCGAATGCTGGCTGGCTTAATGGTCAATATTGAAAAGAGTAATTTTCTGCAAGCACTAATCCGGAAATGGTTGCGGCTATCTGCGATTACCCTGTTCCTTCCAATCACAAGAATAAATTTCGTCCAAATCTCTGACAAGGGATGTTAATGGCCTATTATCAAATTCAGTCAAAACCGCAATTTGACGAACTAAATTCGAAACACATTTATTTCTGGGAATAGGGGATACTTTTTCGGCTAGATGGATGGGGAATTCTGTTAGCTATTTTGTGTAGTACCAGAGCCTGTGTCCAAATATCTGGCTGGGGGCTTTAATGGTCATATTGCAATTTTGACTAAAGTTGACAAATGGCTAGTTACATTCCTTGTCAGATGTTTGGATTCAGGTTGCAATAGTACACGAATTATCTGAATTAATTCTCAATCCATCAAGCTGACAAGGTTAATCAAAATGTGATTGCTCCTTGCTACAGAAGTTTGGGCCCTATCCCCACAAATAAATTGGTTTTGAATTATATCTTCAGATTACCATTTTGACTGAAATTGTTAAAAGGCCATTAACACCCTTTGTTAGAAATTTGGACTCAGGTTCTAATAATATACCAAATACCTGATTGAGTTCAACGTTCATCAAGCTGAGAAGGTATCCCCTATCCAAAGAAATAAATTTGCTTCGAATTATAATCGAATTCAGAGATTTGGGCTCAGGGTCTGACAATACTCGTAGACAAAATTTCTGAATAAATTCAACATCCACTAATCCCAAAGGGTATTCACCATTCCCAAGTGTTTCGAATTTTAATCGTTATGGGGAATTTAATTAGCTTTATTTAAACAGAACCTTTCTTAATCTCTGCTAAGGCCTTCTGTTTCGTGTAATATCAGAGCCGCAGTCCAAATTCGTGATTAATTTTATAAATAGGGGATTCCATTCCATGGATTATCATAACCGCGGAGATCAAATCTCTGGCAAGGAGTATCAATATACTTTTTGCGAACTTCAGCCGTGTTTGAAATTTGTATAGATACTAATTTTTGATGGGCGGGTAGTTCAATGAAGCACTTCTTGTGTTATCGTAACCTGAGCCGAAATCTCTGGCAAGAGGTATTGATCGTCTTTTTTAGCTATTTAAGTCAAAATTCCGGTATGAAGATTAAAATTCAAAGCAAATTGAATTTGGGGTGTTTGACAGGGATTTATTCAACTAGACGGTGGTATTCAAGCGGTTTTAATAGCCCTTTGATATAATTAATTCTTGGTGTATAGAATACCTTTTGTGCATGATGAACGGGGAATTTAATCAGTTACCCTATGATGCTTTCAATTAATATCTTTAAATAGTCATTTTGGCTGAAATTGGTAAAGAGGTAAAGGCGAATAACACTCCTTGGTTCCCAAATTTATTCCGAATTTAACCTTTTGAATCGCAATCTTGACTGAAATTGCTAAAGGGACATTAAGGTCCCTTGCTAGAGGTTTGGACTCAGGTTCTTATTCTGAGTTCACAGAAAAAGTGGATTAAATCCATCATCCATCAAGCTAAAGAGCTATCCTCTATCCCCAGATAAATTTGTTTCGAATTTGAATTTTCTTTTATTAATTCCGGAAAAGTTGAATTCTTATTGGAACACATTTATGCCATAATATGATGCTTCACTTTAATGGTTCGTAGCTTTCATTTTTAAGTTTTGCACTCCGATACAACAAGTACCAACACTATTACGTTTGAATTGATTGCATTGCCCGCTTAATTTTAATTTTTAATATCACCATGTTCGTAAAATTAATCTTTTCTTGATTTTTCGAGAATTTCTTCTTACGAAAATCTATTTAGAATTATCGATTTGTCAAGAATATACAAATCGAGAAATATTAGACTTGTTTTGAATTTTAAGGTTATTTTGAAATTCGACTGTGTAAAGATTTAACTCCTTGTTGGCGGGTTTTAAGCTTTCTTCAAATAATTATTTGAATGATACAACGATATTAGCGGATACCCAAATAAAGTGGGTTGAAGTTTCAAAGGGAAAATAAAAGTGAGACTGAAATTTCCAAAAACCCCTGACTTATGTTAAAAGGCAACAAAAAATGGATGGATTGGAGAAGTTTGAGATAAGCGAAAGCCGTGACAGTCATAGTTTGCTTAACGATAAAATAAATTAAAAAATCAACTAAATTGTTGAAAAATGTTAATTTAATTGGGAATTAAGTACAGTAGCTCGTCGTAAAAATGTCATATCCTAGAATAAAAGTAGCAATTTTAAACGCAAATAATATCAACAGCAGATATTCAGCAGAATTACACTATATTCACAATTCAACTGGCACAATATCCTGTACTCGCATGTCCACCTAAAATACTACCAGAATGCCCATCGAATTAGTTTGACTTTTGAAAAATGCTCAGAACAAAAAATCCATAAAGAAAATTGGCCACACAGAAAAATGCTCAAATAAAAAATAACGCAAAAAAAATAACAAGAAACCATTGCACAAGAAAAAAACGCATTAGCAAAAACAACACACAAGAAAATGAAGCATTAGAGAAAAACGCACAAGAAAAATGGCCATAAGAATAAAAACCGTACAAGGAAAATAACGCACAGGAAAATAACGCACAAGAAAAAGCATATGCTAAAAAATACGCACAAGAAAAAATCGCATAAGAAAAAAAAAAGAAGCGCAAGATAATAATGCTCCAGAAAATATTGCTCCAGAAAAAACGCGTACGAAAAGCGCACAAGAAAGTAATGAAACAAGCACATAAGATAAGAAACGTACAGGAAAAAGGGGCTCAAGAAAAAAATGCACAGGAAAATAATGCTCCCGCAAAAACTCATGAAAAAGCGTATAAGAAAAAACACACCATGAAAAAACGCAGAAGAGAAAACGCACAATAAAATAGCGGATAAAATAAAACGTCCAAGAAAAAAACGCCCAAAAAAACCGCTCTAGAAAAAAACGCACAAGGACAACAAAGCATAAAAAAATGCACAAGAAAAAAATGGACCTGAAAAAAAGCGAGCAAGAGAAAAGCGCCCAAGAAACAGGCGCTTAAGGAAAAACACCCACAACGAAAGATCGGATACGAAAAAAAAACATAGGAAAAAACCTGCAACGCAGCGGAAAATACCGAGCCAGAAAAAAAAACGCGCAAGCAAAAATCGTATAAGAAAATACCCACGCGAAAACAACACACAAGAAAAAACGGACAGTAAAATAAAGCACATGTAAATGTGTAATAAGAAGAAGAGCACAAGAAAAAAGTACATAAGACAATAGCGGAAAATAAAATCGTCCAAGAAAAAACGCTAAGGAAAATGACACTCCAGATAAAAAAACGCACAAGAAAATAACGCACAAGATAAAAACGTACTGAAAATAGCGCATAAGAACAAAGTGCACCAGAAAAATTGCACAACAAATAACGCTCCAGGAAAAGCGCCAAACGAACAAGAAAGAAAAACATCGTACAAGAAAAAAAGCGATTAAGAAAAAAACGCACAGGGAAACAATGCTCCCGAAAAAACGCACAAAAAGCGAATAAGAAAAAACACACCATGAAAAACGCATAAGAAAAAAGCGCAATAAATACCACACAAGAAAAAAGCAATGCACAGGAAAAAAAACGAAAAAACGGACAAGCAAAAATCGTATTAGAAAATACGCACGCGGAAACAACACAGGAACAACAACAAAAAACGAACCAAAAAAAAACGCATAAGAAATTGAAGTTCCGGATAAAAACGCACAAGAAAATAACGCACAAGATAAAAACGCACAAAAAAAAACCGTATAAGAAAAAACTCACAGAGAAATACGCACGAATAAAAGCGCAGAAGAAAATAATGCGACAAGCGCAAAAGAAACGAAACGTAAAGAAAAAAAGCTCTTTAGAAAAAAACGCACAGGAAAACAATGATCACGAAAAAACGCACAAAAAGCGTATAAGAAAAAACACATCATGAAAAAACGCTGAACAAAAAAAACGCACAAGAAAACCACTCAAGAAAATAACGCACAAGGACAACAAAGCATAAAAAAATACACAAAAAAACGATCAAGAAAAAACCGCACAACGAAAAATCGGATAAGAAAGAAACAATGGGCGAGTTCACGCTCTACTCGCAAAAGTATTGTGTGAAAACCTTTATGTAAAAGCAAGTATCCATTGAATCATTTCAAGCCTCTTCTATGGGCCTGAGAAACCAATGCAGATAAAAGGCTGTCGTTCGCTCAGTATTTAAATTGCGTTACATTTTTGGTTTAAAAAGTCAGTAAATTGTTCTATATTGAGTTTGGAGGATGAACTTTACCGACATTAATTGTTTAATTTTAAATTAGAAATTTATAATTTATGTTGACAAAGTAAAATACAAACGACTAAATTTTAGTATGGCCATATCTCCATTACTCATACACGGAAATCTTGTTGAAGATTTCATATTTAGACTCTTGTGAATGATCACGGCAAACCTGGTGAAGAAAGCAAAGTGGCATCGCTGATTTGATCAGTTTGAACTAATAAAATAGGGCGGTTCTGTTAGACTTAGACGCCATTTTGACTGGAAAATCATAGCAGTTCGAAAGACAGTAGCGTGTCTTCCTGCGGCTGCTTCCTTGCGTGCATCTTTAGAGAATGTCATTCAAATCTGTTTACTGCTTTTATAGTTTTTGTTTGTGTTTCCTATACTCATATACTACGTATAAGTGTCATTTTCACAGCTGGTTAAGATGTATAATATTTAATACTTAAAGTATGCGTGTAATTCTGTTTGTTTCTAATATATTTCCATTTTACTTTTTTGAATCACTTACACTATACATGCATACTTTTTTTGTCTTTCCATTTTAATCGAATGGAAATTCTAATTCAAATTATAATAGTGTACATTTTTTGTATATTTTGTGTTCGTTCTTCTCGTATGTATATAATTCGCCATTTCGTTCGTATCGGATTTTCCGTTCCTTTTTTACATGAAATTTTTGACTTATCCCCGTTAAAAATGTTTTTGCATCAAAAAAAAAAAACACACAGGAAAAAACCTGCAACGCACCGGAAAATAACGCGGCAGAAAAAAAACGCACAAACAAAAATCGTGTAAGAAAATACGCACGCGGAAACAACACACAAGAAAAAATGACGCACAAGAAGAAGAGTACAAGAAAAAAGCGCATAAGAAAATAGCGAAAAATAAAAATCGTTCAAGAAAAAACGCTAAGGAAAATGACGCTTCAGATAAAAATGCACAAGATATTAATGCACAGGAAATAATGTTCCAGGAAAAGCGCAAAACGGACAAGAAATAACGCGCAAGAAAATAGCGCATGAGAAAAAAAAACTCACACGAAAATAACGCTCGAATATACGCTATACGAATAAAAGCGCAGAAGAAAATAATGCGACAAGCGCATAAGAAAAGAAACGTACAAGAAAAAAAGCTCTTTAGGAAGAAAAACACACAAAAAGCGTATTGGAAAAAACACACTGAAAAAACGCAGAAGAAAAAAAGCGCAAAAAATACCACACAAAAAAATGCTTATCAGAAAAAAACGCACAAGAAAATAGCGGATAAGATAAAACATCCAAGAAAAAAACGTCCAGAAAAAACACCACTCTTGAAAAAAACGCACAAGGAAAATCCGACCAAGAAAATATGGCAAAAGTTAGAAACGCAAAGGAAACAGAACATATAAAATGCACAAAAAAATACAGAAAAAGGTGCTTAAGAAAAAACACCCACAACGAAAGATCGGATAAGAAAAAAAAAAACACAGGAAAAAACCAGCAACGCACCGGAACCTAACGCGCCAGCAAAAAAACACACAAGCAAAAATCGTATAACACACAAGAAAAAACGGACAAGATAAAAACGCACCAGCAAATGGCGCATAAGAAGAAGAGTACAAGGAAAAAGCGCGTAAGAAAATAGCGGAAAATAAAACTCGTCCAAGAAAAAACGCTAAGGAAAATGACGCTCCAGATAAAAACGCACTGAAAAAAGCGCATAAGAACAAAATACACAAGAAAAAATGCATAGGAAATAATGCTCCAGGAAAAGCTCGTACATTTTTTTCATTTTGGATTTATGCGAGTGTGCAAAGAGATCCAATGTTATGCGGCTTTAAAAAAAAACAAGGAAAAAACATTTTTTGGGCAAAATTCATTTTATTTTCAACACACCTCCGTTTAGCTCTATTTAGCTCTATTTTTTTTTTCGAGACAATTCTGCACGTTCACAAACAGGAAATAGTCGCAGAGGGAACATCTGGAGAATTTTGCATGGCGACGACACACAGCATTGTCTTGGTGGAAGATTATTTTTTCTTTGACAAATGCGGACGTTTTTCAAAACCTGTGGCCATGGCTTTGTTAGCCGATATAAGGTTGATTCGTAACAGCAAGCCCGTTGTTTCGATTGTTCCTTGGTCTCTGGTGTACTGTGGTGCATCCATGTTTTAATTCACAGTTATGAATTTGTCACACATGTACGTTTATGCTGAATTGTAAGGTATTGTGGCATTCATCTTGCGGAAAGCTTTGTCATATCAAAATTAACGTTCAAAATTTTTTGCACTCGTTGAGGTAGCCTCATTTGAACGATCTGGACGTTTTTCATCAGAAATGCTTGTAAGACCGCTTTTAAAATCAGTTGTCGAATATTTTATTGTTGCAAACGAAAGTGTAAAGGCCCATAAGCTCTATTTAATTCCGGTTTTATTTTTGCCTTTGGTTTTTTTTTGCAAAACAGTTTTTTTTTCTCGATACTAAATTTTGTCTATTATCAAAAATCAAAAATTATTCGCTTTCTTTTGGCTTTTTCTTGTGCGTTTTGTTCTTATGCGTTATGTCCTTATGCGTTTCTTGTGCGTTTTTCTCTTGTGGGTATTTTTCTATGGCTCGCTTTTTTTTTATGCTTGATTGTTTGGTATGCCAATTTGGTTCTACGGGAATTTATATTTCGTGTTCGTGACAAATAACGTTTTAAACATTCAGTTTTTTTACGTTTCGTTATTTGTGTAAAATACTAATACATGAAGCGTATATTGTAGCCGATACTCTCCACTACAAAAAAATGATTGAATTATGATCGCGTTTCTATCTCTAGCTGATAGTCCAGTTGGTGCTTAAAACAAAACAAATAAACAGTAGCGATAAACATTTAAACTAATTATTGTGATAATACATATAAATAAACAAATAAATTAGCATAAATAATTTAATTACTCTGAAATACATAACATTTATGTTTTGTTCGTTGTAAAACATAACTAAATAAAAACCGCGACGATCTTTCCTTCAATATCGGTGAATTTAATAAGAAATCAATTTGTTCATAGAAATATTTTATTAAATGAACCGTAGGTTGCATACGTAAAAATTTCGATCACTTATAATCGCGATCATATAATGCAGATGATTTTAGATGATCATGCTTTTATTTTTGTCTCTAGTCTCTAGTGTTATCGATTGTGTCCTTGAAATTCAACATCTCCCATTTAATGGGAAAATAATTGAGAACAATTGCAAATTTTCAGAATTTTAGCATCGATCGTTACATATCAATGATCGCGCACGTAATTCAAACTTTTGTATAACCAAAGAATATTAATGTTTTTGTGCACTGTGCTTATCTGCGCGCGCGGCCAGACAAATGCGCAAGAAATTCCAAATTGTTTTTTTTTTTTAAATTTTTATTGCATTATGATAACGAAAAACATAAAAAAGAATTTCTTTGCTATTTATTTTATTGTTATTGGAAAAGTAATAACAATAAATGTATTTTTTATTCGTAAAAATCGATTATTAATAAAAATAAAACGTAAATCGTAAAAGCCTATAGAGACAGAGGCACACAATACAACATACCTATATCGATGGAAATCTGTAAATAAATAAATAAAGAATGCAAATGTTTTCAGCCATTTCAATTTGGTAGATATATTCGAGTCCGGCGTACATACATACGTGAATATATAGTGATGATATATTTTCTGTTTCATTATATGTACCTAAAGTACTCCATGAATCCACATAGGAGATTATGTACGTACATAATATACAATTTGTAATTTAATGTAATAATCCTCCACTATTTACCATTCATTATCTGATTTAAATGGTTTCGTTATTGAAAATAATATTTATTGGCAGCAACAGCAGCAGCAGCAGCAGCAGTAAGAACAGAAAAAGAAATAAAACATCGAGTACATATACCATGGATGTACATCCAGATGGAAATATTATTGTTACATTGTGAATAAACTAATTGTATCATTAATTTTGAAGCACAACACAATCAACAGGCTGTATTGTACATTTTATAGTGCCCTTGACATTCACAATATATTTAGTCGTGTTTTATTTCTATAAAAGGATTACACTTACCTAATTAGTTTTATGTATCTATAGGGTACTTAAAACATTTATACATAACTTAATTGTTTACCGTTATCGTCTTCTGTAATGCATCGAGCTTAACGGCGAGTCATCAAAATAATTGAAATCAAATGATTGCTTATTCGAGCGCCAGGAAGTTTGCAGACTTATTAATAAAGTCCAGAGTATTTCGCGAACTTTCGCCTTGGTGTTAGTTTAGATAAACGGCGGTACTTTGTTGGCACAGATCACGAGACCGAAGGACCGGAGATTCTGGGCAGGTTCAAAATGTTTGCGTAGGCCTTAGTGAAACTATTTCAATATCAGTGTCGGTTTACCACCAGTATGTCGTACGAAGGGTATTTACTTTTAACACTAAGTAATAGTGAATCAGTTGCTTTAATGGATATTGCATATTTCGACAGTCTCAATCCCAGATTTAACTTACACGTACAATCAGTTATCGCTTCTTACGAAGTTACTTTATTGGTCAACAATTAAAAATAACTCCCGACCTAGGCCAATCTCTCTTAATCACCCCATTAGTTCAAATCCCTTTAAAATTCGAATTAAATTTAATATATGCTATCTACAGTATCGCTCCACGAAGCAAAATAATTGCAAGTGTTCCGGTCACTAAAGTAAATGGTGAAGTATACAAAAACACCATACACATGCTATACTGTTCACATATTATATTGCCATAAGAGAGAGTCCAAAACTCTGATTCGCCAAAATTGTTTGATTGCCATAGATGCTCTGGATTACCAGTTAATATAATTGAGTGACAAATCGAGGGGCAGTACCCGAATTATTTTGAAACTGAAACAAATTTAATTGCAAGTTCCATTGAATCTGAATTAAACTCTCACGATGCTCTCAAAAGTGGTTCCGAAAGACCGTAATTTGTTGATACCTGGAGCGTAAAATTTAAGCGTGAAAGCAGCTCGGTACAATCGATTCGAGAATTGAAAATATTGCAAATGAACAATGCCACAACACGTCGACAATCTAACCCGTGCAGGTTCAACAGGTTACAGCGATCTTGGTAGGGTGGAAGAACATATTCAACGTACCGTGCAGAATTACAGTGATAAGAAGGTGACCAGTGATCGATGATGTTAGAGTAATAAGGACGATAAACTTCTTACAGTTCCGCTTAATAAAGCCCAACGTAATGTATGCCTTAGGTATAATTGTGTTAATATCTCTGGTAAAGTTGGCAGCAGCTGAAAAAATTATATTCAGATCGGATATAAACTCCACTCTGTCAACATCCTCATTATACAGACGATATTGATGAAATAGAGGTGTCCGGATACGATAATCCGGATATAAAATCTGTCCAAACCATCATGTAGCTTCACGCAATCGAACACGCTGTTAGTCCGGGCGAAAATTTTCATAACGATCGCAAACACGAGGCAGCTGGCAAACTCCAATATGACTTCCTTGAGGTACGCCAGATGTCGCGCGAAATAGCTGGGAACTAGAATCAAAAATCATAACGGATTGCCAGTGGTTGGAAAGGTAAGAACGCAACGGAGTCGGAATCGGCGGAATATCATCGTGGCCAGCGCCGTTTTTAACATTAAGATTAAGCAATCATTCACGAACTTCCTGCTCAGTAAGTCCACAGAACTGTGAGCGCTAGAAGATATGGTAGGGCACATTGTGGCTGGTTCGTATATACTGAGGCAAAAAAGCTGGCAAATAAATTACAAATCTTCGAGGGTTGACTAACGACGGAGTACTGGTAAGACATAGGAGAAGGAAAACCAACCACTTTTCTCTTACTATTCATAGAAGTTCAGAACTTCTTTAGATTTGATATCAATTCCTCCTCGATTCGCACAACGCATTGGTTACATAAAAACCAATTTAAACTTTTAAACTCTTTGCGAGCTTTATCAAAATCGGGATAAAATTGAATTCCATACCGTCTGTATATTGAATGGAATTTATTGCGGCATTTCTCCAGATTTAACAATCTATTGTTGTACCATGGCTCTCGAAGGCCGGGTTGTTTTTTAACCAACGGAACGTGTCTTTCAATACAACTCCTGAGAAGGTTGTTAAACATCAAAACAATGTCATTTAAATAACCACCACGTTGCAAAAAGTCCCAATCAGAATTGCTGAGGAAATAGTTTAAGGAAGCATAGTCGGCATTTTTGAAATTAAAATAAAACTTGTTATAAAAAGAATCAGTTGTACAATTTACATACGAGTCGGTGAAATCCCGACCTGATGAATCCCGGAATGCATGACGTCATTGTCAAATAACTGGTCCAGGTATTTCCCCAGACTGTTGCTAATATGGTTTAGCAGCTTGTTTGAGATGCTAGCAAAATAGTCGATAAAGTGTAATGTCCTTTCGTCAGTGGAAAGCGATAAAAAACACAATCAACATCAAGCCAAGCTATATCACTTAGATTAAAATCACCCTCAATGACGAGTTGATCATTAGGACGTACTAATGGCATCACAATAACCAAGTTCGATCCGTAGATAGCATTCACTGCGATGACAACGATAGAAGGACTGGCCACATTGACACAAACAACAATGTCGTCGAGATTAGGATGAAAGGCAACCAACTCATTATAGAAATTTTAACCGCAATCAATACCCCGCCCCCTCTAAGCCTGGTGTCAAAATTATATCTGTCCTTCCTGTGAATGACATAGTCCGGCAGGAAATATTCCCTAGAATACATATTGATAGTAAGTCAGGTCTTACAGATGATTATGATATCATAATCATTGTCCAGAATACCTAGGCGAAAAAAATTTGCTTTACCTCGGCTGCTAGAGGCGTTGTGAAACTAGAACGATAGGTGCTTACTTGCCGGATTCCGCGGCATAATTTATTGCGTACTAACCGCTGGAGGATTCAGGTTCGATATTTGCTGGTTCTGAAAGACACCTTGTCTCGTTGCTTGCATACGGTGTGATTTGTATTATTGAAAGGTTTAATATCATTTGGCCAATTCACCGTGGACATAACTTTTGCTTTCAGCACTAGAAATACCAAAGTGGTTATTCACGAAATCAGCAATCGTAGTATCCTCAACAGTGGTATCGAACTGCTATAAATGAAACCAAAACTTCGGTTTAATCATCCGAATACTGTTAGGCAGAGAACATGGTTTGGTTGGGAACCTCCAATTCAGGCAGTACACGTGGTAGAACTTGCTGCACGGCCCAAAACAGGGTAGAAACTCTCTGCACCGTTGGTGTTGTTGCACTTGACGCAAGTCTTCGTCATAATAACAAGTTGGAATAAATTATGTTGTTGTGGATCGTCGAAATGATTAACACAATAGTTGAACACGACATCAAGGATAATAAACCGATCTTTTCAAAAAGTTGTAGATACCCATACATACCCAAAAAGGAAGTAAAAAACCAGATCAGTAAAATGTTAAATCAAGGCATCATTATACCTTGTTTTACTCTTTGGTCGTCTTCGATCTGTATAATACCAAAGAAAAAGGATGCCTTTGAACTAGCAAAATGGCGAATGGTAATAGATTATAGGTTAGGTTAGGTTTGGGTGGCGGTCCACTAGGACCAGGCATAGACACAATAATGGTCTGTAGCCATACCACGTACAATTGTTTCCTCCAACTCATTTGAACCATTTTGAGCTGTTAACAAGGCACTGGATACTCCTGACGTCCATCGTACAGAGATCCATCAGGTCCTTGAAGAGGGGTGTCCCTAGAAACTTTAGTCTGTTTCGTGCCAGACGAGGGCAGGTGCAAAGAAGATGAAGTACAGTATCTTCCTCCTCTTCGTCCTCGCAACTACGACAGTAGTCATGTGAGAAGACACCAAGTCTACTCGCATGCCTCCCTATGAGATAGTGCCCCGAATTCACTCCAACAGCCACACTGATCTGACTTCGCTGAAGTGAGATCAGCTGTTTGGATCTCGCCAAGTCCAACTTTGGCCAGACCTGCCGAGTTATTACGCAAATGGTGATACTTGACCATCTGTGATTCGTTAGCTTGCTAGCTTCTTCCTGAAGCAGCAGTTTGTATACCGCCAGAGGCATTTCAATATCCTTTCTGCTTTCTGAGAAGTGGTTCGTTGTACCACGTCGAGTCAGTTGAAATGTCCTGGCACCCATAAAATGTGGATGTTGAACTGATCTGCCATCTCGTTAAGAGATGAGAGACAGTTCTGGACTACTTTCGACGTGAGGAGTTATGATTGAAGCGCTTTAACGGCAGCCTGACTGTCCGTATATATGCGAATATAACCAAACTGATATTACATTATACCTCAACCAGTCTACGACTACCTTTATGGCAGTTACTTCAGCTTGACAAATGCTATAGTAGTCGGGGAGACGGAAGGAGAGATTTAACAGAAGTTCCTCGCAGAACACTTCAGCCCCGACTTTCCCGTCCCGTTTTGAACCTTCAGTGAAGAAGTTTATAACTCCTGGTTCAAAAACTGCACCCATCATTGAGTCCTCCCTGGATGGGATCCTAGCCCGGAACTTTGGGTCAAAAGATAGTGACGGGACAGTATAGAAGGGATAGGTATGGAATTAAAGTATGGTGGGCATGCGATGCAAAAACACACTATCCACTACAGCGAAATATTTATACGGATAAAGATCCAGGTGCAGAACGGGCCGTTGAAAGGGCAACATGAAATGTTACGTCTGGCGTCTAGGTATTATGGGTATTCGAACTCGGGAAGGACAATCGTGGCCGATAATTTGTTACAAGGGTGTAAACGCCCAAAGAGATCGGTCTAGGTTTTGTAGGTACGCTGCGAAGTAACAAAACATGTATTCCGCCTGAAATGAAAAAATATCCTCACGGCCAATACATTCATCAATATTTGGATATCACGAAAATAAAGTAGCAACGTGCTCCTACGTCCCAAAGAAAAACAAGCAGTTATTTTTTAATCAACAGTACATTATGATAAGAACGTAATTGGTGAACTAAAAAAGCCAGAAGCAATTATTTATTATAATAAAACCAAAAGTGGCGTCGACAGAATGAACCAAATGTTAAGCCACAAAACGACGAACAAAAAGATGGATACTTTGCCATTCTTTTATAACATAACTGATATTATGGGATTGGCGAGTTATATCATATGCACAGAAGTTAATCATTACAAAAGTACAGATGCTGGCAGAAAATTTTTGTTCTCGCTTTTAGAAACTCTAGTTCGTCCGCAAATAGAAGCTCGATTTAACGATCCTCAAGTAATAAAGCAATTTTCGTGTCGATCGGCAATACAAGTATTCCTCGGTGGCCCATTACCGGTAAGAATTAAGTCTTTATAATAAACCACAACAAATTGATTAAGTTCCACTATTATTTCAGCAAGCAACACCCGTTGTGGCAACGATAAAAGGTGCCGACGTCCTCCAAATGAAACGAGACTGCCGATAATGCCATGAATACGACAAAGCCCGTCGCAAAACTCGCTTTTACTGTGTGAAATGTTCGACTTCAGTATGCCTGCAATACTCTAAATGCATTTATAAATGCTTCAAATGTACAAATGAAGAGGAACTTTGAAAGAAGCTTCAATTCTACATAAATGTTTTATTTTTTATTTTTAGTTTATTCAGGCTATGAATTCATTCCTGTTATTTTTATTTAGTAATAAAACTTAATTGTTAAAACCAAACTAACATTTAATTTATTTAAATTTAATTTGACGTGTAGGGGTCTGGCTAGACCCTTCTATTTCCAATGTGAAAATAAAATGTGGAGTTCACACAAGGGTTAAAGATGTGTACCTCACAATTTAATAAACAGGATAATAAACGCATGTTTTTTGGGACACTACAGTGGTAAGGTGGTACTAGCAAGTCAATTAGCATGCTTCTTTGACCGCGATTCAAGCGGCGATCCGGTCGTTAGAATCGGTGTCTTTGGCGTCACGGGTGGCGTTGAGTTGTCACTCATCTCTAAATGAGATGGGTAAGCATTTCAACATCCAGGTAGTCTGGGTCCCAGGTCACTCGGGCGTCATGGGGAACTGCAGGGCAGATGAACTTGCTAGGCATGGTACGACTCTCCAGCTGCAACCGGAAAGGGCAAGTCTGGGGAGGCCTATCACAGCGCTGAGACAAGCACTTGGGAAGCAGGCGCTATCCTCAGCGGGGGAAAGGTGGTCTAACACCCTAACCTGTAGAGTTGCAAGACAAGTTTGGCCAAAGCTGGACTTGGGGCGCACTAGGGCATTAATATCCTTACGAAGACGTGAATTAAGAACGGTCGTAGGAATACTCACGGGACACTGCCTTTTTGGAGAACATGCAAGAAGGCTGGGTCTGGAGGCTAATGACTTCTGCAGAAGCTGCTTGGACGAAGAGGAGGAAGAGACGTTGGTCCACTTCCTTTGCTCGTGTCCAGCATTGGCTCTCAGAAGGCACAAACACTTAGGTAAGTTCAGGATGGACTGCCTCTCGGATCTCGAAAACATTAAAGTGCGGGACGTCTTACGCTACATAAGTAGCTCGAAATGGTTCCAATAGGGGTAAAAGGAGATACATCCTGTGGTATCACAATGGACCGTCACCGGTCTAAGTGTGCGTAAGCAGCCACTCCAACCTAACCTAACCTAACCTTGACCGCGATTGTTTAATTTTATTTTGTTAAGTAACAAATACTATCTGTAGTGTTCCCTAATGAGGGGCATGACAGACCTGGCTCATCAGGGATTACGTGTATTGTACACAAACCCAGGATATGTCATAGTAATCATTTGGAGGCTGTATTTGTTCGAAAGTGCTCTAGAATTTATTTCAGACCATTAGTACCAGAACATCCATATAGCTGATGTTAGAGAGATTCCTTTGTTTGGTGAGCAATTGAACCATCACAAGAATTTACAATCTATTAAGCATTTTATATGAAATTTAAGGAGTATTTTTTGAAATCATTGGAGCCAGCGCATATACACCCAGGATTTGCTCCTGCAAGTTAAAATTATTATGTTAATTTATTTTTTTTAATCAATAATCAATAAAAAATTTAACTTATGAAAATTATCTAACAAAATCGTATCGTCTAGCCTATAGCCCCAACGACAAATACGCTGATAATGTTTCTTTATCTATGCAGAACACCAATGGTTCATACATCAAGTGCTGCGAGGTCTGCCATTTATGGCCAATTAAGCTCCATTTTTTTCACAGAATATGTAACTGTAAATTATGACGTCATCATGTTGCATCAAAACCGTCCTTTAATCTATTGACGATCGTCTTCAGTAGCGTAACTAAGATATCGATTTAGAATACAAGACTCTAGTGAGGCTGGATTTTAATATTAGCAGTAAAGAGATAATCTGTGTTTCACCCTCCAACAAAAAAAAAACAAATGAAAGTAAGATCACGGTGATGAAAAGGAAAAGTAATGCGCGCACACATTTTACATAATAAAGAAACTTAAAATTTTTATTGTTTTTCTTATAAATACATGAACCACTTTTGAGTGCCGCGATCGCTCCACAAACCATTTAAAAACAATAACCATAAATAATGTTATTCAATTTAAATGTTTTTATAAAATAAGTGATCTCATATTCGTTCACATAACCTCACTATTAAATTTGCAAAATTTTTTTTATTTTTTTTTTTTTACGATCACCGATCATAAAGAATTTATGTACATGAAGTGCATCTATAGGTGTTGTTATGAAGCAATTAAACGATTAATTATTTATCATTTGTGGTGGACGATCGTGGTGCTAATTAGATTGGAAAATTCTTGTCGCGCGTTCGAAATACAAAACGTTCATTAAGTATTCGTTAATTATATGTAATGACGACGATTACACTTTCTAATGTAATTATCGATTTGAGATAGATAGTTAGAAGAATTAAAAAAAACGAAAACAAAAACGAATCACAAAAATTAGCAGATCATCATTGTTGTGCAGTTGGTAAATTTTTGTTTCCACTCTATGCGCTACATAAATCGTCTTGAGATAAATTATGCTTTCTAATTATGTGTATGTAGATAATTGCGGTTTTCATTAATCTGTTATTGTCTAAAATAAATTAAAAGTTTGACGCGCAGCACGTTAAGATTAATGATCGTTTTTAAGCTAATTAGAGACGCTGCTGTTATTTCGATTGGTTTCGTTCGAGGTTGCAATATGGTTTTGTGAAATATTTAATCATAAAAACCCACCTACAAAAGAACTTTATAAAAGCAATACTGCTACTGTATTTGATTACAAATTAATTGCTTATTAATCATTTCGTATACAAAAAAAAAAAAAAAATTAAATCG
Source organism: Tipula vernalis (assembly GCA_958295665.1). Taxonomy (NCBI): domain Eukaryota; kingdom Metazoa; phylum Arthropoda; class Insecta; order Diptera; family Tipulidae; genus Tipula; species Tipula vernalis. Next base: position 96,555,917 of record OY282560.1, read on the forward strand.
GTTAAGAGGATTAATTTAACCTATTATATGAAAATAGCGTTCGTCTATACCTAATATAATAAATCGATCTAGACGCACATAATAGATTTTTTTCGTCTTGTACCGTTGGCTGCTGTATATATTGAAGTACGCGCACCTATTTATTTTATATTAGCATAATTAATCTTTAATTAATGTTGGTTAATCTAATTGATGATTTCAATTTGAATGATCAATACATGGTCAGCTTATGAGTTAATTAATTATTAGTGGAATTTTTGAAAAATGCTTGCGGCTTACTTGTTGTGCGGTAACAATGCTAAACAGGAAGTTTGCGCAGACGGCGAAGGTTAAATATTTTGGATCATTATTTTAATGAGGCTCTTCTCTGTAGATATACGTTTAATGTTTGTTTTTCGATTTTTTTTTTTGTATAATAATAGGTTTGATGAAATCAATCTTATGATTTTGATCACATAAGCAAATTATTATGTTTGAGGAGATATGGAAGCGGAATTGCAATTTGGTCTAATTAAAATTTGGGGTACAGCGGATCTTGTGACGTATTTTGGTATTATCGATTGTTTTGTTAAAAATGATATTAACCCCCATTTCAAAAATATTCCTAAAAATTAAATAAAACGGGAATTTTGTTCTAGAAAGCAATAACAACTTTTTAGGACAAACTTTAAACGACTATAGAGCTTTGTGAAGTTTATCCTAGATCTTAAAAATATCTATTAGTATTTTGGTGAAAATAGTGAAAAGGAGCATGAATAATAGATTGATCTCCCGGAAGTCATCTCTGGTCAGCATTATCAGAGTGGTGTTTGTTTTGTGGCTGCTTAAAAATATTTTCGTGATGCAAATTGGAAAAGGTGAACTGAACTAACTCCGTGTAAATTAATCGGGAATGGGATTCTAAAATGTTTTTTGGATAAAGTTCTGGAATATGGTCAATGATGACGAAACTTGGTTATTTCTTAACCGATTATGAAGAAATTTGATGTGGGTGATGGAAATGGGATGCAAAACGATTTTTAAATGAATTTCTGGAATATGGCCAATTAGGACGGAACTTGGCTATTTCTTAACGGATTTGAGTGAAATTTAACATCTGCCATGGAAATGGGATTCTAAAGTGATTTTTAGATATTGTTCTGGAATATGCCAAAGTTAGATGGAACTTGTCTATTTCTTAACCGAATATGATGAAATTTGACATGGGCGATGAAAATTTGGTTAGAACCGATGGAGTGAGTTTTAGATCTAAAAATCAATTTAGAATTCCATTTCTAACGCATATGTAAATTTCATTTTTTTTTGCTACTCGTATATTCTAGAATTGTATCGAAAAATCATTTAAGAATCGCATTTGAATCATGGTTATCAAACTTCACTAAGACCGGCTAATAAATTGCCAAGTTCCACCCAAATTGGCCAATTACATATAATTTACTAAAGGTTCAATTTGAAATGTAAAAGGAACAAATTAAAGTGGTAAAGTTTCAATTTGAAGTATACTCGTAAAATCTGTATCATCGCAAAAATATCTGTCCGTGTCCCCTCTAATAAAGTGTCAGCTTATCGAAGGGAGGATTTCATTGGAAAACTTCAGTTGCATGGACGTGAGGATTCCGCTAAATTGAGTGTCTGTTGAAATGAGGTTTCACTGTATTTAAAAGTGAGTGATTATATATAAGTACAGTATATGTGGTATAAGTACAGGTAAGTGGTTTTCGGCTATAAAATTTTAATAATGGAGATTGAGATCAATAAACGAAAACTCTGGCTAATATCAGCTTAATTAGCTTATGATAAAGTGTATACTCCACCAATCATTCTAGGTGAGCTAATCTTGGAGGCTCAGAAGCGCAAGGTTGGAGTCATCCTTGGGAGTGATGCAAATGCTCATCACACGATCTGGGGAAGTACGGACAGAAATGAACGAGGTCAGTTACTCCTCGATTACATTTTAAGTTCTAACCTTCATATATGTACCATAGGCAATAAGCCGACCTTTATAACTAGTAATAGACAGGAGGTATTGGATATTACTCTTGTCTCAAGCTTTTTGACGATTAGTTTATTAAACTGGAGAGTGTCGGAAGACTACTCCTTTTCGGATCATTGTTATTAATTTGAAATGGACTTGACTTCTCCAAAAAGTCCAATCTACAGAAACAGGAGGAAAACCAACTGGGATACCTTTAGAACTATTCTGGGTAATTCACTACCAGTTCCGGTGCCAAAACCTCCAAAAACTGCGCAAGAGCTCGATGGCTTGGTGGACGAGTTGTCCAGCGCTTTTTATGAAGCGATACTGGGCTCTAATCCCTTTAGCAGGCCTAGGGGTCAATCTCGGCCACCCTGGTGGTCCAAGGAGATTCAACAAACACGTTGAAAATGCAAAAGACTCTTTAAAACAGCACGGAAAACAAAAGCTGCTGTAGCCTGGACTCCTATAAGGAAGTCTTCAAAATTTACAAATATCAATTGAAAAGTGCCAAGAACAGCTCTTGGAGAACATACTGTGGCAAAATTCAGTAGTGTTCGGAGATGTCTAGGCTACGCAAAGTACTGTTCGCTGGTTCTTCCATCCCAAGTTATCTTCAACGGCCGGATGGGATATGGACCACTAATAGTGCGGAATCGCTGGAACTTCTGATGGAGAATCATTTTCCTGGTTATTCCGAATCTGTACCTAGCACTTCAGTAGGTGGAAGGGCAAGTAGCCTCATAGGCCAAATTATTAGCAGAAAAAAGATCCTGTGGACGATAAACAGTTTTAAACCATATAAGTCGCCTGGGCTCGATGGTATTATCCCTGCGGATATTCAACAAACTACGGATCTAACAATTTCCTGGTTAGAGATAATTTTCAAAGTTAGCCTAGAACTATGTCGCATTCCTAGTAAATGGACAGAAGTGAAAGTTGTTTTTCATACCTAAGGCAGGAAAAACGTACACACTACAATCCCCAAGACCTTAGACCGATTAGCTTGTCTTCCTTCCTTTTTAAAACACTGGAAAGACAAATAGAAGCTCATATTAGAGGCACGATTGTGTCGGAAAAGCTGTCTAAATCTCAACATGCCTATTGCAAGGGGAGATCTGTAGAGACTGCTCTTCATTCTCTTGAATTTTTCATTGAAAAATCGTTCGAATATATAGACTAGGCAATGGTAACCTTCTTGGATATTGAGGGAGCCTTTAACAATGTGCTTCCAGGGGGTATAACTCGGGCACTTTCAGATCTGGGAGTGGATGAATCCTCAAGGACTGAATAGATCAGATGCTAAGAGGTAGGATCATAAATGCTAGTTTTGGGGAATCCTCCGTCAGAAGATTTGCAAGCAAAGGTACGCCACAGGGTGGCGTACTGTCCCCCCTACTTTGGAACTTGGTCATAAATGACCTGTTGCTGAGACTGGAAGACGGTGGCTTCAAGGTGGTTGCCTATGCGGATGATGTTGCTATTGGTGGCCGCGGTAAATCTCCCGGCACCCTTAGTGAGCTTATGCAAAATGCCCTGGGCACTCTTTCATTATGGGCCAATGGCTGTGGGTTGAATGTGAACCCACACAAAACCAAATTGGTTCTCTTCTCTAGGAAATATAAACTTCCTCACATCGATCCTCCCACTCTAAATGGGTTCAGCTTGACTTTTACAGTTGAAGCGAATTTTCTGGGTCTCGTTTTGGATGGCAAATTATATTGGGAATCTAATATTCTGAAAAGGGTAAAGGAAGCTTCGGTAGCGCTATATATACTCTTGCGAAAATGCCATTGGGAAAGGATGGGGGCTGGAGCCTCGCATCGTACATTAACTTTATACCGCAGAAGTCAGACCTATACTAAAAGCTCTTAAAGATCCCCAATAAAATGATCCCAGTATGAGACCCGGTCATTCAAATAACATGAAAAAGAAAATCACAAACAATATACTTCCCACAAACAATCTACCTCCCTCCATAAGAGGACCGTCGTACAGTCGGCCGTATACAAAATTAAAACCCACACCGTTACCGCGAAGAACTGCGATCCTGAAAAGCTGTTGCTCTCCGAAACGTTGCTCCACGAATCGCCCCCGATGAATCGTTGCTCGTCCAACCGCTGCCCCGCAGCTAATTTGAGAAAATTTATTTTCTACTGATGAGGGAGAAATAGAGCTGTGTGAATGTGGTGAAGAAGAAAAATTTTAAGAGAATTTCTCTGTATTAGTATGATTCGCTAGTACATAATGCGCAGTACATTCTGTGTATATAGAATGTAAATTGTGGTATAATCAGTCCAGTCGCCGCGGCCTGATGAGAAGATTGATTTTTTCATAATCATAAGCTCATCAGTTCGAAACTGGATTAAATTAAATTACAATGGAATAAATGTATATACTATAAACACTTTACACAACAATTAAAGTAAAATAAATTAAATTTGCGAAGAGGATGACAAAAAATACATTCGTCCTCTCCGTGCGTCAACGACCGACCCAAGAATTGAAATCTTTCTTGAAATGTAAACAAAATTTACTAACTAATTTTAGGGTTTTTATAACGTCCTGAGAGATTCCCAAACTTGTCAGATGTACGGTCTAGTTCTGTTCATTAACATTTTCGTATCCCATAGCTCTGGACAAGATTGTTTTTTCTGCAGCAGCAATAGGTTGAGTTGGCAGAGAAATCTCTGGACAGATCAATTTTGAAAATTTTCTCATTTTTATCTGTTTCGTTGCTTAAGAAATGTGATCGTATCGAACTTTAGAATTTTGAAAAAATCTTATATCGGGAATTTTTATCGATATTTTGCAATATGTTTTTTATACATGACGATTACCCAGGAAAACGTGCCATTTCCTTCGCCTTAGCAAAAAATTCTTCTTATTTATGGATTTAAAAAAAAAAATTTAGCAGCTGTACATCTCTGTTCCCAATATATTTTTAAGTATGTTTATAGGTTAAGTATGTCTAGCTAAATAGAGGTCCAACTAAGGCCTATAAAGTCCTTTGTACGTTAAATATAAACTTTTACCCCATTTTTTGTATTGTCTACATACATTGTCTACACGAGTAGACAATTGGTTAATTACTTCAAGTAAACTACGCGGCATAACACTGGATACGGGGCTCAGATTTAATGCTAATCAAGTAGAAATCTTGGAGTATGAAAAATTTTATAACAACGGTTTGTTTTAAGAAATGTCCCATATTGTCGTCAAACAAGAAATTCTCGTGAACAAGAGCTACACGAATGGTCTCACAAGGAAATCATTTGAACGGTCAAATTCAAAAAATTATAAAAATTCTTAGTTGTAATACGGTTCTTCTTGGAGCCATTGCGGACCATTCCACCATAGTTGGTAATTTTTCAATTGCATAGCAGCACAGCCTCTCGATAACAAATCTACTGGATATTGATCTCCAGGAATATGATGCCAGTCGTTAACATCTGAAGATGATAATATAGTAGCTGTTCGATTTGCGACAAACGGCTTTAACGATTGCTGCTTTTTCTTCAACCAATGAATGACGATGGTTGAGTCCGTCCAGTAATGAACAGTTATATCTGACAGTTTGTGGCTTAATTGGTGCGACCTTATTTCTTGATGTAATGAGACGAACAATCACATTTCCATTATAATGAACTGACCGAAGGTAGGCACATGATCCATATGCTGCTTTCGAGGCATCTGAAAACAAATGCAGCTGCAGTTGCACTTCTTTTGAGTAGGCTATCCCTCTTGGAATGGGTATTGTTACCAATTCAGTTACGCTCTGATGAAACGATGACCATAATGCCATGATGTGATTAGGAACAAGGTCGTCCCAACCAATATTTAGTTTCCAAATTTCTTGCATGGCAATCTTACCAGCAATGATAACTGGTGCGAAAGGTCCAGTAGGGTCGTATACTTGAGCAATTCGACTGATGAATTGTCGTTTGGTAAAGCTTTTGTCCTTGTTTGCTGGATAATCATCGATTTTGATATAAAAATCGTCTTTGCTTGGATCCCACATCATACCTAATATCCCGGTATTAGGTTGTAGTTCGATTTCACGCAACTCATTTTGAACAAGTTCTTTAGCCAATTCCGAGTTACTGGTAGTCCATTTTGCTAATTCAAATCCAGCAGAAGCTAACATTTCAATCATTTGGCTATGCAGTGTTTTTAATCCTTCCAATGTTTCAGCACCAGATAGGAAGTCATCTATGTAAAAATTTGCCAGGGTGGCCACAGAAGCAGCCGGAAACCGTATTGCTTCGTCCCTGGCGCATTGTTGTGGAACTCGAACAGAGTTAAACCCCGCCGACGTAAACCCCCAAATGACACAAGTATGAAATATTCCCCAATGGGTTCATTTGCTGCTGGACAAAAAAAGAAATTCGTTGGAAATCCCATTGATCCTGGTGGACCTTTATTTGGCGAAACATCTTCACGATATCCGCTGTCAAGGCAAATCGGTACGTTCGAAACAGCAACAACGTTTCACATAGATCAGCTTGCAATTTCTCGCCCGGCAGTTGTTGATCGTTGAATGATGCTCCCGATGATGTTATACAGGATGCATCAAACACGACGCGAAATTTTTTCTTTGAAATTGTATGGTATGGTATGTAGTATGACTTATTCGGACTATCTGGAGCTGGTGGAGCTGGAATCAATTGACCTGAATCAACGTAATCCTGTATGACGAGAACGGCCAAGTGGGATTAGATTTTCCTTGAGTGGGATCATAACCACGTAACGACCATCAACTCCTTTAGTGTGTGTGGACATAAAAATATCTTCACCTCGTTGTTCCTCGGCAGTACGAGGGGTATGGGATTCGGAATTATCCACAGACCAAAATTGTTCCAACTGTTTATCCAAATCGTAATCTGATTTGACCACATGGTATGATAAGGCTGTTAAAGGTTGCGATTGCCTTGCATAGCCAGACACGACCCAGCCGAGCAACTAAGGCATCAACATGACCAGGTACAGAAAATGTTGGGTCAGCGAGTTTATCATCCCAAAGCTCCTGTGGATTTACACCTGTTATCCTGTTGACAATGACGAAACGTCCCGGCATTGTAGCTGATAAATCATAGCGATGACGCAACACGCAGTCCACCATGCCCAATGATTTCATCGGCCGTGAATTACCAATGCTTCAAATCATAATTTTACATGGATTCCGAACGAGGTTCCACTTTTGAACACATTCTAGTGCTATCAAATTAATCTATGATCCAGAGTCACAAAGTACGCGAACATTTCCAGTTATCGTGTTCGGTTGTTGTAATCTACACAATGCCGTGCCAATTATGGGTAGACCATTGTCGTGATTGGATTGTTCATCCATTGCTATTTGGTTTGCCTGCATACTTTCTGATGGAATTGGATTCTCAACGCTGATATGATACAATGAACGTTGATTTCTGCTACCTCGTTGTTAATGAACATTGTTGTAACAGTTATTTTGGATATGATTTACTCGCATCACAGGATATTTAGGACAATACATGCGATTATGTTTAGCATAGTCACAGCCTTTGCACCCTTTCCACGTACATTCGTTGTGTTCATATCTTTAATTTTATTCAGTCGGGCCGTGTATTCCAATTTAGCTAGTTTCTCACAATTTCACGTACGGTGATTTCCGTTGCAGTATCCACTATCCCTATCCCTATCCGTTTTTGAGCGTTTGGAGTGATTATCATGAAAATCCGAAGCATGGCAATGGTCTACCCATAATTAGCACGGCATTGTGTAGATTACAACAACCGAACACGATAACTGGAAATGTTCGCGGACTTTGTGACTCTGGATCACAGATTAATTTGATAGCACTAGAATGTGTTCAAAAGTGGAACCTCGTTCGGAAACCCTTTATATTTCGAATGAACCGGAAAACAACCGCTGTTGTTCGTATCAATTTATTCAGCATGGACGCTCTATTAATCAGTGGTTCAACTCACCTGCTGCTCCACACCAAGGCGGGTTTTGGGAGGCGTGCGTGAAATCCATGAAGTACCTACCACCTGAGAAGAGAGTCGTCGGTCAACGTATATTGTCAGCCAATCAGCTGTATACAGTGATCACTCAAATCGAATGCTGCTTAAATTCACGTCCACTGTCACCATTAACTGATGATCACAATGACCTCGAGGCTCTTACACCTGGTCACTTTTTGGCTGGTCGATCATTATTGCATCATTCACCATCAGAAGATTTAATAAATTGCAATGACAACCGTCTCACACTGTGGGGCCAATAGCAAAAAATAACTCAATCATTCTGGCATCGCTGGAAGGATGATTTTCTTGTATAATTACAGAAACGAAGCAAATGGTATCGACCCGAAGAAAACATTAAGACCGGTGACATGGTAATCGTACTGGAGGAAAATCTCCCACTGACGTGTTGGGCCCTTGGTCGAATCGAAGAAGTTCATCCCGGTCATGATGGTCTTGTACGTAATGTGACCGTTAGAACAACTGCTGGCACCAAAAAACGCCCTATTCAAGAACTTTGCGTTCTTCGCATCAATCACTCGTAGGCGCGAATGCTTCGTGACATCTCAACCCCCCCAGTGATCTGGAAATGCGTTTTCCCCTAGCTCTTCTAGCTATGTTTTTCGATTTCCCTTGCACAAATGTGGGATCAACCTTGGGCCCTCAGCCGTTGGGGGGGGGGGAGAATGTTCAAATACATTTCACACCACACAGTTTGTTTTTCGTTTGTGTTAATTTTAGTAGTAAGCCTTGTGATATAATTCGTTCGCACAGCGCGCACGAAATAAAGAAATAAAATAAAATAAATCGTACTCGAAAATAGTCGTTATTATTAAAAGTCCGCAAATACAACACTATGAGACAGTAACAAACCATTTTTTTTTGTATCGGCAACTAAGCCCTTTTTAAGGGTCAGGACCGCTCCATAATTTAACCTCAAAAAAACGTTTTTTTCGATTTATCTCGGCTTCTAATCCACTTTTCTACAAGTAACCCATAGTAAATTAGATTATAAGGGTTACATCTCACAAAATTACCTTTTTTTCGCAAATTAAGGGGTGGTTTTAAACCCTAGAAAGGGCACAACTAAAAATAGTTTTTATTATTTTTTGAATTTGACAGTTCAAAAGGTTCCCCAGACAATCATAAAAAAACAGTTATTTTAGTAATTAATTGTTAACCTTATTTTGTTCTAAAAAAAATAAAAGCAACTTACGTATTAGGTCTGCAGACATCAGATTATATACAAAATGGTAGGAGTCGTATCGACAGACTAAATTTTATTTCGATTAAAAATCATTTGCGATCAGCCACTTATTATGCATGTTTTCAGATGAACGATAAAAGATATAAAAAAAATTTGTTGTGTCTCGTTGTTTGGATATGTAGACCCTAGCCAACAATATAGCCATTGGGTATGTCATAAACATGTACACAAACAATAAAATGCAATTTTTTGATTGCGGAGGTGGGTGAATATGCGAATATAAAGAAATTTTTCGTTTGTTGTTGTTGTTGTTGTTCAAGCACATATTGGCGTAGAAATCTGATTAGAGATAGATATGTCTTTTGTATATATTGCTGCCATACATTATAATAATATGTCGTTATGTTAAAAAAAAAAAATTCTTGTGGTCTTATAATATAGACAGAGATAAAGAAAAATTTACATTTCTTTACTTTTGTCATATTTAAATTTAAACAAATTCAAACAAAACTAAAAATAAAATTTAATGGATTGATCCTGTAAATTGATTCTGGTATATAATTGTATGTCTAAGACAAAATGGAACAAAAACATTTTTACTTGATTTATTGATTTTTATCCCCCGCACTTCTTAGAAATTGAAAATGATTAAAAACGAAACAAAAATATTAAGTGGCGACTCTATGGAATATACTATGATAATTGCACGCCAAAAAACATCGATCATTTTTTTTTGTTTGAAGCAATTACGGTTGATAGATGACCTATTTGAAGCAAGCTGCGTTTTGTTGTGCAAGAATTTTTTTTATCACATTACTGCATGAAATCTAAATTAATTCAATTATATACAAAACTATTATTTTATTATTCATTGGGTGGTAAAAAGGGTTAAATAGACAAACAAAACAACAAAAACAACAACAAAAATAAATAAAAACTCAATGTTCGTGTATAACCTTATTAGCCTTTATACCTCTGTTGTGCTCTCTTATCAAATTTTACCATTATTATCTACCAATTTTAAATAATAAATTGTAATATTCGTTGACAATAGAAATTAAATTAAAAATCTTAACTTGACCATCTCAATATGTCTCTCTCTCATCCACTTAAAAATAATTATTTAACCTTATAACAGAAAACAAAAACAAAAACCAAAAAAAAATGATTTTCCATCGTTTGGTGTCACGTTTGAATGCGCTTTGTTGTTGTAGTCTTCAAATCGCGTTTTTAATTGCATTCAACTTTGTTGAACGATCGATTGATCGCAAGTTTTTTTTATACATTTTGTGCTTTCTTAATTACAATATTGTATGTATATGAGATGAACGATTTGGATTAAAGAGGTAAACGTAGATGGCAAAAGAATAACGTAAAATGTGATGTAATTAACATTTTCATTCGTTAATCAAATTATAAAAAAAAAAATTACATTAAAAAAATAGAAAGTTTGATTTAAAAGTTTAGACAATTTAGAAAATTGTAATGTATGCATCGAATATCATAAATTCGCCTCAATGTTGGCTTGATAATGCGAAACGCAGGGGTATTCAAATTTAAAATATCAGACCGAACTAATCCATTACTATTAATAATTTTATTTGCGTATCTGTCCGTTCGTCTAGTGGGAGTATTCGGAAGCTCTATTAACCGCTGTAGGCACTCAATGCGTTATTTAAAGGTTAATTCACAAATATTTGTGCGCAGCATTTTTTGCTCAGAAATAATTGGCACAAGAGATACTACCTGATAAAACAACCACATTCAATTATACCTATTATATCGCACTATATCATTTTTAATTTGCACTATTTAATCTTCACTGTAACGCATTCCAAATTTATACAAAAGAATCCAATTCGACTTCATCGGTCTTTTTATGTACCTAAAGCCTAGTACGAGAATAATTTCGAAGTTTCCAATACGAATATTTGAGTACAATTTTACTAAAACGTCTCTCAAATTCCTTAAAGTACTTGTCGAAATCTTTGCCCAATAGGATGTCATCGTTCAAATATACAAGACACGTCTTCCACTGTATTCCCTTTAGCATGCGCTCCATTAGCCGTTTCAAAGTCGCAAGGCTACTGGACGCCATTTTTAGCGAACTACTAATAGGCATTATTCATCGTTGGCAATGTGGTAGCCATCTTTTTTCGTCACCGCGTTTAATTTTGTTTAATGTTTCGACTACACTTGACATTTGCATGTCTGTTACCATAGTCTGATCCAACGGTCTGTTGGACACCAGTCATGATGAGCACATACCGTTCGGGAAGTTGATGTGCCAAATTTTTCTGTTCTAGGTGTTCTACTATTTCATTCTGCCTACTATTTTCATTCTGCCATTGGCTTCTCCAAGAGAATTTTGTGCTCACATTCCACTACGTAATCGTTATTTGGTTGAACTATGCTATTCCGCACCTCGTCCAACATTAACGAAGTCCATTAATAAAGTCCACCCCAAAGATCACTTCATCCACAAAGGACCTCGGAGAAGTTCTGGCTGACTGTTTATCGTGTTGCTGGTTGGTATGTTAATCACGGCTGACTATAAAACTGCAGAATTATGTCGGTCTGAAAAGACCAAAGTATTGAAATCCTGTCAAAAATGACGAACAATTTGGTTGGTCAAAAACTAGTTTCCTAGAAGTTTTGAAAGCCCCTGAGTCTGAAAATAAAAAAAATAAAAATATCTGTCCATCTGTCTGGACGTCCGGATATCTGGATGTCTGGATGTCTGTACCCATGTGGTATCTCGAGAACGGCTTGTTCGATTTGGATTTTTTTTTTGCCAATCTGGTTCTATGGTAAAGGCGCAGATTTGAAAATCTTTTGGAAACTGTGTGTCAAGAGGGTCAGATACCTGCCATACGAATTGAACCAAAACACCAGATTATATAAAATATTTATGAATTTTTTGTATATGCTGGTTTGATTATTGAATTGGGCATTGAATTTGATGTTTATTTGAAAGTTAAGTTAGAGGTCAATTTGCCGGTTGAGTTGAAGTTGAGTTGGAGTTGAGTTGGTATGGGATAGGATATAGTGAGCTGTTGAACAATTTTTTATATATACTGGTTTGAGGATTGAGTTTGGCGTAGAGTTCGCAGTTGAGTTGAGGGTTAAGTTGGGTTCCGTTTGCGAGTTGAATTAGGGTTGAGTTGCGGTGTAGTTGGGGTTCGATTAGGGTTTACTGAGCAGTTGAGCAATTTATATACAGGGAACCTCACTATAACGGAAATCGACGAGAGCAAAAAGTTGTTCGTTGTAGTGAGTTGTCCGTTAAACGGAGGATTTGTAATTTTTTTTCATAAAAATTTTATTGGGATTCTATAGCTTATCCGATTTTGATGAAATCCAGTCTTAAAGGATTTTTAGACGAAGTTTTGGAATATGGCTAAGTAGGATGGAACTTGACTTTTTCTTAACCGGTTATGATGAAATTTGGCATGATGGAAATTGGGTTCTAAAATAAGTTTTAGATAAAGTTGTTGCCATATTCCAGAATTTTAACCAAAAATCATTTAAGAATCGCATTTCAATCATGGATGTCAAATTTCACTAAAATCGGTGAAGAAATAGCCAAGTTCCATCCTAATTGGCCATACATATAATTTGCTAAAGGTTCAATTTGAAATTTAAAAAGGTTCAGTTTGGAATGTTAAAAGTTCAATTTGAAGTGTAAAAGGAACAAATTGAAAAGTAAAAGTTTCAATTTGATGTGTACTCGTAAAACCTGTATAATCGCAGAAATATCTGTCCGTGTCCGTTCTAATAAAGTATCAGCTTATCTAAGGTAAGTTTTCGTTGCAAAAGTTCAGTTGCATGGGACTTAAAAGTTTGTCCGTTGAAGTTAGGATTCCGCTAGAGTGTTTAAATATTGTTTTAGACTTAAGAAAGGTCACTGTTAATATCTCAAACATTTGTCTCTTTCTTGAGAGGTGATAATCAGGTCTAAAGTTACTACAGGGGAATTCCTAAGACTTGACCAAAATTGAGTTGATTTTTGATGACGGTATGATAGTATAATGGTACGATATTACGATGGTATAAAGATATGATGATTCGTATAAAAGAATTGTGTGATGGTGATAGTTACGGTGATGGTGGTATGATGCTGATGGTGGTATGATGGTATGATGGTATGGTGGTATGATGGTATGATGTTATGATGGTATGGTATGAGTTGAGCAGAGGGTTGAAATTTGGTTCGAGCTAAGTTGATTTGAAGTTGAGTTAGGATTTAGTTAGCCTGCAATGCGGTTGTTGTTTGGTTGGAGAACTATTTAAGAGTTGATTTGAAGTTAGGTTATAGGTTGATTTGAAAGTTGATTTGGGATTGATTTTGTGATTGATTTGAGGGTTTGGTTGGTGGTTAATTTGGTGATTGCGTTTGGAATTATATTCCGATTGAGATGGATGTTGAATTGTTTATTGAGTTGGAGGTTGAGCTGAAAATTGACTTAAGAGATATTTCGGGATTGATTTGGGAGTTGAATTTGTAGTGTGTACCACCTCATGAGGTTCCAGCCTTTAATATTTTTAATTAACGTTAACTCAATTCTGGTACTGTCCTCCCTTGGCTTTTGTTTGATTAAAGTCTTGATTAGGTTGAATCACACGGTTTATCACACGGTTTATCACACGAAAACTCGAAATTACCAGGTCGATTTCCGGATGTGGATGGATTTAAATTTTTTGTAAAATAAACTTTAATTTTATCCCAAAAGATTGTTTTAACTGGGATTTTTCGAGTTTGTTGTATTTTGACGTTTTGCTATGTTATGTTACTGACTTATGAATAGCTACATCAGGATTTTCGAGATTTTGTGTGAATTTCATAAAAAATTCTTTACCGTTTACCGGCAAATTTTACTATTTACCATTTACCGATACAAAGAAGTAAGTTAATCATCTGAACATCTAAAATTTCATGCAATCCAACTAATAAAATTACATGCCTCGAAAACTACAAATAAAATAAAGAACATCTTACAAACAACTCTTTGATAATTTCTAAACATCTCGAAAAATCGATAAGGAATTTAAATTTATTCAACAAGTCACAATAATTCCGAAACAATCTTAAAACTCGTCGGAATTTCACGTATCTTTCAAATTTTGGAAAATTTACGAATATCGAATCTATATGCACTAAAACTAATCTCGAATATATAAGTAAACTCGATTAATTCGATTACCCTAAACAAATTCGAATAATCCCAATGAACCTCAAATGATTTCGAACCATTTCAATAACATCGAAAAATCTGGATCTTTTCGAAACTATATATCTGTGTAAAACAAATCTAGAAAATGGAAATAACTCATAACTTTGGAACTCTCAAACAGTGTAAGAATATATCGAACAGTCATATACATCGGTTACACTCTATGATTCTCGAGTAAAAATGATGAAATACCGAATCGATTACCGGTCATTGACAATATCAAACGTACTGAATAATATCAAAATCGAATCACCATCACCATCACCATCACCATCACCATCACCATCACCATCACCATCACCATCACCATCACCATCACCATCACCATCACCATCACCATCACCATCACCATCACCATCACCATCACCATCACCATCACCATCACCATCACCATCACCATCACCATCACCATCACCATCACCATCACCATCACCATCACCATCACCATCACCATCACCATCACCATCACCATCACCATCACCATCACCATCACCATCACCATCACCATCACCATCACCATCACCATCACCATCACCATCACCATCACCATCACCATCACCATCACCATCACCATCACCATCACCATCACCATCACCATCACCATCACCATCACCATCACCATCACCATCACCATCACCATCACCATCACCATCACCATCACCATCACCATCACCATCACCATCACCATCACCATCACCATCACCATCACCATCACCATCACCATCACCATCACCATCACCATCACCATCACCATCACCATCACCATCACCATCACCATCACCATCACCATCACCATCACCATCACCATCACCATCACCATCACCATCACCATCACCATCACCATCACCACCACCATCACCATCACCATCACCATCACCATCACCATCACCAACACCATCACCATCACCATCACCATCACCATCACCATCACCATCACCATCACCATCACCATCACCATCACCATCACCATCACCATCACCATCACCATCACCATCACCATCACCATCACCATCACCATCACCATCACCATCACCATCACCATCACCATCACCATCACCATCACCATCACCATCACCATCACCATCACCATCACCATCACCATCACCATCACCATCACCATCACTATCACTATCACAATCACCATCACCATCACCATCACCATCACTTACACTTACACTTACACTTACACTTACACTTACACTCAATATGAATATCAATATCAATATCAATATCAATATCAATATCAATATCAATATCAATATCAATATCAATATCAATATCAATATCAATATCAATATCAATATCAATATCAATATCAATATCAATATCAATATCAATATCAATATCAATATCAATATCAATATCAATATCAATATCAATATCAATATCAATATCAATATCAATATCAATATCAATATCAATATCAATATCAATATCAATATCAATATCAATATCAATATCAATATCAATATCAATATCACTATCACTATCACTATCACTATCACTATCACTATCACTATCACTATCACTATCACTATCACTATCACTATCACTATCACTATCACTATCACTATCACTATCACTATCACTATCACTATCACTATCACTATCACTATCACTATCACTATCACTATCACTATCACTATCACTATCACTATCACTATCACTATCACTATCACTATCACTATCACTATCACTATCACTATCACTATCACTATCACTATCACTATCACTATCACTATCACTATCACTATCACTATCACTATCACTATCACTATCACTATCACTATCACTATCACTATCACTATCACTATCACTATCACTATCCTGCCAGTTCATGTAAGAAATTCAATCGGTCTAAATGTGTGCAAACACCACTACAAATAATTTCATCAATATTTGCTAGATACTCTCTGAATTAAGATATGTTGAAATTTTAAAAATTCTCAATTTAATTTTCTTCCATGAACAAAAATCTAATGGTAACTTGACAACTTTGTAATTTAATAATTTCCAATCCCCAATTACAATGTTGCCAAGTTTACAATTATGTGAAAACTAGCCAGCTGATTTTTTAAATCTCAAAATATTTAAATTCAGAAAGCATAGCGGAAGGTGACTTTGAGCCAAAATTCGGATTTTGGGATTATTTAGAAGATTATTTACGAATTATCTTCATATTTTGGAAGTTTTTCATTATGTTTTCAGAATCACATATTATCGGAATTTTCGAAATTATTTTAGAGCTAGGCAATAAAGGTTGAACATTTTTGAACATTGCTTTAGGTTGCTTGACTTTGGTTTACAATATGTTAAAATTTTTCTAAGAGGACGAAATTTTCCTAAACCTTCAAGACGTTTCGAGGTTACCAGATTATTTGAGTCTTATCGTGATTTTTGGGAGTCCGGGTTTTAGTTGTTTATCCTTGGCTTCCCCATAGTTCGATATATTCGAGTTTTAGAGTGGAGGTGCTTGCTTAACGTTGCATATATTATATAACTTTCGTAATTATTAGACAACTAATTTGCTCTTGACGCTGAGTTGCATTTTGTTAAGTGTTAACCAAGCTTTCCGAGAAGAGTATCGTTATATATGCCAAACATATTTGCAAGGCCATCGGCTGGAGAGCTACTTTATAGAATATTTTAAAATTGCCTGTGAAGATGCGTTATGGTCTAAACTATTCAGAAATCAGGTTCCAATATAGTTTAGATGTGATCCCATAAGATACAGTGAAAAGGCAATCTTTGAAAATATCGATCTAATCTAAAGACCTACAGAACTTTTTAAAAAATTTGGTAATTTCTCAGTTTTTTCACTCTAGGGTATCACTTCAGGATAATAATATCTGAATAGGCATTCGTAAAATGTTCGAATAGGCTCTATATCGTAACACTTTGTAATGTTGTTATTGTGTAAGTTGGAAAATCACCATTATCTTGACGTTAAACTTTTTACAATCAAATTAACTAACGGCCAATCGGAATATTTCAGAGATCGCAATAAATTTTCAGCTGTGCAACAAACAAGTACTCAACTCAAAAAGAGATGCTATCCAAAGAATTAAGTGATACAACAACAATGCAGCATTGTGCAGCATCATTAATTTCCAATTATTCTCATTAAAGTCACGTTACAAAATAATTAATGACCCAATGTCAGTTAAATTTCTACAAAACATTGATCAATTCTCCTGAACCTCCCTCCACATTCTCTAATACATCATCGCAGTGTTTGGTTACTTATTAAACATTTTGTTTCTAAATATAATCAATGAAAACAATACACGAGTAAAATGTAACCAAATCTTATCCGTGTGCTGTGTCATTAAAATACGGAAATTTCACAAATCTTGAAAAATGTCCAATTATTTACAAACTAATTAGCCAACAAAAATCCAATTTAATTACAATCGTATATGTACAAATAGTTAAAAACATGTTAGGTGACTGATATACGGGACACTTTGAACAAATAAATTATCTTTCGCTTTCCTCTCTCGGTCTTACATGGAAATTTAATACAATTTCATCTTATCTGGACGCTTAAATCTTTTTATTAGAGTTAGTTAAAATAAAATAAATTCAATTAATGGATATAAACAATAAAATAAATTCGCTAATTAATTCATCAAAATATATTTTATATTATGTTCAGTTTTATAGAGAAATTTAAATGACAACGTACATAAAAAAAACAATTCTAATTCTAATTCTTAACATATACGAGTGTATAAGACAAAAACATAAAGAATAAAAATTATTGGTTAAATACTAGTACATAGGGAAATATACATTCGGTTTATTGTGTACACTAACAATAGAATTTAGAATTTATTTTGATCTCAAGCAACACAAATAATGAATAAATAAAAATTAAATAAGAAAACATTAAGATAAGATGGTACACCAACAATATAATTCTAATGTTAAGTACTCGTATAACCAATATATTGTAGGATTTAAAAATTGTTTACTATGTACCTAATTCTTAAGTACTTTTAGGCGTTTAGATTGATTTTTATCATGTTTGGGTGTTAACTAGATCGGATTCGGCGGTATCTTGAATTGGTGTTTGTTACTTAATTCATTGATTACCAGTTTCCGTATTTGTTTCTTAATATAACTTTCTATGATCAACCTTCACAATGAAACACCATTAAGTTTATCTAAGAACAATTTCGTCCGAATTTGCACATAGACCGGTCGACTTTCAAATCCGATCTATTAATCCGGTTTATAGTAAAAATTGCAGCATCTCAGTGAAAATAACTTTACGTAGACAATTTTGTTCCACCTGTTCGTGGAAAATATCCGTAAATCGGAATAATCCATAAAATATTTAAAATTGAAATAAAATCATCCTCCAGTGTATTATGCTTTAAGATGGATTAGATGGATGTGATTTGTCACTAGCTATCGTTAGAAAAAAATTCAGGCGAAGTTTCGAATTAAATTAAAAGCAATTTGGTATGAACTTCACTAATCTCAACCGATATAATCTAAACATTTGAAAGAATCATCCTCGAATTAAGAATTCTAATGATTTTTGGAAAATCGAATTTTCCCAGATTTCTCAAAAAAAAATCTGAGCGTTTCCAACAACAGCAATAATTGACAAGCCATCTCCAGACTTTACTGTTAAAGTCAGCCGAAAGTGAAAAGTCGATAATGCAGATTGTGTTAGTCCAGTCGAAAGAAAAAATGGTAATGCAGATTGTATAATCCCAGCCGAAAGTAAAAAGTCGATAATGCAAATTATAATATTAACATTCCAGCCGAAAATAAAAAATTTAGTAGTTATCAGCCGAAAGCAAATAGGATACATGGATTTAAATAAAAAAATTTATGAATAGTTTTACGTGTAAAACTTTTCTTAACCTATTCGCAGAAAATATCGGAAAATCAGAAGAATCCACAAAATTGAAATAAAATCAGCCTTTAGCGTATATATCTGAAGTTGAATCGTTTTATGTGATTTGTCAATAGCTATCGAATAAAAAAATTCTGTTCAAGTTTCCCGTGGGAAATCTCGGAAAATTCGATTTTCCAAAAATCATTAGAAAATTTGTATAAATTGTAAACCGAATTTTCCGAGATTTCCCACGGGAAACTTGAACTGAATTTTTTTCCTGCGATAGCTATTGACAAATCAAATCAATACAGTCCATCTCCATACATAACACTGTTGAGGCTGATTTTATACAAATTTTCTAATTATTTTTGGAAAATCGAATTTTCCGAAATTTCCCACCTGAAACTTGAACTGAATCTTTTTCCTACGATAGCTATTGACAAGTAACATCAATGCAATCCATCCCCAGACATAACACTCTAGAGGTTGATTTATTTTCTGCTGGAATGTCAATTAATCTGCATTATCGACTTTACACTTTCGGCTGGAAACTCTCGGCTAATTTTAACAGGGTCTCCAGACTTAACACTCTTAAATATTTTTTGAGTTCTGCGGATTTTCCACGAGAAAGTGCGGAACTATTGACCTATTGAAGTCGTTAATGATATCTTTCGGCTGAACACTGTCGGGAGACAGTAGCGTTATGTTTTATTTTTCGTTGATATAACACAACCTTCATTATCGGTTATTTTCTTTCGCCTGAAAAATTTATCGAATTTTCCATGATTTCCCACGGGAAACACTTACTGAAATTTTTTTGCCGTGGTTAGCTATTGAAAAATCAGACATAACTCTAGAGGTGAATTTTATACAAAGTTTGTAACAATTTTTGAATAATCGAATTTTCCTAGATTTTCCTCGGGAAACTACAACTTAATTTTTATCCTGCGATAACTATTGACGAATCACATCAATGCAATCTGTCAATCCGCTGACAATTGGTAGCAAAAATGATAAACTACTTTTGAGACATCAGTTGGATTTTATTAATAACAAAGTTTTATGGGTCTCTCGATATCACTTATTTTGTTTTATGTACAATCAGGTTATCCTGTTTATCGGGAGACACCAAATTATTTCTTCTTCCGGGGCTTATCGGTCGAGTAGTAGTTACTGGCTGTTTATATCTATGGAACTGGTTCTCGTTGAGATAAGTTAATGGAGATTTTACGTTACTCGCTTGGGAAGCGAGCGGGGTATTTAAGAGGCGGCCAGAGCGTGATGATTCGGATGGTATGTTTGGCTTGTGGTCCTGTTCGAAAGTGACCGATTTTTTAACGGTGTATGATTGCTTTTCCTTTTTTTCTGTATTGTCGGTTATTGTCTCGTTGTTGTTGTTTTCGCTGAAACATGGTTTTACGCGATCTATGCTTACCCGCACCTTTTTGTTTTTGATCCCGATGTTCCAGCATTTGTTGGATTTCTTGAGAACTTTGTATGGTCCTGTGTATGGCCGTTGCAGAGCTCCTCGTAATGCGTCCGTTCTGAGTAATATGTGTGAGCAATTTTCCAAGTTTTTACTCACAAATATGCTGTCTCGACTGTGGTTGGATGTTTTGTTAGGGCTAATCTCGTTGAAATGTTGTTTGATTTGGTTTGCGAAGTCGGATTTTGCTGGTAATTTAATTTGGCTTCCATCTGCTGCGGTGGTTTGTAGATCTTCTCTGAACGCCGTTCTTAGTCCTAGTAGTGCTGATGGTAGTATTTTCGTCCATTCGTTGTTATTATGGCACATTCGATGCTGGCTTTTAATGCTCGATGCCAACTTTCTAAAATGCCATTGCAATTTGGGTTAGAGCTGGTTGTCCTCTTGTGTACGAGTCCCAATAATTTTGATAGTTCTTCAAATAAATGTGATTCGAACTGAGTACCTTAGTTACTAAGCGCTTGGGAACATTAAATCAAGCTATCCATACTGTATATACCGCAAAGGCTACTGTTGCTGCTGAGATGTCCGGAACTGGGATTACTTCACTCCTATGGGTGTAACGATCGATGATTGTTACACAGTAACGATTATT
Organism: Tipula vernalis; assembly: GCA_958295665.1. NCBI lineage: Eukaryota > Metazoa > Arthropoda > Insecta > Diptera > Tipulidae > Tipula > Tipula vernalis. The sequence goes on from OY282560.1 coordinate 96,577,271, forward strand.
GTTGTAAATGGGAAGTGGGCCTGTAATATCTAAATGTATATCCGAAAACCGAAAAAAATTTAGATCGAAATTGCCTAGAGGTAATTTAGTGTGGCGTGAAATTTTGGATTTTTGATAATGTAAGCAATTTTGCGCCATGTCTTTTCTATCCTTTATTATTGATGGCCAGATTGCGTTTGCCTGAACAGTTATGTCAAAAGTTAAGTCAATGGTCAATGGTTTGCCTGAACAGTTTTGGGATAAAAGGTTTGGCTTAACTAGTTGATATATCGCAATATATTGTTTCAGCTGCATTAAAGTTGAGCGGAATTTCTTTATAACGCTCGTGGTAGAATTTTTCAGGTCGTCCAACTCTGGATACTTTGTCTGCGCGTCCGCAATTGCATTGTAATCGATTATTTCTGGAATGGAAATTACTTCGACTCTGGATAGTGTATCGGCCACCACGTTGTCGTTTCCCGGTATGTGTAGGATGTCCGTTGTAAACTGTCCGATTAAGTCTAAATATCGGTATTGTCTATACACTGTACTTTTTCTGTGTGTCGGTTAGTCGTATCGAGAAAAAAACCCAGCGGCTGCCAGCTATCTTGTATTTGTTGTTGCACCACTGCTCCAAGTGCGTCATCTGAAGCATCTACCATTATTGCAAGCCGAGCTGTTGTTGATGGATGCTGCAATGGCTTCCTCGTTCTACGTAATGTTGATTTTTGGCTTTTTCTTATATATCATTTTAGAAAATTGTTTAGGTAAATTTGATCGGTTGCTGCGTGCGGAATAAAACGCCGATAAGAATTTAACATTCCACAAAATCTTTTAAGTTGGCACACTTATTGTGGCCGTTCGTATTGTTTTATCGCCTCCACTCGTTCTTGTGTTGGTGAAATGCCTTCTTTGGTTATTGTATGTCCTAAAAAATGTATTTGCGTTTGGGAAAAACACACTTATCTAGGTTAATAATAAGGCCTGTGCTTAGTAATTTTTCAAAAATAATTTTTAGGTGTTCCATTTGGTCACTAAACGAATTTGAAGCTATGATTATGTCATCTATATATACAAAACACAAATTTAAATTTGTCAATATTGCATTCATTAATCTTTGAAAGGATTGCACCTGGTTTCTTAAGCCGAATGTCATTTTAGTGAATTTGAATAATCCGAACGGCGTGGTAAGTTTTAGGGATATCCCTTGGGTTTATCGACTAGATCTAGTGTCAAAAAGGCAGAATCAGTCAGTTATACTCACCCGTGCTTGCTCTCCCCATCTTCGTCCTGGATTGGGATCGGTCTCTTCTACCTCTAGAGTTAGTTAGTAGACCTTGTTGCTCTTTCAAAATTATTATTTTGCTTTCTGAATAATCCAAAGAGATCAGCGGTAACCTATTCTTTTAATTCCTTAAATTTCGTTGCTAGGTCCACATTATCTTCCTTTCTTACCGGATTTGGCTTCTGTAATTCTTGAATGCTGTTGATCTGTAACTGGTGACCCCGACGTAATGCGGGGCAGCAGAGGCAACCTTGACATTCAAGTGTTAAGTGAGCTTAAAGTGAAAACCCACAAAAAACATACGAAATCAGCAACAGTGGTAAAGCCCCGACTTTTGATTTTTTTTCTAACACTTTTAATTAAGCAAATAATAAATAAATCATGCCTTTGCATTTAATTTTTTCGGCCATGTTATTCACATTTTCCACCTAGTTTCTATTCGTTTGTGTCATTTTTCGCAAAATCGTTCACTGTGTTGGACGCCTATTAATCCTCCTCCCTCAGAGGAATCACAGGAAGGAAATTCCGAACAAGCAAGACAAACTAAGCAATCATCGAACGCTACAGCAAATTTCACGTTTGAAGAGTTAGAAAGGCTAATCGATATATGATTAAGCAAGTACGTAAATACGTGTTGGACAATGAATGATGTCATGAAAGCGGGCCTAGCGGAAGCCAAACAATATCGGTTGTAAGTCAAATAGAACAAACATCAGATATTAACGCACAACGTGTATATCCCTTTCTAACCACCTCAGCCGTTGTACAACCAAAAGCTTAGAACAGCAATTTATAGTGGCGAACATAAAAACAGAGTTTACTAAATATTGTTAGACGTGGTCAGTGCTTTGGATGCTAGATTGCACGAGAGCTGCGCCAACATCATTACCACAGAGGAAGTAAATACCCCATACACCAAATTCAAACAAGAGGTAATCCGTATACTAAGGTCCGCCGAAAAGATCGAATTAAACCAATTATTACATGACTCAACTTTGGGTGATCAGAAACCATCCTAATTACTCAATAAATTTAGAATGACGGCGGGAACAAATTTTAACGAATCATTCATGGTTAGAACCCCTGCCACAACAGGTCCAAATGGTAATATTGTCATATCAATTAAATGACGGAGCGGCAATGAATAACTGCTCATCTTCAATAGTACTTTTGTGGTAACGTCCGAAACATAGAAGTCGTTCGAATAGCTCGCCTTTTAATTTGGCTACCAGTGCAAGTCATTCGTGCTAAGACCGAATTTCGGCACGCACGAGTTAAATATTATCACTTGGTAAAGAAAACTATTTAATATATTTTTAATGTTCTTTATTAGAAGGTTCGTGTAAAACTGACTTATCATATATGGAAAAATGATTTACATGGTATTTAGAAGTGCTACGTTAACAAATAATTAATTATAATTATAATTCTAAGAATTGTATATTAATGTATCAAATAAAATTATCATTAAAGAATTTAGCTTACGTTATAATAAATGATGGGAACAAAATAGTAATTTAATATAATTTAGTTTAAATGAAATTAAATACAGGATGTTGTTGCGATAACGTAACTCCTCCCCTCTAAGAGTGAAGCGACGGCCATAAGGTCGCTGGGTTTGTGGTGTTATTGGTTGTAGCTGTAATCGTGGGTTCATCTTGCTGGATTGGATTCTTCCTACATTGCATTAAATTGAATTGGTTGACAATCTTATAAATTATATAAAATATGATTATTAGAAGAATAGTAAATCCTGCAATTAAAGATTTAAATGATTCATTAGTGGTCTGTTTCAATACAATTATTTCCTTCAAATTTTCCAATGTCCAATTATTCAGTTTTTGAAAGTTGGGTTTTTCAACTATCTCAAGATGTTGAATGTCGTTGTATATTGTTGAAATTATTTCTATCGTGTCCCAATATATTGGAGTTCTGCTTTTGTATTCGAAGCCATTTATGGAAATTGAACAGTTTTTGAAATGAATTAATAATATTCCTTTCAATGATTTGTGTTTTATGTTGGTACCACACGATGTTTCTATAGCAACTTCATTTTGCGATATGATAAGCAGGTGTTCGGGTTCAAACATTTCTATTGTGTCACCGATGTCTGTATTGGTTATTAAGGTGCAATTTGCTGGTTGATTATTGATGATATTTGGGACGCATCCATTTACTGTGTTCGGTTGAATGGATTCTTTTTGGCAATATCTTATCTTTTCGATGGTGAGGCATGGTTTATTCACATATTGTTGAAAATATTCACTTAATAAAAGGAACGGGGTTTTAATTTGGATAGTGTAGGAATTGTTAATTGGTAATTCTTTTAAATGGTAAAAAGAAATGAATTTGGGTGAAATATTGGTATTTTAATAATAAAAATTATATTAGTATGGTTATAGTAAGCTTGAAGTTCGAGGAATTCGTAAATGTTTTCGTCGGAAAAAACATTAACACTTTGTTCTCTTAACATAACGGAAACGTAATTGATTTCGGTTGGGTGTAAGATATGTTTAGATATGATCCCGAGTTTGGCTAAAAGTAATGATTCGGAAATATCATTCAAATGTTCACTCAACATGTCCATGTTGAATAGTATTTGTTCAAAATATTGATTGATATGCAAGGTTCGTTCAATAACATCTAATTTTTCGATTATATTGTCATGAAAATTATTCAAGTATTTCTCTAAATGCTCCTGTTGTTTGTTTATGTGTTTTGTGATATTGTTAAATCTTCTCAACATTTGTGTGTTAATATAGATTTGATTTTTCATTTGATTACTAATTTCATTCTGAGTTGATTGTAAACTGTTTAATTTGGTGTTAATTTCTACGTGGTCTTCGTAGTCCATATTTCTTGTTATTAAATTTAAATTTATGTCATACTCTGTTAGGTTGATTATGTGAAGCAGTTTCGAATAACTCGTTATTATTCTTGCATTTCCTAATTTTAGGGGTAAAAGTCCGTTGTTGTTATTCAAGTCATGAATTTCTATTTTTTGCTGTACCGTACTTTGAAGTTTAAGTGTCCTGAAAATAAATTAAGTATTGCGTTTATTTTTTATCTTTTGCTTATGAACCTTTCTTTTGTCCGTCGTTACTGTTACTTTATTATCACTTACAACTATATGTTTCATAAACCTAGGTGCTAACTTATTTCTATGGTTTTCTAATTCATAAATCTCTTCACCTACTTCATAATTTTCTGGTTCTACTCTATTTTCATTTAAATTTTCTATGTTTCTCGTTTTATTTACTAAGCTAATATTATGTGCTAACCTGCATAAATCATCATAATTTTTAGAATGGTTCCTAATGAAATCTTCCCTAGATTCGTTGTTTTGTTTTGCCAAATTTAATGGGTTTGATTTGGTATAATGTCCATTTAGTAGCTCGAATGGAGTTAATTTGGTCGTCGAGTGTATGGCATTATTATATGTAATAATTGCTTCGTCCATTATTTCGTTGATGGATTTGGTCTTATCTTGATTAAATATAATTCTGATTATTTCTGTTAATGTTGAGTGGAAACGTTCTACTGGTGAATTCCCTGTGGAATTCTTTGCAGTAGTATAATGTATTTCTATGTTATATAATTTCAAAAAATCCTTAAAAATACTTGAGAGAAATTCCTGTCCATTGTCTGCTATAATTTTCACGGGTATACCATGGTGGGAAATGAAATGTTTTAAAGCTTTTACTATATAAATACTATTTCTTCCTATTAAATGGTAGGCACTTGAAAATTTACTAAATTTATCTATTATAGTTAGAAAGTTTTCTTTATGTGAAGCATATACATCTATGTGTAATATTTTTAGTGGTCTATCCGGGGTTTCCGTTAATTCGTATTTTATTTGTTTAACATTTCTTTCATATTTATAGGTTTGGCAGATTTCACAATTGTTAATTATACTAGAAATAACATTTTTCATTTTTGGAAAGAAATAATCTCTTTTTAAGTGTAAGAGAGTTTCTTGTATACCTCTATGGTTGGATTTAATATGGTAATTCCTAATTATATCTTCTTGGTCATCTCTCTCTACTACGTCTCTTACTATAAAATTACATCTAATTAATTTAATCTTAGAATAACTAAAATATTTAGAAAATGTTGTTTGTACGAGTTTAAAGGTCTCATCATCTGTTAGTATTCCTGTTATTTTTTTCGGAATAAAATAGTTTTTGAATATTTCTAACATGACTTCCTCTTTCATGAAGTCATTTCTTCGTATTATAAATCTTTTTTGTGTTTTAAATAATATCTTATATTTTATATCTGGTTTATCTATTATACTATTTTCTAGTATAACCTGGTACGTGAATTCGTTCAACGATCTTTCAGATATTGGTATTCCCTCATCTAAGTTTTCCTCTCCAGAATGTATGGTTTCTAAATCTCCTACATTATTAATAATTGAATCATTCGAACTAGTTTCTTCTTGTAAATTAATTTCTATACGTGATAATGCATCTGCATTTGTATTCATTTTCCCCTTTTTATAATGTATGTTGTAGTCAAATTCTTCTAATTTCAATCGCCACCTTACTAATTTGGAATTTGGTTCCTTTAACGAGAAAAGCCATACTAAAGGTTTATGGTCTGTTACGATGTTAAATTTCCTACCGTATAAATACGGTCTAAAGTATTTCGTTGCCCAGACGATTGCTAATAACTTCTTCTCAATTGTACTATAATTTTGTTCGGTTTTTGTTAGAGTTCTACTGGCATAACACGTTGGCTTATCGGACCCTATTGGTCCTTGGGAAAGTACCGCTCCTAGAGCGAAATTGCTAGCATCGGTCGTTAAGTTAAAGGGTTTGTTGAAATCGGGGTATTGTAATAATGGGTCGTTACACAACAAATTTTTGCAGGTTTCAAAGCATTCCAAGTAGGTTTGATCAATAACAATACCTTTGTCTTTTCGTAAGCATTCAGTGAGGGGTTTTGTAATTCTTGCAAAATCTTTTAAGAACTTTCTATAATACCCTAGTAACCCTAAAAAACTTTTAATTTGTTTTTCAGTTTTGGGTAACGGGAATTCTTTTACAGCTTTAATCTTCTTAGGGTTCGGTTTAACACCTTCCGGTGTTACTACGTGGCCCAAAAATTCAATTTCCTTATGTAAGAATTCGCACTTGTCCAATTGGACTTTTAGGTTTGCTTCCCTGAGTCTTTGAAATATTTTACTTAAATTTTCAGTATGTTCTTGTAGGGAGGTCGAATAGATTATAATATCGTCCATATAACACAGACAAATTCGCCCTTGATATTCCCTTAGAATGTTATCCATTACTCTTTGGAACGTTGACGGCGCATTTTTTAAGCCGAAAGGCATTCGAATAAATTCGTAATGCCCATTGTCAACACTAAAAGCTGTTTTGGGAATGTCCCTTTTGTTGATTTCAATCTGATGAAATCCGGAAGCTAAATCTAACGTACTAAAATATAAGCATTTCCCTAGTTTATCTAAAATTTCATTGATGTTAGGAAGAGGGTATCTATCGTCTACTGTTTTATCGTTCAGTTTTCTATAATCTATAACTAGTCGCCATTTTTGTTTTCCACTAGCGTCTGCCTTTTTTGGTACGATCCAAATGGGGGACGACCAGGGTGAGAAACTGGGTTGTATAATGCCCTGTTCTAACATTTTAGATATTTGTGATTTTATTTCATCTTTGTGGATTTCAGGGTAACGGTACGATTTTGTGTATATTGGTACATCATCTGTTGTGTTAATAGAATGTTTAATTTCGTTGGTGAATGTTAAAAGATCACCGTCTTTAAGGAATATGTCTTCATGTTTTTTGCAAGTTTTAAGTAGTTCAGTTTTTTCTTCGTCATTCAAGTGGTCCAGTCTTAGTAAATTTTGTAGGTCACTGTTTGATTTAGTTAGAATTTGGTTTTTAAATTGGTCGATTGAATAATTATGTAATTCGAAATATTTCTGTTCTATTGATTCTACTTTTAAGGGTTGTTCTAGCCTAAATGTCTTAGGTTCGTTTGATGTATTTTTTATTTCAATGTTAGAATACCATTTGTCACTATGGTATAGTCCTTCAGAAATTTGTATTTCGTCCGTGATTATAGTTGGTTTTAAATAGAAGTCTCCGTTTTCTAAGTCTACTGGTAGTCGTGTAATTAATTTAGAGTGTGGGGGAATTTCATATGTTTTTGACATTAAACAAGGCTTTGAAAGTAATGGGATCTTAACTGTATCAGTTTCTAAATAATTGTCTATGAAATTGAGTCGAATTTTTAATTGTTGCATCATTTCTGTACCTATTAATCCGTCAAAGTAATTATGGAATTTAAAGAGATAAAAGGTCAGATTTTCGTTTGTTCTAAATTCTTTAAGTCCAGGTATAACAAGTTTTTTGTCTATGTTCTGTTTATTAAATATAGTCGTAATTTCTATAGGGTCAATAACAATAAAGTCTTTTTCGTCGATTAAAATTGGGTTTACAAAAGATTTTGAACTACCTGTGTCAATAAGAAATTTTAAATTTTTATTACCGTTCCTAATATGAATGTAAGGAAGAAGATGGTCTTTATTAGTATTATTATTATTTATGTCTAAATATCCGATTTGTTCTCCGAGGCGATTAAACGAAAATTTTCCTCGTCTATTTCGATTTCTTGTTGAGGTTCTAAATAATCTTCTTGAGATTCTAAATAATCTAATTCTGTTGTATCTGTCACAGAATCATTTGATTCGCCTTCAATATTAAATAGTTCTTCCGATACAAATCTTGGCTGGTTAGTGGGTTGAATTGTTCTATTTGCTTGATATTGATTAGGGGATCTATATTTTGAATGTCCACTTGATATATCCATTGGTTCTGGTTTTGGATAATTGGGTTTTGTAAACTGGTTTGAATATTGTTGAGGTTTATAATATTGTTGAAAGGTTTTGTGATTGGAATTTTGTGGGGTTCTAAAATTATTAAAATTTTGAGGTGGTCTTGGATAATTAAAATTATTTGGAGATTGGTTGTAAAAATTATTTGAAGGTGTCCTGAAGTTAAAATTAGGTGAAATATTCCTAGTTGGTATTTGGTTATATGAAATATTCTGTCTCAGATGTGGGTTATTTTGTGGCTTTGAGATTGAACCAACATTTCCGTGAAGTTTGAATGGTTGGTTATTAACTATGTGAATTTTATTATTTTTCATATAGTTGATATTTTGTTCTCGCAAACAATAGCTAAATGCTTCTGCTAGTGAACTGGGTCGCATTGCTCTTATGATTGACCCTAAAGGTTCCTTAAGGCCAGATAGGAATGTGTTTAGACACATTTGCTCATAGAGTGTTTGTTTAGATTTAACAACGTTATTATCTGTTTCATGGATTTTAATATGGTTTATTATTGTAGAATATATATCTATTATTTTAGAATAAAAACTTTCAACTGTTTCATTTATTTGGGTCATAGAATGTAAATCTTTAATTAAACTAGTTTCATTTCTTTTATCGGAATAGTGAGTCGTTAAATTATTTTTTATATCAGTCCATGTCAGTGGAGTCCCGTACATGTTTAAGACGTCGTTGGCTGGTCCAACTATCTTATTCCGTATTGCCCTTAATATAATTTTAGCGTAACTTGTACCTTCAATATCCTTCATTAAACTAAGAATTTCTTCGACATTGTCGATAAAGTCATACAGACTTCTAGTATTTCCCTCGAATCGAGGTAAATCCTTAATTGCGTCGGGTATACGCAAGTGATTAAAAATCGCGTTATTCGCGTCTGGATTCATTTTGAGTGAATTTAATTTAAATGATACTAAATTATTACTTTTAATTTTAATATGTTCTAAACTTATACCGTAATCCGCGGTATGTTTTGGTTGAGTGATACACGAATTCTTCAATTTACCAAGTTTTTTAAAAGGTGGGAACATAAAAGGAAATAACTATATAAAGGATAGCGAATATAACAAAATATAAGACTTACCAGACCAAACTGCCGATTATTGCCCAATACCAGTTGTTCATCGCCCCGTTGTGACGTCAATAATATTTAAACACCAATATGCCGTTGATGTTGAAATTTTTGTGAATTGAATACCACAACTATAGTTATTTTCTGTTTATGATTTTTACTTTTTTCACTTTTATGCGATGCACTTGAATAAATTTTCTTGATATTTTTCTATATATATATAGATTAGGATAGAAAATTTTCACAATTTATATCACAGTAAACGAAATTTTCGTTTAAAAGTTTCCACACACTTTTGTTTTAAATTATTTTATTCTCTTTCACTTATTTACTTTTTCGTTATCTACGTTTATATACTTCTACTTTATTATATTATTTTATTTTGTTATATACTTTTTGGTTTACTTTATATTATGTATATATTATTATTGTTATTTTTGTATATTATTTTTAAAATTTACGATAAATACTTTTATTTTTATATATTGATATTTAAAAATATCAATCCTATCAACTGCGCCAGTTAAATATTATCACTTGGTAAAGAAAACTATTTAATATATTTTTAATGTTCTTTATTAGAAGGTTCGTGTAAAACTGACTTATCATATATGGAAAAATGATTTACATGGTATTTAGAAGTGCTACGTTAACAAATAATTAATTATAATTATAATTCTAAGAATTGTATATTAATGTATCAAATAAAATTATCATTAAAGAATTTAGCTTACGTTATAATAAATGATGGGAACAAAATAGTAATTTAATATAATTTAGTTTAAATGAAATTAAATACAGGATGTTGTTGCGATAACGTAACTCACGCCATCCATTGATAAACCGTTCAATCTCTTGACCATTTATCGTTTAAAACTCTCAATATTTTGGATTAATAATTGTTTGACATTCCCCCCATTTGATGCCGTACAAAATAATCAAGTGTAATGAGGATCCAAAGATGATGATGCCTTACGGTTATAGAAATTATTTGCGGTTTTATATAACCAAATTTTCGAAAAATAATTTTTAAGGATGTGCCTAAATTCACTTGACGAGGTGAAATGGGGACAATTGATTGAATGATTTTTCAATTCGGTCTTGGTGTAAACAACTTGCACTGATAGGGAAACTATCAAGTGAGATTTTCCAACGAATTTAACATTTATGAAAAATTTATTATGTTTGAATAAGAAATAATTAAATTTCAAATTATTTGACTTAATTTTAAAGTTTTTTATGTCCATTTAAAATTCTAACACTTATATTGAACCATCCTGTGTGTCGCTTGATTATGTTAGGTATATATGCATACAATTTCTTTTACAATGATCATATCTGGACGATTTCAAGTTATTCGGCAAACTAAGGCTTTACGGCTATGTTCAGTTAACTCGACATATTTGCAAACATTAACAAACATTATATAATACAAAGCTTCAGTAATCGAAATACTAATGCCCGGCTGAACAGTAACAGGACCAACTGCCAGATAAATAATATTTCCTCTCACGAATTCCTACTAATATCTCAGAAACACATAGGCCTGTTGCGTATTTTAGCAAAACGTTTTAAAACCTAGTAGCACACTTGCATTAGCGTTTTTCTGGTTTGAGCGATGCAAACTATTTTGCAAAGTTGATGAAAAGTTATGAAAGTTATGTGCGAATTAACTACTTACGCTACTTAGCTATTTTTGTCACTGCCACAAGGTTTTGAACACTTATTAAATATCTGTTAACCATTTATAACTTATTTGTGTAATTTTTCTGATTTGACAACGTTGTAACAGCTTTGTTTTTGCTGTCTAGGACAATTTACTATCGAACAGTTACGGATTCTAGTCTAGCGTTTAGCTGAATTTTTTTGAGCGATGTCTATTGATAAATCACATCGTTGCAATCCATCTCCAGATATAACACTCTAGAGGATGATTTTTCTAAAACCGGATTTCCACAGATTCCCCAAGAGAAACTTCAACTCAATTGTTTTTTAACAATAACTAAAGACAAATCAGTTTGCAATCCGATTTCAACCATAATACTCTAGAGGCAGATTTGATACAAACTTTCTAATGAGTTTTATAAAATCGAATTTTTCCAGATTAGCCATGATGGAAATGTCGGACCGGCTTGTTTTCATGGGTTAAGTCCTTTAGTGAGAAAAAAAAATCATTTTATCGATTTTATATTAAGAACTGTGGCAATTTAGAAATAAAATCTCTTTTCCTTAACTTAACTAAGTTTTAAATACAATTTTCAGGACGGTACAGTTAAATTATTAAATATTACATCACAAGATACTATTACAACAATGATTTCGTCAAATGATATCGAAACGTTTCCAGTTTTAGCGTCACCAATTCCACAAACTTACCCAAATTCTATAAATCACAATTCATCAACAAAAGTTTCAAAAGGATTCAACGCAATATCGCCAATAAAGCAGTTTGTGGATTCAATTAGTTATAGCAAAATTCTTCTTCGGATCAAATATAGATTTAACTCTCTTGAATCTCGACCTTTTTACAAGATGATCAAATACGATGAAATACATTCCAATATTCCATTACGATGAAATAGGACCATTTGTTGTTGACCTCGAATGTTAGGAATTTTCATACAATACACAAAAATTTTTTAGGTTCACTGTACTGAAGATTGGCCAATTCGCAGAGATGTTCCGTGGATTCGACCTATTATAGGCCTTGTACCCAGAACATTAATTTTTTCATCACAACATTTTTCCCAATGGCCAACGATTTCTGTAGCTATTGCTTTGCGAAATGTATCCTCCGTTTTAAATTTATACACCTTTATACACCTTACTCATTTATACACCTTATACAACTGTTCGACCAACTCTGTGAAATTTGAGGTGATATGGCTCCATTTGTTTTCCTGCCAATCAAAAAAAGGACTACCTCACTCTTATTTAATCCTACCTTATCTTTTCGTTGTTTTTGGAGCTCGGTCTTTCCTCGGTCAGTTTTCTAAATCCCCAGCCATTATAAGGTTAAATGGCATCTTCATTGAACCTGTCGCAATTGCTGGCATGTTGAATTGGATAGCTGTTATTTTTACCAATTTTACAACTAAATGTATGTACCACCGGACTATAAAAATCGATATTTAAATTTACAAAAAATCTTACCGATAACTTTAAAATATTAGGTTTTATCTATTGCGCTATTTACAGCCATGATTTCTTTTTGCAATTATTGGCAATGCAACCAATCAACTTTTAATTATTTCAACGAGGCACGTTACACAGAAATGCAAAGCAATTGCTCTGAGCTAACAAAAACTAACGAACTAAAATTGAAAACAAAATTCGGTAAAATTAAATGCCGTTTGAGGTTAAAGTTGCTTTTAAAGTTTTTTAGTATTCTAGAATATTTCTATTCTTCCGTTCACCTTAAGTGTCGCATTCTGACACCAAAAATTCTTATTCTGACTTTAGACATATCGAATTTAGACAACATTAACTCAAATTTTGACAGGGCAAATCGGATTCTGGCTTGATATATCGAATTCTAACTTAAGATACATTAATTCGAATTCTGATATGCCATATGGAATTTTAAAAGTATTTATTGAATTTTGGCTTGGTACGTCAAATTCTGAAATGATATATCGAAGTAGATACTACATAATAACATGTCATATCGAATTCTCATATGATTTACCCATTTTTGGCATGATATTTCGAATTCTGACACGATATATCGAGCTCACATCACCATATTATCAAATCCTGACTTGGCATATTGAACTATGTAATGATTGACACATATGATACATAAATTCCGACAACAAAAATGTAAATTCTATGATGATATGTTGAATTTTGACATTCGATATTCAAATTCTGACAATCTGGCATGACGTATAGAATTTTGACATCAAGTAACAAATTCTGGGATAATTTATCGTATTCTGGCGTAACATCTCGATTATATGATCTGTCGATTTCTGCTATGATAAATCGAATTCTGGCATAATATATAGAATTCTGACATCATAAATACATATTCTGATATTACATATCTAATTCTGACACAAAGTATAGAATTCTGACGTGATAACCCGAACTAAGACAGATACGTCAAATTCTGAAATGACGTATTGATTTCCGACACAGTATATTGACATATAAAATTCAAATTCTAGCAGTATATATTAAATTTAGACAGGATATATCGAATTCTGACATCACAATCTCAAACTCTGATATTTCGTATCAAATTTTGGCATAATACATCGAATTATGACATGAAGTATCGAATTCTAACATCCATAATTCTAATTCGGATATGACATATCAAACTCAGACATCATAAATTCAAATTCTGACATGACTGGTCGAAATCTGAAACGATGATACATCGAATTCGGAGATGATGCATCGATTGTTAGGATATATAGCATCTGGCATAACATTTCGAATATGTGATACAACAAATTCTAGCGTGATATAATGAATTCTGACATAAGATGTAGAATTCTGGCATTATAAACGCAAATTCTGATATTGTGAATTCTGATATGAAGTATGGAATTCTGACATGAGATATTTCACACCAAAAGATTCAAATTCTGACATGATATACCGAACTAGATACTACATCATAACATGTCATATCGGATTCCGATATGATTTACCAGGTTTTGGCATGATATTTCGAATTCTGACACGATATATGAGGACTGTCTGATCAAAAGTTGCTATTTACTTCTTACTTTTGATCACTTTTTTGTAGTAAATAGCTTGTTTTGACAAAAATCAAGAATTTTAGGAATATTTTTCATAGAGAAATTGGCAATTTTCGGTCCATGCTGGAAATAACCACTTTTGGTCTATTTCACTTAAATAATTCTGCCCTGATAGAACAAAAAATATCATTTTGGAAAATGTAAATAGCGAATTTTGATCAGACACTCCTCATATAGAGTTCGGACAACATAAATTAAAATTCTGATACGACATATCGAATTCTGACTTGATATTATGATATATCGAATTTTGATATCTGATATTCAAATTCAGGCATGACATATCGAATTTTGACATGAAGTAACGAATTCTGGCATAACCTCTCAAATATATGATCTGTCGATTTCTGCTAAGATAAATCGAATTCTGGCATATTATATAGAATTCTGGCATCATAAACACAAATTCTGATATTGCATATCTAATTCTGACACAAAGTATGGAATTCTGACGTGATAACTCGAACTCTGGCATCAAAAATTCAAATTCTTATGTGACATATCGAAGTTGGAGTTCTGATAAGATTTGTTGTTTTCTAACATAATTTATTTTATTCTGGCATGGTGTATCGGCATGATGTACAGAATTCTGTGCAGATACGTCAAATTCTGATATGACATATTGATTTCCGACACGGTATATTGACATATAAAATTTAAATTCTGGCAGGATATGACAAATTTAGACAGGATATATCGAATTCGGACATCACTATTTCAAACTCTGATATTTCGTATCGAATTCTGGCATAATACATCGAATTATGGCATGAAGTATCGAATTCTAACATCCAAAACTCAAATTCGGATATGACATATCAAATTCAGACATCACAAATTCAAATTCTGACATGACTTATCGAAATCTGAAACGATGATACATCGAATTCGGAGATGATGCATCGATTTTTGGGATATATACATATAGCATCTGGCATAACATTTAGAATATGTGATACGACAAATTTTGGCGTGATATATTGAATTCTGACATAAGATGTAGAATTCTGGCATCATAAACGCAAATTCTGATATTGTGTATCTAATTCTGATTTGAAGTATGGAATTCTGACATTAGATATTTGACACCAAAAGAATCCAATTCTGACATGATATACCGAACTAGATACTACATCATAACATGTCATATCGGATTCTGATATGATTTACCCAGTTTTTGCATGATATTTCGAATTCTGACACGATATATAGTATATAGAGTACGGACATCATAAATTAAAATCCTGACTTGACATATTGAACTATGCCATGATTGACACGTATGATACATAAATTCTGACGTGTTATATCAATTCTGACATCATAAATTCAAATTCTGACACGACATATCGAATTCTGATTTGATATTATGATATATCGAATTTTGATATCTGAATTTTGACATGAATTGATCAAATCCTGATTTGAAGTATCTATTTTTGGCATCAAAAATTCAAATTCTTACGTGACATATCGTTGTTTGAGATAACATATCAAATTCTGATATGATTTGTCGTTATCTAACATGAGGTATTGAATTCTGGCCAGATACGTCAAATTCTGATATGACGTATTGATTTCCAGCACGATATATTGACATATAAAATTCAATTCGGACATGATATTTCAAATTCAAACATAAAGATATCAAATTATGACGTCACAAATTCAAATTCTGACACGACTTGTCAAAACGATGTTACATCGAATTCGGAGATGATGCATTGATTTTTGGGAATTCAAATTCTAACTGTGGCAAATTACATAAGATATATAATCCTTACATAATATATTGAATTCTGACATCATAAGTTCAAATTAAGATATTGCAAATCTAATTCTGACATCATTTATCGGATTCTGGCATGATAATTCGATTTCTAATATGACAGATTCTGCCGTGATATATCGAATTGTAATATGAGATATAGAATTCTGACATGAAGTATGGAATTCTGACATGATATATCGACTTTTCATATGATTTATCTAATTCTGATATGAAATATCTCTTTCTGGAATAAAAATTCAAAATTCTGACGTGACATATTGAATTTTGACATAATACTTCGAATTCTGATATGATATGTCGATTATTTCTGACATAATTTATTGAATGGTTGTAGCTTACATTGGGTTGATATAACTGGCAGTTAATTTCTGTTGATTTTGCGGTGAGCCTGAAAAAAAAAACAAAATTTTATTTAAAAATTTAGATTGCGATGATTTGCGATCATTTTGGAATTGGATATATTCATCAATTAAAAATCGGCTCAAGTTTTTTAAAACTGTGTAAATTACACAGTGTAATTTACTCGCCCAACTGTACCAGCGATATCTATTGACAATTCACATTAATTCAATCCATCTCCAGATAAATCACTCCAAGAGTTACAAAGTTTCTGATCTTTTTTGAAAAACTGAATTTCTCCAGATTTCCCATGGGAAATCAACTGAATTACTTCGGTCTAAAAAGACCGAAAATTTGGTTGGTTCAAAACCACTTTTCTCGACGTTTTGAAAGTCTCTGAGTCTAAAAATGCAAAAAAAAAAAAAATGTCCGTCCATCTGTCTGGATGTCTGGAAGTCAGGATGTCTGGATGTCTGTATCTCTGTACCCATGGTATCTCGAGAACGGCTTATTAGATTTATAATTTTTTTTGCCAATCTGTTTCTATGGTCAAGGCCGAGATTTGAAAAACTTTTGGAACCTGTGCGTTAAGAGGGTTGGGTACCTGCCATACGAATTGACCCAAAATACCTGGTTATAGAAATATTTACCAATTTTTTATAAATGCTGGTTTAAATATTGAGTTGAGTATTGAGTTTGGGGTTGAGTTGAAGTTGTGTTGGAGTTGAGTTGGGGTTGGATAGTGAGTTGTTGAGCATTTTTTTATATATGCTGGTTTGAGGATTGAGTTTGGCGTAAGGTTTGCAGTTTGGTTGAGGGTTAAGTTGGGTTCCGTTTGTCAGTTGAATTAGGGTTGAGTTGCGGGTAAGTTGGGGTTGAATTAGGGTTTAGTTAGCAGTTGGGCAATCTATATATATATAGGGAAACCTTACTACAACGGAAATTTACGGGACCAAAAACGTTCTCCATTAAACAGAGAATTTGTGATAATTTTTATTTGGATTCTATATCTTATCCGATTTTCATGAAATCCAGCATTTCCAATGGAATGGGTTCAAATGATTTTAAGGCGAAGTGCTGGAATATGGCCAAATAGGATGGAATTTTGCTATTCCTTAACTAATAATGATGGAATTTGCATATGTTAAGAAATGGGATGGAACTTAGCTATTCCTTAACAAAATTATGATGAAATTTGCATGTGCGATGGAAATGGGATTCTAAAATTGATGATAATCAGGTCTGATGTTACTATAGATGAATTTCTAAAACTTTAAAAATTGAGTTGATTTTTGATGACAGTATGATGGTATGAAGGTTATGATGTTATGATGGCGTAATGGTATGATAGTTTGTATACAAGAATTGTGTTGGTAGTTCAACCCTTGTTCAATTTGAGTTAAAGTTGAGTTAGGGTTTAGTTAGCCTACATTTTAAGTTGTGAGGACCAATTTTAAACATTTTTTTGAAAATTGCTGATTTTCCTTATATTTTCATGGAAAGATGGACTTTGACACGTATGACTATTAACAGACGATTTCAACGCTATTCAGGCGTCCTTGTAACTTTCGGTTGAACACCATTTGCTGTATTTATTAAATTAACAGATATGACCCGTAATATCGGATAATTTATAAGAATTTGATTTCAAAAACGTAACCCTTTCCATATCCGATAGCTTTTAATAAATAAAACCATAACACAGTAAATGTGTAACGTGTTAGAGCAGATGGAAATGGAGTCAGTCACGTAATGAGCTTCGTTTTTTATCTTTTATTTAATGAATGATTTTAATATTAATTATTTTTGTATTATATACAAAATCCATTAACATTCCTAATATAGGTACAGACATTAAATTATAATCTTTAGTAGCCGAAGTGGTGATATGTACAGGCTTTAATTTTAATGGATTTTATTCTACTGTAATTTCTAGCTGGTAATTAAATTACACTAAACAAATAAAATAAAACATTTAATCGAAGGGTCTAAAAATCAAACACACCTCATGTGTGTTCTACAAATTTATTCTTTCTGCGTTCGCAGATACATAAAGTTATATGAGGAGGAATAATGCTAGACAGAATATAAATTTGACGAAACTTTGTAGCAGCGGATTTAAAGGAGATAATTTAGGTGTAACCGGATTTGTTGTTTTATAAGATAATTGAAAAAGACAGTACTTGTTGCATATATTCAGCAATAAAACCAAAAAACACTTAAACCTTTTATATTATATACTAATGTAACTTTAATCTCTTCTTATCTTGATCTTATCTGAAATGTGTTTGTTTTACTGTTGAACGTTTTATCATTAAAACTTAATGCGTTTTATCTCCATCACTCGTAGATAATAATGTTTGGTCACTTTCAGATATGATAGAGACTTGCGAGAATTACCGATGGAACGATCTTAGAAAAAACGTTTTAAAGAAGACAAAAGTTTCAGTTAGAGAACTGACTTGACGGAGTGCCATTGTAAATGTCTTGACCTGTAGTAATTGCTGCTGAAAAGCCACGAAGCAGCTCCGGCGGTGGAATGAAACGTGGCTTGGTGTGGAGCCCCTAGTTTCTATTATAACTTAGAGTTATTAAATTAAAATTATTTGTAATACAAAATATGTTTCAATTTTATTTTATTTGGATGTGTCAGATGAAGTACGGCCCTGATTTTGTAAGCATTTATTTTTGAGGACGTGAAATACGGCCATACAAATAATTATGTCTTTTTCGCACATTAAAGACCATTATGGTCTTCTTATTTTTTTCAAATTTGTGAATTTGACAAGCTTCATCAAATTAAGCCTTCATCAATTTTGCTTCTAAAACATTAATTTTGTTCCAAAGAATAATTATTCAAAAAATTTAGATATTAGACGAAAGAGGGCAACATTTTTAACCAAATGGATTAATTGTGTGTTTAAAATAAAATGCCGACCAACCTTCAATAACTACTGTTTAGTTAAGTTGTTGCATGAACCACACCTTGAAGTTTAAAAACGAAAAGTTTTGTTAGTAGATTACTAGAAGCTTATGGTGCAGTAATTGACTTATTATTAACGTTAGAATTTTAATAGATTTTTGTTTGTTAATTAATCAACATAATAAATTCGTCGGCGATAAACTGTCGTTACACTTGTAACTAACAATTGGATAATTGAGATTTACTTTTCGTTATCAACTCACAAACAAAAAAACTGAAAACAACATCAATTTGTCAATTACTCGTACCTATAAGTTAAATTTGATAAATTTTGTGAGCTTATCGATTTGGTTACCAGGATTTTATAAAATCAGGATAGGTTAAAATTGGTCGATTACATATTCCACAATCCTAAACTCGTTGCCTCCACATTTTCCTGATCAAACTGTTTTATTACCTTGCTCATCCATCATAAAAAAATTCTGACGATCTGAGACTTATTTTGACCAAATTTAAGCATTCCTCAAAAGCAACCGATGTGATTAACAGACCGCTAATATCGCTAACAAACTGGTTCAAGCGCAACCATTTTCCTGATATTCGGTTCCGATATTGGACATCTCTATCGTGCTGACCTGCTGTTTCCGGTGCAACAAAATTCGTACAATAAACACAACAAAAAATGAGAAGAGAAAGAGAGAGAAAACTGAGCGAATTTCATCTAACCATTTCTATGCAAACTAGGGGCAGCGCCCCTGGGCCTTCGTAATAACTATATTCGCGAACTGATCAGTTTAAGGTGTTAACTGGTAACTAAGATTCGAACGCACATTTGTGCGTGTTTAAAATCGTGACCATACGTTGTGAACAACCCGCGTAGCGCAATTAATTAAAATAGTTATTTAGTTTCAACTGTGTAAATGAACTTTTTTGGAAGGTTCCCTTCGATAGTAGAATCAATACGAGAGACAAATAATTCACAAACATTGCTCAACAATAATTTCACAAAACGACAAACCGAATCTGAGGTTCATGAGTCTGCTATGATGGTGCTTTTAAAGAAACAGTTGGAATTACAATACCAACGAAGGGGATCGAGTTGCTTAAGCGAGAGCAATAATTGGTTCAAGTCGAAAAAGTTCCGGAAACTGAACAAAATCCACCTTTTCACATTCAAAAATATGGAAGAGTCGCTTCTAAGAACGGCTGTCCACTTGAACGGTGGATATCAGACGTAGATGAAGCTGCAAGGAGACGAAGCTGGTCCGATCTAAAAAAAACGGTTATCCAGAGCGGTTACTAGAAGGGAACCGTAAAGGACAGTATCGGAACAACCAAACCTTTAACATACTGTTAAAGTTAGCCGAAAGTTGCCACCCGAAAGTGAAAAGTCGATAATGCAGATTATGTTATTAACATTCCAGCCGAAAACAAACAATTTGGTGGTTGACAGCCAAAAGTAAATAGGATACATGGATTGCAATAAAAACTTTTGTAAATAGTCTTACGTGGAAAACTTTGTTTGACCTAGTCGTGGAAAATATCCGAAAATCAGAAGAATCTACAAAATTGAAATAAACTCAGCATCTAGAGTGAATATCTGAAGTTGAATCGTTTTTTTGTGATTTGTCAATAGCTATCGAATGAAAAAAATCTGTTCAAGTTTCCCGTGAGAAATCTCGGAAAATTCGATTTTCCAAAAATCATTAAAAAATTTGTATAAAATCAGCCTCTAGAGTGTTATGTCTGGAGATAAGTTGCATTGATGTGACTTGTAAATGACTGCCGCAGGAAAAAAATTCAGTTTAAGTTTCCCTTGTGAATTCGATAGCTATTGACAAGTCACATCAATGCAATCCATCTCCAGACATAACACTCTAGAGGCTGATTTTATACAAATTTTCTAATGATTTTTTGAAAATCGAATTTTCCGAAATTTTCCACGGGAAACTTGAACTGAATTTTTTTCCTGCGATAGCCATTGACAAATCACAAAAAAATGAATCATCTTCAGATGTTAACGCTAGAGGCTCATTTTATTCCAATTTTATGAATCCTTCTGATTTTCCGATATTTTCCACGACTAGGTTAAATAAAGTTTCCCACGTAAGACTTTTTACAAAAGTTTTTATTGCAATCTATCTATCCTATTTACTTTTGGCTGTCAACCACCAAATTGTTTGTTTTCAGCTGGAATGTTAATAACATAATCTGCATTATCGACTTTTTACTTTCGACTGGAAACTTCGCCTAACTTTTACGACGCCTTTAACGACGTGAACAACTGTTAATCATCTTTTAATTTAATTAAGTTTACATGCAAGCACCACAGCGCCTAAGATTCATCGTATTATGGCTGAGCGTAAGTGAAAGCCCGACGAGTCATTAAAATGTTATTTAAATGCATTGCGAGAAATTGGGAATATGGCTGATATCGAAGTCTGTGGAATCATTCAATATTGTATAGAAGATCGACGACTACGAACCAAGCTCTAATCCAAGCGGAGCATGTTCGATGTGTGGAAAAGGTAAAAGAGTTGGGGGGGGGGGATAGTGGTATTCATGTGGTGAGCTAGTGCACGCTACCAAAAGTTCCATAAATAAAGACAAGGGACCCAAATGGTATCGCTGTAAAGAATTCAGTCACATCGCTTCAAAATGTCCTAAAACTGAACAATCTAAGGCGTTGGCTGCATCCGAAGATGGAGATTGATATAACGGGATCGATCTTAATTTTATATCTCAGAAGAGATACATATTCCTTGGTTCACTTAATCCCGACAGTAAAACTACTTTATTTCACGGCATCATTCACGGCATCAGATCAGGAGCTTTGATCAACATGGGACAGTTCAAAACTGAAGTTGAAGTAGACGGTGACTGCTTTACAAAGACGCTTCATATTGTTCCAGATAGTTTACTTCCATGTGATGTAAACGTTGAAAAAGATTTATTGAAACAAGCAATAACCATTTTAAGACCGGAAAGCATATCAATTCGCAAGTTTATACTAGATTTTATGGTGCCGAGATCACGAGAACGGTTATTTTGAGGTCAAAAAGACGAAGGAATAAGGAAGTTGCTTTCATAAACAATTCCATTCATTACATTCTTCTATAAATGGGAAAATGGGGAAGCAAGATGGTTAACTGAATCCTATACCTAAGGATCATCTACCACTTGTGGAAATACAAAAATCAATACTCGGAAATCCAAAAAAATATTATATGGATAAGTGAGGGCTATCACGTCAACCGAATTTGAACAATATTTTCGCTGGGATGCATACTGGTAATGGTCAAGTTGAGAGGATCAACGAAATTGTAATGCCCATCCTAGTAAAGCTATCGCGGGACAAACCAAACGAATGGTGGAAGCAGGTTGTTAAGGTGCAGAGGATCATGTCACCATTTGAATTGCTCTTGGCTAACAAAGATGAGAAATCCCAAAGACTTGCGAATTCAGAAAGCGAAAAGACGCAAATCTCCTCCAAAGTACGGTGTTGGTGATTTGGGTTGTCATCAAGAGGACACAGTTCGGAAGTGGCCTAAAATTACAAGACAAATTTTTCGGGTCATATGAAGTAGTTCAGATTAAACAATGTGATCGCCATGAGGTAAAGAAGACGGGAAACTCAGATGGGAGAATAGAAACCTCTACCGCAGTGCTGAGTTTATGAAACGATACTATTCCGGTATCTCAGATGATAAGGATAGATATGCAGAAGAGGATGACATAATGACTTCCGATGATGAGTCATCCGGGCCGGATAATAATGGAGGACGGCCGAGTGGGATCACCCTAAGGCAATTTTTATTTTACATAAAACAAAATGTTACACTGTTAAATGTTTTATCATTCTTAAAACCGCTATATACTGTCCTACCACCCCTTTCAAACTCATAATTGCGTTATATAAAAATGTTTTGCCTGAACCACCAGGATCGTCTATATAAAATTGGCGAGGGTCAACGTTACCATTTTCAACGGCGGAATGGTTTATAAGCTTATGACATTTGAACCTTAAACTGTTCCCATAAGCGAAGAGGGTCATTTGGGTTATAAAAAACACGTTCCACGTTCTAATCACTCCAAAAAATTTGGCTTCAGTTCTGTTTAATAACATAAAATCCTTAAAAAGAACCTCTCACCAGCATTCGGATGGACGGTGTACATTCGAGCTAAAATTGACGATTTCCTTTGTCTGAGGTGCCAAAGTGCTTGTGATGAATTCCAAATATACAGTATTGTGCAAATTAATGCGAACATAGCAATATTTTAATAAAATCATAATGAATACTCTAAATTTCGTCATATAAAACTGTAAATTTCCTTTTTTTTACAACAATATATTTTTGTAGTTTATGTTCAAGGTTAACAATCATTATCTTTATTACTTCGCATTTCGTTAGTTGTGAAATAAATATTTCAGCCGATCATAACACGTTGGACGCATCATAACACATACACAAGTTCTACCTTTAATAATGGATTTAACGGTTAAAGTTCGCGAAAAAATTATCACACTGAATAAATACTCGTCTATGACTCAAAAGCAAATTGCCCAAGAGTGCCAAGTGAGTTTGACATCTGTTAATAAATTTGTACGGCTTTTCTCAAAAAATTTGTCCACATCACCGAAAAGAAAGGGTAAATGTGGTCGTAAGCGGAAGACCTCTTCAAGAGACGATAAAATTTTGCTGAGAAATAGTATTATAAATCCTACAAAGACCAGTGCTGAGCTAAACATTGAGTTACAACATGCTGGAATTGACATTGATCCATCAACAGTGCGAAGAAGACTTTTGGAATTTGGAAGATTTGCACGAAGGCCCTACAAAAGACAGCTTCTAACATCAAAAATGAAGACCAAAATATTGGCATGGGCCAAAAAATATAAAGACTGGTCAGTTGACAATTGAAAAAATGTTTTGTTTTCTGATGAAATTCATTTTGAAGTGCACGGTCAACGCTCACAATATGTGCGTCGCAGTAAAGGTGAATCGATTAAAGCGGGTCACCTTGTTCAAATTGTGAAACATCCATTAAAACAAATGTTTTGGGGATGTTTTAATTTTAATGGTGTTGGTCCATTATGTCCAGTTATTGGGATGATGAATTCAGCTCAATATATTGATGTTTTGAAGGATTATGCGGTTCCAATATTAAAAAACATGAAAAAACGAAATCACCCAATCTTTCAACAAGACTTGCTCCTTGTCACACATCCAAGGCTGTTAAAAAATATTTTGCTGACAATTCCATTACAACATTGGATTGGCCTGGAAATTCGCCTGATGTCAACCCCATCGAGAATTTGTGGGCAATTATGAAGGCAAAATTAAGAAAGATGGATTGCAGTACACTAGAGGCAATGGAGACCTCTATCAATAATATTTGGTATGACCCGGACATTACGGATAAAATCTGCCAAAATTTAGTAGAATCAATGCCAAATCGAATACATGACCCAATACAGAAAAAAGGAGGGCACATAAATTATTAAATATATGAATTTTTTTTAAATAAAATATAACCAGAGAAATAAATGTGTTTCGAATTTTTAACTTCAAATTTGGACTTTGCATGAAATTGATGATAGGCCATTAACAGCCATTGTCTGAGATTTGGACTAAAGTTGTCATAGTTCACGAAATAGCCGATTAAATTCTCCATTCAGCAAGCTACGAAGGTATCCCCTAACCAGAGAAATAAATGTGCTTCTAATATTTACCTTCAAATTGCGGCTTTGCCTGAAATTGATAAAAGGCCATTAACGGTCATTGTCAGAGATTTGGATTCAAGTTGTCATAGTTCACGTAATAGCTGATTAAAAATCCCGTTTATCAAGCTTTGAAGTTATCTTCTAAACAGAGAAGTAATTGGGCTTTGAGTTTTTAACTTCAAATTGCGACTTTGCATGAAATAAATAAAAGGCGATTAACGGTCATTGTCAGAGGATTGGACTCAAGTTGTGATAGTTTACGGAATAGCCGATTAAATTCCCCATTTGTTAAGGTTCGCAAGTGTATCCCCTAACTAGAGAAATAAATTTTTAACTGCGAATTTTTAACTTCAAATGGCGGTTTTGCATGAAATTGATAGAAGGCCATTAACGGCCATTGTCAGAGATTTGAACTCAAATTGTCATAGTTTACGTAATAGCCGATTAAAAGCCTCGTTCATCAAGCTTTGAAGGTATCCCCTAACTAGAGAAATAAATGTGCTTCGAATATTTAACTTCAGATTACGGCTTTGCATGAAATAAATAAAAGGCCATTAACGGCCATTTGTCAGAGGTATCCACTAACCAGAGAAGTAAATGGCCTGCGAATTTTTAACTTAAAATTGCAATTTTGCATGAAATTTTTGGAAGGCCATTAACTGCGATTCTCAGAGATTTGGACTCAAGTAGTCATAGTTTACGAAATAGCTGATTAAATTCCCCACTCATCAAGCTATGAAGGTATCCCCTAACCAGAGAAGTCAATATACTGCGAATTTTTAACTTCAAATTGCGATTTTGCATGAAATAAATAAAAGGCCATTAACGGCCATTGTCGGAGATTTGGACTCAAGTTGTTATAGTTCACGAAATAGCCGATTAAAAATCCCGTTTATCAAGCTATGAAGGTTCCTTCTAACTAGAGAAGTAATTGCGCTTCGAGTTTTTAACTTCAAATTGCAACTTTGCATGAAATTGATAACAGGCCATTTGAAATTCATAACACGACTTTTCATGAAATCGATTAGAGGCCATTAACGGCCATTTGTCAGAGGTATCCACTAACCAGAGAAGTAAATGGGCTGCAAATTTTAACTTCAAATTGCGATTTTGCATGAAATTGATAAAATGCCATTAAAGACCATTGTCATAGATTTGAACTCAAATTGTCATAGTTCACGAAATAGTCGATTAAATTCTCAATTCATAAAGCTATGAAGGTATCCCCTAATCAGAGAAGTAAATGGGCTTCGAATTTTTAACTTCAAATTTCGGCATTGCATGAAATAAATAAAAGGCCATTAACGGCTATTTGTTAGAGGTATCCACTAACTAGAGAAGTAAATTGGCTGCAAATTTTTAACTTCAAATTGCAATTTTGCATGAATTAACTAAAAGGCCATTAACGGATATTGTCATAGATTTGGACTCAAGTTGTCATAGTTCACGTAATAGCCGATTAAATTCCTCGTTCATCAAGCTATAAAGGATCCCCTAACCAGAGAAATAAATGTGCTTCGAATATTTAACTTCAAATTACGGCTTTACATGAAATAAATAAAAGGCCATTAACGGCCATTTGTCAGAGGTATCAAATTGCGATTTTGCATGAAATTTTTGGAAGGCCATTAACGGCTATTGTCAGAGATTTAGACTCAAGTTGTCATAGTTTACGAAATAGCTGATTAAATTCCCCACTCATCAAGCTATGAAGGTATCCCCTAACCAGAGAAGTCAATGTACTGCGAATTTTTAACTTCAAATTGCGATTTTGCATGAAATAAATAAAAGGCCATTAACGGCCATTGTCAGAGATTTTAACTTAAGTTGTCATAGTTGACGAAATAGTAGATTAAATTATCCATTCATCAAGCTATGAAGGAATTCCCTAACCAGAAAAATAAATGGGCTTCAAATTTGTAACTTCAGATTCCGGTTTTTCATGAAATAAATAAAAGGTCTTAAACGGCCATTGTCAAAAATTTGGACTTAAGTTGTCATAGTTCAAGTAATAGCCGATTGAATTCTCCATACATGAAGCTATGAAGGTATTCCCTAACCATAGAAATAAATGGGCTGCGAATTTTAAACTTCAATTTGCTATTTTCAGAGATTTGGACTCAAGTTGTCATAGTTTCAAAATTGGCCGGTTAAATTCCCCGTTCATCAAGCTATAAAGGTATTCCCTAACGAGAGAAATAAATGTGCTTCGAATATTAACATCAAATTGCGGTTTTGCATGAAATAAATAAAAGGCCAGAGGTATCCCCTAACCAGAGAAGTAAATGGGCTTCGAATTTTTAACTTCAAATTGCGACTTTGCATGAAATTTTTAAAATTCCTTTAACGGCCATTGTCAGAGATTTGGACTCAAGTTGTGAGAGTTTACGAAATAGCCGATTAAATTTCCTATCCATCAAGCTTTGAAGGAACTCCCTAACCAGAGATATAAATGTGTGTTCGATTTAATCGTCGAATTTTAATTTGCGTTTAGACTGAAATTGATCAAAACATAACAGCCTTTGTCACTGATTTGGGATCAGTTTCTGATAGTTCTTGTGACATCTCCATCCATCAACTTAAAGATTTTGACTCAGGTTCTGATAGTTCACGTGAAATCTAGATTTTTTCAAATTGGAATTCAATTTAACAGTGTGAATCTAACACATAAATAAAAATGGGAATTTTGGGAAAAACTTCACACCATTCCAGATGATCCATAAAACCTTAATATTGCTCAACTCTCAAATCATTTTGTGTGTTTCTTATAAAATTGGGGTTGTTTGTTCGTTTTTTTGTGCTAACTTTCCGGCATATAAGATAAGATTGAATTCATGCGGCCTCACAGCCAATGAATTGATTTCATATTGCAGCAAGAATATGTGACTCCGAGGTCTGCCTACAAAATTTATTGCTTTCATATTAGGTTGGCATCCTGCCGATGACGGGTAAGTCATAGGATCCAAATTTGGACTTGCGTAAAAATTTCGGCTCACCGTCATCATTTAAAAACATCATGTATATTGTTGTTAAATTTTCCAGGATTGTTGGAAGTCGAAGAGCTATGTTAAACGGTTTCAGCATAATTTTGCTTTTGGTCACGCTTAGCTAAATGTATTGCTTTCGCCTTTCTGTCGCTAATCGCATTTTTCGTTCTAATCAGGTTTCCTTGTACTATATTTGCAAAGAAACAATTTGATCTGGCGAAATTGATAAATCCCATCATTACGATGTAACTGAGAATGCACAAAGTTTCACAGATGCAACAAAGTGTTAATTATTTATTTTTATTTTTTTTTTTTGGTGGAATAAATAATTAACTGCAATTTGATAAATCGCAAACTAACCAATTTAAATAATTTAACTCAACACACAATCGTTACAATACAAAAAAAAAAACTTTAATTAATTTAATTTATTTTACTTTCATTTCAGGTAAATCACTATACAGAATAATAAAAGTCAGATAGAGGCGTCTTGCCTAAATCGTTTTCAACAGCATATCAATATTAAAATTGATATCATCGTGTTGAAGTGCCGGCAATTGAAATTATGTATATGCGATGATACAACACAAAAATAAGGTAACAAAGATATAAAATACGATTTGATCCGTTTCATATGATGGTGCGTGGTTCAAAACCCCCCCTTTGCGAATTTTAATATTTATGTATCTTTCTATTCTTGGATAAAAATACATTTAATTTTATTAACATTTTGGTTGTTGTTGTTGTATTATAAATAATAATAAAAACAATTTCAACCTACACAAGCCTGTCCATATAGCTCTAGATAGATAACAATTGATATGTTAATGTTGTTGATACGTTTGTTGTATGGCGAAGAATTTTATTGAAACAATATTTAGAGAGACGATGATGGCACAGTATTTAGTTGAGATATTTCAAATTTATCTTAATTACGAGATTTAATTATTTTTTAAACGCAAATTTGTAATTAATATGTATATGTTGGAGGGGTTAATAGAGATCACCTTGGAAATGGTTATAACAAAATAAGCGCGGTTGATTAGAGCGCGGGTTAATTATAGTTGGCAAATTTACTTAAATTAATACTTTACTTTCAAGGATACATGATTTGTCCGCAATTTGTTGATGCTCTTTTTTTGCTGCGTGTGTTTATATCTACGTTTGCTACCCATGCACGATTTTGTTTTTGGGCGCAGATTAATTTAGTTTTGGTATTCAATTCAATGAAATTTGGATTTTTTTTTTGCCCAATTAATCATTAATCAGATTTGATTTGATTTGATTTTTTTCGGTATTTACTTATAATACGCAAGTTTATTATTTACTTAACATTTTAGTCAAGATCAAGGGTTTAAACTTTATTATGATTTGTGTGTGTGTGTCCGACTATATATAACGAACATAATTGTTGAGAAGACTAATTTGTTCTGGCAATTTGTTACTATTGTATGGTATGGTATTTACGTTTTGTGATGATTATACATCATCGTTATAGGTTTGGGGATTTCTATTGGACAACGCATGGTAATGAATTAAAGCATTTAGAATGCAGTTGATGACTCTTTGAATATTTATAGATATTTTTATATCCGCAAGTTAATTGTGGGTTAAAATTTAAACTCACGCAAATTTTGGAATATAATGGATTTGATATTGATTTTGAAAATGTCCGAGATCATGCGACCTTGACATAGAACGAAAAAAAATGTGTGTTTTTTAATTGAGAAAGAATGACTTGGTTTAATTAATGTTAAATTTAGCAAAATTATATTTTGGAAGAAATACTGAATACTTGAGAGACCTAAACACTAAATTACCGGTTGCGAAACGGTGGTATTTTTGAAAATGGGAACGTTTGAAATTTTACTTCAAAGAGGGCTTCAGTATAATTGGCTGGACTTTGGATATGTTATAGCTTTGGTGATTTTAACCAAATCTGTCAATGGGTACAAGGTAGACAAGACAGATTTGTCCTCATTAAGACATTGGGACAATATTGTTATCGCCGTTTGGTTAACATAACAAGGCGAGCAAACAGTACTCTTTGTTGACCTATATCGTATTGTAATCCCAAATTTGTCAATTTTTTAAAACGTTCAAATTTCTGAAATAATTCAAATCCTTAAAATTGTTCTATTCTTAAAATGAAACAGTGGCGGTTAATTAATTTGAAATGAAAATAATTAATCTCCACAAACATTTTAAATTAAACTAGGAGACCCCTGTGCATTTGCATAAAATATTTTTTCAATCGTATATTTCTTTATAAACTATGTTGTCTGTTACTGTAATATAATTTTCTATTCCCTGATGTAACAGTTCTAGAAAATGCGGTATTAAGTTGACCATGTTTAAAACATGGTTCAGGAAAATACAATCCAACTCTTTCGAACGTTTGACCTTGCGATTTATTTATTGAGACTGCATAAGAGAGACGAACTGGAAACTGATGTCGAACGAAGTTGAAAGGCAAAGATGAATCATTAGCTGTGTCTAATGTAATTCTAGGAATAAAATGTATTGTCCCTGAATGTGATCCGGTAAATATTTCTACTTTTAAGCAATTGGTGCTTAAACCAAGAACCACTAACCGTGTTCCATTGCATAATGCATTTTTTATTGCAAGATTTCGCAGCAACATAATTATACAATCCTTTTTTAATTTAAGGCAATATGGCGGTAATCCTGACGGATTTATTGAGTTAAGATATTCCACTGGAAAATTAACTTGCATGTTTTCATCATCAGAGCCGTCATCGGCTTGAACTGAATCGATTGCACAATAACATATTTCATTTGAAAAAAATTTTTGAAGAACATTATCATTTATTAATCGAACATGCTCATTTTTCGGACACAAAATTGCACGTTTTGATATACATGCAAAATCATTTGTAGTAAATGATGAACCAAAAATATCTGTAATAAGATCATCGGAAATATATCGCATTCTAACAACAGGTAACACTTGCCGAAAATCTCCTCCTAAGACCATTACTTTTCCACCAAACGGTAAATTATTTTTCATTAAATCGCGAAATATTAGGTCCACAATTTCAAATGCTATGCCTGAAGCCATTGGAGCTTCATCCCAAATTACGCAATCAACAGATACTAAAAAGTCACGTTTTTTGCGCGAGTAAGTTGTGGAAATTTCACTGCATCCGTATTGAGAGGCAATGAAAACGCAGAGTGACATGTCATTCCTTTGGGTAAAAGAGTTGCTGCTATTCCTGTTCATGCAACACACTCGGTATACAAATGTTTTCCACTTCAACCAGGTCCATCTAAATAAAAACACTTTTGAGAAATTCGATTATGTAAGGATGAAAATATCATTGATGCTGCGACATTCTGATCATTGTTGAGTAATACCCACATATTAGGTTCAGTTGTTGTTATAATAGGAGCAACATTTACGTTTTGATTTAAGATTTCTTTTGCATGAGGAAGTGGTAAAAGTAAGAATAAATCAAATCGAGCCAAAGCTTCATTTTCAGTCATACCTTGATTAATAAAGTCTTCCTGAAGATTGCTCTTAAAATCATTAAAAAGTCGAAAAGGATCTGATGGATTGCAATAACACAGTATAGTAACGAATAATGCTCGCAACGATTTTGGCAACGTATGACTATTAGCTTCTGATAAGCAATTATGCTACTCAACGCTATCATTAATTAGGCCTCGTGCCTTAGCTGCTTCTTTAAACGTTGGGAATACACAATTATTAAAAGTTTTTAAAGTATCGAAAGATGTAGCCTCAGAGCTCTTCAGTTTAAGAAGTATAGTAGTCGTAAATGATACAACTCAACATTTTTTGGAGAAATTGAAATGATTCTACCGATAGCTTTCTCCCCAAAGTGTGAATTTGGAGAGCGTTTTTGCCATTTATTGTTTTTATATACATAATGCATCGGAATATCCTGATACAATATGTTATGAGCAAAAATGTCTGTAGAATTTAATTCATGAAATGCGGTTAAAGTTGTGACCCTAACAGACTCTCTTCTTAAAGCATTTTCAATATTATCTTCGGTGAAAAATATTGATTGACCATCTTGTAAATGATCAGATAGTGTAACAAAATTATGTGATTGACCATGAATTGGAAGCTCCTGATATGCCAAGCAGCTTCCTGCGAACTAATATATCGACAATCCAGGTATTGATTTATTTCATCATAATCTATAAACGCAACTCCAATTCTTGCGCAGTCTTGACCCTTTGTTATGTATTTGTGTATATACTTTATTGCTTTGACTGTTGAGCAAGTTCAACGTTTATAGGAGCGTTATATTAAAGACTCAGGAAAGGATTATAAGGAACAACAAACCGGTTATCAATTATAATGTTCGATCGTAATCTGTGTTGATTTTCTAAATTAGTAGGAGGACGTCGCCTATATTTTGGATAATCATCTACGGAAATGTTAGTCTCACTGCAGTAACTTTTTAGAAATTGTTTTAAACATTTTCCATTAACTATGCAAACACAATTTCTGTTCAATTCTCCATATGGACCATGAATATTTTGTTTTATAATTATTTCATAAAGTCGTGGTTGTTCATTCTGATTTGGAATTTCAGCGCAAATTATGTTGTCACTGTCATAGGATGTTCTAAATTTATCCTCACTTTTAAGCGTGAATAGACAATGTGCGTGTGTTAATCCACGTTTTTGATGTTCAATTGTATAAACGTCTAGCGTAGCAATAAACTAAGTGTTGCTGAAATAGTTTTCTACCATAATGCAAAAGAACGTTGAAACGGACTGCAATTTTATGGGAATAAAATTGTAGTGCTGTAATTTTGTTTCATAGATTGTAGCAGCATTTTCCGAAGAATGATTCATTTTAGGTGTCCAGCCATATTGTCCATTAGGAAAAAAAAAGTGGAAATATCATTGGATCAAGGTGCTTGGATAATGGAGTTCTAGAGTCAGCTGGATGTACAGCAAAGTCGAGTGTAGCTGGTATATTACCATCGCGACCTGAAACAAAAAATCAATGCAACATCATCAGAATTCTTCGGGGAATTGTAAACCCGTTGATCATCGTGTAAATTTCGAGTAAAAATTAATGATACGTTATTTATAGGACGACCATTTAGTGTAGCATCCTCAACTTCATTTTGATAAAACATCTCTAAGTTTCTTGTAAGACATACCATAAGGAGAATTTTGAAGAACGGTAGAAATGATTGTCATTATTTCACGATTGCAAGATGCATTAGCTGGATTATTCATACGAATATTAACAGCAGTATCCAAGTCATAGATAAATAACTCTGCGTAAGCAATATCTCAACAGCGATCGTAGTAGTTTGCTGAATTTAAGGAGAGGTCAATAGGAATATTTTCAACTGATCGATGATACACTTCACCTGATATTTTAAAACAATAAACGCTTCCTGGCATGTCATGTATTTTAGCACCTATAGAAGAAAATGCATTGGCACTATTGAATTGACGAATAAATTGTCGAAAATTCTTACTTTTATTATCAGTTATAACAAATACATTTTTTAATTCAACGGGAAAATTTTCGTCTCCTGTTGGTAAGTGTGATAATTTCGCATTATGACAACAATTGCTTTTAGATTCCATGCTAAAGAAAAGAGCACCGCAGTGACTACATTGGACAGACAATGATCCTAAGCAAATGGTTTCTGGTACAGTAAAATTATCACTACCACAGTACCACGAACAGCGCACTGAAGCCTGAAATAAAATCACAAGCAAAAATAATACTTTCCATTATACTTTTAGTATTTTTGTACTGTTTGTTAATAGATTATTTTATAGCATTATGATGAGAGTATTTATACTGAGAGGAGAGTGGAAATGCCCTATGGCTAAGCTTTTTCTTGGCTTGTGTTTTATATATATGATTACAAACTACAAAATACATATTACGAACTTACCTGAATCTCACATTCGTCAGGCACAAGACTGCTGATACCATGACTAAATACAGACTGAACTTATTTTTTTCTTGAAAATCGGACTCTTCACACACCCTAAATATGAGACCCCTGACTAGGCACACACCTAATTTTTTTTTAATTTAATTCAAATGACAATGACGTTGGTTTTCTGGAAGGAAAGTCGTAATATTTCTTAGCATAACAATAGAACTAGGTAGTGCTAAAAGTTTTAAATCTCGAAGAAATTGGAATTTGTGGCCTAAAATTTTAAAAATCTTGAATTTTGCGTGACAGTGACTCGGAAAAAATCTTACTAAATTAGCATATTGTGTTAATCCGTATCGATAAGAAAACCGATAAATTTCATATTTGAGTGAACGGAAGATTTTTGAAATTATTGAGATTTTTTGGATAGTCGAAATCACAAATTTCCAGTAGCAACTCGACAAATCTATAAATCGCATTAAGTGTTATCAGAAAAAATTCGAAGAACTGTTAAATGAACAAACAGTAACCCGAAGTTTTAAGTCTTCTCAATTCGTGTTGAATTAATTTTGTATTTTGACCTAACAGTAAAATAGTAGTTTCAAGTTTGGCTCTAACAGTAAAATATAGTGTTTGGTGCCGTCAAAAGCCGTAACATCGCTTAATATTACTTTCTTTTACTCTAGTAAAATAAAGTATAGTAATCATGAAAATTTTGGACCTTGAGATTTTTAGAGATTTATTTGTTTTGAGGTCCCCTGAGTCCGAAAAAGTGGGTTTCGAAATGGTGTCTGTCTGTCTGTCAGTCTGTCAGTCTGTCTGTGTCCTCTCCTCTCTACAGCCCATATGGTTTAATCAATCGAACTAAAACTTCAGATTTAGGCTTTTTTGATAAATTGGAAGATCCCAGTGAATTTTACTCCAAATCAGCTAACCGGAAGTGGCCACTCCTTGGTCCAGAAAATTTGTTTTGCAAATATCTTAAAAAGTATAAGGTTTACATAAAACTACTTAAAACAAAATGTTTCCAAAAATTAAAAACAAATAAAAAAAAAAAATTAAAAATTAAAAAAAAAAATTTAAAAATTTAAAAATTAAAAAAAAAAATTAAGAAAAAAATAAAATTTCTAAAAATTCTCTGTTCGTAAAAGAAAGTCGTGTGTTGGCCATACCTCAATTTTAACTAGGAAATTAAGGGACCTATTCCATGTGCCAAACTTTTACTAAACGAACGATTCGTGTGGATTAGGGTTTTTTAACTAGGTAATTGAGGGACCTATTCCATGTGCTAGCGGAACTTTTGTCATCATTGTTGGCAATGGCCGATATTGGCCCTTGGGAGTTGAGTGCGATTTCCAAAAAATAATTTCGTAGAACTTTTATTAAACAAACGATCCGTACAAATTAGGGTTTTCTAACTAGGTAATTGAGCAACCTATTCCATGTGCTAGCCAAACCTTTGTCATCATTGTTGGCAATGGCCGATATTGGCCCTTGGGAGTTGAGTGCGATTTCCAAAAAATAATTTTGCAGAACTTTTACTAAACGAACGATTCGTATGGATTAGGGTTTTCTAACTAGGTAATTGAGGGACCTATTCCATGTGCTAGCGAAACCTTTGTCATCATTGTTGGCAATGGCCGATATTGGCCCTTGGAAGTTGAGTGCGATTTCCAAAAAATAATTTTGCAGAACTTTTATTAAACGAACGATTCGTATGGATTAGGGTTTTCTAACCAGGTATTTGAGGGACCTATTCTATGTGCTAGCGAAACCTTTGTCATCATTGTTGGCAATGGCCGATATTGGCTCTTGGGAGTTGAGTGCGATTTCCAAAAAATAGTTTTGCAGAACTTTTATTAAACGAACGATCCGTATAGATTAGGGTTTTCTAACTAGGTAATTGAAAACCTATTCTATGTGCTAGCCAAACCTTTGTCATCATTGTTGGCAATGGCCGATATTGGCCCTTGGGAGTTGAGTGCGATTTCCAAATATAATTTTGCCGAGCTTTTATTAAACGAACGATTCGTATGGATTAGGGTTTTCTAGCTAGGTATTTTAGGGACCTATTGTATGTGCTAGCCAAACCTTTGTCATCATTGTTGGCAATGGCCGATATTGGCCCTTGGGAGTTGAGTGCGATTTCCAAAAAATAATTTTGCAGAACTTTTATTAAACGAACGATCCGTATGGATTAGGGTTTTCTAACTAGGTAATTGAAAACCTATTCTATGTGCTAGCCAAATCTTTGTCATCATTGTTGGCAATGGCCGATATTGGCCCTTGGGAGTTGAGTGCGATTTCCAAAAAATAATTTTGCAGAACTTTTATTAAACGAACGATTCGTATGGATTAGGGTTTTCTAACTAGGTATTTGAGGGACCTATTCTATGTGCTAGCCAAACCTATGTCATCATTGTTGGCAATGGCCGATATTGGCCCTTGGTAGTTGAGTGCGATTTCCAAAAAATAATTTTGCAGAACTTTTACTAAACGAACGATTCGTATGGATTAGGGTTTTCTAACTAGGTAATTGAGGGACCTATTCCATGTGCTAGCGGAACTTTTGTCATCATTGTTGAGTGCGATTTCCAAAAAATAATTTCGTAGAACTTTTATTAAACAAACGATCCGTACAAATTAGGGTTTTCTAACTAGGTAATTGAGCAACCTATTCCATGTGCTAGCCAAACCTTTGTCATCATTGTTGGCAATGGCCGATATTGGCCCTTGGGAGTTGAGTGCGATTTCCAAAAAATAATTTTGCAGAACTTTTACTAAACGAACGATTCGTATGGATTAGGGTTTTCTAACTAGGTAATTGAGGGACCTATTCCATGTGCTAGCGAAACCTTTGTCATCATTGTTGGCAATGACCGATATTGGCCCTTGGAAGTTGAGTGCGTTTTCCAAAAAATAATTTTGCAGAACTTTTATTAAACGAACGATTCGTATGGATTAGGGTTTTCTAACCAGGTATTTGAGGGACCTATTCTATGTGCTAGCCAAACCTTTGTCATCAGTGTTGAGTGCGATTTCCAAAAAATAATTTCGTAGAACTTTTATTAAACGAACGATTCGTATGGATTAGGGTTTTCTAACTAGGTATTTTAGGGACCTATTCTATGTGCTAGCGAAACCTTTGTCATCATTGTTGGCAATGGCCGATATTGGCCCTTGGGAGTTGAGTGCGATTTCCAAAAAATAGTTTTGCAGAACTTTTATTAAACGAACGATCCGTATAGATTAGGGTTTTCTAACTAGGTAATTGAAAACCTATTCTATGTGCTAGCCAAACCTTTGTCATCATTGTTGGCAATGGCCGATATTGGCCCTTGGGAGTTGAGTGCGATTTCCAAATATAATTTTGCCGAACTTTTATTAAACGAACGATTCGTATGGATTAGGGTTTTCTAACTAGGTATTTTAGGGACCTATTCTATGTGCTAGCCAAACCTATGTCATCATTGTTGGCAATGGCCGATATTGGCCCTTGGTAGTTGAGTGCGATTTCCAAAAAATAATTTTGCAGAACTTTTACTAAACGAACGATTCGTATGGATTAGGGTTTTCTAACTAGGTAATTGAGGGACCTATTCCATGTGCTAGCGGAACTTTTGTCATCATTGTTGAGTGCGATTTCCAAAAAATAATTTCGTAGAACTTTTATTAAACAAACGATCCGTACAAATTAGGGTTTTCTAACTAGGTAATTGAGCAACCTATTCCATGTGCTAGCCAAACCTTTGTCATCATTGTTGGCAATGGCCGATATTGGCCCTTGGGAGTTGAGTGCGATTTCCAAAAAAATAATTTTGCAGAACTTTTACTAAACGAACGATTCGTATGGATTAGGGTTTTCTAACTAGGTAATTGAGGGACCTATTCCATGTGCTAGCGAAACCTTTGTCATCATTGTTGGCAATGGCCGATATTGGCCCTTGGAAGTTGAGTGCGATTTCCAAAAAATAATTTTGCAGAACTTTTATTAAACGAACGATTCGTATGGATTAGGGTTTTCTAATCAGGTATTTGAGGGACCTATTCTATGTGCTAGCCAAACCTTTGTCATCAGTGTTGAGTGCGATTTCCAAAAAATAATTTCGTAGAACTTTTATTAAACGAACGATTCGTATGGATTAGGGTTTTCTAACTAGGTATTTTAGGGACCTATTCTATGTGCTAGCGAAACCTTTGTCATCATTGTTGGCAATGGCCGATATTGGCCCTTGGGAGTTGAGTGCGATTTCCAAAAAATAGTTTTGCAGAACTTTTATTAAACGAACGATCCGTATAGATTAGGGTTTTCTAACTAGGTAATTGAAAACCTATTCTATGTGCTAGCCAAACCTTTGTCATCATTGTTGGCAATGGCCGATATTGGCCCTTGGGAGTTGAGTGCGATTTCCAAATATAATTTTGCCGAACTTTTATTAAACGAACGATTCGTATGGATTAGGGTTTTCTAACTAGGTATTTTAGGGACCTATTCTATGTGCTAGCCAAACCTTTGTCATCATTGTTGGCAATGGCCGATATTGGCCCTTGGGAGTTGAGTGCGATTTCCAAAAAATAATTTTGCAGAACTTTTATTAAACGAACGATCCGTATGGATTAGGGTTTTCTAACTAGGTAATTGAAAACCTATTCTATGTGCTAGCCAAACCTTTGTCATCATTGTTGGCAATGGCCGATATTGGCCCTTGGTAGTTGAGTGCGATTTCCAAAAAATAATTTCGTAGAACTTTTATTAAACAAACGATCCGTACAAATTAGGGTTTTCTAACTAGGTAATTGAGCAACCTATTCCATGTGCTAGCCAAACCTTTGTCATCATTGTTGGCAATGGCTGATATTGGCCTTTAAGAGTTGAGTGCGATTTCCAAAAAATAATTTCGTAGAACTTTTATTAAACGAACGATCCGTATGGATTAGGGTTTTCTAACTAGGTATTTTAGGGACCTATTCTATGTGCTAGCGAAACCTTTGTCATCATTGTTGGCAATGGCCGATATTGGCCCTTGGGAGTTGAGTGCGATTTCCAAAAAATAGTTTTGCAGAACTTTTATTAAACGAACGATCCGTATGTATTAGGGTTTTTTAACTAGGTAATTGAAAACCTATTCTATGTGTTAGCCAAACATTTCTCATCATTGTTGGCAATGGCCGATATTGGCCCTTGGGAGTTGAGTGCGATTTCCAAAAAATAATTTTGCAGAACTTTTACTAAACGAACGATCCGTATAGCCTAGGGTTTTCTAACTAGGTATTTGAGGGACCTATTCTCTGTGCTAGCCAAACCTTTGTCATTATTGTTGGCAACGATCCGTATGGATTAGGGTTTTCTAACTAGGTATTTTAGGGACCTATTCTATGTGCTAGCGAAACCTTTGTCATCATTGTTGGCAATGGCCGATATTGGCCCTTGAGAGTTGAGTGCGATTTCCAAAAAATAATTTTGCAGAACTTTTACTAAACGAACGATCCGTATAGCCTAGGGTTTTCTAACTAGGTATTTGAGGGACCTATTCTATGTGCTAGCCAAACCATTGTCATCATTGTTGGCAACGATCCGTATGGATTAGGGTTTTCTAACTAGGTAATTGAGAACCTACATATTCTATGTGCTAGTTAAACCTTTGTCATCATTGTTGGCAATGGCCGATATTGACCCTTGGGAGTTGAGTACGATTTCCAAAAAATAATTTTGCAGAACTTTTACTAAACGAACGATTCGTATGGATTAGGGTTTTTTAACTAGGTATTTGAGGGACCTATTCTATGTGCAAGCCAAACCTTTGTCATCATTGTTGGCAATGGCTGATATTGGCCTTTGGGAGTTGAGTGCGATTTCCAAAAAATAATTTCGTAGAACTTTTATTAAACGAACGATCCGTATGGATTAGGGTTTTTAACTAGGTAATTGAGAACCTATTCTATGTGCTAGCCAAACCTTTGTCATCATTGTTGGCAATGGCCGATATTGGCCTTTGGGAGTTGAGTGCGATTTCCAAAAAATAATTTTGCAGAACTTTTATTAAACGAACAATTCGTATGGATTAGGGTTTTCTAACTAGGTATTTGAGGGACCTATTCTATGTGCTAGCCAAACCTTTGTCATTATTGTTGGCAATGGCTGATATTGGCCTTTAAGAGTTGAGTGCGATTTCCAAAAAATAATTTCGTAGAACTTTTATTAAACGAACGATCCGTATGGATTAGGGTTTTTAACTAGGTAATTGAGAACCTATTCTATGTGCTAGCCAAACCTTTGTCATCATTGTTGGCAATGGCCGATATTGGCCTTTGGGAGTTGAGTGCGATTTCCAAAAAATAATTTTGCAGAACTTTTACTAAACTAACGATTCGTATGAATTAGGGTTTTTTACTATCTTTTACTCTAGTAAAATAAAGTATAGTAATCATGAAAATTTTGAACCTTGAGATTTTTAGAAATTTATTTGTTTTATGTCCCCTGAGTCCGAAAAAGTGGGTTTCGAAATGGTGTCTGTCTGTCTGTGTGTCAGTCGGTCAGTCTGTTAGTCTGTCAGTCTGTCAGTCTGCCAGTCTGTCTGTGTCCTCTCTACAGCCCAGATGGTTTAATCAATCGAACTGAAACTTCAGATTTAAGCTTTTTTGATAAATTGGGAGGTCCCTGTGAATTTTACTCCAAATCGGCTAACCGGAAGTGGCCACTCCCTTGGTCCAGAAAATTTGTTTTGCAAATATCTTAAAAAGTATAAGGTTTACAAAAAACTACTTAATACAAAATGTTTCCAAAAATGAAAAACAAATAAAAAAAAAAAAAAATTCTCAAAATTCTCTGTTCGTAAAAGAAAGTCGTGTGTTGGCCACACCTCAATTTTTTAAGTTGTAATGGTAAATATCCATTTTTGCTTTTTTTCTGTTGATATTTTCTCACTTACAAATTTTATAACAAAAAAAAAACTTCGTTATTTTGAGATATGTGGTATAATTTAAATGACTAAATGATATAAGAGTGAAGCATAGTTTCAAAAACGGTTAAGAGTAGTAAGTAATTTCGTTTTATATTTCAATCAATTCGTATGGTTTCACATGAGAATTTCCTCAAGTTTTAGTATTAAAAGATCTAAGATACGAAGCTGAAATTGGACCAAAATACTCAAAATTAATGACCTACATAATAACACATAGTTTCAGGTACGGTCAAAAGCTGTAACCACACTGATTATATCCTGAGCTTCTCAAATCCTATGGCTTTAGTTTTGAATGAGTATTTCACCATTAATGGATATTAAATCTGTAAGATAGGAAGTTAAAATTGGTTTAAAATACTCTAAACTAAATGACCTAACAATAAAACACAAATCCAGATTCAGTCAAGAGCCCTCACTTTGTTTAATATTTTCTGAACTTCTCAATTCGTATTGAATTAATTTTACAAGAGAACATAAGTTTGAATATCAAACTTTCATGATAGTTCAGTGTTTAAGATTACTGGAAAATGATAACCATTAAGAGTTGTCACTGCAGTGGAGGTATTGACAGCAATCTCAGAACAAGTGACAGATCTATTTGTACTAATATGTATTAACAAGTGTAGTCCATTGAATCCAAATAGATTATGGGCGAAATTCAAAGACAGTATCAGCGATGATGTATTGCATCAGGTGTGACAAATTCATCAGGAATTAAGTATCGAGTTCGATGAAGGGATATTTAACCAAAACGAACAGATCAGGAAGTCAGATGCTTAGCAATGAGCAATCAAATTTTAGTAGAACTCGGAATATAGGTGTCACTAAGAGATGAAATATTGAAAGAGAAAAATTTTAATGTTGATGAATTATTGCAATACATCGTTCAAAACAAACCATTTTTAATAGAAAGTCAAAAGCAAGCTTTTGATTTTATCATGAATCATGGAACAGAGGTATTCGTCGAATGGATGCATCGGGAAAGACATTTTTTGAAGTCCAATATTGGCTGAAATACTCGCCAAAAAAGAGATTGCGCTTGCTTTATTAATGCAAGGAGGACAAACTGCCGATTCGGCTTTGAAACTGAACACAAAACAAGAATTTCCTGTTTGTAATGTATCAAGAGCATCCGGACGAGGTCAACTTTTAAAACATAATATGTGGAGCATAAAATGTCATTCGGAGCATTACCAGAACACTACAAGATCTCCGAGGTAATTTAGAATTAATAGGAGGTGCGTTAGTTATACTTTCTGGAGATTTTCGGCAAACGACACCAGATGAAATTAATGCACATGTTTAAAGCAATTATTTCTCTGGCCTCGAGTAAAGGAAGTACAATAAAGAACAAATACGATATACTGGCGAAAAACTTTTACAAAATGCTGGATTCATGGTGTAATATCGTCAACAGTCCAGATGAATTAGTAGATAAAGTTTATCCGGACATTATTCAAAATTACACCAATTCAAATTGATTGATGCAAGTGCTAGGAATGGCTCTACATTGAGAAATTTAGTTTCACCATGATTATGTAATGGAACAAGAATAAAATAAAATTAGGTAAAGATCTACTTTTTAATGCCGTATGGCGTTTTTAGGGCATCGTTGGATTTCCAAAATGGCGGACTTAGTCTGCTAAACAGAAATTTAGTTAAAATGTTAAAAAAATTTAATTTTTTTTGGGATCCAAGATGGCCGAAAATAATTCAAAATTTTTCGACTTTCATGAACATCGATAGAAACATGCCTAGGAGGTTTTTGGGATCGCTCGCTGATCACGAATTTGAGGTTAGCATTTTAATATTCAAGATGTCGGATCCAAAATGGCGGAAAACATGATCCAAGGGGTTTCGGGGTCGCTGGTTATGATTTGATGGTCAGATTTTAAAAACTCTAGACGGTGGACCCAAGATGGCCGCCATAAAGGGTCAATTTTTCAAAGTTTATGAAAATCGATCATAACATGGTTTGGGGAGTTTTGGGGTCACTGATCACGAATCTTAGGTCAGAATTTCAAAATTTTGCCTATAATATACCAGATTTTCAAAAGAAATGTCTAAAAAAATAAAAGTTTTTATCAGAAATCTTAGATGAAAGGTATGGTTCACCATTTTGAAGATCCAACGACGCCATAAAAACATGTTAACGAAAATTGTAAGCCTAAAAAAGTTTATTTATCCTAAAAATCGGAATGCGGGGGGGGGGGAGGGGGGCAGGTGGGCGATTTTAAAGAGAATGCCCCAATATATTTTTTTACAAGAGAAAATACTGTTATATTTAGCTTCTTGAATCTAAATATAACAGAAATTTCTTTGTAAAAATATAATTACAATTTATATAATTGTTTGGCCCAAAAGGGATTCCAGAATTTTTGAATATGAATGTTCTCGATTTCGGAATTCTCGATTCGATTCCAGAATAATTTTTTTAACCTTTGTGTCAATACGAATATCGAACTACTTTTCATTAACACGAGTATACCCTGGTGCGGGTATTAAATTTTATAGTGCATTTTATATGAAATTCGTAAATATTGACCCAATTTTATTGGCGACTACTGAAAAACGCAGTATGACAAGAAATTTCCATTATTTCGGCAGTGTGTTGACAGGAAGGTTAAATAATCTCCGATTACAAATAAAAAATCAAAATTTTACAAAAAGCAACAAATTTTTTTTATTTCGTTTAAAATATTAGATATTTTTATAATTAATGCTCGTATGTATGAACGATACTAAATCGCATTTAAGGATAGGATATACACAATTTTTAGACTTAAAAAAAAAATTTACTTAATTTATAAAGTTTATAGAAGTTGTAGTAATTAAATAAATTCTTTAAATTTAAAAATGCTTTAAACGCTATAAATTATATCAATCCTGTAAATTTAGTAAATTGTACAAATTCTATAAAGTCTAAAAATCCAGAAAGTTTCTTAAATTCCATAAATTCCAAAATCTAAAAATCCAATATTTATTTATTTACAACCAACAGCATATGTCTATGCAAAAATGGCTTACATCATACTATATTATTTACAAGTTAAAAATTAAATACAATGAAAAATTAAAAGCTCCTACTGACATCAACAGATCTAACAATTAACACAAAACAGTTTAAAACAACCTTTAAAACAAAAGCCTTGCGACTTGTTTTTTAAATTCCTCTCTTCCTCGCAACGGTGTTAAATAAAGATAACGCCCAAATTCCACATTCCAGTAACCACATTAACTCTCTCCAATCTAATGTCATTTAGAAAGTAGTCAAAAACTACTGGAGACTTAGACCTGGAATAAGAAACATAAGGTTAGCAACACACCAACCGCAAAGTGTGTTTAGGTGCCTGCGAATTTGAAACAATCCACAGC
This sequence comes from Tipula vernalis, assembly GCA_958295665.1. Taxonomy (NCBI): domain Eukaryota; kingdom Metazoa; phylum Arthropoda; class Insecta; order Diptera; family Tipulidae; genus Tipula; species Tipula vernalis. Next base: position 96,621,274 of record OY282560.1, read on the forward strand.
ATTGTTAATAAGCAATAAAAATAATAGTGGACCCAAGTGACTACCTTAAGAAGGCACCCCAGATGCCACAATAAAACAGTCTGAGGTCGTATTGTAAATCTTGACATACAGTTTGCGATCCGATAAATAAGACATAGCCAATTTAAGGGAATAATATCGCAATCAAGTTCATTGAGCTTATTCAATAAAATTCGAAGTCCGTATAAACCACATCGACTTGAACTTTTGATGCAACAGAGTTAATTAAATTATTTTGAAAGACTGCTAAATTAATGACCGTTGACCAGCCCGGAAAAAATCCATGCTGACGTGTGCTAATACGTTGCTTGGAGTGGAAGTAGATCATGTCTAGGAATGCAAGATAGTATTGCAATTCTACGATAATTAGATACATTAGTGCGGGGCCGATTTAATGGATCGCTATGATCCTTGATATTTTCCAAAGATCCGGAGTTCAGAAATTTTTTTTTTAAATTATTGAAGTCAGATAATATATGATTGTGTGAGCTATCCTTAACAAAAACACTGGTAAAGTATTCAGCGAAGCAATCCCAGATTGTCTTTGAATTATCTGATTTTTGACCACGGAATTTTAAAAATAACGGCAAGCCGTTTTTACAGTTCTTAAATTTAACAAATCTCCAGAAATTCTTCGGATTATACATCGCAAATCGCCTTCAATGTCAATTAAGTAATTGTTATACAGGAAAAGGCTGATATAGCAAATTGTTTGCGCATAGACTTAAACTGGCTATAGTCATGGGCCAACCCTGTACGCTTATATTTCCTGTGACATTTATTACGCTGTTTTGACATTTATTAAGTTGTTTTTAAATTCTTTAGTAAGGTAATGAGACTTTTTAATTATTTTTTTACCAACAAATTTTTCAATAGCAACCTTCAACAATTCATTGAAGGTGCCTAATGAACTGTTGATATGAATGTTTGATGTATCAGCCCAATGCATTTTACCTAAAAAATCATTTAATGAGCTGTGATCGGTGCGCGAGTAATCAAATACGGTACAATTTTTAGTAAAGTTCAAATTATTAGAAATTTTATAGAAAAACTGAATTGAAACCGGAGTGTGATAAACACTTGAAGCATAATTATAGTTTTAAAGATCTATTATTAGCGTAGAAAACCAAATCCAGATAAGTGCCACGGTTGTTTGGAACACCATCATATATAAAAGGTTACATGAGATCTTGTAAATAAAATTTTGACAAAATGACGAGGTTGGTTCTAGCGGAAAGTAAACTGCACTAATTACTATGTAAAATGTACCTAGTTTGAGTGTAACAGCAATGAACTCCATGATTGGGTCGGAAAATAAAAGTTCACAATATATTTATTGCTAGAATTAGATATGTTAGGATTAGTATTCAAATTAGTATTTAAAATATTAGAATTTAATGTATTGATTGAAGTTAAATTGATACTTCGCTGCGAGCTCCTTCCTCGTTGTTTGAACGGCGTCTTTCTTAAAGATCGCGAACTATAGCACCAGGTGGCCAAAAATCATTATTTTTTAATGTACCAAGTACGTTTTCGATGTCTCCAATCTTAAAAGACACAAACGTTAGTTCTGGTGGATCACGGGCTTTAGGCGACAGTGAGAAGCAGGACACGTTTGATGGTTTAGAAATCCTACTTGTGTATGTATTGTAAAGGAATATCGACACGCAGGTGGTAGTTGGATGAAGGCGGTAAATAAACAAATACTTGCTTCGAACCACAATTTGGGCAATCCGAACCTGGATTACATGAATTCTCAACGCGAACGGCTTCTTGATTAGACTGTAATGGTTGATTAGAAGAGTCCGATATAATAGATGTTGTAATAGGTGCTGGAATATTTGTAATAATTTCATCGAGCGACAATGGCGGGAAGTGTGGCGATAGTTTCGAAATTCTATAAAATCTGTAAACTCTATAAATTTTATCGGTTTTATTATGACTATAAACTCTAAAATTTTGTAAATTTTATGAATTCTAACAATTTTAATTTCAATAAATTTAATAAATTTAATTCATTTTATAAATTCTATGAATAAAGTTTAAAAATTCAGAGTGCATCATTGAAGTGCTTTAAATTCTTTAAATTTTAAAAATTCTCTAAATTCTACAAATTTTTTTAAATTGTATAGATTCTATGCTCTCTATAAATTGTTTCAAGTCTGTAAGTTCTATAAATTTTACAAACGCAAATTTTACTAATTCTAGAAATGCCATAATTTCCAAAAATTCTATAAATTTTATAAATCCTTTGAATTACACAAATTTTATAAATTCAAAAATTTCGATAAATCCTAGCAAATTTTATAAATTTAATATATACTATGAATATTTCTATAAATTCTATGGATACAGTTTTAAAATTCATTATAAGTTCATTAAATTCTACAAATCTCCTAAATAGTCTAGTTCTTATAAATTCTGTAAATTCGATAAATTCTACAAATTTAACTAGTTCTATAAAGTCTGTAAATATTATAAGCTCTAATATGTTTATGAAACCTATAAATTCTATAAATATTAAGGATTTTATAAATTTCATCGATTCTATAAATTATATAAACTCTACAAATTCTATAAATGTTATAGATTCAATGGGTTCTATAAACTCTTCAAGTCTGTCACTTCTATAAATTCTACAAACTCAAAGACTTGTTTTAAAAATTCCATAATTTGTTTTATTTTAAATTTAAATTTAATTTTGTTTTATGTTTAAGTTTACTTAGAATTAATTAAATTAATTTATATTTAATTGGTGTTAATAGAAAAGTGTACACATTAATTTATAAGTGTTAAATGAAAATTATTTTGTAAATGATTTGGCGTTGAGTGGGAATTGAAGTTAAAATTCAAAATGTTGAAATATATATTACAATTACAGTTATTTTCATAATCTTCATTAGGCCTGTATTCCATTATGAAAAATTTACTGTCTGCTGGAAAAAAATTAAAGAAGACAAAAAAACATGTTACATTAGAGTGACAAAGGAAAAAAAAATTTTTTATTTTCTATTTTATAGCAAAATTTTCTGGATATATTTTGACAGCAAACAAAAACATAACCAACAAATATGAACAAAATTATGCATTATTCTTAATTCGTATATTTTCACCTCTGAAAATTATCTAAACAATTAAATATTATTATCACCCATATCAGAATTATTTTTTTTTTTCATTTATTTTCTTAAATAAAAAATATCTTTACTATAAAAATGACGTACTATGAAAATTAATATTGGGTGTGAGAAATATGTTATCATCCGTACACAAAATTTGTGTAGATGTGTTGGAGGGTTGCAATAAAAAGTACTCCATTTGATACTTTTTGTCAATAATTATGGCATCATACTAACAGCCACAAATTTTTTGTAATAAAAATGTTTACTGACGAAGTCGGGTGTCTCATTCACACAACCACCGATTTTATATTTTTATCTCAATATATTTTTGCTGATAAACATTTTTTCTTAATGGAATAAAAGATTGCATTGCGTCACAATGCAAATGCTTATAGAATTAGTAGATTTTGTTTGTGTATGTGTCGATATAGTACGTCTTGCACAGACATTGTTTACTTTTTAGTTTTTTACTTTATGTTGGTTTGGTATATGGTCATGATCATGGTCTACTAAAATTCTCTTTGCATAGAGATTGATATTCTGATTTTGTAATAATACAAAACATGGGAGAAAGTGTTTGTTGTGTTGTGTTGGTTTTTTATATAGGTCTTACATGTGATGTTGTTAGATTTGATAGAAAATTAAATTATCTATCGACTAAAAGGTTTTATTTTACATAGATTTTTAAAAAGTCTCAAAGTCGTGGTTTTGCGTATATGCTACTTCATTACTAGGGGGATGAAATATACTCGTACTAGTGTTTTCAAACGATTTTCTGTGGGGCAAGGTTGGTAAAGTTACGGATTTCTAAACCAAATTGAATCTGAACTTAAAATTTTGTTGAACAAGTTATGGGTTTGAAGTTTAATTTAGTTTATGAGTCAAATCTTAGATTTTGCGCTAGGAAATAGGAAAATTGTAATTTTGATTTATATTTGAGTTATTTAATGTAATTTAGTAGGGGAACTTTGGGCTGTCGGTATTTAATGTGCTCTTGATCTGTTTAAACTTTTGTGCAGTGCGATTTAAACGGAATAGAGTAATAAGCAATTAATTAAATATTTAATTTGATTTTAGAGGTATTTTTGGAATTAGCTAATTAAGTTGTAAATTTGTAAATTTGAAAATTAACTTATATGGTTTCAGGTTTTAGAAGATTTTAAAAGTGAATTTTAGAATTTGTTTGAAAATTAAGTAAATGTATTAAATCTTTTGTGTTGTGATTTGGTTGATAATTAGGAGCGGATTCGTTGCTTATCTGTTATTGTTCATTGTTTTAATTATTTATTATGGGATTTTCAGAGTGGAGAAACCGGGCGCGGCTTTTATTTATTTATTATTCATTTTTATTATTTACTTTTATACTCAATTTATTTAATCTAATTTAGTATTGCAACTTGGAGCTATTAGTATTTAATATGTTCCAGATTATAAGTTATTTTGCAGAGTTATTTAAGCAGAATAAAGAATGAAGAAGTAATTATTTAATTTTGATTTTAGTAGTATTTCTGGAATAACCCAATTAATTTTTTTAATTTCTGGAGTCAATAGTTAGTTAAGCAATAGATTTGGAAATTAAATTTTATAGCGTTCAGATTTTTAGTTTCTGATTTTAGAAATAAATATATTTAGTATTTAAAATTCATAATTTAAGGACTTGTGGCGGCGCATTCATTTTCATTCGTCTTTTCGAATTCACCGCCACACAATCTATTCCCACGCGAACATTAACAAACAAACGAAAACATCTAATACAGAATACTCAACTAAACTACTGTCTTTTCCAGACAACAAAATACACAAAACAAAAATAAATTAAATTAAATTTCAGTCTCATCTCAATCTGTACAGCGACAACACATCGCTCGTGGTGTTGGCCGTCAACCATTTTTGTATTACCAAAATGGTGGTAAATAAATTAATTAATAATAAAACAATTTTGTAAAAATTAAATTAAACAAATATATCTAATAAAATGAAATTTAAAATAAAAATAATGCAATAAATAAAAATACATTTAACTAAATAAATAAATTAAATTTAATCAAACAAAAATGTGTACAAAGAATATTTGTGTACGCAATAAGTGGTAACCCCGACGCCCGTGTTTACAATTGGGCCGTGGCAACAATTGGTTTTTTCTCATGAAAATAGTGGACATCTGGTACAAACCTGTACCAGGTAACAGCGGCGCAACGTCAATGTGATGAAACCGCACCAATACGTACATGGAGTCAGACCATATAACACACCACACAAAATATAAACACGTGCCACATGCAGACGCAATACGTCCTTAGCAATGGAGTCAGACAACAACGTCACCACCACCACCACTAGCAAATACAGCGCCAACATCGCTGTTAACGCCGACATCATATATAATCACGGTAGTTGTAGAAATAACGGAACCAACAGCAACACTACTATAACCGCCATCGCCACCATCACTGTCATCACACCAGCTAGTATTGGTAACATCGCCATTATCACCGTCCTAGCCATTATCATCATGACCACCAGCTACGGTGACAGCATCGACACCTTCATCTCGATCTCCATTATCGCTGCCATAGTCATCGCCAATGTCGCCTTAACCACCATAAGCAAATGACAGCCAACAGTACCATACTCAAAGGGATCGACGGCATCATCGTCATCATCAACAGGGACACCAGCGGCAGCCAGCACCAACAACAACATCATCACCTATTTTTTTTTTATATAAATGATTATGTACATACTTTTTTGACCACCATTTTGTTCCGGGCTCACATCATATTTTTTTTTATTTATATATTGTCAATTTTTTTTATCTCGATCACGATTCGGCGTCCCCCTTCAAATCACAACCGATCAGGGGACGCAATTAGAGTCTAAACTTTTCACAGAGTTAACTAAACTCCTTGGCACACATCGTATACGTACAACGGCTTGTCATCCTGAGGCCAATGGCATGGTCGAACGCTTCCATCTGGAGCTCGGAAATACCAATCGTACTACTTGGAATCCGAGCAACAGTGTAAGAAGATCTGAAGTGCTCACCAGCGAAACTAGTTTATGGTCAAACTATCAAGCTACCCGGTGAGTTCTTTATCGAAAATTCTCTTTTACCTTTACCAAATACCGACACAGTTATCGACCAACTACGACAAACCATGCAGAACCTCATACCAAAATCAACTCGTCAATCCAAACAAAATGACGTTTTCGTTCCGAAATCACTCAACAACTGTGATTTTGTTTTCATTAGAATAGACTAGGATCGCACGGGATTATCTCCTCCCTACGAAAATCCGTATAAAGTTATACGTCGACTACGAAAGCATTTCATAGTATCGATTAATGGAAAAAACTTTAACATTTCAATAGATCACCTCAAGCCAGCATACGGAGTTCTCAGTTCGGCTGATCAAACATCAAGCCATCGAACACACAATACCGTCCGTATTGCAACTATTCATTCCATTATTCCCTAGGGAGGGGGAAATTCACTTGCGGGGAAGTCCTGTAGCGGTTCACCCAATAATTCAAAATCACCCAATGAACCACTATAAACACAAGCTCGTTGCATATTGGGTGCTACCTGTACAGCACATTGGGCAATAGGTCACCAACCAATCACTGACTGGCTTGTCTAAATATGAACAAAAACACAACACAATACACAAATCAAAATAAAATAATTTAGTCTGCTCTCGATCTTGAACAAAGCAACACGTCGGACTTTAGTGTCGCCGGTCAACCATGTTTGAATTGGCCATAATGGTGGTGACAAATTTAAGAATAAATATTAAACATTAAATTATGTGCGTTCTTTAAATATTTTGAGTTTATATAATTAATAATTGGCATGTTAAATTTATTAACAACGCTATAGACTGATTTTAAATCAAGAATTAATGATGAAGTAAATTGTGTTTTACTGAATTTCATGAAATTGAAATAAAGTTAGTGAAATAACCTTTTGTGGATATTGGTCTTGGTATTGGTATTGGTGTTTATGTTCGGCTTGGTGTTAATGTTTATATTGATATTAATGTTAAAGTTAATTTTGGCATTAGTCTTGATATTGGTTAAAATGGTTTTTAGTTTAGAAACACCTGAGAAACGGACTGGTAGTAGTTGCTTTAATTATTGTCAAACCTCAATTAATGTTAATTTATTTATATTACATAAATATTAATTAAAAATTTATTTCAGAGAATTAAATTAATACTTTAGAATAGTTATTATGAAGGATTAATGCAGATTTTAAATTTAGGAAATTTTTGAAGGACCAGAAACAACTTTCCAGAAACATAGCAGTAAATGAACTTTAAATTGTGTTGTCTTGTGCAAAATAATTTACTAAAAATATATTACTAACAAATTTCCTAACTATCAACTACTTCTCAACATACCTTTTCTTTCCTTCGGTTTTGTTATGTGTAAAAGTAGTACGGAGGGCCCGGCGTCATCCGGGAGCCTTGCTTAGGCTTGGTCGTACACCCTAATCAATCAATCAATCAATCAATTCTATTAATACTAAAAATTTAGTAGGTTAGGTTAGGTTAGTTGGAGTAGCCCAGAATTGATTCTCTTCACCATTACTGGAACCAATTAGAGTTTCTTAGGTAGCGGAGAATACCTCGCACTTTACTCTTTTCGAGATCCGGCAGATTGTCCATCTTGGACTTACCTAAGTATTTATGCCTTTTGTGTGCCAATGCCGGACATGAGGAAAGGAAATGAACTAACGTTTCTTCCTCCTCCTCGTCCAAACAGCTTCTACAGAAATCATTTCCCTCTAAATCCAGCCTTCTTACATACAAGTATTCCCACGAGCATTCTTAATTCACAAAAGCTTGATGTTCTGGTGTGGCGCAAGTCTAGTTTTCTAAGTCCTCTAAATTTTATAGGTTCTATAAATTCTATGAATAAAGTTTAAAAATCCAGTAAATGCTTTAAAATCTACAAATCTCATAAAATCATTCGGTAAATCCGATAAATTTAATAAATTCAATAAATTCTATACATTTTATAAATTCTCTTAATCCTACAAAGTCTGTAAATATTATAAATTCTAATATGTTTATAAACTCTTTAAATTCTATAAATTTTAAGAATTTTATAAACTCCACAAATTCTATAAACTTTATAAATTCTACAAATTTTATATATTCTTTAGTTCTTATAAATTCTGTAAATTCGATAAATTCTTTAAATCTTAAAAGTCCAATAAATTTTTGGTTTTTGAACTCCAATGCTAAGGGGCTTTAAGTAGTTCTATTTTAGTAATCACAAATTCAAAAACACAAATTTTTGAAAAACGTATTGGAATTTTATTAAATCTTCAAAGCGATGGCTCGGGGCGGCCACCCCCAAGCTCTAAGGTAAACAATAAATTAAAGTAACTTTCCAAAAATTTGTTATAATTAAAAAATTTAACCTCCAGTATAAACGTTTTCAACGTTAAAACTTTCACGCTTCCTGATATTCTTCTGCCCCAGGGAAGATTTTCGAGTAACACTTTTCGAACAATCGAATACTCCATATCAATTATGTGAAATTAGTCTGTAGCGTTGAGCAATTGCAAAAAAAAACAAAAAAATCCGTTTTTTTTAGCAAATTTCTCGCCGTTACAACGTTAATATAATTTTTTTTATGAATAATGGGAAGAAGAAAAAAAATACGGCCAGTCAGTCTGAAATAAATCGTTGTGTGGTAGAGACCAAAAAGTGAAAAAAAAAACAAAGATAAAAAAAAAAGAATTGGTTCAAAATTTAAATACGTTGATCGTGTTTTTGTTTAAGTTTTGGGAGTGCAATAATATTAATGGTTTTGATATGCACCCATTAATTTGATAATAAAAAAAAAGCAGAAAAATATCCATATTTAGTTAAACCGAACGATCTGTGTTTAAATATAAGTTAGTTAAGTAAAAGGCGTTAAATGGCCTAATGTGTTAACTGTGTCTTTAGTCTAAGCGACAATGCCACACCCATAAGTACTGTATTTTTTTTGTGTGCTAAAAGTACCGTGCTTACTACTTAATAAAAGGTTACGGGTCGCAACCATAATATATTAAAAACTGTTAACCATCTAATGAAGTGTGTTGAATAAGTTAAAAGGTGGTCAGTTCGTTCGATCCCAATTAAAATACAAGTGTTAAAGTAACTAAGTCACGGTGAAGTGAACGATCATATGTGCGTGTGTAAACAAGTAATGCTATTAGTTAGCTGACAAATAAAAGAAAAGAAAAAACCACAAGACCAATTACCACCAGAAACATACAGTGCGCGAAATAAGCGATATAAGCAAGCAACACACGTTTTTTTTAGTTGCGTTATTTTTTTTTGTGTGGTTGTAGTGCCATTAAATAACTTTTCAATACATATGAACCGTTTGACGTCTTACCCGGTGGCGCTAGTCACGGTTGAATTAAATGGTTTGGCTTTGTGAAACGTCAGGCTGATCCGTTGTCTAAAAAAATATCATCCGTATCTACAATCAACATTACTTCGATGACCAAGATTATGATGCCATTCAGAAGATAAGATTTTTTTTTTGTATTGTTATTTATTGTTATTATTATTACCTCATATTTTGAAATTTCCTTTTGGTAACTGAACTTGTTAATTATTTTAGTATTGTTAATCATTTTATTATTTACACTAATCCATTAACCCGTTAGGATACAATCATTGTGAAAATATGGTTCTGTTTTCTTTTATGACTTTCTAAAATTTTCAATAGTTAAGCGTTATCAAATTTATCGTTGGTTTTTTTTGTTTCACTGAATTAACGTAAATATTAAAAATGTCGTATAAATGAAATCAGCGAGTTTTTTTTTTGGTTCAATATTTTTTTGTTGTTGTTGTGTTCCGTTATTCGAGTATAAGTTTTCAGAATGAGGTAAGCAGCCATTAGAGGCACAGGAGGATGGAACTTAGGTGAGTGACTAGTAGGTGAGTCTGGTGTAGTGTCCCTTTCCCTTTCTTTTTTTTTTGCTTCTTCCCTTTAGACGGTCTATCAAGACTAGGTTACGTTCCAAAAAACTCCCACGCCAACCCTGAGTTTTAGCCGGCTCAACATGACCGTCTTGGAACCTCTAACCTAATATTTTCTGCTAACGATTCCTAACAAGGAAAACGTTACAGTGGCGCCCAAACGAAATAAAATATGGCTTCTCCTTTTCCTTAACGTTTAGATTTGTTTTGATTAATTTCTCACCCATATACGCATCTATTCCCATGTTAGCGTGTTGAAATGGATGTAAGGTTCATATATGGATGTTTTATTATTATTATTTTTTTTACTTCCCCTCTCCTTTTTGTTAAATTATTATTATTAAATGTTTCTTTCAACAATCACTGGATCTTATTCGATCGTACGACGTATTATTTCCGCTAAAACGTGAGTTTAATACCAAGTAACTTTCGATTATAAGACGATTTAGTGATAATTAGTAATAACGTTCACGCATAGTTTTCTCCAATGGATTTAGAGTACAATGTTTGTTTTTTGAACGTGATTATTAATACAGTAAGTAGCAAGGCGATAGAGAGCAATTGGTTCCAGCTAATGCTGTTTTGATACTTTTGTTATAACTCTTATGTACCTGCATGTTTTTTTGATTTGTTTTTTTCTCCTAAATTCGTATACCCTTTCCCATAATTCTTTTCAGCTACACCAGTGTCTCACTTAGAATAAAAAAAAAATGGAAAAAGAAAATCCACTCACCGAGGGTTCCAGATTCTACGCCAATTATAAAATATTTTTTTTTGTAAATTATTCTTAAGCGCGGAACGTGTCGTCGCGTACTTAATTTGTTTTCTTCTTCTCATTATTTATTTATTTATTTATTTAAATTACTATTATTATTATTGTTATTGGTGCTTTTGTTTAGTTATAGTATCTTTATTCGGGTGATTCAGGTGATAAAATTCTAAAGTCGTAAAATTAGTTTAGTGATTAAATTTTTTAATTATCGCACACTATTTTTTTTGTGTGTGTTGGAATTGGAATAATTGTCATTTGTTGTCGGTAGTAAGCAACGGTTTTTTTTTGAATATATATAGTCACAATGAACGTCGAGCATCTGCAGTTTGACGAATTTCAAATTGAATGTGAGGTTCGGGAGTTGAAGGGGGCACCCATTGATTTAGTAAAACATTTAAAAGCCCGACTTCTAGAAGAAACGGAACATTCGGTACTTATTCCAGTTCGGCCGCATTCTGCTGCAAAGAAAAATCCTAAAAGAGAGATAATACGAATTAAAAATAAATTAAAGGCTTTGTATATCCAAATTGAGGATGCTCTTAATCGTGATAATGAGGATGGGAAATCGCAACGTATGCAATTAGTTAGTCGGTTAAAGCATATCCAATGTAGTTTAAATAGATTAAATTATTCTAAGTCAGTAGCTGATGTTTTACCAGAAGTCAAGGATAAAACCCAAAAATTATTAGACATTTTAGATCGCATCATCAAAGAGCAATCTTCTCTGGATGACTCTAAAACCGCATTAAGTGAAGTACAGGTAGACAATCTCCAAAGTGAAAATTCTTCTGATGAAGAAACCGTAAATCAAGTTAAATTTGCAACTGAAAACACCAAACCAGGAATAACGAATTTAGAACCAGACCAAATAAACTCAAGAAATCTAGTCGAGATGTCTACTCCGAGCAATTCGCGATTATTCCAAGATGGGGGAGAGTTTGATAACCGACAGGAAATTGTTCCAGCATCTGAATCTTCGCCAGCCACAAACCCTATCTCGCGGATTGAGGACCCTCAGTCACAACGTCGATCTCGTGACTCGGGTTCATCACCAACAATCAATTTCAGTAAACCTTCCGTCTCACATACTAATCAATATACTTATAAAGGCATATCTCCAGCGAAATGGAATATTCGATTCGATGGCTCTCCTGCCGGAGAAAATATTAAGCGGTTTTTGTTTAAGGTTGAAAATTTAGCTGAAAACAATAATATTCCGTATTTTCAAATGGTCACCGACCTTAATTATTTGTTAAAAGATGCGGCAGGAGATTATTATTGGACATTCATCGAAAGAAATCCTGGGGCTACGTGGTCTCAACTTAAAAGTGCATTGATCAAACGTTTTCAGGATAGACGTAGTGATGATGAAATCAGGTGGACGCTAGAGGCGCGTAAACAAAAACCACGAGAATCTTTCAACGAATTTTACAGTGACCTATTAAAAATAGCACTTCAGTGTGAAAATCCTCTAAGTGATACGCAAATCATAAACATTATGCGTCGTAACATGAGAGCTGGATTACAGGATAAGTTGGTCGATCAGCATTTTTCCAGTATTGAAGACATGGCACGAAGATGTATGGCTTATGAAGACACTTGGTTACGGACAGGGTTGGTTCCCGAAATGCTATGCGCAAATCGTAAATATGTAAACGAAATAATTCATCCACATCATGGCGAAAATGCGCCAGAAGCACAGACAAATCCTAATTATGAACAAGAATTATTTGAAATCCAGCATAATCGACCAGTTACATCGGTTCAAAGCAGACCTCATCAGTCTTCCAATTACCGACGTGGATCGAGTCGGCCTTATTGTTACGGATGTGGGGAACCTGGTATTTTGAAATCAAATTGTTTCAGGTGTCAGAATCAAGAGGGAAACGATGGTCGGGGGTGGAGGACTGGCAATACTCCGCTTCCCAAGACGCACATTGCTACCAAACTACAACCAGAGCAAATATCAGTAGTCGAAGCAGCTTCAAACACGGATCCCGAGCTGACAACCATGACAACCAATCGTCGAATATAATGCCATCCTATTCGTTTGCAAAACAAATACCAGTACAACGCTTGGAGAGATCCGCTCAGTCTAGGTCTCTTAAATATTGGACAACTCGGCGTCACATTAAAAGTTCTGTTATATCCACAATAATTACAGATGATACTGATGGAAGGCCATATGCAGACGTCTATATATTGAATAAATCATATTGTGGTTTACTCGACAGCGGAGCTAATATATCTGTTTTGGGGAAAGGTTGCGAAGAATTCTTAAATTCTTCGAGTGTACATTTCCGACACATGCCTGCTAGAGTTAAAACTGCTAACGGATCCTTTGAAACAATATTAGGCCACATTTCAGTTCCAGTATCATTTGCTGGTCAAACGCACGTTATTAGACTACATCTCGCACCGAACTTAAGTCAAAAATTATATTTAGGGATGGATTTTTGGAAATTGTTTGGTTTTCAAATCCACATACCAAGATTAAATCAAGCAGTTACATCCGTAAATGAACTGGAGTCCGTTTCCGTCAAATCTAATAAAATGCAACTACAGCACAACTTATCCAGCACACAACGTACAATACTCCAACAGGCCATCGAAGAGTTTCCCTCGTTTGAAACATTAGGTCTCGGTAAAACTAACCTTATTTCCCATGTTATCGATGTCGGGAATAACAAACCAATCAAACAAAGGCATTACGCAGTATCGCCAGCGAAAGAGAAAGAGATCTACGAAGAACTAGATCGCATGCTTGCACTTGGAGTAATCGAGGAAAGTTACAGTGCTTGGAGTAGTCCGGTTACACTGGTGCGAAAGCCAAATGGCAAAGCCAGATTGTGTCTTGATGCCAGAAAATTGAACGCGGTCACAGTAAAGGACGCTTATCCTCTTCCGCTCATTGACGGGTTACTGGGGCGTCTCGACAAGACAAGATTTATTACAAGTCTTGACTTGAAGGACGCTTTTTGGCAAATACCTTTAGATGAGGGGTCGAGGGATAAGACTGCCTTCGCTGTCCCCGGAAGACCGTTGTATCATTTTAACGTCATGCCTTTTGGGCTATGTAACGCGCCACAAACCATGTGTCGTTTAATGCACCGAGTTATTCCAAATGAATTACAGCATCAAGTTTGTGTTTATCTAGATGATCTTTTGATCACGTCCGAAACCTTTGAAGAACATGTGCGGTTATTAAATAAAGTTGCAAGTTTACTGAAAAGGGCCAATCTTACAATAAATATTGATAAAAGTAAGTTCATGCTTCGTGAAATTCGTTATTTAGGATATATTGTTGGTGATGGTACCGTAAAGGTTGATCCGGATAAAGTTTCCGCTATCACAGCGTATCCGTCACCTAAAAACGTAAAACAAGTCCGGCGATTTTTAGGAATGGCTGGTTGGTACCGCCGATTTATTCGCAATTTTTCAAACGTAGCTGCTGGTCTTACAAATTTATTGAAAAAAAATCGCAAGTTCGTTTGGGATCAAGCAGCCAATGACGCTTTTGAACACCTTAAGGAAGCTCTGTCAACATCCCCAGTTTTGTGTAACGCCGATTTCCGTCGTCACTTTTTCATACAATGTGATGCTTCGACCACTGGAATTGGGGGGGTTTTATTTCAAAAAACTGATGAAGGAGATGAACGCCCTATTGCGTATGTTTCGGCAAAACTCAATGCTGCTCAACGGAAATATTCTATAACGGAACTTGAATGTTATGCCGCAGTGGTTTCAGTAAAAAAATTTCGGCAATACGTGGAAGGATTTCCATTCACGGTTATAACAGATCATGCGAGCCTCAAGTGGTTGATGGATCAGCGTGATCTGTCAGGAAGGTTGGCTAGATGGAGTCTGAAGCTGCAAGCGTTTGATTTCAATATTGAGTATCGTAAGGGTAGCGAAAATATAGTGCCGGACGCCTTATCGAGGCAAGCCGCGGAAGAATTGAAACTAGACGATGATTTCATGGGTAAGCACGACATCCTTAACGAGGCAGCATTTAAAAGTAATGAATATGTGTCGTTAGTAAAATCCATTCTACATCAACCGAAGGTGAACCATGCATTTCGTGTGTTAGATAACAAAATATATTTCAACGCTGTAAGTACACCTTATGAAGCAGAAACCGATATTCCAGAGTGGAAATTGTACATACCGAATGAACTAACTCCTACATTAATTTCGGAAGCTCACTGCCCGCCTACAGCCGCTCATATGGGTTTCAATAAAACACTTGAGTTTTTGCGACGGTATTTTTATTGGCCTAACATGAGTCGTGACGTCCTGGAATTTATTAGATCTTGTGATATATGCAAAACCTCAAAAGCTCCCAACTACTCTACTCGACCGTATATGGGGTCCTATACTGAGATCGATCGACCATGGCAGAAATTGTATATAGATTTCTTAGGTCCTTATCCACGTTCGCCGTTAGGAAATAGTTATCTTTTCATAGTACTGGATCAGTATTCTCGTTTTGTTTTGTTGGAACCCATGAGAGATGCCACTACGAAAAACATTATTAGATATCTTGAACGAATTTTTCATTTATTTTCAGTGCCCGAAACCATATTTAGTGACAATGGTAAGCAATTTCTGTCCAAATTATTTGAAGAGTTTCTACGCAAATTCGGCATAAAACATTTGCTAACCCCAAAATATTCTCCCCAGGCTAACGTTTCGGAAAGGGTCAATCGATCCATAATTGCCGCTATTCGGTCATATATCAAAGAGGAGCATCGAAATTGGGACTGTCACATCCATGAAATCAGCTCCGCTTTACGAAATACCATTCATCAAAGTACGAAATTCTCGCCATACTACTTGGTTTTTGGTCAACATTTTATAGGTCATGCTTCTTACTACGAAATGCTTCGAACACTTCGCGGAATATCGGGCAAGGATATTGCAATTTCAAATACTGACCGACTCAGTCTAGCTCAAGACAACGTATTAAAAAACCTTAAGGATTCTTACAAGCGCAATTCTCATAATTATAATCTCCGTAGTCGTCATCGCGATTTTGAAATTGGTCAGACTGTGTATGCTCGTAATTTCGTCCAGAGTGACAAAGCTCAAAACTTTAGTGCAAAATTGGCACCGAAATTTATCTTGTCAAAAATCATTAAACGCATTGGTACCGTAGCTTTCGAATTGGCTGACAAAAACGGAAAATCTTTGGGGATATATCACATTAAGGATATTAAAACATAACTTTTCAATTTTATTATAATTTTTTTTTGTTGTTTTGCCCGGCTTAAATTATTGAGACCTCTTCTCTTGGGTGTGGAACGTCCCCACGATTTGTAGCGTTGAGCAATTGCAAAAAAAAACAAAAAAATCCGTTTTTTTTAGCAAATTTCTCGCCGTTACAACGTTAATATAATTTTTTTTATGAATAATGGGAAGAAGAAAAAAAATACGGCCAGTCAGTCTGAAATAAATCGTTGTGTGGTAGAGACCAAAAAGTGAAAAAAAAACAAAGATAAAAAAAAAAGAATTGGTTCAAAATTTAAATACGTTGATCGTGTTTTTGTTTAAGTTTTGGGAGTGCAATAATATTAATGGTTTTGATATGCACCCATTAATTTGATAATAAAAAAAAAGCAGAAAAATATCCATATTTAGTTAAACCGAACGATCTGTGTTTAAATATAAGTTAGTTAAGTAAAAGGCGTTAAATGGCCTAATGTGTTAACTGTGTCTTTAGTCTAAGCGACAATGCCACACCCATAAGTACTGTATTTTTTTTGTGTGCTAAAAGTACCGTGCTTACTACTTAATAAAAGGTTACGGGTCGCAACCATAATATATTAAAAACTGTTAACCATCTAATGAAGTGTGTTGAATAAGTTAAAAGGTGGTCAGTTCGTTCGATCCCAATTAAAATACAAGTGTTAAAGTAACTAAGTCACGGTGAAGTGAACGATCATATGTGCGTGTGTAAACAAGTAATGCTATTAGTTAGCTGACAAATAAAAGAAAAGAAAAAACCACAAGACCAATTACCACCAGAAACATACAGTGCGCGAAATAAGCGATATAAGCAAGCAACACACGTTTTTTTTAGTTGCGTTATTTTGTTTTGTGTGGTTGTAGTGCCATTAAATAACTTTTCAATACATATGAACCGTTTGACGTCTTACCCGGTGGCGCTAGTCACGGTTGAATTAAATGGTTTGGCTTTGTGAAACGTCAGGCTGATCCGTTGTCTAAAAAAATATCATCCGTATCTACAATCAACATTACTTCGATGACCAAGATTATGATGCCATTCAGAAGATAAGATTTTTTTTTTGTATTGTTATTTATTGTTATTATTATTACCTCATATTTTGAAATTTCCTTTTGGTAACTGAACTTGTTAATTATTTTAGTATTGTTAATCATTTTATTATTTACACTAATCCATTAACCCGTTAGGATACAATCATTGTGAAAATATGGTTCTGTTTTCTTTTATGACTTTCTAAAATTTTCAATAGTTAAGCGTTATCAAATTTATCGTTGGTTTTTTTTGTTTCACTGAATTAACGTAAATATTAAAAATGTCGTATAAATGAAATCAGCGAGTTTTTTTTTTGGTTCAATATTTTTTTGTTGTTGTTGTGTTCCGTTATTCGAGTATAAGTTTTCAGAATGAGGTAAGCAGCCATTAGAGGCACAGGAGGATGGAACTTAGGTGAGTGACTAGTAGGTGAGTCTGGTGTAGTGTCCCTTTCCCTTTCTTTTTTTTTTGCTTCTTCCCTTTAGACGGTCTATCAAGACTAGGTTACGTTCCAAAAAACTCCCACGCCAACCCTGAGTTTTAGCCGGCTCAACATGACCGTCTTGGAACCTCTAACCTAATATTTTCTGCTAACGATTCCTAACAAGGAAAACGTTACAAGTCCATGGTCGGAACTTTTCTGCTTGTCATTCTTAACAAAATAATAATAACGTTTCAAGCTCTATAAAAACTTACGTAAAGTTTTAATTTATTTGTATTGCAGGTTAAACAATTAAATTTGCGTAAATTACCGAAAAATTAATTCATAAAACGATAAACTTACCAATAAAACTGTCATGTGAGTGAAAATTGCAAAACAAATAAAAGATGATTGCTATTGTCAAAAAGATGGTGTGCAACGGTATACATGTAAGGTACACATTAAAAATCATGCAGAATTTTCTTTATGTCTTGTTTATTTATAAATTATATTTCATCTTCATCTTCACTTAAAATGTTGTTACCTGGTCTTTGTTTTTTTTATGCAGAACTCGGTATGTTCACGATATATTTCCGCATTTTATTTCTTATTTATTAAATTATTTATTTTATTTATTTTTATGATTTTTACACAATACATACACGCACACAAAACTATATAAAGACCGAACATTTAACAAAAATTTTGCAACAAAACACGATGGTAGTATATAATTTATGAAGGATAATAATAATTAAAACATGTAAGATGTATTCGCGGTGTATATACAAAATTTGATTTAATTATTGACTAATTAAAGGGTTGTCACGTTGCATTTAGAGGTGTGACAGTTCGAAAAGTTGTAAAAGTCTTCTTAACAACTTAGTTACTTAGTTATTAAGATGTATAACGTGGCATAGTTCATATTAATAAAAAAACGAACTGGCCTAAGGATAATTTAATAACGAGACTATAGTTTTCATTACTGTAATATAGTTGTGTAGTTAGGTCGTGTGTGTGTGTATAATAAATTTATTAAGCGAACCGCGATCATCACATTACTGTAGGCGACAAACATTTTTCTTCCAACTAATCGTTACAATTTATATATAATTTAAAAGGGTGTTATTACCATTATACCTCGTAATAATAACTTTTATTTGTTTAAATTTTTCGAATACAAAAAGCAAAAATGTTAAATGTTTATATGTCTCAAAGGTAAATATTATTAATAAATAAATTTATTGAAATATTTGTTCGTATATACCTTTATAATAGTGTACGCTACAAATACATACAATATACATAAATAATGTAATCTGGGTAATTTAAAAGAATTTTTCAAACGGATATTGTTTAATTTTGTACAAGTTTACATAAGCTTGGATTTATACAACGTAGGACGGTGAAATAAGACGCGCCAAGCAAATTGAAATAAACACAAAATTAATGTATTGCTAATGTCTATTTATGCGCTATTTTAAAATGTCAAACCATTATTTAGTCTCAACAAAATTTCAATAAAAATCTATTTATTTGTATTGCAAATTAATTATAAGAACTTGGATTTATTATTACTTAAGATTTTTTTTTTTGCAGGTAAAGAGCGCGCGGGCAGTTTAATATGCGGTGACTTAAAATAATGGCAACAATATATCCGTTTCATTATCTTTTATATTTTTAATAAATATCATTAGATTCTTTCTTATCTTCTGTAGGATTTTTTTCTTAATGTTCTACGCTTAATCATAAAATTCGTAAGCTTATAAATTAACGTATCGTATCGAAGCTTTAAAGGTAATATAAAGTGAGGTTCAATTTCTAGACTTATTGATAAATGTTTAATTTCATATTTAAATACGTTTAATTAAGACCGGATTCAATGCAATGTGTCATGTTTAACCATGATTTAAACTGAATTTGAATTAAGTTTTTAAATGAATCTATGTTAAAATATTCCCAAATTATTATAGAGCGGAATTACCGAATACTATTGAGTTTTTTTTATACATACAATGTACCATGTTAAAGTTAGCAGAAAGTGAAAAATATCGGTAATGCAGATTGCATCTTTGCTATCAGGTTAAGTTTCATTCAAATGAATTTCCCTTGCTCCCCACATGAAACTTGACCTGATAGTTGTTCAAAGGATAAATATTGAAACCATTTTCCAGACATGATAATTTAAAGGTGGAATATATACAAAATTTTAAATGTTATATTGCGCTGCTCTCTTGAAACATAATGTGAAATTTCTATGGTAATCAGTGACAAATCAGAATGAGCTCTATATTCAACTCTATTTTCAGTAACTTTCGGCTGAAAAAGCCAATACTATTTCCATTTTAGTTATATTTATTTTCGGCTGGCAACTTTCTGCTAACTTAGTAGTATTATATTGTAATCATATTTACTTCTCCGGTTGGCATTAAAGTAGCTGCTCAAAGTTGTGACTTCCATAGTCCTTAAATCTCGTATTTGTCATATTGTGGTCTAGAAAGAGCTTCTCAGGAAAACGCATTTCCTTTCGGCAATCGCCTCTATCCTTACAATGAATTCTAGCGTCAATTTAAAGATATTTTTTTACATGAGGGTCAAATAAACGAATTGGATTTTTTTCTTTCTTCAAAATTTTTATTTTCAGTATGCACACAAACACACATTCAGGCGCATTAAGTTTACTCGTATATTCTAATTTATTTATTGTATTTTATTAATTATTGCGAAAATTCTCTTTCAAAATCAATTCCATACGAATTGAAAAGTTCATGAAATAATAAACGAAATTATTTTCATGACCTTGAAAATCTTGCG
Organism: Tipula vernalis; assembly: GCA_958295665.1. Classification (NCBI taxonomy): domain Eukaryota; kingdom Metazoa; phylum Arthropoda; class Insecta; order Diptera; family Tipulidae; genus Tipula; species Tipula vernalis. Next base: position 96,641,693 of record OY282560.1, read on the forward strand.
ATAAATTTCAACGCAAGCTTTGCAACCTGTTTTCAAACTCTCGACTTCAAACATCGTATAAATCGTGTGTAAATTCCGGCAAAGGGATAGAAACAATCAAAAACTAGTAAAGATGACTAACGCAAGATTAAAAAAAAAAAAAAAAAACAGCATTAATGGTAATTTCAGGTCTTTGCTGGCCTTCTGTAGAGGGACTTGTTTTTTGTTTTGTTAATAAAGCTGGTTATCTTTTGATTTCGAAAGTTCTTTTTTTCAAATGAGTCTAGCGTATTTTCGTATTGTGGTAGCCATCCATCAAATCACAAGTAATTATTCGAACATTCAGTTTCTTCAACCGACAAAAGCATCCTGATAATTATACGACGGCTGAAGACATTTCTTTGTTTCCAAAGGCACATTCTGATCTAAATCATCATCAATTTTAAGTTCATGTATACAATTTGATTTGGAACGCTCCAATACAAAACATTACATAAACAAATGAAACCCCACCATCTGTTTTAGGAAAATTAAAACAGATTAATTTTTAATCAATCCGATGTTAATTGATTTTCACTGGGTATACAATTTATACCTAATTATTTAGCCTAATGAGCTTCAGTTACACAGCAATGTGTAATTAATTATAATTCATCCAAATTTTAATTTCATCTCGTAGGGTTACCTCTTCTGGTCGATTATCTCTCATATTTCGAGTTTCAATGTTGCAATTGCGAGAACTCAAAATATCTGACATAACCACGTTTTGTAGCAAGTTCGAAACAAATTCTCGAATCTCCTGTAAGTCATAAGCTTTCATAATCAGGAGTTGATTTGGATGGTTTTACAGTTTTTCTTTTAAATAAAGTTTTATTTTATACAAAAGGATTGTCTTAATAGGGATAATCCGACTCGAATTTTGACGTTACATTTCGCTTCATTACCGACTTACAGATTTTAGTGTGATTTTCAAGATGTTATGTTATTTTTATAGGCTTTTAAGCTTACTTAAGGTTTGTTTAGCCCTTAGCAATTCGGGGCTTTGTAGGTTTATCAATATTTTTCCTGATTTCGATATTGTACGAGTTAATATGGATTGTCATATAAGAGATTTCCGAAATTCGAGGTTTGAAGATTTTTAGAATAATCTAGATATCTGGGTTTGAATAGCGGTAAGTTGCTTGTTACCTAACTTATTCAAAATTATCAACATTTTCGAGAATATTCGAGGTTTTCTAGTTATTTTGCGAGAATAGTCTTTGTTTAATTACATAGCTTTGATGTTTAATAATGCCTTTCATTATGGAGTTGCGTAATGCACCAGAATTAGTAATGCATCGAGAATTTTCGAGGTTTTTTAGTTTATAATTCGATTTTGTATACTTCGATTTTATTCGAGATTTTTAATATTATTCGAGTTAAGCTTGGAATTAAATTATCTTACAGAGATGAGATATGATTTTAATAAACTTCTAAGTTTTTCTGGAATATTCGAAATTTTATGTAAATATCGAAATTATTCTAGAATTCTCATTACATTCAGAAGATTACATAAGCTTTTCGAGATTACTCGTGTTACTCGATATTTCTTGAACGTTGGGTTACGTACCGATACAGTTAACCTAAGTTTGTAGAATGTTATTGCTATTTTTCTGACATATTTGAAATTCTCCAATAGCCTCGTAATAATTTTGAATTATTTCATATTACGAATCGCAACGACATTAGGGTGCTTTGTTTCCAGATTATTCGATAATTTTGAAATTACAGTAGTTTGTCGACATTAATCGCGAGAAGTTAGAGAGTCTTCAAAATGAATGAATTTGAAATAATCTTGAAGAATAAACCTTCGAGATTATTTCTAATACATATATTAGTCCCGTGCCCTGAGCTAATTTCTTTCGTTAACTTATTATTCATTTCGCCATAAATCGATACAAAAAAAAATAATTGTCTCACTAACACTATGTGTTAGAGCTATTAATTCCACTTGGAAACAGTGCAATACGAACTCAGACTAGCCCAGTAAGTTTTAAATTCACCACTAAATTCAGAGCAAAACAGCACTAAGTAATCGAGCAAGCCAGCCGACTACGATACATTTTTAATGTCCGGTTTCTGCTGTTTCTTTTTTTATGAAATTGCGGTTTGCTTCATGTCAAATATTTAGCTCTCCAGTGCTGGGATGTTCTAACATCACTATTTTCGATATTCGATACGCTTTATGTCTCTTTTTTCATGAACAAAGTTGCCCATTATTTCGCTTCCTCAATTACGCTCATCTATTGCGATCTCAGCCTATTACAATAAATTTCTTTCCTATCCTTTTTCAACCTAATCGACAAAGTATCACAAAAAATTTTTGTAGTGATAAAGTGATGAAGAAATAGCAGGCTGAATCGAAAATACCTAGACAATAATTGTGAAAGATAATGCGATTTTGTTCTTGAAAAAAGAGAAATCGAATATCGAAAATAGTGATGTTAGAACATCCCAGCACTGGTAAATTGTTCATGTAAAAAAGAAGTAACATTAGGTTGCTTTGAAATTGTATTATGTCACAAACCACAATTTCATAAAAGAAGAAAGATATAAAACATTAGTTAATTGAAGATTACTTCCTTTTTTGTAAAACCTGGGTTCCACCATAAATCGTTGTTGACTAATTCTTCCGGCCATAAACCTCTTGATGCACAATCAGCATCGATACGTTTTGTTGGTACATGAAACTAATTTTCTCGGATGATGTGACAGCTCCTCTAATACTCGCTAGAGTATGATACAGTGCTGAACTCAAAATACTTCATTGATTCGGTTGATTCATACATTTTCTCTACATCACATAGGTACCATTACGAATTTAAATTCTCTGAACCGCAATAGTATTTGGTATAATGATGCCTGCTGTATCGGACCTGTCATTATTGTTTCATTGAGAGACATTCCACTTGCTAGATTCTTTTATCACTCCGTGGTGAGACAAATACATTTTAGAACCAAAATCAACATACTCGCGTATAAAATCCTTATATGCCAGGGCAAATAACGGATTATGAGAGAACTTTCTTTCCAATGATGATTGTTTGCTCAATGCTAACTTGAGTGACGCACCTAATTGGTTGTTCTAAAAAATTCTTCACAGTAAACATCTTCCGCCGTCAATTTTTGACACTCGTGTACTGTCCCCACTTGCCAGAAATTTTGTAATAACTTTTCTATTCGGTCGATTGGGTTGTTATGAGCTACAGCGAAATATTTCTCGGTTTTATTGACGTTTCTCTGGTTTCCACCAAGTACCCATCCATAAATCGTCTCCACTACCATCAACTCGTCATTAATCTTCAATCTTTCACCTCCAATTCAGTTCAATTTCAACTCAAACCCTACTCACCAGCAAGTCGGCGCTCGTACCGTCGCACCATCACCTTAAACAATCACTCCATCATACCATTATTCCATTAAACCATCATCCATCATACAATCATATAATCATACCATCATACCATTATACCGTCGTACCATCATACCATCTTAGAATCGTCATAACATTATGCCGTAATATCATCAAACCCTCATACCATCACACCATCATTCTAGAATAAATACCGTTATACCATCGTACATTGTATCATATATACAATCATACGATCACACCCACACACAATAATATCAACCCATCATACCACTGTATCATATATACCATCTTACCAGGATACCATCATACAATCGTACTGTCATACCATCATACCATTATACCATCGTACCAACATACCATCATCCCATCATACCATCTTACTAACTGAACTTTTTACATTTCAAAATGGATCGTTTTCATTCCAAATTGAACCCTTAACCAATTATATGGATGGCCAATTAGGATGGAGCTTGGCTATTCCTTAACCGATTATTATGAAAATTGACAAGTCCCATTTCCAAGGGATTCTAAAATGATTTTTGGATAAAGTTCTATAATATGGTCAATAAGTATATAACTTAGCCATTAACATATTATGATTAATTTTGACGCTTCCAACGAATACAAGGAAATCTGTGTGGAAGAAATGTGTCAACATGGCTTCTATAATGTTGTATATTTAGGTTTCTGTGAATCATGCTGCTGTTAAGGTTTCTTTAAGAAAGCCTAAATGTACTATTCATCAAGATTATCTCCGTAACACTATTCAAATTCCATTAGAAACATTTCTTGCATTTCCTTCGCTTTAAACTATGGGTTATGTTTTCTGTGTAGTGCATTTCCAATCTCGAATTTCATTATACTCGGTTAAGGAATAGCAATGTTCCGTTTTACTTGGCCATATTCCAGAACTTTATCTATAAACCATTTTTAAATACCACTACCATCACACATGTAAAATTCCACTAAAATCCATTAAAAATTGGACAAGATCTATCCTAACTGGCAAGTTTCATCATACTTAGATATTCCAGAACTTCATTCAAAAATTATTTTAAAATCCTATTTCTAATGCAAAAGCCGAATTTCATCATATTCGGTTGAGAAATACGCAAGATACATCATACTTGACCATATTGTAGAACTTAATACAAAAATCGTTTTAGAATCCTACATCCAACGCACATGCCAAATCTCATCATAAACGGTTAAGAAATACAGAACTAGATCCAAAAATCATTTTAGAATCCCGTTTCCAATGCACATGCCAAATCTCATCATAATCGGTTAAGAACTAAGCAAGTTCCGTCATATTGGCCATATTCCAGAACTTCATCCAAAAATCATTTTAGAAACCCATTTCCAACACGCAAGTCAAATTTCACTAAAATCAATTAAGAATAGATAAGTTCATATGCTCTACATACATACAAGCACTCACATTATTTTATAGATTGCTCAACTGCTGACTAAACACTGGTCCAACACCATCTCAACCCCAATTCAATCCCCAAACGGCCCCCAACTTAACCCTCAACCCAACCGCAAACTCTTTTTCAACTCAATTTTCAAACCAGCATATATAAAAAATTGGTTAATATTTCTATAACCAGGTATTTTGGGCCACTTCGTATGACAGATACCCGACCCTCTTGACGTACAGGTTTCCAAAGCTTCTCAAATCTCGGCCTTGACCACAGGAACGGATTGGCAAAAAAAAATTCTTAATCGAACAAGCCATTCTCGAGATACCATGGAGACATACAGACATCCAGACAGACGGACAGACCTTTTTTTTTTGCTTTTTTAGACTCAGGGACTTTCAAAACGTCGAGAAAAGTGGTTTTGGACTATACTTTGGTCTTTTTAGACAGAAGTAATAAACTTAAATTGGCTGTCTGGAACCCAATAGGTTAATACAAGGAAACAATAAAAAGAGCTTTATAAGTTAAGTTAATTACCAAGAACTAACATAGATTAAGTCTTAATCAATTGTATTTAATTTATTTGTAAAATTAGATTACATTTTGTGAGTTTGCTAGTTAGGAAAGTATAAGGCTGTAGGCAGTTTAACCAAAAATTATTCTTTATCGAGTATTTTTCTCAATATCTTCACGAACGGCGTTACAACTGGCCCGTTAAGGCCTTTTACAAATTGGTGAACATTTTGCTCTCTTTTGTGGAGTAATCATCTGGCGCAGGTTTCTTCTCGATTTTAACAGATTGTAATAATCAACCTACTTGTATGGATTGATGGTAAACTCGGAATGAATTAAATAGTGATAATAATTTCCGACTCAATTTTTTTTTGTTGCAAAATTTTGAAATTCGCAATAAAGATATTTGTTAAGGGACTATTAACTTAGTTTAGCGTTTAAAAAATACACCCAAACCTTTTTTTACCCCGTAGACACGTTTCGTATAATATTGTGATCAAAAATCGTTTATAAAAAGTCAAACAACGTATAGAATTTTATGGGAAAAGTTCTTCTGGCTTTAAAATTTTTCGGTACCTCGATAAAAAATGCATCCGAACAATTTATTTCCTTTATAAACTCTAATCCTGCTGAACAAATACGAATATTACAAATATTATAATTTTTACCGCTTAGCTGCAATCCATGCCACCAACCAATAGCGATTCTGCCGCAAACCGAAGTTTACCTAGAAGAATAAACAAAATCGGTTAGTGCATGTCCATATATGGTAGTCTTTATGTGCATTACATTAAACTAAGCCTTTCTAGAAGATTTTCTGCGAGTTTATGATCGACCTTAAGTAGTTTTTGTTACTTCAAATATATCTATCTAATTAGAAAGAAATACAATTTTTTATTAATGATATCTCCATTTAAACTTTCAATTGCACCATCATTAAAAACGACGCTGGTTGTCATTGTATCCAATATTAACAGTGTCATCATTTTGTTTGATGCAAAACTTGCTTTGCAATCGGTTGTTTCTAAATTCCATTTTCGAATCAAATAACTTTTTAACAGATCCGAAAGGCATATATCATAAATTGATATAAACTTAAGTTGGATCAAAATGTGAGGCTAATGACTTACAAATTGGAGAGTGTTACGGAATTGAAACATTGGGGTAAAAAATTGTCAGTAAAATATTTCGGGATCAAGTTAATTGAGCAATGTAGCCTAATCGAAACACTTGAAATTGTCGGTAGATACATTATCTGATGAAAACTGGTCTACATGGGCAAACTGGTTGGAGAAGCATATTTTTTCAAACTGTTATCGTCTTAAAACCAAAATAGCGAAACATAACATCTTTGTTTTGGAATGTTGTGATGTATGTATATAAGAAGCAGCAAATTATGATGACAAAGTCTAAAAATTTGAAACAATTAATTTTGAAATTGTACAACAACAATGTATTCGTTTTGATTGTGAAATTGAAAGACTTTCAATTCTAATTTTTCGATTTAATCAACGAGAGAGAGTATGACAACATCAAGAAGAATTTTGTTCAACGAGACAAATAAAATAAAATCACAACTAAATTTCGATCAAAAGTCCGATTTACATTATTAATTGCAAGGAGGTTAGCTTTCGTATATTTTTAGTTGCGGTTTTTGGATCTGTAGCTTTAACACACATTGAAAATTTGGATCAACGTTCGGATATAGTTTTTCTAACGAAAATATGCATTTTATACAGTAAAGCTCACGCATGTATGAGATCGATGGATACAACTTCGAGCTGGATAAGCTACCGCGGCATAAATAAATAAGAATCGAAAGCATTTTGTTGAATTAAGTAATCTGCTGAAATATCAGCATGAAAATATTATTTTTGTTGTTGTTTTCCCTTTGTATCGAGTTCCGAGCTTCATCTGCGGAAAAAATGTTACGCTCATATTTGAAGTTCCCAAATCAACCTTCAATCCATAATATACAATATAAAGCATGGAAACTCGGAATCAAATATATCTTAGGTTTGTAGCTAATAAAAGGAATGAATGACATCACGTGTCATTTCTCAGGGTAAAAATAAACCCTAAAAATAGTAAACATAATTTGTTTGTTTGTTTTATACATATTCAACATAACATTTTCTAGCTTAATGTTTGATGCAATTTTGGCAATTGTTCCCCCCATCTTTTGCTCTTTTCCTTTCGTGGTGGCGTAGTTCGGATAACTATCAAATAATACAGTTGTCTTTCTACCATAATGCTTCAAAATATAATTTCCTTACATTTGAAGTTTTTGGTCATATTTCATATGGCTTTACCATACAACGGAGTGTATTAAATAACTTTCATCTGGAATTTGTTAGAAAATTGTTGTGTGGAAGCCAATTCATATTTAAAATAAGACTGCCAGCGGAACTGCAGCGAATTTATAACAAAAGTTTCGTTATTTATCTTAAATCGCTGAAGCTGCAATAGGTTTAACTTTGTATTTTCTTGGGTAACAACGTCTGCAATATATTTTCCTAACGGTATCATAGGTGATATTAGAATCAGCAACAGCATCATGCCTTGGTTTAATTAAAAAATCCTAGCCGAGATGAACGAATTTTTTTTAACTAAAACCAACACAAACGAGCTTCTTGATTTGTTATTAACAAATCCTGAACTACTACTATCCTGAACTAAAATCGCTAAAATCGCGAAATTTGCGATGGTTTCTTGTGACTGCTCGGTTTGAAGCATTTCGGTATCCTAACAAAAATTGATCAAAACACGCGGAATTTTCCTTCGCATTTTTCGATCGAAAAGTTATATGCGGTTTGGTGTGCTCGGCGATTTTTACTTGTGAAAAAAATGAAGCAAAAAATTGGTATTGTATTTTGCTTTAAGAATGGAATAAAGTGCCCTGCTGTATTGAAAATGTTGAATGATTTGGCGGGTCTTCTATGAACAAATCAAGCATCTACTAATGGTTAGTGGCGTTATAAAAACAACAATGAAGACACTGACTATATGACGACATGTGACAGTATAATTTGCTACGAAACTGTTGAATTTCGACATAAAGCTGTACGGAATGGACAATGCTGAATGAAATCAACGATGATTCAAAACTGGCCAAACGGGTCATAACTGGTGATAAAATAGGCAAGGCCGAAAAGAGCTCGTCTAGTTCGATCGAATGTGAAAATACTGTTCACTGTCAAAATGTTATCTCTGACTTTAACATTGTACTATGAGTTCTTATCACCTGGAAGTTATACACGAACCAATCCAAATAAAACGCCTCTATTTGTGGCAAAACATCTCATGGCAAAATTACCACGATAATGCGCATGCTCACACTTTCTTTATTGTTAAATTTTTAGTCAAACGCGAAAAAGGATGTCCACTTATCATGGCATCATCATACCATATTGCCGATAATTCCTCTAGTTCGCTTGCTTTGCTTTGCTCAATTCATAATAACTTCAGATATATCACTGTCATCTGTCTGGGGTATCGTTTTACATAAAATTTAAGTGATGTAGAAAGTGTGATCCATTTTATGCTATAATCAATACATTCGTATACATACATCTGCATTATCAAATATATGAATTAATTTTTTACAACTTGTATTTCGGTAAACTCGGTATGACATACCTAGAATCTATACTTTGAGATGAAGATAAACTGATAATCCAAGTTGCACTGATGATACAAATGGTTTTGGTGTGAACAAGTGTTGTGAAGTCTTTTTTGCTGATGATACATTTTGTTGTTTATGTTTATGTAGTTCATTCGTAAATATTTTCAATATCTTTGGTACAAGCTCTTAACCGCCATTTTCTATTTCATCAAATGTGTCTAAATTTGAGATTTGACGCCTTCTTTTGATAATTGCTGCTGCTGCTTTAATAATTCGTATGTGCTTTTCTTTCATTGGTTTGCATTTGTGTACTGTCCCAAGCATAATTATGTTTACAACTAGGTTAACAACTAGGATATTCTTCGTACCAATCTGCTCAATTTCTTCCGAACAAAACAAGCAAATATTTTAAAATTCAAAGATGGCATATTCGATCTTAGAATTTTCTGCTGCTGGAAGTTGTCGACACATTGTCTACAGTATCGACATTGTCAACATTATCTACGCCATTTTTTTTATACTGGACTCTACCCACAGTTAATTTAGTGATTGCTAACATAACTTTCTTATCATTTGCCCATGTAGCCACGAAGACTTTCGAAGAAATCAAACGTATTATACAATTTGGAGAAAATTAAAATTTATTAATTCCTCACTCAATTATTGAATTGAAAAATTTTATGAATTAAAGAATGAATTGAAAATTCCAAAAAATTACAAGCTCTGCAGAAGATTTTGAGGCGAATTTCGAGGATTTCTTAAATTTTATAAATTTAAGTTTTTTATTCAGAGTTTAAGGATTTCTTATTTGTTAAATAATTTCTGTAAATTAAAGAATTCTAGATAACTGGAAAAGTTTTGAGAATTTGTAACAATGTGTAAACTTAATTAAACGGGAATTCAAATAGTGTAGAAATTTTTTTTTAAATAATCTTTGTAATTGGAATGTATAATCGAAATTAAAAATGTTCAATAATGCTAAGTGAAAAGTGCTTAAAGCGATTAAGGCCACTTTTACCCAGAATATTTGCACAAATAATGTAATCGAACACATAATTACATTGTTAAATCGATTATTGCGTGCGCAAAATCTATACAGAAAATTATTTTACAATTTGTTAGTAAATTAAAGTTAAAAGAGAAAAAATTTTTAACGCTTAAATTAATTAGCGTATACATTATAATGTGTAATTATTCGATATGAACTATAGACGAAACACGCGAGCATAATTATATTTCACGCTTTTTTCAACCAATCATAATTATCATCAACACTACGTAATTAATTAACAAAATCGCGTATAAATTTTTTAAACAAGAATTAAATGTTGAGAGATAGAACCAATAATATCGAAAGATCGTATATAGATATTACAATGTAAATATGCGCGCACAGTTCATTTTAAAATTGACTGAACAAAATGAAAGAGATGTCAGTTAAATGGAAAATACCTTACATTTCTATTTATTATTATTATTATTGTGACTACCACTACCTATTTTTATTATTGTGGCTTTTTCATGTATCGCTTTATGTATAAAATATGAAAACCGATAGTTGAACTACAAACAACCAAAAGTAAACATAACATTTATGTATTTCATTCTTGTTTGTTTTCATTTTTTTTTTGAGTTGTGAATTTGTGATAAGATGTAAGACTTCATAAGAAGGCGGTACTTCTTGTGCAGAGTTTTTTTTTTGTTTAATATTTACTTTGTACATTTTATTATTAAATAATAAATAATTCTAAAATTTACAACAAAAAAAAAAATTGGTTTTTAAAATCATTGTTGAGAATTTCAGAGTTGTACAGACGTTCCGCGCATATATTCTCCAGTGGCTGTTGCACACACAGAAAATTTTTTAACACTTGTCTTTTGCGATCACTTAATTATTTTTTTAACATCATACTTTTGCATTTCAACAATTTTTGTGTTTGCTTTTCAAAATTATAAGTTCACGATGATACTTTAATTTTAACTTAAATTCTTGTAGTATTGCTCTTGTACATGTAGGTACACAATACTTGGTTTTGAAAATAATACAAATTTCGTCGCTTATTGTGACAGTGAGACAAAAAACATGAATCTAAACGAATTTCTTAAAATGTATCTAAGTATCCGGTTAGGGTATGAACAATTTGCGCTGTTCTTGGAAATTATGAAAGGTAATAAAAATTAGAGTCAAATACCTTGGCAGACGTAACTGACGAAAGATGTCAGGTCTGCTTCTGAACTCTATTTCTAGGGTGCTGGTGCTACAGCCAAAAAATTTTATGGGTGAAAATATAACCCGGAAAACTAGCTGGCAGAAAATAATTTGGGAATTTTCGGAAGGAAGTCGGTCGATGTATTATCTCAACTGCGAAGTCGGATTTGTACCTCTCATGCAGGGTTGCTATCTTAATGATGGCGTTTTCAATTGCAAATGTATCAGAAAAGAAACTTTTAAATAGTTTTGTGAGGAGGTTGCTAACCTGGTCCACCAGATGATCCTAGTATGGTAATTACGTACATTATTTTGATGAGTCCAAATGTCTCGACCAATGGTTGAAACGTTTTCCGATACAAACGGGAGGCTAATCGCCAATCCATTGGTCACCGGGTAGACCTCAAGACTTTCGAGTTCACTACTGGTTCCGAACGTTATCTTCAGTATGTTCTTAAAATAGCAAAATCAGCTTCATTTGAATTAAGGAACTTGCTTGCTAAGTCGCATATACACATACCTATATGTTTCATTTTTGATTATTCCGTTTGTGGACTTAATATTCGTATCCGATTTATCTTATTTTGACCTGGGTATAGCTTCAGAATATCTGCCGTATGACTCTGGTTATCCTCCTCCTTCTTCTAAAGAACTATCCAGTGTCGTAAATTGGAATAAGGATAAAAATATCCCGCTTTTCTGCTCTGCTGAACTATTTAAGCACTGTTGAACATGAAATACTCAATAAAGGCTGTAAACCAACTTTTGTTAATTCTGCCCGGTGCGAAGTGATTGATGTCATATAGGTGCATCTCTTTTAATACCTTAAAATACCACCGTTTAAACCACATTGTAATCGGGAATTAACGGATTGGGAACTATTCTCTTCTATCTCTTCGGCGTTGTCGAAAGCTATCTCTGCCACTTTCGATAACTTTTGTCCACTTGCTACTTAGCAAAAGACATGGAACAAACCATTCGGGTGCTCTGATCTTAAATGGTAAAGGAAACAAACTAGTAAATTTAAGAATATACCTAAACAACTAATCTTCAATGTGATTAGGATTGTTTCCCACCTTCTTGGAATAGGAGTAGAGTAATTTTTATCCCGAAACCTGATAAGTCTGACTAAACTGACCCTATGGCATTTAAACCTATTAACCTGTCCTCAACCTTTCCGAAAACATTAGAAAGAATAGTGGACAGATTATCCCCACTCAGTAAACATGCAACTTGTTGAAAGAGCTGGTAAGTCCTGTGAAACGGCTTTACATGAACTTGTTTCGAGAATCGATAGATCGCTCAACAGCAAAGAGTTCCTTGTGGATGCTTCCCTAGGTATTGGGCTGGAGCATTTGACAGTACATCGTATCATTCGATTACTGAAGCATGTACTAATTTTGATATTGACCATAACGTTGTCAAATAGATCAAATTTATGCTTAGATCTCGCGTAATTGAGACTGATTTGGAGAGTTTTCAATTTCAATCAGGGTTCGGCAAAGGTAGTTGTGAGGGAGGTGTACTCGCTGGTACTCGCTCAACAATCTGGTTTCGTCGCACAAAATTATTATTTTTATTTTGGAGGAGTGGTGCGTTGACAAGAGTTTACATATCCAGCTAAAACTGTTTTAGTTGTCTTTACTAAACATAGACATATCGACGATCTATCTGTTCCGTTTTATTTTGGGACACAGATTATCAGATCAAACTACGTTAAACACTTAGGTGTTATCCTAGATAGTAAACTTTCAAGAATGAATCACCTGGATTACTAATTTCAAAAAGCAACTGCTATCTTTTGGCAAAGTAGAAGAAGCTTCAGGAATACTTGCGGTTTATCTCCCAAGATGTTGTGTTTTAGCTATTACTAAAGATACATGTTAAACCGAAAGTGGTCTGACTGAAAACGTCCGAGATAAATTCAACATGTAAACGGCGGCTTGACTGAAAGCAAACATTATTAACATGAAGATCTTCTTGTTAATAATGTTTGTTTTCAGTCAAACCGCCGTTTACATGTTGAATTTATCTCGGACATTTTCAGTCAGACCACTTTCGGTTTAACATGTATCTTTAGTATATAAATCGCTGGTTCTACTAATGCTATCATACATTCATACATTTCTATAGTGGTTATTTTCCTCGTGTCTGCGAGGTGGTTTTGGACAGTTTGCGGATATATATCCCTGTTCGAAGGAATTGTAGCATCCTTTCTCGCGTCCATTGAAGTTGTTGTAGGTTCGACGTATTGGATAACTGAAGACTGTTTTCCTTCGGATTTGCACTATTTGTAAATTGATGCGATGTAATCGAACCTCTCGGAACGATCGTATCCGGTATAGTCGTTTTGTATGATTTAAAACCTTTTGCGCCCATAGGATCCGTTTCCTACTTACGATGTCCCCTGTGCACACTTAATGTATTTCCTTAATATATTCCGCACCAAAAGCTGCCCACGACCCGTCCGGTCTCCTTTGGAAACTTCTTCATTTTGTCTCAGAAGAGTCTCCAAGACTTCCTTTGTGCCTTACTTAACTCAGGTTCTCCTTATTGGAGTCTCAATCCTGAACCTCACTTATATTTTTGGCTCGATTAAAGGATGTTCTACAAAGGGTTGTCTGTTAGGAATCCCCTCCCTGCTTACTGCCGCAAGCTTCGCGCCCTGCCAAACTCTCCTCTCCTACTTAGGCTATAGCTTTTTTAAGAGATCCACCGATCTGGTCCTAGCATGCAGTAAGCTTCACGCGCCCTTGATACCATCCCGCAACTCTGCAAGATGGAAGGGTTGGGTGGTCACGGATTTTCTTCTTGAACCTTTAGAAAGACGAAACTTCTATCTTTCAAACGTGATGATGCTATCTTCCTGCTCGATGATGAGCGATAAGCGACGATTCCTGTACCACCGCTTTGCCGGAGATGTATTCCTCATCCCTAAACTGTCCCTCGGCTCAGCGCTGGTACTGTTGAGTCCTGGTTTCGGTACCTGGGAGTTATCCTCCTTTGATACTTTAGAGGGAGCTATGTGAGATTTCGAGGTTCTCCCCTTCGATGTGTCCGACTTTTGGAGAGTGCCAATTCTCTTATTATTTTTAGTTGGTTTTTCCATATTGACACACAACGGACAAAAGATGGTTCAGCTGCATAGAGATTCGTTTGGTAGATTATCATACACCTTAATCCGGAAAATTTTCCATCATTTAGCGTGACCTGCCTTACACCTACATAGGTCACGTTTTACCACCCGCTCAAAAAACCGCTTGAATCTGGAGGCGACTGTAATTATAAGGCTATTGAATATATTACTGATGTTAGTGACTTCAGTTAACAATAAACCTCGAGTTGTTTTTTTAAGAAGTTGAATTCAAAAGTAAAGGATTTCACACGAGAATCAGTTTTGTCTACCATCTTCAACTTTACCAAATATTTTATCAATCTGCACAATATCTTTCACCAGGAGACTTCCATCTCGTTAATAGAGTCAACTAAAAGTGGTTTGTTTCCCAGCTGTCTGAAATTTGTTCATAAATAGCTGAACGAAGAATCACAAATTATTTATTTTACTGTAATTTATCAGTTTATTGCAGCAATTTATGTATTAATTGCACTTAGCAAGTTTTCGTTAGGAAACAAAACTGCCTGATTACCTTCGCAAAGAAATGTTCAAAGTCAATGCACGAATATTTTCAACAAACTCACGTACTTTACTATAAATGTGCAGGCATGAAACCAATAGGTGTACTCTCATAGTATAAAGTCCTAATTCGCGCACTATTTGCACTTTTCAAAAATGTATTCATCAAAGTCCTTAAAAATGTTGAAAGAAGAGGATTCAGATTACCAAGTAATCGTAAAAGACAAGGGAGAGAAACCAAATTGCGAGTGTCAAATTCCTGAGGGTACAAAATCCCGAGGGTACAAAATCCCGAGGATACAAAATCCCGAGGATACAAAATCCCGAAGATAAAAAATCCGCAGGGTACAAGCCAGTGAAAATTCCAAAATGTAGTTGTTGCACAATTGGTGCAATTTTCCCTTGATTTAACGATGTGTACAAACGAAAAATTGAACATCGAAAATAGTAATGGTTACAACGTGATCGTAAGAACGATATCCCGCATTTTAAAATTCCGCTTAGTTAAGGTCGTGCCCAAAAAAAATCTCGCTTTAAACACCCCGGTTCCGAAAAAATCAAAATCCCGGTTTTGATTTTTATTTTACTTTAAATTAAAATTTTCCTTCACCAGAAGGGGCGATCCTCGGGATTACGGGATTTTTTTCCCTCGGGATTTTGTACCAGAATGCAAGAGAATACTGAGTAAATAATGCGTGAATAATTAGTGAAAACTCAATGGAAAACCGAAGATATTGAATAATTATTGGGGAATTTATCATCCATTAGTGAATCAAACTAGAACAGTCAGTGAATAATGACTGAATAATACGTGAATATTCAGTGAGTAATGAGCGAATAATGGTTGAATAATAATCAATAATCTTTAAATGTAGGGTGAATAATAGATAATACTGAGTGAATACTGTTTTAATGAATGGTGAATAATCTGTGGATTCATTAGTGAATGAATTATGTGAAAGTAACCTGTGAATTATAGGAGGTCACTGATTAAGTGATAAGTGAATAAGGGTGAGTAATGAGTGAATTCTAAGCAACATTGATTACTCAATAACAAGTCACAGCCGCCATTCACGATAAATTTAAAAACAGAATTAGATACATGCAAATGTAGTAAAAGCAATTTATATCCTTTTATAATATTTCATCAACCTTTAACTTCACATCGGCTTGACTGCAAACCTATTCTAGGCATTAGACGCATTCTACGTAAAACCATGCGGCCGCGTGTCCCGAACACAGCCCACCCGGTTTTCTTAGGGTGCTGCTTAAAACTTTTCTCTCTAACCCGCTCCGTAACGACTTATTTTCAAAGACTGTATGCAGACTATTTAATATTAATCTAACTCAAAAGACTAATATAATTTTACTGGCTCTGGGATACCAAACTACCATTAGACATTAGAAGCTTCACTTCTGCTGGGCATTGATTATTTGTAATAATCTCTGTTTTTTATAAATTTGTATTAATGTTTGTGGTTAACATTTAAATATCCGGCGGTTGCCCATCACAGTCGAATTTGGCATAGAAAATGTATTCAGGTGAGTCTCATCATTTCCACTTAATGGGCTAATGTGTAGGAGTAATTGGCAGTTAATTCTTCCAGAATTATATTTTGGATATTGATTGTAGATTTATTATACCGATGACTAATTTTGACCGAGGAAATTTTACTTTCGAAATGGCAAATCAATACTAAATGTTTAAAAACACAAAGAAGATGAGTGTGAAGTTTATGCTAAAAAAAAATAACAAAAAATTACACTGTTAAATTAACTATTTTCCAATTGGAATTTAAATGATATGAAAATATTAATTTTTTGTAATTTTGGATTTTTAGTACCACCAAACAGATTCTTTTCATCAGAAAACAGGTTATTTTCATCCTTTTCAGATAGCTGGACCATCTGTTTATATCGTTAACCAAAAGCATCCAATTGTGTTATACATTACTATACTTCACAGAATTTAAAAGTTGACTGAATTTTGATGGTTTAAATAATTATTTAGCCCCGATCCTGGAAATGTCCAGAAGGCCCCGCACATTTCTTAGAATAGCTAAGCCATATAGCGGTCAATGTCACCAAGCCGATCCAATTATGATGAACTATAATATATTTCACAGTTTTTGGAATTTCAAATAATTTTTTCATTATTTAAAAGTTTTATATCACCGACCGCAGAGATGTCCACAAGTTCTTGCCCATATTTTCAGATAACTTGGCCATGTTCCAGTCTACGTGGTTAACCAGATCCAATTGTGATGAACTATACTATACTTCACAGAATTTAGAATTTTTAATAATTTGATTAGTTATATAAATTGTTGTATCTCCGATCACAGAAATGTCCACAAGGTCTGGCCTATATTTTTCGATAACTTGACCATATGCTGGTCTACGTGGCCACTATTATTCAATTGTGATGAACTATACTATACTTCACAGAATTTCGAATTTTTAATAATTTTATTGGTTTTTTAAATTGTTGTATCTCCGATCACAGAGATGTCCACAAGGTCTGGCCTATATTTTTGGATAACTTGACCATATGCTAGTCTACGTGGTCAATCTTATTCAATTGTGATGAACTATACTATACTTCACAGAATTTCGAATTTTTAATAATTTTATTAGTTTTATAAACTTTTGTATCTCTGATCACAGAGATGTCCACAAGGTCTGGCCTATATTTTTGGATAACTTGACCATGTGCCAGTCTACGTGGTCAATCTTATTCAATTGTGATGAACTATACTATACTTCACAGAATTTCGAATTTTTAATAATTTTATTAGTTTTATAAATTGTTGTATCTCTGATCACAGAGATGTCCACAAGGTCTGGCCTATATTTTTGGATAACTTGACCATGTGCCAGTCTACTAGGTCAATCTTATTCAATTGTGATGAACTATACTATACTTCACAGAATTTATAATTTTTAATAATTTAATTAGTTTTATAAATTGTTGTATCTCCGATCACAGAGATGTCCACAAGGTCTAGCCTATATTTTTGGATAACTTGATCATATGCCAGTCTACGTGGTCAATCTTATTCAATTGTGATGAACTATACTATACTTCACAGAATTTCGAATTTTTAATAATTTTATTAGTTTTATAGACTTTTGTATCTCTGATCACAGAGATGTCCACAAGGTCTGGCCAATATTTTTGGATAACTCAACCATATGCCAGTCTACGTGGTCAATCTTATTCAATTGTGATGAACTATACTATACTTCACAGAATTTAGAATTTTTAATAATTTTATTAGTTTTATAAATTGTTGTATCTCCGAACACAGAGATGTCTACAAGGTCTGGCCTATATTTTTGGATAACTTGACCATGTGCCAGTCTACTAGGTCAATCTTATTCAATTGTGATGAACTATACTATACTTCACAGAATTTAGAATTTTTAATAATTTTATTAGTTTTATAAACTTTTGTATCTCTGATCACAGAGATGTCCACAAGGTCTGGCCAATATTTTTGGATAACTCAACCATATGCCAGTCTACGTGGTCAATCTTATTCAATTGTGATGAACTATACTATACTTCACAGAATTTAGAATTTTTAATAATTTTATTAGTTTTATTAATTGTTGTATCTCCGAACACAGAGATGTCTACAAGGTCTGGCCTATATTTTTGGATAACTTGATCATATGCCAGTCTACGTGGTCAATCTTATTCAATTGTGATGAACTATACTATACTTCACAGAATTTAGAATTTTTAATAATTTTATTGGTTTTATAAACTTTTGTATCTCTGATCACAGAGATGTCCACAAGGTCTAGCCTATATTTTTGGATAACTTGATCATATGCCAGTCTACGTGGTCAATCTTATTCAATTGTGATGAACTATACTATACTTCACAGAATTTCGAATTTTTAATAATTTTATTAGTTTTATAAACTTTTGTATCTCTGATCACAGAGATGTCCACAAGGTCTGGCCAATATTTTTGGATAACTTAACCATATGCCAGTCTACGTGGTCAATCTTATTCAATTGTGATGAACTATACTATACTTCACAGAATTTCGAATTTTTAATAATTTTATTAGTTTTATAAACTTTTGTATCTCTGATCACAGAGATGTCCACAAGGTCTGGCCAATATTTTTGGATAACTTAACCATATGCCAGTCTACGTGGTCAATCTTATTCAATTGTGATGAACTATACTATACTTCACAGAATTTAGAATTTTTAATAATTTAATTAGTTTTATAAATTGTTGTATCTCCGAACACAGAGATGTCCACAAGGTCTGGCCTATATTTTTGGATAACTTGATCATATGCCAGTCTACGTGGTCAATCTTATTCAATTGTGATGAACTATACTATACTTCACAGAATTTAGAATTTTTAATAATTTAATTAGTTTTATAAATTGTTGTATCTCCGATCACAGAGATGTCCACAAGGTCTAGCCTATATTTTTGGATAACTTGATCATATGCCAGTCTACTTGGTCAATCTTATTCAATTGTGATGAACTATACTATACTTCACAGAATTTAGAATTTTTAATAATTTTATTAGTTTTATAAATGTTTGTATCTCCGATCACAGAGATGTCCACAAGGTCTGGCTTATATTTTTGGATAACTTGACCATATGCCAGTCTACGTGGTCAATCTTATTGAATTGTGATGAACTATATTATATTCCTAACAGAATTTAGAATTTTTAATAAATTTATTGGTTTTAAAAATTGTTGTATCTCCGATCACACAGTTGTCCACAAATTATTAAAAATTCTAAATTTTGTGAAGTATAGTATAGTTCATTACAATTGAATAAGATTGACTACGTAGACTATCATATGGCCAAGTTACTAAAAAATATAGACAATACCTTGTGGACATCTCTGTGATCGGAGATACAATTTTTAAAACAATAAAATTATTAAAAATTCGAAATTCTGTGAAGTGTAGTATAGTTCATCACAATTCGATAAGACTGACCACGTAGACTGGCATATGGTCAAATTATCCAAAAATATAGGCAACACCTTTGGACATCTCTGTGATCGGAGATACTACAATTTATTAAACTAATAAAATTATTAAAAATTCCAAATTCTGTGAAGTATAGTATAGTTCATCACAATTGAATAAGATTGACCAAGTACACTGGCACATGGTCAAGTTATCCAAAAATATTAGCCAGACCTTGTGGACATCTCTGTGATCAGAGATACAACAATTTATAGAACTAATAAAATTATTAAAAAATCGAAATTCTGTGAAGTATAGTATAGTTCATCACAATTGAATAAGATTGGCCACGTAGACTGGCATATGGTCAAGTTATCCAAAAATATAGGCCAGACCTTGTGGACATCTCTGTGATCAGAGATACACAAAATTATAAAACTAATAAAATTATTAAAAATTCGAAATTCTGTGAAGTATAGTATAGTTCATCACAATTGAATAAGATTGACCAAGTACACTGGCCCATGGTCAAGTTATCCAAAAATATTGGCCAGACCTTGTGGACATCTCTGTGATCAGAGATACAACAATTTATAAAACTAATAAAATTATTAAAAATTCGAAATTCTGTGAAGTATAGTATAGTTCATCACAATTGAATAAGATTGACCAAGTAGACTGGCACATGTTCAAGTTATCCAAAAATATAGGCCAGACCTTGTGGACATCTCTTTGATCAGAGATACAACAATTTATAAAACTAATAAAATTATTAAAAATTCGAAATTCTGTGAAGTATAGTATAGTTCATCACAATTGGATAAGGTTAACCACGTAGACTGGCACATGGCCAAGTCATCAGAAAATATGGGCAAGATCTTGTGGACAACTCTGCGGTCGGCGATATAAAACTTTTAAATAATGAAAAAATTATTTGAAATTCCAAAAACTGTGAAATATATTATAGTTCGTCATAATTGGATCGGCTTGGTGACATTGACCGCTATATGGCTTAGCTATTCTGAGAAATGTGCGGGGCCTTCAAAACATTTCCAGGATCGGGGCTAAATAATTATTTAAACCATCAAAATTCAGTCAACTTTTAAATTATCTGAAATATAGTAATGTTCAACACAATTGGATGCTTTTGGTTAACGATATAAACAGATGGTCCACTTATCTGAAAAGGATGAAAAGAACTTGTTTTCTGATGAAAAGAATCTGTTTGGTGGTACTAAAAATCCAAAATTACAAAAAATTTAAATTTTCATATCATTTAAATTCCAATTGGAAAATAGCTAATTTAACAGTGTAATTTTTTGTTATTTTTTTTAGCATAAACTTCACACTCATCAAAGAAGTTCTCAGAAGTTATTGATTCGAATTTGATGGGTTTCCTGGGCATAGTAAATGTTTGAATTATCTTTAACAAGTAGGTAGGATGCAAATGTGTAAGTGATTATTTGTCAATTTTCAAGGTTATTTGAAAGTCAAGGTAATTTTTTAACCGGAAATCCCTATTTTGACACAGGATTTGAGAAAAGCGGAAATTTTCACGTTTGAAATAATATTACAAAGTTTACTATTGTGACCTTGTGAAGGTCAAATCAAGGCTAAATGTTTAAAAAGTACTTAGATGCTCTTAATTTAGATTTATGAGCTTTTTATGCGGCACGTCGAACAGTATTCGAAGACCTTGCCCTTACTCTTTGCGGTACAACGTGTACGTTTTTCTAAATGTAAAAGTGCAAATCAAACCAATATGCTTATTACAATAAACCTTGTACTTATAGAATCTCCAATAAAAGTTGAATAGGTGCATGAAGATGTTAAACATACCAAAGGAAAAGTAAATAAATACCTCAGCTGATTTTGTTGACAAATTATCATTGTGTTGATCTTGATATTCTGATACCTGTACCCGGCTGTCAAATATTTTGAAACTTAAATATATTCATAATAAAATAATACATACGAAGATAGTTTGGCTTCTGTCGGCGATTAAATTACTCCCTTTTTAGTGGGGAAAAAATATTAAACGAAAAATAATTTGTGCTTGGAAGCAAACGGAGGCAACTTCGAACAATACTCAATCAATTACCGACAAATGGTTAGTTTCCGAGAAACACTCATAAAAAGCTCATAAATCTAAGTTAAGAGCATCTGAGTACTTTTAAACATTTAACTCTGATTTGACCTTCACAAGGTCACAATAGTAAACTTTATAATATTATTTCAAACGTGAAAATGCCCACTTTTCTCAAATCCCGTGTCAAAATAAGGATTTCCGTTTAAAAAATCACCTTGAATTTCAAATGACCTTGACAATTCACTTTAAAGTCAAATTCAAACGTTTATTATGAACAGAAAATCCCTCAAATTTGAACTAACAGCTTCTAACCTTGATTTGACCTTCTCGAGGTCATAATAACAAACTTTGAAATATCAAAAATAGGGGTTTCCATTTAAAAAAATTATCTTGACCTTCAAATGACCTTGAAAATTGGCTTTAAGATCAAGTTCATTAGTATATATAAATTGACCCTTACCGTCCATGAATGTTTTTGTCTTTAACATTTTTTTGTAGCTGGAATATTTTAGGAGATATTTGAATCCGTCTCAGATTACTTTCAATCTCTTACGGGTAAAAAAAACGTAGAACTAAACAAAACCAATTTCTATTTTCTCGTCACAAAAAATTGCATTTCCGAAGTGGGGCCACCTATTTTTAGAAACCTTCTTCTTTTCACTCAGACTTTCCGCACACATTTATTTTTGCACGGCACAAAAAAATTTCCTAATTTTTATCGGTATGACTGAAGAAATAAATATTCAGTCTGCCTGGTCAAATAAAACCTGAATAAAAAACATTGAGAAACTTGAAGTGTCATTACCTCTCAAATCGCGCAGATTACGATCAAGTGCTTCACGTGCTTTTTCATGTGCCATGGTACATTCGTCCCAAAATAATTATTTTCTGAATCTGAATTTCTGCTGATGTTGCAAGTAGGCTTATCTGTTTTAATCAAATTCAATGGCAGTTTGAGAGCTGAATGTGCTGTGCGGCCTCGGTAATGTTGATGCTCCAGATGAAGAAATGTTTTTCCAATGCCGCCTGGTGCATCAAGAAAAATAATTCCCCCGTGTCCGTTTGCTATGTATTGCATCACTCTGCTGTAGGCTAGTTTTTGATCATTAACTAAGAGTTTTCTGTTAGCCTCAGCGAAAACTCGCAGTTGATAAACGTCGTATTCACGACTATCACGAACATGATTTCCATCATGTGTCGGTGCATTTAATCCCAGTTGACAAACAACTTTGTTATTAATGGATATGCACTTATCCTTGTGTGCTTCATTGAAAATGTCCGCTGAAAACTGTATCTCCATATCAGGATTTGATCTACGTGCGTATCGTAATATGTCTTCACTAAGGCTTTCTTTGTGCTTTGCCCAAAGACTTTTAGGATCAGAAGGGGCGCAAGTTGTTAATATGATTGCAAAAAGAATGCGTATTTTTTGTCGGAGGCACGTCAAAGATGCTTCTGTAAGTGTTCGGTCCCAATTTTGATCATCTTCAAGCAACCCCATTTTAAGACATATCACTGCCTTATTTTATTGCCTTAATTGAATTGCAATACTCGACATTAATATGCGCTTTAAATGTTTTCGACAGTAACAGAGTGTAGGGAACAAGCCATCTATTATCAATGTTCATGTCTACATTGTGCAATTTGAGAGTTACTGTGTATCCTTTATCGTTCGGTTTTCGTCGTCTATATTGTGGGTATCCATCACCACCAGTCTGTCTTTCCTGAATCATCTCTCGTGAATATTTTTTGGTACATTTTTTATCTTTCATGCAAGGTGAATTTGGATTCAATGCTCCACATGGTCCGTGAATCATATTTTTACTAATGATGTCAAAAAATACTAAATCTGACTAGCCACGTTGCCATCGTTTGTAATTGCATCGTGTAAGTGAATGTAATCTTCAGAACAAAATTTCTTTTGATTCAAACGAATGTAAAGGAGTCACTCACTTTCTATTTTAGCGTATACATATTAACTATGAATTGATGGAAAAGTTGACGGCACTTCAGGATGTGGTTTAATTGTTCGGCTCTAATCATGAAACCTTTTTTGTTGTTGCAGCACCTGTGACTAGATTAGATTGAATCACGTTAAAATGATATCCGTCTTCTCCTTGCCAAAATATTATTTAGTATTCAAGAGCATCATACGATCTGTGCGTTTCAGTGACACGTTGTTTACTATCACCCTTCGATCAAAATCCGTTCCGACCATCACTATTGCAACTTCATTGATCGATAGTGCATTAAAACGCCTTTTATGTTCATCGGATGGTGTTTTGTCTGCTCTGATGACGACTCTATGATCATCCGATGGCATTTGCTCCAATGCAGTTTTGAATAAATTCACCAGATGATTACGATCGTGGAATAAATTCTCTAACCCAAAAATGATTTCACAGTTGGTTCCAGAACAAATACCATAACGTTGATTAGTTTCCATCTCCTCATTTTCCAGGAAGTAAATTTGTAAAAACTTGGAGTCTTTGTTAGGTAAAGGAAGAAGTGAACCGACTTTATGGTAAATTTGTCCTTGAACTTTAAACGTGGGCATATAACCTCTACCGCTATCAACATGTGTTGCTCCAAAAGATGTCATTTGAAAGCTTGAGTTGTACTTTCTAATGTTTCGTGGAAAGTGTTTGGATAACTCAGTAGTTCCATAGACGTAAGATAAAAGAGGTTCAGGCACCTCATCCAGAGGTGGCAAATTGATTTTCCCATTCGAGCAACACATTCCGGGTGATTCATTATGAAATTTTAATGTACGGCAATGCAAACCAATTTTATCCATTTGCCCAATTAAAACCTTGGTTTGTATGCTATAATCGTAATATTTATCGTAATTGAATGCTGGTAACTTTAAATCGGCTCTAAATTTTTCTGTTTCAGCAGCTCTTGAAGAAGCTTTTCTTCTTTCGGGAGGTATCCGATTGCTTTAGACGATTGATGTTAATTATGCCCACAATTATTGGTAGTATTATTAAACTAACCTGGGTAAAATATAATTTAAATCGGAAGAAATTTGTCCGAGTTATAATGAAAACCCCGAAAATTAACCGAACCTTAGTTCGGGAGGTACACGAACACGTTTGATAATTCATGTTAGTTATACCCACAATTATTGGGGGTATTATTAAACTGAGATGTACCAAATATAATTTAAATCGGTCAAAATTTGGCCAAGTTATTATGAAAAACCCGAAAACTTACCGAACTTTTGTTCGGGAGGTACCCGAAGGAAAAACAATTTTGAAAAAATTCACCTCTAAGGTTACTCCTTCTTACATAATACCATTCCCGGTACTTTTCTGACAGAATGTATATCACGATCACGTTCATTGCCAATCTTGTATTGATGACACTAATTTTGTGATCTGTGGTAGTATAGGGAAGAAAATATTTTGTCTGGATCTGTACCAAGCGCAAGTTGAAACTTGTCTCCAATTGAAACCTGGAGAATTACTAGATTTAGATGGTATAATGCCCTTGATAATTAATGGTAATAAGGTAATTCTTGCCAGAACAGCAGCAAAGCAACAAACAGCAAAACAAATTTATTCAGCAGCAGTAACCAACAACCATCAACCAGAGCAGCAAATTCTTATTAGCAGCAGCAAGAATATCCTCAGATAATTCGAGAAATAATGTTCACAATATTCTTTTTTTATAGAGTCACCGGGTGAATCCAAAATTATTGTTGCTGCCGCTTTTTGTCCTTATCATCCTCCCCGCCTTCAACTCCATGGGTTTCAACATTTATTGGCAGTACAGCTAATTTCATGATTGATCGAGTGAACTCACCGGCCGCTGTGCATATTGTATTGACACGAACTAAACCATCTTTGTCTGGATGAATGGCCGTCGATTTTGATATTTGTTGTCTTTCCTTGCCAATAATTTCGCTTTTGCAACTTGCACAAGTATTCGGCAGCCCATCTTGACCAGAAGGTTTTGTAAATTTTGTTAGCCTGCTTCCATTTTTGATTATAGGTTCCTCTATCATCAAAATGTGATGCCTCAGGTATCGATGTTAGAGGGCGTTCGATCAAAAAATGTCCCGGCGTAAGCACTTCTACTACATCGTTTGCAAGCAGGGGAACAATCGGCCTTGAATTTAATACATTTTCGATTTGCTTCATAACCGTTGTCATCTGTTCAAATGTGAATTTAAAGTTGTGCGTAATCCGCTTCAGGTGAAACTTTGCAGTCTTTACAGCCGCCTCATAAATACCGCCAAAATGTGGAGAGCCTAGCGGCACGAACTTCCATTCGATTCTATTCTGTGTGCACCAAGATTTAAGTTAGCCAATTCGCGTAATTTGTTGTTGGCGCCAATGTAATTTCGCCCGTTATCGGAAATTATTTTTTCCGGCAAACCCCGCGTGACCACGAATCGTCTTAATGCTCCCATGCAGCAATTGGTCGACATGTCCGATGCTAACTCTAGATGCACAGCCCTCGTGATGCAGCAAACAAACACCGCCAAATAAGCTTTCGTAGGAACCTTCCCTCTTATATTATAATACACGAAAATTGGCCTACAATAAACAATAATCGACCCCTGTGACATGGAACGGATATGACACCGTAACTCTGTACTTAGGCAAATCATCCATAAACTGCTGCAACATTTTTGGTTTTACACGGCTGCAGATGATGCAATTGTTTATCACAGTATTAACGATTCTTCGCCCAGCGATCGGTCAGTATTATTGACGAGTCGCAGCCAATAAGCCCTGAGGCCCCACATGCAGGTGTGTGTTGTAAATAAAATTTACGATGACTTTTGTTACATAATGATTTGCTGGCAAGACTATAGGATGCTTACACGTATATGGTAAATTTGAAAACTTAAGGCGGCCACCAACGCGTAACAAGCCTTTTTCGTCCGTAAAGGCATCTAATGAACGTAGACATTTATTCTTTAATTGATAACCCGCTTTGAATACATACTTTACGTCGTTACCAAAGGCGCTTAATTGCACAGCTCGAATTAAAGCATAATTCCACTTTAAATTAGCGGAGATTAATAGAGAGGGTTTCATTCCTCGCAAGACGATATCGGCCGGATTGGCTTTTGAATCAACATGCCGCCAGCTTTCCCACAATGATAAATTATGAATAATTTTGATTCGATTTGCAACAAACAGTATAGCACAGTTATTGAATCACTCCAGAAATATAACCCTTCCACTGGATAATTAACAATTCGCCTGTATTTTGCAGCCATCTTTGAAACCAGCTCTGCAGCGCACAACTCCAGTTTCGGTATAGTTTTCCCCTTTGGTGATATTCTCGATTTGGAGCAGACTAGGTGACAAATTATTTTATTGTTGCATCTACTGCGTACATAAATGCAGCCGCCATAAGCTTCCGCACTTGCATCGGCAAAGCAACGTAACTGTATCACCGTAGGATTAGCACATCCACCAAAAAGTGTCGAGTAACGCTCAATTTCTTTAATTCGGAGAGCTCATTTTTGTAGATTAACCACTCATTATGAACCTCTAATGGAAATTTCGCATCCCGACAATTTTCTATTATTTGTGCCCTATTTTTTAGGACTTATACCCGCGTTATCGAGAATCAGTGTAATTTGCAATTTAATTCTAGCTAATTCGCCTACGGAATTGGAACCCGTTAATATATTATCGACATAACAATCTTTCTCGATACGTTCAGCAGCTTGCGGTATTTCATCTTGATATTGTAGCACCAACTCTTGTAGGCATCTGGTAGCCATGTACGATGCCCCACCTAAACCGTAAGTAACCGTGTATTTAACTGATAGGTCTGAACTGGATCACCGGAACTAAATCTACAATATATATATATATATATATATATATATATATATATGCGTGTTTTGCTATATATATATATATATATATATATATATATATATATATATATATATATATATATATATATATATATATATATATATATATATATATATATATATATATATATATATACCGAAAGCGGCGGTTTTCCCGATGAATTAAAAACTGCCGATACATTTTAACGATATCCGTACTAAACAGCCACGCGTATGATCGAAATCTTAACAGAACGGACGCCAGATCGCTTTGAACTACAGGTCCAACCGTTAGTATTTGATTCAAGGACATACCATTAGTTGTTTTGACAGAGCCGTCAAACACAACCCTTAATTTGGGGGACGTTGATTCAGAGTAAACTGCAAAATGCAGCAAGTAGAAGTTACTTTGTGGCACATGCCTCACCAGCTCCGTGTGGCCCAAATGTAGATACTCGTCCATGAAGTCGCAATATAATTTCTTTGCCAATGCATGCGTGTTTTGCATCATAATTCCATTTCCCAGCTGTAAGCGACCATCCAAATTGATTTCGTATACCAGCTCATTTCCGATTAGCAAATCAATGGCCCTCGGCTCATGGAATGAAGGATCGGCCAATTCTAAATTCATAAACAAATGCGATTGATGGTTGATCGCTCGTTATTCTAGATAGAACGTTAATTGCTAGGTCCGTCGTAAAATTTCCAATTCGGGAATGCATATTTATGGTAAGTGCACCCAAAGACTGCGTTGAATTGCCACCAATCCCATTAATATATAGTTGCTTCTTTGTGGGTTGCAAACCTAACATGGACGAAAGCGATTTCGAAATAAAATTTAGCTGCGAACCAGAATCCAAAAGTGCTCTACATGCTATAGTTTCCTTATTACCGGTACCTACAAAAATCTGCGCCGTCAAGGAAGAATGCTGGTATTGTAGAAGGTGAATATTTGCATTGTCCAAAGTGCTGCTAACCTGAGCGACCCGTGATGCGTATCGGTCTTCCGGCATACTGGATAAGTGAGAAGGTGATTGTGGTTTCTTCGAAGTCGATGCATGGCAGCTGCCCCATATTCAAATTAACCAAAGTAATTAAATTGCAAAATGCTTTCATTTCTTAAAAAATTTAATCTCATAAATCATAACATACGTAGGTATGTACATCACAAAAACGATTTAATTAAATTCTGAATTATGATCCGTGCACTCAGTTAACAAATTAAATTTTGTGAAAAGTGAAAATGCAATTAACGCAACAATAATTGAATGAAAGAAACAAAAAAAAAACATTTTTAATTTGAAATATTTCTTTTAAAAACACTTTGTTGTTTACGCCCTGAGGATATGCGCTCATATTTTTCAAATTAAAATGTAAACTCCTATAAGTGAGATGCGTCTACATTAACTACAACACAAAATATAATTTCCACTTTAATTAATTCTAAATTTATTAACACATTTGATGACGTAGCCGACACGTTTGATAAATTGTTTTGTTATACTATAAAAACGGAACCGATTTAATGTAGTAAAAGTTGTCTACGTTAGAAACAGTCAAAAAAAATTTATTTCAGATACTAAGACAGTTATATAGACGCGCAGTTAACTTACTTGACCTTACTTTCAATTTTTAAAGTCATTGTACGTAATACACTTTGCGTTCGGTTAGATAATTAAATATTTTTTTAAAATTATTACACCAAAAATCAATGTTCATCAAATTTTAACAGATTTTTCAATGTGAAGAAGCTCATTGTGTAATTTTGGCATTTATATAATGCGGCAAATTTCACAGATCTTTTCTCGCCAAATTTCACTTAATGAATTGTGATCGATTATAAATTAACCGAAAATTATATACTAATGGGTTAATGTGTAAAGTGAATGATAGTTTCTCGTCTATAACGGTTTTATTGTAAGGCCGCATATGTATGCCAAATTATATAGCAATTTGTTGGATATAATTAACAGCAGTAATCTCTGTTATTGAGTTGTTGATTGAATTTTGTGTTTTGTTTATTGGACAATATGTTTGATTAATTCAAAGATAATTACTTTATTGACATTTGATCTAAACAAGCGAAAAAGCGTTAATTACATAGGTAACATAATAATTAACGACGAAGTGGAATTTAATTTGGTTTTAGTGAGTAACAAGTTTTGACATTAGGCGATTTTAGTCACTCATCGAATGTTTTATAGTGTGGTTGCGAAATATTTGCGCGTTAAATTTGGAGGTATTCTGAAACAGGTAATATTTTAGTAAGTAGTTTACCCGTTTTTAGGCTTGGCTTGGATTTCTATATTCAATTCAATTTATGTGTTATGAATTTCTTCTCAAACTCTAGTCAGGGTTCACATTACAACGTAATATACTAATACTTTTTTAATACATACTTTTATTCTATTAATGTAAACGTAGTATTAATTACTGACAACATTTAAATACCATTGATGGCTATTCCGATTTTGATTCCTTTCAATTTATTCGTTATCTAGCTTGATTTTTAATTTTTATTGTTATTAAAGTGCTTTAAACAGTGTTCATCTTGTGCAAGAAGACGGTAATGAAGTGTACTGACGCAATTAAATCGAATAATAAAAATCAGTAAGTTAATGTATATGCGGCGCTTATTGTAAATGATTTGTTTTATTGATTTACACATTTTTGTGCAAGCGAAATATTTCGAATTTCTGCAAAGATCTTGTATATATGCATAAAAATTCTCAAGGCTTCTATCATAAATTTTTCAATTTCAGCAGTACACTATATTGCAATTTATTACATGTAAATAAGTCTAAAAACTATCATCAAGAAATAATAATAAAAAATGATATTGCAATTTTATTATTAATAATAATAAATTCTTCTTCAATTATAAAAAAAAGGAAAAGTCTACGAGAAAAATCTTAAATAAATATAAATTAAATTTTCAATCCAATTTTTTTTTTTTTTGCTGTTGTTCTTGTTGTTGTCTTGTACTGATACGATGATTTGTTATTTTTAATTTTCACATTTCAAAACCGCGTGCGCGTTGCGCTCTATCCTTTTGTGGGCTGCATGATGATGATTTTGAAATGTGAAAATTTATGGTTGCATGTACAACGCATCCCATAATGAATTGATGAGTATTTTTTATTGTTTTTGTTTTTTCTTTAGCTCAACAATAATTTACCAACCATTTTCAGTATTTACCCAAAAAAAAAAAAAAAAAACAACAACCAAGAGTGTAAAATTTATTTGTTGAAAGATCTGCACTGGAAATGATAATGGTAAATTTTCTATATCATCTTCATCATCATGATCGTTTTTGCTGTATATTTACAATATACAAGTATACATATACGCAAATAAATAATTACCTTGATATGCAAAAATTGTAGCGAAGAAAAGTTCAAAATGGTCAATGTTATTTAGTTTGCTGCGCTTTGAAAATTGTACTGTTTTGTTATGTGCAGATCGTATTATTGTTACATTATTTGTTTTGTGTGCATTTTATTTATAACTTGTTGGCTTTATTTATTTAATTTAAAGATGAGACAGTGACTAGACTAATGTTTCTTAACTAAAAAAAAAAAAAAAAAAATGGAAAATGTCAAACCGATTAATTAATTTAACAATATAACCTTCTTAAAGTTCAAGGCTTACCACTATGCCTCTATAATTTACACGTAGAACTAAAATTTTAAAAATTGTAATACTTAAGTTAATAATATCAGTAATAAGGTAATGCAATTAAATTACCAAACTAATCAAATTAAGCCCAAAATCATTTGAATATATTTTGTGTTTATTTGTTATATTTACAAATTCCCAGTTTCTTAAGGATGTTTTTACAAAATACTTAAATTGTTTAAATTATAAATTTTGAAATATTGATTTCTCTAAATATTTTGAATTTCTAAATTTTTCATATTCCAACATTTTCTACTACTATAGCTACTACTACTACTAAAGATCCCGAATTTTTAATATTTTTAGTTTATAAAACCAAAATTGCAAAATTCATTAAATATCTAGATTCCATAATATCAAATTTCAATAATTCGAAATTCCGATAATTTTTAATTCCTAAATTTTCAATTTAATTTTCATCTTATAATGTTCTATTGGGTTGAGCATGTTCAGTGAAATTTCAGAAACTGGTGAAAAATTACCAGAAATATTCATATCCATAATGATATTTTATTGCGCCTCAGGTGATGTTACTAAGTGTGGCCCAATATTTTCATAAAGTGGACAAATCAAGATTTTAGAAAATGTTTTGCAGCTGCATATTTGGCCTAGTTTTCAAAATTATGATTTGTCTTTTAAATGCTATTAATGGCTTTATTCTCGAATGTTTCTACAGAAGATAGTATAACAAGAGGTATTCAAATCTTAAAATTATGGACTAACTGAAAATTGTCAATAGTGTAACATTTCCAAAAGTTTCAGAGATGTTGCCAGGTGTGGATCTTTGTACTACTTTCCTACTTTGTAAAATTCACAAATCTCACATTTTTTTGTCAAACTCGACTAATTCTAAAATTGTTTTAAACAACAAAACTAAAACTAATTTAAATGGAATCTGTAAATTTCATAAATTCTAAAATTCCAATAAATTTTATAAATTCTCTAAATTCTAAAAATACTACAAAATTTGCAAATTTCATGAATTAAACAAATTTGATAGACTCTATGGATTTTTTGTTAATTCTTTAAACTATAGAAATTTTTATTAAATTTCTATTAATCCTTTAATTTTCCTAACATCTGGTTCAATAAGTCCTATAGAACATATTAGCTTTGTAAATTTCATAAATTCTAAAAATTCTAAATTTCTATGAATTTTAAAAATCTGTAAATTTTAAAAATTCTTTAAATTCTAAAAGTTTTGTAAATTCTAATAACCTCTAACCATTCTACAGATTTTACCAATTTAATTAATCCTATGAATATTCAAAAAAAATTCAGAAATTCTCTTAATTTTGTAAATTCTATTACTTCTAAAACTTCTGATAATACATTAAATTTCTCAAATTCTGTACAAAATTTTAATAAATTCTAATTCAGTAAATTTTGGAAATATATACAACAAACAACAATTAAAGAAATCCAGCAAACAAATTCAATAAATATTTGTTGCTTTTGTAAAATCTACAAATTTTATAAATACTTTTAATTTGAAAACTTCTGAAAGTTTTTTAAATGTGATAATTTCTACAAGCTTTTATAATTCTATCAATATAACATACATATTTAATAAATTCTACTAGTTTTATAAACTGTATTAAATTAAAAAGAATTCTGTTACTAAATTACCACATTAAGTCTATTAAAATTTAACAAATTTAAAAATTGTGTAGGTAGGTATGTTAATAAAAATTCTAAAAATTTAAAAATATTATAAATTTTTCAAATCCCATAACTTCTACAAATTCTGTAAATTCAAAAAATCTGTAGCGAAATAAATTTTATAAATTCTGCAAGTTTTTCAAATTTCAAAAATTTCATAAATTTTATAAATTCAAAAAATCCTCTTAATTCTTTATAGTATAAAACTGACTAAATTCTTAAACTCGAAAAATTTTAAAAACTCTATTAATTCTAATAATCTCTATATATAATAATAATAAATCTGTAAATTTAACAAATTTTATCGATTCTATAAGTTCTCAATATTCTATAAATTACGAAAATTTTTATAAATTTTTAAATCTATAACTTCTATAAATTCTGTAAATTATGAAATATCTATAGATATTATATGCTTGGTAAAATTGATTATTTCTGCTAAATTTTATAAATTTTATAAATTCTATACATCAGATACATTTTTTTTATATTCAGTAAATTTTGGTAATTCTTTACAATAAAATTAACTTAATTCATAAATTCTATAAATCCTTTAAATTTTACAAATTCTGGTAATTTTAAAATATTACAATTTTAACAAATTTGATAAATTCTATCAATTTTAGAAATTCCAAAAGACTAACCCAGTTAACTGAATTTGAGCAGTTTAGAAAACTTTTGTTGTTTGTAGAATATACAAAACAGCATAATTTCAACAATTTTCACATAATCTATAAATACAAATTATGTTAATTTTATAAATTCTATAAATCCCATAAATTTGTAGAAATTATTTAAATTTTTTATTTTCTATATACTCTGAAAATTATACAATAATAATTCTGAAAATTTAAGAAGTTATATAAATTCCCTAAATTTCAAAAATTCTATTTTTAAACCATAAACTAACTCTGCAAATTATACTAATTCTGTCAATCCATAAAAAACTTCTCTAATTTTTGTGAATGGTAAATTTTTCACATTCTATAACTTCTATAAAATCTGTAAAAAATTCTGTCCGTTTCGAATACATTTCAATGGTTTTATAAATTTATCAAATTAAAATCAAGTAAATCTTTTATCTTTGAACTACAAAACTGCTTTATGAATTATAAACCTTAAAAATTCTGTAAATTTTAAAAATTCCCGTAATTTTAAAATTTTACAATTTTTGTAAATTCCATACTCTATTTCCAAACTCATTAAATTCTAGAAATTCTAAAAATTTTGCAAAATTCTTAAATTTTTGCAAAAAGTTGCGAAATTTCTGAATTTTGAAATTCTACATATTCAATGAATTCCATAATTTTTTTAAATCTAAACGTTCTATAAATATTAATTCTTTATACCATAAAGCTAATTAAATTCAAAAATCCTAAGCCGTTAATTGTACAAGTTTTGTTAAATTAAAATTTTTTCAAATTATGTAAATTATATAAATTTAATAAATTTATTCAATAGTTAAATTCTATTTAATCCACAAATTTTAAATCTTTTAAAAATTTTGTAAAATTTCGAAATTCTATACATCTTTAAATGATTCCGTCAATTTTGTGAATTGGATTAGTTAAATTCTACAAATTCTATAAATTTTCGATATTCTTTGATTTCAAATAAGGTCTACAAATTCTGGTATTTTTAAAAATTTTGTAAATTCTATAAAATCAATAAATTCTATAGACTATGTATAAATATTATCACTTCTATTAATTCTAAAAATCCTGTTGATTTTTAAATTTTTTAAAATTTGTCAAATTTTTACAAATTTTATAACTCGTATGATTCATTTATATAAGTTGTTTGTCCAATACTCTGTTTGTATTATTTTTATTCAATTGTATATCCTTTCTGCGAGTACATGAAAACCCTAAAGCTATGAAATTTTTTCGAAAAATTATCTAGGCTGTTCATTCCTATGAGAAATCGTGTTTTAGTAACAAATGTTTGATTGTTTTATGTGGAATTTTGTTGTAAAAAGGAACTCAATTTGGGAATAATTTTCGTAATGCTGTTGACAATGATCCCGAATTGGGATTATAAGCTCAAGCTTAAATAAGTAAAAATAAAGAGCTCTATACCAACAAAATAATTTTTTTGAATATTATTTATTGGCTCAATATAAATAAAAATATTATTCTATAAACTATGCAAATTTGTTAAATTGAGAATATTCCATAATTTATTTAAATTGTGTAAATTCTGTTAATTTTTTAAACTATAAACATAACTCCGTCAGTAAATTTAAAAAATTCAATAAATTTCAAAAATTCTGTAGATTTTGTGAATTTTATCTGTAAAATCTAAAAGATCTATAATCTTTATCAATTTTGCGAATTCAATAAATTCCATAAATTTTAAAAATTCCGATGGAAATTCTGTAAATTCCAAATATTCTATAAATTCTACAAATTCAGTTATTTTTATAAATTCCGTAGATTCTCAAATTCGACTGACGCAGAAAACTATTCCTATAACAGTTATTCCTATAAATTCTTCAAGTTGTTTAAATACAATAAATTCTGTTTATACGTTTAAATTTTATAAATCTACTAATTTCATTAAATTTAATAAATTCTAAAAACTCTACAAATTTTTTAAATTTTATAAGTTTCCAATTTCTATAGCTTTTAAATTCAGCAAATTTTATAAAATCAGCTGATTATATAAGTCCTGTAAATTTTAGAAATCGCAAAATTTAAACCTCTAATTTTAAAATTCTACGACTTCTTAATATTAAATAAATGCTAATAAATTTGTTAAATTCTAAAAATTTTATAATTCTACAAATTTCATAAATTCTATAAATTCTATGAATTCTTAAAAATCTACAGATGATACTCTCTTGTATTCTAATGTGTATAATAATTGTATTATAACAATTAATATATTTATTAATAATTGTTATTAATAATTCTATAAATACTTATTTTAAATTCGGTAAATTCGAAAAATTCTATAAGTTAAATAAATAATTCTATAAATACCAACAATCCTGTACATTTCTAAGTATTACAAATTTTCAATATAATTTCCATAACGTTTATAAAGTCTGTAAATTCGCGTTAAATTTTAACTTTTCAGTTTTTCAAATTGATCAATGCAAAATTGTATTTAATCTTTTTAAGTTTAATACACTTTACAAATTCTATAATTTTTATAAATTCTATAAAGTTCAACTGATCTATAAATTCCATAAATTCTCTAAGTCTCATTAATTCTGTAAAATTTAAGTGACCTTTGAATTCCACAAGACCTGTGTGTTCTATACATTTTTAAATTCATTAAATTCTGTTAATTCTTTAAATTATAAAACTAACTAAATTTACCAACAGTTCTATTAATTTTAAAAACTTTACAAAAATTTAAAAACATATTCTGTAAATTCTGTAATTTCTAGAAATTGATTAAATTCAACTGATTCTATATTTATGTATGTAATTAGTAAATTCTATAATTTAATTATTAATTTAACTATTAAGTTCTACAATTTTTTTAAATTTCGTAAATTCTGTTAATTCTTAATTTTGTAATTTCGTAATTTTCTAATATTTCATATAAATTCTACTAATTCTGTTATGTGTATACATTTTGTAAATTCTATAAATTCAAAAAATTCTACTAACCTTTATATAAATACCAGAAATTTAACATATCAATAAACTATATAAAATTCTATAAATTTTGTAATTTTTCAAATTTTATAACTTCTAAAAATTCTGTAAATTCTGGAAGATCTTCAGATTCTATAAGCTCGGTATATTTCATAAATTGCAATTTTTATAAGTTCTTCAAATTGAGTAAATTCTGGTAATTTTTAAAACTATAAAACTTTTATTTAAGAATTCTTAAAATTCTGTTAATTTTAAAATTTTATAAATTCTGCAAATTCTATAAGTATTGTACAATAAATCCTAAAAATTCTCTAGTGAATTTTATAATTGTTTTGTCTGTACAGCCTAAACAAGTCTTCAGATTCTCCAGTCACTGTTCTGTAAATTCTATAAATTCAACAAATTCCATAAATTTTAAAAGCTACACAACTAATTAGATTCATAGACTCTATGAATTCTGTAAGTTTATTCTACATGTTTTGTAAATTTTATAACGTTTTCAAGTTCTGTAAATTCAATAAATCTAGATTTTATTATTGCTGCAATTTATATTATACAAATTCGAAAAGTTCTATAATTTTGTTTATACAGTGGATTCTGTTAATTTTTTAATTATAAAGCTAAGAGTTTTCCAAAAATTGTAAGAGATTTTAGTCCAGTTTCAAATTGATGAGTCTATGATTAAGAAAACTTCAATCTTTTCATCAGACCATGGCTACTGGACCTGCAAAATTTAACATTCTAGATATAGAAAGTGTTGTGTTATAGGTTATATTAGCGAATTATATAATACAGCAAAGTTCCCTTACAATTTTTCTTTGTCACATTCACAGCAGCTCTATCCGGAAAAATATTAACTTCATAATTATAAAATTTAATTTAATGAGAACCTATGTATTATCAATCGATTGTTGAATAATTGTTCTTAATACTAATTTCCTTTGACGAGTTATTTGTAAAAAACATCAAATTTGTCTAAGGATGAGTTGCCTATTTAGTATTACAATTCTTTAAACTCTATGAATTCTATGAATTTGTTTTTTTTTATAAATTTCGTAAATTCTCATATTCTATGTATAGGCTCTGCATGTTCTATAAATTCTTACAGTTATTATAATTTGATAAATTCTAAAGACAATGTTAAAGTTTTATAAATTTCACAAATTCAAGGAATTTTATAATTTCTAAAAACTATTCAAATTTTACAACCTGCAAAATTTCTATAAATTTTCTAAATTTAGTAAAATTTTTTAAACTACGAGTATAAAACAAAATAAATTCATGAACTCTATAAATTCTGTGAATTTTTCATGTTTTGTTACTTTTAAAATATATTACAAATTCTATAAATTCTATAAGTTTAATAAATTTCAAAAATTCCTTAAATTCTAAAAATTTACAAATTTCGTAAATTTTATAAATCACAAAATTTTTATAAATATTTTTAATCCAGTAAAATAAAATTTGGAAAGTAAATAAATTTAATAAATTTATTAAACTCAATAAATACTAAAAATTCCACAAATGTCTATATTTTATAAATTTTTCAAATTCTCTAACTTCTATAACTTCTGTAAAGTCTAACTGATCTATAAATCAGTCTCACTAGCTCTTTAAGTTTTATGGATTCTGCAATCATTTGTAGAAATTTAATAAATTCTATACATTTTATAAATTCCAGAAGTACTATAAATTCTTTAAATTTAGTCAATTTTGATAATTGTAAAACTAACCAAGTTCTATAAATTCTTTATCCGTCCCTCAAAATAAGAAATACTAAAGTTGATTTGGTCAAAAATGGGTAAAATTAATTTACATCAATAAAACAAGATTTTATTGAAAAATTCTAGTTTTCAGTAGTATTTCAAATGTTATTTATTGATTGAAGTTACAAAGTGAAACCATTTGTGATGCTTAAATTTATCAAAATATTTCGTCGCGAAGGACGGATGAAGGTTAATTTTAAAATTTTATTAATTTTTTAAATTATATAAGTTCAAAAAATTTAACAAATTCAATAAATTAATAGATTCTAAAATTTTTGTAACTTTATGAATTTTGAAATTGTATAATTTCTATAAATTCGAAAATTTTAAAAACAATTTTAAATTCTCTCAACATTCCTCTATAAATTTAACAAATTCATTAAATTCAATAAATTCGATAAATTTTATAAATTTTCAATTTCTATAACTTCTATAAATTCTGTAATTTCTATAAGATGACAGTGAAGACAGTTTCTATAAACTCTATAAATTTTGATAAAAATATATAAATTCTATGAATTCTCCAAATTGTGTTAATTTCTAAATTTTATAGGTTTGGTAAATTATAAAATTCTATAAATTCTCAAAGTTGAATAAATGCTAAAAATTGCTAAAAATTAAATTCATTAACTTCATAAATTCTATAGGCTATGGAGTTTCCTATAAATACTAAAAATTATACAAATTTTGTTACTTTTAAGATTTTAAAATTCTACACATTCTATAAATTCAAAGTTTAACAAATTCTAAAAAATACTTCAAATTTTATAAATTTTATTTGTTTTAAATTTTATAAATACTAAATCTCTTTATAACTTCTTTAGATTCTGTAAATTCAAAAAACCTCTACCGTAAGTTACAAATTTCATAAATTTTATAAAGTTGATAGATTTTAAAAATTGCATTATTTTAATTTGTGTAAATCCTGCTAATTTGATTCGCACTAATAAAATTTCGTATTCTATAAATTTTCTGATAGTGATGTTTCCAATCTTCTTGTAATTGCGCACCACTGGTGGATCCGTTTGCAACAAACACGTTCAAATTGTCCATGAGTCCCCAGATGGGGACTTTGTTTTTCCAAGCCTCAGTCAAATGACATACACTTTGCTTTGTGGCTTTCTAAATGGGAAATTGCCACCCATTTATTTTTGGTTTCCTTAATTCAACTGATAAAGAAGTATTGGCCGTTCTCAGAAAGGATCAATTTCAGAGAGTAGAATCTTTCAAATCGAACCAAAGAAAATTTCTGTGTAGTACAATTTCTACAAATTTGGTTGAATGACATTTACTAAAAGAAACATTCCTAAATGCAACTTAAACGTTAGGTATTTCCATATCCATTCATATGTACATTGTCTTCAAACTATTTTTCCAATGAATCATGCGCGTTAACTATATAAAATCCGGTTTTGATCTTAACTAAAAGCGATATATTTAGGTCATTTTTTTACATAGAATCAAACACGCTATGTTCAGTTCAATCAAATCAAAGTTTTTCGGTACACAATAATTCCAATATACATTGGTAAAAGTACAAAATTTACAACAAGAACAACAACAGAAAAAGAGCAAAAACCTTGAAACCATAACTAAAACTAAATCAAATATATCACCGAGTCAAACAATATTAACAGTATACATACAACTAACTATATAGAACGACTGCAGTACAGAATAAAGGTACGTTTTGAATACGTGTTGCGCATTGTCTGTGGTGCACCTGTTAAAAATCGGCGCAATTACATCGGAATCTCTCTTAAATGCACAGTCGATTTCACTTTCTGGATTATACATTTAATTCATCTCGCGCTATTATATTTAAACTATTGTGATCTTTTCATTAAGACGCCTTGTAGTTTTTTTTTTTGCTCGCGCTGCAATAACAATAACAACAAAAGCTTTAACAACAATATTGTTATTAAAAATTAGATTGTTTGTATCTATTTAGAGTTATTATTCTATTATGGTAATAATACTACATGGAATATGTATATAGAATTCGATGATTATGTATAAGCATAATTTAATTGTATTATGCATTATTTAAGTTTATTGTCTTATGACATTTAGATAAATATTTGTTTTTGTTATTTTTTTCTGAGATGATGATAGTAAGATTTCGTCATCGTATAATATTTTTACTTTGTTGCTGCATGATGTGGTATGGAATTTCAGACATACAAAAATAAAATGTTCCATATTTAAGGTTGTTTGAAATTCGAATGAAAATTCCAGCATCTACGAGTTTTTTTGTTTTTGTTTTTAATGTAAGTAGATAGAGAAGCGCATTCACTTTTCAACTTCTAACCTTTTCAACATCTAAGAAAATTTACAAACAACATAATCTCTATTTTTCTTGAGATTGGATATACCTAACAAAAAAAAAAAAAAAAAAAAAAAACTGCAAACATAACAAGCACACAAAAGATACTGCCAAGACATTTGATAATCTGAAGACATATCTCCTTTTATAATATTTATGATTGGAGCATAACAAGGAGAGAAACCACTTGTGGAGTGGTTGTGTAGTATAATCGTATCAGTATGCACGCAGCAAAAAATAAATGATTTTAGTTCGTTCGTTTTATTATCTTATCGAGTTTTTTTTTTTTTTTTTTTTTTTTGAAAATTTCACCACAAGTCCAATTTAATTCTGATGGATGAAAATGAAAATGAAAATAAATAAATATAAAGGTAAATAAATAAATAAAATAAAATAAATGGTTTAAGATTTATTTATGTCTATAAAACGTACATAAGTTTTTATTTTTATTTTTTTTAATTTTCTTGCATTATGCTTAACTTAAGACGCATGATTGTAAATTTAAAAAATAAAAATTCGATTTCATTTCCATCGCAACAGTGGTTGTTGTCCTTGTTGAGCGCAGATCGTTTTAAAAATAACTTAAAATTTCATCTTTATGTCCATTTAATTACATTTTTGTGTGTATGTGTATGTATTTGCTTGCCTAATGAGGTATCTTGACATACCTATATACATATGTACGTACGTTGAAGATTATAAATTATATCGGAGGATGTGGCGATTTTTATTTTTGGTATTCAAATTAATTTTAATAAAGGTGGAGGCATCACAGAGATGAGAAAAATTTGGCAGGCAATTAAAATGGTCTTTGTGATGAGACAGCATGCACGATTGTATATTTCAAAATAATTAAAATTGACATCTTGAGAGCACATTTCAGTGCCGTGAAGAATTTCTCAATTAATAAATTCCATAGCGAAAAGTCGGCTTTTATTTGTAATTAAAGCCTGAATTATTTAGCTGGAGTTTTATTTACATAGTTGATGTCTTAACGAATCGGGCTCCAAATGTCGACACACTCTAATGAGCTTCGCCATCTGAAAAACATCATGAAGGTATTTTGAAAAGCTACCTACTTTTAAAACAAGAAAATATTTTTGGTTAATCAGTTCACAGAAATTTAAATGAATTTTCTTGAAAGGTTCGACAGGTTTTGGCCATTTAACTGTTCGAGTTTGCGATTGATGACAATAAAAATAAAATTAATTTAACTCTAAAGTTGAAATATCGGCAAATAGAACACCCAACAAGTGGGATAGTGATAGTGAATGTAACAACCAATACTCAGCCGATCTACAACACTACAATAACTACAAACAGGATAATATTTGCTTTAGCCAATTCCTGAATGCTGGGGTGATTGATTGATTGATTGATTTCGAATGTACGGCCAAGCATTAAGCAGGAGATCCCGGAAAGCGCCGGGCCCACCGTACACCCATTTTTACATTTACTTGGAAGGATAAGGAAGGATATTAGTAATTGTTTGAGATCGACCAGGTTACAAACACCGTTACAGTCAATAGTTAGTAAATTTTGTGTGGTAGGATGGGAAAGGTATGTTAGTAATGACAGAATTGGTCCGGTTTCCCGGTGGCCAGTTTCAAACTACTGTTAGTATTCGACAATCACAATTGGTTACTTTATTAGTTGATCATTTCTCTGGAATCCGAGGGCTGGAACTCAGGACTCCCTAAATTTTTTATCAGGACTTAAAAATTATTAATGTTATAATTCCCAGGCGACTCTGAAAGTTCAATCCAATTAATAAACCACCATAATACCAAATTTTATTACTTAAATGAATAATTTATGTAACCGTATCTTTAGCATCCCCATGCACACATCATACACCCATTTTCACATACCAACCAAAACCGATATAGGTTATTGATTTATTACCCTAAACCTTAATTAAAAATTATTAATGTTGCCATTTCCCTCAGTCCGCCTTTCATTAATTTACCTGATAAAGTATTTAAGAAATTTAAAATTACTAAGCTAAGATTATAATTAATCCTTATAACAATAAATATAAAATTAAAATAAAATAAAATAAAATTGAAATTAAACTTTAAAATTAATATGCAATTCCCAGGCGATTCTGAAAACTAA
Source organism: Tipula vernalis (assembly GCA_958295665.1). Taxonomy (NCBI): domain Eukaryota; kingdom Metazoa; phylum Arthropoda; class Insecta; order Diptera; family Tipulidae; genus Tipula; species Tipula vernalis. The sequence goes on from OY282560.1 coordinate 96,684,536, forward strand.
ATTTAATTAATAAACAGCCTAATAGCAAAATTTTATTTCTTAAATGAATAATTAATATAACAGAATCTTTTGTATTAGTTGGGACAGACTCGACCCGTTTACAGACCGCAATGCGATCGATTGTTAGTAAATTTTTAGTGGAATATATAATAAAAGTTAATACAAGACAGCACAATCTAGCTACTTTATTTGTGATCATTTCTCTGGAATCCAAGCCGGATACTCAGGACTCTCCACATCTAAATCAGGGCTTAAAATTTATTAATGTTGTAGTTTTACCCCTGTCCACCTTTCACTAGTTTACCTGATAAAAACTTACTAAAATATTTAATTTTAAATGAACAGCCCCTATTTCATAGTTTATGGACCTTCTATATCTAATTAATTATTTATTACATACTACAACAATAATTAACTAAACGTTAAAACCATTCAAAACATAAATTATAACTTAAACTAATCTATCTACATTAGTCAAGTTTCCTATCAATGCAAGCACATGTCGCAAATTTATAAAACCACTGTTGTGCAAAAAACAACCAAAATATGTCTGCCCTGCGGTAGTATTTTTTGTTTTTTTCTTTTTTTTCTTCCATTCTTTTTTTCTTTCCCTTCTGATTGTGAATTCAATCCCATCTATTCCCATTGACATCGAAATTTATTTTGACATCCGAAACGATTTAACATACTTTTGAATCATCCATTGCACGCAAACAAACCTGTTTCACTCATAATATTCAGATACTATGATTTAATTAAATGTATTCCAGACACTTATACGTAAAACATTTATCAAACCATAAACCTCAAAAAACGATGAAATACCAAATTAAATCAAAATTATAACATAATAAATTATTCTTGAAATCTTGGAATAAATATGGATATATGTATCATCATAATTATTTTGTTTGCATAAAGGTCGATTTATATTATCAGTTCCTTTCAGTTCCTACTCGTATCGTGTCAGACAAAAAAAACATTGTTACATGTACTTTCTATATGAGTATTTATATTATCAGTTCCTTTCCGTTCCTACTCGTACCGACACAGACACGTATTGTTGAAAAGAATGTTTTGTATGATATCTGAAGGCGAAAAAATACGAAAGAATAGCGAAACAAACAAAAATTGTAAATTGCTACTAAAATTTTTTTGTATTTTTGTGTGTTATCAAGTAACCAAAAGATACGAAGAAAATGTCTGAATTGAAAGGTACGGATAGTATAAATTAATGATGTCTGACACGATACGAGTAGGAACTGAAAGGAACTGATAATATAAATCGACCTTAATATACAAAATATTATGTACCTACATCATTTTTAAATAATAAAAATTCAGCATGTGTTTGTAATATCCCTACATACTTCTCATTCTCACAAACCAATATCAGCAATGCACCAAAAGAGGACAATCGTTTGAATATGGTTTTACTATTACTCTTTTAACCAAATTCTGAATTGATACTTCCAACCGAGTTGATCTTGCACCGAACTGATACCCCTGAACGAACTGATACTCAGAACCGAACTGACACTTGGGATCGAACTGATACTTTTGAATAAATTGATTCTCTTGCGCCACTTGCATGACACTTTTAAATAATTTTTATGATGAACCCCTTTATAAATTTAATCAAACCTCTGTACTCCTACCTGCTTAAATCATTTAACGAAATTAATTTTCAATTGAAATGTTTATCGGTGGATATTTTTCAGATACATTTTATTTTAGTAAATAAATCTTTATTTCGATTAAGTTCAATAAATAAATCAAACAAATAGGAATCGAGAAGATTTGGTCAAATTTATAAAAAAATTATATCGTAAAAATTATCCAAAGCTTCACACAAATGTAGCGCAAAAGGATCAATTGATTCAAAGCACCAATTCGGTACAAAGCATCAATTCGATGAAAAGTATCAATTCGGTACAATGTATCAATTCGATCAAAAGTATCAATTCGGTACAAGTATCAGTTCAATGTGAAAGGAAAACGTTAACATATACGAGTATATGTTTGATCTGTTTTGGTGCATTGATAATATTACCCGTAAGAATGAGATGCATTTACGTATATATTAAAATTGAGAGATGAATACATTTATATAGGTAGACATATTATGTTGATATATGCATAGCTATTTGTCTCTATTTCTCAGTAGCAAACATCCCAAAATATCATAAGTTGATATACAATTCATTCTTTCTCGCATAACAAATTGTATGAGGAAGTAAACCATACCAAAACAACTGTTTGGTTGTATTTTGTTCGAGCGTCGAATGTATGAGTTGATACTTTTTACCTGATACTTTGAAAAGTACTCAATTGATACTTCGAACCTTTTGAGTATCAGATTAAAAGTATTCGGTTCGACTCAGTTCGAACATCACTATTTTACATTAGTGCAACAAAAAGGCACCCAAAAATTCCGTTACCCAAGAAATAATATTTAATAAATAAAAAGACAAATTTTTGCACAATTCATCATCACAAATATGTATGTATGTGTATCACAATATGTGTGATGATAAAATACCTGTTTAATGATAACTGAGCGTACCGTTAGTGTTCTCTTTTTTGAACAAGTCTGCTCATGTTTCCTTGTTCTTAAAACTGGTAATTACCAGTTGGAAAAATGTTTTTTCACACGAAATTTAAACTATTTAGGCGACACTCACAAGGTAAAAAACAATTTTTTTTCACACACAAAAACACTCACTAAACACTCACGAATCTATTAATAATCACAAACACATAACACAAGAAATTTTTAGTTAAATTCCATCAATATATAATGTGTATATATATGTACATATGTATACACAAAAATTTCACAACACTTTTCTACAACTTTACTGATTAATCAATTAAATATACACAAAACACTTTACATGTTTAAAATAAATAAAACAAAATTAAATTAAATTTACGAAGAGGACGACAAAAAACACGTCTATCCTCTTCGAGCATCAACGACTCACCCCAGCCAATTCCTGAATGCTGGGGTAATATAATATTTGCAGCTAAACCTCAGACTAAGGTACGGAATAAATAAGGAGTACGTGGTTTTAATATCTTGCCAGATGTTATTATTAAAACTGGGGTACATAGATTTTGGCTTCATCTATGGAGAATAGACCCTCAAACTACTTAGGGCGAATTTTTACTGTTGGCTGATAAGTAAGGCTTTAAGTTCGGAATGCATTTGCCTCAAACGTAAAATTTTGCAACCCAACTGTGGATTCCAAGATTTGTGGGAATTACGTGCTGGTATTTTAAATAAGAGGATGATCTAGCCCATATGCTGTAGATTATGGTATTCAAATTACTCGAGTTTCAAAGTACTACGGTAGTCGGGTACTTTTTATTGTAATACTCGGGTTATCCGACTATTAGATCACCATCAAAAAAAAAATCTTAGGGCATACTTTATCCCGACCAACGATTTAAAATCAAACTAATGATTTCGATATTTTATATGGTGCAAAGGAATTTTCTTCAATATCACTACCATGACCATTCATTACCTTCTTCCTTAAGAAAATTTTATGCGTTTTTAAACTACTTATCGTATCGCATTTAATTTATAAATATTTCCTTTTTTTAGTTTTCTCGGATGTTTCGTAAATCCGGCAAATTAATTCCGCCGTCAAAAATGAACTAACTTCGATACATTTTTGATGCAAAATTAACTCATTTTTAATTATGAATTAAGTTACAGGTTATTCTTTTTACATTCTTGACAATTGGTGATGAAATCCTTTACATTCTGAGCCATTCCGTGCCAATAAAACTGCCTTCGGAGTCTATCCAAGGTCTTTGCAATACCCATGTGTGCCGAAGAGGGTGGTATATGAGCCTGTTCGACTAAAGAGTGTGTGAGTTTGTTAGGAACAACTAGTTTCCACGTAGGCACATCACTTAAGTCATAAGTACCAGAAGAAGGTGTAAAGAGTAACTTGTCCTCTTTGACACAAAAATTAGGACATTCGACTCCCAGTTTCCGTATTTTCTCAACTTGCTCTTGGTATTCGGGATCATCAAAAGTAGGAGAATCTAAGTCGATGTGCATTGGACCAAATTGATCGGGTTTGCGACTGTTATCTGGTTTATTGAGATTTCCTGGAGGTTCTTCCACAAGGGAAGAGAGATTCGCGAGTTCTTCACAATGCATTCGGGATAACGCATCCGGTACCACATTTACAGAGCCTTTACGGTAACCAATCTGGAAGTTAAAACCTTGAAGTTTTAAACTCCAACGAGCAAGCCGCCCTGACAAATCCTTTTGAGACATCAACCAGCGTAAGCTGGCATGGTCAGTGTAGATGACAAAAGAATACCCTTCTATATATGCACGGAACTTTTTAACGCTCAGTACTGCCGCGTAACACTCTAATTCCGTTATTGAGTAGTTTTTTTGAGCGGCATTTAACTTGTGAGAGAAAAACGATATAGGACGTTCCTCTCCAGCGGCATCTAGTTGAAATAGCACGCTTCCTACGCCGGCGGTACTGGCGTCACATTGTATATAGAAAGGCTTCTCAAAGTCCGGATTTGCCAGAACGGGAGCTGTTGAGAGCGCCTCTTTTAGTTGGTTAAAAGATTCGTTCGCTTCTTTGGACCAATTGATTTTCATCCCTTTCTTCGTCAGGTCTGTTAGCGGAGCAGCAATGGTAGAAAACCTACTAATAAATCTTCTGTACCATCCACACAGACCCATGAATCGTCTCACCTGTTTCGTCGTTTTCGGGATAGGATATTCCACGATTGCCTTCACTTTTTCAGGGTCGGTACGGAGGCAGCCATCCCCAACTATGTAACCCAGGTAACGCACCTCCTTAAGCAGAAACTGACTTTTCTCTGTGTTGATGGTTAGTCCAGCCCTTTTCAACAAATCGGCAACCTCACTGAGCAATTTAAAGTGCTCATCTTGAGTGGCAGAAGTGATGAGCAGGTCGTCTAAATACACCGAAACTTGATCATGGAGTCGGTACGGTATCACTCGGTGCATGAGGCGGCACATCGTTTGTGGTGCATTGCACAATCCAAATGGCATGACCGTGAATTGATACAAAGGCCGTCCGGGCACCGTGAACGCCGTTTTATCTCTGGATGCTGGATCGAGCGGAATCTGCCAAAATGCGTCTTTTAAATCAATTGTAGATATGAAACGGGTTTGATCCAATCGACCCAGCAATCCATCAATAATCGGCAACGGATAAGCATCTTTGACGGTTACTTTGTTCAATTCACGGGCATCCAAGCACAAACGAACTTTGCCATTTGCCTTTTGCACCAGAGTGACCGGCGAACACCACGAACTCTGACTCTCTTCGATGACATCTAATGACAACATTCGGTCCAACTCTTTGTACATAGACTCTCGTTTAATAGGCGAAACGGAGTAGAATCGTTGCTTCAATGGCTTTGCTGAATCAACATCAATGACGTGTGATACTAAGTTGGTTTTCCCGAGCCCCAAATGAGTTGATGAAGGAAACGATTTAATAATCTCATCCAGTTTCGCTCTATCTTTCGTGGAGAGATGATGGAATTTCGAGGGTTCTTGGAAAGAAGTTGTGGACGACATGTTATTTATTGTGGATATATTTAGACTTATTCCGAACAAATTCCAAAAATTGATGCCTAGATATAGAGGATGTTCCAATGAAGGCACGATGTACAGTTTCATACAGCGTTCTTTGTCATTGAATGTCACCTGTGCATTAATAAATCCGAAAACGCTTTGAGCCTGTCCGCTGGCCGTATTTACGTAACTCGGAAAATCATGAAATTTTACCGTGGCATCGCTCAGAAATCTTACGGAACCTGCGCCCAATACACTGACGGTAGCACCACTATCCAAAAGACCCTTATGCTAACACCGTTTACGGTTACTGGTGCGTACGGCCTTCCGTCATTTGTATCGTTTGAGATTATAGAAGATATAATATTGGATTTCATGTTTTTTCTTAGATTCCAGTACATACGGCTCCTAAGTCGGTGTTTTGCATTATAATAACGTTTAGTTTTTAATTGGACAGGTGGGATAAGATCATTCTGCGATATATTGCTTCGAGAATAATGATGGTTGCAAGTTTTTTCGGCAAAATGAAATGACTCCTCAGGAGTAACGACTTCTATTGCGGCCTGTTCATCCTCTGGTTTTGAGGGGAATTTGACTGGCTGAATCTCGGGGGACCCTGGTTCCCAGCTCCCCATTGTCCCTTCGGGCCGTTTCCCGCACAGTTTGGACACTTTGGGGTGATTGTATCTTTCATGCCACATTTATAACAAAACCAGCGGGTCGGAGGTATGGTGCATTCGGTAAACACATGACCGATGTCTTCGCAGTTATAACAAATGACATAATCATGATTTATGGTATGATGTGTTTTGTTTAATGTCGGTTCTTCGAAATGTCGAGGTATATTTGGTGTTATGTTCGGCTTTTGAATGGCAGCAACCTGAGAAGGAACATATTGTGCACCAAATGAACTTGACTGAAATTCAGAATTCATGGCGGGACCGAAATTGGACATTATGTTCGAATTATGGGGAATATTCGGAATATTCGGCGGTGATAACATAGGCGAGGCAACAAATGGCACAGGAGCAAATTCTAAATTAGCTGTAGGATCGTAACTTGGCATTTGCGATATTGAATTTATACTTCGCCGTGGAACGAATTTATCTTGATCAAATCGTGTTGCCCCCTTATAAGGCACAATCAAATCGGGATCTATTTTCAATTCGGACCAAGTATTCTCCCAATTTGTGCAACTACTTATTAAGTCCCCTATATTTTCAAATTGCCTGTCGGTTAATTGGTACCGCAGCCCCGGTCTCATATTTTTACGTAACACCTTAATCAGTTGATGATCTGAGAAGGGTGTACTCAGTTGAACCGTCAGACTCCAAACTTGCTGATAAAAATCAAGAAAAGATTCGTTTGGTAACTGCTTTCGTGCTTCGATCTTGCTTTCTATGTCAGAATCGGGACGTCTGTTTTTAAATCGTTCTACCATATGGTGACGAAGTTCGGACCAATTGGCTGTTGGATTTTGTTGCCTGAACGTCCAGTACCAATGAGTGGCCACTCCTTTTAAAACGAAACTAACTTCGGTTAAAATTTGTTCATTTGTTAGATTCATCGAAGATGCCAGCGTTTCTAACTGGAATAAGAACAAATTAATGGGTATGCCGGTTGGAGAGCCATCAAAAGACAAACCACTTCTCGACAAGCCGCTATGTTCTGGAATGTACCTAACATTAGTTGGTTGCTGTTCGTAAGTATGTCCATATTGTGCCAAATGAGGGGGTACCAACGGAGGAATGGTATTCGCGCCATTGGAATATATCTCACCCGGAATTCTGTTGCCCGTTGGAGTAGCCGACATGTTCGGGAACTGTGACATTGATGTATTTAATAACGGATACTGATACGGTGGATTTTGGGACAAACCGGAAGTTACTGGCAATCGTGCAAATGAGACAACCGGCGGACGTAAATTAGGATTTGCTGTCGACTGAGCAGCTATTGGATTAGTACGCAAAGACGCTGGTTTGTCTGGCAATGGTGCTACCTCTGAAGGAGAACTTGTTCTGGCTTCAGATTTCAGTTTTAGGTCTGCACATTGTTTAGTCAAATCTAATAACTGCTGAGATAAGAGTTGCATTTGTTCTTTCATACCAGCCATTACTATTGTTTGATCATCAACAACTGTCGACTTGGAACTGCTTGGTTTATGAGAGCTTGAATTACTGTCATGCCCCAAATTAGGGGCTGTTTTAGGAACGACCGGTTCATATTGAGTTAAAGGAGCGAAATAATCGTCTATGTTCAAAGCATTATACGCATTCATAGATTCATTCAATTTATGTGAGTTATTTAAATACATTTGAACACTATCTATGAGTACTTCACAGGGCTGCAGTGCTCTAGTAGCTTCCTCTGAGTACGTAGGAGAATTGGTAGCACGTTGTAATCTACCTGCAACATGGAATAACCTAGACTCAATCTGACGGGCAGATTTAACCTGTAAACTCATGTCCATGTCAGCCAGCGATCTGATTAGCTGCTGTAGTTGTTCTAGCTTTAGTCGACAGGAATGAATTTCGTCATTGGGACGTTTCGCTGCATTGGGATGCATCTTGGCCGGTTTTTCAGCGGTTTCCGCGTTCTCTGCTATTACACAATTCTGTAAGGTTTCTGCTGCGTCGGGATTGCCTGCTGCAATATTACGAACTAAGCATTCGATTTCAAATTCGTCATTAGTCAGTGAATAAACGTCCATTGTGCTTAAGAATAACGTACGATTCATAAGAGAGAAAAAAAAAATAATAAGAATAATAAGAAAAATAATAAACTAAATAAATAAATAAATGCCGATAATCGATAACCACAAGGTTGGATATGCGAGAAATAAAAATTTAAATTTTAATCATAAATTACTAGATGCACAAAGCTGGTTGTTGAATATGTAATGCGTTATTCGAGCAAAAATATTTAAAAAAAAACTAAAAATAAATAATTGACCAAATGCCAACAAAAAAAAAAAAAAAACAATAATCGTAATCAAGAATGTACGAAGCAAAAAAAAATAAAAATAAAATAAAGAATAAAAGTATACAATTATGAATAAACTGAAAAAAAAAATTCTTAGAAATGATAATCTACGAATGAGGATGAGCCAGAGCAAATAAGTGTTAAGAACGAAGTGTAAATCAGACATATGGACACTCACAGTTCGAAGGCAGGTATTCAGAATCTTAGGGTAAAGGTTAGCGGGATAGGAAAAGGATTTTTTTTTTTTTTTTTTGTGATGCAAACCAATCAAACCAATAATTCAAACAGTTTAACACCGGACATATTGGTATTTGACTATCTGCACCTGAAACTCTTGATATACAACCAACTGCCCATCGCTGGATAATTAAATTCAAACTCCTTAAGAGGAAATAAAATCCAAGGATGTGAATCAGCTGCGAAATATCCTCATTCAGACCAACTAAAAGCCAAAACAAAAATTCGACACATATAGCGGAAATGTATTGCTTCTTAGTGGTCCAAAACAACAAAAAAAAACAAAAAGAAAAAAATATATATAAAAGGTGATTTGAAGCAATAGCGAAAGATTTTCATTTAGGCCCACCGAAGGTCATAACTCAAAATCGACGCATATAGCGGTAATAGAGTGCCTCTGGTGGTTCAAAAAAAAAATCTGGTAAAAACAAACAAAAAATGTAGAGAAATAAATTGTATCCACTGGTCTCAATCCGAGTTGTCAACAAAGTAAACAAAGATATTTAATATTCATCCACCTCGAAAAAAACAGATCGAACCCCTTGAAGAAACAATTTAAAAAAAACTATTGTAAATTATCCTGGGGAAAGGAAAAGAAAGGAGGCCAAACGCATTCGAACACCAATGTACCAACAACAGTACATAGCGTTGGCTTTAAGGATCAGGAAGAAGAAATAGAATAAGGAAAGCCATTTATTTTGGCGCCACTGTAACACTTTGCCTGTTCTGGAGGATATCCCAAAAACTAAATTTGAAATTAAAATTAAAAAAAAACAATTATGAACGATAAGAATACCCTAACTATCCTCCAAAACCCGCATTGTGCTAACAGAATTGGACCTACACAGGGACTCTTGAGCGGTTGTTGCCGGCTATGCATCAGGGTTATGGGCGTGGGGATTTAAGAGTATGTGTAGATCAGATTTAACCGCGGGAAAGGATGGTTCTGAATACCTACCTGTATGTTCAACACACCTATTCACCCTAACTCATCCGCAGCTTGATAATTAGCAACTCATTCTCATTTGTTATACTCTATTGAGCAAAAAAAAAACTCATCTTAATTTTTATGCCACAATCAGAAAAAAATCAAAAAAAATTTATTTTGGCATGAAAAGAACAATTCTTGTGAACAAAGGAATTCAATTAAAACTACATAAAAACTACCTAACCTAGCTAACTTAAAACTACCCTACACCGGAAAATTAATGCTAATTAACAAAAAAAAAAAAAAACTAGTAACCATAAGAATAGTAAATATAATGATATAAAGAAACTATAATCAAATAAAAAAAAATTAAAAACTTAACTATATATCGTTGCAGCCTGTTGATTGCAGAAATACTTGTTGTAATACTGTATCGCCATTTAGGCGCTCATTCATTGCGTAGATATATTTTTATTTAATGTAGCGAAGTTAAAATTCGCTAACTCCAATTGTTTATAGGAAATACAAAATTTGTCTGATTTATTATTGTTGCAAGAACAGTAATTTTTTTTTTCTTAAACAGTCACTCACTCACAGCACAGTTTTAATTATGATACGTGTTTTTAATTTTTTTTTTATTGATTTGATTCTGTTTCGATTAGTGATCAGCGCTGTCAAAACAGGCACTTTAGTGCCTTTCGGGCACTTATGAAGAATGAGAGGCACTGAGGCACCTAAAGGCACTTAAAAAAAATTTTAGGGGCACTCTAATATTTAATATTAATAATTAATATTTAAGTTGGTTTTTCTAATAAACGTTATAGTTTTTTGCAATTTTGCTGAATAATTTGTAATTACACACCAACACCATCTATGTTTTGTTAGCTCAATCCGCTACATTCAGAGCAGTTTATTATTTTTGTCGCTGTTGTAAATTCTCTGTATTCAGCGACTCAGCCAGCTTAATGATTTTAATAATTTTGTTTTTTTCTCCGTACCATCTTCACCTCAAAATCTTATACATAGAGTTATAAAGAACATTGAAATTTGAAAAATATTCGGAAAATTTTTGAGACGCGATACCCAAGTTACTCAACCGTAATTATTATTTTTAAGTGTATAATTATTAACAAAAATGAACAAAAACAAAAAAGTGAAACAAACCCTTTTGAAGTAAGTAAATTTAACAGTGCAGTGATTTGAAATGTTTTGGTACTAAGAAAATGAATTGTATTTGCAGTTTCAAAAAGCTTTATAAAAATAATCCAAATGGGAATGATGACTTGCATAAGGTTTTACCAGTATCATCATCACCTGCGGTCTCAACTGCAACTTGTTCTTTGCTTTCAGATATTTCTGAAGATGTTTCCACTGAAAAAGAATCCCGAACCAGGAACAGTACAGAAAAACGGTAAGTCAAGTGTTTTAAACAAAATTTTATTTATTGTTAATTTTTTTGGTTTTTAGTGCGAGTCCGATGCCGACGTTCATTGATTCACCAACAAATTCTTCCGGAACAACTACCATAATAGATGATTATTGACGATTGGAGCATCACAGATTCCACCTAGTGGAAATTTTTTAAACTGAGGTAGCTGCTAATTTGACGTTCGAAATTGTTGTAAAGAATTCCAATTTTGAACTGTAAACACAATTTTTACTTACCAGATTGCTAATAATCGTAAATAATTCATATTTTGGATTATAAAAACAATTTTTAACTACCGGATTGCAAAATTTCCTTTCGTCGCATTTATGAGAAATGTCATTTTAGCAGTTGCCTCATTTGAACTTTTTTCCTCGAGAGGCGCTTTCTCTACTTTTACAATCGTCAATATGGAAATTAATGAAGATATTTCAAACGATAGGTTAGTGTGAAAGCTTGTTTTTGTCAAAACAGCAGAGTGTTTTAAATTTAAAACTTTTTTAGATTAATAAGACGAATTTCTAATTCTACCGCCGATCGCAAATTTTACTCAAACTGGCTTACTATGTTTTCTTGGCTGATTGAAAAAAAAGGACGAGCATTTTGCAAACATTGCGAACAGTCGTTACCGAATAATTTGTCACTGTTAAAAAGGCACAATGATTCAAAAACCCACGGAACTGTGATAAGTTCATTAAAACATCAAACGCTCATTGTTAACGAAGATGAGCAAAATTTTAGGACAAAACAGAAAATTGCTGGTTTGAAAATTTTGATGTTCCTCATCACAAATAATTTACCATTTAGTTTAATTGATCCACTAATCGATTTAATTAAGTCAATTGATACAGAATCAAAAATTTGCCAAAAATTGAAATTTAGCCGGACAAGAGGTACGGATATAAAAACAACGCTACTTGCCGAAGAGGGTACTAAAACATTGACCAGCAAACTTCAAAATCAACATTTCTCAATTATTATTGACGAAACGACAGACATTAGTTCCAAAAAGTGTTTGGCATTAATCGCACGATATTTCGATAAATTAGTACGATAAATTTGACCAAAGATAGTTTTCTCGCAATGCTGGAACTCGATAATTCAGATGCTCAGTCGGTGTACAATTGTATTACCAAATTTTTAAATGACCACCAAATTCCAATAAATAATTTAATTGAATTTGGCGCTGATAACGCTACCGTCATGATGGGCAAAACTGCTGGTGTCCAAGCATTACTTAAAGCCAAAAACCCATACATATATTCGCTTGGATGCACGTGTCATTCTCTGCATTTGTGTTCGTCCAAGGCCGCAAAAAAATTGCCTGATTCTTGTGAAAAATTGGCGAGAAATATTTATTACTTTTTTTCACATAGTTCTAAACGAATTAATGATTTTAAATCGTTTCAAATAAGCTTCAATGTGCCAATTCACAAAATTATGAAGACATCAACTACCAGATGGCTTGCCTTAGAAGGTGTAATTTTACGTATTATAGAACAGTGGCAACCACTAAAGCACTACTTTTTGCTCGACAAATTTGAAGCTAAAAGTGTCTACAAAGACTTAGCTTCTGACATTTCAGAGCAAATCAACACTATGAATTTAGTATATTTTCATTTTTTAGCTTATATTTTAAAATTGACTAACAATTTAAACAAAGAATTTCAAAGTGAAAAACCTCAAATATATAAACTGCTGCCTTCGGTTAAAAGTTTCTTATTGATGATTTTACACAATTTTATTCTTGAAGAACACATCGACGAAAATAACTTAAATAATGTTAACATGAAAAGCACTGCTCCAATTTTCAAAGATTTAGGTTTAATCTATTTAGGTGCAAAAGCTGAACTGGAAATAAAAAAAAGTGATTTACCTACCGAAAGTAATTTGTCAATACAAGAACATTGTAGACAATATTATATAAAACTATGTGAGGAAATTATTAGCCGTTTCGATTTCAATGATGAAACTCTTATTCAGGTTCAAAATATCGGTCCTGAAAATCTAGGAGTAACACTAGTACCTCTAATTGACTTATATCCCCATTTGTGTGAGAATAAAATTGAAGAAACAGAAGAAGAATTTAGGGCTGTAATTTTTCAAAAATTTGTTCCGATTTCCTCGAATTTAGAGAAGTTTTGGGGCAACATTTTTGAACTAAAAAATGGGTTAGGAGAATTACGATTTCCAAATTTAAAAAAATTTATTGGTGGCCTTAGAGAAGATGTTTCTCCCAGCTAAACAATATTAAAACGAAAAACAGAAATTGTTTAAAAACAGAAACCATAAACGCGTTGATGATAGCTAAACAGCTCACCGAAGGCATTAGTATTGGAATCCTTCCCAAAATTTAGTTAGAAAATATAAATTAGCTTAAAGCGCTAAACCCTTAAGGAAAACGCATTGAAAAACTGCATTTAGTTTTATTGCATTTAGAATAATTCACCTGCAATATTTGAATTTATAAGACTAAGTGATAATAAGAAGTGATTATTATATTTAATGTTTTTGTAATGTATAAAAGAATTAAGAAGTAGTTCCTATAGTAATGTACTACGAATGTAAATAATATATTTCCAAAATGTACTAATAATGAAATCTATTTGAATAATAATAAATATTTTTTTTTGTAAAAAATCATATTTTTTGTACACAGTTTTCGGTGAGGCACCCGGAGGCACTGAATGAAGAATTTTTAGGCACCGAAAATTTTTGCAGCGCGACAGCGCTGTTAGTGATGGGATATTATCGATAGTGACTCCAATCGATAGTTATCGATTGTTTAAATTTATCAATCGATACTATCGATAGTACTATCGGTTTAAATTTTAACACAAAAATTAGAAAGAAAAATTATAAAATTATATTTATTCAATATTATATAAATAAATCATAGATAGATACTTTCAGGTACAAAAATTATTAAAAAATATTGCAAAACTTTTGCATTAAGTAGAAAAAATTAATAAACTAGCCGTCAAGGAGAAACTGATTTTTTTGTAAAAACACCAGCATGTCAACTTTTTTAGGTTTAAGACGACTTCGTCTATCGTTTAATATTTCCCCAGCAGCCGAAAAACTTCTTTCAGAGGGTACGGATGTGGCAGGAACACTCAGATATTTCAAAGAAACCGTTGAAAGTGACTCGTACTTATTTTTGTTTTCAATCCAGAACGAAATTGGGTCGCACGATTGTTGGATTATAGGTCCCTCAAGATATTGCCTTATAGAAATTATAGCATCCGACTGAGATGTTCTTAATATAGGTGTTTGGTGTTCTAATACAAAAGACAACAAGCCTTTACCGCCGACGTCAGCTGTTGATTTTATTTCTGTGTCACAAGTTTCTACTGCCTGTGGTGACATGGAAATAAATTGCGAAACTTCAGTTGTCAGAAACTTTTGAGCGTTGTTAGCATTGTCTTTGACTCGAAATGCATTTTTTTTAAAACGAGGGTCGACTAAAGATGCTACCATGGCGGTTGTCCTTTGTTCATAAGGGACCAGTCTTTTCGATATAGATTGTTTCAATTCTTGAAGCATTTGTTCCCCAATTGGTGTGACTATTTTAGACATTAATGCGTCCAGCTTCAATGTAATCCCATGAATTAGTGGGATTACCAATGACATTGTCACGTATTGATCACCGGAAATTTCTGTGGTTGCATCTTCGAATGGTTCCAATAAGTTAACAACATCTCCTAATGCTTCGGCTTCGCTAGTTGTGATGGCAACAGAGGCTGATGGTCCATTTTTGAGCGATATAATTACTATTGTAGTAAGCTCCCTTAATTTCAAATAACGTCGTATCATGGCCAATTCACTATTCCATCGAGTAGTTACTGATTGTATCAAGCGTAATTCAGCCATATCTCTCTCCTTTTGTAAACTTCGAAGCTTATCACTTGCCACTGTGCTAGAATTAAAAAAAGTAACTATATCTTTAATCCGTTTAATAAAACTTTTTAAATCTGGGTTTGTTGACAATGACGACAAAACGTCTTTCACCACTAAATTTAGCGTGTGAGCGAAACATGGCATGTGCTTAATTTTCAGAAGATTGGTAGCCGCAACTATATTTGCCGCATTGTCGGTTACTATGGTCGTAACTTTCCCCGTAATTTCCCATTTGGCGATCACTGCAGAGAGAATATCTTTTAAGTGTTCAGCTGTGTGGCTACCTTCAATTTTTTCTGTTGTTATTACAGCTGACATTAGCTTTTTACAATGTATAAAGTGACACGTTACTGTTATGTACCCCTCAGTAACAGAGGAAGTCCAGGTGTCGGTAGTAAGCGCGCAAAATCGAATACTTTGTAACATAACCTGCAATAATTGTCGGGCAGTTTGATAGGCGTTTGGTAGAAGGACATCACTTACATGCCTGCGAGACGGCAGCACAAATTTACAATCCAATTCAAATATAAAATCCTTGAATCCAGCATCCTCAACAACACACAGTGGCTGAAAGTCTTTTGCAATGAACGCGACCAATTTTTGCGAAAGCGCTTTATGTCTTGGACTATTGACATCGTAAACGTCTTTAGACGTAAAATACGATTTTAAGGGCCTTTGATTTACGAATACAGAAGTACCCGGCTCATTTTGAATAAATTTGTCCCATTCTGATTTGTGTATCCTGCGCATGTGATCGATGAGATTTGTAGTGTTGCCACTCGTCTTATATTCCTTGGTGCATATATTGCACTTTGCAATTGGTTTTCCACCAGCAGCTTTTTTAAAAAAATTCCAAACCTTCGACGAAGTTAACGTACCCGACATTCTTAAAATTAGTGTGTTATAAAGATTAATTAATTAAATTGAATCTAATTAAGTAACTATTCACAAATAATGTTGAATCATATATTGTACAGTACTGCTATTCCGAAAACCCGTAAAATTTAGATGCGTCACAAACCGAAACAAAAAAATTTCGCGATTTATCAAATGTCAAACTGAAGCCCTCTAAACCAAAATAGGTAAGTAAGTAAGTGATGTCCTCCTAACCAAAATATGTAATTAAACTGATGTAAATGAATGACATAGAAATGATAGAAAAAATATCGATCGATGTTTTTTTTACTATCGATATTTTCGATATTTAGGGTACTATCGATAATATCGATATATTGTCGATAATTTCCCATCACTAGTTTCGATTTGATTTATTTTTGTTTCAGTTTTTTTTTTATATGTAGTGGAACCCAATACCAATCAGTGCTGTCGCTCCGAAAACTTTAAATGGAGTACGTTTCAATTCTTTAGGGGAGTATTTCTAGTCAGAAGGGAGTACGTACGAAGTAAAATAGTTACACCTTAAGCCTAGTATGCTGTTCAAGTGAAATGAAATTTTCACTGGTCTCCAAAATTGGAAGATAAATCTGATGCAAAAATTTAGTATGACGAGTTTCGTTAATATTTTATTGCGTATAACTTCATGTTGCCTCTGACAATATACAATAAAATTCACTTCGATAGTTGTTTATCCTCAAAACGCAGAAACTAAATGAAATTGTCAAAATTTTGTCTTCACATTTATCATCCAGGGGCCCTATTCTCGAATTCCACATCCATTTTCCACATCTGGACATCTGTCAACATTCATAAAAATTGAATTTTTTCGGTACTAAGGGAATATTTCCGAATGGGTATAAGCAGGTGGAAAAAATTCCCCATATAGGAAATTGTCCATGTCGAATGTGTTTTATATATGAATTACAAGTTTCGAACGTTTTTGTGTGAACTTTGACAGATGTCCACATATGGAAAATGGATGTGAAATTTGAGAATAGGCCCCCAGGAAGATAAAAGTAAAGTGAAACATTTGTAGAGATAAAATAGAGGCATCTGTATTTAAATACGAAAACTCCCATTTCGCTAGCTAAACTGCTTACCACAAAGTGAAATTCAGCGGTGAGATTTTCATTTTCGTTTTCGCATGTGTCATTTTCCAGATCATGATCCAGCAAATAACACTAAAATTGATATTAGTTTTTGAGCCAAATTTGAATATTAAAAGAAAACTGTTTTATTTATTGGCTTATAGGGCAATTTATCTATTTTACTAATAAAGTTCTGTATGTTGATCGATAAAATAATTAATATCGCTATTATTAAATAATTTTTTAACATGGTCACAACTCTCCATGAAATCACAGATACGTTTAGATTATCGTTTTGAGATTTTTTAGTTTGTTTCGTAGGGAAGAGTACCGATCAGCGAAATCGTAAGCGAATTTCTTAATTTTTAGCTATTTTTACCTAACTTTTATGTGGTAAATGGAAAACTTATCTTAAAGCAACTTAAGCTTCGAAGCCTTTTCATTTTCAAAAGCGTAACTTTAGCAGAAATGCGAATTCAGACATGTCAAGTATGCGAACATGTTCGCCATTTTATTTTTGAGAATTGGAACATATTATGGTGCAATTTAAAGCAATGTCATAGCCAGACGATACCACAGTAGGTGTCTAGGGGGACTAAATTGTCTTATAAAAAAAACCGGATAGTTATTAAGTCTCGAAATATATTCGAAAAAATTGCTAAATTGCTACATAAAATTGGTGAGGACGACTGGTTAAAAAAACGCGCACTTGGTGCAATTTCATTTGTGATAGGGATGGATTCAGTCTTAAATAGTCATAAATAAAATATGGTCAGAATTCAACAAATATTGCAAGACACTATAATGGTTATTAGACAAACACACTTTGTTTATAGGAAAAAAATTTGACGAAATTAGATTTGCCAAAGAAAAAATTGATTTTAATTTCATAAACACTCCAGACCTTTACAACATTTCCAGGTTCCAGCACCAAAAGGAGTACGTTGGTCAATGGTTTTTGGTGAAATTTTATGTCTGAGTTATTAAGCCGATTCTATCAGTAGTTCCTAATTTAAAACCGAACTATTCACGCTCTGAAAATTTCTTGGGTCACCTCATTTGGGCTCGGAAATGATAAATAAAATAAGCGACAAATTCAAGAAATATTGTGGAACACCTCTAATGATATTTTGGTTGAAGCCATTTATTAGAAACATTTTTTAAACAATTTTTCGTATTTTTACTTAGACAACCAATCCAATCAGAGTATTACGTCTCCAGCTTCAAATGGAACTGGATGGAACATTTGTGAATGGATTTTAATAGAATTTAAATCTGAAATTAGAGATGTTAAGTTGATTTTTAGGCAGTTCCTATTATAAAATTTATTAAATTCGGCTCTGGAAAATTTCCTCGGTCATTTCATCTGAGGTCGGATTTCTTAATTAAGCAATGGCTCAAATTCAGAATATTTTTTGAAATTATTAATCAAAAATGATATCCTCCAAATTTATTTTTCTCTTCTCAGTCTCCAGCATCAAACGGATGGAACAAGCACATGTGTTGATAGATTTTAGTGAAATTTATTATCTGCATTATTTTGTGAATTCTATAATCCAATTGCTAAACGTATTATTTTATGGCCTGAAAAAAGTTTCTGTCATCAGGACAGAAATATTTTGGAACACTATTCGTATACTCATGGTATTATGATCGATACCATAAATCAAAAATTAGATTTGCTAATTTTGGTTTGCCATGCACAGCCAACCCAGACAATTTTCTTCGTCTCCTGCACCGAATAGAATACACTCATTTATGGATGTATTTTAGTGAAATTTTATTTCGGAGGTGTTAAGCCGATTCTATATCAAGAGTTTCTAACCTTAAACATGTTAAATCAGGTCCCTCCAGAATTTTTTGCATTACTGTTAATAAATTTAGGGATTTGAATAAATATTATCTAAAACCAGGACAATTTAAGACATGTTCCAAGATCCTAGGTAGGCTCATAAAACTGACAGATAATTTCTGCTGTCAGCATTTAATCTTGCCAGACATGAAAGATGAATGAGAGTTTCGATTTTATTCAAACGTAAACAAATGATTTGAGAATATTGATGTCAAGGTGTATGACGAATAAAATTTCCCATATCACACTGCTTAAATCCAGACTTCCATTCAACTTTCTGGTCTGGAAAGGTTAAACGACTGCAGAAATTATCTTATAGTATTATTTTTATATAGAGGTTCTAGTCTATTATAATTATTGCCAGCAAAAGCCGATAACTTAAAATATTGTGCAAAGATTTATAGTATAGTAGTTATTAGAAAAGGGGAGTACAGGAGTAAGCAATAGGCGAAAGTAGTACAAATACTCCGATCGTACTCACTTCGACAGCACTGATACCAATACGCCACAAAGTTACACTTACACAACACTTTAAGTTTCAGTTTTGTATGTTTTATTGTTATTTTCCGCGATGTTTCACTTCTCACACCCGGCACAGCACAACTATTAGTCTACAATTTAACCAGTTATTCTGTTAATCACTTAATGTAATCTTATTTAAAACAGAAAAAAAAATGATGGCCGAGAAAGTGTCCATTATAATCACCATTATTCTAGTTACTTGATATATGAAATTAAGTTTTTACAATAATAATTTATAGTTTTTTACTATTCTAGAATTTTCCAGAAAAAAAAATTTTCTCACCAAAACAAAAATTTTTTTTTTCTTTTTTTTCGGATTTATCTTAAAGTAAATTATTATTACTTCAACTCCGATAAACTGACTCAACTTTTAACTCCACTTAAAAAAAAAATCTTCGGCACTATTTTTCAAAACTATACACTTATATTTCTTATTTTTATTTTCTATTATTATTATTTTATTTTTATTTTTTTAATAGTTTAATTCAGACTCAGACTTAGACTCCTGCGAAATCTTCAAACGCCCGTTTTATAACCAAACCCCCACCAATATTTTCTTTTCGCGCGCAAATTTTTTATTATCGCATCAACTCAAACAACCGCGGCATCTATCAACATAAATATTTATTTAGGGATTATCGTTATGCACCTCTTTATCGACCAAAACAAATAAATACGAATATAAACATACAACTGCTTAACCAAACGGCATTTAGGCGCTATATACGCAAAAAAAAATTATGCAGATTGCAGACAATAAAATTGGAACGGCGTAGCTGTTACATATGTGGTCTGTAAAAAAGGCTGTACGTATTAAAGTCGGCATTTCTTGTATCTGCCTGAGCTCGACTTTTGCAAATCTGTGACGTCTTAAATACGAGTTGACGAACAGCACATGATCGATAGTGTTTTCACAATCGTTTCCAACCTCGGTTATGTGAACCATGGTATAATATGAAACTTAACAAATTTGAAATGAAACGGATTTTGATTCTAGATTCGACGCAGCTAGAAACAAATTTAACGTACAATCCAAGAAAATTCTAAAATTACCTCCTTTGGGTTCCTTCATCGACCATTTTTGAAAATTCAAGCTTATTAAGAATTGTGCCGAGAGTTTAACTTTTCCGCTAACTGACACCTTTAATGAAAACTTTGGGACTGGGATTTTCCTGATCCCTTTAAATCTGGTAAAGGATGTGAAATTAGAAAAAAATGTGAATTGCTGTTCTTTCCGCCACACTCAAACTTTTCGAAGCTATTTTGGAGAGATTCTTCTTTTCCACGTGAAATGTTTTATTTTGCCTGCTTAATACGGATTTTACCCGGGAAGATCAACAATTACCAATCCGGTAAGCAATTACTAATCGACAACAAGTAGATGTAGTTTTTGAACGCACCAAGTACGTGTAGCTTTTACGCAGACGGTAAGAAAATATCTGGTCCGATTTCTACGATTTCTGAAACTCAACTCTACGATTTCTGAAAAAAAACTCAACTCAAGCTAACTTGTAACCTAACCCTCAACTTACCCTAAATAAACGCCAAACTGAACTCCTCACTCAACTCCAATTCAACCTTATCTCAACCCTAATTCAACACCCAACTCAACCCTCAACTGAACCCTATACTTAACGCTTAATTAGTTCCCTATATGAGCTCAACTCAATCATAACTCGATCACAAGTCAACCTCAACTCAACCTCCAACTTAACCAAACATTCAGCGCTAAACTCAATCCTCAAATCAACATGATTCGAAAAACTACATCCGTACATGAACTCAAGTCAAAACAACTCAAGCTAACTTCCAGTTCAACCCTCAACACAATCCCAAGTATATCCCCAACTGGATCCTCTGACTCAACCGCAACCAAATCCCAACTAAACTTCAACTCGGCACTCAACCAACCTCAACTCAAACCCAACTTAACCTTGTGTGTGGGTATATGAATTCAACTCAAATCAACTCAAACTAACTCTAACTCAACGCTCTATTCAACCCCCAAATAA
The DNA here is from genome assembly GCA_958295665.1 of Tipula vernalis. Lineage (NCBI taxonomy): Eukaryota > Metazoa > Arthropoda > Insecta > Diptera > Tipulidae > Tipula > Tipula vernalis. The sequence goes on from OY282560.1 coordinate 96,705,973, forward strand.
ATACCCGACAGAACTCATTCGACTCATTCGATTTTAACCCAACTTAACCTTCATCCAACTCAACCTCAAACTCAATGCTCAACTCAATGAAAGAGTGAAGTTTAATTAATCCGCATGCAACCTTTAATTGAACCCCTATCTCAACCTTTAACTTAATTCCAAACTCAACGCCTGACTTAATCCTCAAACAAACATATATAAAATGTTGGTCAACGTGGATCGAAAACCACGTGGTATTTTCACGTATGGAATTTTGGGTCAATTCATATAGATACCTCCTCTAGACGTACAGGTTACAAAAGATTTTCAATTCTCCGCCACCATAGAAACAGATCGGGTGAGCCATCCTCAAGATAAAAAGGGTATTAAGATCTAGGCATCCAGACGGATGAATGGACGTTTTTTTTTTCCCTTTCGAACTCAGAGGACTTAAAAAGGTCGAGAAATGTTGATTTGGGCAAACAAAATTTTTTGGAAACCATTTTTGGTGGAACCATAACAATGATCCGATAAGAAATTACTACGGCACTTCACATTCTTGAGAATAATTAATTTCGTAACTTTGGGCTATACATTTTTTATGTACGACAACAATTTTTCTTTGTACTTTCTGTGAGAAATATTACGCCAATCAAAAAGAAGGAGCTGCCTTCTAATTGATCGCTCCTCTTGTTTCAGAAACCTACCTATGCGAAGCTCTTATCCTAAATTCTCAGAAGTAAGTACGGGCCAAAATTCACCGGCACCTTTTCATTAAATGCAAATTTCAATCAGTTTAATAATGTTTGGCACAAATCCGACCATTTATATTTTTTACACTTGCGGTTACTCGATATAACGGCTTCATTACTATTAAAATGTTTGGTAGGAATCTACCGTAGTAGTTAACGAACAGACAGGTAACTAAAAAGATTGAAAGAAGTAAATGTTCTACATACCAAAAGGCAGCCTGTTTACCACATGCAAGCCAAAGTGTGTTCTTTCTTTGGATTGAAATCACCATGATTATATTATTGGTAATTGTAGTCGCACTCAGGCACTTCTTTGGGTAAGAACAATGTTGCAATAAGTAGCCCTTCTTCGCTTGTATAATTAAATTTTTCTCGCACGGTCTGTCAAAGACCATACCATGCGCAACTCCGGTCGGCAACGCCAAGAGTAACGATAAAATTTATTTGTTTCGTTAGTCTGTGCATTTCCATGGAGAGTGTTGGGTGCATCTCAATAGGGTTCGGGGTTGACCGTCTACGTGGATAATGATGAACGTAAACACCCGGGCAACGATGTGATGCATCAGCTAAATACTAGTGGCGAGTGCAGTACGCTATAAATGAGCAATGAGCGGAACAAATATGGAAACTTATACCCCAGGTGGTATACCTGTTGCTCAGGTAGATCCACTCTCTTCAGAGGTCGATCTCATGGATTCTGAGGGAGACCAGCCATTACAATTATTAGCTACAATTATTTTAATCAATGTAGTTAGTTTGTCTAGTGATATTTACAAAAAAGGAACCCTTCGATTCTGTGACCATAAACACATATCTTTTTGAAAAATTAATTTGAACAAACTTTACGAATTATTATTTGGAATCAACTGTACGTAAATTCTAAAAATCGTTGAAAATTGTGCTGCAACTATCGGTTCTGTCGGAAATTTAGGAATTTATATAGTCTAAACTTGTCAAATCTCCACCATCTGTGGGTTTATTAAGTTATGCAATTCTTTCTTAAATATTGTTACGTTTTTGTCTTGTCAATCAAGGGTCGTATAAGTGGATTGTGAATAAAGCAAAATCAATTCAATTTATCACCAACGAATTTATTTATTTCACACAATTTTACTGTAAACTTATAATTTTTATTTCCACTAAAACACTTTTTTTAAATCACTTTTTAATTCCTTTTTAATCTTCACACTGTCGCTTTTCAAATACTACTGATCCAATTCGATCTCGTTCGCCCTTTTATATCCACAAACCAAACGTCTAGAAAGCTCATGACTTTTCCAGTTAGAATAGCGTAGAAACATTTAGAACAATTTTTATCATGGAAAATTCCATTTTAGTACAGTTAGACATTGAGCTATTAATTTAACTTATTCTATTACACACTAGGTGTCACCGTCACAATATTTTAAATTTTGGTTTTTATTCGATTTATAAATTTTGGGAATTTCTAGGGAAATTTAGAAAATTAGAATATTTTACTTTATTGTTCTGTTAACCAACGTTCATATTGTGAATAAACGAACCAATTTAATTATTCCCAAATTAACACCAACTCACTAAAATTCACTCAACATACGTTCTCACTATTAGCACTAATTTATTGATAATACTAATTAATTTATTATTTATAGTCTGTATAAAGTATTTAATCTTGACTTTATCGCGTTCAACTTACAAATTCCAATAAGAATTTTTGACTACAATAATAATTCGCCTGAATGTCATTTTAATGTAATCGCACAACATTTTTAGCATGGACAATTATTTAGTACAAATTAGTAATTATAATACTGAAACATAGGGGTAAACGACATAATGAAATCACTTCAATTTATTACCAACGAATTTATTTATGTCACACACAAATTATTACAACACAATTTATTGACTCACTATCACTTATAATTTTTATTTCGCACTGAAACACTTTTTAAATCACTTTCAAATTCCTTTTTAATCCTTATACTTTCGCTTATCAAAAACTAATGAATCCAATTCGACCTCGTTCGCCTTTTTTATATACAAACCAAACTTCTAGAAATTTTATGACTTTTCCAGTAAGAATAGTCCAGAAACATTTAGAACAGTTTTATCATGGAAAATTTCGTTTTAGTACAGTAAAAGTTTGAGCTATTAATAACACCGTTATTGTCACTGTAACATTATTTTCATAAGTTCATGAAATTCCTGAAAAAATTTAAAATTCTGTATAACACAAATTGACTGTTTAAAATAAAATGTTGTTGTTGCTTGAATTGTCCAAATACCAGATGATGAGGTGAGAAACCTGTACAGGTGTATGATATTCCTGAACTGTTTTGCGCGTTTTACAAATTACACACTTATGAACAAAATCGTTAATCTGCTGGTTAATCATTGTGTTCAACAAAATAGTCGTTTCAAAATCTCGTGGGTTTTTGTAACTCCTTGATGTGGAGAAGATGGTGGATTATGCTGGTATTACCAGCTTCCACAATGACACATCCGTTCCTTCGTATGCATAACAATTGATTTTTATGAATAATTTTCCATTTTCTACTTTATTTGGTCGGTACTTTTGTGTTTTTGAGGTTACTTTCTATTTTCCCTTGTACTCTCGATCCTGAAACGCAGGTGATTCTAGGTCTACAAACAACGGAGCACCTTTATCAATTGTACCTACTTTGACATTAACTCTTGGAAGATTATGGGGAATGACATTTCGCGTCCCAGTTGCGCTAGCGTCGGGATTTATTAAAGCCGGTGCTGATATTAAAACCCGCTTTAACTACTCAAACTAGTCTTGCGCTTGCTGATTCCATTTAGGTTTAACACCTTCCTTTATTAGATCACTAATGGGTGCTGCCAAAGTAGAATAATTGGAGATAAACCATCTATACCACACCCGGTCATTCGCAGTATTCGCCGTATTTTTTTAATCGTAAGTGGTTTGAGGTATTCGGCTACTGCCTGCACTTTGGACGAGTCTTCTCTAATGCTTCTACTACCTATTACATAACCCAGGAACCTAGTCTCCTTGAGCAAAAATTTAGTCTTCTCCCATTTAAAGTGAGTTTCGCTTCGCGCAACAATTTCACTACTTCAAAGAGTAATAATATAAGATCTTTGAGTGTCGCCGAAACGACGTGGAGGTCATGCAGGTAGACAAATACCCGGTCCTACAACCGATAAGGGATAACCTTATGCATAAGTCGGTACATCGTTTGGGCTGCATTACACAGCCCAAACAGCATGACGTTAAACTTGTAAAGTGGACGTCCAGGGATGGTGTAAACTGTCTTATTCTTCGATTCTGGATCTAGCAATATTTGCCAGAAGGCGTGTAATCAACGAAACTGATGAATTCGGTCGATCAGATGCAAAGGATAAACATTATTCACCATCACTGCGTTTACTTTCTGTTGTCTTTGTTAACCATGCTCACTGGGGACGACCAGGAGCTGAGGCTTATCTCAGTTACTCCAAGTGATATATACATAGGTGACGCTTGACCCTCATTTATTTTATGTGACAATAGAAGTGTTCTAACTAAACCTCGTTTTTTGCACGATCGAATCTTTCCTATCACGCTATTGAGGATGGTCTGTTGGCCGATATTCCGGACATGCTTATCTCCCTCATCTGCTATTGCTGGAGTTGGAATTTTAACTTCATTGACCATAATGAGAACTAGACCGAAAACATCCCAAAAATCTGTTCCCAAATACATTGGTTGAATCCGCAACTTTCGCCCAGATATGTCCTATTATCCGTTGTACCAGGCCGCTTGCAATCCAAAGGGTTGAGCGAAGATCAAAGATGGTTAAATTGTGCTCTTTCATAAATTGTTCGGTATTGCATCCTTATACTGTTTCATTTGCTCCACTATCGAGCAGTCCCTGATATGGAACACCGTTAACCAGAACATCTGTGTATGGCCTTGAATCGTTTGTCGTAGTAATGATGGATTCACAGACCATTTTATTTACCAATTTTTGCAGTTTAAAATATTTTAAAGAACGCCCAAGGTGGAAAAATTTATTTTTTGGTGCTTGCACCTTCTGATAAAATATTTGGGCTATTAGTCGGTTGGGTTGTAAATTCATTGGTTCTCAGGAGATCGGATTCCCGGACTTCCTAACATCTCTCATCGCGTTTCTCTTTCGGAGATTTTTGCGGTAGTTACACTATGACTTTAGCACTTGCTGAGACCTACAACCAAAGTAAAGCTTGTGGTTCATGGATATTCCACAATTTTGTGACCAATTCCAAAACAATTCCAGTATGTGTTGTGTGAAAGTATCTTTTGAAAGTTCGAATTACTTTTCTTGCAGTAGAAGAAGGTCGTATTCGTGGTTGCTCCGGTCAGGGTTCCATCCTATTCGGTTCAAGATATCCTCTACAGTCACACATTTACTTAATATTTCTCCTATTTCCATAAATGGATATCCTGCAAATTTTGGCCTCAGCATTCGACATTGGGATTATTAAAAGAAGGGCCTGACTTCTTGGGCTGTTATAAAAATCCAGGAATGGTTCCTTAAAATTTAGTTTCCTTCATTCCATTGATTGTCTAACATAATAATCTGTTCTCCTCGTCGTGAATTGTTCAACCGTCGCTCTTTCAATGTTTTCCAATTTTGCAATCCGTATATGTTGAGTGCTCCGTTCATAAATGATACGCGCAGTTAGCTACTAATCGATCTAAGGCTATTCCATTTGCAGTTGCCATCCATACGTTGAACTCGTAAAGCAACCGTTCTATCGGGAGTTCATTTTTTTCATCATCAAGTTAGGACAACTTCCAGTTGGAAATTCCCAGATACTGTTTAACCATCTTCACATTGTAGGTTGGCTGTGAATAGGTTACGTTTTAATGTTTCGGATTTTTTTTTTTGGACCTCACATTTCGGATATTTTAATACTGCGGGATAGTAATTGGATAATTTTGCTCGTAATAAACTTGGCATTCAACAGCGAGCTCGTCATAGTCTAAATACTTCACTTCAATTTTTTTACGGGGATATAAAACAGTTTTAACTGAAACGATAATCATCACCATCTATCACAGTACAAGCAAATTATGCAATTATACCAATAGTTGATACGTTCACCCGCGGTCCCATTGGTGGCAACCAAAAATAAAGAAATGAAATATTTATGAATCTGTATTCTGTACTATAAGATCTCATTAACTCTGCATCCCTGTTGCGTTGCCATGTAGGAATAAGGTTTAAGTCATTGATACATGCCATTAACTCGGCTGTGCTTGATTAATTCAACTCCCACATTAATCCCGAAATGAATCTCTTAAGTCAATCTTTAGCTCAGCCTTCAACTCAATATCTAAATCAACCTCCATCTCAATCGCAACATAATTCTAACCATATCTTTCAAATTAACCCTTTACCTAACTCCAAATGAAGTCTTAAATAATTCCCCAACCGAACAACTCACCTAACCCTAATGCAGGCTAACTAAACACTAACTCAACTTCAAACTCAACTTCCGTCATCAAAAATCTACTTAATTTTTGAAGTCTTAGAAATTCCTCTGTAGTAACTTTAGAGCTGATTATGATCGCTCAGGGAGGAGATGAATATTAGAGATATTAACCTTGACCTTTCTTAAGTCTTATATAATATTTGTGTAAAGTTTGGTTCAAATCGTTCAATGCGTGTGCATTTGTTTAAATATCATACACACATATACTGGACAAACACTCACTTTTAAATAGTGAAACCACATTTCAACAGACACTCAATTTAGTGGAATCCTCACTTCAACGGAAAAACTTCTAAGTCCCATGCAACTGAAGTTTTCCAATGAAAACCTCCCTAAGATAAGCTGACATTTTATTAGACCGGACACGGACAGATATTTCTGCGATGATACAGGTTTAACGAGTACAATTCAAATTGAATCTTTAGTAAATTATATGTATGTCCAATTTGATATTTATGATTGATAAAAATGATTTTTGGATAAAATTCTAGAATATGGCGAAAAAAAAAAAATAAATGAAATTTGACATGCGCGTTGGAAATGAAATTCTATTTAAATTGATTTTTAGATCTAAGACTCAGTTTAGAACCAAATTTCCATCACCCAGATCAAATTTCATCATAATCGGTAGGGAAATAGCTAAGTTCCGTCCTCACTGACCATATTCTAGAACTTCATCTACAAATCATTTTAGAATCCCATTTCCAACGCACATGTCAAATTTCATCATAATCAATTAAGGAATAGCCTAGTTCAATCCTACTTGGCCATATTCCAGAACTTCGCCTAAAAATCATTTGAATATTCCATTTCCATAGGAAATGCTGGATTTCATTAGAATCGGATAAGAGATAAAATCCCAATAAAATTTTTATAAAAAAAATCACAAATCCTCAGTTTAACGGACAACGTTTTTGGTCCCGTCGATTTCCGTTGTAGCGAGGTTTCCCTATATGTATACATATATAGATAGTTCAACTGCTCACTAACGCTCTACACTGAAACTAACTTCTCAAACCAGCATAACAAAAAAATTGTCAATAACTCACTATATCCTGTCCAGCCCCAACTCAACTCCAACTGAACTTTAATTCAACCCGGATCTCTAACTTTACCTTTAAATCAATCAACTTTACCTTTAATTCAGTGCCCAATTCAATAATCAAACCAGCATATATAAAAAATTCGTAAATATTTTTATATCCAAACCTAACTCAACTCCAACTCAACTGTAACTCAACGCGCAAACTGACCCCTAACTTAACCTTCAAATCAACTCCAAATTCAATGCCCAATTCAATAATCAAACCAGCATATCTACAAAATTCGTAAATATTTTTATATCCAAGCCCAACTCAACTCCAACTCAACTGTAACTTCACCCGCAAACTGACCCCTAACTTAACCTTAAAATCAATCCCAAATTCAATGCCCAATTCAATAATCAAACCAGCATATATAAAAAATTCGTAAATATTTTTATATCCAACCCCAACTCAACTTCAACTCAACGCGCAAACTGACCTTTAACTTAACCTTCAAATCAACTCCAAATTCAATGCCCAATTCAATAATCAAACCAGCATATCTACAAAATTCGTAAATATTTTTATATCGAACCCCAACTCAACTCCAACTCAATTGTAACTCAACCCGCAAACTGACCCCTAACTTAACCTTCAAATCAACTCCATATTCAATGCCCAATTCAATGCTCAGTTCAATAATCAAACCAGCATATCTACAAAATTCGTAAATATTTTTATATCCAAACCCAACTCAACTCCAACTCAACTGTAACTCAACCCGAAAACTGACCCCTAACTTAACCTTCAAATCAACTCCAAAATTAATGCCCAATTCAATAATCAATCCAGCATATATAAAAAATTCGTAAATATTTTTATATCCAAACCCAACTCAACTCCAACTCAACTGTAACTCATCCCGCAAACTGACCCCTAACTTAACCTTCAAATCAACTCCAAATTCAATGCCCAATTCAATAATCAAACCAGCATATCTACAAAATTCGTAAATATTTTTATATCCAACCCCAACTCAACTCCAACTCAACTTCAACTCAACCCGCAAATTTGAATGCAAACCAGCATATATAAAAAAATTTTAGTATTTCTATAACCAGGTATTTTTGGTCAATTCGTATGGCTGGTACCTGACCCTGTTGACGCACAGGTTCCAAAAGCTTTTAAAATCTCGGCCTTGACCATAGAAACAGATTGGCAAAAAAATTCTAAATCGAACAAGCCGTTCCCGAGATACCATGGGTACAGACATAAAAACATCCAGACATCCAGACTTAAAGACAGACGGACGGACATTTTTTTTTTTGCTTTTCTCAGGCTCAGGGACTTTCAAAACGTCGAGAAAAGTGGTTTTGGACCAAACAAAATTTTGTACATTTTTTACAGGATTTCAATACTTTCGTCTTTTTAGACCGAAGTAACATTGCATGTTAAGTGTCCCTTTTAATTGTGTATTTTTCTAGGTTATAGGATCATTTTTCCTCATCCCAGTAGAGTACTGTCAAACCGCTTCCTGGTGTCTTGTTCCCAGGCCATACCGCCCTTATTCAGGTAATAGCTGGAATAATACTATATTCAAAGTAAGAAAGTGCTGGCTATCCATAATGTTATATACATTAATCTGTTGCCTCATTTAACCCTGTTCTTTGAGGTGGTATTATCACCTCTAATTTAGTTTAAAATTGAACACTTGAGTCGCCAAGGGCGTAATACGAAGATAATTTAAGAACACATCTCGCCGATCACCTCTAAAATGAACTGGTTACTTTTAACTTTATACTTCAAAATGAAGTACACTCACAATCTAAATTTATGTTTCAGTTAAGACTTAATTCTCTAGATTCTTTAGATTGAAATTGTTTTGTGTAATATTAAATACGAATCATTGATAAATCAAAACTAATTATATTGCCGTAATTGGGCAGTAATTAAAAATACTTAGCCTTTTGTATAATTTCCGAACAAAAGAGTTTATTGTTGACAAATACGGGCAAGATGATTGCGCAAAAATCTATAAGGCTAGATACAATTTCCGGAATAAAACGATTAATGAATGCATAGTATAAAGACAAATTTCCCCACACATCATCACCGATAGGGCGAGCATTCAAAATTTTAATAGCTCAGCACTTCACTACTGTTCTTATACTTGTACAATTATTTACTTGACCTTTCTCGTGCAAACCCACGCACAATTCCAAATTTTTTTTTTTTTTTGATTTCATGAATTAACTCTTAAGACTTACATCATACATCATTTTTTTTGGTTCTATACGAGTACTTTTATACAATACACGCAGCTAAATACCAAACCCAAATCGTATAAATTTCCAAGTTTTGATCTGCCATTTAAAATAAAAATGATTTCTTCAATTATATCTTTCTAATCATAAAGTTTTTTGTCTTTGAACGAAAAAAAAAAAAAACAAAAACGTTAATGATTAATCAAATTAATGTTTTAGCGTGCGGTCGACCTTTCAACATTGTGCCATGCAAAAACAAAAAAAAATTTATGTCGAATGGTTAAATATTACGAGAGTAGGTAGGTAGGTTGGGGGTTGGGTAATATAATGGTTTGGTTATATTTAATGGCGCTGTGTGGCGTAATTTCTATGAGAAAAGTGATTTTGAACTAATTCTCGTGTTTTGTTGCGGATATACAATAATTACAATTGAACTGTAATAACCTTTTTGGGTCACAATCTTTGTGTGTACATATATCGCATAATTATCGAGTAGTTTTTGCTCAATTAAATAGCAAACATGCAAATATTTGTATGACTTTATGGACAATATAATGTCTTTCTTGTCTGTGCACGTCTTTTATGAATAATGTTCAGGTAAATAAAGCAATACCTATTTGCTTTATATTTTGCTTGATCTTAAGGTTTTGTGTTTTTTTTTCTTCAAAGAATAAATTTTGCTACTTAACAATGAATGGTAGTGTACAACATTCGAGTACGTATTTGATTTATGTTATAAATTCTATGGGTGTATAAGACAATTTAAGAGCTAATATGCAAGTGATCAAAGCCGAAAATTTTTATTTTTGCTTAATTACTTATTACGAATTTTGACATAAAAGAACATAAACCTAATTTAACCGCACAAACAAATAATTTATAATGTAATTGCATTCTGTCTCATTAAATGAATGACGGCTGATTAATCGTTACCTTTAAAACAATCTGGTATGCAGAATAATTGCATTTGAAAAAATAATTATTTGCAATTTAAGACGTTTTAATATTGTGCAATGAGCGTATTATGGTTTCATGGTTTAACTAGAACCAAACACGCTGCTGGTCAATTTTGCTTTCGCGTAATGATTTGTTAGAGTATTCGAGGCAATTTCTACGTAGAAATGCAAACGCTAAAATTTAAAACCGCTAAATCGGTCAAGCTAAAATACAACTCAAATTTTAACTCAACCCCAACTGAATGGCTGAATTCGATCTCAACCCAACCCCAATCAAACCCAGCTCGATCAAAAATTAAGCCCAAAATCATCTCAGCTAACTTTTAACTCTACCCTCATTTCAATTCCAACTCAACTCTGCCTGAACCCAAAGTCAATCCTCAAACAGGTACCTGATCCTCTAAAAGCTTTTCAATTTTCCACCTTGACCATAGAAACACAGATTGGCGAAAAAATTCCAAATCACACTAGTCTTTCTCGAGACACTATCGGTAGAGACATGACGGACTGACGGACGGAAATTTTTTGTTTTTTGCGTTTTTGAATTCAGTGACTTTGGATTGGATATATTGACACAGTTTCTTGATACTACTTTAAAGTTTTAGCCTGTGATTGTGGAGGAAGATTTGTATGCTGAAGAAAACTTTATTGTAAGAGATTGCTATACTGTTTCAAATTTGGTGATACCGATTTCACCGGAAAATATAAAGAAAGTTTTGTTGTCACGCCACATAGCACCACTCAAACGGAACAAAAAGTGAAATCTAAACGTAATATAAGCGATGACACGTAACGTATTCACTACGCTACTGAAACTTTAAGCTTGGGGTAAAGGCCAATCTTAGTGCGAAGATTTTGGACTGACTTAGTGCGAGATTTTAGTTTCTAATTTTAAAAATTATTAATATTTTTTTTAAATTTTAGGCTTAATAAGGACGAAAGTCGAATTCGAGTATGAACCCTTTACCAGGGCGTAATAATATTTACAAAATTTAATCAAGTAATCATTTCTTAAATTTTTTGCAATCTTCGTGCCTATATCCGATTTCTTTCAAACCAACTCATGATGAAAATATTCTGGACCAAATAATTGTTAATAAAAGTAATAAAAATCGATTAATGATAACATATCAGAAGCGTAGTCTCTGAATATCTGATCAATACTTAATTTATATTCAGTATCTGTCCCCAAAATCCCAAGGGTTAAACCAGAATATATCTCAATTCCAAATTATAAAAATATTGACTTTTTTTAACCGTCGATACAAAAACTATTAGTAAAAAAATATGAGTTTCTCATATTAGAAGAAAGAGAAAAAATAATTCAAGGCGAGTATAAGCATCAAAAGTTTGAACCGATTTCACCCGATTCACTATACAACATTTGCAGTACTCAATCCTCATTTTGCGACCAAAATCGATGTCCAGGTGTAACAATGAAAAGACAATAGACATCGCTGAAGGAAATGGGTATTAGTGGCGAAGAGAATAATGTGACAATTAATTTCCATTTCTCTACATTACCCAAAGTCTGCGGAATGTTTCCAATGACCGATTTAAACTTCCTTTTAAACTTTCCGCCTTGCGTTCATTAAACGTTTTCTGCCATTGATAACTATGTTACTAAAATAATAATTAATGATTGTTTTACTAGATAGATCCGGGTTTCCTTGTGCATGGAAAACTTCCTGCGTGTTTCCGATGCCAAAAATAAAAAATATGAATTGTCTTAGTGATTTAAGGCCAAAAATTCGTATGTTGACCAACATTTTTGAAAATATTTTAAAGAACCAAATACGGACATTTCTTATAACCAAAATAAATTTATAAATGTCCGCGAATATCTAGTACTGCAACTGCATTGGTTAACTTAGTCGATTTCGATGAACAAAACAGGTTTCGACTGCTTCAGCCATTTATAACTTGTTCAAGAACTTACGTTGTGGTATCATTTTTCGCCGACTGCTTTGAAATTAATTTATTCGCCTTAAACCATAATTTAGGACATCTTTTGTTTAGTTTATATCTGAATGACTTGGCGAATAATACAGAATTCTGTAAATTTTACTTTTATGCTTTATCTTTATTAGGTATACATATGGGATAGTGGTGAAATTAATTAAATGAACTTGGTTTTCGAAAAATTGAATGAAGATTTAAGCAGTCTTCATGATTGGCCTGTAAATAACGGCATCCGCTTATAGACACATACATATATCTAAGTTTACATTGGCAATAACTCAATTTACCTTGGTCAGAAAGTGGCAATCAATTAGGAATAAAGATTAACGGAATTTTGACCTGAGATGAACATGTGTCGAAATTTTGTGGAAAAATAAATTATTGTGATATAATCATCACTCACTCGACTGCAGCGCCCTTTCTTATATATAGCGGAGATTTGAATAACAATAAAATAATATATTCTACATTTTCCAAAAGATTTATTAAATAATTGTTCCCCTTTTCCAGAATATTTGTAAAGAATTTATCTATAAATAAACATCTTTTAATAAACTATTTTACCATAGATTCAAACCAGTTTTTTTGCCGAGACAAGTGGAGTGCTGAATCGTGCATCGCTTCAAATTCTATTACTTTCGTAAATTCTGAAACTTCTGATAATACTTTAGACTTCGCAAATTTTGTATAAAATCTTTAATTTTCATAAATTCTAATTCAGTAAATTCAATTCATTTTTTGTAGATAATAAATTCTATAAGTTCTGTAAATTCTGATAAATTAAAAAAAAATTCTATTTTTGCAAATTCCATCCTTTCTGTAAATTCCATAGATTGCATTAACTATACTAATTTGCAGTTTCTGAATTTTCTTTATTATTTTTATAAATTGAGTAAATTATAAAAATTTCGTTAATTTTACAAATTCTGTGAAATCTAAAAAATTAGAATTATGCAATCAATTTGATAAACTAAATAAATTTTATTTGTTAATGTACATTTTAAAAAATTTGAAAATCTTTATTAAGATTTTATTAAATTTTATAAATTCTGCAAAATTTTTATTTTCTGAAAGTTTCGTAAATTCAATAAATTTATCTTAATTATTAGACACTAAAACTGACTAAATACTTAAACTCTAAACATTTTATAAACTCTATAAATTTAACAAAATTTATTAAATTTTAAAAATCCTAAAAATTCTATAAATTACGTAAATTTCATTAATTTTTCAATGAACGATCTCCATAAATGCTGTATATTAGAAAAGATCTATAGATATTATAAGCAACGTAAATTTTATTAATTTTGCAATTTGTACAAATTAGTAAATTCTTTTAATTCTTTAAACTATAAAATTAACTTAATACATAAACTCTACAAATCTTGTAAAAACTACCAATTCTGACCGTGTTAAAATATTACAAATTTTGTACATTCTTTAAGTATAATATATTTAACAAATTCTATAAATTCTCTAATTTTGTAAATTTATTTCATTTTTCAACTTCTATAAATTTGTAAATTTTATAAATTTCCTAAATTCTACAAATTCAATCAATTTTATAAATTTAAGAAATCCCAAAAGATCGATAAATACCTTAAATTCAATAAATTCCTTTATTTATCTAAATTTTAAAATTTTTAGAGCTTATTTAGTCAGTTGAATTTAGTCGGTTTTGGAGTTTAATGAATTAACATAATTAAATGAATTTAAAGAATTTAGGGAAATTTTTGTATTTGTAGGATTTATAAAAACACCATAGATAGCTTATATATTCATAGCTATATAAATTGTAAATTCTGATGATTTTTTTGAATCTTTAATCTTTTTTTTTTTATCTTACTGCGAATTTTTAAAACTCTGTTAATTTTAGAATTTTACAAATTCTGTAAATCTATAAAAACGTTTTATTTTATTTTTTTTTTTTTTTTTTGTAGTTGGTATGTTTTTTTAAATTCTATAAATTCCGTAAAGAATTCTGTCTGTTTTACATAACTTCCAATACTTCTATAAGTTCAATACATTCGGTAAATTCTAAAAATTCTGTAAAAATACTTAATTTTAAAATTTTACAATTTCTTTAAGTTCAATAAATCTAGCAATCTCCAAAATTCTATAAATTCTAAAAATCCAAGGAACTTCCTAAATTTCTAAATTTTAAAAGTATTATGGATAATAAGCTCTTGAAGTTCTATAAACTCTGATATATTTAAAAGAAATTCTAGTTTTGTAAATTTCTTATTAATTTGCAATTTCTAGATTTAGTAAATTATACAAATTTCGTTAATTTTACAAATTCTTTAAGATCTTAGAATTCAAATTATCCACTAAATTTAACAAATTCAATAAATTGTATATGTTATTACAATGGTTAAGATTTGAAAATCTTACTAAATTTCAGATAAATTTAGTTTTTAAGTAAATTCTGTAAATTCTGCAAATTTTATAAATTCAATAAATTCTGTTAATTATCTATATTCTAAAACTTACTAAATTCTTAAAGTATAAAAATTTTATAAACTTTATAAATTCTGTGAATTCCAGTATTCTCTGAATTTAATAATAATAATTCTGTAAATTTAACAAATTTATTAAATTCAGTAAGCCCTAAATATTCTATAAAGTTTATAAATGTTAGAAAATTTTAAATCTACAACTTCTATAAATGCTGTAAATGATTAAAGATCTATAGATATTATAGGTGTGGTAAATTTGAATAATTCTGCAGTTACATTTTTTAAATTCAGTAAATTTTGTTAATTGTTCAAACTATAAAA
The DNA here is from genome assembly GCA_958295665.1 of Tipula vernalis. Lineage (NCBI taxonomy): Eukaryota > Metazoa > Arthropoda > Insecta > Diptera > Tipulidae > Tipula > Tipula vernalis. The sequence continues at coordinate 96,721,175 of OY282560.1, forward strand.
TTAACTTAATTCATAAACTATACAAATCCTTTAAAATCTAAATTTTTGAAAATATTACAAATTTTGTACAATCTATAATTTTAATATATTTAACAAATTCTACAAATTTATAATAATTTTCATTAATTTTAGAAATTCCAAAAGACATACATTCCAAAAGATAAATACTTTAAATTCAATCAATTCTGTAAATTATCTAAACTTTAAACTTTATATGAGCCGTTATTTAAAAAAAAGTGGTATAAAAAAACAGTAAGTTATCAAATTCCATAACTTTTAAGATTAAAAAATCCATGCAAATTATTCAAATTCAACAAATTCTAGAATTCTATTCTGTTAATTCTTTCAATTCTAAAAATTCTATGTAATTTAGAAATTCTATAAATTTTTAATATTCTGATATTTCAAATAAATTTGTCAAATTCTGTTATGTTTATAAATTGTGTAAATTCTGTAGAGTCAATAAATTTTATATACTACGTATAAATTCTATAACTTCTATAAATTCTAAAAATTCTATTAATTTAAAAAAAAATTAAGTTTTTCAAATTTTTCAAATTTTGAAAAATTTTTAGATTCTATAGGCAAAGCAAATTTTGTTGAATTCTTCAAATTGAGTAAATTCTGTTAATTTTTTATACTCTAATTTTTGACCAAATTCTTAAACTCTAAAATTTTTATAAACTCTATAAATTCTTAATATTCTATAAATATAATATTCTATATAATATTCTATATATTTTATTAATTTTGTAAATTCTAATGTTCTCTATTGAAAATAATAATACTTCTGTAAATTTAACAAATTTAATAGGTTCTTTTAGTCCACAATATTCTATAAATTTCTTAAATTTTTAAGTCCATATCTTCTATAAATTCTGTAAATTATGAAATTTCTATAGATATTAAAAGCTTTGTAAATTTTATTCGTTCTGCATTTTAAATAATTTTAGCAAACTCAATAAATTCCAAAAATTCTACAAATACTATAAATTTCCCAAATTTTAAAAAAATTCAAATTTAATAAAAATTAAAATTTATTCTTTTAAATTGCAAAATTTCTAAATTTTGAAATTGTACAAATTCAGTGAATAAAAACTTTTTATAATTGCTTTAAACACAGTAAATTCTGTTAATTCTTTAAATCATAAACCTTATTAAATTCAAAAACAGTGTTTCGTAAATTCTAGAGGTTTTGTTAATTTAAAAATATTACGGATTCTCTACATTCTGTAAATTATATAAATTCAATCAAATCATTCAATAATTAAATAATATTTATATCATAAATTCTAAAATTTCAAAAAAAATTATAAATTTTACAAATTCTATAACTTCCAAAATTTAAAAATTCGTACAAATAATACAAATTCAATAAATTCCAAAATATATAAATTTTGAAAAAAATTTAAGCTATTTAAAAGTAAATTGTGTTAATTAAATAAACTATAAATTTTGTTATGTTTATAAATTCTATAACTTCTATAAATTCTATTAATTTTAAATTTTTAAATTGTTTTTCAAATTTTAGTAACTCTGCGAATTCTTCAAATTCTGTGAATTTTAAAATTTTAGAAATTCTATAAATTCAATCAATTCCGTTAATTTTTACTATGGTGGGTTTAAACGGTGTTAAAATATTACAAATTTTGTACGTTCTATAAGTTTAATATATTTAACGAATTCTATAAATTTTAAAAATTCGTTAAATTTGTAGATTTTCAGATTCTAAAAAATTTATAAATTTAATAGACTTGGTAAATACTACAAATTCAATCAATTTTATAATTTTAGAAATTCCAAAAGACCGATAAATATTTTAAATTCAATAAATTCTTTTAATTATTCAAATTTTAAAATTTATAGAGCTTATTTAGTCAGTTGAATTTAATCAGTTTTGGAGTTTAAGGAATTAACATAATTAACTGAATTTAAAGAATTGTGGAACTTTTGGTATTGGTAGAATTTATAAAAACACTGCGAATTCTTCAAATTAAACTTTTATATATTCTGTAAATCCATAAAAAAGTTCTCTGTTTTTTGTAAATTAAACGTTTTTTCAAATTCTATAACTTCTATAAATTCCGTATAGATTGTGTAAATTCTGTAAAGTCAATAAATCCTAAATACTATGTATAAATTGTATAAATTTATAAATTCTAAAATTTCTATTAATTAAAAAAAAAAAATTAAATTTTCTAAATAATTTTTAAAAATTTTCAGATTCTATAAGCAAGGCAAGTTTATTAAATTCTCCAAATTGAGAAAATTTTGTTAATTTTTTATACTGTAATTTTGACTTAATTCTTAAACTCTAAAATTTTTATAAACTCCATAAATTCTGTGAATTCTAAATATTCTATAAATTCTATATATTTGGTTAATTTTGTAAATGCTAATGTTCTCTATTTATAATAATAACACTTCTGTAAATGTATCAAATTTATTAGGTTCTTTAGTCCACAAAATTCTATAAATTTCAAAAAAATTTAAGTCCATGACTTCTTTAAATTCTGTAAATTCTGAAATATCGATAGATATTATAAACTTGGTTAATTTTATTCATTCTGCATTAATCTAGCATACTCATCAAATACCATAAATTCTGAAAATATTATAAATTTCCCAAAGTTTGAATAAATTTCAAATGGCAAAATTTCTAAATTTTGAAATTGTACAAATTCAATGAATTCCATAAATTTTATAAATCAAAACGTTTTATAAATTCTTAAAATACAGTAAATTCTGTTAATTCTTTAAATCATAAACCTTATTAAATTCAAAAACACTGTTCCGTTAATTCTTTAGGTTTTGTTAATTTAAAAATTTTACAGAATCTGTATATTTTGTAAATTATATAAATCCAATCAAATCATTAAATAATTAAATAATATTTATTTTATAAATCCTAAATTTTCCAAAGAAATTTATAAATTTTACAAATTCTATAACTTCTAAAATTTAAAAATTCGTACAAATAATACAAATTCAATAAATTCCAATATTATATAAATTTTAAACCAAATTTAGACTCCGTAAATTGTGTCAATTAAAGAAAGTAATTTTTCAAATTTTACTAACTATAGGAATTCTTCAAATTCTGGGAATTTTAAAATTTTAGAAATTCTATAAATTCAATCAGTTCCGTTAATTCTTTAAACTATAAAATTAACTTAATTCATAAACTCTACAAATTCAAACTGTGTTAAAATATTACAAATTTTATACATCATATAAGTTTATTATTTTTTACAAATTCTATAAATTTTAAAAATTCTTTAATTTTGAAAATTTTATACATTTTTCGAATTTTAAAAATTTGTAAAATTTAATAGATTTGTAGATTCTAAAAAATTTAAAAATTTAATAAATTTCTTAAATACTACCAATTCAATCAATTTTATAATTTTAGAAATTCCAAAAGACCGATAAATACATTAAATTCAATAAATTCTTTTAATTATCTAAATTTTAAAATTTATGGAGCTTATTTAGTCAGTTGAATTTAGTCAGTTTTGGAGTTTAAGGAATTAACTTAATTAAATAAATTTAAAGAATTTAGGGAACTTTTGGTATTGGTAGAATTTATAGAAACACATAGATTATACAAATTGATTATATATTTGTAGCTATGTTAATTTTATAAATTATAAATTCTGGTATTTCTTTTTGAATCTTTGAAAATTTACTCTGCGAATTCTTCAAATTCTGTCAATTTTAAAATTTTACATATTCTGTAAATCCATAAAAAAGTTCTCTGTTTTTTGTAAATGGTGCGTTATTTCAAATTCTATAACTTCTATAAATTCTCTAAGAATTCTGTCTGTTTCACATAAATTCCAATATTTCTATAAATTCATCAAATTCATTAAATCATTTATTTTTAAACCACAAAAATACCAAATCAGTTATAAATTAAATACATTCGGAAAATTCTAAATTTTCTTTAAATTCTATAAGTTCAATAAATCTAGCAAACTCACTAAATTCTCTAAATTCAAAAAGCCATACAACTTCCTTAATTTAAATAAAATTTATAATTGTAAAAGTTCTAAATATTGAATGTTTTATGGATAATAAATTCTTAAAGTTCTATAAACTCTGATAAATTTAAATTAATTCTAGTTTTGTTCATTTAAACAAAATAAATTTCGTAAATTATAAAATAAATGGTATATGTTAATGCAATTGTTAAAATTGGAAAATCTTACTAAATTTTAGCTAATTTTTGTTTTTAAGTTTATTCCACAAATTCTGCAAATTTTTGAAATTGAATAAATTTTATAAATTCACTCGATTCTGTTAATTATTTATACACTAAAACTGACTAAATTCTTAAACTCTAAAAACTTTATAAACTTTATAAATTCTGTAAATTTTAGTATTCTCTGAATTTAATAATATTAATTCTGTAAATTTATCAAATTTATTAAATTCTGTAAGTCCTAACTATTATATAAAGTTCATAAATTTTAAGAAATTTTAAATATACAACTTCTATGGATATTATAAGCATGGTAAATTGTATTAATTTTTTAAAATATAAAGTTAACTTAATTTATAATCTCTAATCCTGTAAAAACTAAATTTTTGAACGTGTTAAAATATTAGAAATTTGATACATTCTATAATTATAATATATAAAACAAATTCTATAAATTCAATTAATTTCATAAATTTAAGAAATTTCAAACGACTGATAAATACTTTAAATTCAATCAATTTTGTAAATTATCTAAACTCTCAACTTTATCAGAGCCGTTATCTAAATAAAAGTGGTATAAGTCCATTTTTAAAAAAACAGTAAGTTTTCAAATTCCATAACTTCTAAAATTAAAAATATCCGTACAAATTATTAAAATTGAATAAACTCTATAATTCTATCAAATAAAAAAAAAAAAAAAAAAATTTTAATTTCTGTTAATACTTTCAATTCTAAAAATTCTATGTGATCTAGATATTCTGTAAATTTTTAATATTTTGTTATGTTATTGTGTAAATTCTGTGGAGTCAATAAATCCTAGATACTATGTATAAATTCTATAACTTCTATAAATTTTAAAAATTCTATTAATTTAAAAAAAAATTAAATTTTTAAAATTTTATACAGTCAAATTTGTTAAATTCTTCAAATTGAGTAAATTCGTTAATTTTTTATACTCTTATGGTGGCTAAGTTCTTAAACTCTAAAATTTTTATAAGCTCTATAAATTTTGTAAATTCTAATATTTACTATTTATAATAATAATTCATCTGTAAATGTAACAAATTTATTAAGTTCTTTTAGTTCACAATATTCTATAAATTTCATAAATTTTTAAGTCCATAACTTCTTTAAATTCTGTAAATTATGAAATATCGATAGATATTATAAACTTGGTAAATTTTATTCGTTCTGCATTTTAAATTAATCTAGCAAGCTCATTAAATTCCATAAGTTCTAAAAATAGGATATATTTCCCAAATTTTTAAAAATTTTCAAATTTAATAACTTTTATAAATTGCAAAATTACTAAATTTTGAAATTCGACAAATTCAATGAATTCCTTAAATTTTATAAATCAAAACATTTTAAAAATTCATCAAACACAGTAAATTCTGTTTTTTCTTTAAATCATAAACCTTATTAAATTCAAAAACACTGTTCTGCAAATTTTAGGGTTTTGTTGATTTAAAAATTTTACAGATTCTGTATGTAAGATTTATAAATTTTACAATTTCTATAACTTCTTAAATTAAAGAAATTCTTTCAAATAATATAAATTCAATTAATTTCAAATTTATATAAATTTAAAAAAAAAATTAAATTCCGTAAATTGTGTTAATTCTTTAAATTCTTATAAATCTATATAATCTAGAAATTCGGTAAATTTTTAATATCCTTATATTTAAAATATATTATGTAATATATTCTGTCTTAAAATTTTTCAAATTTTACTAACTCTCTGAATTCGTCAAATTCCGTGAATTTTAAAATTTTAGAAATTCAATGAATTCAGTAAGTTCCGTTAATTCATAAACTTTACAAATTCAGACTTTTTTTAAATATTACAAATTTACAAAATACAAAATAAATACAATAACTTCTACAGACACGTTTAAATTTTATAAATTTAAAAAATTCTTTAATTTTGAAAATTTTTAAAATTTTTACAAATTTCATGAATTTTTTATATTTTTCAATTTCAGTAACTTCTATAAATTCTATGAATTCTTAACAATAAATTGTCAACAATTTTCTAATTCAGTGGCTTTTTATTCATAGTTGATCGTTCTCATACTTTAGATCCCAAAACTCGCACCCCAACGTAACAACTAGCCCTATCGGTGTTTTGTATATTTTAAGCTTAGTTTTGCGTATGCCCACAGAAACGGAGTATTGTGGCAATACCATAAATTCCAGGAAATCAAACTTTTACACTTCTCTTGTGCTGACGGACGGCATATTCCAAAAAATTTTTTGCAGATAGTATGAGTTTATTACCTCAAATGCGTTTATAAACCGTATACGAATAAATGAATATATATGTAACATATAAACATGCACATAACTATTGCTGCAATTGAATGTTGCAACACATAAACTTACATAAAAAATTGTCATTTCTAAACATACTGATTTGTTTATATCCAATTCAAATATATTTTATGGTCAAAATATGAATGTTAGATACAAACAACAAATAAAAATCTAACATAGATAAATAGATTGGCTTAACATTCACATCATATTATATTGTATTTTTTATGTACACTGTGTGTATGTGTACCGCGCCGCGCGCGATGATGTAATTCGAATTTCAAATTAATAAAATTAGTTACTGACATTTCTCTATTTTTGTGGTCCCGGTTATTGACTGAAGGTGTTTCTCACAACGAGGTGTTTCTCACAAAAAGAAAAAAAAATTCTGCACAACCAACCACAATTATCAAAAGGAAGTATTAATTATCTCCAAAATTGTTTGGGTCTCTTGATTTCTGTTCTACGACGCCACATAATTAGAGAGCCATTAATTAAATCTCGTGCCGCCAATTTAAATTTCTCCACTTCTCCACTCCACATATATAAAATATAAATCGATCGTTATCTTGTGTATACATAGTAACATGGGCGCGATTAGAATTTATTTTTATTTTTTATTAATTGACTTCAACAACTTTCGGCTTCGTTTGTGTGTGATTCATATAAAAACAGCTGTGTGAATTTAAAACAATTTTTTTACAAAAATTGGTAAGTAAATCAAGTCACTATTTCAAATTACATATTTAACTCTTACATACTTAAGTTAAATAATAATTCTTTTGTTTTTTGTTCTGTTTGGTTGTAAGTACAACTTTCGTCTATTATTCGCTAAACGTTTTTTTTTTTTTTGCTAAACGGAATTCTCCTAATTTGAATATGAGAACTTAACACAAAAAAAAAACTAGACGACGACATTTAATGGTTTCGGTGTGTGTGTGGTGTTGTTGGTTTTGAATGAATTTCAGGTAGGTCTTGTTAGTAATTTAACATATTTAAAACATTCATTAAAAAATGGTTTGTTTGTTTTAATCTGAATTTAATGTAATTGTAAAATCATGTTGTGGGAGGTTAGAGAATATTTTATGGTACCACACTTAAACATTATGTATGCGGACAAGTAAACTCGTATAAATGTACATAATTTGATTAGTTTACATTGTGGTAGAATTTATACGGGTTGGTAATTTAATGTTTACATTAAGCAACGACACTCAGATAGTTATAAAATTACGTACTTTGAAGCATTAAGTGGTTAGCTGATATTCACCAAACAGTCAAAAATTTATGACCAATAATTTAAGTTTTGCTTAACTTTGTACGATTTTTCGATGCAGCTTTTGATAGGAAAGGTCTTAACAAAATTTCCCTAATTTCACACAATATCGACGTACAAGTTGATACGCCCATTAAACAACCATACTATCCTGCATCTGCTGCGGTACAAGCTGATATGTTTTCTGAGATAGATCGGATGGTGGTAGTAACTGAACGGTGCTATAATCGATGGATTCATCAGCCGATTGGATGAAGCAGATTGGGTGATTCCTCATGAATTTTACGATCGTGTTTTCGAATATCTGGATGACCTTCTAATTGCTTTTAGGACATTTGAAGGTCATCTCAAATTGCTTTGCTGTCAATATTGCCAAATGATTCATCAATTTCCTGGGTTACGATTATCCAATACCAACTACTCCTAGGAAACTTAGTCGTTACTTAAGGTTTTTTTTTTTTTTTTATGAAAGAGGGTGGGTTGGTAAGAGGAACCCTGTACACTTCGACCAGCAAGATCTATTGTGCATCCCCGTGTAAGAGTAGAGAAATCAATCTATGTGAAATGTAGGTCCAGGTCCTTGATAAATGCCACAAGGTCATGCACATCCACAGGGTCGGCGTGAGGCCACTGAACAGAGTAAGCATTGAGTGTTTTAATTTTTCTTAGGGCGATCGCACTGTACTCGAACAGCAAGTGTTCGGATGTTTCTCTTCCCAGATTACAGAACCTGCAGTTCTCTGAAGTGGGTTTCCATATTTTGAATGAATGGTAGTTAAAGGGATCATGTCCTGTCAAGTACCATATGAGGGATTTCAGAGATGATCGATCCATTCTGATTATATCCTGTAAGTGTGTAATCTTGTAATTTAGAAGCTTGTTTGTCTGTCTCATTACCCGAGATGACTCCCAGAGTGAAGCAGAACATCTTTGCTCCTAGAAGAGGACTCTCCTCGCTACATGGCCTTTGGAATAAGCAACGCTAGGCTCGGGGCCGTAGAAGCTGCCACCCGAACCCTCTTTTGCACAGGTGTCTGCGGCCTCCTTTCCCGGTATATTGGAGTGGCCGGGGGACCACAAGAGAGTAGCCTTGTTGTCCCTACCCAGCCTTCTAAGGTTTCTGTAGCAGCTCCATGTCAGTTTAGAGCTGAACACCGGAGCTGCCAGGGCTAAGAAAACAGCCTGGCTATCCGAGATTATGTAGATCTCCGTTCTTATATACTTCTTTTTGAGACACTGAAGCACGCTAGTCTCGACGGCCACGGTTTCTGCCTGGAAAACCGTAGGGGTCTTACCCAACGGTATACAGAGCCAGAAACCAGGCCCACAACCCCCGCACCCGTGCCCTCGTTTGTTTTTGACCCATCGGCATACCACACCGATGCGTGCTGTGGTAAGGAGGAAATGATGTTCCCCACCATGTCGCTTTTGGGTATCCGGATCGTGAAGTTCCTCCGGCAGTCAGTAATCTTTACCATCATATCTGACAGCTGGGCAATATCATCTGCCAAGTTTAGTTTATCCAGGATGCTATTGTGTCCCGAACTAGTCAGTCTAACCTGACTTGTTACCTTCAGTTTTATGGCTCTCAAACCTGCCGCACTTTTGACATGTATGTGGAGTAGTGGGAGTCCCAGCAGTCTTTCAAGGGCAGCAGTAGGGCAGGTCCTAATTGCTCCCGTTGCGCCCAAACGTATTAATCTTTGAATTTTGTCCAAAGCTGAACGAGCATTTATTTACTCCGTCTTTGGCTACCATATTAACGCCGCATGAGATATCATTGGTCTTATGATGGTTTGGTAAAGCCAGATTATCATTTGTGGGTTTAGGCCCCATGTTTTACCAAACATACGTTGGCACCCAAAGTATGCTTTGTTTGCCTTATTTGCGATGTATTTCAAGTGGGGGTTCGAGGTTAATTTTTGGTCAAAAATGATCCCTAGATATTTAACCTCAGGCGTCATCTTGAGTATTTCCCCTTTCATAGTTATTGGAGGAAAGGAAATTCTCCTCCGATTTGTAAAGAGAGTACATGTTAGTTTTTTTTGAATTGACGCTAAGGCCCACTTCAACACACGACTCGTTTACCAATCTTAGAGAATATTGCATACGCTCAGCTATTGTGCTTTCAAATTTGCCCCTGACCATCAGCACCAGATTATCAGTATAGGCAATGATTGATATTCGAGAGTTCCTCAAAATAGCGAGCAAGTGGTCCATTACCAAGAGCCACAGTACCGGCGACAGTACTCCGCCCTGAGGGCAGCCCTTGGTAGGTGCAATTGAGATGCTTGCTTCGCCAATCGAGGATTTAATTCTCCTGCTTCTGAGCAGGTTTATTATCCGCCCGATGGTTGAGGAGTAGATACCCCTCACTACAGCTTGTTCCCGAATCACCTTGAAATTAGTATTATCGAAGGCACCCTGAATATCAATGAAGGAATATAATAGTGACTCCTTGTTGCGAAGTGTATCCTTGATTTCCGATGTTAATTCATGCAGGGATGTCTCCGTAGATTTGCCCATGGTTTTTCCATGCTTTTAAGTATAAATAATGTAAGGCTAATAGGTCTGTAGGACCTAATGTCCTCGGGGGATTTATTCCAATTTTTTGGTATGAATATGACTCTTACCTCCCTCCAGCATATGGGGATGTATTCCAGACTAAAGCTCGCTCTATATAATTTGATTAGGTGGGGCTCCAGTACATCCAGGCCTCGTTGAAGAAAAATAGAATAGATTCCATCCCCTCCTGGAGACTTAAAGGGACCAAATGAATTGATAGCCCAGCGCAACTCTCCAGGGATGAAGATTTCCATCGCTCGCTTGTAGGCCCCCCTTAGGACTAGATATGGATGCACCGCGCTCATATCAGGGTCCTCCCAACCCGCAATGATTGTGCACTCCAGAAAGTGTCCCTTCACCAGACATTCAAGAGTCTCTTCCCTTGATGTGGTTAAGGTCCTGTCCAGCCTTCTTATTGAGCCCAGAGGGTTTTTATGATCTAATGCGAGGGCTTTTTGGAGTCGGCAAGCTGCCGGAATCTCGTCTATCTTCCCGCAAAAAGTTCTCCAGCTCTCTCTTTTGTTCTTCCTCAGAGTCTCATTATACTGGGTGAGGGTAGTTCGATACGCTGCCCAGTCATCTGTTATTTTTGCTCTGTTAAAGAGCTCACGCACTGTTTTTCTTTTAGTCTCCAGGGCGGATGTCCACCAAGGAACATCCCTAGTTCCTCTAACACGCACCTTAGGAGAACTTGAGTGATAGGCATCAATTATTGCCCTGGTGAGATTATCAGAGAGAGATTATCGAGCCAATAGAGTTCTGTAAACCCCTACATTGTCTTGTAGTTTATTGGTAAAGACAGCCCAGTCCGTACCTTTAGGTATTCTTACCGTAGTTTCTGTTATTCGGGGGATTCTAATATCAAATCTTATATACCTTTGATCCGACAAAGATGCTTCCCCCGATACATGCCAATTCTGGACTGTGCTGGAGGTACCCATGTCAGACATAGTAAGGTCCAGCACCTCCCTTCTAATAGCATTCACAAAGGTCAGCTTGTTCACTGTATTATTTATAGCAATATTATTTGATGAACAGTATTCAAAAAGTTGCTCACCTCTTTTATTGGTGTTGGTGCTACCCCAGACTGTGTGGTGTGAATTAGCATCACAACCAATGATGAACTTCTGCCCGTGAGCTGTACAGTAATTGATAAAGCTCTGTACTTCTTTCGAAGGTGGGTCGTTACCGTCGCCGGGAAAATAGGCTGATGCCATATTAATTGTGACTATGCCTCCTCTGGATAGAGGTATCTCTGATGAGACTGTAGTTATGTCTCTGGAAATAAATTGGTTAGTTGAGAAGATATTGTACGACGAACGACAGAGAATCGCTGTCCTCGTCCTTTCTACTTCTGTGTTGTAAATTAGCTTACCTGTCTTACTTGGCAAACCTTTAATTCTTCCATTGTTGGTCCACGGCTCTTGGATAAGCGCTATGTCCCAGTTGTTTGTGTTGAAGAGGCGACTCAGCATAGATGTGGTGGCCTTGGATCTATGTAGGTGGATTTGTACGCATCTTACAAACGCGTGCGTAGATCTTTATGATTTCGGGCCCTCCAATGAGCCGCCCTGTGTGCTGCTACTACTAGCACCTGGTTTGGTGGAACTCTGTGAGTTCAACCCATGCTTTTTACCAGGCTTGTTCCCCTTTCCAGGTCTGCGTTCTCTACGTGCAGTGCCCGAGGTTCCTGGCTTTTTCAGGTCATCTTTGGTGCCGGGGTCTTTCTGGCTGGGGTAACCAGCCGCTCTCAGCCCCGTTACTCCTCTCACCATCCTTTTTGGGGCGAAAGTACCCAGCTCCAAATAGCCAGTTAACTTTATAGTTGGAGGCCTTTAAAATCTCTGCCGTCTTATGCGACACCGACAAGCTTAGTTGTAAAAGATCATTCTCTCTGTCTTTCCTTGCAAGAATTTTCTACTCCACGGTCCTGAGATTCTTATTCTGGACTCCCAAGCGGTGAAGTATCGTCTCGTTTGCCTCGTTTTTGCAACGAGGAGATATACGAAGAATATTTTGAGGCGCGGTAATTCGTCCTCCCCGACTGCTCTCAGGTTGGCGTTTTCCCATGGCTTTAGGGTCGGCACAGTGGCAGTAAGCAACTCCGCCGTGTCCTTGTCAGCACAGTTGACGCTCAACCATCCATTCCTCGTACGGCATCCTAAAAATGTTGGGCTAATGCCGTCCATTGGTAGTTCCGCCACTGCAGCCACAATGCTATCTTGTACAGCCAGGATCTTGCTGATACCTAGTTTGACTTCTGGGAAGCCTTGGTCGGTTATTTCCAACATGATGGCTTTCACTGCATCCTTGTAGGTTAGCTTCACCTCGTCCGAGCTGCCACCATCTCCTAGCCTTGGACCTGTCATATCTTGTGAGCTACCCTTTCCTTCGGTTGGCAAAGGTTGCTCTTTCTTCTCCCTTTTTGCTGGGGTATTCTTTGGGGTCGTGCCGTCTGGCCGGCTCTGTGTAGCGGTAGTGACCGTTCGATCTGTTATTTTAATTTGGCACTGTGCCAGAGCTACCTCGTGAGGAATGCCCGCCAATTTAAGATGGGCAAGGCACTTCTTCGCAGCTCCGCTGAGTCTCTTTCTCTTTTTCTTGCTATCCTCTAGTTCAAAGTCCTCGAGGCTGCTTTTAATTTCAGCGGTTGTAGACATTGATGCGGTGTCCGAGAAAGATGGCACTTTTGCGCCTTGTACTCGGTCACCGATAATGGTATCCGCGCTTGAGTGTTCACTGCCATCATCAGATAGCGTGGTTTCCATATTAAAATTCTCAGAGGTAAGTCCTTGTTGGACCTTGTCATCCTCTGAGATTGGTGTGTTTAGAGAAGCACCTCCCTCATATTTTTTATTTCTGAAATATCCATGCTGTTTTGGATTTGTTGAGAGGAAAAGAAAGTCTACCGCAGCAGCGCCTCTTACTGTGGTAAGGCTAATTGAAACCGGAGGTCATCAGGTATCCGGAGTTCCGTGCTGGAGACCAAATAACCTATGGCCATTCATCCCTCAGTGCACGTGTCTCACCGTGGATTTGGTTTTTTTTTTGTCAAGGTAATTCCTTCCTTTAGTGTCGTACTTTAGCCTGTCGTTCGGTAAATTAACAATCAGTTACCGGTGGTCACCACGGGGAGGTAGCATGTACACTTGCGATACCACGATTAGGTTACTCCTCACGCGGTCGTGAGCCCCAGACAGGACTGCTTATAACATGACCAGAACAGCCTGCTGGAGCTCACTCTACTGAAGGTTAAAGAGCTGGTGATTACTACACAGCTTTGTTCCCCCCTTCACCAGACGCCCAGACCACCTTTTCTTAGGGATAGTGGGATGGTATTGACGCTTTATTTCTTCTTTCCAGTGTTGTACACGCAATTTTTCCAAACCGTTTATAATTCAGGGCGATGCTAATATAACTGTTGCCGGAAAGGTGTTGTTGCAGGAAGGTGATGATGGTGAGGAATATAAAATGGAAAATATTGAACATCGAGCTTTCATTAAATTCTTTGTCAAAGAAAGTTGAAGGCTATAAAAAATTATTATTAAAAGGAAAATGTGTTTAGCTGATTCTGCTTTCTTTCAACATTGTCGTATAAGCTTTAAAGATGCCTCTCGTTCTGTTCGATCAAAAACTGTTACTGTTCCATATTTTAAGGAATAAATTAGGTTTGAGAAAGCTGTTGACAAGATGGGTGCCGCAATTGTTAAATTATCAAAAACGACATCAAGTCCTACTTTCTCAACTCTTGGATCGTTTTCGAAAGGATAGAACTGATTTAAAACTACGATTTGTGTCTATGTGTAAGACTTGGATTTACCACTCTGATCCTAAATTATAACAGCAAACTGCAGAGTAGACTGAGCCTGATACTTCTGCTCCTTTGGGATGCAAAAAGAATTTTGTTAATTGATTATCTTAAAACGAGTAAAATAAAAAGCGGAGAGTATTATTCAAACCTTTTGGATCAACTGGATGAAACAATTCGTGAGATAAGACCCGCTTTAAAATATAAAGGTGTTATGGCATTGGCTAAATTGAAGGAATTATTCTATACGAATTGCTTGAAACGGTTAATGACCCCAATGAATGAACCTAAACGTTTCTATAATAATTTTTCGAAGAATATCCGCACCTATTTCTTAACGAGTCCTTAGAATTTTAATATTTTATTCCCAGTTTTGGCCTAAGTAGTCTCAGTCTCCTATACCTCCTCTAAATTTCCTTCTGGTCCGACTGCATTTCGCTCTAAGTTACTTGACCTCGTCGTTCCACCAGTCGACTGGCTTAATTTTATTGTTTGATATCCTTCTCGACATATGTGCCTCACAGTTGTTTTCGCCCTTACTTAGTTTGAGATTTTTTTGCTTAATAGTTTGCCAGACTTAATCAATGTGTCTCAGAAGGTGGCTTCTAGAGAATATGATATTAATCACTGATGGTCACTAATCAGCAGAAGTGATGGTATTTCCCATCTTAATAAGAATGATGTCTATTCTATTTCGGAGTGTAGTTCCTTTCGGGTTAGTGCATTTACACATCACACCTCGGTCCACGCTTTATACCACTCAGCAATTCTCTGATATCTTATAAAATATCAAAGAGCAATACGTGGAGAGGCAAAGCAGCTATAAATGTTAACTCCGAGCTATGCACAATGTAACATTATTTTCTTGTAGCTCGTAAACTGATTTACATAGTTTCAAAAAGCAATAAAAACGTCCGTCCGCGTCTGGCTGATTGTTTTGGTACGCAACCCATGGTATCTCGAGAACGAATTGTCCGATTTAGATTTGTTTTCCTCAAACTATTTGTAGAATTGATCCAAAAGCACCCAAAATATTAATCAATCTTTTGTATAGGCTGGTTTGAGGATTGACTTGGGCGTTGAGTTTGCGGTTCAGCTGATGGTTGAGTTGGGTTTTTTTTGCGAGTTGAATTGTGGTTCAGTTGGCGATGAGTTGGAGTTCTATTTAGGTTTAGTGAGCAGTTCAGCTGGACATTTGATTGTGTGTTGAATTGCCAGTTGCAACAGAGTTAGCTTGAGTTGGGTTTCTGTATGCATATAGTTTTTCGAAAATTGTTGATTTGGGAGTGGAGTTGGGCGTGAGTTCGTGGCTGAATTGAGGTTGAGTTGGTCTTGAGTTGCAGTTGGTTGGGGTTTAGTAAGCGGTTAAGTGAGTGTTGAGTTGTGTTTCTTTTGCGGGTTGAATTGGAGTTGAGTTGAGTTGGAGTTGGATTAGGGTTTAATGAGTAGTGCGGCTAGAGATTTGTTTCTGTGTTGAATTGGCGGTTGAATTAGAGTTTGGTTGTATTGAGTTTATGTACGCATGTAGTTTTTAGGACCGTGTTGATTTGGCAGTATAGTTGGGCATGAGCTTGGGGTTGATTTAAAGGCTGGAGTGCAAATCAAGTTAATCTTGAGTTAGGGTTGAGTTGGGATTGAGTGAGTAGGAGGTCAGCGGTTAAGTTTGTTAGTTTGAGTTGTTTTGAATTGTGTTCATGTACGAATGCAGTTTTTCGAGTCGAGTTGAGAGTTGAGTTGTGAGTCGAATTAGATGTTGAGTTAAAGATAGAGTTGGAAGTTGGGTTGGACTTGAGTTGTGGTTTAGTGAGGAGGTTAGTTGCGAATATATTTGTGGAGAGTTGTTATCTTGTGTTGAGTTCATTGAGTTCCGGATTAAGAAGGGCGTTGAGTTTGGGATTGAGTGTATTTGTGTATGTGTGTGTGTTATTTAGAAAATTTTTGGTCGAGTTGTGGTCAATTTGAGATGAGTTAGCGTAGAGTCAGGCTTAGTTCAGCCGTTCAGTTAGCAATTTATTTGGGGGTTGAAGTGGAGGTAAGATTAAGTTTAGTTCATACACTCATGCAGATTTCCGACCGTGTTGATTTACGGTTTGGGTTGAACGTTGAGCTTGGGGTTGAGTTTTGGGTTGAGTTGAGTAGATTGTTGAGATATTGAGTTAGCTTGCGTTGTGGTTAAATGCGGAGTTTGGTTGGGGAATTATTTGAGGGTTGATTTTGGTTTTGGTTAGGGATCGATGTCCTCGTAAGTCTGTCTACATTTTGATTCGAGTGTCGATTTGCCTATTAGCTGTCAAATTTAGTGTCTTCCTATTTGTCCGTCTGTCGGTAGATATTTTCTGTCTATTGATCCGTTTGTCTCTGGATCTGTCTGTAGGTCTGAATATCAGTCAGCGTACTGTCCACCTGGGTATTCGATATATTTTGACCAGTTCGATTGTAAATTAGTTGTTTAAGAATTTTCAAAAGACGCTTATAATTAGCTCACTATACTACTGTAATATATATAATACATGTGCCAAATGGTGTGCCTACAATAAATAATAGAGTGGTTTGGTCGGTCCAGATCAAAGAGATGTCCTGTTCACTATGTTTATGTTAAGCTGGAAACAAAATGAATTTAAAGAATCGACGACTGACACCTAAATGTCGAGAACAACTTCTCTGATCTCGTACTATTCAATATTCATAAATGAAATAACCTCGTAGGTGGTCCTTAATAACAAAAATATCGCAAATCTGGATCCAGACTAAACCAAAAAAAATAAAAAAACGCAAATAACAACAAAAACATAAAAAACCGCCAAACTCAGCATGAATTATATGATTATTATATTTATGTATAAATGCTATACATATTTTTGTTTATTGTTAATTTGAAATAATTTCAATTTTCATATCTCTTCGATTATTCATACGCTATTTCGGTTTTATAGTTTTAGTTAGATCGTTAGTGGTCCAGAAATTGAATGAATTCTTGAATGAACAAAAGAAATTTAAAAAAAAATTTGTTGATGTTTTTTGGCTGGCTAACATTTCAGCCCTTCATCCCAAATATAATACGTACATATAATATGTGTATGCGCGATTCTGGTCGAGACAATTTAACAAGAATTTATTTTTTTTGGTTGGTAATTTATATCCAAAAACAACAAAAATTTTCGTTTTTATTTGATTTTAATATACTTACGTGTTTGTGATCTGGTAACCGTGCGGTTACATTCAATTTGCCATCAAATAAATATTATTGTTTGGACGAAAAATATTTTGTGATTACAGACAATTAATTAAATAATAAATAAATATATAAACAAACAAAAAAATTTTAATTTTCGGTTGCACGCATTTTATTTAATTTTTGTTGTTGTTGTTGTTGTTGTTGTTGTATATTTTGGCGCAAGTGCAAGAATTCATGTAAGCATGTAATGAATCTTCGAGTTTAAAGAATTTTTTTTTTTAGTTTTGTTTTGAAATATTTCGTCTTAAATTATTAACTTCTGGTTTTTCAGACAGCTTGTTGTTGTAAAAAAAAATACTTTACCTGGAAATTTATTATATACACGTACAATAATTATGTTTTATTAATATTTATGTGACATTTCCGGGTGGTTGTTGATTTGATTTAACCTTTAGACATTCACATTGTCTTAAAATTCGCAGCAAAAATTATTAAATATTGCATTCGTGAATTACCGAAACGCTTATTTGTGCAAGATATGCAAACATCAAACAATTTTGAAAGCTTTCGTCTATTCATCGTGCCCACATTTAGGCTCTTTGTGATGCGATGTATGTATATACAAAAGAAATTTAAAAGCTGCTCAAGTTGAAAAGAATTTATAAATTTCACTCTTTCTCTCTAAAAAGTAAAAGTGGAATGATTTAAAAACAACTAAAATAAAATAAAATCGTAAATTATATTGGCCTAAATTGAAATGTAGCTCAAGTTCAAAGAGATATTTTAACCAACAACAGTTTTTTTTTTTTGTGAAATGTAAATAAAGATCCGAAGACATGACTGTTAAGCCACAATATTTGGTTTTACTGTAAAATTCGATTATACTTCAACATTTGTTGTAACTGCAAAGTTGCATTAATAATCTGTGTAGAATTTGATCGGAATTTGAACTTTGATTTCCTCTTAATTTAATTAGAAGCAGTAATTTAGGTTGACTCAAATTTAATTGAGCTGAATTAATTTATACAAGATGTTGTGTTCAAATGAATTTAATTCAATTGCTGTACTTCAACTCTATTATTATTGAAACTTCTTAACGCGCACTCTGTTAAAAAAGTCTTTCAATGTAATAAAATCTTAAAAATCAACCCTTCTCAAACTTTGAATTTTTTTTTATCAAACTCCATTCAAATTCGTTTTCAAATGGAGCCCAGTTCATTTTTTTACACTGATCTTACTGCTTTAACATCTTTAATCATACAGAGTATGCCAACAGATTGTCATATAAGGCAAATTTCAACGTACTTCTAATCTTTAAATGTCTACTACAGTAACGGGACATCTTTTCGAGCCGAAATCATAAGCGACATTTACAAGCACTCAATGTTCCACAGTGACATTATTTAAAATATCTAATACATCAATATCTATGTGTGGCCATATGAGCTTTTGGAGTAAATCTCAACATATGGTTCAGTCAAATTCGAATCCTTTATTGACAAATATTTGATTCGATCATATTAGTTTTTGCGATTATTTTCAAAAAATCGCGAAAAGAAATTTTGACATGTCAAGCCAATCTGAGAATTGTGTAATAGAAGTCCTGAAACGGTTCCCTTGGATACAAATATTTGCCGAACAAATAAAGCCGAAAGGATCTTATTGATTTAATTGACAAACTGTCTCTTTCTATTATTTGTGTGGGCATAAAACACACAGAAATGAGAGTTTTTCTTGAGTTTTTTGATTTGATGAATTTTATAATTCGCTAAGTCAATGCGTTCTTGCCTCATACGTAATGTATGAAGTTAAAATGGTATTTTTGTAGTTTGGTCGTCCTAATGAATAGTAATTTTGATGAGTATACCGAACTTTGTACGAACTTGTCAGTACGAAACCAAATTACCACATAGAAAGCTCAAGGAAAGATTTCAGTTTTTTGGAGTCGATACACTTTATATTGACCTCGGGTTAAAGTACGGGGAGATTTTGATATTTCTACTTTTTTCCTGGTACATATATTTATAAATGATTGGCCTCTTCATTTTTTCTGATTAACAAGTTGAAAATGTTGTAAATGCCATTATTTTTAATATATTTTGTCTAAAAAAAGCCGAAAGAATCTTATTGATTTAACAAATATTTGCGTGGATCGAGCAAAAGCGTAATATAATTATTATTTGGAATCTTTGAATCATGTCCAGTTTTAATAAAGGCTAAGAATTGGAAGTGAATTTCTTTCCAAATAAATTCAACACCTTTTTAATGCTTCTCCTGACAGCAACAAACTCACATAGTCCACTAAATTTTCCAATGTGAATTGTTCTCTTCTTCTTTAGAACTACAGTATGACTTTGAATTTCGAACTTAAGATTTTCCAAACTGCTAAGTGTACCATTTTGAAGCACCCACTGCCCCTTGCTCGTTACCTTCTTAGGTGGACAAATTTCAAGACAAGCACGGACGGTTGATGGAGTGGCATGGGCTCTAAATAATTTGAAAAAAGTACTCATGAGACACTTTAAGAGTACCTAATCAACCTGTAATGAGATTAGACAAGTAGCAAATGAATCCAATATTAACCGGAACAACGATAAAAGGCGAACGTTTTGCCCCATGTTTTGCAGAAAATTTGAATTAACAGAAGAACAAGTTTTATTTATGGGTACATGGATCTGGAAACAAATTTATAGAAATTTCGGCTGTTGTGGACATCGGGTGTGTAACGAGTGAATTCTTTAGTGAATAATGAATAATTAATGAGTCAGTAATGATAGATTAATAAGTGAATAATCGATGAACGATGCAAGAATAATTAGTGAATATTTTAAGCGAATAATCAGTTAATTAAGTGACTAATGAATGAATAATTAGTGAATTATGACTGAATAATGAGTGATTAATATTCACTTAAAATTTTTTTCCCTCATTATTCTTTTTTTGCAATCAAAGTCAATAGAGAACTGGGTTTATGTCCGATGGATAAAGCCGCCTCAACTTTCCTTTTTTGCCTGTCCTTTCTTACCTCGCCTTCTCACATTTGGGAGACTCACATTTTTTGATAGACTTATTAGACTTTTTTGGATAGATAATTGGCCATTATACAATTTTGTTAAACACTTCATATTTTTCTCACTTTTTTCAGTTATTTTATAAAGTTAATCACAACTTAGTTATATAAGATTAATTGGTCTCGACTAGGCGAATTAAGCAACACTTTAAAGTCCAGAATATACTTGGCTGCGCAAAGCTACACCAATTTTACTGCACAACTTTTACAATTATTAACGAAAATCTGATATAATTTGCTTCCACTTTATAAAAATTTAGGCCAACTCTCAATATCGTCTTTAAACAATACTTTATTAATTATTTATTCTAATACTTTGTTATAATTGTCTAAGTACAACTACACTTTTTCAGTTCCCTTTCCAACTGTCTAGACTTAAAAGAAAATTTCATATGGAGAAACATGTGTTGCCAGTCTATACACAATACTCTAAATTTTATACATTTTATACATACTATATATTCAAATTCAAATATATTTTGAGAAACAGCAACTTTGTCTCTGGTAGATCAAATGAAAACAGTACAAACAAAAAACAACCTGGCAAATATTCACGATGGATACAATTCATTCATCATTTGAACTTTATTAATACAATTTAGTCATATACATTGAAATTCACAAAGTCGCGCACTATATGTTGGCTTTGACTTTTAAGCTTCTTCAAAAAAAAAAAAAAAAAAAAAAAAACAATTAAACATTTTTAACCAAGTATTGTACATACAAATCTTTGGACTAAAAAGCCTCAACTACAAATGCCTTAACTGCTCTAAAGACCATGTGCCATGTTGCTGACGTTTATCTAGAATTTTCGTAACTTTGTTTTTTGTACACTGACGCCTTATTATGAATGAGCTCAAGCTCAAAAAGGGGCGTCCCAAAATTGTAAAAGCAAATTTGAACAAAAATTTTAATTTCAATTTTCTAAACTCTAATACAGGAAAATTTTATTTTATTTTTTTAATACACATGAAATACTTGACTTGTAATATTACCGACTAACAAGTATTTACATTGTCCCTACGAAATGATTTTATAGGATTTTTCGAGGTTTCTAAGCTTACACGCGGTTTGTTTGGCGTTGACCGTTTTATATTTAGACATTAATCGAGATTTTATAAATTTTTCGAGATTATTCGAATTTACTTTGATTCAAAAAATTGAGGCGCCAATTTCAACAATTGAGTTAGATAAAATTCTGAGAATTTGAGATTCTAGATAGATATCTGCGTTTGAATAGCGTTAAATTGCTATGCTGTATAAGACAGCAGAAAATTTCCAGCAGAAAAAATGAGTTTTTCTACTCAACACCGGGGGCAGCACTAAAACAAAAGAGATCGTGGAACTCAAAACCGTGTTAATCGCTACTAATACACCTGTCCCACGATTAATAAAGTACTTGATTAACGCGGTGAAACTTCTGTGCGTGTTAATCAAGACTTTGTCTCAATTCGTTGACCGTGTTAAATCAAATCAGTGTTAATCAAGTACCGTGTTAATCGAGGGACAGGTATATTGTTCATTTTTTGTTGTCTTTTTTAATAGTTTATTTTTGTTTTTAATATTGTTGTTATTCGTATTTCTCGTTCGGAAAGGTCGTCTAACCTATTTACAGCGAAACCCTCTTCAAGCGCACTATGATTAAAAAAGTTACAACAAATACAGTAAATTATATTTGTATACGCAATCCTTATTTGGATTATGAAATTGAACATTTTTGAATGAAATTAAATTCGCGGTGTGAGATTATCACGATAATCTTCCTGTCTTTTATTAGTTTAAATGCAAATCCATCTTTTGGGAGCGAATTGTTTTGTTTTAATTTTACTGATCCAGAGGTCATAAAACAATTTTTCGATTAATTCGCTCGTTCCCTTGGAATAGAAAAGAAAGAAAAAACTCAAACGTACAAAATACAAAGAGAAGTGTGAGACACAGCGATCAACTGATTTCTTTCTCAAAGAGCAGTAACATTCATTTATAAACAACTAAATAAAGAAGAAGAAACGAAAAACAAAAAAAAAAATCGAAATTATAAATTTAAAATTTGATCACTGGAAAAAACAAGTTTAGTGAACTCCAGATTTGTATTCTCTAATGGATTTCTGACAAAATTTTCATTTAAACTCCTATGTAAAATAATCCTAAAATCCTAAAATCGTCCCTCCTAGCAATATTAAGAAAATCGATCGATTCAAATGAGCTACAGAATTTTTCAAAAAAATTTGGCCAAACTACATTTTTCAGGATTTTCACTGTATCGTATGGGGTCCTTGTAACCAATATGGGACCCTAATTTTTGGATACCTAAGTTCTTAGCACATTCGCCCAAGCAATTTAAAGGAACTACAGTTCATCTTGCTTCTTTGAGTCTATATCTTCTTTAGATATCCTATCTGAGATGAAACAGTTGGATAATAAAAGGTCCAAAGGTTTTGACGGCATTGATAATATTATAATTAAAAAATGTTCTTGGTACTTGGTAGATGTTCTGAAATACTTGAATTTCCAGATGATTGGAAAATAGCTGTTGTGATTCCGGTGATGAATTACAACCAAGTAATTACAGGCTGATTTCGCTTTTAAGCACTTTCTCCAAAATTCTTGAGAAACTAGTTAAGCGTCGTTATTGCCGTTAAATCAATTGAAGAAGTTTTTTTGCACTTCTTGAGTGAGATTTATAAACATATTAATGATCTTCGGTAACCTATAGCTTTATTTGTCGATATCGCCAAGGCATTTTTTGACACTGTTGACCATGGAATGCTTTTAATGAAGTTAGCTAAAATTGATATTAGCGGTAACATTTTTGATTGGTCTGCAAGTTATATTAAAAATCGTCGTCAGGTTGTTAGAATAGGTGAAACAACTAGCTGCGAAGGTCTATTAAGTTGTGGTGTTCCTCAAGGGTCAGTTCTGGAGCCTTCATTATTTTTAAATTGCGGCTGGAATATAACTTAAGCAACCTAAGTAACTGGTTTTATCATCATCGGCTCCCTATAAGCGTTAAATCAAAAGTAGAAAGAATAACAAAAATTCTTCGGCCAATTTCTTCTTTCAGCCACTCCAACCTAACCTAACCTAACCTAGGAAAATCGATCGAGTCTAAGGAGCTACAAAAAATTTTGGCCAGACTGAATTTTTAGTTTTTTCACTGTATCGTAGATAACATATTTCATTTCTATTAGAAGGGAGCGCTTTGATCGAAAAATTGTTTTATGACCTCTGGATCAGTAAAGTTAAAACAAAACCTTTCGCTCCCAAAAGATGGTTATTCATTTAAGCTCATGACAGACAGGAAGATTATCGTGAAAATCTCAGACCGCGATTTCAATTTCATTTAAAAATGTTCAATTTCAAAATCAAAATAACGATTACATACACAAATACAATATAATTTACTGTATGTATTTGTAATTTTTATAGACCACATTAGATAATGAGATGTACTGTTTGTACTACTATAACAATTTATAATTTATAAATTATAGTGCGCTTGAAAAGCATTTCTCTGTAAATAGGTTAGACGATCTTTCCGTACGAGAAATACGAATAACAACAATATTAAAAACAAAAATAAACTATTAAAAAAGACAACAAAAAATGAACAATACACCTGTCCCTCGATTAACACGGTACTTGATTAATACTGATTTGATGAGGAGGCTTTGCCTTTCTAGTCAGACGGTGATTTTTTTTATTTTTATTTCCAAAAATTATAAAATTTAATTAAAATTTAAAAAATCTGAAATGTGGAAATTTCTGCATCAAAACGCATAAACTACAGCGGCTATTCATGCCTTCGGGAGCTTATTGACAAATTTTCCAAACTCTTCTCACCAAATAATATTGAGCATAATGCAAACCAGCAAAACTGCAACCAAGAAATAGAGGATTATGAGATTGAAGATGCCAACATTGTCCGAAGGAGTTATGTGGCTTTGTTGTAGCTGCTGGCTACATATGCCGAAGTTTTGTAATTACTTATTTATATTTTGTACATGTTTTTGATTACTGACGCCTTATTGTGAATGAGCTCATGCTCAAAATAAGGCGTTCCAAAGTTTTAGCAAAGAAATAAATAAATAAATAAATAAATAACACGGTCAACGAATTGAGACAAAGTCTTGATTAACACGCACAGAAGTTTCACCGCGTTAATCAAATACCGTGTTAATCGTGGGATAGGTGTATTAGTCCTGATTAACATGATTTTGAGTTACACGGTAACTTGGCTGAATGTAATTACCGTGTTAATCGAGGGACAGGTGTATTCATAATTTTTCTGCTGGCTAATAAATATTTCAGCAGAAAAAGATTTCTTTTGTTTTAGTGCTGCCCCTGGTGGGGTGTAGAAAAACTAATTTTTTTCTGCTGAAAATTTCCTGCTAACTTATACAGCATTAAATTATTGTTACGTTTGTGCCTTGTCAAATAAGATTCGTATCACTGGATTGTGAATTATTCAAAATCAATTTAATTTATCTCCAAAGAATTTATTTATTTCACAAAATTTATTACAACACAGTTTATCAATAAAAATTCACAAAATCACTTTATATAAATTATTCTTAAATTTTACTGATCACTTTTACTTTTTATTTTACACTCAAACACTTTTTAAATCACTTTTAAATTCCTTTTAATCTTTATACTATCGCTTACCAAATATTACTAATAATCTTACAAGTTTACACTATCGCGTTCCAAATACTAATAATCCAATTCGATCTTGTTCGCCTTTTTATATACACAAACCAAGCTTCTCGAAAGTTCACGACTTTTCCAGTTGGAATAGCGTAGAAACATTACGTAACAATTTTTATCATGGAAAATTCCAGTTTAGTACAGTTAAACATTGAGCTATTCATGTACCTTCTTCTATTACACACTAGGTGTCAGCGTCACATTATCAATATTGTGACGGTGACACCTAGTGTGTAATAGAAGGAGTTAAATGAATGGCTTAATGTTTAACTGTACTAAAATGGAATTTTCCATGATAAAATTGTTCTACACTATTCTGACTAGAAAAATCATGAGCTTTCTAGAAGTTTTGTTCGTGTATATAAAAAGGCGAACGAAGTCGAATTGGATTAGTAATATTTGGTAAGCGATAGAGTAAAGATTAAAAAGGAATTAAAAAGTGAATTAAAAAGTGTTTTTGTGGAAATAAAAATTATAAGTGTACAGTAAAAATTTGAGAATAATTTATATAAAGTGATTTTGTGAATTTTTAATAATAAACTGTGTTGTAATAATTCTTATGTGAAATAAATGGTGATAAATTAAATTGATTTTGTTTTTATTCACAATCCAGTGATTCGAATCTTGAGTGACAAGGCAAAAACGTAACAATTGTAGTGTTTTTTTTATTCGCTCCGGATAGCTGCTATCGAGAGCCGTCATATGAAAAGTGGCTCCGGATAGCGCTCCGTATAAATAGGTAGAGCCAAATATTTTTTATATCAAGTTTTCGCTAAACAATTAAATTAAAAATGATAGTTTGATGTTAAATAAGTTTAGTTTATCAATAAATAGCGCGTCAAATTTAAATTTAGGCGTATAAAAATGACGGCTCTCGATAGCAGCTATCCGGAGCGAATAAAAAAACACTACTAATATCTATATAATACGATGCTTAAGTTGTACTAAATTTTCTAAAATTGTAATGGAAAATTATTTCCCAATGTCCTAGAGCCTCATGCTATAGCTCTAAAAATCACAAAAAAAATATAGGCGGCCCCATTCTCCTTTGATTTAGAAATTATGACCTTCAAGGTCAATCTAATATATAATTACCCAATTTATTCACTGACTCTGGAACGGTTTTCTTATATTTCAAATTTACATCTCCAAATTTTGTAAATCAGTGGCCTAAGTGATATTGGTGTTGACGATTTGACAATGACAATGTTTTCTTACAGAAAACGTTTCGGGTTCGATGCTCATTAAAATCCGTATTAACGGCATTTTATTGGTTTAATACGAATTGAAAAACAAAAAATTTTATATTGTAAAACAATGAGTATGTTATACATTTTGTAAAACTGGTAATCAACATATAGGCTGATACAGCAAATTATTTCATTCGATATTTAATCATTTCCAAAAAAAATTCAGGTTCGTTTCTCACCCAGGACGTTTTGCATTATTTATTTATTTATTTATTTTTTATTTTTATTTTTATTTTTATTTTTATTTTTGTTTTTATTTTTATTTTTATTTTTATTTTTATTTTTATTTTTATTTTTATTTTTATTTTTATTTTTATTTTTATTTTTATTTTTATTTTTATTTTTATTTTTATTTTTATTTTTATTTTTATTTTTATTTTTATTTTTATTTTTATTTTATAACGGCATTTCAATGCATCATAAGGAATTGAAAAATATAAAATTTTGTATCCTAAAGCTTTAAGATGGCAGCATTAGACAATTATGGTTTTTCTACATTTTTTTTCTATCGAAACCATAAAGTAACCCAAAGCAACCAACACGAATGAAACTGACAACATTCAAATTTCTTTGAATGATTTACGTGCTTAAAGATTTCTCTGCAGTGATTAGAATATTTACCCGGACTCTGTTGGTCAGGCTGTAACGTACCAAAATGACAATTAAATTTGATTTCTTTTATGATTTGGGTTTCAGTGGTATGTACCGCACTGGACTAGGACTACAAAAGTCTTTGGTTCGATTCTCCTTAAAGTTTTTTCTTTCCAATTTTTTAGTTTTTTTAAAGTTTTATTATTATTTTTTTTATTATTTATGTACTAACCAAATATTTTACTTTAAATTAAATATTGCTCTTTATAGTTAGGACTAGAGTAATTACACAAAAAAATAGATGGTAAGCTTTTAAGATGCGCCTAAATATATGTATGCAACTACTATTACAAATTATTTAAAAATTCTTATATTGTCAGTTGTAGTAAGACACGAACATTTTTCGGTAAAACATTTGTCTGAGGTTCGACTCTGCTCAACTCATGTTAGTTTATTCGAAAATTCATCCAAATAGCGTTGTGCAGCTTGATATCGAAATTATTCGAAGATATCGTCATACTTATATTTTCGAGACTATTCGAGGTTTTAAAAAGTCAAATGACCTTTCTTCAGTATATCCATGACGTATTGCTTTATGTTTAATAAATATTATTTAATAGGATTATTCTAGGATCATAAATTCATCCTATGATTTGTATTACTACTACATGTAAGATAAGTTTAGGGCTTTTACCTCACTATATTGCAAATTTGAATTGCATTAATTTTGCTTTCTGGCATTAATTGTTTCTAAATAATTTAGGTTACTATCCATGTTTAATTGTTAAAAATTATCTGTACTATTTTGAAGGCCTACCCTTTCGCAGGTTTCCCTTACTCAATATCAGCGCTGTAATTTATTAAATAAACTCCATTTTCTAGAATTTATTATAAATAAATTTTTTTTTCCACATTTTACAGAATTTATAAAATTAAAGAGGCATTTTTCAAAGTGTGACAGACCTGCGAAAGACGTTCCGAAATTAGAATCAAAATTTAAAAAAAATTGGTCGAAATCAGAAAGCACTGTATGGTGGCATGAATGATTTTAAAAGAATTTGATAGAGAAGAATGGATAAGCAATTTTAGGATGGATAAAAAACTTCTTTTTTAAATTAGCGAATGGTCAGAAAGCAGTTATCTCTAAAATTTAATAAGTTGAAACCGCAAACATTTACATCCGGAGAAAAAATTGTAGGAATTGTAATTTATAAATTTGCGTCATGTGTAGAGATGCTAATAATTGCCAATAATATAGACCTTCAGATATACAATAATATTTTTATTGGTTACTACTACAGATTCTGTAAATTTGAATAAAAAATGTTTGGAAAGAGTATTTTTTGAACGGGAATAAATTTTTGAGAGCCATTTTGGACCAGATTTTTCACTGAAATACATATTTTCGAACGTGTTTTTTCACCTACAATCTAATTAATAAAATATAATTCATATAGGAACAGGATGAAATCTACATGTAACAAATTTTAATTTCAATAGTCTTCGTTTGATTTTCTTACAGAATCACTTATCGATTGGCAAATTTTACATTTATTCCTCCGATCAAAATTCTTTCTTTATTTTTAAAGTAATTGCCTTTAATTCAAAGTTTACCTATGCCTTAATCCGCCTCTGACTTTGTCTTAAATAATCTCATTTTTGAAAGTGTTCTTAACAACAAAAGCCTCTGTATGTGGGACCACGTTGGTTGTATCAGAGGCAAATTTGACCATATCGCTTTATCGATCCTAATTTGAATTTTATGTTCAGTATTTCGTTGAAAATGGACACTAATGGACAATTTTTTTTAGGATCTAAACAAGTTTCACTCAAACGTTAGAAACACACGTTTGTGTGAAGCTAGTTTTGATGCTTAAAAAAAATTATTTCCGCTTTTGCTACATTCCGAAAACAAGAAACACTGTCGTACTGTCGTATGTATTTTATACCTAAAATTTTACATGTATAAAACTTTTTTGATATGCGTGGTGCACACCCATAAATCAATTTAGTAGATCGAATTTTTTCAATATAGTCTGTTACATAATAGTGACAAGTAACTTACTTTTAGATTTATACGTAAACGTATTAAATTAATTAATCGACTTAAAACTGATTTCAAATCAATCATAAATAGGTTGATTGATTAGTTTATAAACCGGAAGACAATCTACATAGGTAACCTGGTGTTACACATTCAAAGTGCAAAGAATCAATCACGCGATGAATTGAATGCATACAAATTTGAATTATGGTAATGAGAAGAATATAGACGGAATGAACCACGCATGCCATCATTTGAAATTATTATGAAGTTGAGTTGGATCATTTTACATTATTATTAGCTTATTGTATTAAACCATAACACAATGTTTATTATTATTTAAAATAAGTTTTTTGAAAGTGAAAGTAAATAGAATAAATTATAAGCGATCAAATATTGTATTTGGATCGATCATATGATAAGTTGTCGAGTAGATAGTTTTTTTGGTCGATTGACTTATTTGGAGCTATGTACATTATTTACATTCTCAATATCAACACCGCATTTTTTCCAAATATTTACTTTCGCTACTCGATACATAATATAGAAATATGGTATTTGGAAATGTTTAAACCAAATCAAAATCTTTATTGTTCGAATTCCAATGTATGAGTAAATCACATTGATTGTTTTGTTTTGTTCTGCAACTTTGCTCTTACTTGTTATATTTACACCAGGGAATTATAGGTATTAAGTTGTGCCCATAAAATTGAGCTGAGTATCGTATTTATTAAGTTTTATACAAATATGGAAATGACTGTCAAATTTGTTGTTTTGTTTGTGCTGTTTAATTCAGCCAAGTGGAAATTTGTAGCCAAGATAAGAAAAACCACAGCTAACTATTGCAGAGGTTGTTTATCGTCTTTGAATTATTCTAACTTTGCATGCATCCATTCGGTAACTATCCAGTAAATTTAATGATATTGAGGATAAAATTGACCGATCTGAATCACACTTTATACAATTATGGTTTAAGACCTAAGAACGGTCACTGTTAATACCTCACCCCTCCGCCTCCTTTTTGTGGGGTGATAATCAGGTCCAGAGTTACCATGAAGGAATTTCTAAAACTTCACCGATTGATCTAATTTTTGGACATCTAGTGCATATGGTGACGGTGGTCGTGACAGTGGTGGTGTTGAAGATGTTTATGGTGATTATGAAAACTAAAATGGTACTGTGACGGTGATGGCGATGATGTATGATAGTATGATGATATACTGGTATGATGATATGATGTTAAAATGATAAGATGGTACGATGGTACGACGGTACGATGGTACGGTATGGTGGTTTGATAGAATATTAGTATGAATCATTCCATCATGATAATAATGATATAATGGTAAGATGTTATGATGGTATAATGTTATGTTGGTATAATTATATGATGGTATGAGTGTATTATGGTATGATGGTATGATTCTGTGATGGTATGATGGAATGTTTTTGTGATGGTAAGATGTGTTAATGGTATGATGGTATGAAGGAATGGTAGGGAGATGTCTTGATGATATGATGATGTAATGCTATAATTGTGTGATGGTATGGTAGTATGAAGGAAGTAGGAAAATAAAATAACATAAAGCAATGTCTTAAATGAGTAAATAAATTTTCAGGAAATAGCTGAAACTTTTTTTTCATTCAAGAACTCGAGCTGATAATTTTTGATTCCATTTTGCCAAAGTTGTGTTGTCTTCTAGGTGATATTTATTTACTTAGGGAAAGTTCAGATATTACGTAACGCTTTATGGGGGGAGCGGGTTTACAATTGGTCGCGATTATTACCGGGGGGGGGAAGGTATTTCGAACACAAACAAACATAATTTCGAATATTTCCCAATAGATATAATTGAAGATTGGAGCGTCACTTGAGTCAAATTATGACAACTAAATTAAAAAGTCTGTCAAAAGTAGTTGTTATAATTTGAGTGAGTGCCAGAGTTCTTGGATCAGTGGAGTAGCGAGAAATTTGTTAAGAGGGGGGGAGGAGTGAGTTCCTTATTAAAATATAATTTATATAAGGAAATAATCCATACGAGCATTTATTTAAATTCAATTTTTTATAATTTTATATTCATTCGTCGTGACACCAAGGCCAATTCATCGAGGACACCGTCTATTGATATATCTATATCTCTCTTAATATTGCTCCTTGCCGATTGTGTTTCTTAGGTAATTCTTAAGGCGCCTGGGCGCCGTGAAACTCTCCAATTGGGAAGATTATCCAGGTTAAGATTCCTACTAAAAGTTTGAAAAATATTTTGTGCTAATTTTGTTATTATATGTAGCTAGAAGCGTTCAAGGTCTACCCGAATATTTCTTAAACATTTTAATTAACTTCGCTTAGGTAAACTCATTTCGATTTAATCTGAATAAAAGTTCTTTTAAGTGAAGAATGAACTATAGGTTACATGTATTACACCGACAACAATTAATGATTATTTTAGGACATGTGAAACCCTTTCCTACGCCAGGCTGAAAACATTCGTACACAAGGAACTTGATTTTTTATTTTCCCTACTCTAAATAGAAACACGAAATAGAAATGAGGTCATTTCTTTCTTATTCGCTTTTATCTGAGAACCAGAATTCGGGCACGGATAGATTAAATTGGTTAATCTAAACTTTTCGGTTAACCGATCAGATCATAACCGTGGATAAAATGTATTTATTAAATTCTGTAGAGAAAATAATTTCTCAAACGAATTAGACTTAACAAGCAAGTTGTCAATTATTCTAATACGCCCATATTTTAATTTCACCTACTAGGCTGATTGCCGATTCTGGATATTTTACGTTTTTCGAGCTATGAGTTCTGGGGACTCAATTTACAAAGTCATAATTGTAAGAAAACGCGATTTTCCATGTATGCTTTGTGAGAGCATAATATATCTTCCATAACCCAATACTTACACAAACCACCACCAGTCATCTCAATTTTCAGATTTGGTGACTTTCAACTAAATTTTAGAAAAGCTTAATTTCATTCATTATCCATTATCCATAACACGGATAGTTTGGAATGAATAAAGCGTAGCACTGGGTTAGATTTTGCCCCGTTTTTGCGTTTTAGATTAAAATAGTGTTTTAGTTTAATCGAGATTCTTAGTGGTTTCTCACTTTTTCAAGATTAATATTGGATTCCAAATTTTTTGGAGTTTACTGGAAATATTCGGAATTTTTTGTCAATATCGAGAGTATTTTAGAATTGTAAGAGTATTCGACCAATTCGAAATTTGCCTATCATTGAGTAACATACATATAAGTTTGAAGAATGTTGAGTTAAAGATGACATTTTTTGGAGGATTTTAGATGGCATTTTCTGATGATTTTTAAAATATTTCTGAAATGCAAAATTTTTGTTGGAAATTTTTTTTAAATCAAACTGTTTTGAACACTTGCGGTATTTAAACGAATAGTCCCAAGCTACTAGCTACAAGTTTTTGCTTCGGGTGCTGTAGTGATATGAATGGAAATAAGAGGAAAAATATAAAAGGCTGAAACTTCGTGAGATGACCAGTACCTCAGTTCTGAAAATCAACTCAACTCTTAAATCAATCCCTAACCCTCCTTACTCAATCTTCAACTCAACCGGCAATCTTTACGAAATCCCCAACGCAATCATCAAATAAACCGCCAACCCAACGCTCAAATGTATAAAATATACTAATCCAAATCAACTTTCAAATCGACCCTTATCCTAACCCCAAACCCAACGCTTAACAACTTAATTTCAACTCAACTTAGTTCAAAGCTAATCTTAACCCTCTACTCAACTGCACCCTTAACGAGCAAGTCAATCCCCAAGGTCAACTCGATTTGAATGCTATGTGAATGTATGTATTCCACTCAAATTAACTAAATCTAACCTCCCACTATACTCTCAACTCGACCCCAAAAATATCAATCAATCAACTGAAGCCCTCACTCAAATCCAACTCAACTTCTCCCGCACTCAAATCCAACTCAGATTCTCTAGAACAATCATATAACAATTTGACATGGACAAACAATTTTTCCAAATAAATGTTTGTGATTTAGCCTAATTTGCTTGCACCAAACTTCATTAAAATCGGGAATAATTTATACTTGTTGGGAAAAATTGGTTTAGGGCGGCAGCTCCCATCATCTAAGGTAACAAAGTTGAATTAAATTAACTTAAACAAATTTGTTATGTAATGTTACTTTTCTGATAGAACCAATCTTCTTCTAATTAGACTACCTGGCACTAGGTATCAATAGTCTTCTTAAAATACTGATAAGTATTCGCCTTGTCAATCAAGTTTGTGCATAAAAATCATCTTGCGACGGGACTTTTCGTTAACTGCCTGGTGGTAAATCGTCGGTTTAGTTCTTTTTTGTTCTATATTAATAAATGTCTGTTTTGAGATAATGCAATTTTAAACTTTGAGTAACATTTTCTTGCGTTTGTTTTAACTTTTCATAAAAAAGAAGTATTTACTTTAATTCCCAATTTTGAAAATTTCTCTACGACCCTTAAATTTTTTTTCAACTAAAACCCCAAAATTGAGGGTTTTTTCGATAGAATAAAAAAGAACTAAGGCGACGAAATATAGTAATACTAAGTGAAAGATCACACAGAAAAATATTTGTCCTAAAAAATTCATAACCGCCATTATTTTAAAGATTTCCCCGATATATTTTTATGCCATATTGAAATCACCGTTTTGCAATATTGTTACATTTTTGCCTTGTGAAATAAGGTTCGTATCACTGGATTGTGAATAAAACCAATTCAATTTAATTTATCACGAACGGATTTATTTATGTCACACAAAAATTATAACAACACAATTTACTAACGATAATTCACAAAATCACTTTAAATAATTTTCACACAATTTTACTGTTCACTTATAATTTTTATTTCGCACTACAACACTTTTTAAATCACTTTTAAATTCCTTTTTAATCTTCACACTATCGCTTACCAAATACTACTAATCCAATTCGATCTTGTTCGCCTTTTTATATACACAAATAAAACTTCTAGAAAGCTTATGACTTTTCTAGTACTAATAGTGTAGAAACATTTAGAACTGTTTTATCTTGGAAAATTCCATTTATTACAGTAAAACATTGAGCTATTAATTTAACTTATTCTATCACACACTAGGTGTCACCGTCACAATATGTCGCCGTAGTGTACCATATGCCTTACTGAAGTATACATGTCACTTTGTACCTATGCCCTAATATATGGACCCTTCTGTAGACACAGATCAAAGAGGTTAGATTATTCTTATCTTCCTTATCGTAATTTCTCGACTTTAATTTCAATTTTTAATTTTGTCGTTCATCGAATAAAAAAAACCGCAATTTTTCTATTTTTGCTATTCGATAATAGGTGTCACTGTGGTCATAAGAAAGCAATTAATTGAAATTTCAGCGGAGACATAAAATCTAGTAATATTGACAGCATGGCTCGAAACTGTATCTAAACAAAGCGATGAAATAAGTATTTTGAAATGGCTGACTCTTTATTTTTTATTTTTTTTATTTAATTCAATTTTATTTCCGCGTCTTTACTCTTCGACGTCACATATTCTTCCTTACTTCATAATGACTTTTACTGCCATCTATTATCAAACGTACAAATTATTATTTAAATTTTCTCGGTTACAACATTCGGCCATACCTGAAATCCCAGTCGTCTCGACGATGGGTAATTCTAATTAAGCGCGTATGACTTCATGTTGAATGGAAAGTTTGTCCCCTCTGAAAAGTTTATTTTATAGTTGTTGCCCCGGAACATCTTCACAATGATACTGTTCATTTGGCAATGCATTAGTTACTATGTATGAACCTTTAAACCGCGGTAAAAGTTTCTGGCTGGCTTCAATTTCTACACAATTATTTTTTAAAAATACAAGATCGCCATTTATGAGCCGGTTTCCATTTCAAA
Organism: Tipula vernalis; assembly: GCA_958295665.1. Taxonomy (NCBI): domain Eukaryota; kingdom Metazoa; phylum Arthropoda; class Insecta; order Diptera; family Tipulidae; genus Tipula; species Tipula vernalis. The sequence goes on from OY282560.1 coordinate 96,756,110, forward strand.
TCGAAATATTCTTTGGACTTTACCAGCGAATTTTTTATTTAACTAACTTTAACATTTCATCGTTTTCAATTTTCTGGTGAACCCCGAAAAGAAGCATAGATGGAGTTGTGTTTAGGGAATGGTTTTTTGTATTGTTAAATACAAATTCGGCCATACAGAGAACAACATCCAAATTGCAATTCTTATCGATAGTGTGTAGTTTAGACCATTAGACTGTGTATAATTTGTGGGATTCAGCACTTGAATGATGCATAGTTCGTTTAAAAACTTCTTGAATTATTGAGGGGTATAACAGGTACCTCCATCGGAATCGGTACAGGAATACTGTAATCTCTGAAGTATCTTCGCAAATTATTCACGACATCATTACTATTGATAGCCTTTATAGGATAAAATTGGTAGCAATAACATCAAAAGGTCCGACATAGTCTATATCATTCATATAGATTCATGTATCCTTCTTTTTTTCCGTCTTCAGGGTTATACACAGTACATTTGAGGCATTTTTTATTTAACACACATATATTATGCTTCATTAATGGGAAATGATGTTGTCTGCTTATTTGTTCGTGTGTTTTACTGCCACCAACATGTCCCATTTCATGAAATTGTCGAATAATGTTTGCTTCGAACACCTTTGGAACGTACAACAAAAATTTTCCCCAATTTTTTCTCTGTAGAAGATTATTTCTAACTGTGAATATTTTACGACCACCGTTCGTGGAATGATTCCGATAGGATCTGATAGCCAGTCTTCATGGGTCATCCGTGAACCGCTTCGAGGTACAATTTCAAAATTATACTGCTCCAAAAATAACATCCATCTCAAAATTTTCGGATTTGAGTCTTTCTTCTGGAGCGTTTGTTTTAAGGAGTGGACTGAACACATCTGCAATAAAGCGCTGAAAAATAGAGGGTGCATTGCAGAGTCCAAGTGGAATTTTGACGTTCCCCGTATTGACCATCTGGCGTAACGAATAAGGTGTAACTTCTCGACTGGAATATGATGAAAACCATTTAGATCTAACAAACTGAAACCCTGTTTTTTCTCGACTTCTCAAGACAATCGTGTCAATCAGCTTGCTAGCTTCTTCCTGAAGCAGCAGTTTGCATACTGCAAGAGGCATCTCAATGTCCTTTCTGCTTTCAGAGAATTGGTTCATTGTACCACGTCGAGTCAGATCATCGGCCATCAGCCTGACTGTCCGTATATATGCGAATATCACAAACCGATATTACATTATACCTCAACCAGTCTACGACTTCCTTTATGGCAGTTACTTCAGCTTGAAAAATGCTACAGTAGACAGGGAGACGGAAGGAGAGATTTAACAGAAGTTCCTCGCAGAACATTCCAGCCCCGACTTTTCCGTCCCTTTTTGAACCATCAGTGAATAAGTTTATGACTCCTGGTTCCAAAACTGCACCCATCATCCAGTCCTCCCTGGATGGGATCCTAGTCCGGAACTTTGTGTCAAAAGATAGGGAGAAGACAGTCGAGTCGGTGGCCTAGGGAATTTGTTTGTTGCACAAAATAGATGAGTGCCCTGTACTGTTGCAGGTCCACATTAAGATGGATTTCAGCCATATGGTAGTACAAGCTGCCAACCGTTTCCTAAAAATATCTAGAAAAGTCAAAAATAGCGGGCCACAAGACTATTATCCCATACAAGAGTATGGGTCTGACTACTGCGGTATAAAGCCAATGTACGATGCGGGGCTCCAGCTCCCATCCTTTCCCAATGGCATTTTTGCAAGAGTATAGCGCTACTGTAGCTTTCTTTACCATTTTCAGAATATTAGGTTTCCAATTTAATTTGCTATCCAAAACGAAACCCAGAAACTTCGCTTCAACTGTAAAAGTCAATCTAAACATATTTAAAGTGGGAGGATCGATATGAGGAAGTTTATATTTCCTAGAGAAGAGAACCAATTCGGTTTTGTGTAGGTTCACATTCAACCCACAGCCATTGGCCCATAATGAGATAGTGCCCAGGGCATTTTGCATAAGCTCACTAAGGGTGCCGGGATATTTACCATAGACACCTTTAGCAACATCATCCGCATAGGCAACCACCTTGAAGCCACCGTCTTCCAGTCTCAGCAACAGGTCATTTATGACCATTTTCCAAAGTATGGGGGACAATACGCCACCCTGTGGTGTACCTCTGCTTGCAAATTTTCTGACGGAGGATTCCTCAAAACTACCATTTATGATCCTGCCTCTTAGCATTTGATCTATCCAGTCCTTGAGTGATTTATCCACTCCCAGATCTGAAAGAGCCCCCCCAATATCCAAGAAGGTTACCATTGCATATTCTCTATAATCGAAAGATTTTTCAATGAAATATACAAGAGAATGAAGAGCAGTCTCTACAGATCTCCCCTTGCAATAGGCATGTTGAGATTTAGACTTCTTTTCCGACACAATCGTGCCTCTAATATGTGCTTCTATTTGTCTTTCCAATGCTTTAAAAAGGAAGGAAGACAAGCTAATCGGTCTAAGGTTTTTGGGATTGCAGTGTGAGCGTTTTCCCGCCTTAGGTATGAAAACAACCTTCACTTCTGTCCATTTACTAGGAATATCACACAGTTCTAGGCTGCCTTTGAAAATTACCTCTAACCAGGAAATTGTTAGATCCGTAGTTTGTTGAACATCTGCAAGGATAATACCATCGAGTCCAGGCAACTTATATGGTTTAAAACTGTTTATCGCCCACAGGATCTCTTTTCTGCAAATAATTTGTCCTATGAGGCTACTTGCCCATTAACTTACTGATGTGCTAGGTACAGATTCGGAACAACCAGGAAAATGAGTCTCCATCAGAAGTTCCAGCGATTCGGCACTATTAGTGGTCCTTATCCCTACCGGCCGTTGAAGATAACTTGGGATGGAAGGACCAGTTGCTAGTACTTTGCGTAGCCTAGACATCTCCGAAGACTACTGACTTTTGCCACGGTTTATTTTCCAAGAGCTGTTCTTGGCACTTCTCAATTGATATTTGTAAATTCTGAGGACTTCCTTAAAGGAGTCCCAGTCTACAGCAGATTTTGTTTGTCGTGATTTTTTAAAGAGTCTTTTGCAGTTTCGACTTTTTTGTGGAATCTCCTTGGACCACCACGGTGGCCGAGATGTACCTCTAGGCCTGCTAAGGGGACTAGAGCCCAGTATCGCTTCATTAAAGGCGCTGGACAACTCGTCCACCAAGCCATCGAGCTCTTGCGCAGTTCTGGGAGGTTTTGGCACCGGAACTGGTAGTGAATTACCCAGAATAGTACTAAAGGGATCCCAGTTGGTTTTCCTCCTGTTTCAAGTCCAATTCAAATTGAAGATATCAATGATCAGAAAAGGAGTGGTCATCCCACAATCTCCCGTTTAATAGACGAATCGTCAAAAAGCTTGACACAAGAGTAATATCCAATACCACCTGTCTATTACTAGTTATAAAGGTCGGCGTGTTGCGTATGTTACATATATGAAGGTTAGAATTAAAAATGTAATCAAGGAGTAACTCGTTCATTTATGTCCGTACTTCCCAAAATGAACCACAGTTGCTGCCTTAGAGTGGTGAAGCAGAAATGTCAGCGTCATCTCTACAGCCTCTTCTCCACCACAGTAACATCAGAGTCATCCCCTGATGAGAAGTCCTCTGAGAGCCTCTTTAAAGATTCTATGGACGTTGACATCTCCTTGTCCGTGGAGAGAGTTTTCGCTTGGCTGGCTACCTCCGCGCACGCAGATGAGCTATCAAGCACCGCGATTGTTTCTGAAGATGACTTCGGAGCCTCCGGCTTGTCCGCGTCCTTCTTGTACACCTTGAGTGTGACTGCACTGAAACCATAGTTGATTAGACCGTTGGCTGTTTCCAGTGCAGTCAGTGACTTCCTGTTTAAGATGATAACAGATGACCTATAGTCAGCCTTTATCTCTTGGTCTTTAGCTCTTGGTCTGCGGGGGATCCCTTCACCTGATCAGTCAGTTTCACCTGATTTCTGTGACAGCCCGCATCCTGACAAGTCGGAGCAGGTCCTAGATTTTCCGACAGGACTTTCAGGTAGGTGGGGCTAAGGCCCCTTCCACCTTCCTCCAATTGGCGGGCATGATACTGCCATTCTCTTGGGATTTATAAATAACTGCCACAATCAGCTGATCCTTGAGGACCTCGTTAAAAGGCCTCATAGCGGTAGCCTGAGGTTTTGTTCGCTTTGCAACTTTCCTCCTGAGATCTGTTTCTTTTAAGCTGTGAGCCAGCTGAAGGGCCTTCCGACTTTTTCTCAATGACTTTTTTTGCCCAAGCGTGGCTTTTTCTTTATCAGTACTGTCTCCTGGCGAGATGTTATTGATCTTAACCGGGGCTCTCCAGGCCTTCCTCCATGTATTATAGGACCAACTTACTTATGTATGTTTCAACAAATTGACGGGGCTTCTGGTATCGATTAATGCGGTGATTGCGAAATAATTTCCGAAGAATTGTAGTTCTATCGTTGCGGCGAATTTGTTAAAATTGAAATCTATTAGTCATACAACGGCTGATCGAACTCGTATGCATGCAGTTCGATGACTTATGTCCGCAGGTTGATTACGTGCTTCACAATATCGTTTCGGTGGATTTGGGCATTTTTGAAGCTCGGACATTTTCAGCTTTGAAATAGATGATGGTTTAGAAATATGTTGTTTAACTCGTAATGACAGTTTTGAGGTCGTTTTTAAAGGTGTGTCGAAATCGTGAAACCACGTCTGGCAGATCCCTTTAACCGAAGCGTGGCATAGTGAAGTGTTTCTCTGTCACTCCAATTAGCACCATTTTCCACTTCCGGCGGCTACAAATCATGTTGTTATGCTGATGCTGCATCTGGAACATTATACAACGTTGTACAAATTATGCCTTATGTAATGCAATTAGCTCGAGGTGTTATTGCAATATTTGGTGCTGAATATCCAACTCGCTCGAAATTTTTGGTTGTGTACAAATATTTTCAACCGTTACCGTATTTGGTATCGCGTTCTGATTGTTAATATTTTATTGCGTTCGGAAAATAATGCGAAATCGGCACGTGTTGATTATAAACAGTGAGGTTATGTTTTCTGCTGGGGAAATTGATTCTGGTTCCCAAAATAACTGTGTTTTGATGAACAACCGTTGATATTCACGGAACACTACTACCTTTTTATGTATACTGGCTATACTTGTAGTCAACGTAGTTTTGAATAATAACGGTGTACTCGTATTTTCCAAAAATGGTGAACCATTTCGAACATCATCTGAGCAAATTCCCCACTGTATATCATCATACAACTGATCTCCGAAACTACTGCGAACTCCATTGTGAACAGCACAGGGTTGTACATAACCTCTCAAACTGCGTTGGTCGAAATCCATCTCGGGATTCGCGAACAAAACCGCATTCATTCTACCTGCTTGGAAACTTGATTGTAGTTCGTCAGCTTAACAATGAATAAATTTCCATTGTCAAACTCAGACATTATTTCGGGTAATTTGATTGTAGTAATTTTCATTAAAATCAAGAATAATTCATGCTTGTAAGAGATTCTTAATTTTGTGTACAAGTTATCACTAGGCTAGTTATATTGGGTCAATTTTAAATAAAATCCAATAAATGTTAGTAAAGTTAATTTAAGCCAAATATTGTACCGAGATTTTGTCTGTTATTTCTGACCTTTAGATATGAATATAAATTTAGGCCAATGAGGAATGAGCTTGGTAGTTGTTTTTACCGTATTCTGGAATTGACCGTATTCCAGAACTTCCTGTAAAACTCATTGTAGCGACTCACTCATTTTAAAAAATTCAAATACTCAAAATATATTCATCACTCGCTCATCGCCACAATATACCAATCATGTATATTGGCGCACACCCGATCGTCCATTTGAGCATATCCATTTAGACATCGTAGGACCTCTTCCGCCATCTAATGGATACTCATATTTACTCAATTGTGTCGATTGTTTCACTCGCTGGCCCGAAGCATACTGCATGACCAATATGTCAGCTGCAACCATAGCCAACTCCTTTGTTAACAACTACATATCACGATTCAGCGTACCCCTTAAAATCACAACCGATCAAGGAACGCAATTTGAGTCCAAGTTTTTTTGTGAGTTAACAAAACTCCTGGGCTGACATCGGATACGGCCAACGGCTTATCATCCACAAGTCAGTGGCATGGTCGAACGCTTCCATCGGCAACTCAAAGCCGCATTAATAGCTAGAGGAAACACAATTAATTGGAGCTCGGAAGTACCAATCGTACTTCATGGAATCCGAGCTACAGAACTGAACTGGTTTACGGTCAAACAATCAAGTTACCCGGTGAGTTCTTTATCGAAAATACCCCTTCACCACTCCCAACTACCGACACAGTCATCGACCAACTGCGACAAACCATGCGCAACCTTATACCTAAAACACCACGTCAATCCAAACAAGATGACGTATTTGTTCCGAAATCGCTCAGCAACTTCGATTTTATTCTAATAAGAACAAACAAGGTTTGCACGGGATTAACTCCTTTCTATGAAAGTCCGTATAAAGGTATACGCAGACTTAAGAAACATTTCATCGTATCGATTAATGGAAATAATTCCATCGTTTCAATCGATCGACTTAAACCAGCTTACGTAATACTTAGCAAGCTGAGCAAACATCAAGCCATTGGGTTCATAAAACTGTTCGTATTGCTTTCACTCCTACAATCATTCCTAGGGAGGGGGAAATCACTCGCGGTGGAGTCCTGTAGCGACTCACATTTTTAAAATTCAAATACTCAAAATATATTCATCACCCGCTCATCGCCACAATATACCAATCATGTATATTGGCGCACATACCACACAATTCATTCATTAAAAACACCCGTACATCAATTCAAGCAAACATTCACACACCACCAACATAATACGTGCATTCAAATTCGAATTCATTTTCATGAACACACCTACATTTTTCCATGAACGCACCTGCAACATAATATGTTGGCATCACTGCTTGTAAAACAAATATAAAAAAACTTTGTAAAAATCCAGGGCCAATTAGAATGTGGAAAGAACGGTCTCGTAAAATTTATCACTCGCTATAACAAAAAACTGTGTGGTGAATTATTGATTTTATTGTCTTTGATGCTTCTTCTTATAATAATTACCGAAGGATGTTGTGAATATGAAATCTTTAAGCTAAGATGAACGTCTTATAACACATCAATTATAAATATGTTACTATATTGAATTTTAATTGAATGCCTTTCCAAAAAGTAAGAAACATAAAAACTGAAGTTTCTTTTTCTTAATTAATTTAGTTTTGAAGTAATTAACATTTAATGAATGCAGCATAATTACAAAGTAGTTACAAGCCTGTCAATTTACACACACTACAGTAATTGGGTAATTAATTTATGTTGATTTGTTTCCGTCAAAAAACAAACGATTTATCCCCCCCCCCCCTTTCGTTGCTTAAACCGCGCAGATAAGAACAACTTGTTTTAAAAATCATCGCACTTACAAAGAAACATATTTCCAACCAAAATTCACTACAATAATTAATGACGATCAAATTTTTAATGATGACGAACATTTTGGATTAAATTATGTCGTCAGATGCCAGTAAAACGAGTCCAAGGCGAAAAAAAAAGTAAAAACCAAAAATTTACTCATCGCCATCACGTAAAACGAATTAAATTAAATGAACGCATTCCAAGAAATTTATATACTTACGGTGAATTTTATTCAAATCGTTTCGTCACGAATTTATACGAATTCATCCCCCCAAAAAAATGATGTTTCACAAAATTTAGGTGACACTCGACAAAATTTAACTTTAAACACGCATAATTAACATTTAAACATACTACGAATGAAGTAACACCTTAACCTTCCATTTCCTTGTCTTGTCTTGTCTTGTCTTTTTTTTTTTATAAGATATATTCATCGACTTATAATTCACAAGGTCGGTGTTAAACTTTTTAAAAACTTTCGTGAGACAAAATAATTTTCAGATTTTTTACCAAAAAAAAGCCAAAATAAATTATCAAACACTAAAATCGTGAAGTCCGGATTAATTAAAGTTTTTGTGTTTTTGTTTTTTAGTTGTTAGAATTTTATTGAAGATGACACTTAAAATGGGTCGAAGTTACTATAAATCTTATTCGTATAGGTCGTCGCCTGAACTCTATATAAACACCTAATTTTCGCACAATCATCTTATGTATTTTGTTCCGTCTCCTTGTGATGTATTTACGAGTACATTACCTAAGAGATTTTTTATATTTTGACTTTGTACGATGACCTTTCTGCGTATATATTATGCGGCCCAAACACGGAAAGTTGTGTTACGTTTTGTTTTGATTTACATTTTGAAAGTATGACCATGGTATTAATTATAATGATGACATTGTGTAGGATTGATATAAACAAATACACAGAGGGGTGATAATTAAGTATTTTTGCCTCCACCGGCTGACTCAAATATTGGAATTTTATATAAAATATGTTCAGAAGAGATTCGTAGAAATTTTTTTTTTTTAGAAATTTTTCATTTATAAAATCAGATACGAATTTTATACGAGACATAACTTAAGAATGAAATATTTCTCTTTCTTTGTCTGAAGGCCACACATTACTACTATATGAGTAAGCTTTTCATTACACACGTACGTACTTAAGTTTTTTATTTTGTTTATTTCGTAATTTTTTTTTTTTTTTTTTAAATATGAAAATATTTATTTTTATACATTTTTGTCCCCCCTGAGCATTAAAAAGCATAAATAATTTTGAGAAAGTGCGACAATTTAATTTGAAAAAATTACTTCTATGTGAATGATTTGGGTCAATAATGTACATTTACATAGGCTGAATCATTTATAACATACTATAGGTTTATAATCAATTGATTTTGTCGGTTTGTTGAAAAATATATTAACTGTTCAGGGCAATCCCAATATTTTCGATTTGGTAAATCAGAAAAATAAAGAGGCAAATCCCTCATAACATATCTACTGAAAAAAAACTAGAAATATCATTCCCCCATCCCAAAGAGTTATCCCAATGTATTACTCTGCAAAAATGAGAAGCCTCCATGAGTTCTTTATGTTGGTAGTTTGGTTTCGTACTGAAAAGTTGGTCTACTAATCAGGCAGCTACGACCAAACTACAAAAAAATTCACTCTAGCCACTTACATTAAGTATCTGGCCAGAACGTACTGACATAGCGAATTATTATTCACTACATCAAAAATCAAAAAGCCATGGAGAAATCTCATTTGTGTGTGTATTATTCCCACACGAATTAGTTATTATGAATTTAATTTGTCTGTCTGTAATCTCTGGCTAGAGTGGAGTTTTTTGTAGTTTGGTCGTAGCTGCTTGATGAGTAGGCCAACTTTTCAGTACGAAACCAAACTATCAACATAAAGAACTCATGGAGGGAGCAGCTTTTTGCAGAGTAATACATTGGTATAACTAAAAATATGAGAATTTGGCGAATAGAAAATAATTGTTTTTTACAGCACAAGGACCAACGTTTTGTAAATATATTTTGGTGAAAAAAAACTTTTCTCTACGTTTTGAAGATCCCTGAGTCCGAAAAATTAAACAGGGTTTCGCAAAACGGGATCCCGGTTTTGTCTCAAAAGTGTAACGGCCTAATTGGGGATTGGCTCGGTTTAGGGGCCTAATTGGGGATTGTCTCTTATTTCCGATTGTCCCTTACAATCGAATTTAGAAAATTTGAATGTCTGGTATAGAAGTTTATCCGTCAATAGCATTTTTTAGTCAATGTTAGGCCAGTTAGGAATGAACTCAGTGAATTATTGTCCGATTGTGTGAATTTTAAAATGATTATTACATCAAGTTCTGGTTTCTGGAAAACGGCAAATTTAGAAGGAACTTGGTGATTTCTTTACCGGTTATGATTAAATTCAGCAAGGACGATCAAAATGGGGTTGTTAGATGAACTTTACATGAAGTTCTGGAATATGGCCAATTAGGAAGGAACTTGACGTTTTGTTAACCGATTTTGATGAAATTCTGCATGCATGACAGCAATGGGGTTCTAAACTATTTCTACTCGAACTTCTGAAATAAGGCTAATTGGGAAAGAACTCGGTTCGTATTTATCTAATTTCATCATAATCGGTTGAAAATTAACCGAGTTTCTTCCTAATTGGCCAAATTTCAGAATTTTTTCTAATTATCATTTTAGAGTCCCGTTTTCATCGCACAAATCGGATTTCATCATAATAGGTTACTAAACAGCTATGTTCCTACCTAATTGACCATTATGGCCAGAATACATTTTATTAGAAGACACAAGATGAGCGCCTTGGGTGCTTTTGTTAAAAGTTATGCCATATTGTCTTTCATTTAAATAATTTATTTTAGTTAAATATTAGGTTAGGTTAGGTTAGAGTGGCTGCTATCGCACACTTAGGCCAATAGTGGCCCATTGTGATACCACAGGATCTTATCTCCCCTTTACCCCTCAAACCATCCAGTGCTACTTATGTAGCGTAAAATATCTCGCACTCCGCAGTTCGCGAGTTCCGAAAGGCTGTCCATACCGTACACACCCAAGTATTTATGTCTTCTGTATGATAGTGCCGGACACGAGCATAGGAAGTGATCTAAAGTCTCTTCCTCCTCCTCGTCCATGCAACTTCTAGAAAAGTCATTTGTCTGTAGACCCAGCCTTCTCGCGTGTTCCCCAAAAAGGCACTGTCCTGTCAGTATCCCTAAGACCAATCCTAACTCTCGTCTTCCCAGGGATATCAGTGCCTTGGAGCGCCGCAAGTTCAGTTTTGGCCAAACCTGTTTTGCTACCCTGCACGTGAGAGTGTTAGTCCATCTCTCATTTGTCAAGGCGATTGCCTTTCTACCGAGCACCAATTTGAGCGCTGCTATAGGCCTCCCCAGAGCTGCCCTTTCCGTCTGCATCTGGAGAGTCGTACCGTACCTAGCTAGTTCGTCCGCCCTGCAGTTCTCCGTGATGTCCGAGTGACCAGGGACCCAGATTATCTGGATACTGACTCGCTCATCTCATTAAGAGATGATCGGCAATCCAGCGCCACCCGTGACCTCAGACAAACCGCCTCTAGTGACCTGACCGCCGCCTGACTGTCCACATAAATTGCGATATCTCTTACTGATTCCACATTATGCTTCAACCAAGTCACGAGTTTCCCGATGGCCACCACTTCACCTTGGTACAAGCTGCAGTAGTCAGGAAGACGAACAGAAATATTAACATTAAGCTTCTCACAGAAGACTTACCATCTAGCTTAGAGCCGTCCTTTATCGAAGCACAAGGTGGTATAACATAATCTAGATTCACCAGTTCATCCCTTAGTGATCCAACTATCGTCGAGTGCCCCACCTGCAGACACTTCCACTGAGAGACAGCCGTAAGTCGCATAGCTGGGCACCACACGCCCACTCCGTACATAAGTACAGGTCTCACTACGGCAGCGTACAGCCAGTGTACCAGCTCCGGTTTCAAACCCCATCTCTTACCTATGGCGTTCCTGCACGAGTAAATGTCTACAGTGGCCTTATTTACCGTCTCTAACGTGTTAGGCATCCAGCTGAGTTTACTGTCCAAGATTATGCCCAAGAATCTCGCTCTATCAGAAAAAGTCAGTCTAGTGCCGTTTATCGTAGGCGGGAAAACTACCAGAATTTTATACTTCCTGGTAAAAAGTACAAGCTCTGTCTTGGACGGGTTGATCCCTAATCCACATTTACTGGCCCATTTGGTAACGATCAATAGTGCGTTCTGCATAACATCTCTAATCGTGTCCAAATATTTACCTGATACCGCTATCGCTACATCATCTGCGTACCCTACAACCAATACCCACTCTCTCTCCAGTTCCAACGGCAATTCGTTAATCAGTATACTCCAGAGAGAAGGAGACAATACTCCCTGCGGGGTTCCTCTAACCACCCGCCTTCTAATTGTGGACTCCCCCAGTTCTGAGGTAATAACCCTGCTTAACAGCATATGATTAAACAACCTACTTATAGAGTAATACACCTTCAAAGCTGGCAATCCCTCCATGATCGCCTCCGTCCTTACGTTATTAAAGGCACCTTCAATATCGAGGAATGAGACCATAGAGAACTCCTGCGAGTAAATTGACTTCTCAATTGTGCGTACCAAAGCGTGCAAGGCTATGTCCACCGACCTCCCTTTACAGTACGCATGCTGTTACATTGCCCAATTGCTGGGTTCAATTTTTGATCGTATAAATACATCCACCATCCTTTCCAATGTTTTCAGCAGAAAGGATGATAGAGTTATAGGCCTCAGGTCCTTCAGATAAGCATGCGAGCTTTTCCCCATTTTCGGAATGAAGACCACCTTGACTTCCGTCCATTTCCTAGGAATATAAACAACTTTCAGATATCCTCTGAAGATCATCTCCAGCCGGAGAAGGATGACTGAAAAGTTCCTCTGGATCTCCGCTGGTATAATCCTATCTGGGCCAGCCGATTTATAAGCCTTAAGCCCGTTCATTGCCTATGCGGTCCGTTCCCTATCCACGATGCCCTTCATTTCTATTGAAGGCATTTCTCGATGAGCCTCCGGCTCCGTCGAGTCATCGAGGCTTCCCGGAAAGTGTGTATTTATTAGAAGCTCCAGAGATTCCATACTAGAAGCTGTCCATGACCCATCCGGCCTAATTAAAAACTAGGACTGGTTGGGTTGGTAGAAAGAATATTCCTAAGGCGGGAAGTCTCAGATACCTCTTCCATTTTACCACAGAAGAATCTCCAGGACCGTCTTTGTGTCTTCCTCAACTCTCTTTTATAATTCTTCAGGTCCTCCTTATATGAGTCCCAATGCCGAGCTTCCCTGGTATTCTTGGCCCTATTAAAGGCTACCCTACAAGCCTTCCGATAGGTCTCCAACCCAGTGGACCACCATGTCGGCTTCTATTTGCCCCTAGGTTTTATCAGGGGGCACGCAGCATTAAATGAAAGATTGCATGCCTTAGTGACAATATCAGCCATGCAATCCAGTTCTTCTACTGTCGCCGGAATTTCTGAAACCTTCAGCGGTAATACCTGCTCTAACATCTCCCCATATTTGTTCCTGTTTGTTCTTCTAGGATTCCTGAAGGCTTTCCGGATAACAGGATTGACGTTGAGGTTATATATTACTAACCGGTGATCAGAGAATGAGAGCTCATTTTCCACTCTCCATCCCCTGATCCTATGAAAAATAGTATCTGATGCAAATGTCACATCCAAGACCTTCTGTCGATTTTTGACAATAAATGTTGGTTCTCGCCCAATATTGCAAACTAAAAGATTAGTATTTAATAAGTATTCAAAGAATAACTCACTCCTTTCATTAATGTCTGTGCTTCCCCAGATTGTGTGATGCGCGATTGCATCACATCCAAGTATGCCACCTACCTTTCTTTGACCTGCTTCCCGGATCAGTTCCCCCAGGTTATCCGGTGGAACCTCCTTCTCCCGATCCATATAGCCTGAGGCTAGCCATAATTTTTCACAGTCAATTTCAACGCTCGCCGCGGTAACATCCCCACTACTAAATTGAGGAAGAAGAAAAATATTCAGATTATTTTTCGCCAAAATACATGATCTGATCTTCTCAGAGTTGCCTGAGTATAATAATTTATACCCTTTCGTTCTGAGGCCACAGATCCTGTTATTGTTAATCTAAGGTTCTTGGATTAGCACCAAGTCCTCACCTGACTTAGTCAGTCTGAAAACGAGAGCTACAAAAACAATAAAACTGGTATATTCCTATTATGAAATCAATAATTTTGATGTCGATGTTTTGAAGGTCTCTCAACCAAACAAAAAACGTTCGTACACGGTCGGTACGACCGAAGAAATAGGAAGCTTGTGGAAGCTGTACGTCGAAATGATTGGATACCTACCTGCCAAACGAATTGATCCAAAACCATCTGTCTTTGCAAATATTTTCCAATTTTTCATTTATGCTGGTTTCATCTTTGAGTTTGGCATTGAGTTTGGGGTTGAGTTGGGGGTTGAATTCAAGGAGGAGGAGTGGGATCAACGTCGGGTGGAGTTAGGTTTGAGTTTGGGTTGGGTTAGGCTGGAGCTCAGTTAGCGATTTATTTGGGGGTTGAATTGAGGTTTGAGTTTCAGTTGGCTTCAGTTGATTCAAGTTGAGTTCATATACGTATGTAGTTTTTAAGAACAAGTTTTTGGAAACCGTTAAGTTTGGAGCCGTTAAACGCTGAGTCGGGAATCAAAATGGGGTTGAGTTGGAGTTGTGTTAGGGTTGAGTAAGCGGTTCAATTGATCATTAGTTTGGGGTTATGTTGATGATTGATTTGGAAGTTAGATTGAGTTGAGTACTTGCACGCATCCAGATCGAGTTGGGCGTTGGATTCAGAGGTTTGTTGAGGAGTGAGTTGGAGTTCGAATTGGCAGTTGAGTTGGATTTGGGTTGAGTTTATTTGCTCATGAAGTGTTCCAACCTGGTTTAGGATTGGGTTAAGCGTTGAGTTTGGGGTTGATTAGAGGTTTGCGCCGGCAATTGAGTTGGGGTTGAGGAAGGGGTTCAGTTCGAGATTAATTTAGGAGGATGGTTTAGGGTTTAATTGGAAGTTAGCTAAAGTTGATTTTATGTACGCATATTTTTTTCCAGACCGTGTTGATTTCGGGATACAGTTGTACGTTGGGTTTTGGGTTGGGGTGAGGTGAGGCCGTTTGAGGTCGATTTGGGGTTGGTTAATGTGATATAGTTTAGATTTGAGTGCAGAGTTGAGTTTTGGCCTAGTACGGTATTCTTTGGGGTTAAACGGGACATATTTTAGGGTTGATTCAAGGGATGAGTTGAAGGTTAGATTAAATTGACTTCATTTACGCAGGCAGTTTTCGAACCGTTTTTATTTAGGGGTTGAGTTTAGCTTTGAGTTTGTGGATTTAGGTTTTTTTGAGTTTTAATTGGGAACGAGTTAGGGTTGAATAGGGGTTGCCTTGAAGTTGAGTTAGTTAGTTTTTCGAATCGAATTAATTTCAAGATTTAGCTGGCTGTTGAGTTTGCGGTTAAGTTGATAATTGAGATTTGGCTCGAGCTGAGGTTGAGTTAGCTTGAGTTATGGTTGAGTAAGGTGTTCAGTTGGGGAATTATTTGAGGGTTGAGTTAATTGTTAGGTTGAGTTGATTTCAGTTTAGTTCATGTTAGTTTTTGGATAGTGTTGATTTGAGGAATGACTTATGCGTTATATTCAGGATTGAGTTGAGTAATAATAAGTTTTTGGAGTTTAGCTGTGGGTTTATTTTGGATTGAGGTTGCAGGTTAGATTGAGTTGATTTGTGTCCATTTAGGAATTGAATTGGACGTTGATTTTTGGGTTGAGTTGAGGTTCAAGTTCATTGAGATGGGGTGGAGCTGGAGTTAACATGGAGGTTGAGTTGGGAATTAATTTGGGTTAAGTTGAGGAGTAAGCTTATGGGTTAAAGTTGGGGATTGGGTTTATGGTTTAGTTGAAAGTTGGTTTACGGCTGAATTGGTTATTGAGTTGAGAGTTTTATTGGGGATTGATTTTGTGATTGTGTTGGCATTGAGTTGGAGGCTTACTCGACAAATACGATTCCATTAATTTTTGGTATTATATTATAAAAAAATTCGATTTATCGAAATTTTCGATAAATTTCGTTATAGAACCCTGATTTGGGAATTGGGTTTTGGGTTGAAATGAGGTTTTTTTGCGGGACTATTTGTGGATTGAGTTGAAGTTGAGTTGGGGTTGATTAGGGTTTAGTGAGTGGTTCAGTTGGATATTTATTTGAGTTAGCTTGATGATTTGAGTTCTGTTTTTAGTTGCGTTTATGTCTGCATGTGGTTTTCCAGTCCGCAGAGATTTGATGTTTGAGATGGGCGTTAGGTTTGGGATTAAGTTAAGGGTTGAGTCGGAAGCGGAGTTGGGCTACGGTTGAATTAATATTGAGGGAGGAGTACTATTGGAGAATTGTTTAGGATTGGTGAGGTTTGAATTTCAGACTGTAATGATTTGGCAATTGAGTTGGGATTAAGTGGACTTGAGTCAATTTCATGCACGCAAGCAGTTTTTGAAAAGCGTTGATTTCAGGATTCAGTTGATCGTTGTGTTTGGGGTTAGTTGAGGGTTGAGTTGGGACTTGAATTGGGAGTTGAGTTGGGTGTTGAGTTGGAAGTTGAGTTGGGAGTTGAGTTGAGAGTTGAGTTGGGAGTTGAGTTGGGAGTTGAGTTGGGAGTTGAGTTGGGAGTTGAGTTGGGAGTTGAGTTGGGAGTTGAGTTGGGAGTTGAGTTGGGAGTTGAGTTGGGAATTGAGTTGGGAGTTGAGTTGGGAGTTGAGCTGGGAGTTGAGTTGGGGTTCAGTTAGAGTACTGTGGGAAGTTTGTTTTGGGATTTATTTGGGGTAAGCTTCAATTATTTTTTCCAACTGTATAATTTTAGGAATTTGGTTGGGTTTTAAGTTTGTGGTTTAGTTGTGTGTTTGGATTGGGTTGCAGGTTGAGTATGTATTTTTCAGACGTTGCTGATTTGAGGATTGAGTTGGGCGTAGAATTGAGGATTTTGTTTTTGTCGATGAGGGTATGTTGAGTTGGGATTGAGCGAGAGGTCAGGTTGGGAATTTGTTTATTGGTTGAGTCCAGAGTTAAGTTCAAGGTTGAGTTTGGGGATTGAATTGACTTTTGAGTTGGGAGTTAAGTAGAGGGTTTAGTTGGAGGTTGAGTTTAAAGTTGAGTTGTCGTTGAGTTGTCGCTGTTTATGGGTTGATTTAGAGTAGTTGAGAGGTTGAATTTGAAATTAATTTGTTGGTCCAGTTGAGGGTTTAGTTTAAGGTTAGATTGAGTTGATTAGTTAGTTTTTCGAAGCGAGTTGATTTCTGAGATATGACTTAGGCAGAGGTTTAGTTGAAGTTAAGTTGGGGTTGAGTTACGGCTTGTTGAGAAATTATTTGGGTTAAGTCGACGGGTAGATTGACTTGACTTGAGACGAGTTTACGAAGGCATGTTTTTTTCTTTCCCGAAGTTCTGATCACTAAATTGAATCGTAACTTTGCAGCCCAGTGATCTGGTTCCTTTCGATAGAAAGTTCTCGCACCTGAGATAACCGATGTACCTACTAATTTTTGGGCTCCTACCGTACACAAATACAACGCTTTATTATGTAGTGGGTTGAGCCTGCAAGAACTAAGCTAGGTATAAAGTTGAGCCGCATTTGGATGACTGTTCACGAGTGTGAAGAGTAAACTATTTCACATCGGTAATAGGGAAGATTTCGATTTTGATAGATTTTGAGGAAAATGGTATGTATGTAAAGAACGTTTGAAGGGATCATTAAATAGAGGAGCAGCTCTCCATCAGGGTCAATAAGGCGATTTAAAAGCTTTCGGTTCAATTACAGGATCTCGCGATCCTGTGTAATGGGGTAAATGTTCTTGGACAGAAACCTTAGCGGCGAAGGAGAATCTAAGTTTAGAGATATTTTTTTAACTTCTACAACTTAGTACACATTTCATTAGCCCATCCATTTAGATTCAAATAGGTTTTGTTTGGTCCAATCAAATCATAACCTTAATCTTGCTAATGTGTTAGATGATGCTAACTAAGGTTGCCAACTTTGTTGCACCTCTTAGTAGAACATGTACAACTGCTATAATCAACTAATTAAACAAGGTAATAAATTACCGACTTAATCCTAAAAATATCGCATCAAATTTGAAAATGAAAACATTGAATAAACGGGTTAGTGGACCTCTAATATTAACATATAGTATAAAAATGCCGAACCAATCTAACAAGAGTCACAATTAAGTGAGTTGACAGTATCTGCCAATAAATAAATTCCATTTCAAATTAAAAACATAATAAATCATCTTCGCATGGTATATGAAACCAGTTAGACATTCAGCTTTAAGGCAAATAATGACCACATCATCTTCAGCGTTGTTGTTTATTTAACGTTGGTATCATTGCCATAATACCATCGTCTGATTTATAAGCCAGATTAGACGAATATACATGTTATGTTAAGCGATTATTATGGCATTTTAAACTAAATTAATCCTTTCCTTGTTATCGAAAATAAAATTAAAATTAAGACATCGTTAATCATCTTATGTATATTTTTGGTAAACGCCGTGGTTTTCAACTGCACCGCAAAGGATATTAATAAAATTTTATAAGATTCTATTAATTATCGTACATTTTTATTTGGTATTTACGCTGTACCCTGGGACAATGTCAATGAATTATACGTTAATGGTGCGATTTCTGGAGAATTTTTTTTGTTTTGTGTGAATTTTATTTGGTCATTTCTGTAAATATACGGTAAGATGACTAACAATAAAAATGGTTTCATGAAGATATGCAATTAAATGGAATGAACAATAAAAATGTCACTAAATATCAATTTATTATAATTTTAAGAATTTCTTGGAAGATTATTGATTTTACGAAGAATTTTACGAATATATTTTTTAACCACACGTTTTTTATTTTGTTTGTATATTTTCAGGTAATTGGATAACTGGATAATTTATATAAGTAAGCGCATGGTTTTCTAATGTTCGTGAGTACCCTACATGTATCTATGTATGTATATGTGTAAAAAAAAAAAATTAATTGTTTATGGTGCTCAATAAAGTGCTAAGAAAGTGCATTAGCATGCAAACAGTGTTTAAAACGTTTTTTTAAAAATAATTTTAGTGGGAGCACGTATTAATAATTACACTGTATACATTTTACTGTTAGAATATTACATTTTCTACGAAATTTTTAAAGCATTTTAGAATTTATTCGACCTATGCAATACACCAAGTTGTTTTGTGCAACGGTGTGTTGTTAATTATACAAATGTAAATAATCATGACTTACCATTTGTCCTCTATTAAAAAATTGATTCCATTTTGATTAGAAGATGAAAATAATAGATATTTGAATTTGAGTGAAATTTTGAAATATTCTACTCAATTATTTTTCACTCTCATCTTCGTATTTAAACTAATTAAACTGTGCTAGTTTTAAAAAAATTCTTCGGATTAGATTGGGTGCTAATATTGAGTGGGTTACACGATGAGATGAAATTGTATAAAAAAGTTTTGACCAAAATTCGGTCGAATCACTTAAATTTCAATTCAACATTTTGTTGGAAATTACCCAGTTCCAAAATGTTATTTAAATTGCAACAATTTGATTCAATGATTTCTTTGTCATTTATATAAAACATAATATAAGTGAACTATCTGTTTTATTTAAAATTATTGATGGCTGTTTCATGATTTATCAAAAATAATACATTTTAATTTGAGTGAAATTTTGAAAAAAAAAATCAATTAAATTTCACTCAAAAGTCAAGTTAAAATTGTCTTTAATTGGATTATTTTAACAAATTCTTGGGGTTTTGAGTCATGACTATACGTTTATTTTTTCTATTAATTTGAGTAGAAATTGATTAATTTATATTTTAATATGATTCAATTATTGTGCAAAAAATTTTAATCAAGTTGGAGAGAAATTTGATCAAAATTCGGTTGAATCGCTTAAATTTTAGTTCAAATTTTTATTAAAAATTTACAAGTATTAAATTTAACCACTTTACTTAATTTGACTGTGACAAAATTGTAAAAAACAGTTTTGTTCAAGTTGGGATGAAATTTGATCAAAATTTGTTTGATTCTCTTCAGATTAAAAATAAAATTATTCCACTCAAATTCGACAATAAAATTGTATGTGACTTTTATTACATTGGAGATACCCTTGAAGCTCAAAATATTAGTGACGGAATTATTTAAATTATTACTGTGAGTGGAAATTAATTAATTTATATTTTATTGTGATGAAATTTTATAAAACAGTTTAAATCTTGATTGAGTGAAATTTAATCAAATTTCGTTTGATCTAGCTACTGACATTTTATAATAATTCAGGATTTCATTAAATTTGATTCCACATCACTTATAACTTCCACTCAAATATGACAACAAAATAATATTGAAATTTCAACTGTTGTATTCAATATTTGTCATTTTGAAAATTATTGATGGCTGTTTGATTATTTTTCAAAAATTATACAAATTTCAGTTTGAGTGCAATTTTGAAAATAAAAAACAATCAATTATATTTCACTCAAAAATCAAGTTAAAATGATTATTTTAACAAATTTTTGGGGTTTCAACAAATATTGAGTGGAACTTGGGGGTCAATGGATACGCTTTTGAGTGATGACTATAAGTTTGATTTTATTTATTCATTTGACTGGAAATTGACTAATTTATATCTTAATGTGAGGAAATTGTACGAATAGGTTAACTCTAGTTTGAGTGAAATTTTGTAATTCAAAATTTTATTAGAAATGAGCAAATATTAAATTTATACAATTTTTCTTACAACGATTGATGAACACTTTGAATGTTATTCAAATTAATTTTGTGTCGTGAACAATCTATTCTGTTTAAAATTATTGATTGCTGCTTATCATATTTGAGAAATAAACACATTTCAGTTTTAGTGAAATTTTGAAAAAGTACCTAAATTAAATTTCACTCAGAAGTCTTATATAGAATTGACTTAAATTGGATTATTTTAGAAAATTTTTGCGATTCAAAGTAAATATTACATGGTATGTGAGGCTGAAAATTTGAACGGCGACAATATTTAAATACTTAGATTATTATTTTGAGTGGAAAGTGAAATACAAAATATAATTTGCTTTTTTACTGCAATGAAATTTTATAAAACATTTTTAATCTAGTTTGAGTGAAATTTGATCAAAGTTTGTTTGATTCACCAAAAGTTTAATTCAGATTTTTATTAGAGAAAAAATGATTTATCTTTCACTCAAATTTGACAATAACATGTTACTCAAGTTTCAACAACTTTAAACCATAATTTTTGCCATACGTAATAACGTAATATGTCGTGACACCTGTTCTGTTTAAAATTATGGATTGCTCTTTGGTAATATTTCAAAATTAATGCACATTTCAATTTTAGTGAAATTTTGAAAAAGCTGCTCAATTAAATTTAACTAAAAAGTCAAACTGAAAATTGACTTAAATTATGTTATTTTAAGAAAATTTAGTTTCTCAAGAAATATTGAGTGGAATTTACGTTACAATGGATAATCCTTATAAGCTCAAAATTTGAGTGACGAAATTATTTAAATTATTATTTTGAGTGAAAATTTAAATTAATTTGACCTTTATAAAATTGAATAAAACAGTTTTAATCCAGTTTGAATGAAATTTGATCAAAATTCGTTTGATTTAATAAAACCTTAATTCAGATTAAAAATGACTTAACTTCCACTCAAATTTGACAGTAAAATTGCATATGACTCTTGTTAAAATTAATCAAAATGCGTTTGATCTACTGTTATTTTATAATAATTTAGAATTTTATTTAAATGTATTTGAGATTTCATACATTTGATTCTACATCACTTATAACTTTCACTCAAATATGGCAACAAAATGATATCCAAATTACTACTATTTTATTCAATATTTTCTTTGTCATTTTAAAAATTATTGATGGCTGTTTGATTATTTTTCAAAAATTAAACAAATTTCAGTTTGAGTGCAATTTTGAAAATAAAAACAATCAATTAAATTTCATTTAAAAATCAAGTTAAAATTATTGTTTTAACAAATTTTTGGGATTTTAAGAAATGTTGAGTAGAATTTGGGTTACATTCGATACGCTTTTGAGTGATGACTATAAGTTTAATTTTATCTATTAATTTGAGTTTAAATTGACTAATTTATGTTTTAATGTGATGAAATTGTACGAGAAGTTGAATTCTAGTTGGAGAGAAATTTGATCAAAATTCCGTTTAATGGCTTAAACTGTAATTCAAAATTTTATTAGAAATTAACAAATATTAAATTTATACAATTTTTCTTACAATGATTAATGTGAAATCACTTTGAATGTTATTCAAATCCTTATTATTCAAATTTCAATAATTTTGTGTCGTGAACAATCTGTTCTGTTTAAAATTATTGATTGCTGCTTGATTATATTTCAAAAATAATACACATTTCAGTTTTAGTGAAATTTTGAAAAAATACCCAAATTAAATTTCACTCAGAAGTCATACTTAGAATTGACTTAAATTGGGTTATTTTTTGAAAATTTTTGCGGTTCAATATTAAACAATATTTAAATTATTATTTTGATTGGAAATGGAAATACAAAATAAATTAATTTAATTGCGATGAAATTGTATAAAACAGTTTTAATCTAGTTTAAGTGAAATTTGATCAAATTTTGTTTGATTCACCAAAAGTTTAATTCAGATTTTTATTAGGAAAATAACTTAATTTTCACTCAAATTTGACAGTAACATGTTACTCAAGTTTCAACAATTTTAAATAATAATTTGGTTGCCATACGTAATAACGTATTGTGTTGTGACACCTGTTCTATTTAAAATTATCGATTGCTCTTTAGTCATATTTCAAAATTATTGCACCTTTCAATTTTAGTGAAATTTTGAAAAAGCAGCTCAATTAAATTTAACTAAAAAGTCAAACTGAAAATTGACATAAATTATGTTAGTTTAAGAAAATTTAGGTTCTCAAGAAATATTGAGTGAAATTTGGGTTACAATGGACAATCCTTAAAAGCTCATAATTTGGGTGACGAATTTATTTAAATGTGATAAAATTGTATAAAACAGTTTTATCCAGTTTGAATGAAATTTGATCAAAATTCATTTGATTTAATAAAACCATAATTCAGATTAAAAATGACCTAACTTCAACTCAAATTTTACAGTAAAATTGCATATGACTCATGTTAAATTTAATCAAATAAATGTATTTGAGATTTCATACATTTGATTCCACATTACTTATAACTTCCATTCAAATTAATACTATTGTAATCAATAATTTCTTTGTCATTTTGAAAATTATTGATGGCTGTTTGATAATTTTTCAAAAATTATACAAATTTCAGTTTGAGTGCAATTTTGAAAAAAAAAACAATCAATTAAATTTCACTCAAAAATCAAGTTAAAATTACTATTTTAACAAATTTTTGAAGGTTTAACAAAGCTTGAGTGGAACTTGGGTTACATTGGATACGCTTTTGAGTGATGTCTATAAGTTTAATTTTATCTATTAATTTGAGTGGAAATTGACTAATTTATGTTTTAATGTGATGAAATTGTACGAAACGTTTAATTCTAGTTTGAGTGAAATTTGATCAAAATTCCGTTCAATCGCTTAAATTGTAATTCAAAATTTTATTAGTAGTTGGCAAATATTAAATTTATACAATTTTTCTTACATGTGAAATCACTTTGAATGTTATTCAAATCAATTTTGTGTTGTGAACAATCTGTTCTGTTTAAAATTATTGATTGCTGCTTAATCATATTTGAAAAATATACACATTTCAGTTTTAGTGAAATTTTGAAAAAGTGCCTAAATTAAATTTCACTCAAAAGTCATATTTAGAATTGACTTAAATTGGGTTATTTTAGAAAATTTTTGCAGTTCAAAGCAAAAAAAAAATAATACGTAATTCAATTTGAGTCAAATTTAAAAAACAACACTCACATAAATTTCACTCACAAGTCATATTTAGAATTGACTTAAATTGTTTTATTTTACCAAATTTTTAGTGTTTCAACAAATATTGAGTGGGATTTGGGTTAAAGAACCCTTGAGGTTTAAAATTTCAGTGACGAAATTATTAATCTGCGGTACTATGATGAAATCGTATAAAACAGTTTAAATCTAGTTTGGGTGAAATTTGATCAAAATTTGTTTGACTCACTAAAATTTGATCTATTTGTCTGTCATTCACGTAAATAAGGTAATATTCCGTGAACCATCAGTTCTATTTAAAATTATTGACTGCTATTTGTTTTTATTTAAAAAATAATACACATTTCATTTTGAGTGGAATTTTGAAAAAGTATTCAGTCAAATTTCACTCAAAACTCATATTTAAAATTGACTTAAATTAAGTTATTTCAAAATTATTTTGAGGGTTTCAACCTTTCAACAAATATTAAGTGGATTTTGGGTTACATTGCAAACACTTACAACTTCAATTTTTTCTGTTATTTTGAGTGGAAATTAACTACTTTTTATTTTACTAACCTGAACTATTGGTTTTACTTAAAAAAAAATAAAAAAAAATAATAAATTGGGGTGCGATTAGATCTTGGATAATAATACAAATTTTATTTTGAGTAAAATTTTGAAAATATTACTCAATTAAATTTCACTCAATAGTCAAATTTAAAATTTACTTAAATAATGTCGATTTAAGAATTTTCTGGGTTTTCAACAAATATTGAGTGAAATTTGATTATCTTAATGAATATTTCCTTCGTAGTGAGACAAATGAATGAATACTCAAGTATAACATATATAAAATTTATTTCCGCGAACTTTGCTCATCTGCATATTTAAGGATCCCGCATAATCGACTCCATTAATATAAAACACTGCGATTTAGTACTCGAAATTTAAGCAAGTTTCTTAAGTTAGTTTGAAACTTCAATGGGCTCATACTATGATGCATATAACTCTGTAAATCAATTCTGAAATATCTTTAATTTCGAGATTTTCCTTTAACCATTTTAAGTTAACTTTTTAAAACAGAATTAGTTATTCTCTGCTTAAACAAATCAACGGCTAAACTCGGACATAAAATTCAAAATTTGATTGGAAATTTCAAAGAAATTCAAAAATTTTTGCTAAAATTTCGTTTTATTTTAATTTTGAATATAGAAATTCTTTTTTTTTTTTTTGAGTGAAATTTAAAAAATATACTTAGATGGGGCAGTCCTCTTAACGAGCATTAATTCAAGTCACAGTACCTTGAGCATAATTTGATCACAGTTTAAATTATTTCCAATAAAGACTTCTTCCTTTAAAACGACAGTTCAACTTTAGAAAGTTTTTAGGTGGCAAAATCTTAGTAATTTGGAGAAAAAATCGGACCAATTTATTGAACACTTAAATTATTTATAAAATTTGGCACCATTTGTCATTCATTCATTTCATTTATTTCTTACATTGCAAATGGAAGGAAATGCATGTCACTTTTGTGCATATAAATAAATAAATTAGCATGTGTTTGTTTGCATAAAAAGCTGTTATAATTTGTGCATTTCTGATTTAAGAACACAATTTTTGTTTATATGATTCTATCTCTATTTTGTAGGACTTCAAGATACTGGACAATGTGAGTTTTTTGTGTTTCCGAATAAAATATTATGTATTGTATTTAACTAAAAAAGGTGCTTTTAGTGGTAAAGATTTGGAAAACAGAACTTAAAGATTTAGAAAATGAATTGCCCAAAATTAAAAATGAATAATCGCCCAAAACAAAATGACCATTCACCGAAAATGAAAGCAATGGTTGCCCAACCCATTGACATATGTTAATTAAATGGTGTTGTTCTCCGAAATTAAATTTGCCCATTTTCAGAATTTAGAAAGGACTGTTAAAATTTAAATCAAGGATCAAGGAATTTCTTTCTTTTATGATTTGGAAATGAAGCCTACTATAGAAATACGACAGATCGGCGACCGGCGGCTGCTGATTTAAATTTTCACGCCCGTGTGTAACTAATTTAAAAAAATGGTTTTTGAAAAAGTTCTGGAATATTGCCGACTATAATAAATAGTACGATAAATCTAATTTAATCACAACACTTTAGCATACTCTCTAAACAAATCAATTTCCTTACGTTTTCAAACACTATTCTTCTACTACCCCTAAAATTTTTAAGTTTGTACTAGTATTCAACAAGCGTATTTTAGATATCCAGTTAAAAATCGCATAGAGCGCATGCCAGTAAGTAAATGTATCTTAAATAAGCTATAAACGCATGTAAAATTGTTGTAACTTGTAAATGTTCTGCATTAAAGGATTAAGAAAAGCAAATTTTATTAATTCTTTTACATTTTTATTTTTATTTTATAGAATTACAAGAAGCTGGACAGTGTAAGTGTAATTTGTTGCCGTGTGTCGTGTAAAATCGTTAAATTTACTTAAATAATTTGAAAAGTAAACCAAGCTCAATCTCAAAATGTATCAAAGTGAAATCCGGCTTTTATGCCAATTTTCCAGCATAAAACGTATTTATCACAGAAAAATTCAACGAAAAAAAATTTTGGATTTAGTTGTCAAATTGAAATTTATTTTGGGAAGCGTGTTGTGGTTATGGATTATGTGGTTAATTAAACTGGGCTGCTTAAGTGACAGTCGCACGTTAAACACGTACCATGCATAATAAACAACAACAATTTAAATTGGAGCAATGACCTTAAACAATTGCAAGGTCATACAAAAATTTAGTACTCCAAAAAGGTGTAATCGATCAAGATACAAACGCTGATAATTGTCAGCTTGTTACAAAAGAATAATTTTAATATAGCGCATTCGGGAGTTTTGGTATAATGCCATACAACAAATTTTTTTCAACGTTGCGCATGCAACAACCAGTTTGTACAGTAAACCTCTTTATTCTAAACTAGCTGCCTGTGGCCGCTACGCGTGTCCAATCTACATATCAGTAACTGTATAAAAAAAAGAATTATTTAGATAGACAGCTAGAACAAATATTCAAACCAACTTAAATATACATCTATTTGATTGACTCATCCGAGTAAACTACATTTTTAGTTTCGTTTGTATCTGGAATTAAAATAAATTGGTTTTTTTGCACTTCCCGACCTGGACATTCCGACATATAATTGGCCGTGAGAAAAACATTCTTTCCTCAAATCTATTCCTACATATTTGTATGTTGGTCCTTGTGACTTATTAATTGTAATTGCAAATGAAATTTTTACAGGAAATTGTAATCGTTTAAAGGAAAAAGGTAAATCTGTGGATATCATGGGAATACGACGAGGTATGTGAGCCAATTGTCCAGATGCTGGGCGCGTGATGATGGTAGCTTCGATGACGTTGTTTCTCAACGATTTGACTTGCAGTCTTGTCCCATTACATAGATTTGGAGGATTCAGATTCCGCAATAAAATAATTGGTATTGAAGAATTTCTTGCAGATACGATAGCCCTTTCGCACATCCAAGTGTAATCTTTTTCGAATATATTGTCTATGCCAGGATAAATGTTTAATATCAACTCATTAAGAGTTGTTACAGTTTTTCCTAACTCGCTGCCAATTTTAATTAGTCAATTTTGTTCAGGTAATTTGCCATCGCCTAATTTTAATAATTGACCCGAAAAATTCTAGCCACCACCTCCCAAATGAGCTCTCATATTTGTCTTTAATGTAACGGTTTGAATTGAACTCCACAGAGCTGAGAATTTTAAACACGCTTTAATAATGTCCGCTCGCGTTCCTTTGCGGATTACAGGCAATGGCGAAAGTCTCCAGCAAAGACCAAGGTGACACCCCCCAATACTTTTTCTGAATTCCTAATGTCCTTCAGAGTTCTGTTTACAGCTTCAATGTGCGATCGATGGCTCATTGTACACTTATCACACATAATTAGAGCAACTTCTTGGAGGACTTTTCCTAGTGGCCCATTTTTGCGAATTGCACATACTGTTTCTTGGTGGAAAGAAACATTTAGAGACAATTTAAAAGCAGTAGAATGGGCGGTTTTCCCGCCGCTGAGCAGTGTAGCTGCTATTCCAGATGAAGCAACTGCGACAGCGATTTTACCTGTTGATCTTTCTTTAGCCAAAATTAAGTTGATTAAGAACGTTTTCCCTGTTCCACCAGGAGCGTCGATCAACAATATTTTGCCTTCGTTATTTCTCACGCTATTTATTATTTTATCATATGCATATCGTTGGTCATAACATAATTTTGTAACATTAATTGATATGAAGTCACTCAATTGGTTGACATCGTATGGGCGTCTCAATGTCGCTTATAAAAGATCAATTGATTGACCCTCCCGATTCGGCGAGGGAAGACCAAAATCTGCCAGAAGGTGATTTGGAAACGACTGCATCTGCTAACGTATGGTTCCATTGTTCGTCATCTTCAAATAAACCAAACCTGCTTGATAAGAAGACATTACATGTCCATTGACGGTCTGTAAGCTTTCAAAAGATGGATACTTTACATTCTGCCAAGCGCATAGTCCTTTTTAATGCCGGGGTGTCCTTCGACGTCTTCTCCACGTTTCCTTCGCGAGAACTTGTTATTAGCCCAGGTGTAATATTATGGCAATTCATTGTATAATAAGGTTTTCGCGAAGTGATCATTTCTGCATAATTCAAAAAATGCGGTAAATGTTGTTGAGGGTGGATTTTCGAATCTTTGATGGAGATTGTGTGCCGTAAAATACACCCTTCGTCCGTTTTGTAAATAGATTGCCGAATGTATAACCGTTGGATATCTTTGGTGGATGTGAAATTCTAGAAGTCTCCAAACAGCCTCTGATGTACTTATATACCGGCCGTTCAAATAATTTTCGAACTCACTGTGATTGTTTTCCACTAAAACAGTGGCTTAATACTCCACATTGATATGGGCATAAATGCTTCTACACAATACAGGATAATAAGGAACAATCCATCTGTTATCTATTACGGTTTGATGACCTCGGATAGTCAAAGTTGCAGTCACTTCACCATTATTAGGGTTTCTACGATGGTATTCTGGATAACCATCGTCTCCAGTTTGTGTTTCTGCAATTAAATTGCGAGGATACTTTATACAGCAAACTATGTCATGGAGAATAGGATCCACATCTCGGTTTGGTAGCGCAGCTGATATTAGAGGGTCTACTTCTTCTGGTTGTATTTTCGTTTGCAACCATAGGAGAATATGTTCATGAGGTAACCCTCTTTTTTTGCCACTCAATGCTGTATATGAAAGCCTTTGTGTCACCGAATATAGCATTTTGGGTTAACAATTTCATTAACTCGTGCTATGATGTCATGCCTATCAAAGGATGTTTGATTAGGAAATAGCTCCTCCTTGACCTTAGTCCATTCGGGGTTGCACGTAAAGGTAATGAATAAATCTGGTCTGCCAAAATTTCTGACATAGGTCATTGCATCTTGGGTTTTCTCGTGCATGTACCTTGGTGATCCGGTGAATGTTGAGGGCAGTATGACATATTGCCCCTAATTTCCGGCGTCAATGTTTTGATCTTCATTCACTGCATCTCTCAAATGAACATAATTTTCAGCTCTTAATTTTGCTTGATTTGTGCGGATGTAATGTAACCTTTCCGAAATCATTTTTGTCATCATATCGACACAATATTGGTTAAATAAATTCTTGTAATAATGGAGCGTATTAAAGCTACCGTTTTTCACCTTTTGCCTAAAAGCATAAAACTGCATACAGGTAATTGTTTTATTACGTGGCGAATTTGTGTGTGGCATATTTAGGCTGTACCCATCTTCTCCTCTAGCAAACATCAACGGGTACAATTCTGATATACGTGATAATTTTCCGTAACGGTAGTCCAACACAATATCCCTTGGTCCTTTATCTTCAAAAGCACAGTGACTCCATTAGTAGTTGGAGCATTGTAGCGACCTCTATGTTCATTTGTCGGCCGTCGTTCTGCGTGTATTATGAGTTTTAAGTTATCTGCTCCTGGATTTCTTTCAAGGTTGTACTTGAAACTTTGAACATAACGGTTATGTTCATGTAGCGTTTTTTGTAGCTGTGCGATCAATTCCACTTTTAGAATAGGCACTACATTTGTCCGAGCAGATAATTGGTCTTCATTCGAAAGAAAATATATTTGTAAATATTTCAGGACAGTGTATTATTATTGCCTACTAACAAATCTTTAATTGATTGTGGTGGCTCAAGAACCTCAGGCAAAACTACTTTGCCGGCAACACAACACATTCCGTTTGGTTCATTGGCCCATTTTTTTGCATTGCATTTGTTACACAATTGGTTCATTTTTCCTATTTGAACTGCACTGTGTTGAGAATACTCAAAGTTTGTGTTATAATGGAATGCCGATCCCGACTTCATTTATGATTTCTGGATTATGTCGCAGAGCTCTAGACCTAGTTTCTTTCATGTGAGCATTATGTCTAGAAAGCTTTTCAGGCTTTCTATTTTATTCTAATTTTTCAAAAAAACTTACAAAAGCAAATAGAAAGTATTTTTGAGGTAGCTGATAACGAATCGGAGGTCAAAAGAATTACATTCAAAATGGCCGATCATATATGGACGCTTTAAAGTGAAAAATAGCTGATTTAATAGAATTTTTCTAGATTTGTAATCAGCGGCTTCAAAAACTTCTGCATGTGAAGTTTGGAGCCAACATTCTTTTAAGGTTCGGAAGATGAGTTTTCTTGAAATATTCCAAAGATAGACGCTTGTTATGAATTTATGGGCAACATTTTTTTAATTGTCAATGTCAAAAAAAATGTTCTTGCTATTTTTTGACTTTTTCGATAAAAATATATTATGCAAAAGTGATTTTGGGGTTGCTGATTAGGAATTTATGGTCAACATGGAACTGCCATTTTGAATTTAATTTTTTTGATCTCAGATTCGTAATCAGTGACCCTCAAAACACTTTTCTAATTATAATTATGAGAAAGTTCTTAACTGAACGTTACAGTAGCCATAATGGATTTGCTATCCCTGAATTATAAAATTTAACGATAAATTCGTAACCAACCAATTTTTGGTGTCCCCTTATTTTGCAATAAAATTCGGTACTTTGGTTATAAAAAATTAACAAAATAATAGCAAACGTTTTTAGGTGGGTAAACTTTGTTTTAAATCACAATTAGAACCAATCACAAAAGGTTTCATCAAAATTCATTTAGAGACATCGAAGTCTGCGGTATAGGAACTCGACAAATCGTGGCACTGGAATGAATTATCATTAGTAAGACTAAAAGCAGTGACAACACTAGAATTGATTGAAAAAATCCATGATATTGTATTAAGTAATCGGGCGTTGAGTGAGATTGATTGCTAATATCGTAAACATTTCAAAAAAACGTATAGGATATTACGTTCGGGATCAAAATCGCTCACTATATCGATCAAAATCGCGTAGCGTTTTATTTTTAGTATCAAAACAGGAAACTTTTCAGCCCAGCTAGTACTATAAAGTCATCGAAACATAGAATGATGTTTTCGGTTCCATAGAGGTGCTCAGTGGGGTACCTACTGTGACCACGAGCTTCTTCGAATTTTGATTGGCCCATAATAGTATAAATCATATGGTTCCGTATCCTCTAAATGGAACTTGATTAACATGTTGGCCATTGTATCCAATGTCGAGACCTCTAGAAGGTGTTTGCTGGATTTTTGAAAATAATGATAAGGATTCTGAATCAATTTAAAAATTTGAATCAAATTTTTTTGTTAATGAGCATCGAAACATAAGTCTTGACGATTGCCTGGATATTCACATTGTCGGTTATAGTCCGAGAAATAGTTGGATTTATGCTTGAGGCTCTCTTACGTGATTTGCTTAAAGCTGTGTAAAACTTTGAATTCCCCCAAATGAACATGAAAATTATACTGTCTGGAAGATAAGTTCCACAATCATATAACAATATTTTGAGGATTCTGGCCCCAGTTTTATAATGCATTGCAACGATTAACACATTTATAATGTGAAATATAGTATTAGAGCCCAAAAGATTAAATTCTTTACTAAGTAAATTCTTTTTGATCCTGTACTGTATGTTGGCTAACCAAAAAGATTGCAAAGATAATATTTTGACCATAATTTTTGGGTTAATAATAAACCCCTACTCCCAATTTCTAGGTCGGTCTAATTAAACAAATTTTACAACTTGATCTAAATGAGAGGAGAGTCTAAACATCTTTTCTTCGAAAATTTTAGATATTTTGAAATATTTGGGAATGAGGTATTCTAACCGAAATGAGGATAGCATTTTAAGGTTCACTCAGTCCAAAAAACTGGGCTTCAACGGTCTGGTTTGTCGGTCGGTGTTCTCTCAATATTTAGGAATTTAATAATAAATGTTGTATCTTATTTCTTGGGTTGCACTGTTTTCATAGAAGTGCTTTTGCCTACACAAAATTATAAAAACTATTCTAATTTGTAGTACCTATACTTGTGAGACATTAACGAAACCATCTTTTTTTATCGACGACCAAGCCCGTTTTAGGGGTTAAACCCACCCCACCCAATGATTATGAGGATAGCATCTCTGTTTGTTTAGAGGATGAAATTACCTTTTTTCGCAAATTAAGCTGTGGTCATTTCAAAATTCTTAATTATTTTCAAATTATAGTCGAAATTTGTGATGCTTTGCTGATATATTTAGAAATCGTCATCAATCGTATCATCTATACTCTCAAACTCAGATACTTATATGCGAGGCTGGACAATAGGAAGAAACAAGTTTTTAACAAAAAGCTTTGCTTGTTCATAGGTACAAAAAGCATTTTAAGGATCCAAGAAAAATTTTGCGGGGTGATGGGGGGCGTAATTTGTAGTTACGCTGCTGTTTCTTGTTAGATTTAAAAACCACAACACTCAAGCAAACGATCGGAAATACAATATACGTGACTCTCACAATTTCAGAAAATTCTTTAGGTGATCGTAAAGAAAAGACGCTCTAAATTTTGAAATATTGTAGTTTGATACGTACGGAGCGCATCAATAAAGTGGTTTTGAATAAGTATTTACCCATGAACATAAGCCAAACTACAATATTTAAAAAATCAGAAGGTCTTTACTCAAAGATTTGGAACAAATTGTGGCTACTCAGAGGTTTTCGACCATGTACATGGTTGTGTTTAGTTTTCTATTTTTAATTTTTTTCTATAAGTCCAACTGTGAAAATTTGTTGAGTAAAAATTGGAATACTTTTAGGCCACAGTGTAAATTACGTTTTCTGGGAAAAACTTCACTACGATCAACTCAACAAATGATTCATGGCCTCCAGTTGCTGTTAAATTTTTTTTATTTTTTAGAAATGGTTTTCGGATTATACAATCGAATGTCTAACACCTGTTGATCCAGCGATATCATCAAATTAAGTTGATTTCGGATATGTGGCGGAAGGAAATAATTTATAAAATTGTATTTATTTAAATAACCAATAGGTCGTCTACAAGATATTTTGAAACCATACAAAGAGTATTATTATAAAATGGAGAATTTAAACTTTTTAACATTCATTTTGGTTTCTTTGTTACTAATCAAATATAACTTGATTTATTTCCGCTAAATAAATATGACCACCATCCAAATATTTTACTAAGAAATTCATAAAAATTTTCAAAGAAATTTGAAAACCGCATCGAAATATTTAATAATTTGATCTTCATTCTTCAATCCTATATACACAAAAAAAAAAAAAAAAAAAAAAATCAAAAGCAAATGTAAATACCATAAATATTGTCTAGATTATATCCCAATCTCCAACCAAAACGAAATAATATCTCAAAGTCTGTATGCGCCTGTTAAAATGATGAACATTTCTGCCCAGCCCCAGTAGTCTTAATTTGCTTTGGCTTAGTTTATATACATACATGCTATACGTACGTTCAGTATCTATAAGTATGTATATAAAATTAGCCCTAAATAAATCATCGATTCGTATCAACAACACAATCGACACACATAAAATAACTTTTGGGCAAGCCAAAACAATCTAATTAAGTTCTTAAAACAAATTACCACTGACAATCATGTATGGTGTTGCTCGTATGCTAAAACAAAAATATTTTGCGAATATAAAAAAAATAAAAAATTTGCCAAAAACCAAAAAAATAAAAAATTACAGCATAGCTGCTCCATATTGACTTAGATAAATTAGTTTTGTGTTTATACGAATTAGATAACATAAAATAAAAATTAAAAAGCTTCTTAAAATTATTTTTTGTTTAAAATCCATATAAGGAATACAAATTTAATCGATTTGTCAAAATTCACAACGGGGTAATCTTCTTTCTTCGGTTGCTCTGCACACTTTGTATATATTCGTACATACATATACGTATATGCGGGAATAAAGCATGAATTTAGTTTTATATAATTATGTCTAGAACCTACATACATATATATATATATATATATATATATACCTCCACTTATTGGCGTGGATGCGCGCGAATTGAGCGCGATTTTAAAGGATAAAATTTTTACAAGATGTATATTGAAACAAATTAGCACAGCAGCAGTATAAAAACTATTTATACAATGTTGTTCTGGAATCCGTTCTTTAGAAATCGGTGAATAATTGAAATACAGCGTGAAACAAGCACACATTTGTTATAAATATTATAGCTGGATATTTTTACAAAGAGTTCACAGTTCACATAAGTCGCGGGCGCATAAGCACAAAGGGCAACAACATTTTTGTTTTCAATTTTTGAAATCATCGTAATAAAAATACCGCGCGCGGATTACGATTTTTAATTTTGTTTTGTTTGTAAATAAATTACACGATGATTGGTAATTTATATTAACAATGTGCGCGGCCGCACACACAAAAAACGCATAAATAAGTTTACAAAAAACAAAAAAATATTTGGAAATTTGGTCGATTACAAATGTGATGATATTAAATGTACGGGTAATTCAACATATAATTAATTATGTTTGGATGCTGTGGAGAATTTGGTTTTGTAATATTTTAAACCATATAAGTATGCTAACGAGGGTAAGTTAATCGATATTGGTACAAAATCCGGTTAAAAATTATTTTATGATATATTTTGTAATATTATGTCGACAATTCCAAATACTTAATGTTGGAGAGTGTAAAAATTAAACTGGAGTCGATTGTTGGTGTTAAATGAGAACTGTATTTACAGCGAAACGTAGACGAAAGAAAGAGGTTGGTTGGTGCAAGCTCATTAAATCGTCATGAATAATCTCCGAATTAGTGTGGCAACCTATTAGATTAACAGTTTGAGAGATAATTTATCGAAAACCTTTTTAATGCTGTTCCGTCTATAACGTCAAATTCTGTTAGAGTAAACAAATAATTTTCCCTTTTGTTAGATATTCGTAATCGAAGCTGACCTTATAAAATTTGAAATTTAAGGTTACAATATTTTTGAATAGTTTAAGACAATTTTTTTTAAAGAATTGGGTTAGATCTTAAGGACTACAAAGTGTTTCCTGATTTCTTAACATTATGGTTAAATAATCCCAATAGGCGCAAGAGAAATTTTCGTCATTTGGCTACGATCGATAACGACGATCAATGCGTCATTGAACCACTGTTGAATTTCAAAATCCAGGGTCTCCGCAAAACGGACCTAAAGCCTGGTACTATTCATTCTACTAGTTCGTAACTAATGCCATCAAGAGCAGACGGTGAGAGAGAATTGGAACTGCTTTGAACAATCAGAATTTCAATAATTTTACTAATATAAATGGCAAGAATTTAAGAATTCTATCAGATTCAAAGAATTTTAAAATTTTTACAAATTTCAAGAAATTGAACTCTTTTTTGAAATTTGAAAAAAAATAAAAAAAAATAAACGTAAAAATTTTAAAATATTTAAGAATTTTATTAATTTTTGTTTAAAAATTGCAAAGAAATTCTTTAAATTTCGAAAAAATAAGCCAGTTTTAGAAATTTCTGAATTTTTAAAGTTTCACGCATTTAAATTCCCAGTGTAAGAATTGGAAGTGCCTCGATCACCATAATAGATTGGATAGATCTAAACCAATAAAGAAAAAACTGAATTTCAATATTTACAGTAATATAAAATTTCACAAAAATTTTGTGATTTGACGAAATTTAGGAGTGCATAAGCATTTAAACAATTTTAATATATTTAAGAATTTATGAATTTCGTATTTCAAAATTTCTAAAAATTAACAAACTTAAAGGGTTTCGATAAAAAAAGCGAGTTTATAGAATTTTTGGAAATTTTAAAATTTTTTAAAATTTTATAAAATTAATTTTTCAGTGATAGAGTTGGAAGTACATATCTTCATAGTAGATTGCTTCAACAAATAAGCAAACAATCAACATTTTAATGATTTTAGATGTATACAAGAAAATATTATGAAATTTAAGAATTCCCTATCGGTTTCGATGAATTTACAATTTTTAAAAATTCAAAAATTTAATTTTTTTTTTTTTTGTAACTAAAACAATTTTCGGAATATCTCAAATATTTCTAAAATTTGAAGATGTTTTCCAAAACTTCCAAGAAATAAACAAATATGAACATTTTCGGTAAACTAGCAAGTAACTAGCTTAAACAAACAAGTCAATGTCGACGAGCAATTTAAAAATTCATTAAAGATCAGAGTCGGTGAATTTTAAAATTTAAGGAAAATCAATTTTTATTTTTAATTTCTCGAATTTTACGAGTGTCAAGAGTCGATTAGATATTTAAGAATATAATGAATTTTGAGACTCAAACTTTCCGAAAATAAACAAATTTAAATAATTTCGGTAAATTAGGCCTGTTTCTAGAAAATTCCGAATTTTTAAAGTTTTACAACTATAAACTCGCAATGAATGACTTGGAGGTGCTTCGATCCACATAATAGTTTGCACAGTTTTACACAAATAAATAAATGACTAAACGTCAAGAAATTTGAAAATTCACTATCTATCAGATTCGATGAATTTTAAAAATTTAAAGAAAATCAATTTTGTTTTCTAATCTCAAGAATTTTAGTAGTGTCAAAAGTCGATTCCAAGCAATTTAATAATTTCTAAAATAAATTCTAAAAATTTTAAGAATTTTATGAATTTCGTGTTACAAAATTTCCAATAATAAAGAAACTTTAACGGTTTCGTTCAAATAAGCTAGTTTATAAAATTTTCTAAATTTTTAAAATTTTACACAATTAAATTTCCAGTGAAAGAGTTGGAATATTTTGAGTCAAACACTTTAAATAGTTTAGGATATTAAATATATTTTTATAATTTTGAGTACCATAATTTTTAAGCAATAAACAAATTTAATGAATTTCGGCAAACTCTGCCAGTTTTTAGAAATTTCGGAATTTAAAAAAATTTACCGATTCAAATCCATAGCGAAAGAGTTGTTGTGAATAGCGCCATAGTTTTTATCAAATCAACATACACATCAATGTCGCCAAGCAATTTAAAAATTCTTGGTCTATCAGATTCGATGAATTTTAAAATTTAAAGAAATTTCTATTTTTTTATAATCTCAAGTATTTTCGGAGTGTCAAAAGTCGATTTCAAGTAATTTATTAATTTCAAACATTTTAAAGAAGTTAAGAATTTAATGAATTTTATGTTTCAAAATTTTCAAGAAATAAACAAATTTAAATATATTCGATACACTCGGCCAGTTTTTAGAAATTTCGGAATTTTTAAAAATTTACCAATTTAAGTCTCTAGCGAAAGAGTTGTGATGAGTAGTTTGGATAGTTTGAAACAAATAAACAAAGAAGTCACGGTCGTCAGGAAATTTAAAAATCGATTACAAGCAATTTTTAAAATTTTACAAATATAGTGGCTTGATCCACATAATGTATAGTCTTAAACAAATAAACTAACTGTCAGATTCAATGAATTTTAATATTTTTAAGATTTAAATAAATAAGAGTGTCATAAGTCGTTTCCGAGCATTTAAAAATCTCAAACATTTTAAAGCTTTTAAGATTTTTTTTGAATTTAACGTTTTAAAATTTCCAAGAAATAAAGAAACTTAAAGATATTCGGTAAACTAGGCTAGTTTCTCGAAATTTCTGAATTTTTATAAATGAAATTCCCAGCGAAATAGTTGAAAGTGCCCCGATCCTCACAATGATTTGCAATTTTAAATTTTTTCTTTATAATCTGAAGAATTTTACGAATGTCCAGAAGTCGATTCTAGTTCATTTAGTAATCACAAATATTTTCAAAATTTAAGGATATTTAAGAATTTTATGGATTTTGTGTTTCATAATTCTGATGCAATGAATAAATTTAAACATTTTTATTAAATTAAGCTAGTTACTAGAAATTTCTAAATTTTTAAAATTGTACAAATTTAAATGCGTTAATTTAAGAATTTTAGTAGTTTTAAAATATTTAAAATTTTCATCATTTTAAAGAATTTCGAGGTTACGTAGAACTTTAAGAATTGTAGAATTTCAAAATTTTCAAGACACGATTTTTTAATGAAATACAGTCAAATCTCAAGTTATGTTAAAACAAATTTAAAAATACTAGATATTCAGAATTTAACTAAATGGAATTCCAAGAATAACCAATAAAAACTAAGAATATAATAATTTTAATATTTGGAGAAATCTGCCCATCTTAATTTTTTTTTTTAATTTCAAGGATTGCAATGACCCAAGCTTCTTAAACACTATAAGGTTTTAAGAAATATGAAAATTACAAGAATTTTAAAAATTCCAAAAGGTTTATCATTTTCGAAAACCAAGACACTTTTTAAGATACCAAGAATTTAAGCACTAAAAGCTTTAAAATTGTAAAGAATATTCGAAATTTTCAAAAAATGTTGTGAATCTAATTCAATAAAGATTAAAAGAATTCCAAAAGAAGATTTTTAACATTTCAAGAAATTTACAATTTTACAATTTTCATCATGAAGTAAAATATTTCAAAAATATATTCAGAGATTTTGGAATTCCACGATTTTTAAGAAACTATTTAATTTTTAGATACAAAGAAAAAATTTTAGAGTTTCGTATTTTTTGAAGAAATTAACAATTTTCAAGAATTTCAATACTTTGAGGGTTTATTTCATAATTTTCGTTATATACGAGTATATATGTAAGTAACCGTAATATCGTTAATTGCTTTAATTAAAACTAAAAAAAAATGTGCTCAGGATATATACGATACTACTGGCTACTTCTAAGCCAATTCTAAATCTATCTTGTTTTCTGTACAGTAACTATTGGCAGAATAAATAAGAACATATCCAATGTAAACTACTTTTCGAACTATTGACCTAGAGGTAGACAATTGACGATTGGAATAGTATGTTCTCGATGGGAGCTCTCGGTATTCATTTCATTTACGACAGTTGAACTTTCTATGGATTTTGTAAGGGCAGTGTGACCATTAATCTTCGTTTATTTTAATTCCGATAAGTAACGCATTCTCTAGTTTTCCTATTGAACATTGGCTCTTACTATACCAATACTATACATTTTTAGGCCTTCCTTAATCTTGGTTAAAACAACTTTTTACTATTTTATTTTTAAAGTACAGGGAAGTAATATATTTTGGCGCATCAGTTAGAATTAACAGAGACATGGCCAAAATGTAATGTTGGCCAGAAGAATTTTTAATTTGTTTTGTAATATACGGGAGGCAATACGTTTAATTCTTGGCCGGAACATTTTTTTAATTTTTTCAAACACGTAACAACATCAAGTATTTACTAATAGATATAACGAAAATTGTCACATAGGAATTGTTTTGGTATTAACCTATCAGACGCAATCCTTGTTTTAAACTAAACCGACATACAATTTTTGAATCAACTCTTTAAATGATCTAATAAAAAAAAGTCTGGGGTTGTTTATACGGTCGTGTTGTTAGAGCTAATTTAAAATGTTGGAAATTTCAAATTGGTTATTTCATAAAATTTTCATAAGTTTTTAAATTTTACGAAGATAATCAGAATAATAAAGATTTTATGTACCAAATTAAACAAATTTAAACATTTAACTAAATCAAAATTTCACGAAATTTTGAATTTGCTTTTGAATTTTAGAAGTTTTCTAGTTTCAATTTTTTATGAACATTTTTTGTATTTTCGACAACTTATCCAATTTAAAACTTAAATATTCAAAATTTCAGTTATTTTTGGAATACAAATTTCAGGAAAATTTGAGAATTTCTTTAAATTTATTTCGAATAATTTTAAAATACTTAAAATTTCGAGGAATTAATCATTTTATTGAATTTAAAGTATTTGAACAAATTGTTAAGGAATTTAAAGGTTCTAACATATATGATGAAACATTTGAAAAAGATGATCAGAATATTAATAATTTTTTATGCCAAAATAAAATCTGAGAAATTAAACAAATTTAAAAATTTAATCAAATATCAAAATTTGATGGGGTTAATAACGGTTTTTTATATTTCCAGAATTCGAGCAATTCAGAAATTCAAGAAATTTATAATTTCTAAATATTTAAATTTTATTGAATTTTAATAATTTCAGGATTTAATTGTTTTGGGAATTTTCACGGTTCAATTTTTAGTGAAAATTATTGTTTTAAGGGAGAACGCCACTGTGACCTACCATTTTCAAGTGCTTAGTTTGGTATTTTTTTTTTTTTGAGGAATGGGTTGGGTTTAGAGAAAAAAAGGTTTTAGGCTATATTTGGCATATATTTAAGTAAACAAAAAATTTTTTTTATGTAAAAGAAAATTCGAAAGGGCGGCGCAAGAGTAGCTTTAGTAGAAGTGATTTTGACTCGAGTCGCTCCACTGCACGCAGTAAAAGTGTCTTAAATTTGTTTCTGGAATAAAAAATAAAATATTTTCATAAAATATATTAGTTTTAGCATCGAAGTACCTGAGGAAATTCAAAAATTCAAAAAAAAAAAATAGAGAGCAAGTTTGAAGAAAAAGTTTCATTTTTCGACTATAATTTTCGTATAAAAAGTTGTATATCTTTTTTAATTTTTAATTAATCAAAAAATAAAAAAAAACTCAGGTACTTCGATTTTAAATCTATTTAAGAAGCTACAGTTAAAATTTCAAGGCGATTGAACAAAAATTGATTGAGTTCTGCTGCGTGCAGATTTCCAAAACACGGTTTCGAGAAAAACGCGTTTAGTTTTTAGTATCAATAACTTCTCAATAACTTTAGAAATTTTTTACATACCACTAATGAGCAATGCAAGCTCCATACAGTTGTCCTTCTACGTTGATATACGCTACATTTCTGGCCGTGGAAGCTGCCAAATTGCCTCTCCGAGCCTCTTTTTCCGCATCCGTCATCGAGTACTCTGCATGTGAAATTCTCTTGGCATCACTTTCAACGCAGAAATTATAACAATTAGGCCCGATTTTCACGCCTATTGTTTCGAAAACTTGAAACTTGAGCAAGGAATAGTACACCGTCGTTGAAAGTCATTGTAGCAATGACACTGTTATTCGTAAAAAAACAACAATCAGACGCGCACTCCGAAAATGCGCTTCAGCTGATCCAATTTTTTTTTTTCAGCGCACTTATAAGTCAAAAAGAGAACATATTTCAGTCGGTAACTTAATTTCTAAGGATAATAAAATTAAATGAAGAAGAAACTAAAAATAACAGGGTTATATTGCCGACAGCGTTTTTTGGCTCTTAGAGAGCTCTCAGGAAAATGCTTGAAAACCTTCTAAACAAATTTTTTTTAGCTATAAACGAATTTCTATCATATTATTGAGGGTCTAAAGGATTTTTTAAAGGCAAAAAAAAACGATTTTTAGAAAATCTCACAGTGGCGTTCTCCCTTAAGATTTTCGTCAAATTATCCCGGAACTTGAATTATTTTTGTAGTAATTTTAGGAAAATTTGTGAATTAAATAAAATGAATTTCTAATAATTTTAAAATTTTTAAAATTTAACGGAATTCAGAATTTTATTAATAATCAAGGATTTGTGCAAATTCAAGAAACTTAAAGAGCTGAAAGTTGTTTACATACATTAAATTTCTACAAATTTCCGGAATTTTAATTTTAAAACGATAAAAATTTTCATGAAGAACTATCGAAGTTTTAAGCCACCAAGAATTTAAGAATTTTGGAGTTACAAATTTTTCAATCAATAAACAAATTTTCGAAAGAAAAAAGGTTCAAGAATTTTTATAAACTGTTTACCATTTGTAATTTATACCCACAAATATTTTGATGGATATATTCAAGAAATTTACAAATTTAATTAACTTCGAGATTACATTTTCAGGAGTGCAATGTAATTTGATATTTTAAAAAAAAGTTTTTTTAAATAATTTACAAAATTTAAAAAGGTCTGGAATTGCAAAATTTATTTTTATTATTTCCTTGACTTTTAGAAATTTATAAATATCAAAATTTTAATAATTTTACAAACAAAATTTTACAAAATTTAAGAAATTGCAGAAATTAAGAGTCTTAATTAATTGCCAGATTATTGTACCATTTACAAATTTTATATTTGCTGTAAAAATTTCAAGACTATTGACCGACTTGAAAAATTTTCATGTTACGTAATCTTGGCCAAGAGAATCCAAAAAAATGCTAC
The DNA here is from genome assembly GCA_958295665.1 of Tipula vernalis. Taxonomy (NCBI): domain Eukaryota; kingdom Metazoa; phylum Arthropoda; class Insecta; order Diptera; family Tipulidae; genus Tipula; species Tipula vernalis. The sequence goes on from OY282560.1 coordinate 96,798,246, forward strand.
GAGAAGCCAAAATATTTATTTGCAATATTGGCCGAGACATAGCCATACCGTTTCGAGAAATTGTCAGGACTACCGTAATCTTGGTCAGAAGATTTTTTAATTTTTTTTATTTTTTTTTGTAATGTACGAGAGTTATATGTAATAGGTTGAGTATTACCTCGACCTATTATAGAAAGTTGTCCATAAACCTTGTCCCATCGCGGCATTTACCTGCAGCTCAAGCCGGCAAAGGTAAAATTTTTAGTCGTGGGTTTAATGGGAGGTGTTATGGACCTTGTTATACCGCAGGGAGTTAGAAAAGAGGGTGATCATGAAAAGATCACAAAGGACACATATTCAGAATAAAAGAAACTTGGAACCTGCTTATATTGACTAGCTGAAACGGGATCAGCATTCCAACATGGATGGACAAATTTTGTTGGCCTAAGCCAAGCATGATTCAAAAATCAACAACAAAAAAACAAACATATAATTCCCTGTAGGAGGGATTGGTTAGTGTTAGAATTAGATCAGTAACGGGTAATTAACAGAAGAGCGGCGAAGCATTAAAGCCCACTTCCATTCGCCTCTATTGAGGCCGTTAATTATCCCGCTACTGATCGGGCGCCTTTTAGTTATTTATCATTATACTCATAATTAGTTTTAATTTAATAAAGTTTACAATCCTAAACTCCAAACTTGAATTCCACTGATTTGTGATTTTTGGCCACTTTTTATACAAAATTTAGCAAGCCAAAAATCAGAAATCAACAAAAAAAAACACAAAAAAAAGAAATCCAATACTAAATTTGTGTAATTCAGCATAAGTAAAATGAAAAGAAAGGTAAAACATAACAACAACATAAAATATGTTTTGAAACTACTTTATGCTGATATAAAAAATTAGTAATGAATTTTTCTTATTTAGGCCACACGGTCGTGTGCCTCAGGTAGTAGTTTGTTTTTTTTTCTAATGTATATATAGGTTAAAATAAAAATTTCTTAACAAAAAAAATGACCGATAAAAAGAAATTAACGTAATGCCTAATTAAATACTGTGTACAGTATGGGCAGAGAAATAAGAATTTTTTTTCTGAAATTTTGGAAAAATGAAGATGTAGCGAATGTCAACAGGCATTCGTTTACATATACACTTATGACTTGTTATAAATTAAACTGACATCGAGAATCAAGTTTTTAAATGGTGTATCAAAGAAAAGTGTTGGATAATTTTTTACGCTCATATTGTTAGAAGGAATTTCAAATTTTCCTGAACCAAATTGAGAAATTAATGAATTCTAAAGATTTAATTAAATACGAAATTTCGAAGAATTTATAATTTGTCTTTAAGTAAAAGGAAAGAAAAAACACCCCTTTCCCCCCCCCCTCCCCTACCCAATTGAGGGTTATACATACGTCCGTCACATTCTGCGGAAGCATAATGGACTTAATAGTGGAATTAAGTGCAGAAAACCCTTAGAAAATACAAGAAAATTTGAAAAATTAATTTTGGTTTAAACAGAGATTCAATAATTCAAAAATTTAAAGGACATACTTAGATTTTATTGAATTTCAATAATTTCGAGATTCAATGAGATTTAGGAATTATCTAGTTTCAATTTTTCCAGGAAAAATATTTTTTTAAAGAATTTCGTCAACTTATTCAGTTTAAAACTCAGATACCAAGAATTTGATTCACTATTCACAATCTAAATATGAGGAAAGTTTCTGAATTTAATCAAATTAATTTGTAATAATTTTAAGATTCTTAAAATCTCAAGGAGTTTACAGGTTTTTTTTTATTTCATTAGTTTCAGGAGTGTCACGGATTAAATTTTAAGAATTTGAACCAATTTAAGGATTTTAATGAGCTGTAACTGATTTAAGTAGTTTAAGGTTCTAAAAAAATTAAGAATTTCAAGTCTAAGAATTTAACAACATTAGATTTTCAAATTCTTCAAGAAATGAACTAACTTAAAAAAAAATTCAAGAAATTTCCTAAATTATTAACAACTTGAAATTTGAATAGGCTGCCATATACTCAGAAATTAAATATTTTTAAGAATATACATTTTCAAGAAATCCCAAGAATTTAGATATTTTATGATTTGAAACAAAACTCAAGAAATTTAGGGAAATCAGGTTTTTTAAATTATTTAGGGTTCTACGAATTTTTAGAATTTTGAATTGTAAGAATTTATGTCATTTTTAGATTCCAAAAAAATCATAGATTCGAAGGAGAATTAAAAAAAAGACCTGTTGTAAACTATGGGAAACCAATAATTAATTTTAATTATTGGCCCAGAGAAGAGAAGGTATCATACTTGAGTTATTGGTGTACCAGAAATTCTAGTTTGCAAACCGCACTAAAAATCCCTTACTAAACGGACAATACAAATTTTCATAGTCTTAATATAGTGATATAGTGAAAATTATCAAATAGAATTTGTTCTAGAGTTGTCCTTTAGGTTTATATAGGAACAAACTTACAAGAAATTTACGAATTTAAAGAAATTAAGGAATTAGTTGGCAAATTTTTAAGAAATTTACAAATTTTAAATTTGTTTTAATGAGAAGTATTTATTGGCTTTAATTGTTTCATTTATCTTTATGATATTTAGTATTTCAAGAATTTTAATTAATTCATGAAACAAAGACTCATCTTTTTAACCAAAAACTGTAAAATTAAGAATTTCAAGAGATTTATAATTTTTACGGAATATATCTATGTACGAGTAATTAGACACTTTTTAATTTTTTTTTTTTTTAGATTTTTGTGAATACTGATGTAGTCCAACTAAGGTTAAATTTTTTTTACGGGAAATTGGTTTTAGGAGATTTGTCGCTTCAAAAGTGCCAAATTGTATTTCATTGCATTTATAAAATTTGTTCAAATACTATGCTTAAATGCACTAATTTTATTTTTATCATTTGACCCATATGCGTCAAATGCTAAAAACGCTGGTGGTGCTAAGAAGATTTTATGTCGATATATGTTTCATACCTTAGACAGCTTATGATACATATTTTTGAATGATGAAGTGTATAGGAAATTTCGGATTTAATTTTAACAAAAAACAATGGAATAATCAAAAAGATTGTATTAGACGCAGAGTTAGCCCCAGAGTGGGGCTGACAATTTCTTATATTTCGTTATAATTAAAGACATTGCGAATACTGATCAAACAGATTTCCCCAATCGCTTCTTGTGATAGTTTCGCTACAAATGTTAAAATTCTAAAAGTTGCTAACTTTTCAAAGTTTATTTATGCCCATATCGCTTTAATTCTTCTGATAGTTTACGTGCTTTCACTCTCTTGATCAGGTCTAATTGGCCGTTCTAGGGCTACTGCAAAGACAGATGAATTGTTGCTAACTTCTTTTGATATTTTCTTTTCATTCTGATTAAACCAATTACTAACACTTTATATGTTCCTCGTACTATTTTACGGGTAAGAAGTTTGTCCTAAGTTTGGTTTTTGTGAGAATGCCTTAGTAAGAATAATAAATCACTCGTTATTATGCATTTTTAAGAAAAAAAACTAGTTTACCTATCTAATTGTAATTTACAAAAAATATCTAGGTTAATTTTAATTTAAATTGTCCAAAGAAACAACGTCCTGAGAAATTAGACATAAATCTTTTTAAATCTAGCTCAAAGATCGAACTCAAGTGTACATACTTCTCTATCTAAAAAATATGACAACTTTCCAAAATCTAGAAGATAAGTGGCTTAGGACAAATGTGTTGTATCCCCCCTTTACGTCAGTTCGTATAAAGTTGGATATTAAAAAATGGCACAGTCTGGCCCAAATATCGTACTCCGAGAGAAATGGGGGGGGGGGGGCGAACAGCCTATCGTAGGTCACTTATCCGCCAAATTTTGAGGTATCGCCTCCCATTCCTCTGCGATCGCCTGTTGCAGCTCCTGGAGACTCGTTGAAACAACATCTCTGGCTCGAACCATTTTTTTTTTCAGATCGTCTCATAAATGTTCGATCGGATTGAGGTCCGGGCATCGAGCTGGCCACTCCATAACAGGCACATCTACCTCTTGAAGGTACTGGTAAACTATACCAGCTGTATGTAGTCTCGCATTATCCTGCATTAACACGAAGTGTTCACCAATAAAACCGGCAAAAGGTATGACATAGCCCTCGAGTACTTCCTCAATGTACCGTTGAGAAGTAAATCCTCTTGATCGACAGCCAGTATTCGCTCCGGAGATGAACACAAGATCTGTCTTCGCCTCCAATGACTTGCCTTTCCAGAACATGCATGATCCACCGCCATGTGAGACTCGTTCTTCAATGCAACATTGTGCAAATCGCTCTCCTGGTCTTCTATACACTCTTCCTCGCCCATCGTTGCCATTTAAAAACATCCTGCAGTCGTCAGAGAACACACGTCAACAACAAATGCTCTCGAGCGAACTGAAGGCGGCCCCGCCGGTGGGCTGGGGTTAATTTCGGTCCATTTGCTGGGCCGTGTGAAGTCAGATTACCTTCTTGAAGTCGTCTTCTAACTGTCCACCGACTGACTTCGGATTCACGAACTTCTTGGAGCCGCTGTCCCAGTTGAACCACATTCAAACGACGATTTGTTATTTTGTTAGTACCTTCAAGAGGTGGATATGCCTGTTATGGAGGGGCCAGCTCGAAGCCCGGACCTCAATCCCATGGAACATTTATGGGACGATCTGAAAAAAGGTTTGGGAGGGAATACTTCGTATTAATAAAAATATTTTTTTGGCTAATTTCCATGTTTTAATTCGATTTTTACCACTAATTTTCATACAGATAAATTCACAAAAAACGTGTACTTCAGATGTTGACCCCAAAAATCACTTTGTTGACACGGTATAATTACATAAATGGTACCGCTGGATAGGTGTTGAAATAGACTTTGAATCTGCATTCAATAAAATTAAACAAATATTGGACTTTTTGATATTTTGGTGAAAATTTATCAATGTGCGAATTTTTCACCCAAGTGTAGACTTTTAAAAGTTGTTGCAATTTTGGTTAGAGATGATCCCCAACTGGAAACTTGTGTACCATCTTTAGGCCAGATTGACAAAATTTTTAAAATCAAATTTTGCATGAAATTACATAAAGGGACGGAGCAGATCTGTCCTAAGTCACTAATCGTCTAGATTTTTGGAAGTTGTTATATTTTTTGGTTATAAAAGACTAACCCTATCTATCTATAAAAATACTTGGGTATGATTTGGGCCTGATTGACAAGTTTTTTTAAACCATAAAAAATAATATATACGAAAACACATCTGTCGTTAGAGGCCGGGTTAGATTTAGAAGTCTGTGAAGCTATTCCAGGAATAATCAAAATGTAGATCAGGCAATACTATTTCCATAGAAACCTTATGTTGAGATTTGCGGAATAGGCCCATATTTCTGAATTTGATGTTAGGAACATTGTGTGTCTGTTAATGTCTCTTATGATTTCGACACCGGTGTGACGTTTTCGGACACTTTTTTGGACAACAATTTATGTGAGTATACATTGTGAAGTTTTGGGACATACATTTATGCGAGTGTACTCCTTTTAACACTGCATTTAATAAAAATAAAGTAATTCTAAAAAAAACAAGCCTCAAATAATTTCTAACACTCATTCAACATAGCACCACTTTGATATTTTGATACGAGTTGTAGGACTCTTGCAAAAAAATTTAGAACAAGGACATTGGAACATGGACATTGTTCTCTATTATACCAAATAGCACGAATCTCAGAGATTGGCACATATAGTGAATATATCGAAATGCCCATTGCGAAATTGAAATCATTTAGTGCCATTTTGATATGAGCCGTAGGGCTCTTGCAAAAAATTTTTTAAAATTAACAAATCGACTAATTTCATTTTTAACAAGGACGGTGTTCTCTATTATACCAAATAGCACGAATCTCAGAGATTGGCTCATATAGTGAATATATACGGCTTATATTAAAATGGCACGAAGTGTTTTCAATTTCGCAATGTTTGCCGTTTACAACCTATATATTCACTATACGAGCCAATCTCGTGCTATTTGGTATAGTTTATTTACTACTACTGAAATTAGACACCATTTTGAGCATAAGCTCATTCACAATGGAGTGTTTATGGCCAAATTAATTATAAGACTGCATGATTTTTGATTTTTCCTATATTTCCCATCCACAGCATAGCCGAATTTCATCCGGTAACGTTTGAACATGACAATTTCTCATCTTGGCTTGGTTATTTGCCAACATTCAAACTTTGAAAAATTAACACTACCAGATTGACCTATTATTTATTATCTCGCATTGCTTAGGTCTTAAGTTTAAGTTGATTCATAGAGAATAACGTCCTTGAAAATTCGTCGATTTATTAATTTACAAAATTTTTTTGCAAGAGCCCTACGCCTCATATCACGATTTGAAAATGGCGCTTAATTCATAGATTTGTTGAAAAGAAAATTAGAAATGAGTTTTAGAAATAGACTTTTACAAGAGGTGCACATGCATAAATATATTTCCAAAAACTTCATTTTTCTAAAATCTCAATTTGGTCTAAAAATTTCACAGGACACTCGCTTAAATTTTTGTCTCAAAAAAAGTGTCCAAAAACTTCACACCAGTGATTTCGACTCGATATGATTAGACACTTACAAGCACTCTATATTCCTTAGTCTCATTAATTAAAATATCAAATGAAAAATTAGCAGAAATCTTTATTTTAGGCTACCACCTTGATCAAAAAGTTCCCGGAATTTATTCAGAAAATTAAAAATACAAGTTTATTAATCTAAATCTATATTGTGCCCTTCAAAGTAATCCCCATCGACTACAATACACTTATGCCAGCGCTTGATCCAATCCTCGAAACATTTTTTATATTCGGTTTTCGGTATGTCCATCAGTGCTTCCTGCGATTTTTCCATTATTTCCTCTCGGCTGCTGAAACGCGTTCCCCGTAATGGTTTTTTAACTCGATTGAACAGAAAGAAGTCACAGGGAGCCAAATCAGGTGAATTCGGTGGCTGTTGGATGGTATTTGTTGCATTTTTCGTCAAAAAATTATGAATAATGATGGCACTGTGCGACGGTGCGTTATCATGGTGCAAAATCCACCAGTTTTCTGCCCACAATTCTGGTCTCTTTCGGCGAATTGCTTCACGCAAACGTCTCATAACGCCCAAATAATACTCTTTGTTTACGGTCTGGCCTTCTGACAAAAATTCATGATGCACTACACCGTTGTAATCCATGAAAACCGTGAGCATTGCCTTCTTTTTTGACTGAAAACGACGTGGTTTTTTTGGTCTCGGCTCATTTGGTGAACGCCATTCACTTGCCTGATATCTGGATTGCGTGTCGTACTCATAAACCCACGTCTCGTCTCCAGTAATGATCCTTTTGATGAATGTGGGATCGGATTCAGCCTCGCAAATCATGTCTTTTGCGACGTCAACACGGTCTCTTTTTTGCATGAAATTGAGGTCTTTTGGCACCAACTTTGCTGCTACACGACGGAAACCTAAATCATTAACCAAAATGTCTTCGACGGATCCATAGGCAATGTTCAAGTCCTCCGCTATCTCTCTGATGGTTAATTTGCGGTTATTGACCAACATTTCTTTTACTTTATCAATGTTTTCGTCGGTTTTCGATGTCGATGGTCTGCCACTGCGTTCATCATCTTCGATTGACTCACGACCACTTTGAAACCGCTCGTGCCACTGCTAAACGATCGTTTTCTTTAGAGAATCGTTGCCGAAACACTTTTCCAACATTTCCAACGTCCGCACACCATTAAATCCGTTTTTTACGCAAAATTTAATACAAGTTCGTTGTTGCAAATTTAAATCCATTTCTAAAATTGTAAATAATCGCCAACACACACAGAGATAGATGTACTTTTGACTACGTAACTTTTGCAAATGTCTTTTTGATCAAGGTGGTATATACATTTAGGCCTATAAATAAGTTTTTTCTATAATTAAAAAGAAGAACTGGGATGTGATGGAAATAGTATTGCCTGATGAACATTTTTATTTTTACTGGGCAATTGTAGAAGTTATAAATACCGATATGGACGACAAAGAAATCTATCTCATGAGCCCAATTAACGTTTACGAATTTAAACAGCAATATCACGAAATAAACTTTCATATTCCAAATCGTCACATTAAAACAAGTGACATAGAATCAAAAATCCGAACGAAGAATTTAAATCCAGAGGAAAAACAACAAATATTAAAATTATGCAAGAAATTCCAAACTCTATTCTATGACGAAAGTCAAAAACTAACCTTTACCAATAGGGTAAAGCATGAAATAAATCTTCTCAAGGAAAAACCTCACTTCATCAAACAGTATAGGCATCCTGAGAATCAGAAAAGCGAAATCAAATTAGAAATTGATAAACTACTAAAAAGTGGAATAATTAGACCATCATTCAGTCCATGGTCTTCACCCATATGGATGGTACCGAAGAAACCAGACGAGAATGGCAATAAAAGATGGAGACTAGTTGTAGATTTCCGACAGCTAAATTCTCAAACAATTGACGACAAGAATCCTCTACCGATCATAGGAAATATACTTGATAAAATGGGAAAAGCAATCTGTTTTTCAACTATACATTTAGCGGCAGGGTTCCACCAAGTGGAAATTAGAAATTCTGATATACCCAAAACAGGATTTGCAATTCCTAACGAGTTCACTCGAATGCCCTTTGGTTTAAAGAACCCCCTAGCACGTTTCAACGTGTTATGGATAACGTTCTAGGAGACCTACAAGGCAAAAATGTACTGTGTTACATGGACGATATCATCGTCTATAGTACAAGCCTACAGGAACATATCCATAACCTCCAACAGGTATTCACAAAACTGCAAAACGCTAATCAGAAAATTCAGATTGAAAAAACCCACTTTTTGCTGAAACCAGTAGGATTTCTTGGGCATACAATAAAAGGTTGATGCAATAAAACATCTTAAAATTCCATCACCTCGAAGGGAAATCTTAGGCCTCGAAGGGAAATCTTTCTTAGGCCTAATCGGTTATTATAGGAAATTCATAAAAAATTTCTTAAAAATCACTAAACCGTTCACATCTTGTTTATCAAAAGGAGCAATAATATATCAAGACAAAGAATTCTTGCAATGCTTTGAAACATGTAAAAACATTCTAACGAATGAACCAATTTTGAAATATCCAGATTTCGATAACAATTTCATACTGACAACCGACGCATCCAATTACGCGCTGGGAGCAGTATTAAGCCAAACGTTCAATGGTAATGATTTACCAATTGCTTATGCTTCACGCACATTTTCCAAAACGGAATGTAACTACTCTACTATTGAGAAAGAATGTCTTGCAATAGTATGGGGAACAAAATACGTCCGACCATACCTATAGGGTAGGAAATCTACGATCATTACGGATCACAAACCTTTATTATGGTTATTTAACGCAAAGGATCCAACATCCAAATTAATTCGATGGAGACTACACCTATAAAAAAGGCACAGGAAACACAAATGCTGATGCGCTTTCTAGAATAGAGCTAAATAAACAATTGGAAACTAAAAATTTCGCATATATCCAGGTTAATAATGATTCTAAATATAATTTTGAACCCGAAATAAAACACATAGAGATGCTGCAGCACACTCAAATAAATGGGAACGCGCGACAAAAACAAATCGATGAAAAAATGTTCAAGACTGAAGTAATCAGCCTAAACAATATAGATATTCAGCATGACGATGTAGGAATATCAAATAAAGGAATTCCAGTATCAAACTCCAGTTTGAACGAATTCCAAAACCAACTTGTTATGGCAAAAAATAAATATTGCGACAAAATGGAAGGAGACGCTAGGGTCTTGTTCAACAAGAACGAGCGCAATACAATCAAGAAATCAGATTTTTCAAAAACTGATCTTGAAATAATTCTCAATAGTTACACAAATCAAAGGAAAGTAACAGCAGTACAAACTATGTAGAAAAACACCCTACAAAATAATCCGAGTGTCTACAATAAAAAACGATGTTGAAGGTGAGGATGCACAATAACTCACTATAGCCAATGAGCACCAACCATATCATGCACAGGAAAATTACGAAAAAATAAAAATAAATTTTTATTTTCCCAACATGAGGCAGAAAATACTACAATATAGCTAGCTAAATGTAGCATCTGCAACGAAAACAAATACGAGACCTTAATTCATGTTAAATTCAAACTCTCGCAAACACCGAATGGACCAATGGAGATACTCCATGGGGATACATTCGCTCTCTCAGGTAAAACCTTTATCACATTAATCGATAAATTCTCGAAATATGCGTCAGATTTCGAAATACCTGACAGGAAAACCATAAAATCATAAACAAATTTATGACGTTCTTCAGTAGAGAGGGGCTTCCAAAAATATTAACATTAGATTCTGCAACAGAATTTACAGCCAACTCTTCGCTGACTTCGCTAAGATGATGGGTATTGAATTACACATCACCCCGGCAAAATCATCCAATGGAAATTCACATGTAGAACGGTTACATTCTACGTTAACCCAATTGGTACGAATTATCCATGCACAGGATAAAAAGAAATCCATAATTAAAACCATGGAAGAAGCGATTTTCGCCTATAATAATTCTATCCATTGGAGTCCTGGCATAAATTCACACAACTAGATTTAGTAGCTTAAATATTTGTATCGGTTTATCCGAATTTCATATATTATTGTTTCTAATATAGCAACGAGATTAGGAAAAACTTCACACGTTTGTGGCTCAAACTTAAGGTTCAAACTATTTTCAACAATTAGGATGTTTAAAAAAAATGATTTTTTTAATAACGAGGGAGATAAAAAAGTCACGTAGTAACTAAAAGCGGGAAGGAAAACTTAAAATAAAACAAAAGACTTGATACATTTTATAGAAGTGTAAGACACGAACCCGTTTATTGGTAAACAAAATTTTTACGATAACGAAAGTTTTATTTGGCTTTTCGTTACCATTCTTTCTCACGACCTTTCCCAAAAAAAAAAAAAAAAAATTGATTGAGCGATTAATAATAAAATTGTATCACATATATAATTGATGTAAAATTTTCTCACCAACAATACAAAGCTACAAAAAAAAATTGTGCTGTAACACTAATCATTAAAAATGAATAATTTTCCTATGAATTTCCTTTACAAGCACAAAATCACCTTGCAACTCATCATCATAACCATCATCGTCAGGAAATACTTAAACAAAATCACCACTAAAATCAGTAAGTATATGGATACATGATGACCTTACAACAAACTATTTCTATTGACAGTTTAAGAAAAGATTTTAAATTTGCACATATACATTATTATACATAACATTCTCTAAAATTCACAAAACCAATAATTACTTTTCAGTTTAGCAACAAATTCAGGGTCGATCACTCTTCTCGCGCGATCCAATTATGAAAATTTATTTTGCTTTGAATAAAATTCCCGCATTAAATATGATCAATATACACCTAATGACGTCATAATATCAAAATCCGCCTTACGAATTAGTGTATGTGTGTAATATATACGAGAAGGTGTCATCAAAACATTTTGTACAAATTATTATGCGTGGACAATTTTTTAAACAATATATGTCAAGATCAAAAGATCATCGCGCAAAGACATTTTTATACATATTAATCAAATCAGTTCTTATACATATATACGATTACACAAAACGAAAGTGAAAATAACTTCCCGTCATCTTTCTTAATTGAAGGTCAACACACCAATAGCAGCAAAATATTTATTACTGTATAATGTATGACGTTTCGTATAGTCGACAAAATTTCTCCGCATTTATAACAATTCTCTTGTATATGTGTATAAATATACTTATAAAAAAGAGCTTTGATGGAGGCTTGCATCGACCTAAGAAATATGATTTAAGTCAAGCAACACAAAAGAGACATAAAATTGAGTCATGCATACCGTCTCGTTTAAGACACAAAAACAAAAAAAACAAAAAAGCGTCATGAAACTTTTTTTGTTTAATTCTCTGCGCGCGCGCGCGATTTCGTTCTCTTTTTGAGAAGCCCACTTACGCAAACATATCTTTTTGTTTAAAATATTTTCTTTTTCATTTTCTTATATACTACAATTTTTTTTTTTTATTAGTATATACGGTCGCAATGGTAGGAATGAACGACCTCCTCCTACTTGTTTAAAGTTAGTTCGCTCGCGAAAGTTGTTGAGTGCACACCAAAACGTATTTTCTTCTGCTTCTTTTGTTATTTATTTATTTAATTTGTATAGAGTGAGAAAATTTAAATTTAAAATTAAATTTACAAAAAAAAAAAATCATTTTTTTTAAATTAGAAAGGAAGGAAAACTTTTGTGTGTCGATTTTCAACCCGTGTGTCGTGACCAATCATATTTATCGGATATAGTGTAAAAAGTGAATTTTTTTTTTTTTTTGTTAAGTGTAATAAAAATTATATCGATATATTGGATATATAAAATTTATATTCAAATTAGAAAGGATTACCAATGATCGTATAATAATAATAAAAAAAAGTTTCTAAAGTGTGACATTTTCTATATATCAGTGAATGCCTTTAATTAAAAATAAAGGAAATTATTTTAAAGTGTAAATATTTAAAGTGTTTTAGAATAACTAAATGTGTGATTGAGGACAACACAAAATTTTTCGCTATATTTTGTATTTTGGATTATTTCTCTACGTGCGTGCATAACAAAAAAAAAATTTTTGAAATTTTTTCTTTCAACCAAATTTTTTATTATTTCGCTTAATTTTTGAGGTGAGCTTTAAACAACAAAAAAACAAAATAACGTTATTATTGTAGTTTTCAATTTTTTTTTTTTTTTTTTTGGTTTGTTTGTTGGAAAGGAGAAAACGCGGTCAACTTTTTCTTAACAATTTTTTTTTTTTGTTTATTTATTCTTTTCAATTTTATTTATTTCTTAATTTTCAACCGATTAGTATTAGTTTAAAATAAAACCAGATATTTTTTAATTATTTTGCGAATTATACACTTTTTGGTGGTCGGTCGTCGCAAAACTTGTATAACCAGAAATTATGCAAACAGATAATTTCGATTTTTTTTCTGCTTTTGATTTATTTGTGTTTTGGTCCCACGAAGTTGAACTTTATATATATATATATTTATATATATATATATATATATATATATATATATATATATATATATATATATATATATATATATATATATAATGCATGTTCCACGGAGCCCCTTTCACTTTTAATATTTTTTTCTCGTCATATTGACATTTTCAATAAAAATATAAAAATAAAATTCATCTTAAGGCTATAGTTATAGGTTTAAAATATTATTTTACTACTTACCTATATATAAATGTGTAGTGTACTTGGGTTAATTTATTACTCATGCAATCATTAGTAAAAAAATTCCTAACGATCAAATGATCATTAAAACTACGGTATTAAATTTATTAATTGTTTTATTACAAATAACTAATTAGTGAACCATAAAAATGTTACGTACTAAATAAAATTCGTTCTACAATCGAAAAAAAAAACTAATTAGGCATTATATGATCCCTGAAATTAAAACAATCATAACTTATTTAGATGAAAGTTTAATTCAAAAAAAAATTGATTTATTCAAATATCTATCAGACCATAAACCTCTTGTTCCGTTGATATTTTTTCGTTTTTTTTCTTGTCATAATTTCTCTCAGACAACGAAAGTAATTAGTAATTACTTTCTATGATTTTATTTTTACAATATCATTACAATAGATTTAATTATGTATTAAATATTTATCTTACTAGTGAAATTTATTTACAAACAATAAATTATGTATCCATATAGTAATAATATAGTTTGGTTTTATAAATAGAAGCTATTTTGTAATATACTCTATTGTTATAATCCTTGAATACAATTTACCTTTTCTTAAACAATAAAACATTTTTGTTATAAATAAATATTTTATGTAGTTTTATATTTATAGTTGCCACTATTTATATTTTAATAATGGTTTAATAATCTCTGATGATAAATGAGGATTACATATATTTAATATGGCATATAAAATACGTTCGCACATGATAAAAATAAATGATAAAACCCTACTAACCAGATTCGTTACCGATCATATACCAGAGATGATGTTTTGAATGGGTTAGGTCTTTTGTGGCTCATAAAGCAAGTAACAGGAGAAATTTGTCTGTAAGGCCTTTGACATTTTACGTAATTCTATATAAAAACACCAACAAACCTAAATTTCACTGGTCAATTCCAATGCTACCGGTTTGAAGTATTTCATATAAAGTGTGGCAGAACCAAGTATGGGGCGAAATTTTCGTAAAGGAGGCAAATTAAGCTTTCCGAAATAAATTCTTGTCATTTAAATAAAATGACTTGGGTGTGTTCGACAAATTTCTCAAAATTATGAAAATAGATAAGCCTGTTAAAATTTTGCGTAATTAAGTACCCGCAGCACCCGCAGCTGGACATTTCTAGAAAATTTTTAAGTCAATAAGATTCTTTCGGCTTTTTATAGACAAAATATATTAAAAATAATGGCATTCACAATATTTTCGACTTGTTAATCAGAAAAAATGAAGAGACCAATTATTTATAAATATATTTACCAGAAAAAAAGTAGAAATATCAAAATCCTCCCCGTACTATAACCCGAGGTCAATACAAAGTGTATTGACTCCAAAAAATTAAAACTTTCCTTGAGCTTTCTCTGTGCTAGTTTGGTTTCGTACTGACAAGTACAAACAAAAAGCTCAGTCTACTAAAAAAATACATTTAACTTCCTACATTACGTATGAGGCAAGAACGCATTGTCTTAGCGAATTATATAATTCACTAAATCGAAAAACTAAAGGAAAACTCTCATTTGTTTTTTTTTGTACTCCAAATTTTTAAGATAAGATTGTCGTCCAAATTTTAGAGAAAGAATCAATGATTCCTGTTGCTATTAAATATTTTCATAAGACAAGCCCAACAATTTCTTCTCGGTTGCTCAAGGTGAAAAAGTTCCAACTATTTTAGATTCTGACCGATATGTAGATTTAGAAGAAAATTTGCTAATCTCGTTTGAAATGAAAGCTTTCACCATCAGAGGATAACAATTTTAGTGGTTGGGTTAATTTATTTGTACTTCAAATTTAACCTTTTACAGATCTAGTTTTGATTAGAAAAGGTTGAATTTGATTTGTAAAATGAAGCAATACTGCTAAGTAGATTGCGAAGTACCATTTTGATGTTTATAAAAATCAATAAAGGAATTTGTTGAAACTTTCTTCGTAGAAAAATGTCTAACCGCGACTAGAAACAATTTCAGGTTTCATTCATTAGGAGTCCCTTTGTCTTTAAAATGGGAATTAACAGATACTTAAGTTAAATCAGTCAGTCTCTACAGTCAATTAGTGATGGTGTTTGAAATCGATTGTTTTTCTCGATTTTATACAGATTGTCTCGGATTTTAGCTTTTGGTCCTTTTTAAAATTTCTCGAGATTATTGGAGTTTAGGCTTAGCTGGTGATTCTTTGTTTCGAATCTGTCAGGTTTGTGAGTGTAGTTCGATATTACTCAAGAATCTTAGAGTCTATTCTAAGAACATTTTTGTTCGATATTAACAAATTATCCGGTACCATTTGAGGGTTCCATTCTTATTGCATACCGTTTTAGTAACATGGAGTTATATTTAGACGAATTTTCAGAATATTTCGAAATTATTCATTAATATCCAGATTTTTCGGTTTTATTGAAATTGTTCGAGATCAATCAAGTTGAAGTGATTGCTCCGCATTATATTCTAGATTTCTTAACTTTTCCGACATTTCTTGGACAAATCGGGATTGTTAAAGATTTTCACAATGTTCTGCGATTAGCTTTGACTTTGAGAACTTGCAGAGTTACACATGTAAGGTTGAATCGCAATGTTTTGCAGATTTTTCGAGATTATGCCAAATTTTCGATATTTCTTCGTTCAGGCTATTCGAAATTATTCAAGAATGTATAGGTGTTTTACGTTTTTCTGCGAGGATTTTCTTTCGTTTTACATACTTACGGATTATTCGATATTTTTGAGATTATTTCGAAATTCTTGATATTTTTCTTGGTATTAAAAATAATTAAAGTACATTATACAATCCAAATAAATTAATTTAAATTTGTTTTAAATAATTCTCTTGATATATGAAAATCAAACTGGTCGTAATATACATTAAAAGAATTTAGCACGTTAAAAACATGACTAAAACCTTCAAAATTTGTTCTCCTGAAAGGCACGCAAAAACCTAAAAGGGACACTAAAATAAAATAATGATAAAAGTTCTGGGCAATTAACTCGAGAGCAAATGATATCACATAACAGCTAAGGTGCATAAATTGATTAATTTCAGTCTATTTTCATATGGCTCTCGTTTAAATCTATCTTCAGAATGACATCTAGGAAGTCTTCTAAGTGCAAACATTAAAAACTGCTTCTGTACACTCTCAATTCTATCCGAATGAAACTTCTAAAACGGTTGCCAAATTATCGATGCATATTCCAGAATGGACTTTACATAAGTAACATATAATGTTTTCAATGTGTAAGGATCATGATTATTAATTATTAAAACAATCTGTTGTATGCTTGTTAAAACTCAAGTTATTCGAAAATAAAACTCCTAAGTCACGCATTATTAGTACTCTACTCAAAACTTTATCATACAAGATTTACAGAAAGACATTACTTTACATTTGGAGATGTTTAACCTTAGTTTATTACGGACAGTCCAGTCACAAAATAAATTTAATTCATTTTGAACACGTGTAGTATCAAAAGCAGATTTTATCTCTGCGTAAATCTTTATATCATCCGCATACATTAAACATTTACAAAAATTAAAACAATCAATAATATCATTGATGAAAAGTATAAATAAAAACGGGCCAAGATGACTGCCCTGAGGGATACCAGAGATAAAGTGTCCACCAT
Source organism: Tipula vernalis (assembly GCA_958295665.1). NCBI lineage: Eukaryota > Metazoa > Arthropoda > Insecta > Diptera > Tipulidae > Tipula > Tipula vernalis. Next base: position 96,815,232 of record OY282560.1, read on the forward strand.
TTTAACACATTGCGTGCGATTCGTTAAGTATGAATCAATCCAACTAAGAGAGGGATAAATTCATTATTCATACAATCAAGTTTTTCTAATAATAAGACGTGATCCAACTTATCAAAAGCTTTTGAAAAATCCATATAAATTACATCAACTTTTGAACTCTCTGGCTTAAAACATCGTATAAGTAATTAAAAAATACCATCAAATTAGTTACGGTAGATCTAACCTGCACAAATCCGTGCTGTAAAGGGCTAACATAATTCATTAAAATAAACTCAAGTCTTTGCTTTACTAACATTTCAAATAATTTAGGAGTGACGGTTCAGCTAAAAAATTAGCACAATTTTTTAAAATGATCGATGGAATCCCATCCGGACCGGTGCCTTTAAACGTATCCAGATGTAATAAACCAACCAAAATTTCCTGTTTCGTAAGTTGAAGGACATTCAACTTATCGCTTGATGGACCATTACCGAAACTAGAATCATTCTTCTTCTCAAAAACACCCTTGAAAAAATGTACAAAAGCGTTACAAACCATCTTAGGACCGGAAATTGAGTCCCGATTGTGAGACATTACGGTTGGAAAACCTACAGATTTTCTTTTACCATCAATAAATGAAAAAAATGTTTTAAGATTACTTCTTATTTCATCCTCAATTAGAGAAAAGAATAGATATTTGAATTCTTTCCTTAACATACAATATTTTTCATAATCCGTACCATTATCAGAACGCTTAAATAACTTACTAGCCTTAGATTTGCGGTAAGCAAGATTTTTCAACGAGTGGTAAAACCACGGTTCACTGTACTCCACAGCGTGTCACCTTTTTGGGAACAAACTGGTCAAATCCTGCATTTACAACACCATAAAACCGTTCAACAATTTCGGAAATATTATTATTATTATTATTATTCACTAAAAACTGAGACCAGTCAATTTTACCAAAATATTCATCAAGGGACACAAATTCTGCATTCAAAGAATCAAATTTAACATCCTTAACAATAAATTCAGCTATGCTATATTCTAAAAAATTTATTTCGATGAGCAATGGTGTATGAAAGATACTGGACCTCCCTCCCAAGTCAGCACAAGCTATCACATGAACTGATTGAATTGATGTAAACACCAGATCGAGATTACGACCCATGTTGTTCCGAACAGTATTAATTTGTTGAACGCCAAAACTTGACAATACATCCATGACATTGTTTTATATCAAATCATTAGAAGATCCAACGAAAGCATCATCTATACGGATCCACTCAATTTTAGGTAGATTAAAATCACCAACTATTAAAATTTGATCGTCTTGTAGCACCAACGGCAATATCTCCTTCGTGATTAATTCTGTAAAGCTTATACAGACATCCCCAGCACTGCCGAAGGAACCACACTTTACCTTAACACCCAGTAATTCGCTAATGTCGCATCTAAGTTGTTGGTATGTTAATTCATTGTTAACTGCTATGATAACGCCAAAACCTCGATGATCAGATACATTGGAATCCACATAGCGATCACGACGCCATAACCATGTTTCACCAAAAAGTAACAAATCGTAGTCATTTACAAGTATCGAGGAGTAAATAGTTTTAGCTTTTGTTCGAATGCCGCTACAATTATGATAGTACACATGTAAACTATTGCGTTGAGTTGCTAGTATATTAATGGCTTGTGTTATATGGCTTTTTACAGACATCTTAACAGGAATATCATGAACTAACTCCTGCCAGGAATAACAGGAAAATTAAAATTTTTTTGCCGATTGTTTATGATAAAGCACCGAATTGCTGTTCCGGTTGGCCAAAAATCAAGTGCTAGGGTTTTATCAAAAACTTCTTCAGCTAAACCAACCTTAAACGAGATAAAATTTAACGAATTTACATCTCGGTTTTTAGGAATCAAAGCAGTCAATATCCGACGATGACACATTTAATTTGGAAGGAACTAACATATGATTTCATGCTTTCAGCAACTGTTGATGGATGAAGATGGCTAACATATAGGTACTAATTCTTTTTTACAGCCACGATTTGAATAGCATCCGATATATCACCAGTTTCTGGTGCGTTGCTAGATGTTTCGATTTATTTGAGGCCCTTGAAATGAATCATGTTTTCTTGGGAGCGTAGTGAAATCCCAGAAAATCCCATAAATTCCAAAACAGCGGAAATTCCAAATTTGGTAATCCCAACATTTCAAAAGTATACACAAAATTAATAAAGAGCATAGTTTGTGGAGTATAAAATTAATGAGTAAGATGAATATTGTGAGCAATACTTCTTAAATATTCTAATTTTTTAGTTGAAATTCGTCTTTTGATAATACGTTTGATGGTTTTATATTTGATTATGTTTTGTTTCTTGGTATTAATTTTGTTAATAATTGTTTTAGAAACATTCATTTCCTTTCCAAGATGAGCTATCATTTGGTACAGCCCACTGTTCTGCTTTCCAACACTTACCTTTAGTCGGCGGTGCCAAGCATCGACGCTGTTTTGAGTACGAGGGAAATTGCCTTCTGCTGCGTGTTCGACACACCAAAAAATAGGGTCATAATGCGGTTTTTTTTGTTACAGCTTCTTCCGATTATCTAATTAGATTTAACCCATCTAGCAATTTTTTTTTGCATTTTCATCTACAAGATTGTTATACAATTCATAAATTAACCAATTTTTATTTGGTTTAGGGCTCTTTTTATTTCTTTTTAACTAATTAAAGCTTTAGCTTTCGAACCCTATTCGGGTTCATTTTCAGAAGTATCAGATTTTTTCGTAAAAATTTTTAACGTAGGAATTGGCATTCCATCGAGCATTAAAATTTGTATGGGCATTTTTTTAATTCCAAATTATGTGGTTTACCAATTTTTCCGGATACTGGTTGCGACATAATGTATCTTTTAGAATTTTTAAATTTTTATTGTGAAATTTAGCATCGGAAAGTTTTAGAATTTTTTCGATCAGAATTTTAATGGTGTTAATTTTATAGTTGTTGAGAAAATTTCAATATCTATCAGGCCAAATATTTTTATGGTACCAATCACACGTAATTTTGCCATTTGGTTCATGAATCAGCAGAATGTCCAAAAATGAAATTTTGTTATCTACTTCTTTTTCATATCTAAAGTAAAACACTGGTTGAAAATCTAAAGAATTTAAAACCGAATTTTCCATTAATAAATTTGCTATTATCGGACTTATTGGTGAGCCCATAGGTGAGCCAAAAATTTGTTTATAAATTTTGTTGTCAAAAGAAAATTCAGACTTGTTCAAAACGATATCTAAAGCAGTGAAAAATTGAATTTTTTGTTAATTTTGATTTAGCATTTTTCTTTATATTTCTCCAATTTTGACTGATAATATTTTTGATAATTTGGCTATCGACGTACCTACATTAGATTTTAGAATATTGCATAAAAATGATGCTAACGAATATGTGGGACCATCTATAGAACTGATAATTGGTCTATACGGCAAATTTGGTTTGTGGATTTTTGGTAAACCGTATAATTTTGGGATCACTGCTGTGTAACTCGTTAAATTTTTTCTTATTTTCAAATCTATATTCCCAGATTTCTCCCATTCTTTTACCATTGAATTTATTTTTGTCTGTATTGGGGTCGATATGTCTCCAGCAGTTTGTACGTACGTGGAATCGTCATTTAGTAAGCTGTACATTTTTTTGTTAAGTTACCCTTGTCTGCCTTCGTGACGATAATCCCTGGATTATCTTTTAGAAAAGTTTTTGTTTGTTTTACATATGTTAAAATTCTTTTTTCGACTGGCGTTAGATTTTCAAATTTTGTACTATTTTTGTAATTTGTTAAAATGTTTCTAAAATTATTCCTAATATTTACACGATCGTTGTCATTTAAATCAAAAATTGCACTTTCCACATTCCACATCTGAAATAATTTTGAAATATGGAATTGAAGAACCGATGGTTGGAGGACAAAAATTACACCGAAAACGAACGTATTTTCTAACCGCTGGAAGACATCTTGGCTTGACAATACTATTGAAATTATTTTTCAGTTTTCTCGTTTTTGGAAAGACTTTTTCTTTTCTGCATTTTAACAAAAAATGTTGTTTGTTTATTAATTTTGCCAACTGATGATTTTCGTTCTTGACGGATTTCATTCTTTTGTTTGTGCTGTTGCCATATTCTTCATTTATGTGATGGAAAAAACTTCTGTTATTTCCATTAGTTGTCTCCATTTTTTCAACCCGGAGATTTTTTATATAAATTAATGTTTTATTTTTATATGAGCCAATTAATATGCAAAAGATCGATTTTGGAACTGCTACAAATTAAATCAAGTACAAATTCAATAAATGTCATTGATGATTACGCGTATAGTGGTAACTCTTATGATTTGTTCATCTAAATTGTTTTTTGCTTCATGCAACTTTATTTTTATTCAATTGTACAACCAAATTGTTGTTTTAATCATTCTAATTTGGAGACAAAAACCCTTCACTTTTGCCGTATTTACTCGCTGCTCCGTACTTTTGCACTTGGTGCCATAAGATCTGCCCAAAATGGAAAAGACAGCCTTTAAATTATGTATTAGGAAAATATTCTTCAGCTGCTAAATAAATTGTTTTTTCAAAATCCGTAATGATCATTTGTGGATTCAAATGAATGTCATGTTCACTTGCTATACGAAGTAATTAAAAACACCAAGGGTACGGTACAACTTCATTTTCAATTTTCTCATTAATAATAAAAGGCTGGGCGATAATAGATGTTACAATATAAAAAGTTCCATCCATTAACCAGCAAGACCACTCAGCCAATACTTTTAAACCAGTTATGGTTCCCAGAATAATTATTTGTTCATTTTGCACTTTCTTCCCTGCGAGCACAAAAAGCTCATTTTCGAGAAAACGTAAGTGCTGCGGTATGTCAATTTCATCGATATTTTCTGGTAGGTAGACGCGTGCATTAGGTTTGCAACCTACAATTATTTCCCGAGCTATTTGCGATGATGGTACGGAACTATTTGTAGCGTGGTTTTCTAGTTTCGCATTATAGCCAGCAAAATGAACTTCTGAAGCTCGAGGATCATGTGAATGATCAAAAAGCGAAGCACTAATTTTGTGCTGATTTTTCTCTAAAAATGTAGTAATTATATTTCCAATTACGAAATCCCGTCGTTAAGAAGAATATTTATTAAAACACACGCGCGCGTGTTTTAATAAATATTCTTCTTAACAATGGGATTTTAAAAATTGGGATTTTAAAATTTGGGATTTTGTAATTTGGGATTTTGTAATTTTGGGGATTTTTATTTTGCGATTTTGTAATTGGGATAACGTACCCATCGCTGTTTTCTTTCGTCTAGTTACGAAATCAGATACTTTTAAATAGTTTTTATCTAAAAGCTTTACTTGCTCATTAGTACAAGAATTATGTTTAGTGCCGAAGAAAAATTTTGCGGACGGTCCGCGATTTGCAGTTACGCCAATGGTGGGCCTATATTTTCATAAATTGGACATGTCAAGGTTTCCAAAACAATTTTTGTTATTAAAATAAAAAGGGTTGGGCATGCTACAAAAGAATACTTTACCTGTCCACTTTATGGAAATGTAAGCCCTCACTTGGTAACAATCTCTAAGATTTTTAAAAATGGCCTTAGTGTATTTGTCACATATACCCAACCCGTTTTATATTAATAACAAAAATAGTTTCAGAAAGCTTGAAAAATCCACTTTATGGAAATATAAGCCTGTACCTTGTAATATCTAGGATCGCCATAGTGTAGCATCAGGTTTGCGCAGTTTAAATGATTTTCTCAATTTTAAAAAATGCGTCGAACATGCCCAACCCTTTTTGTCTTAATAACAAACAAAAAATTTTTCGTAAAGCTTGACCTGACCACTTTATGGAAATATTAAACCCGCACCTGGTAATATCACTAAAATTTTTGGAAAATTCCCATAGTGCAGCAGCAATTTAAACACAATTTTCAAGAAATTTTCGCACATGTCCAAAATTGTTTCAAAAAGCTTAACATGTTCATTTTATGAAAATATCGCCCATTACCTGGCTCTACTGGTTATTTACACATTGTTATGTAACTTTTCGTTAATTTGTGTAGCTACACATTGTGTTAAAATACTTCACACCGGTTCCAAAGTTGCAAGATTTTTAAGAGGCAAATGTTTCCCTTTATTCCTTATTTCACTGGTCAATATCGATAGGAAATGATTGATATTGACTAAGATAAAAATAAAAGTTCAAGTAATTCCTGGTGGTTGCATATACTAAAGATACATGTTAAACCGAAAGTGATCTGACTGAAAACATCCGAAATAAATTCAACATGTAAACGGTGACTTGACTGAAAGTTATTTTAAAGTTGGGTGAGTTCGGTCAACTTGAATTTGGTTGCTAAATTTTAAGGTAACGGTGATAAAGCTAGGCCAACATGAAACCGACATTTTTGTTTGGATGATTATGGGTAATGTTATCTTTAAATCAGTATCCACTTAGTACTTCAAAATTAACTTTTCTATGATAAAATAATAGGGGAGATAGGCTCATACAAATATTTTGGAATAAGTTGGCTGCTTTACAAAACTTAAGGTTTTGCCGAGACTATTGCGACTATATAACGACATAATATAATTTCAGTGATATTCAGATTATCTCGTACCACGCGTTTTAAAATGCTAATGAGTGAAGAAGCAATGTCGTTTCCAGCTCGACGTTTAACTAGCTCATGCCATATTGCACAGTAGGTTTTTTTTTATTTATGTGGCAGAAACCAGTTAAACTGTAGAATGCAAACGTCCGTTTATAAAAAAAATCGATCTGTTTGGTTTAGGTAAGTTGAAAACATTCTGCAGGTCATAGCTCACTATAGCTGTTGTAATATTGCTTGTATTTGTACCTTTATTCCTTTGCTTTTCTTCACGAGCTTCTATGATAAACTTTTTATGGTTATCGTATTCTACTGTTTCTATTGAAGACATTTTTTAGGTTTAAAAAATAAATAATTGAATTGTTCATTGAATATTTTAGAATACATGTGATGTTGCATAGGTGGATTATATTTTTCGCGGTAAAGTCAGTACATTTTATTTATATTAAGACCCTGCTCCAAATATTTTTTTGAAGAGGAAGCCCTGCAGTAGTGCGAATCTACCATCGGAAAACTTAGAATATGGTTGTTGACCCCTTGAACTTGATCTGAACGAATTTTTCGTTTAGTGTGTTTGCCTTGCAATGATGGTGATGCAATCCCGACATTTGGTTTAGGAACTTCCTCAGTTTTCTAAAAAAAAATAATAAACCCTTCTTCCACTTTTGTTCAGTTTTAAAAAAATATTACTTGCACACTAAATGAGTTTCAAAATCCTTTTCACACCGGTATTCATAAGTACACCTTCTGCGAGAAATAAGTTTACTTGTCCGTTTTCTTAAGAGACCAAAATGTGGCGTTTATGTTTTTTGATCAGCCTCCGAAAAAACTATACAGCATCTGGAGGAACAATCACATGTTTCGATTACAGCTGATCTTGCTGAGTGCCAGTTTAATTTTGCATCTTGGTCCTCCTTTCCTTGATTTCTAAGATTTTTTCCAATAGCTGATTTCCAAAGCTGCGGGTTAACTTTTCTCTTTCTTGTCAAATTTGGTAAACTAACGGAAAAGAGAGTAAGATATACAAAAAATTAACCGTTAAAAATGTATTGGCAGACGATTAGGTGTATGTATCTCTTTCTATTGCATTTCAACAATCACAAACTATTTCATGGTCGCACTTCGCACTTTTGTTGTTTATGTGAATTTTCTGATCCTATTAGTCCCGTTTTGAATATTAATTAGCTCATTTTCACTTAACTAGTTATTTTATACTTTATTTTCGTTGTATTTTCGTAGTTAATAAGTATAAAAATATCGAAATGCGATCCTCATCGTTCGAGTAATACCAACGGACTAAGGAAAACTATCACATGATGATATACTTTGATTTCTTTGGTTGATTGTGTGACATACGACAACATTCAGCTTTAAAAAAAAAATTGAGACTTGCGACAGAAGTTATTTAAACGGTATATACGACATTATGAAAAAAAAATTTTGTTTGAACAGAAAAAATTAAGTCTATCTATCAAAAAAACCGTAAATCGCCATTTTGACACTTACGACAGTATAATTCTGCGACGACGATCTGTTTCCAGCATTTCTAATTTTCTGCATATCAGAAGGCGATAAAAAAAAATTCTAGTACAATTTGTAACTTTTTTTTTTTTCGTTGATAGAAAATATTTTTTTTTTACAATTGCCATTATGTGGAATAAAACTAAATGGAATAAAAAATATTTAGTTTGTTATTAAAAATGAATTAAATGCTTATTTTCTGTCAACAAATTAAAACAAATTGATTGAAAAAAAGAAAAACCACACAAATTGTACTAGATTTGTTTACTTTTACGTAATGTAGCCTACTGATGTGCAGCAAAATTAGAAATAGAGACAGCATGCAGAATTCTGCTTGGTTTGCAGAATACATGTATTTCATTCCATATGAAACAGTGTACTCTAATATCGATGCATGCAGAATTCTGCACATCTGTTTCCAGCATGAATCGCTACATGCAGAAATGCTACATATGGTTTCCAGCATTAAAATCTTTTGGCTTTGCATCATCGGGGGGTATCCCGAGTAATCGAATGTTGCTAAAAACAAAATCAAAATCTTCTGGAAATTTAGCACCGGCTCAAATACCATTTCGGAAATATCGGTTAGCAGGAAGGATTTTCGAAATTCCAACAAATCGCAAAATTTAATAGGCTGCTAAAAATTTTTAGCTGGGATTTCAACAAAACCTTAAATTGGAATCTAAATTAAAATGTTTTGATTGAATTTACTTTAATATACAATACAAACCAGGACTGCTATGAAAAATTTTTTAACCCGTTCTTACGAAGAGTGAAACCGTTAAAAGATCACAAATTTCAGTTTCGATCTGCGTTTTCGCGTCATTCGCATTTTGAATGCAGATCTGCGTACATCACTGCATGCAGAAATTCTGCACATTTGTTTCCAGCATTTCTAATTTATCTGCATATCAGTAGGCGATGAAAAAAAAAAAATCTAGTACAATTTGTAAATTTTTTTTGTCAATTAATTTTTTTTAGTTTGTTGACAGAAAATATTTTTGTTCACAATTGCCGTTTGTGGAATTAAAACTAATTAATTTGTCACAAAATAGTGAATAGCCGTGATGCACGCCGATCTGCGTATAAAACACAGTGCTGCATGTAGTTGAATAATTTTTGACATTTGTTTGGTACATTTTTTTAAATTTTACCATACTTACCATAATTCTACCATAATTAATTTGTATCCTCCATTATGGCATTTGTCACCAAAAGCTTATTATCTGTCAACAAACTAAAAAAAAAATTGATTGAAAAACATAAAAAGTAAACAAATTGTACTAGATAATGTAACCTATCGATGCGCAGCAGAATTAAAAATAGAGGCAATTAGTGTTTTCTAATATGGTTCCAGCATTAAAATCTTTTGGCTTTGAATCATTTTAAAATCGAAACTCGAGAATCTGGGGTATCCCGAGTAATCGAATGTTGCCAAAAACAAAATCAAAATCTTCTGGAAAATAAGCACAGATCCAATACCATTTCGGAAACATCGGTTAGCAGGAAGGATTTTCGAAATTTCAACAAATCGCAAAATTTAATAGGCTGCTAAAAATTTCTAGCTGGGATTTCAACAAAACCTTAAATTGGAATTTAAATTAAAATGTTTTGATTGAATTTACGTTAATATACAAACCAGGACTGGTATGAAGAATTTTTTAACCCGTTCTTACGAAGAGTGAAACCGTTAAGTGATCACAGATTTCAGTTTCGATCTGCGTGTTGTATAACAAATGTTACATACGCAAGCGGGCAGGTAGATGATGAAATTCTGAGCAAAAAATATTATTACGACTTTACGAAAAAGTTACCGTTATGCCGTTATACACTAAAAGTGTTTTTAATTTGTTTTTGGCTTTATTCGACTGCCAAACCTCTGTTCTTTTAAATACGGTTACATGTTTGGTCCCCCTTATTTAATTTGAACGTCGTAAATGCTCATGTATCATCTAGTATTGGCCCCATAAAGTTCAACAGTCTGAAAATGAGGTGTTCAGGCAATCTTGATACAAATATAGTCTATATAGCGATATACGTCACTACTTAGATTTATCTCTAGTATTGGCTCCTATACGTTAAAGCTTCAATATTAAACATGAAATTATCTTAGTGGAATTGTAACAACTTTTTCTGGATAGCTACATTTTAGTCAAGAAACGAACCTAAATTTTGGACTAACTTCACTGACTTAAAGTTGTATTGTGTATAGTTAGTTTAACAATAAAGTTAGAGTCGAACTAATTTTCAAGTGAAATTCGCTTAGCATTTGAGAATTAAGTAGTTAAATTTGAATGCAGCCGAATTTGAATATGGTTTCAAAAGGATTCAATCTATTTGTTGGGTTAAAGCTTATCAAATTAAATTAAAAAATTATAATTTTCAAAATTAATCGAGTGGAATTAGAATTGCAAATTTAGCATTTTTTTTAAACGTGTTTTGACTACATTTCTAAAAGTATTGGAATAAAATTTGCATAATTTTGGTATGATCCGTGAAACGTATATAGCAAATTGTCAGTGACCTTTGGTTAAAAACAAAAAAATTATCAATGACCACAGAATAACAGCTCGAACTTGGAAATAAATTTTAACGTTGAGTGGGAATTTAAAGAGATTTTATTTTGACTTAATTTGAACAATTTCGATCACGGTAATTTTCCCCATCTCAGTAAAGATTACTTTTCAAACAACAAAGCATTTCATGTTTAGGTTTTTGTGTAATATCTAAAGATCTTACTATTTAGTGGAAACACTCAATTTTTACTCCGAATTAGTAGAGCAACAGTTATTGCCGCTTGGAACAGAGAGAATAATATACGCTTCAAACTTTCAAGATCAACTATCTAAATTTCTCAAAAAAATCAAATCTAATTTTGAGAACTTTCAATGAATTCATTTGTTATTGGAAAATGCCCATTTATCGAAAACACATTTCAAAGAATTACATTTAACGCAGCTTATATCAAGATTTACTTAATTGATGCTGTCGGCAATACTCACTGGCTCTAATTCTAATAGTTTGTAAGTCATCAGCTGCGAACAAATGAATTTACAATTTGTAATTTACCTACCTCGATAGCCCTACGAACATCGCTAATCTGAAATAAAGGAGTGGTAGTACTACGGTAAGGATCGTAAGCAGACTGATAATTACAAAATTATTGCAAAAACTTTATATAATACGGGGGCTGTAAGCAAATCGGTTGAAAATCAGACAAATGTCTACAAATTTTGTTTTTTTCTTCAAAATAGAGAGAATCTTGGAGTGTTTCCAAATAGAAGAGAAAGTGAACGTTATAATTACACTGTGAAAGTAAGTGTAGCAATCAATGAAAGGAAAAACAAGTTTTATAAATTTATTGGGAATATCATCTACACCTGTTGCGATAGATTTGCCCCAAATCTGAAAATGGAAAATTATTACCGATTTCTGGTTTTCCAAAAATTCCGAAAAATATTTTACTTTGACAACAGTTTCTTGCAGGATTAGTACTAGTTCTAATTAACCTAAATTCCTGGTACAGTATTACATTACTCCTAGTTCGTTTCCAGCTTTGATACAAGCTTTAAACCAAAGTGACTTAGACGAGTTAATTTTAATCGGTTTTAGAGGAACAAACTCTATAAATAAATCGTAGATATTAGAGAAAATAAAATTAATCTTCTCATCCAGATTTAGTATATGGAATGATTTGTTCCGATTTAAATTTTTACACGACGGGGCCAGTTTGGAAACGTCAATATTCTTAAAATCGCAGAAATTGAATATTATAATTAATTTTGTAAGTAAAATACAGTACAAAATGATCAGAAATTTCTTACGAAATTTCTACAGATCTAGCAATAATGCTGATGATTTATCAAAATTCCTCCGAGGCAGTTTATAAAATTTAGCTAACAGAATTCTAGTTAGTTCCTAGTAAATCCTACATAAAAGTAGACAAAAACTTCATTAATAGTAAGAAAATTCGTAAAAGCTGAGCCTATACAACCGTTCGTTAATAGTACGAAAATCATACGTTAATATATTACAACACATACATTTTTTTATTTTAATCTTGACTACTAACGTTGTAACATTTATGAATTGATTCATATAAGGTACGAAAAATGTTATTATTTTAATGCTGTTAAAAGCATTTGTGGATGAACAAGTTCTTATTATTAACGTAAGAAATTAAAGATACCACGAAATTTTTCATAATACTAATGAAATGGTTAATCACATTAACGAATAAATTCATACATACAAATTTAAAAATTCATTATTTGTGTTTACGAAATTATTCGTTTGTAGGAATAATGAAATACTCACTGGTTATGAATAGTTCACCAATATGATGAAAATTTTCGTAAATATACTGAAAATAATCCATAAAATATAGGAATGGGTTCATAATTGATACACAAAACTACATCATATTTATTTACATAACATTTATTTACATAATAGGAATGTAAGCTTTTGGGTCGTTTGACGAATAGATTCGTAAAATCTAAACACCACAGTAGTAAAGAAATAAAAAACTAGAATTTCATAAATGAAATGTTGATTAGTCCAATTTGATGATTCCTCCAATTTTGGTATTGTTGAGAGCATCTTAATATATGTTGAACTCCCTGTAAATTCTGTTGAGAGCCTCTTTACGTGGTAAACCTTCTCCTGTAAATTCAATAAATTAATAACAATCACATGTACTATTACTTGCTAATTTTTGTTTCCTACCTCTGATCCAAATACTTCAAAAGCGATTTTATTTCATGGTCTTCTCATGGTCATGGTTAATAATTTCTTGCAGGCAACTATAATAAACCAGAAACACAATAAATTGATTAACGTAAGTTATATAATGAATTTCGCAAACAAGTGTTTCGATTTTAATTTCACCAAATGAGAATTAATTACCAATCACGGAGGCGACAATTTTATTTTAATAAGAGCACATGCAAAAAGAAAACACTTATATAACACTAAAATTAAATAACATATTTACCTGATTTTGCACATAAAAAAAGTCTCTTATTTTATGCCTAACGATTTTTCAATGTTGAGGTGGTCTTTCAAGCTGCATAACCATTATATTATTGCCCCGATTATATTATTTAACTTTACATAATTTTTATGGATGCTACGAATAGATTCATCTATTATTAACAATACGAACAAATTCCCAATTCCTTTTATATTACGTAATGATGAAATTTGATCTTTTCACACAAATAGAAACGCTACAGAATCATTATCATTACATTTATGAATTTGTTCGTATTATTAATTACCCGTGGAATTTCTCCATATTTACGAAAAAAATACGTCAAATTTACAATTTAATTATACTATTTATGAATATTTGCATCACAATTCAATTAGATAAAGAAGTGGACGACGAATTATAATATTCATGTTCGTACGACTAATGCACGATTCGTACTATTAATGCACACATTTTCATAAATATTTTCTAAATTTTGTTTTTTTACGTAAATATAGTAATTTTTACATTAATAGTGTACGAATTGTGGTTAATGAATGCCATTCGTAAATAGAATGCACTTAATTTTTTTCAGTGTACCTTCCAAATTAGGAATACAAATTTGATGTTGACTTCACATTGATTAATTGATTTGATTGAACTAGTATGTACGACAAGATATCGTTTCTAATTTTTTGTAATCGGTTTGATTTACACATATTTACGTCTTAATCCAAGATATTGTGCATGTCAGAAATGGTCCCTTAGAAATTGGTTCGGTTAAACAGTTTTAGATTTGACAGCGAAAAAAATCAATATAGAACAACAACAAAAGTAAATAAGTACAAAAATGTTTAGTGCGTGGAAAATTTTTGTATAACGAAGTTAATCCGTTTTCAATATGAATTAAATCCGCGACATGTAATTTCTTTTAAACGAATGAATTTTTCGCGGATTTAAATCAATTTTTAAAAATTTGATGTAGCGAATTTAATTCATATTTAACATGAATTAATTTCGCGCGGATTTAATACAGTTTATTTACAATTATTTTGCAATGTATTCGATTTTGGTCGGCCGAGAACTAGACGCAATCTGAATATCTTTTAACATCAAGTTCTGTTGTAGTAGCTGTTTACTTTGAACCAAATTTGATTATAATTGGAGATGTGTATTTTGTACTTTCCATATTGCCGTTGAGCCGGAATGCCTTGTAGGTATACAAATTTTATTGACAATGTCATTAATATTTTCATTCAATACCAATGCCATCCAGCTGATTATTCAGAGTGGTAATCTGCTTATCCATTTCGTCGATTTCTTGAAAGCATTGAACTAATGTGACATTTTAATCCACCTTTATTAATATTTAGACATGATATCATAACATTTTTGATCTTCTCGGCAAGGATTTGAAATTCTTCTTCAAATTAGCTTCTAGATATCGACGATGTAAGATCTAATTAAACACTTTAATGTTTAAGCCAGAGCCACAGACGAAGAAATGTTTAATGTAAAGCACAGTGTGCAGATGAATAGGCTTTAAAAACTTTCTTTCCGAGTTTGATTTTAATTATTATTACACGAATGTTCACCATTGCATAATATTCAAGAAATACGTAACACATGACACTAGGTTAACAGCACTTTACACATTTCATTTATTATGACTATTACAATGTAATATCGATATAATGTAATATCAAACGTAATTTTGAAAATATGCATGCATTTAACAAAGTCATTTGAGTGAAAATACACAATTGACACCATGAGTTGAAATTAATTGATAAAAATTACCAATAACGTTTAAGTGAAAGTGCCTATAGCTGCAGGAGATGTGAATAAATGTAAATGAATGACTCAGAATTATATTAAAGCTTTGGATGGTTAAGATGTCGAAATATGTCAACATTTCAGTGAAATATTCAACTTTACTTAACCTTTTAGTGAAAATGTACAATGGGAAAAGGATTTAGATTTTGAGTGAAATTTGAAATACACTTTAGATTGCATACCAGTAGATTTTGAGTGGTACGTGTTTTAGGGTAAACCCAGGAACCCTGTGAAACAACGTAACCGTTCTGTTCATCTTATATCAAATAACTATACCAGTTAAGTGAAAACGTCCAGCTGTGTTTACAAATAAATCTAAATTTTGAGTGAAATTTTGTGAATTTTGTGAATGAGATGTGTTACTAATTTCATTTCTACGGCCGGAAACAGAATTGTTGTGACCGTCGAACGGCGTGTGAAGGTTTAATCTAAAAATGATTCGGTGGCAAACCAAATCTTTCAACATCGACTACTCTTGGCAGTGGCCACCTGTTTTATATATTTTCGATATTTCTAAGTGATTTCAACCAGCGTCAGGCGCTTGACCAGTTGTGTACAATTTCTCGATGTAAGTGTTAATCACGAAACGAATATCACTGTATTTTTATTTTGGTTCTCAAATCTAATTCTTTACATTATATGATAATTTAAATTTTCACGAAAAATGAAAAATAGATTTTCTCTAAAAACGTTCAGTCTGTTGGGTCACCAATTTAGTAGTGGCTATATTTCAGAATAGGTACCTGTCGGTTGATAAAAGTGTGTAAATCCCACTTTATAATTTTCCATTACTTTGCAAATTTGTTAACGTCTTATAGGACCGTTTCGCAAGTGATTTCATTCAATAATATTTTGTCGAAGGTGTGATGTGGGATTTAAAACTTGAACCGTAGGTCTTCTTGGAATTTGTAGAGTTTTCACCTTCTGTAGAGTTGTGATTTTGTCGCCCCGTTCGAGAACTCAGTGGGGCGAAAAATTTATCGTGTTGGCAATGAAAATCTTTGGCTTTCGTTGAATCTCAAAAACATTTGGCTTTCGACTTGTTGGTCTTCACCCCGAATTTTGATTATGAAATACAGGGAGTAGATCTATAGAAACGAGAAATCTTGCATACACTGCCATTTATAGATTTGCAGCTGCAACTTCAGTTTTAGGATTTATCCAATCCGAAGAGAGGCTCATATCATGATTTGAGATTTTACTGCCATTTGAAGGGCCGGCGTCCGAAAATGTTCAACAGTCAAAGACTTTGCACACTGTATCAGCAGTAACTTGTGGATTCTGTGGGAAAGGCCACAAAATAGTTGAATGTTCCCCGACTTTGTAGGATTAGAAATTCAGCAGCGCAGAGAATATTTAAGGAAACATGCTAGATGCTTTAACTGCTTAAGTGATACACACATGGTCTACCAGTGTAAATCAAAGCGAAAATGCGATTTGTGTCACGGGAAGCTTAATGTAAAGCTGAAGCAACAAATTGTGGTCATGCCAATTCGGTGGCTAATGCTATTTTGCCACCAGCCCAGATAACTGTAGAACGACAAAGTGGTGACTAGCAGTATTGTAGAGCCTTGCTTGACACCGGATCGCAAACATTTTTTGTCATGGAAGAGTGTTTCCAGCGACTCGGACTTAAGAAGGTAAATGGACGATTATTGATACACGGTCTTAATGATGTTACCTCTCAGGAGTGTCTAAACGTTTATCTACTATACGAATTAAATCCAGATTCAACGAGGATTCCTATGAGACAACTGCCAAGGTTCTGATAGTTCCAAAGATAACATCTTATCAACCTTCAATTAAGGGACTGAATCGTTTAACAGATTTGAAAAACGTAAGGTTAGCAGATCCAAATTTTAATATGGAAGGCAAAATCGACGTCTTACTTTGATATAATTTGCAATGGCAAAAGATATCTTCTGAAGACGAAACTGGTGGCTCACAACACACACCTAGGATGGGTGGTTGCAGGAACGCCAATTCATTGTGAAGTTGGCAATAAAGAAGCTCAATTTAATCTTCATCTGGATGTTGATCTGACTCTTAGAAAATTTTGGGAAATTGAAGAAATCAAATACGTCATTCACTAACAAATTCACAAACAATATTCCCAATTCATGAAAGAATATGTAGCACTAGGGCATATGTCACTTACGGATGATACCGGTGAAGAACAGTACTACTTGCCACATCACGAGGTAATAGAGGAAAGCAGTACAACGACTAAACTCGGGGTTGTTTTTGATGGCTCAGCCAAGACAACGCATGGAAATTCGCTGAATGATCAGTTAGCTGTTGGGCCAGTTGTACAATCCAGTTTAGTAGAGATAATACTTTGATTTCGTTCACACAAAATTCTATTCATGGCCGACATTGAGAAGATGTTCCGGCAAATCTGGGTCAATGCAAAGGATAGTGAATATCAAAAAATCATATGGAGGAAAGAGTCGTATGAAAAACTGCGCATGTACAAGCCGCTAACAGTCATGTATGGTACGACATCAGCTCCATTTTTAGCGACGCATACATTGAATCAACGAGATTTCTATGTTGATGATCTTATGTTGGGAACAAGTAATCTCAAAGAAGCCGAGAAGATTGTTCTGGATTTAATTTGTCTGTTAGGAAAAGGAGGATTTAATCTTAGTAAGTGGGCATCCAATAGTTCCGACCTGATGTGCACTATACCAGAAGCCAACAAAGACATTCCACTGATTGATTTTGAAAGTGATTCTCAGGCCGTATCAGTACTGCGATTTAGGTATTCTCCAGTAAATGACACTTTTCAATTCAAGGTGAATTTAGTACATCACAAACTGACAAAACCGCAGCATGTCGGAAGCATCAAAAATATTTGACCCAATTGGATGGTTGTGACCAACAATAATTAAAATTTAAATATTGTTCCAGAGTCTGTGGCTGTTAGCCGTTTGAGATATTTTTTTTTTTTTGAAATAATCTTCATCGTTACGAAGAGGAGAAATTGCTAAGAGTCTGTAATTCAGTTTTGATCTGTGAGCATTGAGAAAAGAAAAAGACTTTTTACAGGCTATAACAACTGATCTGCTAACTTATTTCCCGAATTTTTTCCTATATATAGGAATCAACCGTGCACTTGTAGTGTTAGCGAATTTTACAATTCCTACTTAAAATCTAGAAATCGAATTGTATTTCCGAGAATTGTATTTGTGGAATTTTGAAGACTGCTTCTGTCATCTTTAAAGAGACAATCCAAATTGAAACTGTAAGCATCAAACAGTAAACAGCGCGTATAAACCTTATTTGACGCTATGCAATATTTTCTGGTATGTGTGAAAACGTTATGACGTAACAAAAAAATTAAAATGTCTCCCCACTGTTGAGAAATGGCATATACACCATTGGCTTCACGACATTTACGGCCATTATTGCTTACCAATCCCACCTTGCAACAATCCCTAAGTTATTCATGGTAATGGTTTTATCAATAAATTACTCACTCGTTACAAAAAGTATAAGTAATAAAGGAAATAAAGACCTCCCTCCCACCCCTAAAATAATTTAAATTTAAAAGTGTAGGTAGGTTAGTCAATATTTCCGTGAACTAGCAAACTGGGGTTGCATACAATTTTTGTAATGTTAGGCGACTATTTGAAATATAAATCTTCGTAATCTTGTCGAATTCGGGAGACAACTACAACAACGAAAATCTCTTCATCGACTTGACTTGTACAGAACTGACACTGTTTTGAATTTTGTCCATAAACACAGTATCTTCCACCTAATCCGTTACTGAATCCGTCACTGGTTGAAAAACTGAACAATTAAAGAGCTTTAAAGTTCTTTGTCTTCGTCGAGCCGGTCAAAATACTCGATTGAACATGTTTTGGCTTTGTATTTTTAAATCCAAAAACTGACAACCAAGCGTTGAATTTTTCAATTTGTTGTAATAAGCTTAGGCCATTTCAATGATTCCCCACTGAAAACCGACAAATTATAGTTAACTACCGGTCGGGTAGTAAATTTCCTCGTTACATTGTCAAATGGTTTGTTTCGTTCGAAATAATGAGGATTTTCACCACTGAAAATTTATAATTGACAACAAATAAATCTTGCTACCTAAATGGCAAACAGTGGAATTGGTACATCTCGTCGTCTTTTTCTGTCGATTTGGTGGCTGAAGTATCTGTTAACCAATTTCTACTTATGGTGCAATATTGATTAAAATTTAATTTTGGTCTCAGACGTTCATTCACACATCAAAAATCATTATCGTTCATCACACAAAATTCTAAAAGCGCTGGACTTCGTCAAGTTCGTTAAGCGCAAAGTTACGGAGAGTTTCAATTTTCGATATGAGCTGGTAAGCCGTCGAAAGACAAAGTTAAAGCCATCTTCAGAAGAAAATCTTTTGGCACATCAGCTGAACAGCACTGAGTTCAACATCACTACAAACGCTTTCAGCTAATCGGGTGGAGCTGTATTGAACTTCTTTCTATAAACCCATATCTTCACTAATTCGTCGAAAGCCGACATTTCTCTAATTTCACTGACCACAAATCTCTAATAATTAACGTCTCCTCTTTCGACATGAAAGAATTAGTTGAACAGCAACTGTACTCGTCTCTTATTTAAAGAAAAATGTGATGTTTGCTTTTTGGTCGTCTTCACGATTTATGCATTTGATGATTAGAGGGTAATTTCAAGTTCAAAAGTGGTGGATGATATAACCTTGGATACCCGGTAGGGTCCATCGCGTTTTGGAGCAAATTTCTTTGAAAATTTTTTATTAGCATTACTTAATAAATGGGACTGAATTAAAACCAAATCCCCGTTCCTTATGTTGTCGTCCAAGGCGACGGGATTTATCTGCCCCTGCTTTTCGCTTGTCTTGCTGGTTTTCATTATGGTCGCGAACTTCTTTAATTTTATTCTGAAGTCTCCATAATTAAGGAGTGATTTGTGGAATAAAATTTTCCGACTCAATGATGGGCCTTGTGTCCATGGCTACATCTTCTAGTACTTGAAGTTCCCTTCCGAAAGTCACAAATGCTGGCGTTTGTACAGTAGAATCGGTTCTGGTAGTGTTCAATGCGAATCTAATTGAGGATATATTTTCTGCCCACCGTGTATGATCAGTTTGAGTTAAAATTGCAAGTTGCACCTTTAAATCGCGATTCTTTCGTTCACAATATGGAAACACTGTGACACGTGTTGCATTACATCGTTAATGAATTGTGATCCATTATCAGATATCATTCTCCTCGGCAGTCCATACCTCATAAAAATGTCATTAATCAAAACCTTGGCACAAGGCACTGCTGTTGCAACACAAAGCGGAAACCACTTAACCCATCGACTTGCAGTATCCTCTATAATCAATATCCACTTATATCCCTCCGCGGTAATCGGGAGTGGGCCAAATAAATCGATCGCTAGAACAAATCGTTGCTGAATAACTGGCGTTTTGAGTAATCCACTTTGTTTTAGGTTACTGGGTTTAAATTTTTGGCACTCATTGAAATATCTGACATTTTCAGCGATATATTTTCGCATTCCTTTCCAGTGATATTTAGAGCGAATTTTATTTATGGTACGTTCCACGCCATAATGACCTGCGGTTGGACTATCATGATATATCTTTAGAACATGTTCCCGCAAAACAGCCGGTATTACCAATTGCGCATCCTCTGTCTCTTGATCCGGAGCATAACGAAACAAGATGCCTGATTCCATTAAATACCCACGTCCTGTCCAGTTTCCTATATCGGGATGATCCAGCTACTCAAAACAAGTTATAATCTTCTCCAATTCGTCGTCTTCCAACTGAAGTTTCCTTATATCCTTAGTAGCATAAGTTGGAAAGTCAATTTGAAATGAACTTATTTCGCAATCTTGTTTATTTTCATCATATGGTGGTCTAGACAAAGTGTCTGCTACCAGATTAGCTTTACCAGGCCATTTGAGTGGTTGATTATCGGTTCCGATTGTTACTTCTGCCCCATCAATATAACCCCTAAATTTGTTTAAAGCCCACACAACTGTTAACGCTTCTCGTTCTGTTGTACTATAATTTTTCTCAGCGGGCAGTAATAGACGACTTGCATACTCAATTGGGCGTTCATTCACTTCCTCCCCCTGGAGTAACACAGCACCGACGGCGTAGTTACTAGCATCGGTTCGCAAAATATATGGTTTAGTTTCTTCTGCCCGCTGAAGGATGGGCGCGTTAATTAACAACCGTTATAACGAATCGAAAGCTCGCTGATGGGCATCATTCCATGCTCAAAGATTGTGATACTTCGGAAAATCCTGAAACGAACTTCCTATACCAAGAACACGTCTGGAAAAAAGACTTCACTTCCCTTATATTCCGTGGCACGTCGCGCTCTGAAATTGCGGAAACCTTATCGGGGTCAGTGCTAATACCTTCGCCATTTATAACATGACCGAGAAACCTAATACTCTCTCGATAGAAAAAACATTTTTTGCGGTTAGCTCGTAATTTAAACTGCATCAAACGATTACAAACTTTCTCCAAATCAGACAAATGTTGTTGAAAGGACTCTGAAAGAATGACTATATCATCCAGATATGCCAAAATTCTGACCTCTGGGATTCCCGACTTAAATTTATATCGACTATCCGCTGGAATGTCGCAGGCGCATTTTTAACCCGAAACTCATTCGCTTAAACCGATACAACCCAAACGAACATATAAAAGCGGTTTTATCACGATCCGAAAAGCGAACTGGAACTTGCCAATACCCACACCGCAAATCAATCGTGGACATAAAAAGAGTTTTCTTAGCCAAATGCAAGAGTTCGTCAATCCTTGGCATTGGGTACTTATCTGATGTCGTTATGGCATTAAGCCGCCTATAATCTACACAAAATCGATAAGAAGCATTAAAGCATTCCCCTCCGAAATATGCGTACAGTCCTTATACATTTTTATTGCATCTATAAATGCTTCGACACTAACTGATTTTTAACCATTGAACCGGGACGTACACTTTGCAAAATTACCTGTATTCATTTGCATATTTTGGGGGCTTATTGTTCCATCATTATTTTGTTGTTTCACTATGTTCAATAATTTCCGAAACTGGTCATCAGTCATTACAACATTATTTGTCGCCATTTTTGTCTGATTTCTCGTAACACTTCTCGATTTTTTCGGAGTGCTTTCGGCTTGATCCTTCGGAATTTTTGAAACCGGATATGTGTCTTTCTTCGGCATTAAATCACTAACATAAAAAAAAAAATTGGCGCGATACGTAACACCAAACCGAATACACATCTGAGAACCCTATAAACTGATAAAAATTCAATAAATAATTTACTCGGAATTTTCCCCTAAGCAAAATTATCTATTACAATAAAATCCTTTCTCTGTTCGGAAAGTGAAACCCTAAAAATAAATTAAAACAAAATCAAATATGTCTGCTCGGAAAACAAAAGAAAGAGAAACGAGACAACACGAGTATTTTACATACACTGTAGGTATAGTAGTACTAAATACAGCACCGCCTTGATTAACGGTTATTTCGATTTCTGTTTTGCTACACAACAACATGACGACGCATTGCAAATAAATGCTTAAATTATTTGCTTGAAAATACTTCTGGCTAATAATGAAAACTAACACAAGCGGCTGGGCGAAATCTTTTATCCCATATCAAAAGTCGAAAATTCATCGTCACATAAAATCAGAACTTAATAAATTCGTGTTATCAATGTCTACCAAAACGATTTAATACATCCCAGTGGAGTTCTAACCTTCCAATATTTTATTGGAAGACTAAACAGACTAAACTTTTTGCACGACAGGGTATGGCCCAGTAAAAAAATCGTAGTATTCACGAAAACTTGAGATTTTATTTCGAAACACTATACGCTTTTCGTTCCGAGAACGAAATATTTTATATCGCCTGTCTCCTCCAACTTCTATTGATTTGCGATCGCTTGCAGTGGATCGCTTTCAACATTTTGAATTCTTAAATGTAAAATTAAATATTTCGGAAAACCGTCAATTTAATGAGTTGCGTAGGTTTAATGGCCGGTTCTCACCAATATAATTAGCATTTCAGTAACATATGGTATTTCTGGAACCAACTAAAACCTTGTTTAGGTTTCAAAAATGTGTATTAACGACAAATCACTGAAAAGAAACTTCCTAGTAGAAACCAAGTATAAACTTTGATATTTAATTTTCCAATTTTTTGACAAAATGACAATAAAACCTTTTATGACCGTCACTGGTTAAATTTAAACTCTACTTTAACCAAAATAAAACCATATTTTTGCAATGTACAAATGTGAGTTAGAAATTATTTACTTGAAATGATCAAAAGCTTTATAAAAG
Organism: Tipula vernalis; assembly: GCA_958295665.1. Lineage (NCBI taxonomy): Eukaryota > Metazoa > Arthropoda > Insecta > Diptera > Tipulidae > Tipula > Tipula vernalis. Next base: position 96,838,565 of record OY282560.1, read on the forward strand.
GTTACAAAATAACTTATAAGTTTATAAATGGTTACATATCTGATATAATAACCGTAATTTTCAAAATTTGTTAAAATTCTTAGAAATTAACCCAATGATTAAAAACGGTTTGAAAATCACTTAAAATAACCATAGTTTTGTAAAAGTTTATAAATGACCATAATTTAATTAAAAAGTTACAAAATGGTTCAATATTGGTTAAAAAGTAACTTAATTATAATTATGGTTAAAAAATTGTTGTGTATCAGTAAAATTTATTTTTGGGTGAAATGTGTAATGAAATTCAGAGAAACACATTTTACGGACCACCAACCATGAAATCATTAAACATCACAAAACATGCGTAATACATAATTACATATATGAATCGAGGGACGCGTAGGCTAAATGATGAGTTTGAAACTATTGCACGATTTAATCATATAAGATGTTATAAAATCCTTGAACTGAAATGTTTGTTTTGCGTACTTACATATATTCTGTACATGTACTTTCGAACAGTAAATTAGTATACTATAAAATAATTAACATTTTGTACAAACACAAAAAAAAAACCGTATTACTAATATAATAAAGAGCACGTAGGTGTATTTGGCCAAACCATATTAAGAATATTTTAAATGACTTAGAATATAATTTTCAACCTACCCGCGTGCAAAAAAAACAAAAAAAAATTTTTTTTTTTGGTTACATTCAACAACAATAATAAAAGTTCAATAAACGATCAAAATCTGAAATAAGATCGCGATGATCGTTTATATTGTATATATAGTACTACAATAAATCATGTACCAGGTTACGTCACATATACATATGTATGTAGTTTGTCTGGGCGCGCATAATTCAATTCGTTTGTGTGAGGGAGCGCTTAGATTCAGCGCATCGCATTTTTTTTTTTTTTGTTATTAAAATTCTTAAGAACGAAAAAAAATAAACGTAAGATTATATTTAGCTGACAAATGGATGGACAAGACATGTTTGGTGTATATAGGTATTTTTATATTTTTTTTTTTTGTATTCTTCTGTCTTTGTCTTAAGTGTGACATGAATGGTAATTTAATTTAATATTTTCTAATTTTTTTTTAAATTGTTGAACTTTACACAATATTTGTATAGCGATCTTGATTTATTTATTTATTTTGTGATATCATATAACAAAAATTTGATGATCAAATTTGCAAGTAAGCGATCGTTCGATGTGTCGATTAGAAATTGTAGGGTTACACGATAAGGAGTAACGCGAAATGATTTCGATTTTTGACAACTTGATGCGCATAAAATATTATTTATTTATTAATTTTTGTCGCGTTAATTTTTTTGTTGTTGTTATTGTATTCTTGGTTTCCGGTGAATTTTATTGAAATAACGGATTGAATAATATGTGTGTACACAAAATTAATAAGAATTTATTGGAAATATACTTTATGTACATATATGAGGTATACAAAATCATAAAAGGAATCAATGAACTTACGTTATTTGTATTCCTTTATATTTTTTCGAATATTTGTCATGCACTCGCTTTCATAAATTCCGATAAGTATTTTTATATTATGTTTATAAAACATGATCTTCCATATAAGCTGCATATATGTAGATATACTTTCTAATCAGAACATATACAACATATATATCCGGATTGAGTATAGTGCATCGGAAATAGATTTTACACCTGCGCGCTGCACGATTCTTTCACCCTTTCGAGACTGTTTTAAATGCATCAAAATCACCTTGAAAATATTTTTATGTTTTATGTCGGTCGACCTCGGTAATTTAAATACATTAATTATGTTAAATCCCTTTATATACAACAAAAAAAAAATGTTTGTATATTTTATTTATTTATAACAATAGAACTATTATAAGACCTCTTTGACCATTGAGACGTTACAATAATTGCAAATTAGATAGGTACTACATATACCGTTTGTGATTTGGCCTAAATTTAATAAAAATATATTTTGAAATGTTTAATTGTTTTTATTTAATACCAATCTTATTGTTTTTAATAATAATAATAATTGTGTCATAATTTTTTATTAACTGTTTATTGTTTTTTTTTTTTCTAGTTTGGGCCCGCTCGAAACATTTCCACGTGAAATGGTATCACGTCGTAAAATATTATCTCGTTCGCGAGACGATTTAAATTTAGAACAAGCCTATCAACAGCAAGAGGATGAAGAAGATATTTGGTATCAAAAGGATAAACTATATAAGGTAAGATGTTATTGAACTCTATATACGTATACGTACTCATATAAGACGAGGGCACGTAAAATTAAAAATATTGATCACTTAACGAAGATAATGTCAAATTTATAATGTAACAACATAATAACTAAGTTACGTGATCTTATATGTATGTACGTATATGTATATGGTATATAGAAAATATGAAAATCTTTTGAAGCGATTCATTTAAAATTCGGATCCCGTCGATTGGAATATTCGCATAAATCTGAATTTTTTGCTTTTTTTTTCTAAACAGTCATGATTTTTATTATAATAAAAATGTTTGTCCTAATAATTTATTCTGTCCTAAGGTTAAATTCATGTGGTGACTGCATATTTTCTCACATTATCGGATTTTGTTTTATTTTTAGACGGGTCACGTCTGTTATAATACAAAAATAAAAATAAAAATTGTAACGCTCCTTAATTCGTCATATGCAATAATAATACGATCTGTCTCGGCAAACAATTTTCTATATTCACTAACACATAAAAATTCTAAAAGACAAAACAAAACCAATAATTAGGAGGTCAAATTAATTCGTGCAATAGTAAAAGGTCAAATAAAATCCAATTTGAGCACGTTTACGCTAAAATTCAAGTTCACGTCAATTACAGAAGCATCTAAAATTTAATATTGCTTTAAAAAAAAGCGAATTTTAAACCAGTTCAAGCTCATAATAAATTAATTGATTTCCTAATTCCGTATATGTCAAACCTAAATCACACGAATAGTTAAACTCCATAAAGTTAAAGTTCATAAAAGAATCATTTTTTCAACTACCTTTCAAATTTTATTCAAATATTATATAACTTCTGAATTAAATTTAAATTGTTTGACCTATGTATCATTTTGTTTCACTAAACCAACGAAATAATTAGTTAAATTTATAACAGAATCATTTTTTCAAATAGTCTTCAAACTTTATTCAAAATTTACAACTTAGTAGGTAGATTAAACAAATTAAATTTAAATTGTTTGACCTATATATTATTTTTTTTTTCAAACCAAACAAATAAGTAGTTAAATTTTAAGTTCATAATACCACCACTATTTTCAAATACCTGTCAAACTGTCTTTAAATTTTTCCAACTTCATTGGTAGATTTTACGGATTAAATTTAAATTGTTTGACCTATGAAGTAATTTGTATGACTAAACCAAGGAAACAAGTAGTTAAAATTCATAAAAGAATCATTTTTTCAACTACCTTTCAAACTTTATTCAAATATTATATAACTTCGTAGGCAGATTAAACGAATTAAATTTAAATTGTTTGACCTATTTAACATTTTGTTTGATTAAACCAACGAAATAAGTAGTTAAAGTTCATAACAGAATCGTTATTTCAACCTTTTTCAAACTTTATTCAAAATTTACAACTGCGTAGGTAGATTATATGGATTAAATTTAAATTGTTTGACCTATGAAGAATTTGTTTTTCAAACCAACCAAATAAGTAGTTACCACTTAGTAGTTACCACAACCACTTTTTTTCAAATACCTTTCAAACTTTATTCAAATTTTGTAACTTCTTTGGTGGATTAGACGGATTAAATTTAAATTTTTTGACCTATTTAACATTTTGTTTGATTAAACCAACGAAATAAGTAGTTAAAGTTCATAACATAATCGTTATTTCAACCTTTTTGAAACTTTATTCAAAATTTACAACTGCGTAGGTAGATTAAAGATATTAAATTTAAAATATTTTACCTATGTAGTATTTTTTTGTTCAAACCAAACAATTAAGTAGTTGAAGTTTAAGTTTATAATAGAACCAGTTTTTTCAAATAACTTTCAAACTTTATTCAAACTTTACAACTTCATTGGTAGATTTTACAGATTAAATTTAAATTGTTTGACCTATAAAGTATTTTGTTTGACTAAACCAACGAAATAAGTAGTTAAAATTCATAAAAGAATCATTTTTTCAACTACCTTTCAAACTTTATTTAATATATACAACTTCGTAGGTAGATTAAACAAATAAAATTTAAATTGTTTGACCTATATTGTATTTTTTTTTTCAAACCAAACAAATAAGTAGTTAAAATTTAAGTTCATAATACAACCACTATTTTCAAAAAACCTGTCAAACTTTATTCAAATTTTTCAAATTCATTTGTAGATTATACGAATTGAATCTGAATTGTTTCACCTACATATGATGTATTTTGTTTAACTTAACCGAAGAAATAAGTCGTTAAAGTTATAGTTGATAACAGAATCACGTTTTTCAAATACCTTTCAAATTTTATTCAAATTTTATACAACTTCGTAGGTAGATTAAAAGAATTAAATTTAAATTGTTTGACCTACGTAACATTTTGTTTGACTAAACCAAAGAAATAAGTATGGGAACATGTTTAACAGTGACACACCATAAACTGTGAAATACTCCAAATTTCTCTGCCCCGTATTTTTTTTTTTTTATTTGGTTTAATTTACTTTTGCAGTCTCCGAAATTAAGATGAACCAAAAAATTAAGTTACGTGAGTGGGAAAATTTGCCGCGTGTCACAGTCTATGAGTGTGTCACTGTTGAACATATTCCCCTAGTTAAAATTTAATGTCATATTACAACCATTTTTTAAAAATACATTTCAAACTTTATTCAAATTTTACAAATTCATTGGTAGATTAAACGAATTCAATTTAAATAGTTTGACCCATGTTGTATTTTGTTTGACTTAAACGAAGCAATAAGTAGTTAAAGTTATGGTTGATAACAGAATCAATTTTTTCAAATAGTTTTCAAACTTTATTAATATTTGCAACTTTGTAGGTAGATTAAACGAATTGAATTTAAATTGTTTGACCTATGTTCCATTCTGTTTGACTAAACCAACGAAATAAGTAGTTAAAGTTCATAACAGAATCATTTTTTCAACTACTTTCAAAATTTATAACGTCGTAGGTAGATTAAACAAAGTAAATTTAAATTGTTTGACCTATGTTTTATTTTTATTTTTTCAAACCAACCAAATAAGTAGTTAAAGTTTAAGTTCATAATAGAACCACTTTTTTCAAATTCATTTTAAGCCTTATTCAAATTTTACAACTTCTTTGGTAGATTATACGAATTAAATTTAAATTGTTTGACCTATATAGTATTTTGTTTATTTATTTATTTTATTTATTTTATTATCTGCTAAAATTTTGGGACGCCGTTTTTTGAGCTTGAGCTCATTTATTAAAAGGCGTCGTTATACAAAAAATCAAGATATGAAAATTCCGGGTAAAAGTCAGCAGCATGGCACATAGTCTTTAGGTCCTTCATTTCTTCTTTACTGACATTTTTTATTTTTCCGAAAATTTGAATGACCCCTGCAGCATTTTAGTCCAAAGATTTGTACTTTAATTTATGTTTTATCTTTGTTAGACTAAACCAACGAAATAAGTAGTTAAAATTCATAAAAGAATCATTTTTTCAAATATTAATCAAATTTATTCAACTACCTTTAAAACTTTATTCAAAATTTACACCTTCGTAAGTAGATTAAACGAATTGAATTTAAATTTTTTGACCTATGTATTATTATTTTTTAAACCAAATAAAGTTTATATTCATAATACAACCACTTTTTCAAATACTTTTCAAACTTTATTCAAATTTTACAACTTTATTGGTAGATTATATGGATTAAATTTAAATTGTTTGACCTATGAAGTATTTTGTTTGACTAAACCAACGAAATAAGTAGTTAAAATTTAATGTCATAATACAACCATTTTTTAAAAATACTTTTCAAACTTTATTCAAATTTTACCACTTCGTTGGTAGATAATACGAATTAAATTTAAATTGTTTGGCCTATGTTTTATTTTGTTTGACTTAACCAAAGAAATAAGTAGTTAAAGTTATAGTTGATAACCGAATCAATTTTTTGAAATACTTTTGAAACTTCATTCAAATTTTACAACTTCATTGGTAGATTTTACGGATTAAATTTAAATTGTTTGACCTATGAAGTAATTTGTTTGACTCAACCAAGGAAACAAGTTGTTAAAATTCATAAAAGAATCATTTTTTCAACTACCTTTCAAACTTTATTTAAAATTTACAACTTCGTAGGTAGATTAAACAAATTAAATTTAAAATGTTTGACCTATATTGTATTTTTTTTTTCATACCAATCAAATAAGTAGTTAAAGTTTTATTTCATAATACAACCACTATTTTCAAATACCTGTCAAACTTTATTCAAATTTGACAACTCCATTGGTAGATGTTACGGATTAAATTTAAATTGATTGACCTATGAATTATTTTGTTAGACTAAACCAACCAATAAGTAGTTAAAATTCATAAAAGAATCATTTTTCAAATATTAATCAAATTTTTTCAACCACCTTTCAAACTTTATTTAAATTTATAACTTCGTAGGTAGATTAAACGAATTGAATTTAAATTGTTTGACCTATGTATTATTTTGTTTGACTAAATTATAGAAATAAGTAATTAGACAAAAACTGTATTTTAATTAATTGAGTGAATTGAGTGGTTTAATCTAAACATAAGCCTTCAAAATTCGAATCCATTATTTTTTGATGTATAATAAAATTAGAAAGCATTATTCGTTTTGTTTGACTTAAGCCACGATTTTAATTAATAAATTAGTCTTGAAATTAGTTTAGCTTAAATAAACTAAAATAGTTTTCGATTGGCTTAAGTTGGTGTAATCAAGTTTAGTTCTTTATTTTGGTTAACTTCGCTGCTAGCTGACCGAAGTCAAATTCACATAATTTTTAATTAGCTTAACTAATTGCTAAGCCATTGTGTTATTTAAGCAAAGTTTATTTAACTTTACCAAGAATTACGATATATTAGACAGCTTTAAGTCGAAACCTAATTTGTCTAAATTATATTCATTAGACTAATTTGACCAAAGTTAGCTAAATTAGGTTCTTTATTTTAGGTTAGGCTACTCGTAATCTAAATTTCGAAAAAGTTTTGAACAAGTGAGTCAAAGCTTAGTAAGAGCACAATAATTCAAAAAAAAAAAAAAAAAAAAAAAATTGGAAAGCCTCTCGAATTCCGTATAATGTCAAATCCAAATCACGTCAACATTTAAATTCTAAAAAGCTAAAATTACAGAATAAATTGTTGTTCAAATGCCTTTCAAACTTTATTCAAATTTTACAACTTCAAAGATAGATTAAACGAATTGAATTTAAATTGTTTGACCTATTTATCATTTTGTATGACTAAACCAACGAATTAAGTAGGTTAAGTTCATAACAGCATCATTTTTTCAACTACCTTTCAAACTTTATTCAAAATTCACAACTTCGTAGGTAGATTAAACGAATTGAATTTAAATTGTTTGGCCTATGTAGTATTTTGTTTGACTTAACCGAAGCAATAAGTAGTTAAAGTTATAGTTGATAACAAAATCAATTTTTTTCAAATACTTTTCAAACTTTATTCAAATTTTATAACTTCAAAGATATTGTAGATAAAACGAATTAAATTTAAATTGTTTGACCTATGTATTATTTTGTTTGACTAAACAAAGGAATAAGTAATTAGATGAAAACTGCATTTTAACTAATTGAATGGTTTAATCTAAACATAAGCTTTCAAAATTCGAATCCATTATTTTTTGATTTATAATAAAATTAGAAAGCATTTATTCGTTTTGTTTGACTTAAGCCACAGTTTTAATTAATAAATTAGCCTTGAAATAAGTTTAGCTTAAATAAACTAAAATAGTTTTCGACTGGCTTATGTTGCTTTAATCATGCTTAGCCTTTACCCAAGTCAGGTTCACATAATTTTTAATTAGCTTAACTAATTACGAAGCCATTGTGTTATTTAAGCCAAGTTTATTTGACTTTACCTAGAATTGCGATATATTACACAGCTTTAAGTCAAAACTTAATTTGTCTAAAATTATATTCATTAGACTAATTTGACCTAAGATAGCTAAATTAGGTTGGTTTATTTTAGGCTAGGCTACTCGCAATCTAAATTTCTAAAAAGTTTTGTACAAGTGAGTCGAAGGTCAGTAAGAGCACAATTGTTCAAAAAAAAAAGTTGGAAAGCTCAAATTATATTAGCTTTAGAATTCCGTATAATATCAAACCCAAATCACATGAAAAATTAAATTCCAAAAAATTTAAATTTCAGAATAATTTTTAGTTGAAATTTCTTTCAAACTTTATTCAAATTTTACAATTTCGTAGATAAGATTAAAACTTAAGTCCATCATGGTATAATTATTCATTTTTAAATTAAAGCTTGCTTAAAATATGTTAACTTAAGTTATTTGAGAACTATGAAGTATTTTGAATAACTAAACCAAAGAAATTGATTTGACAGAATTGTGTGAAACCGTCAAATTAAAATTTATTATTTTTGAGGTATAATAAAATAATGTGACGTTTATTAATTTTGTTTGACTTAAGCCACTAAATTTAGCAATAAAGTTAAAAAGATAATAATTTAAGGCTGGGGTAAGTTGACTTAATCCTTTCTTAACTCAGAAATTAATTCATCATAAGCTATTCTTATTTAAAAGATTCAGCTTAAATGTTACCTATCTAATCTAAAACTATTTTGATCGGAATATTTTGACTTAAGAAACCTCAGTTGGGCACTTAGGCCAAATTTTAGTTTAGGCTACTCGAACTCTAAATTTCCAAAAAGTTTTGACTAACTGAGCCAAAGTGAGGTCAGCAAAAACACAATTGTGGTAAAAAAAAAGTTGCAAAGTCATGTAAACACACTAATAACTGACTCGCATCATCAAAGTTCAAGGTAAATTAATGTCAAATTGTATAATGTTTAAGTTAACATACAAGTCCACGGCAACTATGTGGTTCCAATTAAAAAATTGTTTTGTGCAAATTACATATTTCTATAATTTAAATATTAAACATTTTTAATTTCTTCCGTAACTGGTGTAAACTTGAAATTGCACTTGAACATATTCAAATTGGACAAAAATATTCATAATAATTAGTTCAAGTTAACTTTTAATAAATGTACAGCTCAACTCGATAATATGACCTAGAGATCTAATATCCGAAGTCGACTCTATAAAGCTCAATTTTAGGCGAGATTTATTCGAATCCTGTGAATTAACAAATTAAGAGTCAGAATAAAAAAAAAATTGGTAATGACTTAATTAACTTAAGTCAAATTTATTTAATTAAACTTTCGCCAAAAAAATATGACTTTAGTTACCTTAATTTAGTTTAGATAAAAATCAAATTAAGGTGTACTAACTTGTTATACAATTCTAGCTTAAGTCATACGAGTATATGACAGCTTACAAGATTTTGTTAAACTGATTTAAGTAACGTTAAACGAACTTCATTCAAACTGTAATATAACTTCATTTTTGTTTGCTTTGTATTTTCGGCTTAAGTTATATTAAAACGTACTTAAATAAATAAGTATTTGTGACTTAAGTAAGAACTTTAGAATCCAAATTTTCGGGAAAGATTTAAGTTTTAGTTTCGCAAAATTTTATTTAAAAGCCACAGCTTTTAGTAAGCCACAAAATTATTTGGCTTAAGCCAAATGAATGCCAAATAATGTAAGTTGATTAACTCGGAATACTGCATGACTTAATCAGTCTGATTTAATTTTAAGAAGAGGGTCTAAATCAGCATTTTACTTACAAGTATTAACATGAGCTTAACGATAACGTCCAAACACCTTTCAAATCTTGTTCAGATATTAGAACTTATTTCAAATATTATTTCTAATTTCTAGTTTACGTTTAATTGACATATATAAATTAGAAAATTATGTTTGGTTTGAATGTGCAAGTCATACATTTTTATTTTAAGGGACACGACGTATTAAAACAGAATTATGTGCTAAATTCTGAATTGTTTAGCTATTCCCTAAACTGGACTTAAAAGAAAGAAGGAATTTAAAATGATATTAAATATCTAATTCGCCTGGCCTATTACTACCCTCAAATTATTTATATTTAAATCGTGTTACTGCATTAACCTACAGAATTTATGCGACTTAAGCTATAAAATTGAGACGAAATAATATCAATGTAGGCACCTTAAGAAAACTTTCGCCTCAACCAAACCTTCGCGTCAACTGAATTACAAATGATTTGCTTAAAATAACTTTTGTTTTAAACGACAAATTTGTGACCAAAGCGAAAATTATATGTGACTTAAGTGAAAATATTACGAAAATTATATTTAGCTTAATCCAAAATGTGAAGATAATTTTTAATTTAACTTAATTTAAATGAGCTTTTTAAATTAAGTTAAATATTTTTTGAAGTGCACTTTTGGCCAGAGCTCCAAAATATGGATACGTTCGGAGCATAATAGTAAAATTAATTTATATAGTACTTCTATTAAAAAATGAGCTGGAGGCTTAAGTAGTTCCAATTTGGAAAACAGAAAATTTAATATTTGTTAGTAACTTTTAGGAATCAAAGAAGAAGTTTCATCTTGAATAAATGTGCTGTTTTAACGTGTTTCAATTTCGTAATTGATAAAAGTAAATAATTCCAAAACTAAACTCTTATTAAGAACGCAGAGCTTTAAAGTTCAAAAAAGCTTAAAAAACTCTATAAAAGTTTAGCATAGTTTTTTAAAATAAACATAACCTATAAGAGCTTCCAACGTTTAGGAAATGTACCTAAGCTTTTGTTATTATGTTTGCTTACCACAAACGAGATATGTTCCACAACTTTTAAAAGCTCCATGTTTCGTCATTTTTAAATGCAGTATCTATTGTTTGAAAATTTAAATAATAAGTTTAAAATATTCTAACCTATTTTTTTCTGTCAAGCTTCAAAATTAGAAAACAAAAGTCAAAAGTTTAAAAACGTATTATTAATGTTTTAGTGAAGAGCTTTCTTTCAACATGTTACATAATGCTCTTATAAAAGTTTATCATAATTTATAAACTAATACACCAAACTAATAAAAGCTTTGAAAAGTTGCACTTGTTTTATTTAAAACAAAACTTTACTTACAAAGAGCTTCCAAAGTTTCATAAAAGCTCCTACTTTACTAACTATTAAACGTCCTCAATTCATTGTTTTATACATTAATAAGTTTACAATATTGAGATTCGCCGTAAACATTAAAAGCACTTAAAGCTCTAAAAATTAATATATTTATTCAAATTAAGCCTAATACTCTTAGAACATAAACTTTTAGTCACCAGGTGATTTAATTAATATTTGTAGCTTGGTTTACTTATTCCAGGTTAAATTAAATACGTTTGGCTTTAGTGACACGATGTGAGCTTAAATATTGACTTTGTGCCTTAAAGTAAGTATTTACGAGATATATATTAAACTGGTTTGGCTTAAGTCAAATTTGTATTTAAGCGAAATTTAACTTTTCTGGAATAATAAAACTTAATTGTAATTTTATTTAGTCTCTGACTATCCTCAAATTATTTTGGCTTAGGTAGGAAACAACCTTTTTTAATAAGTCTTAGAATAAAATCTAACTGTAGCCTAAGCAAAAATTATTTGGCTAAGGCTAGGATTGTAAAATAAAGAATGTCTTTTCAGCTGAAATTAAGATCATTTAAGTCACAAACGCGAAGTTTAAGGAAGGGAACTGCAGTTTAAAATACACTTAATTTTTTATTAGTAACATAAAATAATTGAACTTAAGTCATTTAGTAACAACATCTTAACTTAAGTCAAATTTATGTCAACATTTTTTTGTTTTAACTAAAATAGAATTGTAGGTTGGGTATTATGTGACTTAGACTAGCGTAATTGAGCCGATTAAATGTGATGATTAGGTCTGACTTCTCAATTACTTTCCGAGATTTCAAGAATATTGTTACATCTAGTCTAGTCTAGTTGAAAAATGTTTTGGACTGCCATGGAATACTCTTTATTCGATTTTGCACCTTGATGATAAGGTAAACTTTTTAGGTGATGGAATACGTAGCTTATTCGACGAGATCATTCACCTAAAAACTATTATTATAAAAGCTACTTACCCACCTTGGTTCAATAATTCCATTTTATGCCTTATTAACGTTCTTAATTTCATTTTTAATCGCTGAAAATTCACGAAACGTGATGAGCTGTATCAGGAATATAGTATAAGAGAATAAAGTTGTTAAAAACGATAAAGCTCGTTATTTTGCTATAAGCTTTTCAACCAACATCTACCATTGAATTCAGCGAACGATCTGAATAATTATTTTTGTAGTCAGCAGTCTGTTTCATCTGTTCGTCTGAGTTCGTCCATATTACAGTACAGAAGCTAATGATAGGGGGGGGGGGAGGAGGGAGTTCTCTTTCAGAAACATTGATGTTGTTGACTTAACTGGGACATTCAATTCTATTAAAACAAATTCTGCTTCGAATCATAGTTCATCGTAGGCATTTGATGAAAAGCTAGCATTTTTTCTTCTTGTAAATTGATCATCAATTGTTACTTAGAAAGCTTAGAAACAAACTCTTCTTCTCTGTGCTTGCTTTGCGTTTAATTTCATCATATCTGATGACCGTAGTGAAACAGTATCGTTTGGTTCGTCGGTTTGTTTGCGTAAGCCTCCATTTTTTTACCAAAACTCGACAGGTTTCTCTATCTCCCCCTTCATAATATTTATTTTTGCATGTGGTGTAGGTTCAGATATATCCTTGAACATACTGTGAACTAGTAATCTTCCAGCAGCATGCCCTTCTTCTATTTCCTTCCAAATAGTTCTGTCTGCAGAAATTTTAGTTTACTGATCTTGTATTTCACTTTTATCTTCATCTCCATAACTGAAAGGCAATCGTTTTCGTACTCACTATCGCTTGACTCATCTCCATTGTCCTTATCAGAAATTTCGCTATCACTACTCTCCCCTATTCGCATAAAATATTTCATGGAACTATCTAAACAAGAAAACCTAATCCCTTTAGTCTGAACATAGCATATGGAAATAAATAACGGTTTAAGCCCAAAAAAGCATCAGTCTCTTATCTCGAGGTATTATGACATTAAGTAATATTTATTAGTATTATGACATTAAGTAATATTTATTAGGCTTAGTAATTTAGCTTCTGTTCAAACTTTCTCAAATTTTGAAGGAGGAAACCTGAGCCTACGAGTAGGGCTACCACAATATACCTTAAGCATATTAATTAAAGTCAAATAGTTTCAGCTTAAGTCATATGTTTAATACTGTTTGAATTGTGGTATACTGAACTGAAACAAGTTAAGCCAAAAAAATAAGCCACTTAAGTCAAATTAATCTTAATTTTTATAGTTAAAAGCAAAATAAATTAATTAAAAAAAAATTAAAGGAATATAAATTAACGTAATGTTCAGGTTTATTGAATGCAGTTGATAAGTCAACTAAATTTGCTTATTACTCAATTTTAGTTCTTTTAGCTATGAACGCAGGTCAATTAGGGTTAGGTTAGGTTAAATGCATTTAAATAAATTAATTAAATTGCTAAACTCAAAGACTTAAGTCAGTTATGCGGAAATTAATAAACACGAGATTTAAGGTTAAGTTCGTTTAGCAACGTGCGATGACGCCATATACACACTTTGTATAAATATTGTATATATGAATATTATTACATCCTACTTATTGCGGAGATAATCACAATGACAAATTTGTCATTTGTATATAAAAATAAATTCTAATTACATACAAATAAAATGTCTAAAATACCACCTTCAGACAAATATGTACACAATATAATGTATATGTGACATAAGAAGTGTCATCGTCCCCTACTTAAAATAAAATAGAATTTTATAATAACGCCTTAAATGTGAATCAATGTAATTTTTATATGCACCGTTATGAATTAAAGTAATATAACCGTGTACTACCTACCAAAAGAAAAAAAAAAAAAAAAAAATCCGTCACTTAGTTTTAATTTTTAGTGTTACGTTCTTGGAATACAAAAAAAAAAAAACGAAAATGCAAAAGAATTTTTTTGTTAATTTATAATCAAGTCACATGTGGAATCTAATTTTTTATTTTTGTGTTTATGTTAACGCATGTCTATGTATATACTATGTATGTTAACGGTTTAAATACAAAAAAAAAATGGTTGACCAATTTTCCAGGGGGTCGCACATTAAGCAAATCTGAAACAATATTTAGGTCATCTCAGCAGCCATTTTATTGAAATGTGCGCGCTGTTTCAAAATCCAAAAAAAGTGAAAGTCTATGGAAGATGTGCGCGCACATCATTATCTTAATCTTAAATTAATTAAACATCTTTACACACCATTCATAATAAGTGAATGGATTAAATTTTTATTTTTGTACTCTCGATTTCGATTGTTTTAAGAAATCATCTTTAAGTGGGTAACATCAAATATGTGTATGGTAACGGTAAGGCGGGCAGAAAATTTTCAAAATATTTTTTTCTGAATCATCTTCCAGTACATACAATATTAAGTACATTAATATTTCAATCAAAACGTGTTGTAAAAATATCATAATAACTATCATAACAACAAATAATAATAAATGAAACTAGAAGTTGGAGTAGAGTATGGTAAGACGAAAAAAAACGTAAAAAATAAAAAAAAAGATGAAAAACCCGTTGATCGGTTTAGTTACCTATTTCTTCTTTATAATAAAATTGTATACATTTTAATTTTACTTTGCTGTTAAAAGTTTTTTTTTTTTTGCTTCTTAGCTTGTAACGTTTTGTGTTTTCTCTTAGGTAATATTATTATTTATTTCTTAATTCTAAACTTAACTTGTTTTTATCTATCACTTTCCATTCTACAAAGGTGTATACATATGTGAAGAGAAACATATATGTACGTACATACATATATTCATCTTGTTGCTTTTACAATGAAAACCGTTATAAATATACAAAAAAATGTTTGCACATTATCGCGCTGTAACTTAATGATGGTGCAAATAAAACAAAAATAAAAAAACACGAAACAAAATAAAGCAATGCGGAAGTTCATTAATTACAAAAAAAAATGTTAATTAACTGAATCTAATTTGTCTTAATTTGATACTATGTATTTGTGTGTGTGTATGCACCTGATTGCATAGTTTTTAAGTATTTTTATTCCGGTATACTAAATCGAATCGATGATCGCGCGCTCGATCATTATACCCAATATATCCATGTGTGTATAATAAAATTATTGACTGATTGATTAATTTTATAGTGCATTTTAATAAAATAAAATAAAAATGACAGTCTTCTTCCGGTGTATGATCGCGCATATCTAATAAGGTGCGCGATCGTAAATTAAAAATATCAGCAGCATTTACTATACAATATTATGTAACAAAACACTTTTTTTGTGGGTTTCGTAGATCGTACTCATCCTAGCAGTTTGTTTCACTAAATCTGTGTGTTACGCAAAAATAATTTCAACTTAATCATTTTCTGTTCTAATTACCTCAAATTGGTGCATGGAAATGATTCATAGATGGCACCAGTATTCGTAAAATACGCTATGTCATCTGTTTATGGTCTTAAATTGTGATATATATATATATATATATATATATATATATATATATATATATATATATATATATATATATATATATATATATATAAGTTAATTACCCGTTATTTAATTTATATAAAAAAAAAACAATTTCTGATTTTTTTTCTTTTATTTATTTATATTCGATTTATTTATTACACTTTTAATAATTTAAACATCTGACTTAAACTAATTTCTGATTACAACTGATTTCTTCATGTAATTAAATTAACAACTAGCAACTGCACTTAAAAGAATGTGCTGAGTCGCAATAATATTAAATGGAACGCGCGATGGTCTTTATCTCCAGACAGAGGAATATGATCCCTCGCATAAATATGGGAACCACGTTGTTTTATGTGTTAACTCTTCCCCTCTTAAATTCAAATGTCCCATTTGACCTTTAGAAGAATGTTGTTTCGTAGAATTTTCTTCTGGGAGGAACTGTACCTGTTACCTTGGAAAAATCGGTTGTTGTATGTTGTTGAACGTCATCGTTTCTTGTAGCTTCTTTTGCATGTTGATGGTTGACTTCGTCTAATACTTCGTGATTGATAGAATTGTTAATTCGCAATGTTCTCTTTCTTTTTAATATGGCGACAATAGTGAGTATCGTAATGATAATGCTTATTGAAGATAAGCTGATGCCCATGGACTGCTGGAGAAATGTTTCTTGTTGAAGGAGTTAAATCGTTTTTGTGTTATTAATATTTAGATCTTTCATCAACTGTATATTGATAGTATTTCCCTATATTCATCTTCTTCAGGTGTAGGTTGTAGGATTGCTGGAATCGTTTGAACTATTAATTTTTCATTGGCAATGTATTTCAGGTTACCAATGGTTAGACTTGAATTTGTATGTTCATCGTATTGATTTAGTAAGATGAGGCCTTCCGATACCTCTTTGATGTCTAGTATGTGTTGGCTATTAGTTTGGTTGCATTTTGACGGACGACTATTGAGCAAGTTTGGCAGGCATGAGGTGTTACTTATATCTAATACATTTTTTTGGTTACAGATTGATAATGAATTGATTGTCTTACAATTACTAGTGATGCCATAAACTTTGTCATGGTTTTTAAAGATATGTTCATATTCGATCTCAATGACCTTTTGATTTTTCTTGACTGATCTTAATAATAATCTATCGGAAGTAGTGGTAGTGATAATTTTAATATTTGCGAAATCTAAAGCTTATACTCTTCCAATATAGCCTTCCACCTCTTCATCTTAGAGTTATTATTCTTATTACTGAGGGCCAATGTGGCTCATGATCCGTAAAAATTTCTACTTTCTTACTTCCGTAAAGGAAATGCCTTAGTGTGGTTAGGGACCAAATAATTGCCAGCATTTTTTTTTTCGTTGGCTGCATAATTTTCTTCTGTTTTGTGGGGACAGGAATTGGAAACATCTGTGGTCAGTTGGAATTCTTTATGAAAATCAAGGAACGATAATATGACCTCGTTTGAAATGAGGGAACGTTTTATTTTATTGAAGGCGCAAATTTGGTCATTAGTAAAATTCACTTGTTTAGTTCTTGAAGCAGTTTTGGACGCAGGTCCATCTTCCCCTCTTAAGAGTGAAGTCAAGGGTTTGTCTAGTTTGGCGTAATCCTTGATGAAACGGCGGTAAAATCCAGCCATTCCTATTAAGGATCTATAAGCTCTTTCACTGTCTTTGGTGTAGGGAATTCCGTTATGGCCTTCACCTTTTTCTTGTTCCTTTTGATTCAGTCTTTGGTGATGTGACGAAGCCTAGGAACTCAACTTCATCTCGCAGGAATTCACTCTTGTCCGGTTGAATTTTAAGGTTAGCCTTTTCCAGAACATTGAAGATTACCTTTATGTTCTCGAAATGCTCCTTTTCGTTTTTCCCAAATATGACTATGTCGTCAATATAGACATAGCAGCGTTTTCCTATATGTTCGCGGAGGATATCATCCAGGGCGCGTTGAAAAATAAATGGCGCGTTTTTCAGGCTGAATGGAAGTCGGGTAAATTCATATTTAGCATAATTGACCGAGAAAGCTGTTTTATCGATGTCCGACTCTCTGAGTGGAATTTGATGAAAGCCGCTCTTTAAGTCTATTATGGTTGAAAGCCTGCACAACTTAAGATTCCTCAATAATATATGTACTCCAAAAAATATTATGTTTAAAGCGAGATAATATTATGTTTAAAACGCAAAAAATCATGCAGTTAAATGCGGCTTTCTTAAGTTGCAGAATGTGGTTTGAATTGGAAGTGATGTATCGGCCAGTGGCTGTAGGTTTACGAAATATGTTAAACATGACGCAGTTACACACGCGCACATACTCAGTTCCTTCTCAAAATAGCACATAAACAAATTGGCCACAAAACTCAAGATGGGATTTCCCATAGCAACACCGTGACTTTGTGAGTAAAATTATTCCCTAAATTTCATAAAATCCTGGTCAATGGAAATTTTTTTGTTAATCATAAGTAAATTTTGGTTTCGTGTCTCAAAACTTTTACTTTGGGGAGCCAACCTTCGAAACAAAACAGCAGGGGCTGGAATTTTTCTTGATCTGCCCAACAGCCATTTTGTGATTTTTGAAGTGGTGCATTAATATATGGCCTCAAAAAACCGAATCTTTAATTCAATATTATTTTAATTCAAAATTAACATTTGAATAACTTGAAAATTTTGAAAATTCCAATTGAAATTTTAAATCAAATTTGAATTATAGTAAACGTTCAATTAAAGATTAAATCAATTCGAATAATTAAAAACTTAAAATAGAATTTGAGTTATTCCAAAATTTGTATTGTCTATTGTTTTAAATGAATCCTTAATATCAAAATGTCAACGTGTTAATTTTAAGTTCTGAGTTCTGAAACGTGAAAATAAATATAAATAAAATTTTAATTTTCAATTAAATTTTGTGTTAACGTTTTACAATTCAGAATTTAAAAATTTACACATTCATTCGTTTTGAAATGTTGGATTTAATTGACAAAAAGGAAACAATCAAAATGTCAAACAAATAATTGTCGAACATAAAGTATTAAATTCTATTCGGCCAAAGATATATGACCTAGTTTATCGAAATTAGTTTATTACTTAGAATTTTAAAAGCGTCGCCACATTAAAATACTAGGTTTATGTTTATTGATATAAAGATTACGTATTTTAAAAATAAATAATTATGTACTAAATTATTGATATAAGTACTAAAAGTTTAAATATACTTATATTTAACTATATTGCGGTATTAGAAACAAAAAACCATTTCTAGCAGAGCTAGCTGACAATATGCTATTTAGGTTTAGTACTACATTATATTTTTCTCTTGGTGTTCTAACCTAATTAGGCAAGAAACAGCTCTGACGGCGTTACAAATTTGGTACAAAAAAAAAATCTAGCAAACTAGTATATATTAAATTTAGCACTTATAATGTTTAGTACATAACATAAATAACATTTAAGTAAGCCAGTAAAAAAATTATTTTTATTTTGTACTAAAATTTTACTGGTGCTAAATTTAAAATCTCCTAATTGGCACTAATTTGTTTGTTTTTTGTAACGCATCAGAGCTGCTTCTAGCTCAGGTAGTTAGGTCAGAACGCCAAATGAAATAAATATAGAACTAGTCCTGCGGAACAATTCATCTTTCAAATTGGTTATGTTTTTTTAAATTGTTTATACAGAAATATACCTAAATTTAAGTATATTAAAAATATTAGTACTTGCATCAATAGTTTAGTACATAAATATTTATTTTTAAAACGATTATTATTTATATCAACAATTATAAATATTTTAATGTGGCACCGCTAAATGCTTAGTAAATTATATAAATTATCAGTAGTCAATGTGGTTCAAATAATTTGATCACCGACTGTAACACAGTCCTGTAATAACACCAAAATTAATTATTGAATTTTTAACTATACTTCAAATAAATTTTTAATTTTTAAGTTATTTTTCAAATCTAATTAATTTAGTATATGGAAATGTATATAATTTTAAATTAAGAATTCAGAATTTAAAATGATGAATTTTAAATTTCAGAAATATATCGAATTTTGACTACACAATATCACAATATTGACTACACTGTCTAGTTCTTTTTGGATGTGGTAAAACGTAATTTCTAAAATCATAATTGAATTTTTAGAAATTTTTCGAAATTCAAAATTTTTCGTCCTATTTGATTTATGGTATTTTTAATTATTTGTGCAATATATATTGTTACGTTTTTGCCCGGTCAATTAAGGTTCGTATCACTGGATTGTGAATAATATAAATTCAATTTAATTTATCACCAACGAATTTATTTAGTTAACACAAGAATTATTACAACACAGTTTATTAATAAAAATTCAGAAAATCACTTTATATAAATTATTCTCAAATTTTACTGTACACTTAAAATTTTTATTTCCACTAAAACACTTTTTAAATCACTTTTTAATTACTTTTTAATCTTCATACTATCGCTTACCAAATACTAATCATAATCTTACAAGTTTACACTATCGCGTTCCAAATACTAATAATCCAAATCGACTTCGTTCGCCTTTTTATTTACACAATCCAAACTTCTAGAAAGCTCATGACTTTTCCAGTTAGAATAGCTTAGAAATATTTAGAACAATTTTACCATGGAAAATTCCATTTTAGTACAGTTAAACATTGAGCTATTCATTTAACTTATTCTATTACACACTAGGTGTCACCGTCACAATATTAAGGAGTTTGAAAAAATAGAAATGCGAAATTTTATTTAATATTGTATGTTTTCTAAGAGCTTAAAAATTCGGTAGCTGAATATATCATTTTTTGAATCACTAATATTTTGGATGAAATCATTGTTTAATAATATTTTTTGAATAATTTCAAACCATAATCAAATTTGGTAGACTTCTGCTTGCGGTCATATCCGAATTTTAATTTAGCGATGTAAGTTTACGAAATTGAATTTTAAAATTTTCTAAATAGATTTTCGATATTTTAAAAATTTAATTTCCGGAATTGAAACTGTAAACTAATTTTTAAGGCACAGGAGCACTTATTTAATATATGTATGTTTTAAAATTATCGAAACACTTTTTTTTTCTTCGGGACATTTTTCGCAGGTCTGCCACATCTAATAAATTCTGGCAATTTGGGAATTCACTTAAAAAAGTAAAAATAATTTATTTGATATATTACAGTGCTAATAATATCGAGTGAGACAAACCAGCGAAACCACAGCCAAAATTTCTCTACATATCTCAATTGGATTTTTGTTGTCCGTTATTTTGTATTACAGAATTTTGAGTTACAAAATTTAATTTGTTTTGTAATATTGTTGAATTTTTAGTTTAATGCTAATAAATAAGAATTAGAACATTAATTTTAAATGACTTCGTTTTATATGATTTCGGTAGATTTAGGTTTAATGTTCGCTGTGACTTGCTAAAATTCAGTTACTTTCTTAGTAGTAGGAGTTGAAGTCTCTCCTTTTCTTTTTCGTAGCTACCCATTTTCTGTTATATTTACTAGCCCTAAAACATTAAGTAGGGAATTATTTTAGATCGTAAAAAATTATGATGAAAATTACCAGTTTAATAACTTGGGTAGAGATTACCCAAAAATGTGTTTTTATAACTACTAACCTGCGTCAAAATTACCCCAATTTATGTAAAATAAAAATTGTTTAATTAATAACTTGGGTGTAAATCACCCAATCAATCAGTCAGTGAGGTTAAATTCTGATTTGAAAAATGGTTCCATATTGAAAATTTTAGATTTCAAATTTTGATAATTTTTTTTTTCGAAATTCGAATATTATTTATATAATTTTTAAAAAATATTGGATTTTTTCCTAAATCCAGAACATTAAAATTTAATTCGAATTCATAAATATGTAAATTAGGTAAATATTAGAAAATTTTGAACAAATTATTGAAACCAAATTTAATCTGATTGGTAATTCTAGTAAAATTCTGAAATGATGAAATCCGTGAAACACTGCAGTAAATAGTAAAGGCCAACATTAAACTAAAATGAAAGACGATGGTTTTAATAATCAAAATTAGATATTTCTCGAATACCATTAAGATCGGGAATGTCAAATTTTGTGTGTTTCGGAGTAAAGCAGTTGTCAAAAGTACATAGTTATCAAAATTTTAACTCGGAATTTGTAGCTACTTTGAATGTTTTAAGAATCCCTATTAATTCTGAATGTCAAAATACATTTAAGTTTCTCGAAATTTTTATTTTTATTTCAATAAATTCATCGATGCTGAAATTCTATTAATTTGATAAATTTTTGATTCTGATATACACGATAAATCCCTAATTTAAATTTGCAATTTGATATTACGAATATTTATAAAATGCAATTTTAAATGTTTTAATTTTATGCTTAAGAACTTAAAATTTCGATTAAACAGAATTTTTGTTGCATTTAAAATTTAACGAAATTTTTCCAAGATTATAATTTTGAAATTTTATTTTGGATTTAAATATTAATGAAATTTTTAGAAATACGAACAAAAGTGATGAGTTTAATTTCAAATTTTTAAAAAAATTGGCATTTTTATAATTCTGTAATTAACAGATTTGAAACTTTGAAATTCAATTCCTCAAATTTTAATTACAATTTTGAGCTTAGTAGTAATTTTTCAACAAACTTCGATTAACCACAAAAAATTTCGAAGTTTTCAAAATTTAACCATTCAAAATATAGCTCAATTTATAAAATTTGTAGCTAGAATTTATTTAAACAATTTTATAAATAAAAAAAAAAATGGTTTGAAAATATTCAAAAATACTATTAGACTATAATTTCATCCAGAACATAGTGAGTCGTTCATATAGCGAATTATAAGCTTATTAGAAAAAATATAATATTTAATAAAATTTTGAACTCTAATTTTTTGTCAAAGAGGAATTGAAAAAAAAAAATTGAATTTCGAAAAATTTGTTAAAAATTTAATAATGTTTTTGAATTTGGTTTAACCTCATCTAATGAATTATAGCCACGCTTATTAATAGATCAGCCAGGGGAACAATTATATTATGCAAGTAAAAATTAGATGAATTTCTGAAATTTAAAATTCTGAATTTTGGAAGAAAAAAGTAAAATTCAAATTCTAAAGGTGTCGATTTACTATATTAATTATAACTTAAAGATTAAAAATTAAATTGAAGTAGAATTCAAAATTCAAAATTCAAAATTCAAAATTAATTTTGAGATTCAACAATCATTAGAAACTTATTAATCAAAAATTCACTAGTTTTTTAAATTACAATTTACATTTGAATAACTTGAAAATTTTTAAAATTCGAATTGAAATATCAAGTCAAATTAATAGAAAATTTGAATTATTGTTAAGCGTTTAATTAAAGATTAAATCGATTTGAAAAATTTAAAATAGAATTTGAATTTTATTTTCGCCGGAAATGTTATTCCAGAATTTTGATTTTTTATTATTTTAAATAAATCCTAAATATCAAAATGTCAACGTATCAATTTTTAAATTATGTGTTTGAACCGTCAAAATAAATACAAATCAAATTTTGATATTAGTGATATTTTAAAAGTTTTTGAACAAAATGAAATTGAAACAAAATTTTATGTTCACGTTTTAGAATTCAGAATTTAAAAATTTACACATTCATGTTTTGAATTTCGAATGTAATTAAGAAAACGAAAACATTTCAAATTTCAAATAAATAATTGGCGAAAATAAAATATTAAACTCTATTCTGAATTTGAAAAGCGAAAGTTTGATTTGAGTAAAAGTTTCATTTCGAGCTTTCAAAATTTTCAAATATTTTAAATATTAATTTTAATTCAAAATACTATTGAATATGAAAAATATTTTATTGTATGTATAATTTGCATTTTTTAAAATTCTGTTAAATCCTGTTAAATTAAACTTTTTGAATTCTGATGAACAAATTCTTTTTGAATTCTGATTAATTTCTAAGTTATTTATTAAATCAAACTTATTCAGCAAATCGAAATTTATATAATTTTAAATATAGAATTCAGGATTTAAAATTTAGAATTTTAAATTTCAGAAATTTATCGAATTTTCACATGACAATAGTTCATATTAAATTTCAGGAAATTTTTTGAAATTCGATTTTTTGTCCCATAATAATTTTTATACAATAAGGAGTTTGAAAAAAATGAAAAGCGAAATTTTGTTATATATTGTATTTTTTCTAGGAGTTTAAAAATTCGCTGTCTGAACATATCATTGTTTGAAATCAATATTTTCAAACCATTTCGTTAGATATAAATTTGTGCATTCCTTGAATCGAATTTTTTTCTATTCCACATACCTAGTTACAAATTTTACTTTAAATGTTGGAATTTTTAAAAGTTCAGAATTCTCTATTTTTAATTAAATTTTGTAAACTTTAGTGTGCAATTAACGAAATTAAATTTTAAAATATTTTAAATCCATTTTCGGAGCAGTTTAACAAATTGTGAAACAAAACGTTAAGTTCAAATTTTAAAAATTGAATTTCCTGCTTTCAGTAATTTTGAATATTAATTTTTAAAATTATGATTCCGAAGTCTAGAACACTTTTAATTATTTCATATTTTAGTTTTTTGGTAAATAAAACTTCTCTATAGTAGATCATTGGATGCATTTTGAAATTCGAATAAAATCGAAATTTAATTTGTTTTGTTGTAATATTGTTGAATGACAAAAAATCAGAATTACACCATTAATTTGGAATGATTAAATTTTCAGCATCCCGACATTTCGTTTTAACATTAAAATCGAATTCTGAAACTTAATTTCAGTACACGTATCAGAAATTAACTGGGATTAACTTTTTACTGAGATTGGTTGTTAATGAGGAACCAAATTTAATATCGTTAAAAGTCGGATTACTAAATTCAGTGGCGTATAGAAGGGGATTGTGAAGAGCTAACCCCCTTCCCTGAATTTTGACATATTATAAAATCATTAAGGAAAATAATCATTACCAGTTTTTGATTACATGTAACCTATATTTGATTCTTCACCTAAAGCAAACGTAAACAGATTAAGTCGGAATAGGTCTACCTAAGCGAAGTTATTTAATATGTTTAAAAGACGGTCAGATAGATCTGGAACGCTCCTACCTATAAAAAAATGAGCACAAAATATTTAACGCTGTACAGTGGCCATTACTTTTCTATATTTATCCGTCTTTAGTGTGTCCGCCCATATTTCACACCCGTATAAAAGTTTAGAATTTATCACCGACATCAGTAGTTTCCGTTTCGCTGCCGTTGGACCTCCGACATTGGTCATCAGCCTACTCAGAGCAAAAGAGACTTTGTTTGCTTTCTCTGCAGAATGCCTGATTTGTTCTCCAAAATTTACTTTTGTGTCCAGGTAGACTCGCAGGTACTTAATTGCTGTGTTAGACCGTAACTGCTGGTTTTCCACCTCGAACAGTACATCGGTCGCCATGTGTCGTCTCGTAAGCAGCACAAGCTCTGTTTTTTCCGTTGCTAGGGCTAAACCACGGCTGCTTAACCACGGGTTTGCTCTGCGCATAACCTGGTTAAGCTTACGCTGTACATCCTCTATGTTTCGAGCGATCATTATTGCCGCTATATCATCTGCATACCCCACCATGAAGGTGTCATCTGGCATTTCCATACGCAATATGCCGTCGTAAGATGCGTTCCACAAATCGGGACCTAGGATGGACCCTTGAGCAGCACCTCCCGTGATCTCTTTGCTACATTTCCCCTTCATGGTTTCAAACATAAGCCTTCTATCTTGAAGGTAGCTATGCATTATTCGCAGAAGGTAGTCTGGCATATGAAAGTCGCTTGTTAACGCCGACAACATGTCCGCCCATCTCGCGTAGTTAAACGCATGCTTCACATCCAACGTGGCAAGCAACACTATTTTCCTCGAATGGTGATTCCCTTGTTGCGCCATATGGAAAGCTCTCACATCTTGCTTTACAGCGCCAATAGTTGACTGACCCTTTCTGAAATCATACTGTTTATCAGAGAGATCTCCTGCAGCTTGAATTGCTGCTGAGATCCGCGACTGAAGTAAGTGTTCCAATAATTTTCCTGCTGTATCAAGCATGCACAAGGGTCTATATGCCGATGGGGAGTTCGGGTTGCCTTTCTTTTTGCTAATGAGCACCAACCGCTGGCTTTTCCATGCCTTAGGGAAAACCCCTTCCTCAAGACAGTGGTTATATATGTTTAAAAGTATCTCAGGTTCTGATCGAGCGATTACCTTCAGTACTTTAATGAGGACCCCGTCTGGGCCCGGCGCTTTCTTATTGCGGAGAGAGGCAGCGGCTTGCTGAATCACTTCCACCGTGAACGCTGGTATTTCCTCTGGTTTATCGGGGCAATGTGGCCAATCGTTGTTTGTGTGACTCGGGAAAAGGGAGTTTACAATATGCCACATTTGTGGTGTCTTCATTACAAGGCTGGGCGCCTGAGATTAAAGTTTGCGCATCACAATTTTGTAACCCAAGCCCCAGGGGTCCTTGTCCACGTCCCGTTTCAGGCTCTCCCATTTCAGGCGCTTACTTCTATTTATTTCGAATTTAAGCGCTCTTCTCGCCAGTCGATAATCCTCATGTTCCTGTTCTGCCGCGAATCGGTCTTTTCTTCTTGCTCTAGTGACTAGGCGTTTAAGACGTAGGCAGTGCTTCCTGAGATTCGCTATCTCGACAGACCACCAATAAACCGCGGTCTTTTTCCCCCTTGTGCCTCGTCTTTTTGGCATAGACGCATCACACGCTTGATTTATTAGCTTCATGGTGGTCCACGCAATTTTTTCGGGAGATCCGTTTTTCCGTAATATTGCTACTTTTCCGGCTTCGATGGTTGCCAAGAGATTTTCTTCGCACAGTTTTGACACATTCCATCCTATCGCTTGGTCATTGCGACTAACGGGTTGTCCCAATCCGCCCCGTACATTATAGACGATATATTGGTGGTCGCTACCAGTGTAATCCTCTATTACCATCCATCCCGTGACGTTTTGTGCCATCATGTCAGATACCAGAGTGATATCGGGAATCGCTTCAGCATAGCCCGGCCTTCTGAACGTCGATACGCCACCTTCATTCATCACTATGAGTCCTACCCTAGCCGCCATATCCAGAATATACCGTCCTCTTGGGTTCGTAGTGTTCATGCCCCAATCCAATGCTCTTGCATTGAAGTCTCCGGCTATAACGAGCGCACCATTTAGTTCACGTGCTTTATCCTCTAATACATCAATTTTAGCTCGGAAATCGTCCATCGGCTCATTTGGGGTAAAATAGCAACTCACGTATATAACAGATTGGATTTTAACCCCACACGAAACCCTCCTCGGCTCTCCATGATCGTCGACTGTAATCGGGTACGGGGTCCAGATGGCAGCTGTACCAAGGTTATCAGAGTACCATTCGGGTTCCGTCTTAGGACGATATTGCTCACTAACAATCAGCAGGTCTGCGCCTATGTCTAGCCTCAGTTGATCCAGCAAGGCATCCACTGTCTTACTTCTATGAAGGTTACCCTGAAGAACCTTCACTTCATGCTTCTGTTTCTTGCTTTATCAAGGGCCTGCCTAAAGATTTTGCAAGCCCCTGACCCGGGTACGTGTTTTAGTTGTTCGGGCCCAATTAGATGCTCGGCGGAGAGAAAACACTTTGGGTCTGACTGACAGTCCTTCTTGATATGGCCTTTCTCCCCACATTGGATACATATGCCCTGCTCCTTCCTGTTGGGTCCTTTGCAGGTCGCCTGGTGATGACCAAAGCGAAAGCAAGCATAACACCTTATAACTACAGTTTTGCGCACTATCCTGCAGTTTAGCCATCCTATTTTTATACGGCCTATCTTAAGAAGCTCATGTGCTTCTCGTGCATTGATCTCCACGAAGGCCATCCGTTGTTCTCTCGAGTTTGTCTTTGTAACTGACACCTTCAGCTCCCCAGAGAAATCTTTAAGATCTCTCTGGATGGCTGCTTTCACTTCATCTTTAGTGGACAAACAGTCAAGGTCCCTGATTTCGAGGGTGATTTTGGGTTCCAGGCTTCGCAGAAGGTTCCCTTATTTCCCGTATTTGCGCCAAATTCCAAGAGGACATCGCCGATCCTGGTACGGCGAACAGATTTGATTTCTGTATCCGAAGCTTTCGGGTTAACCTTATCCCTTATTGTACCCAGCACTTGTGCATAAGTTTGATCCTTTCCGGTTTTAATCAGTAGGGCCTCCGGTTTTATTTTGGGTTTCCGCGGTCTATTTCTTCGTCTTTTTTTTTTGGCTGGTTTTTTCATTGACCGGACTACAGTCCACGGTTCTAACTCCTCCCCTTTCTCTTTTTTTTTTCGCTGTCCGGACCAACCCCTTCTGGGTTTCCTTTATTCTCTTGTTTATTTTTCTTCTCTTCCCGTTTTCTTTCGGGCTAGAGGATGCTCGCCTTTTGTTAATGTTCACGGTAGAAAGGGCTACATCGGTATCCACCGATGCCAGGGACTCCGTCTGACTGTCCCTTCGATAGTCCCTCCAACGTTTCCTTTTAAGCATAGAAAGTATGTCTATGGCTTCTTCTAGCTTGAATAGACCGTTTTTGACCTCCATGCTAATATTCCTCTGTTAATGCGTTGCCCGTTTCATTGCTGAAACGGTGTCTTTACAAACCTGCAGCTATTGATCTTCATCTTTCAGCAGCATAAAAATAGGGGCAATGACTGTGGCATTGTCTTCCGTCTGTAATGCTGCGTTTTTTCTTCCTCGGTTTGGACTTTTAAGTGTCCAGCATCCCTTGGTACAGCACTCTGCTGTGATAGAGGAGGCGGTGACCTTTGCACGGTACTGCTTCTTCGAAAGATGCTTGGTCCATCAAACAATGTCCAATTACCGTCAAAACTGGACATGTGTTTGCTTCCTTCTACTGGTACGTTAGTGCCGCTTCCATCCGCCTGGGGTTTGGGAGCCGCAATGGCTTTTCCGCTATTTTGTGATGCTTGAGGAGCGCCACCATCCTTATTTGTTGGTATATTTTGTTTTGTATCCATTTTTATTCCCACGAGTTGCACGAGAAATAACGGTCACCTATGACAGAGCTCTGCATTATCATAGGAAGGCTATGGGTTTAAAACCAAATGGCGCCTAATTTGGAGTTCGCATATTAGCGACTAAGATTCCCCTTATCCATGCAGCTTTCGGCATATGCAGTGCCACCTTAGCTTGGGTGAGCTAGTTTTTGGTCCGCCCCAGGTATTTGATTTCCCCGGCACCTGCCATATCTGGCGGGCTTCCCCTATCCGCCACCCGGAGAGTCGCCCGATGGGGGAACTAGCATAACCCCACACGGGCGATGAATTGGCCTTAGTGTCATAACATGACGAATCAATATAAAATTTAAAAAAACTAATAAAAATTGAATTTAAATAAACAGTCGTATGCTTTTTCCTTATAAAAATTACTTTTTATTTAACAACCAACCCTCTTCTCCTTAGCATATTTTTCGCTATGCCACTGGCCAAATTTGTAATGTTTTATTTTTATTGAAGTTCGATGTCAGTATTTCAAATGCGAAAATACGATAACATTTAAATTTTTAGTATAACAGAATTATGAAAATTTTGTTTGTAAAATTTTGACAAAACTTGTCGAAATTCTCATTAAACACAATGTGTGTAACAAATTTTCTCATATGACAAATTCAATGTTTATTAACTTGGAATTTCAACAATTCTAAAGTTTTGTTTCATTTCAAAATTTTTTGTTTTGAGATCTAATTAAACGATTTCCGTTTAAGAAAGTTTGAAATATTACTGAATTTTTAAAATTTAGAATTTTTTTTCAAAAATTCAGAATTTTATATGTTTTAACAATCTAGGAGGGAATAAAACAAATTTTTTAATATTTTAAATAAAACAAAAGGTGGCTGAAATATTTTTGAATTTTAAAATTTCGATATACAGTTTTTGGAAAATTTTTCGAAATTCAGATTTAATTTTTGTTGAATGATTTTTTTTTTCAAATTATTTAATTTTAATAATTTCCTACATGTTGATAGCAAATTAAAATATGTAACTTAATTTCTTAGTATTAAGTTTTTATTTATATTTTTTAATACAAGCATCGATCAAGTTTTTAAAAATGTCGGTGTAATTTTGTGAAAACAAATTATTTAATATTTTATGTTTAATTTTTAAATATTAATATTTGAAATTTTTTAAAAATTACAAATTCAATTCAAATCTTTTAATTTAAAAAAATTTAAATTTTGAAATTCTCCAGATTAGCTATTTAATATCTAATACAGATGAATGACCACAGAATACCCTTTTGTATTTTGTTTGCATCATTTAGATCGATTTGGATAATTTTTCATTAAGACCATATCCAATTCGATAATTATTATATTTATTTCTTGTCTAAATATTGCAACAAAGTGCGTGCAAAAATGTCGCAATAAATGCGAATAAACAATTTTTTACTTCAAATTGGCGCAAAAATCCGTCAAACCAGACCAAAAAAAAAAAAAAAACATTTTCCATTTTAATTAAATCGAACAATATAAAAACGGGGAGCTTATATATTATAATAAACTTTCACCGTAAGTTGTTACTTTTCTTTTTATAGTTTGGTTTTATTTTCATTTTATATATAAAAATTAGTTTTATAAAAATAAAAAAAAATAACACAAATATAGTGTCTACCGCTGATAATTAAATTTTATTACAAAAAGCTACACGAGTCAAATCATAATTCACAAGCTTTATGCAATCAAATCTCTTAATCACTCAGAAATAGCTTTCATTTATGGTAACAACAAAAACAAAGTGTTTTTGGTACTAAGCGTATTTTTGCGAAATTTTTTTTTTTATTATCTAACCTAAAACTATAACACTCTATATACTCGTGTTTATGTTTCGTTATACTACTGTATGTATATAATAGTATAACGTTTTTTTTCTCGATATTGAAATCTTATACAGCGGAACGGCATTTATAAGAAACTGTGTATATAATACTCGTACACAACAAGAAAACGAGTGTAACAAGTAAAAGTGCACTTATATAAAATAATTGTAATTTTATATATTTACAAGGACGTTCACAATTATAATAATTGGTACACATATATATATCGTGTGTGTGTGTGTGTATATATACGTTTTTAATGTCATATACGTGTACACTCAGTCTGGTGTATATATATAGTTCGTTATATATCCAAAAGGCTAACCCACTTTATGTATGTATATAGATAGCTTAAAGAAAATTTCCCACAGAACAAAATTGGCAAACAACCACCTTGCATCGTAATTTTTGTGCGCTTCTAACATAAAAAATACAAAAAAAAAAATAAAATTCCAAATGTATTTTATGTGTTAGGAATAACTAACGAACCGAATTATTAAAATTTTGTACATAACAAACGAATATGTTTTCATGCTAAAAGACGTTTAAATATAAGACAGGTGGAAAATTTCAATGTCTGAGATATGAAAGCGTTTCTCTTTCCAAATAAATAATAATTTTATAATTAGCTGCTTATTAATAATAATACGAGTACGTTCGTTATGTTCATGTACACCAAAAAGTGTAGTAGTAAAGTAGTTTTTTTTATTTATTTATTTACCACTACACGACTTAAATATTTTTATTTATATTTGTTCAGTGTCTTACTTAAGACACACAATTTTCTGGTTTTTCAATGTTTTGCGCAAAAAATGAAAGTTGTTTCAGCTTATAAAGTAGTGTATACATATGTATCTGTATATATATAAAAGACAATCTTAATTTAGTTTAGTGTACTTATAACCGTACAGGTTTTAAACCTTATGTATACAAACAAAACAATTTAGTTCCGGTTTTTATGTTTATGTTTGTTTGTATCTAAGACGTATTACCAAAACTAGATTTTCAAATTGGTAAAAAAAAAAAAAAAATGTTTTGAATTAATTAAGATGTGAAAAATTTGCAAATTCTAACCGCGCTCACGGTTTAACATTCTTACCTAGGTGTGTTACCATCTATTGCTTGTCTCTGTCTCTATAACTAATCGCGCATGTTTACACCTTAAATATTATTTATACATTTTTTTTTTTTTTGTTTTAACTCAATTGTTGTGTTAAATTAAACTCATTTGAATATTATATGCGCGGTACTTGCCAAATATAATGTCTATGTGTACACTGACATCTGCATTTAAAAGACGTAGATTTTCTCTATGAGATAAAATATTTTTGAAGGTCACAAAAAAAAACCAAAACTATTTATTTGTTGTGTATGTTGATTGAAATAAAATTCTTTTAATTAATTTATTTGGATATTAATGGATTATCGCGCGATATATAACTGGATACTGTCTGAATTTTATTTATATGGATAAAGTTCATGGTTTCTTTTGATTTGTTGTCGTTATTAAATATTTTGAACGCAGTTAAGTGCATTAGTGATGATTTTTTTTGGTCGCGACCAACGGCAAATTACAGTTTTGGAATTGGCATTGTATGACTAAAATTTGATTTGATCTCAAAAAGTAAAGACTAAATATCATTCATAACAAACGAAAATTTTCAATTTTTTTTTTTTTTTTTTTTGGTTCAAACTCGAATCAAACTTGTCATCTTATTTAACAAAGGCAATTAGATAGCTCAACTTTTGTCTATTGATTCGTTTAATCAAATGGGTTTCAAACAATTAGTTACTCGATGTCTCTAACCTTAATTAAATTTGTTTAGTTCAATTCTCGATAACAGAATTTTTCTTTTCAAACTGAAGTCAAATTTGAAAATTTTGTTTTATACAAAAAAAAAATTTAAATATTCCTTCAAAGTCATCTGTCAAAAACTAACTTTATTTAAAAAAACATCAAGTTTTAAGTTGTAAGTTTAAATTTATCTGAAACACAATCAAATGCAACCTACCCGTCAATTCAATTTTCATTAAAAATCATTATTTACCATCGTATCATTACATTGAATTGTTTTAGAGGAAATGTTATGTTACATGTCATTGCCAGAGAACATGTTATGTTACTTGTTGGTTAACATTCACTCAACCGAACATGTTACGACGCACCAAATTATTTAATTTGACAACACAAAATGAACTGTTTTTATGGAAAACTAAAAATAAAATAGAAAGTTTGACGTGTTTCAAACAATATTTTTGAACTGATTTTTCAAACCCAGAATCAAACTAAATTTAAATGATTTCAATTCAGACAAAAATTTTTAGATTTGACACTACGAATTAAAGGACGTGTTTCAAACGATAATTTTTACTAATCAAACCCCAAACCAAATATTACCAAAATCATAATCATTTGACCCAGATAATATCTTTCCGACAAAAAACACAATTAAGCTTGTTTTCGTGAACTTTCCTTTTCAAGCCAGAACCAAATTTGAAATTTTGGTTTTAACCAAACAAAAATCCAATTTAACCCATGATTTAAACTCATTTATTAAATAACTGTTTTGTTTATAAATTTGATACAACACAATCAATCTTGATGCCCCTGAGAGAACAAAATGTTGCATGACAAAAATATAAAATTCTACTATACACACTCAACCGAACATGTTGTGATGTGTCGTTCCATACCACTTGAGTTACCAACATTCATTCCAGCAAACATGTTGTGACATGTCGTACCAATGTTTTTTAATTTGACAACACAAATTATACTGTTTTGAAGTAAAGTAACGTGTTTGAAAACAAGTGACATGTTTAAACTCTATCAATCTTGATTGTAACACTATCAAACTTATCGAGAGAATAACTCAATTTTCTTTAAACAATTCAAACATGTTAAAAATACAAACAAACGTGTTGTGACAAAGAAAATGTTACCAAGTGTAGCCTGCCAAAACTGGTATCCTAGACAGACTGTAATTTAATTAAACTGGTTTAGTGAATTTTTCAAGTTTAGTCGCAGTATGTCAACCTACTTAAACGAGTTTAGCGCAATCGGATTTATTAAACCGCTCTGTCTAGACTCTTTGGAAATATTTCTTATTAATTTGGATCAATTTAATAGTTTTTAAATCAAACTATTTCTACTAGGATAGTCTTCCACTTTTTTGTTAATCAAACTTGCGGTAAATAATGGAATTGTAAACCTGATATTTAAAAGTGTTTAAAACATGTTGTTATACTTTAGTGCAATTAGTATGATGCTTTAAAATTTTCAGGAATATTTCTGATCAAACTAGTATCAAATTAAATTGAAGGATTTCAATCCAGACAACTAAATTTTTATTGTCATTCTAAACAATATGTTAAAAGTAATCGACCCACACAAATTAAAGTGTTATGAAATTGGTCAACAATTTTTTTTTTCTAACTTGAATCAAACTGAATTTGAAAGGTTTTCGTACTGTTGATAAAAATCTCAAAACTAAAATATTTCTATAAAATAGATTCATTTAAACTCGGACTGCTAGGTAATTTAACAAAATTGGTTTATCGAACTTGATTGGAAACTGTTGATTTATTTTACCAATCAAACTTTAAAACAAATATTGTAACACTTATAAACTGTTAACCAAGATAACATCGTGGCTTCAAGTCAACTATAGTCAAGTTGAAAAGTTAATGAAACTGGTTCAAACTAACATAAAATTTAACTTATTTAGTTAATATTATATGAAAGTTGGAATCAAACTTTAAATATTTACAACCACATTAATCAAACAACTAACTTTGTTTCAAGATTCATTAAGATTTTAGTTGGTTGCGAATGAGGTGACCTACGCTAATTAATAAACGTTGTTGAACATCTTTTCAAATTAGAATCAAACTATTTTAAAAAATTTAGAGCACAAAATTATATCATATCAAAGTATCAAAATCTTACTATTCACACACAACCACACATGTTACAACGTGAAGCCCCAAACAATTTTTCGAAACAATAGAATCAAACTAAATTTGAAAGAGTTATAAGAGTTATTTAAATAGCTTTTAAAATTAAAATTTAAAAAAAAAATTCTTTTCAAACTCGAATCAAACTAAATTTTAAGGATTTGATATTGCTTATAAATATTTTGAAACTAATAATTCTAGAAAAGAATTTTTTGAAATTGGCATGTCATACTTGACTGGAAACTCAATCAAACTCAACCAGGCGTTAAGGCAATTTTTATTAAACAACCGTTATATTGATACTGTGGCCTTTGTCAAAATGTACATATATGGCCAGTATCATAATTTGTTCATAAACTCACTTAACCGCTGTCAGTTGTGACATTCAATTCCAAACAAAATTTGCCAATTTTGAAACGAAATAGAAACTATTTAGTTGAATTTTAAATTTTGACCGGTTTTTGGATGTGATGACGTATCAAACTTTAAAGATTTAATATTTCATAACATTAGTTTGGGTTTGCTAGACACTTAATTCCATTGGAGTAGAATTGAACGTATCTGGCTACGAGGAAAGTTCAAATTCAGGTTATCTTGCATCTGAATTGAAAACTGCTAGAACCAATTCCAAACGATTTGAAACTATTTAGCTTGATAAGGAGGGTGTAGCAAAGCTTTTCCAAATCAGCAAACCAAATGCACCCAAATCATTACACTTTTTGTGGTTTATTTACAGTTGATTGTTACATTTTTTGTTAACTCAAACCCAATCAAACTTGGTTCTAGTTGATTAACACATTGAGAAATAAATTATTTAGAAGCTTAAATTAAAAATATTTGATACTGTAAACTTTTCAAAAATATGTTTCTTATCAAACTTGAAACAAACCTAAATTTGACCGATTTTGATATTGCCGATGCAAATTTCAAAGCTGAAAAGGGAACATAAGGACTCGAATTGTATGGTTGTTTATCAAAATTCGTCTGTCAAACTTGGCTGGAAACACAATCAAACTAAAACAGGGGACGTTTAAATTTCCATTAAAAATGTTTTCTGTATTCCTGAGAATTGAAGAAATCTCAAAATAAAGTGTGGTAAAATTTAAAAGAAAATGATTCTGAAAATTATGCTAGATTAGGTACAGTTTGAATGTTAATTTTTTTTATTAAATCAAAGCCAATCAAACTTGGATGCAATTGGTCAACAGATTGAGGAATAATTGAGATCGTAGCTCAAAATAAAAATAATTTGATGATGTAAATTTTCAAAAATTTTTCTTATCAAACTTGAATCAAACTAAATTTTAACGATTTTGATATTGCTGATAAATATTTCAAAACTAGAATAGGCACGTCTAAACTTGATTTACCCGATAGTTTATCAAAATTGGTTCATAAAACTTGTCTGGAAACAAAATCAAATGGTTGAGTATTGTTCCAATGGATTTGATTTAGTTTACAGGTTTTTTACAAATTTGTGTGGCTGCGAGTAATGGTTCGAATTGAAAAATACTTAAAACTGCACTAAACGATTTTTAACTATTTAGGTTGTAAGTGAGGGTGTAGCCAAGCTTTTAATCAAAATTAATTCAGAAAACCAAATTTACCCAAATCATTACCCTCTTTATGGTTTATGTACAGTTTAGTTGTTAACTATCAAACCCAATTAAACTTAGTTCTAATTGATTAACACATTGGCAAATAATTTATTTGGTAGCTCAAATTAAAAATATTTGATACTGTAAACATTCCAAAGGTTTTCTAATCAAACTTGAATTAAACTAAATTTGAACGGTTTTGATATTGCCGATGCAAATTTCAAAGCTTAGAATGGAACATAAGGACTCTTATTGTCTGGGTATTTATCAAAATTAAAACAGATGACGTTTAAATTTCCATTAAAAACGTTTTTTGTATTCCTGAGAATTGAAGAAATCCCAAAATAAAGTGTGGTAAAACTTGAATGAAGTTTGATTGCTATTTTTTATTGTTTGCTAGCCAATCAAACTTACTTCTAATTAAGTAAGGGATTGGGAAATTATTTAATTAGAGGCTCAAACTAAAAATAATTTGATACTATAAACTATTCAAAAGGTTTTTCTTATCAAACTTGAATCAAACTAAATTTGAACGATTTTGATAGTGCTGATAAATATTTCAAAACTAAAGTAGACATATCTGAACTTGAATTATCGGGTTATTTATCAAAATTGGTTCATAAAACTCACTTAACCGCTGTCAGTTGTGACATGTAATTCCAAACATTATTTGCCAATTTCCAAACGAAATAGAAACTATTTAGTTGAATTTTAAATTTTGACCGGTTTATGGATGCCATGACGTATCAAACTTTAAAGATTTAATATTTTATAACTTTAGTTTGGGTTTGCTAGGCACTTAATTCGATTGGAGTAGAATTGAACGTATCTGGCTACGAGGAAAGTTCAAATTCAGGTTATTTTGCATCTGAATTGAAAGCTGCTAAAACCAATTCCAAGCGATTTGATACTATTTAGCTTGATAAGGAGGCTGTAGCAAAGCTTTTCCAAATCAGCAAACCATATTCACCCAAATCATTACAGTTTTTGTGGTTTGTGTACAGTTTGTTAAATTTTTTGTTAACTCAAACCCAATCAAACTTGGTTCTAGTTGATTAACACTTTGAGAAATAAATTATTTAGAAGCTTAAATTAAAAATATTTGATATTGTAAACTTTTCAAAAGTTTTTCTTATCAAACTTGAATCAAACTAAATTTGAACGATTTTGATATTGCCGATGCAAATTTTAAAGCTGAAAAGGGAACATAAGGACTCGAATTGTATGGTTGTTTATCAAAGTTCGTCTGTCAAACTTGGTTGGAAACACAATCAAACTAAAACAGATGACGTTTAAATTTCCATTAAAAATGTTTTCTGTATTCCTGAGAATTGAAGAAATCCCAAAATAAAGTGTGGTAAAACTAAATAAAACCTAATCAAACTTGGCTCTAATTGGTTAATACATTCAGAAATAATTCATTTAGTAGCTCAAAAGTTTCTCTTATCAAACCTGAATCAAACTTTTTACTATTTTTTTTACTTTATTACTGGTACAAATTTCAAAGCCAATTTTTAAAACTCAGTGTATAAAACTTGTCTGGAAACACAATCAAACTCAACCAGGTGGTACTTCAATTTCAATTAAATAACCTTTTCTGTATTGCTGAGAATTACAGAAATCCCTAAATAAAGTGTTGTAAAACTTGAATGAAGTTTGATTGTTATTTTTTATTGTTTGCTAGCCAATCAAACTTACTTCTATTTAAGTAAGGGATTGGGAAATTATTTAGTTAGAAGCTCAAACTAAAAATAATTTGATAGTAATACAAAATATTCAAAAGTTTTTCTTATCAAACTTGAATCAAACTAAATTTGAACGATTTAGATAGTACTGATAAATCTTTCAAAACTAAAGTAGACACATCTGAACTTGAATTATCGGGTAATTTATCACAATTGGTTTATAAAACTTGCCCGGAAGCACAATCAAATGGTTGAGTAACAATCCAATGGATTTGATTTAATTTACAGACTTTATTCAAATGTGTGTGGCCAAAACTGCACTTAACTGATTTAAACTATTTAGGTTGGTAGCGAGATTATAGTAAAGTTTTAATCAAAATGAATTCAGAAAACCAAATTTACCCAAATCGTTACTATTTTTGTGGTTTATGTACAGTTTGATTGTTAAGTATCAAACCCAATCAAACTTGGCTCTAATTGGTTAACGTTTATTTAGTAGCTCAAATTTAAAATAATTTGATACTGTAAACTTTTCAAAAGTTTTTCTGATCAAACTATTATAAATACCAATGATTTTGATATTACTGATGAAAATGTTAAAACCAAAATATACATATGTATATGGAGCTTGATTTATAGTCTGGAAACACAATCAAACTCAACCAGTTGGTGGACTTTAATCGAGAGGTCTGCTTGATTAGATGCAGTTTGATTGTTGTTTTTTTTTCCTAAATCGAAGCCAATCAAACTTGGTTCTAATTGGGTAACGAATTGGACAAGCATTTATTTAAAAGTTCAAACTAAAAATAAATTGATACTATAATATTTTTCAAAAGTTTATCTTGTCAAACTTGAATCAAACTAAATTTGACCGATTTTGATATTGCTGATAAAGATTTTAAAACTTAAATTGTCACATCT
Source organism: Tipula vernalis (assembly GCA_958295665.1). Classification (NCBI taxonomy): domain Eukaryota; kingdom Metazoa; phylum Arthropoda; class Insecta; order Diptera; family Tipulidae; genus Tipula; species Tipula vernalis. Next base: position 96,877,281 of record OY282560.1, read on the forward strand.
GAACTTGAATTACCGGGTAATTTATCAAAATTGGTCCAAAGAACTTGTCTAGGAATACAATCAAATCAAGCAGGTGCAATTTGACTGTTAACTTTTTTGTTAAATCAACGTTATCACATTGAAAATTAATTTATATTTAGGAGATCAAATTAAAAATAATCAGAAACAATAAACTTTACAAACTTGAATGATTTTGATATTGCTGTGTTTTTATCGAAATTGGTCCGTCAAACTTGATTAGAAACACAAACAATCTCAACCAGAAAATAAGAACCCATTTCTCATTAAACAAGCCTGCAATTTAGTTAAGTTTAAAATTTCAAGCAGGTTTAAATCATTATAGTCAAACTCTAAGAATTGAGAATATTATATTGCTTACATGTTTTGTTCAAATAAATGTGACGTGAACCATAAAAAAAAGTTCAAACCAAGGCTATTTTCTACCTGTTATAGGCAATTCTCAAATTCTCCATATCGGATTACAATTTTTCACCACTTGTGATACTAGTTTTATATTTAATTATATTTCCGCGAAACACGTTACGCTCCACAAAACTGGTTTATTTCACGGTGTGGCAACGTGTACACTAAAATAGATTAGCGCACTAAATCTACCTATATACACCAAAAAGCTTTAATTTAATACATAAAATGCCAATCAATTTACTTGAAACATTTTATAATCTTGCTCTTTCTCCTCCCATTGTATATGCATAAATCTTTAATGGCTTAAACCATATATAAATAAGCATCCCATAAAAATAATGATCTTTAAAAATAAAGCTTCTTCTAAATATATATACATATATTCAAATGATCATCAAATACGAGTTGTTAAAATATAAAAAATAAAATTAAAAATTCAACCTTCAAAAATAAGTTAAGTTTCTTCTTATGTATCTATCCAAACACAAGAAAATGTCAAACATGTATATTACACAAATATTTTTATTTTTTTTGAATAAATATATTGATGAACAAAATAATTATTATTTACATAACCTTACCGAAAATATAATTTTTGATCAATTTTTATGAATTTGTCATGTGTACTCGCGTTAACACCCTATATTTATAACAAGAATGTTCTTTATATGCATGCATTTTGATCCGGTACACTCAAGATCTTTAGTAGTGTGACGTCACTTATTTATCTTAATATTAATAAAAATGTCACATTTAAATGTCAAATCATCGCACGAGAATTTATAGAGAATTTTTGTATATTAAATGTTACAAAGTATATGACTTGTATAAGTATGCGCGAGAACAAAAGACTTAAAGCGACGAACCTGAATTACGAGAATTTCCGTTTCAATTTGTAACACCACATCGCTACTATAGATATAGATAATATAATATAAACATTAAGATGCGGCTAATTAAATAATCTCCATTCATCGTGTGATTATAAATTATGTGCACATAAACTTTATTATCGTCTATACTAATGTACATCTTCCCTTAATTTTACACGCAACGACTCAGTAACTTATCGTCTCGTGAGCAGACACATAACAAAAAACACCTTTCTTTTTTTTATAGATTTTTTTAGTATTTGTCTTGTTGTTATATTTCTTGTGTACATTAAAATTACATTCGAGTCGAAACAATGTGCAAAAAGCAATACAAGACTTTTACTTTTATATGTATATACACAAATTATAATATAAATTGTGTTTATTAGAAAATTAGAAATTTTTGTTTGTGCATATCGAGCATTTTTTTGAGAAACCATGAAGTAAAACTGAAATAATTATTAATCTTATGTACGCAGCTTAAGAAATATATAGAGTATTATAAAAAATAGATCAACTGTACAGTAAATATATATACGGTATATATAACGATCACCCTTCATTTAGCCTTCACATTCTACTTTTTATTTTTATTTTTTTTATAGTTGAGTACACAACTACCAACAGCAACAACAACAAATCAATAAAAATAAAAAATAATTTCATTTTCATTTGTAGAATGAATAGTTGTAATTTATACAAGAAACTGTATACCTATATAAAGATCGTGATCATCTTATATTTGATGTATCCCGTTATGTGTATACATATATGTGTGTACAAGTTTAGATCGCGATATTTATTTGATTAATTCTTAATGAATTTATCGGTTTTTAATTATGGATCGTTTAAAAAACGAAATAAAAATGCTGCTATAAGCTCAATTGGGATCAAGGTGAAATATTGTCGCCAAAGTGGTGTTGATTTTTTTTTTGTAACTACTATATATAATCAGGTTCTGTGTGTTGACGATGTTTCTTATTCTTAGCAAGACTTTCTGTTTCATTTTCATTCCGTTGCTCGGAAAGCGTTCGCTTAAATAAGGTCTCGTTTAGCATCCATCTCTAAAACCGATTAAAACTCTGAAACGATAAGAATAAATTTCTTGATTTAAGAATATTAATTCTTATATTGAGAAAATATTTCTCATAATAAGCATGAACTTCTTCGATCAAGAATTAGTATTTAAAAATAAATTTCTTTGTTTCAGTGTCGTTTTCCGATAAAAATAATTTCTATTGAATATGTAATTTATTTATTTCATAATTTTGAGATTCTATAATTCAAAAAAAAAAAAATCTTGAAAAATCTCCAAAATCTCTAACTACGCTGTTGTGTTTAGATGCAGAACGAACTGAAACAGGGGTATTTCAAGCCAATATCACAATATTCAGATTATCCGTGCTCAAGCCCAAAGTAGATTAATACTTGTTTGCTTCGGCACATTTGATCCACAACTAATGGTTGAGAGATTTGTGATATTGTGTCGTATAGAGAAGCTTTTTTCTTGAATTAGTCGGTGTAATGTGTTTGTTAGATGAACTTAATCTGAAATCGGTTTCAATATTAGTGAAAACCGGTAAGTGCTGAGGACAGCTTTCATCTGGTACATAAATAAAAGTTGTTCTCTTCAATAAAAATGCTGCAAACAGTTGTCAACTTGTTTCCCAATGTTATCAACAATTTGTTGTTCGGTTTATATTATACCTTTAGGTTGCTTTTAAATTGATTTTAATTTCGTAAATACAATATTATCATAATTAATCTACCCGGGAAGGTATAAATAAAAGCCATTGTAATAAATTTAAAAAAAATTTAAATTAAATAAGTTGGTATGTTGGACAAGTTTAAAATGATGATAGGAAATTAATTAAATTTGAATAAAAGCAAAATTAGTGCCCATTATTTGAGAATTTTGTGAATTATTTATTTATTCAACCCTGGAACTAACTTAACAAATTCTTAGGTTTCTGTTTGAAGATGACGTATGATTCTCTCGAAACAAATAGAAGAAAAACGACTTAACCTGACTTGAGTCAGATAACATTTCTTGACAATATACATATTAGAGACCAGGAGTTTTGGCCGCAAAGGTACAAAACAAAAATTCCAGGACGTAAACAATTTTCTGGAAATATGCGGAATTTTGAGATATCAGGAATTGGCTTTATTGAGAGATGGAGTTTGGATGTAGGGAAATTCAGAATAAAATGATCGAAAAATTAATTAAAAAATTATTCGAAAAATTTTAAATTTTTCATGTTTTAAATATTTTAAGAAATTCCAAAAATTTATAAAACTAATCAAAAATTCAAGGAGGTTAAATTTACATTTTACATTTTATTACAAATGTTAAAATTTAAAGTTTGCAAATTCAATTTTAAATAATTCGAGAAATTAGAAAAATTTAATTGATTGAGATTGTAAGGCATTTAAAAAATTTTAATTAAACATTTTATTGATTTGAGATATGTAGCATATAGTTGTTGAGTCATTTCATGTTTCAAAAAATTTTACAGCATCTCAAGGCAAACAGCTTTTTATTGAAGAGCTTTTTCAATATTCCAGAATATTTAAAAATTAATTAAAATTTAAATGTTTAAGAATTAAACAAATTTAGAAATTGAATAAGGAAGTTTATGGTGTTTAGATTTTCAGGAGGAATTTTAGAAATTTCCAACTAATTTACAACTTAAAGGGTTTTTAGGGCAAAATAATATTTTTTTTAATATTTCTAATAATTACAAATCTAGACAAATTTAACATTTTAATATTGAAATCTGGGTCGAATTTAAAAAATTTCAATACAATTTTTCAATGACTTGAGATTAATAATATGTTGTTGTACTGTAATTTCATCAATATTTTGGGTTTTTTCAAAGCACATCAAGATAAACAGCTTTTCATTATAAAGCTTTCCTTTTTGTGACTTTAAATTTATAAAGAACTATTAATTTGCGGAATTATAAGAAATACAAGAAATTTAAAAGTTGAACCAACAATATTTTAGTGTTTACAAGAAATTTCCCCACGAAATTTTTTAAAATTAAAATTATGTTTTTCGTAGAAAAATCTCAAGAAATAATTTCGTAAATTTTAAAAAATTCATAACCATTTAAAGAATAATATTTGTAAAATTTGTACAGTAAAAACTATCCGAATATTAAGATTTTTATAATTTACAATATTTCCAGAGCTTTGAAATTTGTAACAGTTTCCAGAATTTTATGAAAATTAAGGTTTTTACGTTTTCAGTTATACAATATAAAACTGAGTTATTTTTAGTACTTTAAAAATTTATAAAATTTCCAAAGATATTAAAAATTTCAAGAAATAAGGGCATTTCAAACGAATTTTAGGATATTATTTTAGGAATTTTTGGATTCTAAGAATTGTTGGAGTTTACAACTTTTAAAAAATATTCATATTTAAAACATCAAATTTCAAAAGCTCCAACAAATTTAGATATTAAAGGTTTTTAAGAATTTAAAAGAAGTCTATGTCTCACGCTCTTGCGTGTTTCATATATTATACATACATATAGTATTTAGATTTTCAAGAGGAAATTAATATAAATCCAAAAATCTAAATCAATTTCGTCAATTTTAAAAAATTTAGAATACTTAAAGAATAACTTCTTACAAACTTTTAACCTTTGGGGATGCTAAAATTTAAATGTTTTATTAAAATTTACAATATTTACACAGCTTTAAAAAGTTTAAGACTTTCCAGAATTTAAAAGAAAAATAAGAAGTTTAATTTTTCAATTATATAAAACGGAATTATTTTAAGTACTTTAAAAATTTATAATGTTTCAAGAAATTTCAACTAATTTCAAAAAATAAAATTCAATTAAATCGATGAAACCCATGAATAATTTCAAAGTTATTAATAATTAATTAAATAAATTTTCAAAAATTGACAAAAATTACAGTTTCAAGAATTTTAAATATTTCAAAGAAAAAAAGAAAAAATTTAGAATTTGGATGTAGAGAAATTTACAACATTTAGTGCTTTACAAATTTTAAAAATTTCAAAAATTTTAAAAATTCAATGAAACTTGCAAGAAAATTAAAAAGTTATTCTAAAAATTTTAAATACTATGTATGTATGTCATGCTCGTGGTTATAAATCTTAAGAATTGAAAATATTTTAGGAAATAACTGAGTTTCAAAATTTTTCTGAAACTAAAGCTAGGAAAAATTCAAGGAAAAAGAAGTATTTTCTAAAATTTTTAATTCTAAGAATTTTTGAAGTTTACATTTTTTAGTTCCAACAAATTTCGATATGTTATTGCAGTGTGATTTCATACGTTCACAATTTATTGAAGCAGTTCAAGGCAAACAACTTTTTACTGAAGAGCTTTTCTGACGAGTTTTAAATTTCTAAAAATAATATTTCGTAATTGGTTTAAAATTTATAAAAATTTAAATTTTTACGGATTACAATAAATTTAGAAATTGAATCAGGGATTTTATAGTGGTTAGATTTTAAACAAGAACATTTTTAAAGAAATTATCATAAAAATCTCAAGGTTTTGATGAATTTTAAAAAATTTACAATCTTTTAACTACGGATGATCAAAATTTTAACGATTACATCTTTTAGATGATTTTGAAAAATTTACAATATTTCCAGAGCTATAAAATATTTAGGAATTTTCAGAATTTCAAGAAAACTATGAATTTTAATTTATTAATTACAAAAAATTTAATTGTTTCAAGTATATATGTACTTTACAAATTAATAAAATTTCCATACATTTTAACAATTTGAAGATTTTTTTTTTTTTGGAAATTAAAGATCTAAGTAATTTAGACCTTAAAGGTTTTAAAGAGAAAATCAATTTTATTTAAATATCTCCCTCCAATAATTTGAAAAACTAGATAATTTTTACAAATGAATATTGAAATCTGGCAGGCACTTCAAAAATTTTAATTAAAAGTTTTAATGATTTGAGATGAATAACATGATGTTGTACTGTAATTTCAAATATTTAGCCCTTCTTTTAATGGCATACCAAGGCAAACGGCTGTTTATTGAAGAGCTGGGCCCTATTGCACCAACTATCTATCACTTATTACTTATCAACTTATCATAAGTTAGTTCTTTTGATAATGATAAGTGATAAGCGTTGCACATCAGATTGTCTATAACTTATCAATTGACAAATTATCAAATTTTTATGATAAGTTGTAATGATCTATACAAAAGTACTATAAATGTGATAGTGTTTGCAAAATAATATGTTTTCCGCACATTTAATATGTTAAACAATAGTTTTGTATCTATATAGCGAAACAATTAAAAAATTGTTATTCTGTAATTTAATAACAACAACAATTTTGCATGTACTTATATAATAATACATGAAGAGAAGCCTCTCTCAATTGAGAGTTCTAATTTCAGTGTTTAGAATCAATTGTGAAACTTTTTTGTTGCTTTTAAAATAAATTCTCTTTTCTAACTGTAAAGCAGTACTTAAACGTAAATAATTTATTTTTATAACAAATGAAGTAAGAGAATTCCTATTAACAAATAAATTGAATTTAACTACATTATACAAAAATTGTAATCGTCATATACAAGCCAAAATGATTTTCCACTATTCGTCTCGTCCGCTTATGAGCACGACGATTAAATCTTTGCTCTATTGCATCATCCGGATTTCTTCGTATTGGTGGGATAAGCTAATCTTTAAGGGGTAAGCACTGTTACCCACAATCGCAGCACCGGGGAACGGACGAAAACATGACTCAGAATTGCTAAATAGCCTTGTATAATGACTCTGGAGTCATAGACTCTACCTGGCCAATTTGAATTTACTGCATAAAAGCTGCGGTCTGGGCCACACACCATCATTGCATTCAGTGAAAGTTTTGCATGTCGATTCGCAAGGTGTTCTTGATTGACCGTAGGTTCATCTATATTAATCATTGTTCCATCGAAGCAACCAGCTATCTGAGGGTAACCATCCCATCTCAAGAAATTTCTATCCTGGACATTCCTAACCAATGCAGTGTTGTTAGTAGCTTCTATAATGTGTTGTTAGTAGCTTCTATAATGACTCAATGCGCAAATTTGCTCCGATTTTTAAGAACACGTGCTCAATTTGTTCATGAGACAAAAGAAAATTATTTATCACTCCCCAGTCCAGAGAATATTTGGTTCTAGCTTTCACTACATGATTTCTTCTTTCGTTTTCATCCTCGTTTGTACTCTTTTAAAATTGAACAAAAGTTCTCATCTTACAATAACAGCAAAAAAAAAAACATTTTTAACAGACTTCCGCCATACCACTACAATTTGTAGCTCAATTTATTTGAGTAGTGAAATTTTTCTTATTGATATTTTGGATAAGTTATCATTATAGTAGTCGATTATTGATAAGTTAAAACTTTTGGTGCAACAGAACTACGAAAGAATTATCAAATACCTCAAACTTATCCCTTATCAAAATATTACTTATCATTTATCATTTCGCAAATTGGTGTAACTTAATTTTGATAAGTGAGTGCTTATCACTTATTATAACTCAATTAAATACTTATAAAATTTCAATTTGGTACAACAGAAAATTATCAAAAATTATGATAAGTTGATAAGTAATAAGTGATAAGTAGTTGGTGCAATAGGGCCCTCTTTTTTGTGAATTTTAATTTTCTAAAAACTATAAAATTTCCGAATTTTAAGACGTAAAAAATTTTAGAAGTTGATTTATACAGTTTAAATTTAACAGGAAATTTGTAAAATTAATTTTTTTTTTATATGAAAAAATCTCAAGATATTCCTTAAATTTAAAATAGTTAACTTTTGAAGAGTAACATTTATCAAACTTTTACAGTACGTACATGTATGATCAGAATATGATTAGGATTTTACAATTTCCAAAATTTTAAGAAAATTAAGATTTTTAAAATATCAGTTATATAAAACAGAATTACTTTAAGTACTTTAAGAATTTAGACAGATTGCTTGGATATTAGCAATTTCAATAAATTATGGGGTTCCAAATTAATTTCGGGAAATTAAATCATTTTAAGAATTTTATGAATCTAAAGAAAAAAATCGAGTGTACGCTTTCCTAAAAATGTTAATATTTAATATATCCAATTTCCAAAAATCGAACACATTTAGTCAAGAAAGATTTTCAATTAAAAGTGCTAGTGGTTTACGTTATTGTTCCGTGGTTTCATATATTTCAAACAGTTTTTTTCGAATTCTAACTTTGTAAAACATTTAAAACTCCGGAATTTTAAGGATTACAAGCAATTTAGAAATTGAATCAGGAATTTTATAATATTTGGATTTTTAAGATGAACATTTTAAAACTTTAAATTTTTTTATCTCATGAAATTTCATAAATTTTAAAAACTGTAAAAATATTTAGAATCTGGATGACCAGAATTTTAAGGATTTTACAATTTTAAAGAATTAGTAAAATTTATATTATTTCAATGCATTATTGCTGAGATATTATTAAGTTTCAATAAATTTCAACAAATTTCAAAAAATTAAAGGGTTTCAAAGGAATTTTAGGAAATAATTTGATTTTCTTCAATTCTTCAAATTTTAATTTATAAAATATTCTTTGGCCGATATTTGGATCCAAATATCGGAGGAAAGATTATTTTATAAACTAAAAAAAAAGGAAATAATTTTAAGAATTTTATGATTTTAAGGAATTTTGAAGCTAATAACGTTTTTAGCAATTTAAATATTTAATTTCGGAATTTTAAGAATTACTACAAGTTTAGAAATTGAATCAGGAATTTTATAGTAGTTAGATTTTAAAGAGGAAAATTTTTAAAATTAAAATTTACAAACATTTTAATTATTTACAATCTTTCACCGCCAATTATGAATTTAAATTTTTTTAATTATATCAAATTTAACTATTTTAGGGACTTTTACAATTTTTAAAGATTAGGAATTTTATGATATTAACGATATTATTTAAAGTTTCAAATTTCAAAAGTTCCAACGAATTTAGACATTTAAGATTTTAAATTACTCAAAAATTTAATAAAATTTTTTAAACTTATATCGATGAAACCCATGAATAACTTCAAAATTATTAATTAATTAATTGAATGAATATTGAAATATTTACAAAAATTACAGTTTCAAGAATTTCACATTTTTTAAAGAAAACTAAAATTAAGAATTTGGATGTAGATAAATTTACAACATACATTTTGAGTGCCCTACAACTTTTGAAAATTCAATGAAACTTTCAAGAAAATTAAAAAAAAATATTCGAAATTTTTTTTTAAATGTCAGGCTCATGAATATAAATCTTAAGATTTCTAAATATTTTAAGAAATTACCGAGTTTCAAAATTTTTCTGAAACTAAAGCTTGGAAAAATACAAGGAAAAAGAGGTATTTTCAGAATTTTTTAATTGTGAGAATTTTTGGAGTTTACATTTTTTAGTTCCATCAAATTGAGACACTAAAGGATTTTTATGAGTTAGCTATTTTTAAATTAATACGTTATTGCAGTATGATTTCATATGTTTCCTAATTTTTTGAAGCATTTCAAGGCAAACAGCTTTTAACTGAAAATCTTTTCTTACGAATTTTAAATTTTTAAAAAAAATAAAGATAAATAAAAATTAAAAAAGTAAAAAATTAGCTTACACACAGAGGTGTGTGAATATCGTGAAGAAGAAAAATTGTAAGAGAATTCATCTGTATTGGTATGATTCGCTAGTACTTAACGCACAGCACATTCTGTTTATATAGAATTTAAATTGTGATTTAATCAGTCCAATCGCCGCGGCCTGATGAGAAGATTGATTTTTTTTATAATCATAAGCTCATCTGGATTGAATTCTCTTACAATCTTCGGAACATATTAAAATCATATAATTTTATAGAGTTTAAATATTAACAAGAAATTTGTAAAATTAAATTTTTTTTATAAAAAAGTCTCAATAAATTCCTTAAATTTTAAAAAACTTATCTTTTAAAGAATAACATTTATCAAACTATTACAGTGACTATGATCAGAATATTAAGGATTTTACAATTTCCAAAGTTTTAAAAATTTTCAAAAATTTACAAAACATTAAGATTTTTAAATTATCAGTTATATAAAACAGGATTATTTTAAGTGCCTTAAGAATTTATACAGATTGATTGGATATTAACAATTATGGGGTTCCAAAGGAATTTCAGGAAAATAAATCATTGTAAGAATTTTATGAATCTAAAGCAAAAATCGAGTTAACGCTTTCGTAAAAATATTAATATTTAATGTATCCAATTTCCAAAGTTCCAACAAATTTAGACAAGAAAGATATTTAATTAAAAGTGCTAGTGGCTTACGTTATTGTTCTGTGATTTCATATATTTCGCGTTTTTTTAAAGCATCTCAAGGCAAACAACATTTTATTATAAAACAGTTTTTTCGAATTCTAACTTTGCAAAACATTTAAAATTCCGGAATTTTAAGGGTTACAAGGCAATTTAGAAATTGAATCAGGAATTTTATAATATTTGCATTTTGAAGGTGAAAATTTTAAAAATTTAAATTTTTTTATCTCATGAAATTTCATAAATTTTAAATACTTAAGAATTTTAAAGATTTTACAATTTTAAAGAATTAGTAAAATTTACATTATTTAAATGCATTATTGAGAATTTATTAAGTTTCAATAAATTTCAAGAACTGTGCTCTAAAGGAATTCTAGGAAACTTTATAAATTTTACGATTCTAGGAATTTTTGCAATTTATATACCTATTTATAAAAATTTTAATATTTAAAGTATCAACATTTAAAATGTTCCAAGTTAAAAATTTCAATGTTTGTTTTTAACACATCTCCAACAATCCGAAAAATTAGACAGATTTAACAAATTATTCTGGGGTGAATATAAGAAATTTGGGGTGAATATAAGAAACTTTGTTATATTGCGATTTAAAATATTTCACTCTTTTTTAAAGCATATCAAGGCAATCAGCTATTTATATAAAGGCATTTTGATCATGAATATTAATTTTCTAAAGAAATCTAAAATTACGGAATTTTAAGAATAACATTAAGGAATTTAATAAATTTCGTAAATTTTACAAAATTTGCAAACGTGTGAAGAATATCCAATTACAAGCTTTAAAGATGATCCGAGTTTAACGAATTTATAAAGTTTCAACAAATTTCAACAATTTCAAGAAATTAAATGGTTTCAAATAAATCGTAAATCATTTTAAGAATTTTACGATTCTAAGAATAGTTTTTAAAAAAGTTTATATTTTTAAAGTATCAAATCAACACATTAATGAATTTTAGAAAAAATTAGAAAGATCTAACAAAACGAAATCTGGGATTATTAAAAAAAAAATGATGAGCTAACACGTTGTTTTACTGTGGTTTAATATAGGTATATCGCGTTTTTTAAGCATCTCAAGGCAATCAAGGCTGTTTAAGTTTTTTATACGAATTTTAAGTTTTTTAGAAAATATAAAATTTCGTAATTTTAAGAATTAAGAAGAAAAAGTTTTAACAAATTAATAAAATGCAGTAGTATAATATTTCCAGAGTTTGAAAATATTTAACAATATCCAGAATTTTAAAAAAATTAAGAATTCTTTAAAACATAATTATTTTACGTACTTTGGGGAATTTACAAATTTTCAAGCAAATAAAGATTTTTTAAACAGTTACGAATTCCACAAGCTAGAAAGATTTATTAAATTAAATTAGTTAACATTTTATATGGTCTACGATCGGCATACCTCGGTTAAACATGGCACAGATCTTTTTGCTCCCTCTCTGCGCACAATCAAGATTCAATTAATTTGATAATAATAATGATAAATTAACTTAGTCTCATAAAATCACAAAAAACATTTCATAATAATTCGATAATTACAATTTGAACGTTTCGGGCTAAATTTTTATCGCCGCCAGCTAAATATCACACATATTTTGTTATAATATTTGCAAATGAATTTTTACATAAAAGCCATTATTTTAATTTATTTATATATTTTGTGTAAAACTTTAGAGGATATTTTTTTAAAATATTTATTATTATTTTTATTACAAAAAACAAAAAAAAAACAAAAGCAAAATAAAAAACCATCAAAATTTATAACATTGGTTAATGGCACTCCTCGCAACTTCTTCTTTATTATATGTATAAATAATTAATTCTTTCCTTACAAATACCTGTATACGGTTGGTTGGTCATCGACATTTTACTTTCGTTGCTTTTTTTTTTTGTTAATATTTATTAATCTACGTGTGTGCGTGTGTGTCTTGTTAATTATTGTCAAATAATGAACAAAATTTATTTCTATCATTGAACTCTCAATGTGTACATTCGATATGAGTATAAGATGTATATATGAAAAGTGTGTCATCATTATATTAACCGAACATAATTTATTTCATTTAATATTGTTGTAATAATGTTGCCATAAAATTTATTGTTTTATGATTTCAACTTTGAAAGGTTGTAAGTGAGTGACATTATGTATTTACATAATTTTATGTACTTACCTATATATGTATGTATGTTTATAGTGTAAGCATATATGGTAAATATGAGACAAGACAATAGAAATACGAATTTCTTATACCGACAACACCGAACAAATCAATAATACAAATAAAAAGATTCGCGCAAAACTAGTTTTTGGTACAATGACAAAAAAATCGCACCAACAAGTTAATTTTATATACAAAATCATAAACCTATAAAAAAACAAAAAATTTTGGTACTTTTCTTATATAACATCGTGCACTAATCTTATACGATTTTATATAATGTGGTACTGTATACACTGTGTGCGGTTGGTGAAAGTGAAAATTATTCACAAACAACCTGTATTACAAAACAATATAAAAACACTCTAGTTTGGTTAGGCGTGGGCCCATTATAAAATTTATAGGTACCATAATGTGATTTACCACATCCAATCAAAGAAACATAAAAAAACAAAAAACAAAAATTCGGCGGTACATTTTGTTAAACAGTAAATTAAAAACACTCAAAATCTTATAAAATATACAAAGCGCGAAAATGTGTACAACACAAAGAAAATATTTATTGCAATTGAGATGATAAATCATCGTATTTTATTAAAATCGTTCGTGATTAAGATTTTTACGCATATTTGTTGGGTTTTTTTTTTGTGTGGAGGGCATGCACCTAAATTAAAAGTCACTCAAATATATTTGAGTATACAGAATTTATTCGTTTATTGAACTTTCAACGAGGTGCCGCACACTCAACCATTAAACGAAAGGCAGGTCAGGTTGTTTTTTTTTTTTTTTTTTTGGTTGCCACAAAATAAAATTCACTTTTTCATCACAACATGATACACCCTTTTCTGTTCAACATCATTGATCATTAGGTAACCCCCCAAAACGAAATACTTTCATATTCCGTTATTTTCACTTTAAAATTTTGTGTTTGTTTCGCACATTTTCTCACTTTCCATACATAATTGCGTTAAAATCAAAATAAATTTATTTTAATTCCCCAAAAGTAACAAAAAAAAAAAAAATTCTTCCTGATTCAAAATTTTATTTTTTGTATACATATATACGTTTTGAGATATTTATATGCTTTAATCACGTAATACAAAAATATAAATTTGGTTTGGGATATAATTCATTATTATCTCTTTTAAAGAGTTTTGGGTTTCCGTAAAATATTTGAGGGGCTGCGTACCAAAACTAATTAGAAAATTTTGAATGCGGTGCAACAGGTTTTTATAATTTTTTCGAATTACAATATTTCTGAAATTTTAGAGAATTTCCAAAAAATGTTACCAATTTTTACAAAAAAAATCGTAAAGTAAATAAATGGTGTCCAAGTATGACGTTTCAGAATTTCTTTACATTTGTAAAATTGTTTTTTTATCAAATTTCACAAATTGCTGAAATTGTGACTTATACTAGAAATTTAAAATTTAGCTGGTTCTGAGTGGCCTCTTCTTTCGCCTATGCTGAACAACGTGCTAATATTATTTTCTGTGGTATCCCCACACCAATCTGTAACTTCTGGTAATATGAATTCGTTTGACTTCTAGTTTTTACCCGGCACTTCACCCTTTATTCTTAATACAAATGTAAAGCGATAGTAACCGTATATTTTAGAGATCATCAAAGTTTTCTAAAGAAATCTTACAAAAGTTCTCTGAACTTCGATAATATTTTATTTTACTTAATATTTTAATTTCGGACAAATTTGGAAATCATTACAATTTGTTTTCAATTTTTAAAATTTTGATAAAAACAATCCGAAATTTGGAAATTTGCATTTTTCTTTTTCTTCGAATTTAGTAAGACAACATATTCTCTCTTCAGTGTTTCCATTGTTCGCTTATTTAAAATTTAAAAAAAAGTCGAAATTCATTGATAATTTCGAAATATTTGGAACTGTGCTCTGGGCAATTTTTTGAAAATTTACTGAATATTTATGACTTTTCCGATCATTATTTGAAAATTTTCAGAAGTTATAAAATTTTAAATATTTTTTAAAAATTTCGGAATTCTCCCAAATTTTATAAATTATGAAGCTGTGAATTATGCTAAGGGTTACAAAACGCGAGTTTAAGGTAATACTTAACAGGTGTAATTAAGAGCACCTCGGAAGTTTAAAAATTTTATTAAAAAAATAAAATTTTGAGCCATTCTTAAATTGAAGGAAGCTTTAGAAAGTTGTATAATTCTACTTTTCAAACTAAAATTTGTTTTTAAAACTTTGAAAAGAAAAATCTGGATATATAAAATGAAGCCAAAATTACAAATGAATGAAATGTGAAATTTTACTTATGTTTATCATCGCTTTTTAAATGAACCCCCAAATTTTGCTTCCATTTCAAAAACAAAGTTTGACTTGGCCATCTTACGTCCGGATTGCTATCACCTACATACCCTTTAATTCTGTTTTTGCCTTGTTTCGCCCTATGAGCTCCAACTTATATATCTTTACCTGATGTCGCCTTCGCATAATAAAAATGTTCTTTTGCATTATTATGATTGTGACCACCAGTCAAGCTGTTCCCAGAATTTGTTGTTGTTTAATATAACAAACTCGAGATTTACAAATGTTCGATTAGCAGATATTGTTTTTAATTTTAAAATTGCGAAATTTGCAAGTGCTCAAAACGATTTAACGATTTTCAATTTAAATTTTCGTAGCTTTCGAAGAATTATATATCAAAATCTGGTTAGTAGGTGTAAAAAATTAATTTTTAGTCGACATATTTGATAAGACTAAACCGGTTCGGAGGTTTTCCAAATAAGAGCGAATATCAGTTCTAAAAAATGCGTTACCCAACTCAAAATGAACCGCTCTATTAGGAATTTAATTGAAATTGGCTAAATTAGAAATATTGTTGCGTGACATTTACTAACAGAATTAAAATCTTTGTCAGTTTCGCGAAATAATTTCGATAAATTGTCGCAAGCTTTTTATTTTAAATTGAATTTAAAAATTCTGAATATTTTAAATTTTGAAAATTAAATTTTTTTTTTATTTTAAAATTTAACTTTGGAAATTAAATTTTTTTTTTTTGTTATTTAATTCTAAATTTTGACTTTTATTTTTTTTTGTAATTAATTAAGTTAGTAAAATGTGTGTAAAAATAAATTGAAATTTGGTCAAATCCTGAATTTACAGAATTTTTTTGTTTTCGAATTAAATATTTGCCAAATTTTGTGGAAACCCGGTGAATCTAGTTCAGTTTAAGTGAAAATCGTTTTTAGCATAGCATATCACGATAATGACGCCCAAACTATAATCTCGTCCGTCTCTTAATTTAGTCACCTTAAGTACCTAAAAACATTAATTTTCAAATGCTAAATCTTTTGAAAGGCTAAGACTCTTTCTGGGGGTTCCAGAGAGGAGCAAAATTTGCCCTTCAGTCCTGGAAAATCAGTCGCCCTGTTCATCCCCCCCCCCGCCTTTAATCGATTAGTCCCGGTTGACATTTATTTTAATGGTTGGCTGTCAGCTACGATCGGTCAATAATAATCTTAATTTAGCTCATAAGAAGCTTTTTTTTAACTGTCGTGAGGTCCAAAATTTGGCGAATTCTAAAATTTACAAATATATTCTTTAAAATTTTTAAAAAAATATATTGAAATGAATAAGTATGGATTTAGGAAAACTGCAAAATTTCACACATCCCGGCTAAGCTTGTCCTATTTATTTTTCAAAATATCTTAAAATTTACATGATTTATTCAAATTTTAGATGAAATTTGGGTGATTGCCATTTACTTACAAAATAAAAATCTTTTAGGAGTTTTGCGAAATAATTTCGATTAAGTGTCACAAGCTTTTTTCTAAATTTCTAGAAAAAATTTTCCATTTTCCAAATTTATGTTAATTTTTTATAAATTAAAAATTTAAATTTGTGAATTTAATAAAGTTAATAAATTATGCAGTTCTTTAGTTAAAAAACTCTGCATTTTTTGAGTTTAAATTTATAAAATTAGTTAAATTAGTAAAATTTTTGTAAACTCAATTTAAAATTTGGTCAATTCCTAAATTTAATTTACAAAATTTCTAGTTTTCAAATTTTGTGGAAAATGAATGAATCTGGCTTAGTTCAAGTGAAAATCGTTTTCAATGTGACCCAAATTGTAACCCTGTCCAAAATTTTCGATTTTTCATTAAAAATTTCCTAAATTTAATTTTTTTAATTTAATTCAAACTGGTTAAATTACAATTTTTTACATTATTCATTAACTTACAGAATTCTTAAAATTCAGAACGTCACAGTGAAATTTCTTTTGGAGTTTTTTTTAACAGTTCTGCGAATTATTTTCGATTAAATGTCAACATTTTTTTTATAAATTGAAACAAAAATTCTGAAAATTTTAAATTTCGAAAATTTAATTTTTGTCAGTTAAATTTGAGAAATTAATTTTTTTTTTCGATAATTTGGTGAATTCCTGAATTTTCAGAATTTCTATTTTTCATATGAACTGTGTGCCAAATTTTGAGAAAACTGGCGAATCAGGTTAAATTCAAGCTTTAATGTGACCTAAATTTTAACCTTGTATAAAACTTTAGATTTGTCTTTAAACATTTAATAAATTAATTTTATTAATTTTGACTAAATTATAATTTTTGACCTAGTGCATTCACTTACAGAATCCTTAAAATTCAGAACCCCAAAATTAGTTCGTTTTAACAATCTTTTAGCAGTTTTGCGAAATAATTTCGATTAAATGTCGCAAGTTGTTAGAAAATTTCTAAAAGTTTTTTGACTTTTAATTTTTTGTAATTAGTTAAATGAGTAAAATTTATGTAAAATCATATTAAAATTTGTTCAATTCTTGAATATACCGAATTTCTAGTTTTCAAACGAAATGTTAGCCGAATTTTGGGGAAACCGGCAAATCTGGTTCAGTTCAAGTAAAAATCGTTTCTCCGATATTAAAAGCAAATATTTTAAATTTTTCTTTATTAATTTCCTATATTTAATTTTTTTTTTTGTTTTAGGAATTTAGTTGAAAGTTGCTAAATTAAAATTGTTGACGTTATTCACTAACTTACAGAGTTCTTAAAATTCAGAACGCCAGAGTGAAAGGTCTTTCGGAGCTTTTTCTAGCAATTTCGAGTAAATGCCAATTTTTTTTTAAAATTAATAAAACAATTCTGAAAATTTAGAATTTTTTAAATTTGAAAAATCTAAATTTTTTTTTGTTTTGATAAATTCTAAATCTTGACATTTTATTTTTTGTAATTAATTAAATTAGTAAAATTAAGTTCAAATGTTTAAATCCTTGCGTAAAAATCGTGGTTACCATTCAGACAGCTAGTTTGCAGACCTAAATTGTATCTTTATCCTATTTGGAATTTTATTAGTTTAATTTGAAATCAAATGTTGATTTGCTGGAAGTAGTAGATGCGATTCAAGAATAAGTAATTTCCAAATAACTTTCACCATATTTATCTAACATATGTTTTTAATTTTGTGTTTTTTATTTTTTTATAATTTCAGGTAAGACGACCGAGAAAAGCAAAATGAAAAATTAGTCGCATCTGTGCGCGCGCGTATATGGAAAAACTTTCTTTTTCTATCGCACGCATGCAGTATATTGTGATTTTAATAACAACAACGAAAGCGATATATTATCTGCATGCGACTGAGTAAGCAAAATATTTATATAATCATAGACAAAAAATGTAATCATACAATATGTAGTGAAGACACAGGAACCGCATGACTTGTCTAATATATAGCAAAAAAAGAAAAAAACTATTAATCATAGTCTAATCATAGTTCGTTAACCTTTGTGCCATAGTACATACAAAATACACATTTTTGGTTGCATTTTTAATTTAATAATAATTAATGATCGTTTTTTTTTGTTGCACCGGGGATAATTACATATTTTAAGACAGCCGCTTTTGCCAATTTACTATATAGCAACTCAGGTGATCTCATCATGATCGCATATAAACGCACCAAAAAACAATTGCATTTATTTTTTGGCAATAAACAATATAACTTTAGAACCAAAATAAGATTTTTTTGCTTTTTTTTGTTGGGTAATATAGGTAGAGGGCAAAATCGAAAGAATTGAAATACAACAAAAAATATAATTGAAGGTTCAGCCGGTACATATGTACGACCGAAATACATACAACAATGATGAAGCAAATTATATATTTTGTTGTGTACAATTTTATCATCTTCAATATAATTTAAATTCAATAATTTCTTTTTCTTTTTGTTGCTTTTATTCATTTTAATTGAACACAAAAATTGGTCGAAGATTTTTTTTTTGTGTGTGCAAAGAATTTGACTAACTTCCGCTGAATTATTATTTTGTTTAATTTTATGATAAACACCTGCTGGGATGTACATATATAATTTGGGGAGGTTCAATGGTCCAAATTTAAAATAAATTATCCGCAGATAATATTTTAATGAACTAAAAGGTATACTACCCATAAATAGGGGAATAAAAATCCTGGCAACTAAATGGGGTGACAATTTTTTTTTTATCATTCATTAATCGTTTACTAATCACTTTCTACGATCGATATTTACCTTCGGTAATTTCTATCGTTTTTGTCTAAACCGCAAGATAAACGTTAACCGTAAGTTCAAAATTCAGTAAATTTAATAGAGTAGAGATTAAAAGTTCTGCATTTGATATGCAAATGTATGTCTTGAGGCGAATAGAGCAGTTGTCGGCGATAAAATAGTGAATCGTCCTCGAAAACTGCGATATTGGTAGAAATTTTGACAAATTTGATGCGGTTTAGTTAAAAAGCAATTAAAAATTTGGAATGTTTCTCACTTAAGATTTCACTTAACAATAAATGCTGAGTGAATACATTTGAAATACCAAGATGCCATCTTTCATTATACAATACTATGTACGTTATTTGTAAACAAAAAAGTTTACCAAAAATTTTTGCTGAATTTTCGTTTCGAACATTTAAAACATCCAATAAATTTCTTATCAGGGAATTTTGTGAATTTGTCGAGAATAAGACAATTAGAAGAATCTCATTAAAGTTATGGTAATCTTTAAGGTACTCAGTTGTAGCAAATTTTGATTTTTAGTAAGATGAGTGGAACTAAAATCTTAAATTTTGAACTTATTTTACCAAATCATAATTTAAAATTTAGATTTGTTATGAATTGTGAGACATGTATGAAAAAGTAACATGGAAGAAATTTTCGTTCAGAAAAGGCTTTTTATTCCAAAATATGAGTCTGCACATCTTCTCATGCGTAGGTTTTCAGAATGAAATCTGTTTTGTTTTGTGGACACATGAAGATTTTGTTCTGAATAAAATCAAAATTCCTTTATAAATTAGCCGAGACACATTTTTTGGTAAAAGCCTTTTCGAGATGAAAATATTGTACTAATTTCTCATTTGTAAATATTTGTAAGATTAAATGATTAATGATCGAACAAGTAAAAATGTTACAATTGAGTAAAACTCATTTGAGTTGAACAGGCCTCTACTAGGAGAATACAATTAAATTATGAGTGGATTTATTGTTATTTATTTGAGTGAAATATTAGAACTTCCGTCTTAATCCCGAAGAGAGTTAGAGGGCTTAGAGGTTTGATTATAACTTTGGGACGTTATTTCGAAATGTTGAGCCTAATCTGAATAACCCAATTTTGAAGAAAAATGTAACTTTTTTCCGAACTTGTTTTTAAGGGAATTTTGTAAGCAATGGTAAGCCAATTGTAAGGTTCACTTACTGTTTATGTTCTAAGTTCTAACAAATTGCCATTTTTAATAAGATGTGTGGAATTTAAATCGTTTTATTTTGAATTGAATGTTTTGAGAAGGTAATACGAAATGTTTATTCCCAAAAGGCTTTTTTCAAAACATGTGCAACGTCAACCGTGTTTCTGTAAAATTATTTTTCGGAATGAAATCGAGTTTTCTCTAATGTTTCGAAGGCTTTTTTCTGATCTTAGCCAGGACACCTATACTGAAAATGCCGTTCCATTAAATGGGATAAAATGATTAAAGGCTTTAATCTTGGTTTTCCCACAATTTAAACGGTTAAAAGAGGTGTTACCGTTTGTGCATAATAAACTAAAGAGTATATGGTTTCGCCTCGTTGCATCAACCGATTAATTTTAGGACTCGGGGTATAAAGTTTCACTCACTTGCTATATATACTATGTTTTCACTAAATTTATTTAGTTTAGATCGGAATGATAATAAAATTTGCGCTGCATCGTAAAAGAAATCAAATTTTTACTCAAAAATGTTAACTGCTAGACTAGAAAATTAAAATTTTTAATTTTCACTCAAACAAAATGCTAAAAAATTAAAAAAGGACGAAACTATTTGGAAATAGCTTTGAGTGAAATATAATATTAAATGATGTATCTTAATTCATACGGGCCCATTTATGGTTGAAGTGGTTTTGAAAACATATTAACCTTAGAAAACAAACCTCACTCTTTCGTTTTCACATTTTCCAAAAGAATTTTCCGAAATTGTAGACATCTCACAGATTTCCAGTCGAGTGCGCTAGTCTTTCATCATTTAATATTAAATTCCACTCAAACTTGTTTCCAAATAATTTTCTCTTTTCTTTTTTTTTTTTAGTAATGTCTTTGAGTCGAAATTGAAAAGTCTTATTTTCTGGTTCATCAGTATAGATTTATGGAGTAATAATTGGAATACTTTCCAAACCCAGTGTAAATTTGGTTATTTTGCTACAAACTCCACCCCAATAGTTTAGATTTACTCACAACCTTAATATATAAATTATCACCCAAACCTTACGTTAGCAATTTCCACTCAAACTGAAATCAATAATTTGAGTAGAATTTGTAAAATATTGCACATTATCACTCAAACATTATTAGTTAGGCATATGGTGTAATTTGAAAAGTTTTCAAATTTCACTCAAACCTGTAATTTTGTAAAATAAATAGGGGAATAAAAATCCTGGCAACTAATTGGGGTGACAATTTTTTTTTTTATCATTTACTAATCGTTTACTAATCGCTTTCTACGATCGATATTTACGATCGGTGGTTTCAATATTGAAAATTTCTATCGGATTTTTCAAACCCGCAAGAAAAACGTTAACCCTAAGTTCAAAATTCAGTAAATCTAATAGAGTTGAGAATAAAAGTTCTGCATTTGATATGTAGATGTATGTCTTGAGGCGAATAGAGCAGTTGTCGACGATTTAATAGTGAATCGTCCTCGAAAACTGCGATATTGGTAGAAATTTTGACAAATTTGATGTGGTTTAATTAAAAAGCAATTAATAATTTGAAATGTTTCTCACTTAAGATTTCACTTAACAATAAATGCTGAGTGAATACATTTAAAATACCTAGGCACCATCTTTCATAATACAATACTATGCCATGTGTAAACAAAGAAATTTACCAAAAATTTTGGCTGGATTTTCATTTTGCACATTTAAAACATCCAATGAATTTCATCAGTTGCATTGTTAATCATATAGTTAATTATAGAGGATTTTCCTTTTAACTACAAAATGCTTTAGAATTTTGATCATAACAATACTATTCTGAAATATTGGCTCAAAGGAATATTATTTCCAAATTTAAGTGTCTTGGGTGAAGATTTTACCCGGAGCATTATTTTAAGAGAATTTTCTGAATTTGTCGAGAATAGGACAATTGGAAGAATCTAATTAAAACTTTCGTAATTTTTAAGGTGTTCAATTGTAGCAAATTTGAATTTTTAGTAAGATGAGTGGAATTAAAATCTTAAATTTTTACTGAACTTTGAAAAGACTTTCAAAATAAGTTCGGTAAATATTCCCAACTCATTCAGAAAAGGCTTTTTTTCCAAAATATGAGTCTGCACATTTTCTCATTTGTAGGTTTTCAGAATGAAATCTGTTTTGTTTCGTGGACTCATGAAGATTTTTTCCTGAATAAAATCAAAATTCTTTTACAAATTAGCCGAGACACATTTTTTGGTAAAAGCCTTTTCGAGATGAAAATGTTGCGTTAATTTCTCATTTGTAAATATTTGTAACATTAAATGATTAGTGATCGAAAGGTTAAACTCATTTGAGTTGAACAGGCCTCTACTAGGAGAATAAAATTAAATTATGAGTTGATTTATTTTAATTTATTTGAGTGAAATATTTTCCATCTTAATCCCGAAGAGAGTTAGAGGGCTTAGAGGTTTGATTATAATATTAGGGAAGGGATGTTATTTCGAAATGTTGAGCCTAATCTGAAAAGGCTGATTTTGAAGAAAAATGTACCTTTTTCCCCGAATTTGATTTTAAGGGAATTTTGTGAATTAAGCAATGGTAAGCCAATTGTAAGGTTCAATTACTGTTTAATGTTCTAAGTTACAATAAATTGCAATTTTTAATAAGATATGTGGAATTTAAATCGTTTTATTTTGAATTGAATGGTTTGAGAACGTACCACGAAATGTTTATTCCCAAAAGGCTTTTTTCAAAACATGTGCAACGTGAACCGTTTTTCTGTGAAATTTTGAGGTTTTTTCTGAAGAAAATCGAAATTCCTGTACAACTTAGCTAGGACATCTATACTAAAAATGCCTTTCCATTAAATGGGATAAAACGACTAGAGGCTTAAATCTTCGTTATCCCATAAGTAAAACGGTTAAAAGCAGGTGTTACCGTTTGTGCATAATAAACTAAGGAGCATGTGGTTTGACCTCGTTGCATCAACCGATTAATTTTAAGACTCGGGGGGGGGGGGGGGGGGGGGGTCGGTATGAAGTTTCACTCACTTGCTATATTACTAAGTTTTCACTAAATTTATTTAGTTTAGACATCGGAATGAAGTTTATGCCAAAATAACAAAATTTTCACTGCATCCTAAAAGAAACCAAATTTTCACTCAAAAATGTTTACTGCTTGACTAGAAAATTAAAATTTTTCAATTTTCACTCAAATAAAATGCTAAGAAATTAAAAAAGTACGAAACTATTGGAAATAGCTTTGAGTGAAAAATAATATTAAAAGCCGTATCTTAATTCATACGGGTCGCCCACTTATGGTTGAAGTGGTTATGAAAACATATTGATCGCAGAACATAAATTCCACTCATGCGTTTTCACTATTTCCGAAAGAATTTTCCGAATTTGTGGAAATCTCATGGATTTCGAATCGTGTGCGCTAGTGCTTCATTATTTAATATTGAATTCCACTCAAACTTGTTTCCAAATAATTTTCTATTTTCATATTTTTTTAGTAATTTCTTCGAGTCGAAATTGAAAAGTCGAGTGCGCTAGTCTTTCATCATTTAAGATTGAATTCCACTCAAACTTGTTTCCAAATAATTTTCTCTTTTCTTTTTTTTTTAGTAATGTCTTTGAGTCGAAATTGAAAAGTCTTATTTTCTGGTTCATCAGTAATACATTTATGGAGTGTTAATTGGAATACTTCCCAAACACAGTATAAATTTTGTTATTTTGCTACAAACTCCACCCCGATAGTTTAGATTTACTCACTACCTTAGTATATAAATTATCACTCAAACCTGACGTTTACAATTTCCACTCAAACTGAAATCAATAATTTGAGTAGAATTTGTAAAAAATTGCACATTATCACTCAAACATTATTAGTTAGGCATATGGTGTAATTTAAAAATTTTTCAAATTCACTCAAACCTTTGATTTTGTAAAATACAATCAGCTAGTTGCACTCAAAGATGATTTCGTTTCCTATTCCAAAACTTTGCAAATTGTGGCTCATATTCGAATAGTGTTGTCTGTGTGAAACACTTTCTGGAGCCACAACCGACTAAAGTTCGAGTATTTGTATAAAATTTAGTAATTTATCAATCAAATTCAAGTTAAATTGAAAAAATAATTCCATTTAATTTGAATACGATAAAATCTTCAAATAATAAGGCAAATTGTATTTGCGTAAACCAATCTAAGAATCGCAGCTAATCTAATTTACCATGAAGTTAGGAATCTCTCCATCATGTGCATTAAGCAAATTAAGTAAACAAAAATAAAAATGATTTCCTGCACACACAATATGGCAACCCCATTTAATTTTTTTATAATTTTATTAAACAAACCCAAGAGTGTCAATAAACACAATTCAAAACCTTAATGATTAAAATCTTTTTATGTGTTGTTGTTGTTGTTATAAAGGTTAGTTAAATAAACATATTTTTCTTTTTTATATTACAACCTTGCAAGCAATCAAATTAAATTTTTATTTTTTTTTTTAACACACAAGACACAATTCTTCAAAAACCTCTCTCTCCTAGTAAAACAACAACATATTTTTCATCTTATTCATTAAATCGTATACATAGGTAGTGAAATAAAAACAAAAACCCAAGAAAAATTTTTTTTTTCAATTGTTTGTAAATTAGTTAAGAGCGGTAACAAAATAAAAATTATAAAATTAATTAAAATTAACAAAAATGTAGGAAGTCGCTAGTATGACTAGTATTTTGTGTCGAAATCATTTGTTAGTAACAAAAAAAAAAACGAGGGGCATGTCTCTACATCACACACGAAACTACTAAACTACCACTGTTTTGTGACTAAAAACGGAAATTTAATTTTATTTATTTATACGCGCGGAGACAGGAAACTATTTATACCGCGCGATTTGCGATTAATCATCGATCGATCGCTGAATATGTCATTTTGCGGTATGTGTACTGTTGTTAACGAAATTATCTTGTTATAAAAGCATAATTCGCAAATATAATTTTTTTGTATACTCTCTATGTGTGTACATACAATTTTCATTCCAACTCGTCCCTTATACATATATTGTATGTTGTGTGTACATGATCACAATTTTTTTTGTTTTTTTTTTTTGTTTTATGCGATCTTCATAAAACAAAGATGTAACAATAATTATTATGATCACTACTTGATCATGTTTGTCTTGTTGTATGAACATGTAATTTTCTTTATTTTTTATAATTTTCGTGTTCCGTAAACCTTTTATGAATTTAAATTATTTATTTAAAAAAAAAAATTTGATATACATAAAGGTATGAACTAAAAAAATTATGCTAACCTTCAAAAGGTTCAGTATTTGGAATTAGTTTTCTCACCCTTCGTGTGAGGCAAAGCGCCGCGTGTTTTATTTTCTTGTTCTTGTTATTACAAAAAATAAAAAACAATAAACCAATTAAAATGCCCTATTTATACCGTTGTATTTTTTACGTGATTCAATTAGTTTAACAAATTCGCTTTTATTTTTTATGTTTTATTTTATAATTGTCAAGGTTCGTGAGGCTCTTAAAAATTATAAAATTGTCTATCTGCTTTATGTCGCATTAAAAATGTTTTTTTTTTTTTATATCGCGTATAAAACTTCTGTCTGTAGTATGTAATCTAATCATAAAGCAAACATTAACCAGGAAGTGATATAACTCATTTTGTGTGCTATGCCATCTTCTCAGTTCTAGAGGTATGTACGATCGCGATTTAAGATGTCAAATTTGTCCTCTGTTATGCCATATTGTTAGTTTCTTGTTATCGCGATAACCTTTTTTATGTTTTTTTTGCTATTAAGGGAATTATAATGATCCCCGCATGTAGCAAAATACGTAGTATATACATACCGCAGTACATAGAACATAATTTTCTATTCTTAGAGATGAGTTATGTGTTTTACTTAGATTGCGATCTTCGCGTATAGAGCAGAGACAAATAGTTTGTAAAATTAATGAGGTGGAACATAAACAATTTGGTAGATTTTCGACTGTGAGATTGTCCGTCGTGGTTATATAATTTAAGTTTTGGGTGTGGTGGAATTGTGGCGCCAAATTTATTTTTGAAAAAATGTGTTTTACTGAAATATGTGACTGAGAATTTTTAATCTTTGAGGTTACCCAATTGTTTACCTAAGTCTCAAAATGCCGTTCTTCAGAAATTTTACAACTTAAAATACTTTCAAATTTCACATTAGAAGTTAATTAAAGAGTCTGCTTATTTGAGCTAAATTTGAGGCCAACATACGACAATTATTGATGAATATTAAGGTTATTTCCACTAGACATAAGAAAGAAGCTTACAATTCCAAGCCGTTTTCTTTATCAGCTTTATCGTTTTAGCTTTTTTATCGTATCCTAGAGCTACTTTGTACCAAATATTGATAATAATCATTAACAAGCCTGGTGCACGACTACATTGCATATTTTGCATATATCTCTTTTCACATCGCTTTCTTTAGTCTCGCAAAAATTTGTAATCCCGAAATTGTGTTCAAGCGTGCTTGACAGATCGGTTAATTTATAAAAGCACCTCAAAACATGCACATTCCATTTGTCTTCCTAACCTTCTCCTTATCGAATAGAGCCACCACCCCTTAATGTATTTCTGAAAACAGATTTTCAACTTTAGCGGCTTCGGTTAGTGGGCTTATATAAATAAATTCTGACATAATTGAATTATTTATAAAGTTGTACTCGTCGTACAAAAGACGTTGAATTTAAAATTAAAATGAAATTTCTGGAAAATGAAGATTTCAAATTAAAATTAGAATGAAAATATATCTAATTTTAAAATATTCTGAAAATAGGAGATATAATTTAAAATTAGAAAGAAATTCTTTAAATTATAATGCAGATCAGAGAAATTTAGGAAATTAGAATGGATTTTCTGGAAAAGGAATATTTTATTTAAAAAAATTTTTGAAAACGGTGATTAAATTAAAATTAAAACGGAAATATTTCTAATTTTAAAATTAAAAATGGAGTTCCTGGGAAAAAAGATTGAGTTTTAAAATATTCTGGAATTGGGGAATTTAAATTAAAATTTGAATAGCTTCAAACCTAAACCTTTCTTTATAAAAGAAATTTAATTTTTAAATTTGAATACATTTTATAGAAAAAGCAGATTTAATTTTAAAATTACAATGGAAAAAGGAGACTTAGTTGTATAGAATGAAATTTGTAAAAAATGAAAATTCAATTTTAAAATTTTCTATAAAAGGGAAACTAAAAACTAAATTAGAATAGAAATGTTTTTAATTTTAAGATTAGAGACAAACTTCTGGAAAAAAAAATATTTTATTTTAAATTTAGAATTAATTTTCGTATTATAAAATATTCTGGAAATGGGAGATTAAAATTAAAATTAGAATGGAAACATTTTTAATTTTGAAGTTGTAAGTAATTTAAAATTCGAATGAAGTTTCTGGTAAAGAATTTGTAGGAATTCTGGAAAAGTAGGATTAAAATTAAAATTACCGATTATATTTTAAAGCTTGAAATATTCTAGAAGTTTAGTTGAATTTAGAACAGAATTTCTTGAAAAGTAAATTTAGATTTTAGTGGAATTTTCTGAAAGGGAATTTTAAAACTAAAACAGGAATGGAACTAGTTTCAATTCTAAGAAATTCTGTAGAAAAGGTTTAATTTTACAATTAAAATTGAAATATCTTGGTTCTAGAACATGGAGATTTAATTCTAAAACTGAAATAGAATTTTTGGAAAAAAAGATTTTATTTTAAATAATTCTGGAAAAGAAATATTAAATTTTGAAATATTCTGGAAATGGGAGATTTAAGATAGAATATTCTAGAAAAGCGAGATTTAAGTCAAAAATTAGCTTGGAAAAGGAAAATTTAATTTTAAAATTTTTTTGGAAAATCGGAATTTAAAATGAAAACTGGAGCGGAAATCTTTTTTTATTTAAAATATTCTGGAAAACAGAAATTTAAAAAATTAGAAAGATTTAATTTTAAAACTTTAATTTTAATTTTAATTAAAATTAAACAAAAAATAATTTTAATTTCAAAATATTCCGGCAAACGGGAATTTTATTTTTAAATTAGAAAAGAAAATTTAAATGTTAAACTATTGTTGAAAATTTATTTTAAAAATTTCAATTTAAAATATTTTGAAAATTCAATGCTAAATTCTGGCAAAGGTTGACTCAATTTTAAAATTAGAATGGAATATCTGCCAAATTAGTATTAAACTGTAGAGTATTCTGGAAATGAAAGATTAAAATATAAATGTGCATGGAAATTATTTGAATTTTAAAAAATTCTGGATAGGGTGATTTAATTTTAAATAACAAATACTCTGAAAAATGAAATTTAATTTAAAATTATTCTCGAGGAGGTAGATTTAGATTAAAATTAATTTGTAATTATTCTGGAAAAAGGAACAATTTAAAAATAACAAAGAAATTTATGAAAAATTATGATTTAATTTGGTAAAGAATTTTTTGTTGGAAAAAGGGAAATTTACGTTATAATCAAACCGGAAATATTTCAATTTATGAAATATTTTAGAAAAGGGAGCTTTAGAAAATTTAAAAAGAGTTCTTGGAAAAAAAAGTGGGAGTTGTCTCGAAAAGTGGAATTAAAATTAGAAAGGGAATATTTTGAGTTTTAAAATATTTTGGACCAGAAAGATTAAATTTTAAAGTTAGATTTGGGTTACTGAAAAAGGGAGATTTAATATTGAAATATTTTGGAAAAGGGAAATTAAATTATAATTAAAACAAAAATATTTTTAATTTTAAAATTAAAAATGGAATTACAGGGTGATTTAAATTTAAATTTGTATAGGTTCAAAACTAAAAGTTTCTGTAAAAGAGAAATTAAAAATTAAATTAGAATAGAAAATTTTTTAATTTTAAGATTAATTTTAAATTTAGAACAAATTTTCATAATTGTGAAATTTTTCTGGAAATGGGTAATTAAAATTAGATTGGAATAGTTTAAATTCTAAAAATTTTGGAAGAAGAGTTTTAATTTTAAAATTAGAATTGAAATGCCTACTTGTAATTTTAAAATGTCTGGAACATAGATATTTGATTTTAAAATTAAAATAGAATTCTTGGAACAGAAGATTTTATTTTAAATAATTCTGGAAAAGAAGTAATATTCTGAAAAATTAGTACTAAATTCTGGAAAAGGGAGACTCAATTTTAAAATTAGAATGGAATATCTGGCAAATTAGTATTAAATTGTAGAGTATTCTGGAAATGAAAGATTAAAATAAAAATGTGCATGGAAATTATTTGAGTTTTAAAAAACTCTGGAAAGGGCGATTTAATTTTAAATTACAGTGACTCTGAAAAATGAAGATTTATTTTAAAAATGTTTATGAAAATGAAAGTCAATTTAAAATTATTCTCGAAAAGGTAGAGATTTAGGTTAAAATTAGAACAGAAATTAAGAAATTAAGATTTAATTTTAAAATATTCTGGGGTTTCACTTTAGAATAGAACGAAATTCTGGGAAAAAGGATATTTAATTTTAAAATATTCTGGAAATGGGAAATTAAAATTAAAATTAGAATTGAAACATTTTTAGTTCTACAAAATTCTTAAAATTATTATACAGATTATAAAAGTTCTGGAAATGGAATGGAATTTTCGGTAAATGAATTTTTAATTTTTTAATTTTCTTTTTGGAAAAGGGCAAATGTACGTCATAATTGGACCAAAAATATTTTTATTTTTTAAATATTTTGGAAAAGGGAGATTTAGAAAATGTAAAAAGAGTTCTTGGAAAAAAAGGTTTAATATTAAAATATTCTCGAAAAGTGGAATTTAAATAAAAATTAGAAAGGGAATATTTTTAATTTTAAAATATTTTGGACAAGAAAGATTAAATTTTAGAGTTAAAGTTGAGTTCCTGGAAAATGATTTAATTTTAAAATTTTCTTTGACTTGGAGATTAAAAATATTCTGAGAAATTACTACTAAATTCAAGAAAAGGGAGACTCAATTTTAAAATTGGAATGGAACATCTGGAAAATTAGTATTAAATTGTAGAGTATTCTGGAAATGAAAGATTATAATAAAAATGTGAATGAAAATTATTTGAATTTTAAAAAACTCTGGAAAGGGCGATTTAATTTTAAGTTACAATGACTCTGAAAAATGAAGATTTATTTTAAAAATATTCTGAAAAAGGAAATTCAATTTAAAAAAAAATGATTCTCGAAAAGGTAGATTTTAAATTAAAATTAGAACAGAAATATTTTTTATTTTTAATTATTTTAGAAAAAGGTGATACAATTTAAAAATAACAAAGAAATTTGTGAAAAATTATGATTTAATTTTAAAATATTCTGGCGTTTTACTTTAGAATATAATAGGATTTTTGGAAATTGTGTTCTTGTTGTAATAATAAATTTAATAAATTAATAATTGTGCCAAAATGGGAAGGGCCAATGAGTAAGTAGTCTAATAAAGCAGTCACTTGTGAATTTATCAAGCCTGCCACCAACTTTTGCTGCACAGATATTTCGACAAGTTCTGTTTTATGAGAAATAAAACGCATTTTAAAAGTCTGACACAATTAGAGATATACGAAATAATTAAATGGCCTGCCGTCACATGTTTCACATTCAAGTCAAATTTTTTTTATTTAATTAAGTCTTAATTTCTACTTGATTAAAAAATACTTTCACACGCACCTAAATATAGCCGTAGTTCGTTTTGTAGGTTTTAATTAATCGAGTACATCTTATTCAAGAATCTCTCAAATTGTGCTTAACTTTCTAACAATTTGTTAAAAATTATCTCCATGTAATTCATTTTAGAGAAAATTTAATTATAACTGCAGATGCACAACTGAATTTCAATAGAGTTTGATTAAACATTCACAACAACTAATAACACTTTGCCCTCTTAGTTCCATTTCTAAAAGATCGACGATTTGATTTTTTTCACGAAAAATCCGAAAAAGTGTTGTGTCAGGTGTGATGATCGAAGAATTAAAACACAAGACCTATTGATTAATTTCACATCATAAATCAAAACAATTTTATCGATCAATGATCATGACATTAATTGATCAGCTGCATTCATTGATGTATAACGAAGATAATTTTATATATTTAATATCTCCAAATTTATCGACGATCGCCAGAACAAGAGTGTTTCGATCTACAAAAAAAAATATTTCGACGTTTTAAGTGATCGTTGATCGTAAAACTAAAATTTATATGCTACCTCTATAGCAGGATACTGTTGAGCTTTTTGTGATCGTTAGAATATATTTTATAAAACTGGACCAAAAAATAATTCCCGCGTGTTAATTAATAAAAAGCCATTGTTCCGGATTTCAATTGCGCACACATTCATATATATATGTAAGGTTAAAAATGCAATGATAAGTGCATAACCGGATTTGTTAACAAAAAAAAAAAAAGCGCGAAGGTTATCTTGTTATTTCGGTTGTTGTTTAACATATTATACACGACGAATATTCAATTAAAAATTTTGATGAACCTGTTTCTTATTTTATGTGCGCTGCATGCGGCATCTAGTTTTATAATAAATGATCATTATGCGATTCAACAGGTTACAGATACAATAATGTCGTTTCGGTTTACAGAAAATTTTCTTTTCTTTCAATCAGACACGATACATATACACAAATACATGAAATTATTGTGAAATTCAAGGTCGTATTCTAATTACACGCGATAATTTCGTGTGCGCGTGATTACTCCACATCCTCAAAATTTTCACATCGTTTATATTTTTATGACAGCGAAATCTCATCTCTTTAAAAGCGCTTTATGCGCTTTTGATGAATTACGATCGTTTTCTTATTATTTATGATTGTCTATTCTTCTTGAGTTTTTTTTTTTTTTTTACATTTTTGAGAACTTTTTTTTCCCCTGTGTTACAAATTAACGATCATTATGTACTACTATGTAGTAAAGTATGAAACGAAGAAATGGTTAAGAAAAATGTTTTCTAAATAAATTGTGTATGGACGCTGAATTTGGTGGTTTCATTCATATATATCTTCGCAACAAATATTTGGTATATTGTCGTGCAACTTTATGAAAAATGAAATCTTATATGCGGTGTGTCTGTATGTGTCTTAACTAAATAGATACGTTTGGCTTAAGAAATAACAATTGTGTGAAATTTTTTTTAAATTTTTTTTTTGTAAGTTTAGCTAACTCATTTTTAATACAATTTGGTTGTGTATACAGCAGCGAAAGTAGGTCAATCCATTTTAGTTTCGTTTTATTAATAATTTAATTTAGTTTTAAGTTTTGTTCATAAAATAAAAAAACAAATTAATCAACTTCGCGTAATCTATACTGTTAGACGTGCGCAATACTTTCAAATATTTGGTTCGAAAACATAAAACAAAAACGCATAAAACATGTATGTATGTTGGTTCAATGAGCTTCTTGATTAGCTTCTTGATTCTTTTATAAAAATAAAAAAAATTGTATCGAACAGTATAAGAACCACAAATAAAATTCAAGAAGCAGGAAACTAAAATAAGATCACATCAATTGTAATCAGAAAATCATGTCACGATAAGAGGGAAAAAAACGAAATTATGTTTTTGAGGCGGAATTCGCTGCAGAATAATAAACAACAAAAAAAAAAAAAAAATGCGCAACAACAAATTCAAGTTTGATTTGTGTGGTTGGTTGCAATGTGCAACTAAATCGCAACCAAACGGATGAATCAATTTATGTATACAAGTTTATGATGAATTTATAATTCGATTATTGACATTTTTATTACATCCACAATGAATTAATATTTACATAATACAGTTCACATATATTGTTGGAGGATCAATCATGATGAGCATTCTCAATTTTAATGATTGTGCACAATCAAAACCAATTTATTGTTCAAGGAAATGTATCTCCACCGCACATAAAATCTATTTTTTTTTTTTGTTTGTGACAATGAATAAATAAAATAAAACCGTATCATATATATATTTGTCAATCTTCTATCGTACACAATCTAGATGTAACAAAAAAAAAAAAAAATGTTTGATTTATTTCGAAAACGTCGTGACACAATAAATTGTATAATCAATGAGAGCGATTCACGTGATATAGTCGCCACATGTCACAGCGGTTGGTACACTAAATCGAACACAATCGATTTGAAAAACTGTATATCATGTCGATGTTAATAAATAATTTTGAGAATAAAATACAAAAAAAAAAATTAAATGTGTCAAAGCGTGATATATTGGTGGTCATTTATACTTGCAGTATAGGTGCGAGACTATAAAATGCGACGACAAAATGGCAACAGTATATATAGAATTAGATTTCTACGAAATGCTGTTAAAAATAGCCGTTCTAAATATTCGATTCGGTTTCATTTCAGAATCTGAAGGGCGCCAGGTTATGTACAATAACCTGTTGCTGCATTACTTACTCCTTTACTGCTTGTAGGATAATTTAGTTTTGTAAGGCGGAGCCGAGTTCATTTTAAAAGTTATTTTTTTAAGCCCATTGAAGCTTCCTATTGAATTCTGATTTGCTGCATCCAAGTAATCAACGACCAACAACCATAACAGAAAAAGCCATGCTGCTTATCTTCAACAATACGCGACTTTTATTAAAACGTGCTACCATTACGAACATTAGTACCTGCAAGCACTGGTAATCATAACAAACCAAATTATACGACAACGCCAGCCATAAAAAGTAAGACTACAAAATACTCTTTGGTAATCGAATAAAACTGCTCACTGTATAAAATTTGCATTTTGCCAATAACATTGTATTCCTGTAATTTTAACAATATTTTCCATTCCAATTATAATTTATTCTAGAATATTTTAGAATTTAAACACTTCCGTGTTCCAGAAAATTGTAAAATTAAAAATATTTCCGCCCTAATTTTCACAATTAAATCTCC
Organism: Tipula vernalis; assembly: GCA_958295665.1. Taxonomy (NCBI): domain Eukaryota; kingdom Metazoa; phylum Arthropoda; class Insecta; order Diptera; family Tipulidae; genus Tipula; species Tipula vernalis. The sequence continues at coordinate 96,911,676 of OY282560.1, forward strand.
CTTTCCAAAATATTTTAAAATTGAACCTTCCTGTTTACAAAAAAATTAATTTAATTTTAAAATTAAGTCCATCTTTTCAGAATATTTTAAAATTAAAAAGATTTCCTAATATTCATTTAATTCTCAATCAAATTCCCCTGTTCAAAAAAGAAATTTAAAATTAAATTTCCTTTTCCAGGATTTATTTCAAAATTAGAATATTTCCGCTCAAAGTTCAAACTTAATCTTTCTTTTCGATAAATTTTATTTTTATTTTTAATGTTGATACCCTTTCACCAGAATAATTAAAAATATTTCCATTCTAGTTTTAATTCAAATCTCCGATCTCGAGAATATTTTTAAATTATATCAAATTTTTTCAGAATATTTTTAAAATAAATGTTCCTTTTCCAGAAACTTAGAAATTAAAAATAGTTCCATCCTAACTTTAATTTAAATCTCCTACCTCTAGATTACCATTTTAAAAATTAATATTCCTTTTCACAAATTCAATTCTAATTTTAAAGTTACTATGGCTCCCTTTTCCAGGATATTTTAAAAATAAATCTTCATTTTCCAGGAATTGAAATTCAGTAGTAAAATCAAATCTCCATATTAAAGGAAATTTTAAAATTAAAAATATTTCTAGTCTGGTTTTTTTTCTAGTCTTTAACATAATAATTAATTTAATAATAATTATAAATTTTAATTCCAAAACCTGCAACTTATTTTAAAACTAAATCTGTCTTTTAAAAAATACGTTAAAATTAGATCTCCTATTTCCAAAATATTTTAAAAATAAATTAAGTTTTTGCAGAAATTCCAATCTATAATAATTTAAAATGAAACCTCTCTTATGCTGATTATTCGTAGCAATGTTGTTTTAGCTTCCAGGGTTATTTATATCGACGTTGTTAGATCTATGTTCTTGTATAAAAATTTTAATTTCTAACTACTAAATTATGTGATTAAAGTTATGCACCAATGTTACTAATTAAATATTTATTACAGAACCAAAATTAAGCGATGAAACTAAGTGGTTGTATATTATATTGATAAAAAAGGCTTCGCAAAATACAAACAAAACAGATCATATTTGAAAGCATCCCTTGGAGTGCTCTAAATGTTCTCTAAAAAAATTGGAGTTGCGTACTAAGCCGTAAATTTATTAAATATTTTCCGAAACGTGTTGAATTTTTTTTTTTTTTTTACCCAGGAATAATCAATTGAAACCTTGGCCGTAAACAGGAACATTGTAACCGTTTTTGCCATTTTAACCATCCTTTGTTCAAAATAAGGACAACTTTTGTATTCTTAAAAAGAAAACCAGACCAATTTTATCCATTTAATACCTTTACCTTTTCGTTAAGGTTTTCCTTTACCTTTACTTTTACCTTTACCTTTACCTTTACCTTTACCTTTACCTTTACCTTTACCTTTACCTTTACCTTTACCTTTACCTTTATCTTTACCTTTACCTTTACCTTTACCTTTACCTTTACCTTTACCTTTACCTTTACCTTTACCTTTACCTTTACCTTTACCTTTACCTTTACCTTTACCTTTACCTTTACCTTTACCTTTACCTTTACCTTTACCTTTACCTTTACCTTTACCTTTACCTTTACCTTTACCTTTACCTTTACCTTTACCTTTACCTTTACCATTACCTTAATCTTTACCTTTACCTTTACCTTAATCTTTACCTTTACCTTAATCTTTACCTTTACCTTTACCTTTACCTTTACCTTTACCTTTACCCTTACCCTTACCCTTACCCTTACCTTTACCTTTACTTTTACATTTACATTTACCGATACCTTTACCTTTACCTTTACCTTTACCTTTACCTTTACCTTTACCTTTACCTTTACCTTTACCTTTACCTTTACCTTTACCTTTACCTTTACCTTTACCTTTACCTTTACCTTTACCTTTACCTTTACCTTTACCTTTACCTTTACCTTTACCTTTACCTTTACCTTTACCTTTACCTATACCTTTACGTTAATCTTTACCTTTACCTTTTCCGTTACTTTTACCTTTACCTTTACCTTTACCTTTACCTTTACCTTTACAGCTACCTTAACCTTTACCTTTACCTTTACCTTTACCTTTACCTGTACCTTTACCTTTACCTTTACCTTTACCTTTAACTTTAACTTTAACATTACCTTTACCTTTACCTATACCTTTACCTTTACCTTTACCTTTACTTTTACCTTTACCTTTACCTTTAACTTTAACATTACCTTTACCTTTACCTTTACGATTTACCTTTACCTTTACCCTTTACCTTTACCTTTACCTTTACCTTTACCTTTACCTTTACCTTTACCTTTACCTTTACCTTTACCTTTACCTTTACCTTTACCTTTACCTTTACCTTTACCTTTACCTTTACCATTACCTATACCTTTACCTTTACCTTAATCTTTACCTTTACCTTAATCTTTACCTTTACCTTTACCTTTACCTTTACCTTTACCTTTACCTTTACCTTTACCCTTACCCTTACCTTTACCTTTACTTTTACATTTACATTTACCGATACCTTTACCTTTACCTTTACCTTTACCTTTACCTTTACCTTTACCTTTACCTTTACCTTTACCTTTACCTTTACCTTTTCCGTTACCTTTACCTTTACCTTTACCTTTACCTTTACCTTTACCTATACCTTTACGTTAATCTTTACCTTTACCTTTTCCGTTACCTTTACCTTTACCTTTACATTTACATTTACCTATACCTTTACCTTTACCTTTACCTTTACCTTTACCTTTACCTTTACCTTTACCTTTACCTTTACCTTTACCTTTACCTTTACCTTTACCTTTACCTTTACCTTTACCTTTACCTTTACCTTTACCTTTACCTTTACCTTTACCTTTACCTTTACCTTTACCTTTACCTTTACCTTTACCTTTACCTTTACCTTTACCTTTACCTTTACCTTTACCTTTACCTTTACCTTTACCTTTACCTTTACCTTTACCTTTACCTTTACCTTTACCTTTACCTTTACCTTTACCTTTACCTTTACCTTTACCTTTACCTTTACCTTTACATTTACCTTTACCTTTACATTTATCTTAACCTTAACCTTTACCTTTAACTTTAACTTTAACATTACCTTTACCTTTACCTTTACCTTTACCTATACCTTTACCTTTATCTTTACCTTTACTTTTACCTTTACCTTTACCTTTAACTTTAACTTTAACATTACCTTTACCTTTACATTTACGATTTACCTTTACCTTTACCCTTTACCTTTACCTTTACCTTTACCTTTACCTTTACCTTTACCTTTACCTTTACCTTTACCTTTACCTTTACCTTTACCTTTACCTTTACCTTTACCTTTACCTTAATCTTTACCTGTACCTTTACCTTTACCCTTACCTTTACCTTTACCTTTACCTTTACATTTACATTTACCTATACCTTCACCTTTACCTTTACCTTTACCTTTACGTATACCTTTACCTTAATCTTTACCTTTACCTTTTCCATTACCTTTACCTTTACCTTTACCTTTACCTTTACCTTTACCTTTACCTTTACCTTTACCTTTACCTTTACCTTTACCTTTACCTTTACCTTTACCTTTACCTTTACCTTTACCTTTACCTTTACCTTTACCTTTACCTTTACCTTTACCTTTACCTTTACCTTTACCTTTACCTTTACCTTTACCTTTACCTTTACCTTTACCTTTACCTTTACCTTTACCTTTACCTTTACCTTTACCTTTACCTTTACCTTTACCTTTACCTTTACCTTTACCTTTACCTTTACCTTTACCTTTACCTTTACCTTTACCTTTACCTTTACCTTTACCTTTACCTTTACCTTTACCTTTACCTTTACCTTTACCTTTACCTTTACCTTAACCTTTACCTTTACCTTTACCTTTACCTTTACCTTTGTCTTTGTCTTTACCTTTGACTTTGCCTTTGACTTTGCCTTTGCCTTTACCTTTGCCTTTGCCTTTGCCTTTGCGTTTGCCTTTGCCTTTGCCTTTGCCTCTACTAAAAATCGAGATCTCTTTAAAGTCGCTTAGCGGTACAATGCCATAATTTCGAAAGAATAACCGGAAAATTTCAAAAATTTCGTTAATTACCGCATTCCTATACTTCCCTAATCCACCGCAGATGAAGATTTTATGTCGGATTTTGTTCAAGTTTAATTCAACTCATTTTTCAAGGTTGCTATCATGAAAATTTCTTTCTGTGTTCTTATATAGGGGGTAGGCTAAAAAAACGTTAAATTTAAGTATAGTTTGAACCACGCGTTCAAGGTTATTCAATTTCGTTTGGCCGAATGTCGAAAGGGCGAATGGGTCGAATGGCCCAACGCATGGAAATGCTGATTAGGTCGAAAGACTGAATTTTCAAGAAATGTTCCCTCACTTAATTGATTGAACTCAATATTTAATTGGATCACTAATTTTGCCTAAAAAAAATTGAGAAATTTTAAAATCCAAAATAATCGAAAAAAAGCTACAAATTACCAAAAAAAATAAATCCGAAAATACGTCCAGAATGTTAATTTGTTTAAAATAAATGAAAAAATGGAAAATTTATAGGCATTTTTTTAGACCTTAGTCACCACTTGACACATATGTGGTATTGATAGATAGTAGAAGCGATATGAGCCATACAATTGCCATTCAATTCCTTTGATCTGTATCTGAAAGGTTGACGAAGCAATTTCCATTATCTTAAATATTAAGAACTTTATGGAAAAGCTTAAATTTATGGACATTTTATAAATTTTAATTTTAACTTGGCCGCACTTTTACAATTATATGGGTCGAGTGGCCGAATCTACCTTATCTAGAAAAAAATAATATCCCGGTCCCAGCCCTTACAGCATATTTTATTACGGAATATGACAGTACGGCATGTTTCAGTATAGCAAATTTCAGTGCGTTGTTATGATACACTACGGCATATTTCAATGCGGCATATGGTACACCTCGACATATTTCAGACAGTACGGCATATAGTACAAAATGGTACATTTTAAGACTTGACTTCTGGAGTATGGCCAATTGAGGTGGAACTCGGCTATTTCTTACTGAAATTTATTCACTTAATAGAAATTTTCTTCATCCATTGAAATTTTTCTTGATTTAATATAATTTTCTTGACTTATCAGAATTCTTCTTCACTTAATAGAATCATCCTTTCCTTTAGAAAATGTTCCTTCACTTAATTCTCTTCACTTTGATTCGGCCTTTTGACCTCTGCTTATTCGGCATATTCACCCTTTCGAGATTCGGCCTTTCGATATTCCGCCTTTCGATATTCAGCCTTTCGACCATTTCTGCCCTTCGATATTCGGCCTTTTTCACATAAGAATTATAAATGGTGTGCGAATTTTTTGACGTATGCAATGCTTTTTAGCAGTTCTATTGGGGCTCAGTACGTCAGCTTGGACTCTACGTTGCCAATTGCATTAATCTTCTGCCAGCCAAATTATACCCTTCTACCACAAATCGAACGAATCAATATTCTAGGATATATACCTCGTGATTCAAAATTATTTCGACTTAATGTTGAAAGGATCTGAAAAGTAATATCTGCAACGTAAATATTCCATAGTAATGGAATTGAGGAAAGTCAATCAAGAACAATCAAGTAGTCAGTCCATGCTACGATCTTCTCTATTTCTAAATCCAGAGCTTCTCAATCTTATGATCGATTCCTGTTTTAACGGAATAACTCTTACGCGTCTTTTTTTAAGCATCAGCGAACTCATGGTGTCGGATTGAAGAATTACTCTTCAACGATAACCACCTTGGAATTTGAATCTGTTCCAAAAAGTTAAAACTCGTTCCGCAAAAGATGAGCCAATTGTCTAGAATATCGCTCGGCAAAGGATCATGCCAGTATAATTTTTCAAGCCACAATCGTTCAAACAGAATTTTGATACGTATTGAAGCTAGAGTGATCGAACCTAAAGGATCACAAATTCGTGTGAATTCAGAGAGTATCTGGCGTTTCGTAATCATCCAGTTTTAGCTTGAAATCAAATTTATCATCAGTTGGGTTCCAGTGAAGTCTCAATAATTTCATCGGCCTTGAATTTTCGATAATTTCTTTCAGCGCTACCTCATATTCTTCAGCTGGAATGGATTCTAGAAATCGATGGATTCGATGTCAATTTTCGTAATTGAAATCCTGGTCCAGACAAAACGGATATCAATTGCTCTTTAATGTTCAAGGCTTGTACAAAATTATGCGCCACTGTCATAAGATCACTGACATATACATCGTTGTATAATCAGTTTTCTGCACCGGGAAATTGAGTATTGAAATCATTCGTTATTTGATAAAGTGCTCGTGTTGCCAAGAAAGGTACAAGTGTGTCAAAGATGTGGTATCGTGCTATCGGTATATTTGTGTTTTCTCTCTACCACCTTGTGTTTTCGGAATCTTACGATGATTTGACAAAGACCTTGTTGAACGACAACTCCATCGAGAGGTCTATGATTTAAAGAATTTTCACTTGTGGTTTTGGATGTCGCTCCAAAAAAAACCTCACTTTCGTAATGATACTCGTTTCCTAAAATACGTTATTATGAGGAAGATAGTAGAATTCACCGATAATTTTGCTTTCTGAAACTTCCTCCATATGGCCCGGCCCAATGACAGATATTCTCTTATGAACCATTTGTATGACTAATCTCGATGCTTTCTGGTTGGCTTTATTTTCCACCGATGACCTTGACATTAGTAAACAGACTCAATGCGTACTCGTTACCAATAAATATATCTATACTGCCAGGTGTGTTGAAATTTTGATCCGCTTGTTAAAGACCATCTAAGTGATGTCATCCTGATACATCTAATTCAGACGTGTGATGATTAATGTTATCGTCAGCACAATGTAAGGGTTCAGCAGTAGACAGCTAGGACAGTGTGACTGTTGAAATATCTCTCGTTTTTCCTTTACCAGTCTGACCTTACGCGGTAATCAGCACCTTGGCGTTTTTCCTTGGAAGTTGCAGTCTTTTAACACAAATTTCAATAATAAATTAAGATTGTAAGCAGCAATCAATAACAGACCTTCAGATTTATCCTTTGCGCGCAGTAACACCATTGGCAATAACGCGTATTTAGGTGGAACGTTAATGTTCTGGAAACTTATTCGATACTTCTGTGGTACACCAATGGTGTTCGTTTGGTATCCTTTCACAATGGGTCATGTTTCTCTTCGCACAACGGATACTTTGCTGAATCGCTATTGGAACTAAGACTGCTTATTGTCTGTGATTTTGAAGGAATTATTTTATTCACACGTTTTATTCCAGACGCCTTTTCTTGAGACCACAAGTGCTTTGATTTAGATTCTTATTTCTCTACGAAGTTTTAATCCTCGTCATTTGCGCCTTAATGTCTGCTAAACGTTTCTTAATGGCGGCAAACTACGACATAATTCAATCTAGAGTGTGCTATGGGTAAAAGTGCCTTGAGATAAATAAATTTAATGATATCCCAGAGATGACTCTATAATTTTAGCCAACAAAAAATGTAACATTAATTTACGTTTAAGTAACCGTACATATTTTATGGCTTACCTTTGAGACTATTCAAGATTTTTAACATTTACAATTTCTAAGAGGTTTGAGATTTTGAAGGTTTCGCTTTTTCAAGATTAATGATTGATTTGCCTATAGCGTAATGTTATATGATTTCTCTTTCTTCTATAAATCTAAGCAAATAATATTCTAACGTAATTATATCTAAATATTGTGACTATTGCAAAACTCGAGATCTGTTGTTAACTTCTGTTACTAACCTCCCGGTTTGTCCACCAATCAATCATTTCGTTATAAAATGTAAAGGTGCTAATTTCCCGCATAATCGCCAAATCAACAGAAATTTATTAAATATTCTGGTAAACCCTAAGCCATTATATGTGTACATGATTGATCGATCGAATTGTTAATCACGATTATACCAAATAAATATTTTGAAGTGCGCGATGTCTACAAAAAAAAACTATTTAGATCAAATAATATTAACCACAGTAAATTGGTTTGATTATCATCTATAAAATTGGAAGATTAGTTATGGCTATCAGAATAGATTAAATAGTAAATGATTTTTTTTTTTGATTAAATTAATATTTTATAAAGATCGATCGCGATTTTTTAAAACAAAATTTAAAATGCGTGACGACGCAATCAAACGACAGATCGGCGATCGCGACGATAACAATTATTTTTTATATTAGTTTAATTAATTTGATAGAAGATAATTTGGCCAATCATCGCATCATTATATCCTATTATAGGATCGAATCGATCGCGCGAGCTTTACTATAAAGTGTTTTTCTATGAAATGACACGATCGTTAGATCAAATTTTGTACAAATACGTGACTTTGAATTTAATCGAATCTAATTATATAATTGGCACGCGATTTGTATATATATATATATTTGTCTATGTGTGTGTTTAGTCGAGTGTAGGTGGTTTTCTAATCAATGGATGTATATAATTTAGATGCATAATGTAACAATTTTTCAAATTAAAAATCCCTTTCACTTTTTTTTTTATTTTTATATTGTTGTTCAATTTGATTTATTTCTCTCGTTACAATTGAATATATTTCCAACTATTATTATTATTATTATTGTGGTGGTTGTTGTTATTTCATGTTATGGTCTAATTCTTTTATGTAAGTATTCGAGAAGAAAAATAAAAATTCAACTTTTTACTTTTTACATTTTTTTTTTCACGATATATAAAATTAATTTGTCTGCCTTTGTTCTCTCCTTATGTGCATAAAAAATAAAATAAACGTTTAATCACCCTGTACTTATTTTGGATTAGCAAAATTGGATATCTTTTCGTATAATTTGACGTATATGTACCTAATTATAAACAATTTCGTCGCATATAAATCAAGTCAACCCTTAAATATTGCGAAATTGACCATTAATCATCTCATATATGTTCGTACGAATATTTAAGACAAACAATTACCAATTTATCATTTTTTTGTTTTGTTTTGGTACTTCTTGTCTTATCCCTCATCTTGATTTGTTGTATACGTAGAGTTTCATAAATTGTAAAATTTAAATTAATTGATTTTTTGCAAAAATTTGTACTGTACATAAATATAATATGGTATATACATCCTTATACCCCGGCTGATAAAAAACAAAAACTTCTCGGCGCAAAATAACTATAATTTATCAATTTGAGTACCTACCGTTGTTGTACGACAATAAAAATTGTGTATTCTTCATTATTAAAGAAATTGATTGTCTTTTTCAATCATCTTGAGCTTCAGTTTTTGTTATCATCATTATTAAGTCGACAAAGTATATACATTTAAACGAAAATAGGCAACGAACAAGACGAAAAAGAAGAAGAAGAATAAAATTGAATAAGTTAAGGTGTGGTTTCTTATATAAAAAACTAAAAAAACAAATAGAGAATGTCATTCAATTATTGATCATTAAAGAAGGTTGATGATTAACAAAACAAAACAAAAAATTACTAAGAAGATATATCTTTCTTAACTATCTCTAACTATCTGCGCGCTGTGTACCACCAATCGTTTTTTTTTTATTTTATAGTTAAGCGTTAACATATTTAACAAAAAAAAAAAACAAAAAAAGACGAAACACAAGACGACGACGACGACGAAATAGTATGAAGATTTTATCTTCATCGCGTATTAAGAAACTATAAAAAAAAATAAATTTAAGATTAAATAAGATTAAAATCAAATCAACTGGATAGATATTGAAATACAGACGCACACACATATCTATACACAGCCAGATAAATAGTAATTTAATTTTAATCATTTTGTTGAAAATTAGATAACTAAAAACTATACTTCGATCGTCTGAGAAAATATCCTTTTTGTACAATTACCTTACCAATACCCTCTCCGTAGATACGTATACGCGGTACAAATAAATTATGATTGATGATGATTATTGTTTTATTGATGGTATGGATATGAACCCAAAACTGATCATTAAATTATCTGTATATATATAAATACAGATGTGGTACTTCAGTTTCAATTATTGTTTATATTTTAATCAGATATGTGTGGAGATTTTAAGAAATCATGTATGTTGCGCGAACAACACACAATTATTTATTAAACCTAACTACATTTATGTGTGGTTAGTTCATTTTGATTAAGACATTTCAAGTGCAATAACATTTTGGATATAAATTGTTTTATTTTGAAACGATTTAATTCCAAGTGAGACACCTTTTTGACGCCAATTTTCAACATATTGAAAGCTCTAACGATGTTAACGATCTTCTTATTAAAGTTTACGTTTTTTGCGTTGTTAGAAATATAGTAAAACTCCATATAATATTAAAGCTTTTTGGAGCTTTTTGCAAATTTGAAAGCTTTCGTTCAGAAATTTAACTTTTGTACTAAACGTTTACTACTCATTAATATTACGTCATTTTCTCCTTAATTATTTAACAATACTCATTATTAAGCTTTCGGTTTGAAACATTACTTTCCCATTAAGAAAGCTTTCTAAGATGAAGCTAAATATTCACTTTTAATAACCATTCAGTGTAAAGTATTTTAATGTGCCATAATTTTAAGTAGACTTTAGAAATTTTAAGAGCTTTTTTTAGTCCAATTTTTTTTTATATATATGATTTTTCAATTTCACCCAACATATTTTGGGTTGACCAACCAATTATTTTCTTATAATATTTAATATACATTTTGTTACCTTAAAATTTACATAAGTTCTTCAACTTAACACTTTTCTCGTTATAGCCTCAACAATTTAAATGAATTCTGAAAGCTTTCACGATTTACTGCTTTCTACTTAACATTAAAGTATTTTTGAAATAATAATTTGATGTTTCTATGGTAGAAATGAAGCTCAGCTCCTTTTAATAATTAAGCTTTTAGGAGCTTTAAAACTGAACAATTTAAAACTGACAGTACAATAAAAATTAGCATGTGTTATGCCTTTAAATTGCATTCTAGCTAGATATCGATTATAACAACCACTGCCAAAAGTCTAAATAGAGCAGAAACTTTCTGTTAAAAAAACTTTTTAATATGAAGCCAAATATTTCCCCTTGAATAATACTCCAATGCAAAGCTTTAAAATCCAGAATTATTCATGTTCAAGTCATTTAATATGCCTTGAGATTTTATTTGTTCAACAATTTTATAAATATATCTGGCCGTCAGAAAGCTTTTAATATATGAATAGTTGCCTTACAATTTCGACCTTCTGACTGAATCGATTCAATTCCAACTAAGGTACCTTTTTGACGCCAATTCTCAACATACTTGAAGCTCTAACGATTTTTACTGCTGTTTACTTAACATTAAATTTTTTTTTATTAAAGTTTACGTTTTTTTTTTGTTAGAAATATAGTAAAACTCCATATAATATTAAAGCTTTTTAAAGCTTTTTACAAATTTGGAAGCATTCGTTCAGCAATTTAACTTTTGTAATAAACGTATTTTGTAGTACGCCATTTTCTGCTTAATTCTTTAACAATACACATTACTAAGCTTTCGGTTTGAAACTATACTTTCCTATTAAGAAAGCTTTCTATTAAGAAAGCTTTCTTGGTTGACCAACCATTTTTTTTTTATATAATTTAATACACATTTCGTTTCCCAAAAATCTACATAAGTTCCTCAACTTGACACTTTTCTCGTTATAGCCTCCACAATTCAAATGAATTCTGAAAGCTCTCACGATTTACTGCTTTATACTTAACATTAAATTATTTTTTTAATAATAATTTGATGTTGCCAGGGTAGAAATGGAGTTCAGCTCCTTTTAGTATTAAAGCTTTTTGGAGCTTTTTGCACATTTGGAAGCTTTCTTCCTTCAGAAATTTCACTTTTTTATAAAAATTGACTATTCACTAATCTTTCGCATTTTCATAATTATTTGTTAATATAAATATTGATAAGCTTTCAATTTGAAACTGGATAGCTTTCAAAATGCGTTCAATAAAAAATTGCATGTTTTGTGCCTTTAACTTGCATTCTAGCTGGATATCGATTATAATATCCACTGCTAAAAGTCTAAAGAGAGCAGAAATTTTCTGTTAAAAAAACTTTTTAATATGAAGCCAAAGGTTTTCCCTTTAATAATATTCCAATGCAAAGCTTTAAAATCAAGAATTCATGTTCAAGTCATTTAATATGCCTTGAGATTTTATTTGTTCATCAATTCTTTAAACATATCTGGCCGTCAGGAAGCTTTAATTCGGTTTCATACTTGCCTCACAATTTCGACCTTCTGACTAAAGCGATTCAATTCCAACCGAGCTACCAATTTAATTTCCATTTTAGTACTCACAAATCTAAATTTTAGAACTTAATACTTTTGTCAACAAAGTCTTCACTTTTCAAATGAATACTAGGAAGCTTTCTACTTGATTCCAGTTGAATGTCGGTTATGACAAGTCACTGTCAAGATATTAATTTTTGAATTAAAAGCTCTCTTACTAAAAGTGGAGCAGAAGCTTTTCGTTAAAAAAGCTTTTAAATATGAAGCTAAACCTCTCCCTTTAATAATTTTTCAATGCAAAGCTTTTAAATCCAGAAATCTACGTAATACAAGTCATTTAACAAGCCTTAAATTTAAGCGTGCCTTCGAATTAGAAGGAGCTCTAATTTTGTTCCAAGTGGCCAGCCATTGTCGCGATATTTGTTTTAACATTAAAAGCTCTCTTCCAAAGATTACTTTTAAGCCATTTAACATACCTTAATTTTAGTACGCCTTAAAAATTTAAAAAACTTTTATTTTTATGTTGGTTGTTATGTCTTAACACTTTCCTCAACATACCCTTCACAAATCGAATGAATTCTGAAAGCTCTCACGATTTATTTCTTTATACTTAACATTAAAGTATTTTTGAAATAATAATGAATGTTCCCACTGTATAAATGAAGTTCAGCTCCTTGTAATATTAAAGATTTTGGGAGCTTTTTTTTTTTGAATGCTTTCCTTCAGAAAGTTAACTTATTTATAAAAATTGAGATTGATATCAAAGTCAAAAAAAATATTGGAAAGCTTAAGGCTGGAACAAAATGATTTCAATAAAAAATTGCATGTTTTGTGCTTTCCACTGGCAATTTAGTTGAATGTCGGTTATGACAACCACCGCCAAGGAAGGAGAGAGCAGAAGTTTTCTGTTAAAAAACTTTTTAATATGAAGCTAAATATTTCCGTTTAATAATATTCCAATGCGAATGACTTAAACTTAAGCACGCCTTCTAAAACGAAATAACTTTTATGTAATTATTGCTCCGAACCTTACAAAAAGTAATCAAAATTCGAAATTTAGGATTAATATTTTTCTTGTATACATGCTAGGTCAGGTTATTTCCAGATTCGTAGTTTGCTAAGGTGGTCGGCGTTAAAACAATGCTGGATGATCATCAGGCCGTCAGGAAGCTTTTATTCGATGAATATCGTGTAACTTGCGCATCGGTGACCCATACTTGCCTTACAATTTCGACCTTCTGACTGCAGCGATTCAATTCCAACTGAGCTACAAATTCAATTTTCATTTTAGTACTCAAAAATCTAAGTCTTAGAACTTAATACTTTTCTCAACATTGTATCCACTTTTCAAATAAATATTAGGATGCTTTCTATTTAATTCCAGTTGGGTGTCGTACAATTTGCTCATCGATGACCCATACTGGCCTTACAATTTCGACCTTCTGACTGAAGCGATTCAATTCCAACAGTACTCAAAAATCTACATTTTAGAACTTAATACTTTTCTCAACAAAGTATCCAGTTGGATGTCGGTTATGACAAGTCACTGTCAAGATATTTATTTTTAAATTTAAAGTTCCCTTTCTAAAAGTGGAGCAAAAGCTTTTCGTTAAAAAAACTTTTAAATATGAAGCTAAACCTTTCCCTTTAATAATTTTTCAATGCAAAGCTTTTAAATCCAGAAATCTTCGTAATACAATTCATTTAACAAGCCTTAAATTTGCGCGTGCCTTCGAAATTGAAGGAGCTTTAACTGTGTTCCAAGTGGCAAATTTGCTCAAAACATGTAGTTAGATTCAATTTGGCCAACCATTGTCGCGATATTTATTTTTACATTAAAAGCTTTCTTCCAAAGATTACTTTTAAGCCACTTAACATACCTTAACTATAATACGCCTTAAAAATTGAAAAAGCTTTTATTTTTATGTTCGGTTGACCAACAAATTATTGATTGATGTTATTTAATTTTCATTTTGGTACCCAAAAATCGAAGTTCCTCAACTTAACACTCTTCTCAACGTAACATCCACAATTCAAATGAGTTCTGAAAGCTCCTACGATTTACTGTTTTATACTTAACATTAAAGTATTTTTGAAATATTAATTTGATATTTCCATGATAGCGAGTGAGCTTAATATTTCACTTTTTGACTAGCTTTCAAAATATCTTCAATCAAAAATTTCATGTTTTTGCTTTCCAGTGGTATTCTAGTTGTATGTCGGTTATGAAAACGACTGCCAAGGCAGGAGAGAGCAGAAGCTTTCTGTTAAAAATTTTTTTTAATATAAAGCCAAATATTTCCCTTTAATAATATTCCAATCCAAAGTTTTAAAGCGATTCAATTCCAACCGAGCTACCAATTTAATTTTCATTTTAGTACTAAAAAATCTAAATTTTAGAACTTAATAATTTTCTGAACAAAGTCTCCAGTTGGATGTCGGTTATGACAAGTCACTGTCAGGATATTTATTTTTAAATTAAAAGCTCTCTTTCTAAAAGTGAAGCAGAAGCTTTTCGTAACAAAGCTTTAAAATATAAAGCTAAACCTTTCCCTTTAATAATTTTTCAATGCAAAGCTTTTAAATCCAGAAATCTTCGCAATACAAGTCATTTAACAAGCCTTAAATTTAAGCTTGCCTTCGAAATTGAAGGAGCTTCAACTTTGTTCTAAGTGGCAAGCTCAAAACATGCAGTTGGATTTAATTTGGCCAGCCACTGTCGCTATATTTATTTTTACATTTAAAGCTCTCTTCCAAAAATTGAAAAAGCTTTAATTTTTATGTTGGGTTGACCAACAAATTATTGTTTGATGTTATTTAATTTTCTTTACAATTACGACCTTCTGATTGGAGTGATTCAATTTCAACTGAGGTACCAATTTAATTTTCATTTTAGTACTCAAAAATCTAAGTCTCTCATCTTAACGCTTTTCTCAACAAAGCCTCCCCAATTCAAATTAATTTTGTAAGTTCACATGATTTACTGCAGAATATTAAATTACTTTTGTAACAATATTTTGAACCATTCCATATTTGAAATATAGTTGAACGTTTATATAAATATTGGTAAGCTTTCAATTTAAAACTGGATAACAAAATGCTTTCAATAAAAAATTGAATGTATTAACGGATGAGAAGTTTGTCCTAAACTGTCCTAAACCAACAACAACAAATGTGAATGTGAGAATGTATGTGTTTAAGTAAAAAAAAAACAATGTCATTTAGGCGAAAATTATATATTGCAATAAAAAAAATTTATATATTTGAAATATTTTACATTAATATATATTTTATAACTAAACTAGAACCATTCTATCCAAAACAAATCACATTTCCGGAAAATGTTGGGGAAAAGTATGTTAGGATTCCATTTTTACTTGCTTAGTACGTTTAAATCAAAAACCAAAATTTTCATGAATTTTTTTTCGATATTTCTAAGAGGTTACTACGGCTGAAATGGACATTTTCACATTGAACTAGAACCATTCTATCCAAAACATGTCACATTTCCGGAAAATGTTGGGGAAAGTATGTTAGGATTCCACTTTTACTTACTTAGTACGTTTAAATCAAAAATCAAAATTTTCATGAATTTTTTTTTCGATATTTCTAAGAGGTTACTACGGCTGAAATGGACATTTTCACATTGAACTAGAACCATTCTATCCAAAACATATCACATTTCCGGAAAATGTTGGGGAAAAGTATGTTAGGATTCCACTTTTACTTGCTTAGTACGTTTAAATCAAAAATCAAAATTTTCATGAATTTTTTTTTCGATATTTCTAAGAGGTTACTACGGCTGAAATGGACATTTTCACATTGAACTAGAACCATTCTATGCAAAACATATCACATTTCCGGAAAATGTTGGGGAAAAGTATGTTAGGATTCCACTTTTACTTGCTTAGTACGTTTAAATCAAAAATCAAAATTTTCATGAATTTTTTTTTCGATATTTCTAAGAGGTTACTACGGCTGAAATGGACATTTTTACATTGAACTAGAACCATTCTATGCAAAACATATCACATTTCCGGAAAATGTTGGGGAAAAGTATGTTAGGATTCCACTTTTACTTGCTTAGTACGTTTAAATCAAAAATCAAAATTTTCATGAATTTTTTTTTCGATATTTCTAAGAGGTTACTACGGCTGAAATGGACATTTTCACATTGAACTAGAACCATTCTATGCAAAACATATCACATTTCCGGAAAATGTTGGGGAAAAGTATGTTAGGATTCCACTTTTACTTGCTTAGTACGTTTAAATCAAAAATCAAAATTTTCATGAATTTTTTTTTCGATATTTCTAAGAGGTTACTACGGCTGAAATGGACATTTTTACATTGAACTAGAACCATTCTATCCAAAACATATCACATTTCCGGAAAATGTTGGGGAAAAGTATGTTAGGATTCCACTTTTACTTGCTTAGTACGTTTAAATCAAAAAACAAAATTTTCATGAATTTTTTTTCGATATTTCTGAGGTTACTACGGCTGAAATGGACATTTTCACATTGAACTAGAACCATTATATCCAAAACATATCACATTTCCGGAAAATGTTGGGGAAAAGTATGTTAGGATTCCACTTTTACTTGCTTAGTACGTTTAAATCAAAAATCAAAATTTTCATGAATTTTTTTTTCGATATTTCTAAGAGGTTACTACGGCTGAAATGGACATTTTAACATTGAACTAGAACCATTCTATCCAAAACATATCACATTTCCGGAAAATGTTGGGGAAAAGTATGTTAGGATTCCACTTTTACTTGCTTAGTACGTTTAAATCAAAAATCAAAATTTTCATGAATTTTTTTTCGATATTTCTAAGAGGTTACTACGGCTGAAATGGACATTTTCACATTGAACTAGAACCATTCTATCCAAAACATATCACATTTCCGGAAAATGTTGGGGAAAAGTATGTTAGGATTCCACTTTTACTTGCTTAGTACGTTTAAATCAAAAATCAAAATTTTCATGAATTTTTTTTCGATATTTCCAAGAGGTTACTACGGCTGAAATGGACATTTTCACATTGAACTAGAACCATTCTATCCAAAACATATCACATTTCCGGAAAATGTTGGGGAAAAGTATGTTAGGATTCCACTTTTACTTGCTTAGTACGTTTAAATCAAAAATCAAAATTTTCATGAATTTTTTTTCGATATTTCCAAGAGGTTACTACGGCTGAAATGGACATTTTCACATTGAACTAGAACCATTCTATCCAAAACATATCACATTTCCGGAAAATGTTGGGGAAAAGTATGTTAGGATTCCACTTTTACTTGCTTAGTACGTTTAAATCAAAAATCAAAATTTTCATGAATTTTTTTCGATATTTCTAAGAGGTTACTACGGCTGAAATGGACATTTTCACATTGAACTAGAACCATTCTATGCAAAACATATCACATTTCCGGAAAATGTTGGGGAAAAGTATGTTAGGATTCCACTTTTACTTGCTTAGTACGTTTAAATCAAAAAAACAAAATTTTCATGAATTTTTTTTCGATATTTCTAAGAGGTTACTACGGCTGAAATGGACATTTTCACATTGAACTAGAACCATTCTATGCAAAACATATCACATTTCCGGAAAATGTTGGGGAAAAGTATGTTAGGATTCCACTTTTACTTGCTTAGTACGTTTAAATCAAAAATCAAAATTTTCATGAATTTTTTTTTCGATATTTCTAAGAGGTTACTACGGCTGAAATGGACATTTTTACATTGAACTAGAACCATTCTATCCAAAACATATCACATTTCCGGAAAATGTTGGGGAAAAGTATGTTAGGATTCCACTTTTACTTGCTTAGTACGTTTAAATCAAAAAACAAAATTTTCATGAATTTTTTTTCGATATTTCTAAGAGGTTACTACGGCTGAAATGGACATTTTAACATTGAACTAGAACCATTCTATCCAAAACATATCACATTTCCGGAAAATGTTGGGGAAAAGTATGTTAGGATTCCACTTTTTACTTGCTTAGTACGTTTAAATCAAAAATCAAAATTTTCATGAATTTTTTTTCGATATTTCCAAGAGGTTACTACGGCTGAAATGGACATTTTCACATTGAACTAGAACCATTCTATCCAAAACATATCACATTTCCGGAAAATGTTGGGGAAAATTATGTTAGGATTCCACTTTTACTTGCTTAGTACAAGTAAAAGTGGAATCCTAACATACTTTTCCCCAACATTTTCCGGAAATGTGATATGTTTTGCATAGAATGGTTCTAGTTCAATGTGAAAATGTCCATTTTAGCCGTAGTACCTTTCAGAAATATCGAAAAAAAAATTCATGAAAATTTTGATTTTTGATTTAAACGTACTAAGCAAGTAAAAGTGGAATCCTAACATACTTTTCCCCAACATTTTCCGGAAATGTGATATGTTTTGCATAGAATGGTTCTAGTTCAATGTGAAAATGTCCATTTCAGCCGTAGTAACCTCTTAGAAATATCGAAAAAAAATTCATGAAAATTTTGAGTTTTGATTTAAACGTACTAAGTAAGTAAAAGTGGAATCCTAACATACTTTTCCCCAACATTTTCCGGAAATGTGATATGTTTTGCATAGAATGGTTCTAGTTCAATGTGAAAATGTCCATTTCAGCCGTAGTAACCTCTTAGAAATATCGAAAAAAAATTCATGAAAATTTTGTTTTTTGATTTAAACGTACTAAGCAAGTAAAAGTGGAATCCTAACATACTTTTCCCCAACATTTTCCGGAAATGTGATATGTTTTGCATAGAATGGTTCTAGTTCAATGTGAAAATGTCCATTTCAGCCGTAGTAACCTCTTAGAAATATCGAAAAAAAAATTCATGAAAATTTTGATTTTTGATTTAAACGTACTAAGCAAGTAAAAGTGGAATCCTAACATACTTTTCCCCAACATTTTCCGGAAATGTGATATGTTTTGGATAGAATGGTTCTAGTTCAATGTGAAAATGTCCATTTCAGCCGTAGTAACCTCTTAGAAATATCGAAAAAAAATTCATGAAAATTTTGTTTTTTGATTTAAACGTACTAAGCAAGTAAAAGTGGAATCCTAACATACTTTTCCCCAACATTTTCCGGAAATGTGATATGTTTTGCATAGAATGGTTCTAGTTCAATGTGAAAATGTCCATTTTAGCCGTAGTACCTTTCAGAAATATCGAAAAAAAATTCATGAAAATTTTGAATTTTGATTTAAACGTACTAAGTAAGTAAAAGTGGAATCCTAACATACTTTTCCCCAACATTTTCCGGAAATGTGATATGTTTTGCATAGAATGGTTCTAGTTCAATGTGAAAATGTCCATTTCAGCCGTAGTAACCTCTTAGAAATATCGAAAAAAAATTCATGAAAATTTTGATTTTTGATTTAAACGTACTAAGCAAGTAAAAGTGGAATCCTAACATACTTTTCCCCAACATTTTCCGGAAATGTGATATGTTTTGCATAGAATGGTTCTAGTTCAATGTGAAAATGTCCATTTCAGCCGTAGTAACCTCTTAGAAATATCGAAAAAAAATTCATGAAAATTTTGATTTTTGATTTAAACGTACTAAGCAAGTAAAAGTGGAATCCTAACATACTTTTCCCCAACATTTTCCGGAAAAGTGATATGTTTTGGATAGAATGGTTCTAGTTTGATGTGAAAATGTCCATTTCAGCCGTAGTAACCTCTTAGAAATATCGAAAAAAAAAGTCATGAAAATTTTGATTTTTAACTTTACATTTATTTATTTATTATTATTAAGCTTAATAATTACATCAATCTCAAAAAAAAAAAAAATCCGCCTGAATGTTTTCTTGTTTTTCCTTACAAAACTTCATTATGTTCACTCATACTAATAAATAGTTTTGGGATCTAGGACAAACTTCTTAGTATTATATAGTCGTATGAAGTTTTTCCTAAACTTGTCCTAAAATGTTGTTGTTGTTTTTAGGACAAATTTAGGACAAACTCTTCGCGAATATGTATTATGCATGCAACTGGAGTTCTAGTTGGATGTTAAAGCGACTGTCAAGAAATTATTTTTAAATTAAAAGCTCTTGTCCGAAATGTGAGGTAAAAGCTTTCCATTACAAAAAAATTCCAATCCAAAACTAAATATTTATCGTAAATAATCGTCCAATGGAAAGTATTAAAATCCAGAAATCAAATTCAAGTTTATTAATATGCGACAAATTTAAGCACACCCTTGAAATTGCAAGAGCTTTTATTTTATTACAAATTTTTATAAATACATGTAAAAGTTTTGAATTTTAAATCCGTTACAATAATTCTATATAACTATGCAATTTGAGTTAAGACCCAAAATAGCCGATTGCTGGTTGTAGTAAGAAATGAGTGAAAAATTCAACCCAATTGTCTCAAAATCAAATATCAAAGAAGGGGAAAAATTTACCTCGGACTGGCTAAAATTAGTAAAACCGTGTCAATTGATACAGCGACCATATTCCAAATTAAATTTGTAAAACTTAAGTTGTAGAAAATGAAATATTCTACCCATTTAATCTTTAAAATATTTCCAGGCTCAAAAATTTAAGGTGAAAATTTAAAAATTCGGTAAGATGTAACAAATGACGAAACCTGAATTTGCTATTATCCAGAAATTAAGCACAATAATCAACCCAACAGATCTTGTCAGCCTAATAAAATCCAACCAAAGTGTAACGTCCATAATCACTTTGTTCCCCGAATGTATTTGAAAAACTGTGTGAAAACGACCAAGAAGCCAAATTATTTTTCATTTACGAAATTTTACAATTTCAACCTTCTTACATTTTCCGATTGTTAAGTATAACAGATAAAATGTGGATATTTCGAAATCTTATTTCAGACACAGCTTTAAATTTTTTTGCTTTAAGTTTCCTTTGCAATTTGCAAAATTTAAGTAAGTAGGAAAATTTGGAGCGAGTTACAAATTTAATTTTAGAATTCTACATTAAATGTTGACAGATCTACTGGTTGATTAAATGGATATTAAGAATAATATTAATAACCCTAGATCATAACAAATACTAAAGAAAATCCTTCATCAAAATCGCTGGTTTATATTGAACAGATCTTCTCCATATCCAACGAAATTTTCATAATTTCCTGTTTTGTCAATTGAAAATGTAGAAAGGGGCATTTAGTAGAGAGATATTGGACGTACCTCCAAAGTTTTTATTACAAATTTATTTCCGGAGACATTTTTTGGTTTATTGATAGGAAACAAGCAACAATCCTATTTTACTAGTTTGTACCGAAGCAAGCACGTCTCCTTTCATTTCCCCAGTCTAACTTTATTTGGAGTTTAATAGCTCGCTTCCAATTTCAGTTTATGTGCAGCTCACCGGTACTATTCCTTGAGACCGCATATAATTTCGTTCATCGTTAAATATTTTCAATTTCCCGTTTAATTAGGAATAATCGAGGACTGTGAAGTTACCAGCATGCACATTGTTTTCAAAATATTTCCCCTTCAACGCAGATGTTTGTCTGCGGTCTGCTAAATGCAAAATTTCTCACTATATTTCTTGTTCGAAACAAGCACCAACCAATCTTATCGAATTTAGTTAAAAATTGAAAAATTCGATAAAAAATTAGAATTACTAAATTTTATTTACCAAATTGAAAAAAAAAATTTAAAAGTTTTAAAAATATTGAGAAAAACAATTACTTATTGGAAATGGAAATGGTACATATTGCAAAATTCCAGAATCAAAATTCTAATTTCGAAATACTAAAATAATAAAACATTGAGATTCGTATATTGGTCAAATTATCTAAAAAGTACCTTATTTTGAATTCTAAATTTCTAAAACTTTGAATATCTACATTTTGATTTGGTTTAATTTAATAATTTTCGGTAAAATATGCAATTTAAGTAGAATGCCAATTCTAAAATATGTAATTCCCAAATTATTAACAGTTTCACCAATTTCATAATTTTTGTTTTAATAAGAGTCCAAATTATAAAATTAAAATTAAATAATTTGTAAGTACATAAAAGAAAAGTCTAACTTTGAAATGGTTAAAAATTGAAACTTCGAAATTTGTATATTCTAAAAATACGAAAATACAGGGTGGCTACCAAATGAAAACGCTGTAATTTTTTTAATTTTGATTATTTTTTATTGAAATTTCGTGGAATATGTTGAAAACATATTACATTTTATGAAAAACATGTTACTGCTCGATATGACCTCCTTTGGCTTTGATTATTTGATTCAGTCTTCCATAGAAAGCATTGCATGCTGACCGAACGTGGGCTTGCGGAATTTTATTCCATTCTCGAACAAGAGCTGACTTCAATGCATCAACACTTTCGTATTTTTTAGTGGACACCTTACTCTCCAAAATGGACCATATGGAGAAATCCATGGGATTCAAGTCTGGTGAATATGGTGGCCATTCTTTCGACGAAATCAGCCGCGGAACGCAATTTTGTAAAAATTGCTGTGTCGCTCGAGCTTTGTGTGACGGTGCCGAGTCCTGTTGGAATGTCCAACGGTTCGTACCAAAGTGTTTACATGCCCAAGGTAGCAAAGCATCGTTTAGGATCTTTTGGCGGTACATCTCTTGGTTTACCTTGACTCCATGTTCGATGAAAACCAGAGGAGTGCGTCCATCTGCAGTAACTGCAGCCCAAACCATAACATAAGCTGGTGATTGCTTGCGCATGGCAACTCTTGTGTCCAAATTATCGTTGGACTTGTCCTCTAACCAAACACGATCATTTTGTTTATTCACATGCTGTTGAATGGTGAAAATTTTCTCATCAGAAAAGACAATTTTTGGAATCTCATCACGTTCGGCCAAGGCCTTCAATGCTCGTGTTCTTTCAAGCCTAACTTTTTTTTGTGCCTCCGTAAGATCTTGAACTCTTTGTATCTTGTAGGGCTTCAAGTGTAGTTCATTTTTCAATATGGTTTGAATGCTGTATCGTGAAACATGTAGACGTGCGGCTAATTGATTGGCACTTTGACGAGGATTTCGTTGGATTCGTTTCTTCACCTTTCGTATTATTTCTTTTGATGTTGCTGTCTTTTTAGGACCGCCTCTGTTGCGTTTAGCGATGCTACCAGTTTCGTTGTATCGAGTTATGGTTCGATACACAAACATTTTATTCACATTCAAATGCTGGAGCTGACGAACTATTGCTGTTTGTGAATTTCCACCCAAATACAGTGCAATTACACTATTACGTTTGAATTCCATTACGATTTTTTTATTAAGATATTAATTTAGAACAATTATTTATTGACCACATATAAACAACTAACCAAACTTCAATCTGTCAAAAAATTAATGCGCGAAAATGACAACTACACAAATGACAGCAGAGTGAAGTTAGTAACATTTGGTCTCAGCCACTCTGTATGTATTTTAATATTTGTATTCCATTGAAATTTCAATTAAAAATAGTACAAATTTAAAATCATCGTAATTTTTAAACGATACCTACGTACCTCTCCGCAAACTACCAGTTGCTCAATTTCAAGATTTTTAATACCAAGCTAAACTAACAAATTTAAAAATTTTGATATCCAAATTTTTAAATTTCTAATTTTTGAAATTTAGGTGTAACTCTAAGCTGTATAAAGTTAAAAATTTTGAATTGAAAATTTACAGTTATAACAGTATTTTATAAAGCTTGAGTATATCCTTGGTAAAATTTAAAAATTCTAGAACTTCTAAAAATTTTTAAAATTTCCCAAATCTTGAAACTAGATAACCCTAGATTCGAAATACTAAAATATGGAGTTCTCTTATCGTAAAATTTCAAAAATTCTATATTAAAAAATTGTTATTTGCATAACTTTTAAGATAGTTCAAGTAATACCAATTAATGAGCGAACAACATTTTAATAAACCAATCTTCTTAAATTTAAGAATTTTAAAGCGAAAACTACTTAATTTTGATGAATCCTTTGATATAAATATTAAAATTCTTGACTTTAACTAAAGAATATGTTGACTTTGGTCTGATTTTTATAAAATTTGCTCAAATTTAATGTAGCGGAATAGAATCTGAATTTCATAAGAAATTTTTGGAATTTTAGTTCAATTAATACAATACTAAAAATTTGTCAAATTTCTAAGAGCTTTAAAATTTAGAAAGTTAATCATAATAAATCTCTGATTGAAAGTAGATTGTAGTTTTTTGTTTTGTTTTTGGCCACCTGAAAAATTTGTAGATTTCAATTTTTGTTAAATGGATCGTTTGGCCTGCATAAACCCTAGAGATTTTAAAAGAATGAGAATTAAAATAACTGACTAACTAAATTATAAAAATTTCATAATTAAATTCAAATTTAATTTAAGAAGAACAAATTACAAAAAAAAAACAAATTAAATTAGAAACCTACACCGTACTATTCGAGCTTTGAAATTCATAAATTATTAAATAAATTAATTAAATCATTATATGTATTTGAAATTCCAGATCCAAAATTATCAAATTTATAACCATTTAGATTGAGGCGGTGGCACGTCGATTCTAAATATTCAGAAATTTGAATTTTCCAATAAATGCTTCAGGTTATAATCGATCGGAAAATTTTCCAATTTAACTATTTTTAAACATCAAATTTTTAAATAAATTTATATTTTAAATTAAAATTTGGAAAACTTTAAAAAATTTCGTAAAGTTTCAAAATTTTATAATTTTATAATAACTCTCTTATTCAAAGCAATTTGTAAACTTTTAAATTTGGGATACGGAACAGGAAATTTTAACTCTTTAAAAATTTAGTATTTTTAAAATAACATCTAAGAATACCCAAAATTCTAGGTTAGAAATTTAAAATGTATGCCAACTTTTAACAAAACATATAATTCCAATCTAAAAATATTTTGTTGTCTGTGTTTAAAATTTTAAAATTCTTAACTTTAATTCCTCTAAATAATGTTAAATTTAAAATTTAGCAGTTACGGATTATAAAATTTTGGTCTTTAAATATTTTAAATATTGATGATCTGGATGTGATTTTTATAAAATTTAATGTAACAAATGGAATTTGCATGGAAATTTTAAAAATTGCAATACAAAATTTAAAATTTTAAGAGTAAGGAGGTTGAACATTCCCTCTAATTACAATGCATTCATTACTTTAATCTACGTTGAAAGATCCTGAATTTTAAAAATTTAATATAAACAGTGCCCTATTCCATTATAGAATAAATTCTAAAATTCTAAATTGTGAATGTCGAAATGTTAAATTTAGTATTTTTAATATTTATTCCAAAAAATGCTTAAGATATTTAAAAATTCAAAATTTTCGAATCTTAAAATTTAAAAATTATTTGTAACTAAAATTAAGTAAAAATTTTAGAATTTTGGAAATTTTTAAAATTGTCCAAATTTTTTTAAGTAATCCTCGTATTCAAAGAAATTTTATCTTTTAAATTTAGACTATCTTTATCGGTTTTAGAAATTAAGGCTTACAATTTTTAAAATTCCAGAAGCAAGCATTCCAGAAAAGTTCCTTTAACAAAATTTCCGTTTTATAATTTCAAAATTTTTAAATTCAAGAATTACTAAATACAAATTTTTAAAATGTAAAATTTTAAATTCTAGTTCCAGTAAATGCTTGAAATAAAATTAATTCGAAATTTGTACCTTCACAATACTAAATTCTACTACTAAATTCATAAATAATTGATAAAGTATTTTTATTGAAATTTGGAAGCAAAAATTTTCAAAACCTTAAGAGAGAATTAAGAATTCCCAGATTGCTAAATAAAATTTGTTGAATATATTAATCTACGTAAATCGATTCAAAATTTTAAATTTTTCTAATTTTTGAAGTTTAAAATTTTTGATATTTAAATTTTTTAAATGTTGGTGTAATATTATAAAACTGTTAAAATTTAAAATAAAGAATGGAATTGGAATCGAATATGAATGCCCTAAAAAATTTGGTCAACATCCTAGAATTATCAAAAATTTTATAAAATTCCCAAATAACTTAGCGTTTCTAAATTTTGAAAACTCGTCACATAATTCTCTGATTTCAAGAAACTCCCGTTCGTTTAGTCAAACAATCTTAAAGTTTTATTTAGGTAAACAGCTGTAAACATATTTTAGGAATGGTCAACATTTGTATGTATGTACTAACCTTGTAAACATCTTAATTTTATTAAGTGACTTATTTGAGTTTATACACAAAAAATATTTTGCTTCATCAGATTAATGAGTTCTTGATTGTTCTCTTGTCTAACATTGTTTAAGATTGTTGACATTGTTTTTATTTTATCATTCCTTCATTAGTTAAGATCATTCTTCTTCCTGAAATATTGTCGAGTGATATCATGCTAAATGTCTTATTTTGGACAACCATTATTATACCATTCAAAAAACTTAGAATTCTTCCGCTACCACAATCAATCAGACAATTACATTTTTATATTTAGCACAAATTAACATTCTTCACATATGACTGAGGAAATAAACATTTATTATTGCAAACCGACCTTTAAAATTTAATTAAAAAAAAATTATATCTAATTATTATCAATTACGGAATCACCTTTGATTGCAACAAAAGGAAACTTGTTAAGTTATTAAGAATAACACTTATATGGGCAGCCCCCAACATAATCAGCTCTATTGTTTATTTTGACTAGAACCGTATACATCAAACATACATAATATCGATGATTAATAAAGGTCAAGTGTATAAAGCAAAATTTTGACATAATCATGTTCGACCACCCCGGCAGCTCCGATATCCAATATTTCATATTATTATAAAGGATTGCACAAATTCAAAAAAAAAAAATTATTCAGCTTTCAAAATATTCAGCGCTCGAATAAATCCAAATTAATTACCAATTATTAATCGTAACTGCACGAATTTTGATTTTACATTTAATTAATGACAATTTCCTATATATAAGCACATAATGTAAATACCGATCAATTGATATCACCTGCTGTGTACACCAAAGTTAATTAGGTATTTATTGTACATATTTCCTACTACACAAACTAGTAATAATTACCAAATATTAGGTTACAAGGGCACTCTAACCATATACACAATATAATTTCATTCCATTACGGTTGATTGATTTGATGAAAAAAAAAAATCGATTTCGATATCTCGTGCTCTAATTACAAATTTAGAGATTGCGATAAGTTAAAAGAAACAATAAAAACAATTTCTCAAAAAAAGGTCAAATGAAATTAAAATTTTTACAAATTATTCATCCATTACACAAAATAATAAAAAAAAAAAATTTTGTATAGAGTAGTAGCACATTTCTATTGGGGCGGAACCGAATTTATATCGTGATGAAAACACGCGCGCGCACCGATCAAATTAGACGTTTGTGAAATAATTTCATTTTTTTTTTCCCGCAGGAACACATACAAGAAGTACTAGACAAATGGACACAAATCGACGATGAAATTTGGGCCAAAGTTATTGTGTTTGAACGAAATCGACGCGTTGCAAAAGCATATGCACGTGCACCGGTACTCACAATAAATGGATCGGATGATAGTTTCGACGGTATGAGGTAAGTCAAGAAATATATATATTTACAAAAAATTTCCGGAAACTGTGTGTGTTTATATAATTTCACGCCACCTTTCTCACACTTTAACAACAAAAAAAAAAAATGTATGGCCAGGTAGCGCGCTTTCTTTAATTAAAATTATGTCATTTATTTATCTTAACAAAACACTTTCACTTTTTGAGACTCCGCACTGTATTTATGCATAAATTTTAATATTTTGTGAGACGATTTTTTATAAAAATAAACCGCGGACAACAACAATAACAACAAATCGTTATAATTAAATTATTTTATATTGCGGCCGACATACATTATATAACCGACCATTGATTATACTCGATATACCCTATTATTATTCGCGCAGCAATTTAGGACAAATTGAATATACCTCTATACATTTTTGGGGGTTTGCACATCCTACAAATATTATGAAGATCGTGAGATATATAATACATACGATCGATTAATTTATACTTTAAAATCAATTTAGTACATAATATCCATTTACACCGTAAAACGATCCAGAATTTGTAACAAAAAAAAAAAAAAATTCAATTTCGATTTTTATTTTGCCCAAAAACCCATAAAAGGCTCGTTAAATTTATTTTATTCCATTGTACATAACAAAAATATAAACCGTTTACCTTTGGAGAGATATGTATGCCGAGAGAACTGGTTAAAAGTGAAAGAAGTAAACGAGCAATCAGCAGCATAAAAAAGTGGATACACACAGTGTTTTGTTATGTAGCGATTGTTAAATTATATATAAATTAGACTCTCTATGTATTATTATGTTTTGCAATATGTTGTACAACAAAACAATATCAAGATAAGCATAAAACAGTCTAAATTGATTTTTAGGCACTTAAATATAACGCCTGCTCAGTACACATAATATGCATGCATGCATAATTTCAATGGAACATAAAGTCTAATTTGTACATTAAAAAAAAAAAATTGTTTTATGTTAATTGGATAGTAACATGATCAAAATGTGTTTTTTTTATTATTATTATTTGCAATAATAAATTTTATTACATGTCCTTAATATCCCCCATGTAAACGTTGTTGGTTCAAAATAAAATTTATTGATAATTTTAAGATTATGTACGTACGTACTTCGTTACATCGTAAAGGTAAATTTACAAGGCAAATAAAAATGTTATCTTGTTTTTTGTAATATTTGCTGTTGTTGTTGTTGTTATAACCACGCGATTGCTTATCAATTATAATTTATATACGATATATGATATTTGCATGTTGGTATGCAAATTGGTTTATAAATTGTCAAATCAAGTTAGGACAGTGTTACCGGTTTTTCTAAAATTTGTGATACTCGCAGCATCTAAATTTAGTTTTAGCCATATTTTGTTTTTTTTTTGTTCTTGGACCAACACTTTCTAAAAAAAAAAATCAGAATTACTCAAGATAAGAAATGGGAAAGTATTTTGGACAAGATTGTGCTACATGCGGGTAAGAAAATTAATTTCTCAATATGGAAATTGCAAATTAGAAAGAAATGCTAAAATCCTGATGTATAATGAAATGATTTAGAATTGGTGTTGAAAGTCGATCTTTTACAAAATGACTGGATTGGAGATGCAAATTTAACAAGAGTGCAATCAATCGTACCTGTTACATAGATTTGCTAAGTAAAAACATTTCCCAAATTTTCATAAGACCAATAACAATCCGGTCCAACGAAAACAAGCCAAACGACACCAAACCTTTACACTTCTAATTTAAAAAATAAATTGTCTCTATTAAAGCTGTTATGTAATGCAACAGATTTACTATAACAATTCACACTCACTTTTATTCTCTTTCAACAACACTCACAATTCAAAAGGTGGTTAATAAAACCAAAAGTAGTATGTGCTGCCTTCTCTTCCATTTTGAGCAATAGTCGATGTTTAAAAGAGTACGAGAGGCCACAACGAATCCCAATTTTGAACAAGACCTGCATTATCAAATAGTTCCATTTTCGTTTTCTACCCTTCCCTCCTTTATATCGTCTTTATATCGAATATTCGAGATCGAGAATGAACTTATATAGAAATTGTCACAACTTGCAAAGGAAAATACTTCACTGGCCTCCTTTGAACAGAAATGGTAAATAACGTATTTACGTAGGAAGACCAATTTTGTAAATTTCAACATTTCTAAAATTTTAAATTAGGAAATTTCGTATTTTCTAAATACAAGTCTTAAGTTTGTTTATTTTCTATAGACTATCCCTAAGTTTTTGGAAATTTTTAAATTTTTAAGTCTAAATCTTCGTTAAAAACCTCTCGAAAATTATTTTTGGTATACATCCAAATAACCTACATTTTCACTAAAGAAATTGTGAAATTGTTGGTAATTTGGTTTTTTTGTTGTCAAATTCCTAAATATTAGGTTTAAAATTATCTTAATTTTTAAATTCTCAATACCTAAATTCCAGTAAGTACCAACATTTTAAAATTTCAAAAATCAAATTTTTTCTAAATTCTACATTAATTGGCTTAACTGGCCAGATTTCGAAATTTCTTATTTTTTATTGTCAAATTTACCCAAATGCCTAACTTTACCGAGATACTTGGAGTTCCTAGCTAAAAATAAATAAAACTTCAAAGGTGGCTGGCTTTACATATAATTTTTGATTTCTTAAACTTCCTCGATACATTCAAAATATTGGCAAATATAGAGGATATACTAAAGAGGATTTATGCCTATGGACGATCAGTTGCGAATAATATAACTGGAATACATACCTAAAGGTTTGGCTATGGATAGGTCTAAAATTATGTGAGTCCTAAATTCCGAGTTGTAAAATTTCAGAATTTTCAAAGTGAATTCGAAATTTTATTTGAAATAATCGAATTTTGAAAAACACTCTTTTACCAGAAATTTTAAAAAATTTGTCGTTTGGCGTCATTTTTTGAAACTGTAGAATTTCTTGTAAAAAAATTTAAATTTTATAAAATTCGCCAAAAAAATCAAATTTTTAAAACGTTTTTCTTAATTCTTGTAATTTTTTGAAAATTTTAATTAAACTATTTTTTTAAAAAAATTAAAAGTTTCTTTGTCACTTAATGTTTTTTATAGTTATGAATTCCTCAAAATTCTAAATATTTTAAAACATTTTGAACGAGTTCGAAACGAAATTTGGCATACTGTGATTTATAACATTCTGGCAAAATGATGTTCAACTAGGTAGTCCCAAACTAAATAACTATTCCTGAAAACGTCTCATTTGTTCACCTGTTCAGATTAAAACTATGCTTATTCATTTTACTCAAAAGGAAGGGAAAATGAAGGATTTCCGAATAGGATTTGGTGACCAAATTAAGAATACGATGACTAGAATGGTTAAGTTGGCTTAAATAGGTGGATATGAATACACGTCTTTCTTACTATTATCAGTATTCTAAAGAGAAGTGGTTAGAATTAGAAAAAATTTAAAGTTTTAATTTGACAATCTGAAGGTACCCAAGCCAAATTTAAATTTTAAATCAAATTTCAGAATTGTAGGCATATATCCGAAATAACGAAATTTCATTTGAAATAGTTGAGTTTTAAAAAATGTTCAATATTAGTAATTTGTAAAATTTGGTTTTGTTTTTTAAAATTTTAAATTTTAAATACAAAGCTTTTGCAGATTTGGAAGTATTGTTTTGAAAGATATTTAAATATGATCAAAATTCAGAAAGGCAAATTTAACTGTATAGATTTTCACAAATATTAAATTTGGATTCAGAATTGTAATTAAACATTTATGTTCACATTACGACCACTAACACTAAAAGTATCGACCGGTCAAAATGACCGGTTGCATTAAGTGTTGACAAGACTTTCTCATGAATCTTTTCTCCATGAATTCGTGATTTAATTTTCCGAATTTTAGTATTTTGTCAACTAAATATCAAACCGAAAACTGTTATTACAAGTTTCCGATTTAAATCGTATTATATTTCCCAAAAAATTCAAAAATTCGAATTTTATATCGAATTGCATTATTACAAAATTATAGGCGATAGTAGAAATTTTATTACAATTTTAAAATTTTTATTTTTGAACTTACACTTGTCAGAAATTTTACGGAATTTAATGTTTGAAAAATCGTGTAAAATTGTTTAAATTTTCTTTAATTTATAAAAACCTTGAAATTTTTAGAATTTCTTGAATAAAACAAATTTAAGTTTCTCACATTTTCGCCTAAAAATTCAAATCCTTAATGATGTTTCACTTAAAATTCTTGTAATTTCTAAATTTCAAGAAATTTTTAAACAGTTTTTGTAAAATTAAAAAATTCCGTAATTTTTAGAAAATTCTGAAATGGAAATTTATAAATTTATTAAAGTTTTTAAAGATTTTGAAATTTTAAATTTAAACTATTTTTAAACTAATTCAAAATTTCTTTAACATTTAATAATTTTAATTTTAAAAATTTGGGCATCATGTTGTTTTTAAAAATTATTTAAGTTTAGTTTCATTCCTCGTAAAAAAATTCAAAATTCAAAATTTTTATACAGTTTTTCAAAATCAAAAAATTCTGTAATTTTTAGAAAATTCTGAAATGGAAATTTATAAAATTATTAAAGTTTTTAAAGATTTTGAAATTTTAAATTTAAACTATTTTTAAACTAATTCAAAATTTGTTTACCATTTAGTAATTTTAATTTTAAAAATTTGGGCACTATGTTGTTTTTAAAAATTATTTAAATTTAGTTTCCTTCCTCGTAAAAAATTCAAAATTCAAAATTTCAAGAAATTTTTAAACAGTTTTTGTAAAATTTAAAAATTCCGTAATTTTTAGAAAATTCTGAAATGGAAATTTATAAAATTATTAAAGTTTTTAAAGATTTTGAAATTTTAAATTTAAACTATTTTTAAACTAATTCAAAATTTGTTTACCATTTAGTAATTTTAATTTTAAAAATTTGGGCACTATGTTGTTTTTAAAAATTATTTAAATTTAGTTTCCTTCCTCGTAAAAAATTCAAAATTCAAAATTTCAAGAAATTTTTAAACAGTTTTTGTAAAATTTAAAAATTCCGTAATTTTTAGAAAATTCTGAAATGGAAATTTATAAAATTATTAAAGTTTTTAAAGATTTTGAAATTTTAAATTTAAACTATTTTTAAACTAATTCAAAATTTCTTTAACATTTAATAATTTTAATTTTAAAAATTTGGGCATTATGTTGTTTTTAAAAATTTTTAAATTTAGTTTCATTCCTCGTAAAAATTTCAAAATTTCAAGAAATTTTGAAACAGTTTTTGCAAAATCAAAAAATTCCGTAATTTTTAGAAAATTCTGAAAAAAAAATTTATAAAATTAATTAAGTTTTTAAAGATTTTGAAATTTTAAATTTAAACTATTTTTAAACTAATTCAAAATTTCTTTAACATTTAATAATTTTAATTTTAAAAATTTGGGCACTATGTTGTTTTTAAAAATTATTTAAATTTAGTTTCATTCCTCGTAAAAAATTCAAAATTTAAAATTACAAGAAATTTTCTATACAGTTTTTGCAAAATCAAAAAATTCCGTAATTTTTAGAAAATTCTGAAATGGAAATTTATAAATTTATTTTAAATTTTAAATTTAAACTATTTTTAAACTAATTCAAAATTTCTTTAACATTTAATAATTTTAATTTTAAAAATTTGGGCATTATGTTGTTTTTAAAAATTATTTAAATTTAGTTTCATTCCTCGTAAAAATTCAAAATTCAACAGTTTCTGAGATTTGGAAATAATATTTTCGTAATACTCAGAAGAATATCACAAATTTTTAATTGCAATTAGACCGTAATTTTTACATCAACTTGTGCAATTCTGAAATGTATGTATCAATAACGACTACTAAATAGGAAAATTTTATTGTTTCTAAATCAATGCGACGGATTTCCTCAAGTACCAGTATTATCTAAGCAAATTAAATGAGTTTTCGAGTTAACCCGACTCCATTTCCGAAAAATCTAAAAATTCGAATTTAAAGAAAATTGCACATATAGTAATAAAATTAAGTAAAACATTTAAATTAAATCTTAAAATTTAGCGGTGTAGAATTTCAAATTCATAAAATATTTTTTTTTTATTCGTGCAATTTTTTCATATTTTTGCGTGAAATCAAAAAAAAACCTGTAACTTCATTAAAATTTTTAATTATTCAAAAAATTTTGAAATTAAACAATTTTGGAAATACTTAAAAGTTTCTTTGGCATTTACTAATTTGTTATACTTGTGAATTTCGAGTTGTATTAATACACTTCCAAAATGGATTGCTCCCAAATTAAGTCCAGAAGTAAATATCTCTTATAAATATTAGAAAAAGCTTAGTGTTAATTTGGTAATCTGAAGATACACATACATATAAGCACCAGATATTTACATTTTAAATCAAATTTCAGAATTTTAAACGTGAATTCGAATTTCATTTAAAATATTCGAGTATTATTTATTTTTTTTCTACTATTATAGACTTTAAAAAGGTAATCAGGCAGTGTTGCATTTTGAAATTTTAGATTTAAAGTTACTTTTCTTTACTATTCCAAAAAATTCGAAAAATTTTCAAATTCAAAAATCCAGGTTCACCTCAAAAGTTTGACACTAATTTTGGCTTGAAAATCAGAACTGTAAATAGACATTTATTTGCCCGAATTTTGTCAGTTTTTTGATCCGAAAAATTAAAAAATTAAAATTTAAACTTTAAAAATTAATTTCGACAGTAGAAATTGTATTAGAAATTTAAAAATTTTATTTTCTAATTCACACTTATTAGAAATTTTATCTAATTTAAGGTTTGCGTAAATTAAAATTTTTTATTTAAATCTTAACGTTTTTATTTCATAAAATTTAAAAAGATTAAACTCTTGTAAAATTATATGTTAAAATTTTTAAATTTGCTTAAATTTATAAAAAACTTGAAATTTTTCATATTTTTAAAATTTTACGTTTGATTGTGCAATATTCATGCATTTTGAAACTGTAGAATTTCCGGTCGAAAAAAATTTTAATTTTTCAAGGCCAGAATCATAAAATTCGGTTTTTTAAAACTGTTTCTTTTAATATTCTTGTAATTTTTAAATTTCTAGAAATTTTTAAATAGATTTTTGCAAAATAAAAAAATTCTATAATTTGTTAAAATTTTTAAAATTTTTTAAAGTTATTGAAATTTTTAACGATTTTTAAATTTTTCTTTAAATTGTGGTGTTGTTAAAATTTGTATTTTTTTTTGTAATTTCTTGAATTAATTTCTACAAAATTTAAAATATTTTATTTATTTAAATTTTTAACATTTGTAATTTTTTTCTGAACTACTTTTCTGGTATTTTAGAAATTAAAGTTGTAAATTTGATAATCTGAACGAATCCAAGCATAAGATACAAATTTAAAATTTAATTAACAGAATTTTTTAAGATTTGGAAATATTATTTTGGTAATTCGAAAAATTTAAAAATAATCAGAATTCAAACATCAAAGTTTAACTCAAAATATTATTAAAAATTTTGATTTTAGATTCTGAATTAGATATTAAGGTTCACACCAAACTGTGCAATCCTGAGTACAAAACGGTGTTTCCTGAAGTACCAGGATTATTTTGCGTAGGCAAATTAAATGAATTTTCCAGTTAAAACCGATTTTATTTTAAGACAAATTTAAAAAGTCGAATTAAAATTTTCCAAAATTGTACACAAAACGATAAAATTTAGCGACATAAAATTAAAAATAAATTCGATAGTGGAAATTGTATAGAATTTTAAATTTTTTTTTTTTTTTTTTTAATTTAAACTGAAAACTTTACAATTTAAGTGTTGCGTAATCTAAAATTTTTAATTAAATCTTAAAATTAGGCGAACTACTTTTTGCTTAACGCAATTTTTTTTAATTTTGAAAAAATTATTAGTGTGCAATATTCAATATGCATTTTGAGACTGTAGAATTTCTTGTATTAAAAAATGTGAATTTCTAAAACGTTTGTCACAAAAGTCTTAAAATTAAAAATTGTAAATTTCCGCAAAATTAAAGAATTTCCTAAAATTTTGTAAATCTACATAAAATAAAATTTTTATAATTTTTAAAGATTTTGAAATTTTTAATTTAAACTATTTTTAAAATACTTGAAAATTGCATTTAATGTTTATTGCGGATTGTGAGTGTCTCTAAATTGTAAAGTTCTTGCAAAATTATCTTTACTGTATTCGCGATTAAAGGGGCGCAGTAGACGCCCTTCCAACTAGTAAAACGCGTCCAATATGGCCGGAACTCATTGAAATATTGTTCATTCTAAATATTATCTGTAATACAGGTGTTTCATAAGTTTTAAAAATTACCAAAATTGTGATGTACCGAGGTAATCAAAATGAAATGGGACGAGCCTGAATGGAAATACGAATTACGAAGAGGACTTATGTCTTTGAATGACGAGCGTGGAAAAACCATGTTTGGCTATGGGTTAATCTACAATTTTTCGACTGCTGAATTCCGAGTTTCAAAAAAGTGAAATTAAATTCTGAAATTTTTAATTTCAAATTTAGAATTTTAAACCAAATATCATTTTGTATATTCGACTTCTAAAAACTTTTATTAGTGTAAAAGAAATTGAAAATTTAAAATTTTAATTTCTCGTACAAAATTCAAAACATTGAACAATTTAAATGTGTTGGTTCAAAATAGCATTTAAGCATCAAACTAATATACAAATTCAACACTATAAATCAATTCGTAATTTTCAACTGAAATATAGGCAATTTTATGATGCTTTGAAAAAAAAAATTTGAAATGTTCAAAGATTTCTAAATGTTTTAGTTTAAGCTATTATTAAAATACAATTAATTTTTTTCAAATTCTAAAATTCTAAATATTTTCAAATTTTCCCTTAAATTGTGAAATGTTGATTTACTTCTTAAAATTTGTAATATAAGCGCTAAATTGAAAGTGTCGCAAGAGGCGCCACGATTGCAACTAGTAAAATGTTGTCTACATTAGCTTAAAATATTTAATTTAGAATTCAATCAAAATCTAACATTCTTTACAAAGGATTAAATTAAAATTAAATTCGGCTTCGAATTTGCCAAATTTACTAACATTGTAAGGTTATAAAATTACTTACTCATATTTCATCGTGTACATACCTATATCGCAATCAACAAAGTGATCTTCAAATTTCACAACATTTACTAATGTACATCCATCATAAACGAACCGCGCGTATCATTTGTCATAATATTTATCCTTCAATCATATACTCGTATACACATAGAACAAAATAATTATGACATTACAATACTTATCCGGAAATAATTCAATATTAGATTACAAACCATATTCTTTTCATCTTATAGAATTATCTCATACTTAATGTCATCAATCAATGTTTAGAAGAAGGAGAAAAAAAAATGTTTTTTTGAGTATGAATCATTTGTATGTGGCGTCGTCGTTCATGCACGCGGTAATCTATTGTAGGTGGAAACGATTAGACAAATTATTACGTTTGGTA
Organism: Tipula vernalis; assembly: GCA_958295665.1. Classification (NCBI taxonomy): domain Eukaryota; kingdom Metazoa; phylum Arthropoda; class Insecta; order Diptera; family Tipulidae; genus Tipula; species Tipula vernalis. The sequence continues at coordinate 96,948,969 of OY282560.1, forward strand.
AACAAGTTACACACAAAGCTTCTTGAATCGTGGTGTATGACATTTAAAAATTCTTAAAATAAACTTAACCAGTTCTTATATTTAATGCTGCACTTTCCATTTTATTCGCAATGTATACAAAACATTTAATTGCAATTGCAATGTATTATGTATAAATGACGACATTTTGTGAGAATATATGTAGGATTAATATCAGCGTGTGTTCATTATATATATATATGTGGTAAGGTTATCGTTCTTATCGTTAACCAATTATAAAATGTTGTTTTTGTTTTTAATTCTTAAGCCACGAATTCACGATTTGTGTATTTTTAGTATATAGCCACCCGCACTACGTAACTTTACATGTACATATATACAATATATATAATAGGCATGCATAAGGGTAATTAGATTTTTTATATCGATACTGAACGACGATGATTATGTGCACCGTCCTACAACTATAAACTTGACATCACCGTGCGCGTTTTATCTATGCGATTTTTTTTTTTTTTTGTTTTATTTTTATAAATAACCGCGAATTGTAAATAATTGTAAATTATTATTAATATAATAATAAAATTAAATTCATAAATGGTAATTTTGTGTTTCATCCAAAATAAGGAGGAATATACTTAAGTAAATTTATTGTAAGTGATTTTTACCGACAAATTGAGAAAATCTTCTTTATAGAGATGCGGCGCACCGGCCAGTAATCATCTGTGTGCTTTTGCAATTTTTTTTATTTTTATTTTTTATTTTTTTTTACATAATCAGATTATATTCCATATAATTATGTAAAAAAAAAAAAAAATGTCATCATGAAACTATTGTTAATCAGTTTTTGTCACGATTTTAATTTTACAAACACTATTTAAGGAATGTTTCCCAAAACTACTAGAAAACATTCAAAACCATTTTAGAGTTTCAACACTTCTTCAGCTGTGTGTGCGCGCAAAAATCTGCACACAATAATTGTGTAACATTATTTTTTATTTTTTGCTAAATGTTAAAAGTGAGTTACAACAAAGATTTTAAGAAATAGATTGCAATAATTTAAGAGATGTATAAATACACTTAAAATGGTGAATATATATAGGAGAAGACGCGATCAAGCATTGTTTAGGTATTATATGCAAATGTAATTTGTATATACATACCATGTTAATAGCACCACAATTTGCCTGAGAATTATTTGCTATTCACCTATACGGAATACAAGCTAAATCCATTTTCAATTTGTAAGCAAAAAAAAAAAAAAAAAAAAAAATTATCGCGAGCTGAGTAGAAAATTAAAAAATGTTGCACAGTGTTTATGGTAATAAATTTTCGCGATCGATATACAAAACCGTATACATATATTCCAAAAAAATCTGTACGTTTTTTAAAGTGTAAGGTCGTACCATAGATTTTTCATTAAGATTCATGGTATGTGCGAAAAATTTAATTCGATTTTCCTCTTGTTGTTGTAAGTATAATTCAATTAAGCGCACTATGACCGCATACAAATCTCTTGTTGAGTTGTTGTTGCAATTTAGCTTTGCATATTATTTCAACAAGGTCAACAACTTTTTTTTTTTTTTTTAGTTAAATGTGTGACAATAATAAAAAGTAAAAAAAAAAAAAAATGATGCGAATTTTATATCCGGATCGATTTAAGTGAAAACTAAATATATTAATTTCAAACCGTTTAACCGACACAGACATAAAACAATCACGTGCGCACGACGCTAAAGCTCAACATAACATTTTTAAATATTGATACAAATATATTTAGAACCTTGTGATGTCAATTTTTCGTTAGCTAAATACAAAAATTTGAAAGTAAACTAAATTATTGATGATAAATTGAATTTAATAGAGAACACCTTGAATTTTAAACTAAATGAATTTATTTCAATTCACACCTACAATATTCAATAGCATATACTCGCGTATACATAAAGTCTATATTATTGAATGTGAGCGCACATTTTGTGCATATGGTTTGCGGAAGAAATTTACATGCAATTAAAATTAATTAAAAAGGTTATGTTGATTTTTAAATTAAATTAATAAATTCTTAATTTCCTGATATTTAAAATTTATAATTTTTGAATCGTCTGGTAAGTCCATTTCATTTCTAAATAACCACTTTTTGGAGAAGGCCGGCAGGAATCCCTTGGTATTTTCATAATTGGATAGGTCAAGCATTTTAAAATAATTTTATTTTCATCACAATTTATATCGAAATGGCCTAGTACTGTTTGATCAAAACACACATCCTTTCATAGTTTTTGATGAGCATGCCCAAATATTTTTTTCTTAATAATTCACTAAAAAATTCACTAACTTCGTTTTATTACTGTACTATAATACATTAGCCTAAAGAATTTTGGATGTTGGTTAACTTTGCGATCAATTCATGACTGTTGGAGATTTTATTTAACATATGAGCTGTTCAGAAATATAAAATATTAAAGAAATTCTGAACAATATTCAGAATTTTGAAACTTAAAGAATGTTATAAGTAGAAAAACCAATCAAATTAATAGGCACTTTCAAGCATTTTAAAAATTTGTAGTATCCAATTTCCAAATTTTACGAATTTCAATTTAATAAAATTTTTTAGGAATTTGTTGAATTTTAAAAAATTTAATTTTTTTATTCTATTAATTTTTAAATGTTTTTAAATATTTTTAAATGTTTTGGAAATTTCAAGAAAATTCTGATATTACAGAAAAACAAAATTTCCATTGATATTTTTTTTTAACCGAAGTCCTTTAGTTTCAAAATGTCCATAAAATAGATAGTATCTGGCAATTCCGAAAATCTATTAAATCTTCAAGAAATTGAAAGATTACTTTTAAAAAAGAGTTATTTCTGTTAATGGAGCGTTCCAAATTTTAAGTAATCCTTGCATGTAAAAATTTCAAGAGTTTTAGATAATAAAAGAAATTTTAAAAAATTAAAGAATTTCCAGAATTATTTTATTTGATTAAAAATTTGAAATAGAATGAAGTTTAACGGGTTCCATTTCGAAACTGTAGTATTTCTTTTGTTTATTAAAAAGCTAAGAACCCGAATTGTTGAGAGTACCAAAATGAAGTTAAGGTATTAACAGTTTCAGAGTTTTACTAATATATTTAAAACTTCTATGAGTTTAAATAATTTTTTTCACTAAACGAAAATCGGAGCCCTTGTGCTGTGGACCACAAAAATAATCCAAATTTCTACACGGTCTTAACAATTATATCAGTTTTGGATTTAAGAGACTCAAGATTACTGAAATACTTTTTTCTAAAGGATTTTCAATGTTGAATAATTTTGCGATCAATAGCTGGTGACTATCTAGGATTTACTAAACCTCTTGCAGTTTGCGGAATATCATTATTTTACGTACTTGAGAAATGATTTTTATTAATTTTCACAAATGGCAGTGTTCAAAAAACTTTTACTCGTTTCTCAAAGAAAATTTGAAATTTTAAAAAATTAACAAATTTCAAGATTTTCAAGATAAGATTTTAAACATTTTTAGAAATTTTGAAAAATTTCTTAATTACAACGTATGTATAGAGACTCTTTAATTTTAAAAAGACATGAATTTAAAAAATTTCGAATTTTTAAAAATTTTAAAATAGCTTTATTACCGTATTACTGTAATACCTGAAAATTTTGAATTTTAAATATTTTATAAAATTTTAAACTATTAATTTAGGTATGTATTTTATAAATATTTAAACTTTCTTGAGAAATTATTTTGGTTTTTCACAAAATTGTAAGATATTATAAAACAAAGACTATAGAATTTTAACAATTTCTATTACAGAATTTTTACGATTCTATTTTAAATGTTTTATAAAATTTAAAACTGTTCTGACAAAATTCTTCTGGAATTTCAAGTATTATCAGATGTTAAAGACAAAATTTCCAAAAAATCTGAATTTTTTCAATTTTAAAGTTATTTTTCAAAGAATTTTAATAATATTCAGAATTATTGAAGGTTTTTTGAGAAAATACAACATTTTTAAATGTTCACAATAAAATAATTTAAGAATTTCATGAAATTCACAAAAATTTCAAACGATTCATTTCAACGAATTTCTAAAAGATCTTCTTATGAGAATTTTAAGATTTTTTGTTCTGTTTAAACAAACAATTCTATAGTTCCAAAATGTCTCTGAAATATTTCATATTCTTGAAATTCACCATTTTGAAAATTCTGACAATTCTGAAAATTTTGTAAACCCCAAAAAATTGAAAGGGTTTTTTTTAACAAAAATTACTGTTATTCCGTGTATTCAAAGGGCTTCAAATTTAAAGTAAGACAAGAAAATAAAATTTTAAAAAATTTAACAAATAATGGAATTTTTTATTTATGAATTTCAAGAATTTTAAAAATTTTAGGGAAAAAAAATGAATGACGTTTAATAGGTTTTATTTTGAAACTAGAATTTTTGCTATTTGTCAAAATTCTAAGAGCTCACCTTATTAAGGTATACAAACAAAAATTTCAGAATTTACTATTTTAAAGCTTTGTAAATAATTTTAAAATTCCTGTGAACTTAAAAAAATTGTATGTGGAAAATATCGGATCTATAGTACATTAATACAGTAAACAAGAATCGATACGCTTGTGATGTCGACTTCAATAATAATACAATTCCGTATACGATTAAACAAACGACTATATCAATTTTAATTTTAAGAGACTTAAGACTACTTAAAAAAAATATTTCTAAAGGATTTTGGAAGTTGGATCAATATGTGATCATCTAGGATTTTATTAAACCTCTTGCCGCTTTTCCAGTCTCATTATTGTCTCTACAATGAAAAATGATCAATTATTGTCCAAAAATATTTACAACATTTTTTGCTCGTTTCTCAAAAACAGCCGATAGTTGTTCTAACAAACTTAAACAAGTTTAATTTTAGTTATCATAAAAACAAATTTAAATTTTTTTTTTAAGAATATTCAGAATTTTAGGATTTGTTTATTTTAAAATTTCCTAAATTACAAAAAACATAAAATAAAACCATTTTTTAAGAATTTTAGGATAAGTTTAATTAAAATTAAAACACCAATCTTAATAAACTACGAGGAATTTTTAAAAATAAACTAGCAAAGGCATCCTATACTGGGTAAATGAAATTTTCAGAATTTAAAATCATTTTGAACAAACTCACAATATAAAATAAATTCAAAGCCATTTTAATTTTAAAAATAGTTTCATTTAAAATTTTCAAATTTTTAAGAATTTTAATTAAAATTAATTTTTTTTTTTTAAGAATTTATAAAAAATTCTCAATTTTCAAAATGTCCATAATATGGATTGTATTTGGCAATTCCGAAAATTTATTAAAACTTTAATAAATTAAAAGATTGTTTTTAAAAAAGAAATATTTCTGTTTACTGAGCGTTTCAAATTTTAAGTAAGCTAAGGATCTAAAACTTTCAAGAGCTTTAGAAAATCAAAGAAATTTTAAAAAATTAAAGAATTTCCAGAATTGTTTCATTTGATTAAAAATTTGAAACCGAATGAAGTTTAACGGGTTTCATTTCGAGACTGTTGGATTTCTTATGTTTATCAAAAATCTAAGAACCCGAATTATTGAGGATACAAAAACAAAGTTAAGGCATTAACCGTTTCAGAGTTTTACTAATATTTTTTTAAAATTTCTATGAGTTTAAATAATTTTTAAATGCAAAATTTCGAGTCTACAATGAAATAATTTTATATTATGATCACTAAAGAAGAATAAAAAGTTTAGTTTGTTGAATTGAGCTAGTAAACGAAAATCGGACGCTTATGCAGTGGACCACAATAATAATCCAAATTTTCAATAGTCCAGAGATTTTCAATGTTGTGACTGTCTGGGATTTATTAAACCTCTTGCAGCTTGCGCAATATGATTATTTTACCTATATGAGAAATTATTTCTATTAATTTACACAAATGGAGGTCGTTGCAGGGCCGAACTGTCCAAAAAACTTTTATTCGTGTCTCAAAGAAGCCGATAGGAATCAAATTTAATGAATACCCAGTAAATCAAAGTTTCACAAATTAACGAAATTCATAATTACAAAATTTTACAAATAATTGAATTTAAAAAATTTCAAATTTTTAAGAATTTTAAATTAAATTTAATTCAAACTTTTTCAGAGTTATTGAATTTTAGAAATTTCAAGGTATTACAGAATTATTTTTATTCTTTGAATTTTAAATGTGTCATAGAATTTGAAACTGTTAATTTTAGGTAAATATTTTAGAAATATTTAAACTTTCTGAAAATTATTTTTGATTTTCAAAAAATTTTAAAATATTAAAACACGAATTCCAAAAAATTTTAAATTTTTTAAATTTCAAAATATTTGTTCAAAGAATTTCTATAAAAATCCATTTTTCCATTTCTATAAAATTCCATTTTAAATGTTTTGTAAAATTTAAAACTGTTTTGACAAAATGCTTTTGAAATTTCAAGTATTAAGTATAAAGATATTAAAGCCAAATTTCAAAAAATTCTAAATTTTTTCAACTTTAAAGAAATTTTTCAAAGAATTTAAATAATATTCAGAATTATTTAGGGGTTTTGAAAAATAAAAGCATTTTTAAATGTTCACAATAAAATAATTTAAGAATTTTATAAAATTCACAAAAATTTCAAACGATTCAAGAATTTTGTGAAGATCTTTTTAAGAGAATTTTAACATTTTTTCAAAAAATTCTATAGTTTCAAAATGTGTCTGAAATATTTTATATTCTTGAAATTGAACATTTTGAAAATTCTGACAATTGTGAAAATGCATTAATCCTCAAAAAATTGAAAGTTTATTTTTAAACAAAAATTACTGTTATTCCGTGTATACATAGGGTTTCAATTTTAAAGTAAGACAAGAAAATAAAATTTTAAAAAATTTAACAACTAATAGAATTTTTTATTTAAGAATTTCAAGAATTTTAAAAATTTCAGGAAAAAAAATTGAATGACGTTTATTAGGTTTTATTTTGAAACTAGAATTTCTGCTATTTGTCAAAATTCTAAGAGCTCACTTTATTAAGGAATACAAACAAAAATTTCAGTATTTACTATTTTAAAGCTTTGCAAATATTTTTAAAATTTCTGTGAAGTTAAAAAAATTGGTACGCTTGTGCTGTGGACTTCAAAAATAATACAATATCGTATACGATTAATCAAACGACTATATCAATTTTAGTTTTAAGAGACTTACTCGTAAGATTACTAAAAAAAATATTTGTAAAGGATTTTGGATGTTGGATCAATATGTGATTATTTAGGATTTTATTAAACCTCCTGCCGCTTTTCCAATCTCATTATTGTCTCTACAATGAAAATTTTTCAATTATAATTTTCATAAACGGCTGTTCTTGCAACGCCGAATTGTCCAAAAATGTTTACAATATTTTTTCCTCGTTTCTCAAAGAAAGCCGATAGTTGTTCTACAAAAACTTTAACAAATTTAATTTTAGTTATCACAATCTTCATAAAAACAAATTTAAATTTTTTTTTTAAGAATAATCAGAATTTTAGGATTTGTTTATTTTAAAATTTCCTAAATTACAAAAAAAAATAAAATAAAACAATTTTTCAAGAATCTTAAGAGTTTTAGGTTAAGTTTAATTAAAATTAATACACCAATCTTGAGAAATGTAACAATTTGAATTTTTTTAAATTTTCGCGATTTTTACTGTCCGAAAAAGTGCAAAACATTTTATGACCATTTCTCAGAAAAAGCGGATCGAGAATCTAGGGCATCCTATACTCGGTAAATCAAATTTTCAGAATTTAAAATCATTTTGAAGAAACTCACAATACAAAATATCATTCAAATTCATTTTAATTTTAAAATTTTTAAGAATTTTAATTAAAATTAATTTTTTTTTTAAGAATTTGTAAAATTTCAAAAAGTTCATTACAGAATTTTTATGATTTTATTAGTTTTAATGTTTTAAAATTTAAAACTGTCCAATTTAGGTAAATTTTTTAGGATTTTTAAAAATTTCTAAAAATTCCAAGAATTTTAAGATATTAAAAGAATAATTTTTTTAAGGATCAAATCTTCAAAATAATTTTTTTAAGGATTTCAATAATATTGAGAATAATTCAAAACAAATGAATGCAGAGATTTCAAACGATTCAAGAGTTTTAAGAATCTTGAAAAGTTGTATAGTTCCAAAATGATTTTAAAATATTTCATAATCGTAAAATTTAACATTTTGAAAATTCTGAAAATTTATTTAACCTCCAAATATTTGGCCATAGTATTTGGCCACTACAGTGTACCATTAAACCGTTTATTAATGTAAGACGTCAAAAGAAATTTCCTGCCACAGCAACATTGCAGTAATGAACTAATTAATAGTGATTATTCGTCGGTCATTCAACAAGGTCATCGTAATTGTAAAAGTTATGTACTTTATTCTAGTTTTTATAATTTTTTTAAATTGATTTTTAATATTTGTTGTATTTTAGGTTTTCACACTTCAGTCTCTATCGGCATTTATACACAATACCCCTGACAAAAACTTGAGAGATGGTGATGGTTCATGTTTAAAGATTGGATTTCTTAATGCTCGCAGTCTTTTTTGCCATATAGATCAAATTCGAATTTTTATTAGCTTTAATAACATTGATCTTTTTTGCGTGACGGAATCCTGGCTTACGTGTATGATCAATGATCAATCTGTTGCCATAAATGGCTATAATATTCTACGATACGACAGAACACACAAAAATGGTGGTGGCGTCTGTATATACTACAGGTACATATGGTAAAACTGAAGTTATAAAAGAAGAAATGAAACTTCCTTCCATGACAATTCTAATAGTAGTTTATTACAATCCCCCACCTGCTATAAAAACTGACCTGGATGATTTCCAGAAAATACTATCTTCTTTCGTATTACGATATAGTCGTTTCGTAATAAGTGGTGTCTTCAATTTAAATATCCTTGACAGGTCGCATATATTCCATGATCTATTAAAATCCAATAACCTTTTCTCAGTTTATTTTTCGCCAACTCGTGGCCCATCGTGGCTAGATCAGTTTATTGTTTCTAATCCGGAACAGGTCAGAATATTGGAGTTCAATCAATACACTATGCCCCATATATCCGATCATGACTTTCTACTCATCTCCTATAAAGTGAAGTCTAAACGGGTCAAAATTCGGATCAAGCTTATTTACGACTATAGTAACATAAATAATGCAGCAATTTCTTCTTGCCTTTTGGGCGCTGATTGGGATCGGATGTATTCGAGCGATAACATTAATTCTATGTTTCACTTATTTTATGAGTGCTTATACTCTATATTCATGACAACTGTGTCCCGGTAAAACGAGTACTGGATGGCCAATCTGCAGCTTCTTGGTTTAATTTTGAAATTGCTCATAGAATGTTACTTCAGGATCAGGCCTTTTCTAAATTTCAGAAAACTTCCGATATAAAGTACCGCAAAATATATCAGAACGAACGAAATTGTGTTACTGATTTGATTAGAGCCGCTAAACAAAATTATTATTTTCGTAACCATAAGCTAACTATGGCAAGAATTTGGGGAAATATTAATACGATTGGCATAGGGAAAAGTAGATCTGATGTTTTAATTGACATGGACCCTGCTGTAGTAAATTCTTATTTTTGCAACATACCTAACAATTCGGTTGTTTTTCCTTTTCCAGATTGTAATGCTACAAGTGGTTTCACTTCTAATTTGTTTTCAGTTAGCTGTGTAATGGAATAAGATATTTTGAAAAGTATTTGCAGCATAAAATCTAACGCAGCTGGTCCATGATGCAATGAATCTATTTTTTTTAAAGAAGATATTACCTTTTGTTATCTCATCGTTAACGTACTTAATAAATAATTGTATCATGCGGTCTGAATTTCCTGATATATGGAAAACCAATTTAGTGATTCCGGTTAATAAGAAACAAAATAATGCCTCACTGGATAATCTTAGACCAATCAGTATGGTATCGGTATTATCTAAAGTTTTCGAGATTCTAATTCGTGATCAAATTAACGACCATATAAAAAAATATAAATATTTAACACAGTTTCAATCGGGTTTCCGTAACAATCATAGTACAAGCACCGTTATTCTTATCGATGATATTGCATATCATCTTGATCAAAGCAATTCTTCTCTAGTATTGCTCGATTTTTCCAAAGCTTTTGACTGTTTAAATCATAAGCAAAAGTTGATGCTTTATTTTAACTTTGATAAAACTGCGCTTAAGCTTATGTATAATTATTTATCGGATAGATATCAAAAAGTCTTAATAAAAGATCAGTTGTCTGATCCACAACGTATTCCTTCTGGTGTCTTTCAGGGAACTATCCTTGGGATGTTATTATTCTCCCTATTTATCAATGATCTACCGCAGGTCTTGAAATATTCGAAATATCATTTGTATGCAGATGATTGTCAAATTTACCTCGGGGGCGTTAAGGATAATATATCTGAAACCTTTTATAAAATTAATAATGATGTATCCAACATATTAGATTGGTCTATATCTAATGGAGTCTCATTGAATATTTCAAAGACGCAAGCAATCTTCATTTCTTCGCGTGATTTTTTAGTTATCCCAGATATATACATTGATAATAAAATAATCCCCTTTCAAAATCGCGTTAATAATTTAAAAACTTTTATTAACAATAGATTCACGTGGGATTCCCAGATTATCAAGGTTTGTAGTAAAATCAACTCTACATTATATGGATTGAAGCTCCATAAGAACATTTGTCGTAAAACCGTCAGGATTTTGCTTGCTAAAACGTTGGTAATCCCCCATGTATTGTATTGTGAATTTCTTTACATTAGTTGCGATTGTAACTCAAGGGAAATTTTACAAGTAACTTTGAACAACATAGCCAGATACGTCAATGGATTGAGGAAATGTAATCATATCTCTGCTAAGTTTAGAGAATTATTTGGTTGCATAATGACTCATTTTTTTTATTATAGATCATTATTGCTCCTCTATAAAATTATCAATAATCAAGTTCCTGTTTATTTATACAACAAAATAAAAATTAGTTCAGCTCGAAATAGCAATATAATACTGCCAGTTAACCGTTCTAATGTTTACAACAACTCGCCACTATTTACTATGTTTACAAGTTGGAATCAGGTTCCGGTGGAGATTAGAAGTGTTAAAACTTTTGCTAGATTTAAAGTTTTATTATTTGATTTTGTTAAGAATGAATTGTAATTATTTTTGTATTCATTATGTAAGTGTGTGGGATAGAAAAGCGATGCTTCATCCAGGATTAATTGATAAATAAATAAATAAATATTGAAAGGATGGTTGCTTCCGTAACAGTACAAAGGGTTCTAATTTAAAGTAAGAAGAGCATTTAAAAATTTAAAGATCTTTAAAAAATAAAAGAATTTTAAAAAAATTTACAAATATAAATTAATTAATAATTCAAGAACTTTTGTATTTCATTAAAAATTTGTCAAAAATAAAAATTAAATGAAATTTAACGGGACTGTAGAATTTCTTGTAGTTGTCAAAATTCTTAGAACTCTTCTCATTTTGAATACAAAAATAAAATTTTAATTCATCGTTTATGTCTGTCAACTTATGTATTTTAACTTTACTTTTTAAAGAATTTTAAGAATTTTAGGTTGAGTTTAGTTAAAATTTTATGAGAATTTATTAAATTTTTAAAAAATTTGAAGATATTAGATTTTATTAAAGCTGTTCATTTTACATAAACATTTGAAGAAATCTAAAAAGTTCTAGAAATTTTAAGAAATGTAAGATATTCTAGAAATAATTCCTTAAAAAATCAAATTTTTTTCAATTTTAAAATAATTGCTTTTTTCAATTATTGATTGTTATTCTAGGATTTTCAGAAACTAACGACATTTTAGAATTTTCACTGTAACATAATTTAAGCATTTCAAGAAATTTACAAATGACAAAGATTTCAAAAGATTTAAGAATTTTAAGAGTACTTGTAATGATAATTTTAGGAATTTTTTTTTTTAATTCTGTTGTTTCAAAATGTCCTTGAAAAATTTCATGTAATCAAAAATAAATAAACTCCAAAAATTGAAAGGTTATTGTTAAGCAAAACTTACTTTTGTGGTTTTAAATTTAAAGTAAGCCAAGCATTTAAACATTTGAGGAGAGTGAGGCTTAATGGATTTGATTTCGAAATTTGGAAATTTCACCTATTTATTAAAATTCTAAGAACTCATCTTATTAGAAATACAAGCATAACGTGTTAGTAGTGTGGCCTTATCAACTGAAACAAAATTTATAATGTTGAATATAGCCAGTAAACGAAAATCCGGATACTTATGCTTTGAACTTCAGAAATGATTCAAATTCGTACAAGGTCAAATGATTTGTTCAGTTTTGGTTTTACGAGACTTAAAATGACTGAAATGGACTTTTCTAAAAGATGTTGGGATTTTGCTAGGTACCCTTACGAACAATAGGTGATTATCTCGAATTTTATTAAACGAGGAATGTATTAATTATAATATTCATAAATGGTGGTCCATACACGGTGAAATTGTCCGAAAAAATTTAAAATATTTTTTTATTCATTTCTCAAAGAAAGCACATCTAAAATCTACAAGAGTTGGAGAAAATTAGGAATTTTATACAATCAATAATTTTTAAATATTTCATGATATTCTATACAGGAAATTTTACACCTTGAAGGTGTTACAAGGAAATTTGAAAATTTTAAGATATTCAACTTTAAAATATCTAAGTTTTAAGAAAAGTACTTGGTTTCAAAACGCCGTACTGGCAATAATTTGTATTATTAAAAATAAATATTTTGAAAAATTTCGGCAATTCTCTAAATTCAATTAAAGAGATTTAACAACTAATGGAATTTTTAAAATATTTAAGCATCTCAAGAACTTTCCTGTATATAATAACTTTTAATTGGTTCATTTCAAAACCGTTTCCTGGGCTTAATGGCACAACTGGATCCACGGTGGTTACCCAGAACAAGACTCTTCAGAGGTAATATTCTGAACTTATAGAAATACCTAAGCACCTTTACATTTTATATCTCAATTTTTGTTTTTTACGTAAAAGCTCATTTAACAATCCTGTATGTAAAGAGGAAATAATATTTTTAAAAAGTTTGTTATGATGTACATATATCAAACTATAAGGTTGGAAAAGTCTCAAAGGTTTGGAGCCTTGGGAACCTTCACGTTATGTATTATAATTTAAAGGTTAAACTACTAAGGGTACATGTTCTAGAAATTATTATAACCGTATAATTAGAGCTTTAAAGCTATTTGTGAATAAAATGGAAGGCCAGATTAATTTTTCGGGACGCAACAACCAAAACCTATATCAATTCAAATTTGAAAATCAGTTCAATTGAGTTATATCCGTTTAAACCTTAAGTTGCTTTATAGTTAGCTATAAATGTATAGAATTACTATATTCTAATCTAGACCATACTTAAACATAAAAGGGGAATTAAGTTCATCGATACATATCTCGTGTCATGTTAAATGGATATGGACGCGTGGTACCCCGTGGTTATTCTCATAAAAATTATAAAATCATAAATTCTATCAAAATAAAAATAAATGTTTGAACCATAACAAGTGGAAAAATAGTTTCCTTCTCTATGATTATCTAACATGATCGTCATCATCATCATAAAATAATAATTTGATCGCATACTGTGAATAATAAAATTATTATCGAAAAATAAAATTGGATAAATTCGTTATAATCAGGTAATATTATGTGTTGTGTGTCCATGATGGCTTTATTAAAAAAATTATTGAGCCCCTTGTTGGGCGCCGACATATTTGTTTTGCGCAATCCAAACGATTTTGGACTATGTATGTACATCATGGTTTATTCATCATCATTTATTTATTTGTTTTGTGTCGCTACATTTCAAACAAACAGATTAATCATACATATGTATGTACGATGCATTATATACATAAAGCATAAATACAACAAAATAATGGACGCAATAAACCTTTCTTTTGAATATAAATTAAGAAACTCTTAAATCTCTTAATTATATCATCATAATCATACAGCATATTAAAAAAAAAAAAAATAACAATATGCATTATACATACAACTTGTATATATACAAACATAAGTTTTCTCAAGATTCCAACAGATTAGCTCAACAGTAACAATAACATAACAGATTTCACTTTTCTTAATACATTTCTTGGTAAATGCTGTTCACCCACCAATTATATTGTAAATAAAAAATTAAAAAAACAGATCGTAATAAATAATATGCTTATATGCTGTGCCGTTGTACATAATGCAAATTATTTTCAAGGACATACCTTGCAAACAATGTTTGTATGTCAATGATCGGTTATAAATATTCAATTATATCCTTAATGGAAAAATCGCACAACTCGCCCAAAAAACAGGTCTCTCAAATAATTTTGGTATGCATAAATTTGGACTGCAGACTGTAAAACATTTCGCTATCTCATTTATTATTTTATGCTGCCCAAAATGTACGCATTGATTGTGTATATAAAATGTACAATAAAACGATAAAAACCCAACCACAAACGTAATGTAATAAAATCAGAAATACATTTTTGTGTACAACGACTTTGTGCGGAGAGACGGAATGATGTATAAATTTGGAAATTCATTATTTACAAGAAATCTTTTAATAAATTACGTAGTGCGCGTCTTTTAGTTGCACGTCCTATTTTCAATTGCTACAGGACAATAATAAACCAATAAATAGAATTTTTTATTCAATTATTTAGAATGATAACGGTTTGAAAATAATTTTCACTCAAAATCAGTTTAAAACTTTAAATAAACCTTGCTCTGAATTTGTTTTAAGTCTCTTTTCTAATTTTAATTAATTTCGCGTTAAATCGGTCCTTCTAAATATTCCACTAGAACTTTAAGAATTTTGCATTTTTCGTAAAAGCATGCCATGACTAAAGACTTATATTAAGCAGGACCACCAAATTAAGCCAAATTTTACTCAGATCACATTAGTTGTAATGTTTTCCTTAATTTTCTAGAAATTTATTTTCCAACTGATCAAATTAAAATCAAATCCTACTCAATTTAAGTCATAATTGATTTAGAATTTAATCGAAGCTTACGGCTATTTCGAAGAGACTTAAATATTAAATTGGATTTGAAAAATGGTATTAAAAATTTGAATCTGCTTTGATTTTAACAATTTAAGTTTTAGTCAAATTCTATTCTAATTTAGTTAAATTTATTCAAACTTCAAAACTATTCTGAATTTATGTCAAATATCCATTCCAACGTTAGGCAAAATTAAAGTCAGATTTGATATAATTTGAGCTAAAAAAATCGTACACCTAAACTATAATGAAATTACCAATTAAATTCTGGTAATCTTTTTTGATTTTAAACTGATTTGGGTTTGAATTAATTTTAAACCAAACAGGCCATCATTGAAAATGCAGGTTTAAATTGTACTGGAATATGGGATATAAAGTTGTGGTAAAGTTAGAATATAGTCTTAAAAAAATGTCTAATGAATTACACGTTTAAATTTAGCTAGAATATGGAGATTTAAAATTTGAATAGAATCTGAGTTTTGGTTAAATATTTTTTCTAGAGAGTTTCATTTTCGCTTGGATTGATTTGGGTATAGTTTCCATGCAAACTTCATTTATATTCGAATGATAAAACTGAAAATTAGGTATTTAGATCTCTTCCAACCCTATTCTACTAAACAAAATCTATTCAAAACCTGTTCTATAAATGTTTTTCCAATCATTCAGATTAGGTTTAACATTAGTCAAATTGTACACAAGTATGTACGCAAGTTAAGAAATTATATTTAAATAATCAAACAAATTCTAATAAATCTTTGGGTTTAAATAAAATTTCTTATCAAATAAGTCCATCTCCAAACAATTCCAGTCAAACTATAATCAAATCCTGTTCCAATATACTCAAATTATGTCCATTTCAGTTTTTGTGCAGTCTTTTGACTCAATTCAATACTTTATTTTAGTTCCTACGTAAGAGAATTTAATCCAGTTTCGAACTGATGAGCTTATGATTATGAAAAAAATCAATCTTCTCATCAGGCCGTGGCGACTGGACTGATTATACCACAATTTACATTCTATATATACAGAACGTATTGTGCGTTATGGTACTAGCGAATCATAACTAATACAGATAAATTCTCTTACAATTTTTTCTTCTTCACGACATTCACACAGAAATTACACGAATTAATTAATTAACATTCAAAATTTAAAAGTTCTTAAAATTATACTGAATCAAATTTTTATTTTAGTTTTTCCTTTTATTCACTCAAATTTATTTTTTTCGCAATTTAACCTATATGTTAAAAATTGGTTTCAAGTCAATTTTTATTTCAGTTCTTATATTTTTCACTCAAACTTATTTTCTTTTTCTAACTTTTACCTACTATTAAATTTTGATTCATTTCAATTTTTCATTTGATTTCTACAATTTTTTCATTCAAATTTAATTTTTGTTTTCAATTATATCTACTTTAAAAATTTGATTCAATACAATTTTTTAGTGCAGTTCTTCGAGTTGTTCACTTCAATTTCTTTTTTTCGCACTTTTACCTACATTAAACCTTCATTGGGACTAAGTTTTATCGATCTTAAGATTAGAATCAATTCAATTTTTTATTTCAATTTTTTCATTTTATTTTATTCAAATTAATATTTTCGCACTTTCACATTAAAGTTCACTTGTTTACAATTAGACAAAAATTTAGTCCTTAAAATTTGACTGAATTCAATTTTTTAGTTCGACTCAAATTGTTGTTGGCAATTTCACCTACTTTAAAAATTTGATTCAATTCAATTGTTTATTACTGTTCTTACATTT
The DNA here is from genome assembly GCA_958295665.1 of Tipula vernalis. Taxonomy (NCBI): domain Eukaryota; kingdom Metazoa; phylum Arthropoda; class Insecta; order Diptera; family Tipulidae; genus Tipula; species Tipula vernalis. Next base: position 96,965,821 of record OY282560.1, read on the forward strand.
TTTTCGTTAGTTACATTTTTTCACTCAAATTTTTCTTTCTTTCGCAATTTTGCCTACATTAAAATATGATTCAATTCAATGTTTTTTCAGTTCTTACATTTTTTCCACCCACATTTAATTTTTTCCGCCCTAAAATTTATTTTTTTTCTATCTACATTAAAACTGAAATTTGTAGTTCTTAAATGAATTCCATTCATTTTCAATTCTGTTCTCTAATTTTTTTCACTCAAATTTATTTTTTCCCACTCAATTTTTTTCTCATTTTCAGTGCGAATTTAGTCTATTTCGTAAACAAATTTCCCCTTCTAAATAAAACTGTTTTAATTACATATAAAATATTTTTATATTGCAGAAAATTTTTCCAATTCAACTTTTTTATTGAATTCTTATATTTTTTTCACTCAAATTTATTTTATTTTCGCACTTTCACCAACGTTAAAAATTTGAATGAATTCAATTTTTTATTTCCTTATAATTTTTCCTATCAAATTAATTTTATTGTACTTTCACATTACATTAAATCTAAAATTTGTAGTTCTTTAAATTTGTCTAAATTCAAATTTTTTTCTAGTTCTTACTTTTTTCACTCAAATTTTTTTTTTCGCACATCCATCTGCTTTAAAATTTTGATTCAATTCAATTTTTCATTTTGGTTCATTTTTTCAAACCATTTTTTTAGTTACTTAGATTTTCTTCACTCAAATCTATTTTTTGCGCACTTTCACGTACATTAAAACTAAAATTTGACTTAATTCAATGTTTATTTCAATTGTTACATTTTTCCAATCAAATTTAATTTTGGCTTTCAATTTCATCTACTTTAAAAATTTGAATCAATACAATTTTTTTTTATTTAAGTTTTTCCAATTTTTCACTCAAATTTATTTATTTCCCGCACTTTACATTAAACCTGCATTGGAACTAAAATTTGTAGTGCTTAAAATTTAACTCTATTCAATTTTTTTTTCGTTTCTTACATTTTTTCACTCAAATTTTTTTTCGCACATCCATCTGCTTTAAAATTTTGATTCAATTCAATTTTTCATTTCGGTTCTTAGATTTTTTCACTCAAATGTCAATTCAATTTTTTAGTTACTTAGATTTTCTTCACTCAAATCTATTTTCATCTAAAACTAAAATTTGCGGTTCTTAAAATTTGACTGAATTCTACGTTTATTTCAATTCTTTCATTTTTTCCAATCAAATTTAATTTTGGTTTTCAATTTTACTTCACTTTACTTTAAAAATTTGATTCAATAGCTACAATTTTTTTTTATTTCAGTTCATCCAATTTTTCACTCAAATTTTTTTTGTTCACACTTTACATTAAACCTGCATTGGAATTAAAATTTAGTGCCTAAAATTTAACTCAATTCAATTTTTTCTTCGGTTCTTACATTTTTATCGCATTTATTTATTATGTTTTTTTCGTATTTTCACCTTAATTAAAAATTTGATTCAGTTCAATTTCTATCAATTCTAACATTTTTTCCTATAAAATTTGTTTTCGCACTCTCAGCTACTATGCATTAAAACTAAAATTTGTAGTTCTTGAGATTAGAATCAATTCAATTTTTTGTTTCAGTTCTTTAATTTTTTTTCCACTCAAATTAATTTTTTTGTACATTCATCTACAGTAAAGATTTGGTTCAATTCAATTTTTGTTTTCAATGTTCCTTCTACCCAAATTTGAATTTTCTTCACACTTTCACCTACATTTACACAAAAAATTTTAGTTCTTAAAATTTGACTACATTTTTCACTCAAAATTATGGAAATTTTCTCATTTTAACCTACGAGGTTAAAATTTTTAAATTTTATATTCCAGTTACTCACAATTTTTCACTCAAATTTTTCTTTTTTCGGAGCTTCGCCTACATTAAAATTTGATTCAGTTCGATTTTTTTAATTTAGTTATTTTATCGCACTTCCACCTACATTAAAAATTTGATGCAATTTAATTTTTTTCCAATTCTTACATTTTGTGCACTGAAATTGTTTGTCGCACTTTCATCTATATTAAAATTAAAATTTATAGTTCTTGAAATTTGAATCAATTCCATTCATTTTTAATTCAGTTCTTAAACTTTTTTCACTCAAATTTATTTTTTTCTCATTCAATTTTTTTTTGCTCTTTCACCTATTTTAAGATTTTGATCAAATTCAATTTTTTATTTCTATTCTTACATTCTTTTAATCAAATTAATTTTTTCCAAATATCACCTATGTGCTCGTATATCAAAACAAAAATGTTTATTTCTTAAATTTGATTCAATTCAATATTTTATTTCAGTTCATATATTTTAGCATGCAAATTTAATTCTTATTCTCAATTTCACCTTTTTTAAAAATTTGATTAAATTCAATTGTTTGTTACTGTTTTTATATTTTTCTCACTCAAACTTATTATTTTTCGCATTTTTGCCTAAATCAAAAATTTTAAATTTTTATTCCAGTTACTCACATTTTTTCACTTAAATTTTTCTTTCTTTCGCAATTTTGCCTACATTAAAATTGGTTTCAATTCAATATTTTATTTCAGTTTTTATATTTTTTCACCAAAATTTAGTTTTTTTTGCACTCAAATTTATTTTTTGCGCTTTCTACCTACATATATATTAAATCTCAAGTTTGTAGTTCTCAAAATTTTAATCAATTCCATTCATTTTTAATTCAGTTCTAAAATTTTTTGACTCAAATTTATTTTTCACCTACTGTAAAATTTGGATCCAATTCAATTTTTTATTTCAATTCTTTCATTTTTTCACTCAAATTAATATTTTTTTGCACTTCCAGCTACATTAAATATGTGAATCAATTCAGTTTTTTATTTCCTTACATTTTTCCTACTCAAATTGATTTTATTGCACTATCACCAACATTAAAACTAAAATTACAATTTGTCACTCAAATTTTTTTTCAGTTCTTACAATTTGTCACTCAAATTTTTTTTCGCACTTTCACCTACATTAAAAATTTGATTCAATTCAACTTTTTATATCATTTATTACATTTTTTTCACTCAAATTTAGTTTAGTACAAATTTAGTACATTAAAAATTTGATTCAATTTAATTTTTTGTTCAGTTCCTACATTTTTTGCACTGAAATTTTTTTTTTCACTTTCATCTACATTAAAACTAAAATTTGTGCTTCTTAAACTTTGTCTGAATTCAATTTTTTGTTTCAGTTCGTTTTGTTTGCAATTTCACCCATTTTAAAAATTTGATTCAATTCAATAGTTTATTTCAGTTCTTATATTTTTGCACCCAAATTTTGTTTCTCCCGCCCTCAAATTTATTTTTTTTTCTACCTAGATTAGAATTAATATTTGTAGTTCTTGAAATTTGAATCAATTCCATTCATTTTTAATTCAGTTCTTAAACTTTTTTCACTCAAATTTATTTGTTTCTTACTCCATTTTTTTCCACCTCTTTTAAAATTTTGATTCACCTACTTTAAAAATTTGATTAAATTCAACTGTTTGTTACTGTTTTTACATTTTTTTCACTCAAATTTGTCATTTTTTGCGTTTTTCCCTAAATCAAAAATTTTAAATTTCTTATTCCAGTTAGTAACATTTTTTCACTCAAATTTTTATTACTTTCGCAATTTTGCCTACATTAAAATTTGATTTAATTCAATATTTAATTTCAGTTTTTATATTTTTTCACCAAAATTTAGTTTTTTTTGCACTCAAATTTATTTTTTGCGCTTTCTACCTACTTATATTAAAACTCAAATTTGTAGTTCTTAAAATTTGAATCAGTTCCATTCATTTTTAATTCAGTTCTAAAATTTTTTCACTCAAATTTATTTTTCACCTACTTTAAAATTTGGATCCAATTCAGTTTTTTATTTCAATTCTTTCCTTATATTTTTTTCTTTCCTTACATTTTTACTCCTCAAATTGATTTTTTTCTGCACTTTGAACAACATTAAAACTAAAATTGGTAGTTCTTACAATTCTTACAATTTGTCACTGAAATTTTTTTCGCACTTTCACCTACATTAAAAATTTGATTCAATTAAAATTTTTATATCAAATCTTACATTTTTTACTCAAATTCACTTTTTCGCAATTTCACTTATGTATGTCAAAACTAAAATTTTTAGTTATTAAGTTTGATTCGATTTGATTTTTTTTCCGTTCTTATAATTTTTCACTCAATTGTTTTTCTCACTTTTAAACTAAAATTTGTAGTTCTTACGGTTTTACATTTTTTCACTCAAATTAATTTTTTGTTTGCAATTTCATCTATTTTAAAATTTTGATTCAATTCAATTTTTTTTATTTTTTCAATTCTTTAATTTTTTCACTCAAATTTTTTTTTCGTCCTTATTTCACTCAATTCAAATTTTTATTTAAGTCCTTACATTTTTCACTCAAATTTATTTGTTTCTCAGTTCTCACATTTTTTCACTCAAATTTTTTTTGTTTGTACTTTTGTACCTACATTAAAACTAAGATTGGTTAGTTCTTCAAGTTTGACTCAATTAATTTGTCTATTTCAGTTCTTACAATTTTTCACTAAAATTTTTTGTTCGTAATTTCACGTACATTAAAAATTTGGCTTAATTCAATTTTTTATTTCAGTTCCTTCATTTGTATCACTAGAATTTAATTTTTTTGCACTTTCAATTTCAAAATTTGAATTCAATCTATATCTGGATTTAATGTCTTTAACTGTATTTAAATCTGACGTTACGAGTTCTAGTGATTTTATCTGGCACTGTCATTACATATTTGATGATTTATATTTCAGCTTACTGTTTGCGGCATGTAGAACTCAGTTTTAGATAGCCACAATGTATTTTAATAGGCCAGTTGTGGTTGAAGAGATTTAGTAATTATTTTAGCAGTAAGATCGATAGTGACTTAAATGTTGGTTCTATTTAGTTTTTTTGGAATGGTTTACGATGACCTTTCAGTAAAAAGATCATTCGTTTGTTGAAGAGTTCGAGAAAAAAATATTATTCTAGTGCTAGATAAAGTTAATTTTAATTTTTCGATTTTGCTCCTGATCTAAAGACCTTTAGGCCATATATTGCTTCAACGAGTCGTACATTATTCCTATTCTATTTGGCCTAACAGGTGCTTTTAAAAAAGTCGTAAGGCCCATCTTATTTTTTATATTTGATAAGCAATTCAAAAAGTAATCAAACTAAAAAAACAATTCATAATCAATCATCCAAAACTTAATACGAATTAATCATCTGAATTTTAAAATTCAGGTATTCATACACTTGTATGTAACAATTATTGTTAATTCTGATGAGTTCACGTTTTATTAACAATAATAAACTTAAAATAAATATTAAGACATAATTTAAAAGGAAAATAAAAAAACATCATACCTTATCGCACCATGTCTGCGACGTGTACATATGAATATGACATGGGATAGCTAAATTCCCGAATTATGACAGAATTTGTATTTAGATTTTTTGGGATCCAAATCATTTATCTGCGCGGTTAAAAAATCCAAAATGATAATCAGACGGCGTCTGTCTCTCTACAGGTTTGAATTTTATTAATTTATTTGTAGTTTTTGTTTTTTCTTTTTTGATTGGACACATTGTTCAGCTCGAATTTTATGCCAAATCATTATTTAGAGTGCTTAATCAACTCGAAAACAAAAAAAAAAAAACATCAAACCAATTATATTTTGTATTTATACCAAAGCTTGATACATGTAGTAGTCAGACACGAACTAGGAAATATGTTTGTTAAATAATTTCGAGTCAATAGGTTAAACCCTATTAAAATCACTCTAAATATGTCGAAATTAATCGTATGGTCGACGGTGTCCTAAGTATAATATTAATAACTGTATTTCCGGCATTTAATTCGATTTTTTTTTTCGTTGTTGTTTCTTTTGACAGACACACTGTAAAGTATAATCTATAATCTTGATTGCGCGCATTTGCTCTCGAAATTAAATAAATTTAAAAAATAAAAAGGCGTTGTCCAATTGTGACAAAACTTGATACATTTTTCGTTGTGCTTTTTGTAATATATTCAATCTAAATCTATTACACACCCAAGACAAAGAAATTGGAATTTATCGCGTTATCTTATGCCGCGTATATATTTAAAAACTGTTTTTGTTATAGAAAAATAAAAGTTGGCGACCTTGTCGCGTGCAGATTTAAAATTTTGTTAATAATCACTTTATATATTATATTATTAAACAACTCTAGTTTTATATAATATCTATAAAATTTGCCAAAGCAAAATGATCACTGCGATCAATCGATGAAATATTCGAACATCATTGCAAAATTGCATAATTAAGTTGTGCGAATTATTATTTTTTTTTATTTTATTTAATCGATTGATCATGAATTTATGTACAAGAAATCGATTATCCCTTAAAGGTAATCTACTTATATAATATGTAAATATGTATGCATGTTGCAAAGTAGTTATAATTACAACAAAATAAAAATCTGATTTTGATTGAAAAATTGATACATGAACTGGGTAGATGAAAACGTGAATTGCATAACAACGAAAGTTGTATATATGGATTGTATGTTTGCACGATCATGAACTTATTTATATGTTGAGATGATCGTATATATTTAATAATAATTTTTTTTACACTGTGCTCTAAATACACATACAGTAAGATTAAATAAAAATGTTATTCAATGCAATTATAATTAAATAATTTTAGTACCGCGCCAACGTAATTAAAACAACCATCGCAAATATTATATTAAACAAACAAACAATTAAATCAAGGCCACTGCAGCACATATTCTTAAGGCGGGGGAAAATACAACAAACCGTTTTGTTTTACGGTTCAATAATTTGCTCCTTGGAAGTATTGGCCTAATTTTAATTAATTAAAAACTAAACAAATTGTGAAATTACAACACAACATACTCAAAATTTAGACAGTAAAAATCTTGAAAATTCTAAATTACCTATTGTCTTAAAAAAATATTTTCTGATTTTCTTTTGTTATTTTATAAATTAAGATTAATGATCCAAGTTACGATAGGATTATCTCTCTGCTTAAATATAAATTAATATACCGCGCGCGCTCTTAAACATTTAACATATTTCATAAACATAAATTGATCGATCGATGATCGATTTGGTTTAATTTTATGGAAATTTCAAGGTGATCTTCGAGATAACAAAATCAAAACCAAAAAAAAAAGTAAAAAACAAACTCATAAAATATTAAGATCACGATCAAATCGGTACAAGGCTAAAAAGTAGTTTGTCTTCTATAAATTAATTATCATCCGCCGCCGCGATAAGAAATTGCATTTCCGTGTATCATCCAAAGGTTATTTTTATGAAAAAAAAAAAAATTAAGATGATCTTGAATATTAAGATCACTTCAACAACTCATGTTGTTTTTGTTAATTACTTTTTGTGACAAGTTAATAATACTTTTACGTCTCATCCATTATACATACACACACACACACACACCAGAAAAAATGTATTTTTATATAGTTTATGTACCGGAGGAGTTTCAGCCTTCCCACACGACCTTGACTACGAACGAAAACATTAATACAAAATATTTTAAAAAGGTGAATTGTTTGAATATTTAAGCAGCAATTCTTAACCTCTTACTAAATACGGAACATTAAATTGTAACTTCCAAATTGAACCTGGGGCTTGTATACATTTTGTGGACTTTAAAAAATTATTTCAATTTTTTTTTACAAAAAAACAGTTTAAGTGCTTTTCTAAAAGCTCGTCCCGTATATTTAATTTGTGAACAGTTCAACAGCTCTATTTAAATAGTTACTCGATTTAAAAATATACATAAAAGCTTTTATATTCACAAAAGCTCGTAAAAATAAAGTAAATAAAAGCTCGAAGTATAAAGCTCGACCATCCTAAATTTGTAAGCAAAAATTTCAAAAGCTCTAATTTGCATCTTAGGATTTAATTGATTTTATAAAAGCTCTGCCCAAAAATATTAAAATTATGCTAAATCTCATCGATACTATTTTGCAACAGAAAATTTAAGAAAAATTTACCTAGTACGAGTTTTTATTTTACTTATTTTAAATTGGTTTCAGACCTGAATATCTAATTACCAAAGCTCACCGGTTCAATTTCCTAAAATTACTCACACATTAGTACTAATAAAAACTCAAAGTATTAAGCTTTTAAAAAATGGCATAATAAATTAGTTCAGCTTTAACTAAAAAGCTTTTAAATAAGATATTAACGCTTACGTATATTTGGAGAGCTTTATCAAACAAAAGACAATAAAGTTTAATTTGTTTCCAATGTGAACTAGGACACCACAAAAGCTTAACAGTTTCTATCGGTTATTAAACCTTTATTTTAAAAATAAAGATTTCAAAGCTTCTGGTGTCTATAGAAATGTAAATTTTGCATTAGAGCTTTAGGAAATAATATAAAATTTTAACGCTAAAACACTCTAAAATTTAGACCTCCTTGGATGGTTCACATTACATTTTTGTTGAAATCGAAAGCATATTTTTTTATATTATTTTATCAAAGCTTTAAGATTTTATCGAATAAAAAATTGTATGAAATAAAATATAAAACCAAATTACAGTTTTTACAAGCCTACACTGCACCCTTATTCTGTAAAAAATAAGATAATGTGTAAACGTGAAAACGGGTGAACTTTGTGATTTTTTACTAAAATTACATTAAATTGTTTTTCGATTCTCTTTTCGTTCACTGTTTATCACGTGTAAACATTATCTTATTTTTTATAGAATAAGGCTACTGGTGTGAGCTTTTCAAAGTAACAGAACTGTCAGAATAAAATTTAAGTTTACGATACACTTTATACAATCTATTCTACTAAAATCATCTAAGTATTGAAGCTTATTAAGCTTCTCAAAGATGCCTTGTATGAAAGCTGATCAGAAAGCTTTTTAAATTATTAGATCGCACGCGTTGAAGGAATATTATTTTTGGGTTTCGAAAACGCCAGAAAAAAAAATAAACAAATATGACTTTAATATTGTGAAAAAGCTTCGATGTGATATATAAATCAACGTTAAGCTCTATTGCGTGGTAGAATTTTCTTCCAATTTAAACCGAAACTCTGCTCTCATGAAACGTCGTGTGGTTCGATAAAAAATATTTTTGGATTGTAAAAAATTTTAATAAGTTAGGTAGAAAGCTCTCATTCAATTAAAAAAGTTAAATTTAATTTTGGCGTTACTTTTAAAAGTTTGAGAATCAGATACACTGATTTAAAAAATGGAAACAATCAAATCGATTCCATCATAAATGCCGGTGAATATTTTAACAGAGCTTTTAAAGATACTCAATGAGATATTTGATTGAAGGAAAATTTGTTTTTGAATTTCAACCTTTTTTCAAAAATGAATTTAATATGAAACCTTTCAGAGTTAATTTGTATGAAATCTGGGCTCCTCTAGAAGCTCTACGACATTTAAAGTTCTTAGTTGCTGAGTGCTTTTGAAAATATTTAGAATTGTAGAACTGGCAAAAATATTAATATTCTGAAATAATAATACTGGAATTTTCAAAAGCTCGATTAATTTTATTTTATAGAATGTAGAGAAATTATAAATAGACCTGTGTTCATCTTTGAGACACTCCTTCCATGCCCAGAACAAATTGTTTATTGTAATTGCTTTTAACTAAGCTTTTCAATCGTCACTTCTATAAAAGCTGATCAGAAAATTTGTTGAATCTAAACTTAATTTAAACCTTAATACAAATTAAGTGTTTCTACATTAGATTCTGTAACTTTATACGTTAAAAGCTTGGAGTTCTATTTAAAAGCTTTTATTCGATTTTGAAATAAAAATTTACTGTTTTGATCTGTTCTGAAGTATTAGCTATTGTATACAGATTTAAAAGATTTGTATTTGAGTCCAAGTTTAGGCCAATTTCAAATTTCCTGTTTTCAAAAAGTTCTAGTCGAGTTTACAAAATTGTTTTCACAACTGAATCGTCTCCTTCATTACCGGGCGGTTAACCAGAAAGCTTCATTGTTTTAATGATTTTATTGTTCGAATAAAGTTATCATTGGGGTTTTATGAATGCTAAGAAAATTTCAATAAAGCAACAATGACATTAGGGCAGAAAGAGGCTTTGCTTAAAATCTGAAATAAGAATTAAATAAGCTTAATTTTTGGGTCTAGCTTTCATAAAACATTAAACATTAAAAAGTTTCTAAAATATTTTCGAATCTAAACGTTAAATTTACTTAGAATGAAAAGCAAAATTATCGATTCCTTCTTAACTGGCAGCGAAAATTTTAAGATTTTTCAAAAAGTAAGCGAAGAAGCAAACATGATTCTAGGACTGAGAAAAACCCTTCGATTTAATATCTGTTATCAAATTAAGTCCCTTTGGTTAGGCAAATTAGGCTCAATAAAAAATATTTTAGAGTTGTGAAAAATGTTAGGAGCTTTTCAATGTAGAAGCCATTGTTTTATTTAACACATTAAGCTAAATTTTTAGTTTAAGCATTTTGAAATAAAAATTAAGGGCTGTTAATCGTAAATTTTTAAATTAACCCTTCACATTTCATGAGAACGGTAAGCTTAATTCTTTATAGAAGATAGTTTCAAGCTAAAAATAAAAAATTAAACTAAACATGTAGAATTTGAGCTTTTGTAACTTTTGAAATTTTAGACTTTCCAAAAAAAAATTAGGTATTGAAATTATGAAAGTTCATTAGCTTTATGAACCTATAAATTTAAAATTTCTTACCTCAGAGAGATTTGGAAAATATCTACTAAAAGCTTCGAGCTCAAAGCAAACATCAAAAAAAGCAATTGACTTCTAGAAGGACTGTCGATGAAATTTATAAAATAAATTTTGAGCTTTAATATTTTAATACAGTTTGGGAAAATTACAATTTCAACAATTTTCGCAAAACTTCTTCCATGGGCAAAATATTATTTAGGGACATTTATGTTCACCAAAAAATAGGTTAGTCAAAAATTAAGCATTTAATAATTTCAAAATTTCCGAATTTTCTTATAAAATTTCTATACAAATCTAAATCTACATTTAAAATTTCAAAAATATTGAACCATATCAATTCGAATGTTTTATTGAGTAATGGGAAATTTCGGAAGCCTTACCGGCTGTGAAAAAAATTCAAATTAAAAGTACTAATTTTCAAAGTTCAATCAATATTATCAAATTTTGAAAAAGAAATCCCAATTATTGTGTAAAATACTTAAAAATTTTAAGCCAAATTTAGAGGTAATTTTTTCTAACAAGTTTGAAATTTGAATCAATTTGTTTAATTTACGAAAATTGCAAATAAAAATGTTTGTATTTAAAATAAAAGAATTTGATGAAATAAGAATATAACATTAGAAAATTGATAAATTTAGCAATCGACAATGTTTAAGAAATTAGCCATAAAATTCCTTAAAACGAAAGAAGGAATGAAAAAAGAAGTTTATTTTATTTAAATTTTGAAAATTTGTTTATCAAAATACAAAATTCGAAATTTTGTCCAAATTCGAAATAAAAACCTTTTTGTTTATTGGTTTGTGATAACTCGAACTCTAGGTTTTGGTTATAAAATATGAAAAACTCAGTTTAAAAATTGCTAATCCAGTTATAAATAACAATTGAAAAGCTTGTAGAGTTTGCAGAGTTGAATGCAAAAAATAGGAAATTTAAAAATTGTTTAGTCTATAAATTTTAATTTTAGAAGTTATGAAATATTTTAGATGTAGGCAAAAATTATTTTGAAAATTTTGAAAATTATTCGACATTCCTTTAAAATTTAATTCCGAATTTTGAGGCGTTCTAATAAATGAGAAATTAAGCTTTCTACACATTGGTATGGGAGATATGAAACAAAAATGTGAAAAAATAAATTTAGAAAGAGATTTACATTCAAACAAAGTTTAAAAACCACTGGTCTTGAATATTACTTAAAGCGAATAAGTAATCTCGCCCCCAACAACTCAAATAATTTTCATTTTTTAATTTTTTAAATCAAGGTAAAATTTGCACGCTTTTCGTTTCTTTAAATTATAAAATAACTCGTGTGTCACTTTCAGTTTCTTAATATATTCTGAATGAATATTTGTGTCTTCCCGTGTTAAACTTACTCATGCTAATCCACCCAGCATATATACATAATTCCCAAGAATTATGTTGAAGACAATAATAAACCAAATGCAAAAAATCCCTACAAGTAAATTGTAACGAATCAAAAAAAAAAAAAAACATTATAGGTTGCATCTACTTGACAAGAAAACCGAACAAGCACACACACACACACACACAACAAGACAAGACGATAAAATGTTAAATCATTTCTTTTTTATTCTTATAAAAGTCACGATTTTTGATATTTCTTTTGATGTCAAAAATTCGCGCAATTTAAATTTTTGCTTGTACACAAGGATATTTACTGTGCAGTTGAGTTTTATCACGTTTCAGATTAGCGAATTATAATAACATTGATCTAATTTTGTTGTTGTTGTTGTTATTACATATAATTACACACTGCCATCTATCAATATAAAATGAATGTAAATTTATGAGATGCGGTCACCATACTACGATCACCGTACTGAATATAAAAAATTATTTTGATTTATTTAAATCAATTTCGGGCAAAATAGTGATTGATGGTTGACTTTAATGTATGATTGATTGTGATCAAAGCTACCTTGAGAAATTGGATACGCGATAAGGCGGCGGTAATCATATACATATACGGATGATTTAATTATGTATACCTATGTAGTACGCAAATTAATTACAACTTTCATTTCATAATCAAATCGCGCAAACAATTTCCAAATTAAATCTCACGATAATTGTAAATAAATCGCGCAATATTTTTGTTTTTTTAGAAGTTGGAGAGTAATGAAGATTCGATGAAGATGATGATGATGATGATCATACATTGTGTTTATGTATACTCATCAGATTTATTTTTGTGTGAATATGTCATGAAAATAAAATTTCACATCTCGCACACAGTATCTATGTACATACCTTATGTTGCATACGTAAGAAAACGATTATCTAACCAAAGTGAATTTCAAGAATTTCAATTGTTTAATTTTTGTTTTTTTTGTTAATTTATTACAGAATTGGCTTATGCGGTTTTGATAATCCAATGCGAGATCAAAAAACAGATGAAGTTAAACGTCACGTTGGACAGGTAAGAAAAAAATTATTCTTTTATTTTTTTTTTTTTTTTTCAGATGTCTTGTAATTTAGGGTGTTTAGTGTATACCATGGTATATAATTATACGTATACCAGTGATTAAATTAATTTATGATATCCGTAACAATTTTTTTTGTATTTTGTTAAATTTTTTTTTTTTTTAGTGTTGATTTGAATTAAGAAATTTATGCAAATTTCACAGTATCTCTATATACCTAATAAACCATGGTTGGTGTAAACCTGTTTGAGTTTTGTAAGATTTGTTATACATGTACGAGATTTATTGGTTCATGTTTTTTGTTTATATCTAGCTCATAAAATATCATCATGAGATCGGTGAATGGTCCCTTATTGTTACGGTTGCGGTGTGTAGTATAAATGCGCGCGGAGGTTGTTATTGAGGTGCGTGTATAATTTTTAAATTTGGCTTAAAATTTTGTGATATAAATAATTCGCTCATACACAAAAAAAATTATGTGGAGTCTTTTTATTTAATAGTATAAAATAGTTGACTATAGCTAATTCGATAATATCACACGATTAATTTTGTAGCCTTGAAATTTATGCGGTGTATTTAGAGAAAAAATTGTCAAAAGTCAAGGGGATAGACACGGAGCCAATGTATCGAGTAAACTGATTAAATTTAATATCGCCGACCACTAAATTTAGTCAAAAATGTGGCAGCCAATTCGTGTTCTTGGCAGTAGAATTATTGACACACATTTCTAGAGCTACTGAGCTTAATAATACCTACGGAAGATACTTTAACCAGCGCAGGTCATTTGAAGGCATTACTACCCATTAGCTATCTTTTCGTAATTACTTATTTAACTGGTTGAACCAAACAATCACCTCACTTACCACAAGAAAATCGCCAAACTTATCAGATGTTCTAAATTTCATTTAATTAAATTTTCTGTTGTGAAGTTTTCGTTGTCGCATAGTCGAGAACTAAATATGACCTACCTATGTTAAAGGTTACAGCACTGCCACTGACCATTTTACTAAATTTAGCCAACAAAAACTCTCACACTAAAATAAAATGTTCTGAATAGCTTTCTCAAACTAACTAAAAACTCAGAACTAGTCAGTATAGTAAATATTTATTTCAGGCATGTTTCTTTTAGAAATTCAAGGTTTCAAAATTTAAATTTAAAATCACCAAGGTACAATACATTGGAAAAGTATTCAATTTTACAAATTTTGATTAGAAATTCGAAAATTAAATTTTTTAATAGAATTAAAAATTTGAAAATTTTCTTGAACATTCCAGAGCTTAGTACTCTAAATCCATTAAATTCGAAAATCATCTTACTTAATAGAATTGAAAAAATTTAAAATTTGGGTAAAAAATTTCAAAATTTAGTACTCAAAATAAAACGAAACATTTAGAAATTTTGTTTAGGAATTTGAAAATTTATTTTTTTAATAGAATTATAAATTTGAGAATTTAGCACCAAAATTCCCAATCCTCAAAATACAATAAATTAGAAATTTAGAAATTTTGATTATAAATTTCAATTGAATCAAAATTTTAGAATTTGGCTTCAAAATTACAAAGCATAGCATAATTTTGTTAATAAATTCAACATAAATTTTTTAATGGAATTCAAAATTTTAGAATGGAGCTTATTCCAAGCGTAAATGTAATAAATTTACAAATATACAAATTTGGATCAGAAATTAGATATTCTAAAATGAGCAGTTAGAAAATTAGCTATCTTAATAAAATTAAAAACTTGAGAATTTTTTTCAATATTCCAAACAAAGATTAATACTCAAAATACAATAAATTTATAATACATCGAAAGTTTACTTCCTTATATGAATTTTAACATTTGAGAATTATGCATAAAAATTCCAAATTTTAATGCTCAACTTTGACATGTTATTGATTATTTTCACATTTTGAATTAAGAAGTTAATTTTCGAATTTGTAAACAAAATTTGTAAATATTTTAATTTGTTGAATATAAATTAAAAAATTTTCAAATTTTGATAAAAATTTGAAAATTAGCCTCTTAATATAATTCAAAATGTGAAAATGTTCAACAACATTCCGAAGTTTCATACTTACAATACAATTTACAAATTTTAATTAGAATTTCGAAAATTTACTTCTGTAGAGGTATTTAAATATTTTAAAATTTTACCTGAAATGTCCAAATTTTAGTACTTAAGATTAATAAATTTAAAAATTTTACAAATTTATTTAAAAATTTCAAAAATTAAATTTCTTATAAGAATTAAACATTTCAGAATACTGCATGACAAATACAAATTTTAGTACTCAAAATACAATAAATTAAAAAATTCACAAAGTTTGGTTAGGAATTCAAAAATAAGTTTTATCAATAGATTTAAAAATTTGAGGATTTGCGTACAAACTTTCATTTTAGTGTTTTAGTGTAGCTTTGTTTAGAAATTCAAAATGACTCTCTTGATAGAATTAAAAATTTGAGAATTTGGCTTTCATATTACAAAGTTTAGTACTCAAAATATAGCAAATTGAGAACATTACAAATTATGGATAGAAACTGGAAAATTAGATGTTTATTAGAATAAAATTCAGCCTTCTTAAAATGCAGTACTCTAAATGCAATAAATAGACAAATTTACAAAGTTTATTTAGAAATTCAAAAATTAACTTTCCCCCAATAATTAAAAATGTATGATATTTGCATGAAAATTACAAATTTGTGTACTCAAGATACAATAAATTGAATAATTTACAAAATTTGGTTAGGAATTCGAACACTAATTTTCTTAATAGAATTAAAAGTTTCAGAATGTCGCTTCAAAAATCGAAGCTTAGTACTCAAAATATAATAAATTGAAAAACTTACAAATTTTGCTTAGAAATACCGAAATTAACTTTCTTAATACAATAAAAAATGTATGAATTTCGCTTTAAATTTGTATAATTTAGTAAAATTTTGTTTAGCAATTCAACGTAAATTTCATAACCGAATAGGAAAGTTGAGAGTAAAGCTTTAATATTCCATACACAGAATGAAATAAATTTAAAGATTTACAAATCTTAATTAGATATTTGAAAATTAACTTTTTCAATAAAATTGAAAATTTGAAAATTTTCTTCAGCATTCCAAACCTTAATTCTTAAATACATTAAATTAAAACATTTACGTTTTTTGTTTAGGAGTCAGAACGTAACGTTGTTAAAAGAATTAAAAAATTGAGAATTTTGCTTCAAAATTTCAAAGCTTTATTAAAAAAAGCTTTAAATGTGTATTTAAAAATTTGAAATACATTTTAGATTGGAATTAAAATTTTGAAAATGTGGCTTCAATATTCATACAAATTTTGAATAGAAATTCGAAAATTTACATCTTTATTGGAATTTAAACATTCCAAAATTAGGCATGAAAACTCCAAATTTTAGTGCCCAATATTAGCAAATTTTAAAATTTACAAATTTTGTTTAGAAACTCGAAAATAAAATTCTTGTAAGAATTAAAAATTTCAATTCTGCATGACAATTACGAATTTTAGTACTTGTAAGAATTAAAAATTTCAATTCTGCATGACAATTACGAATTTTAGTACTCAAAATACAATAAATTAAAAAATTTACAAAGTTTGGTTAGGAATTCGAAAATTAACCTTTTGTAAAAGATTTAAAAATTTCAGAATTGGCGTACAAAATTTCAAAGTTTAGTGTAGCTTTGTTTAGAAAGTCACAATGACTTTCTTGATAGAATTAAAAATTTGAGAATTTGGCTTCCATATTCCAAAGTTTAGTACTCAAAATATAGTAAATTGAGAACATTATAGTTGGAATTATATTTGGAAACTGGAAAATTACATTTTTATTAGAATAAAATGCAGTTGTCTTCAAATGCAGTACTAAAAATGCAATAAATAGACAAATTTAAAAAGTTTATTTAGAAATTCAAAAATTAACTTTCCAAAAGAATTAAAAATTTATGAGTTTTAATAAAAATTACAGAGTACAGATGCAATAAATTGAATATTTTACAAAATTTGGTTAGGAATTCCAACACTAATTTTCCTAATAGAATTAAAAGTTTGAAAATCTGGCTTCAAAATTCGAAGCTTAGTACTCAAAACATAATAAATTGAAAAATTTTAAAATTTTGCTTAGTAATACGGAAATTTCTTAATAGAATAAAAAATTTACGAATTTCGCTTTAAATTTGAAAAGTTTAATATAATTTTGTTTAGAAATTCAACGTAAATTCCATAACAAAATTGGAAACTTTGAAAGTATAGCTTTGATATTCCAAACACAAAATGCAATAAATATAATAATTTACAAATTTTGAAAATTTTAAAATGTTCTTCAGCATTCCAAAAGCTTAATACTCTTTTTGTTTAGGAATCAATAAATTAACATTGCTAAAAATTTCAAAGCTTTGTGAAAGTTAATTTAGAAATTCGAATTCATTTCTGATTGGAATTTAAAATTTGACAATATAGCTTCAATATTCATACTCAAAATACAATAAATTTATAAATTTACAAATTTTGATTAAAAATTAGAAAATTAGGTTTTAATAGAATTTAAACTTTGAAAATGTTTTACAATATTCTGCAGCTCAATACTTACAATAAATTTAGAAATTTTGGTTAGAACTTCGAAAATTTTCTTCTTTATTGGAATTTTAACATTTCAAAATTAGCCATGAAAAATTCCAAATTTTAGTACCCAAGATAAACAAATTTAAAAATTTACATATTTTGTTTAGAAATTCAAAAATTAAATTCCTTATAAGAAATAAATATTTCACAATTCTACATGACAATTACAAGTTTTAGTACTCAAAATACAATAAATTAAAAAAATTTACAAACTTTTGTTAGGAATTCGAAAATTAACTTTCTTAAAAAATTAAAAATTTCACAATTTGGCCTCCATATTCGAAAGGCCAGTACTAAAAATATAATATTTTGAAACTTTAAAAATTTTTGTTAGAAACTGGAAAATTATATTTTTATTAGAATAAAATACAGTTGTAATAGGCAAATTCACAAAGCTTATTAAAAAATTTGAAAATTTATTTTCTTATAAGAATAAAAAATTTGATAATTTAGCTTCAAAATGACAAAGTTTAGTACTCAAAATACGATAAATTAAAATATTAAAATTCTTTATTTAGAAATTCGCAAATTTGCTTGCAAGTTGAGCCTGAGAATTGTGCATCAAAATTTCAAATTTTACTACTCAAGGTACAATAAACTTAAACAAATTTCAATATTTGGTTTAAAATTGTAGACTTTCGTTTCTTAATAGAATTAAAAGTTTGAGAATTCAATGTTCCAAAAAAATTCCAAAATTAACTTTCTTCACCGAATTAAAACATTGATTTGACTTCAAAGTTCCAAAAAAATTCGAATCTTAATTTTCTCAAACTAATTCAAAAGTTTGGTACCCAAATTTTTGAAATATTCATCTGAATTTTAAGAAAATGCCATCTTAACTAATTCCAATATGCTGGAAAGTTGTCATTTTGTAAATTTAGTTTGTTCAACTTTAATACAGTCAAATAGTTTGATTAAACTCTGGCCAGGAATAATCAATGTGAGATAATCGAAAATTTGATTATTTTAAATTTTCCGAATTCAAAAAATTTGGTTTTGTGGAGTTTAAGATATTCTGAGCACTGAAAAAATTTCAGTTAATAAGTTAACCAAATTTTTAAAAATAAAATTCGAAATTTAAAAAATTAAAAATTAAAATTAATATTGTTCAAGTTGAAGTAGTTAAAGTGTGAGTATACTCGTAGATGTTAGTAGCTTTAGCTTCTTCTCTTAAATAAATCGCGGCTCTGACCTTTTCAATTGATAAGATCAAATATAAAATTCCATTGAAAATATAGACAACACGATAAATTGAACGAGTCAACACCACAAAACCAGTACATTTTTTAAAGATTGAATCATATTCTGCAAAATCTAATTTTAAGAATGAAAAAATGGATTTTGTTAACGTGCAAAAAACCGAAAGTAATATTTATTTATTATCTCGTTTTGTTAGACGCGTCGCCCGAAAAATGTATCTTTTTGTAACATACCTCTCGTGCACACAGTCATTTTCAATCTAAATATAAATCAATAAATCATTACAGTAAGAGCATAAAATTCTAAACAAAACCAGAAAAAACAGACGGTTTCAATTTTATCCCAAAAATTAAATTCATTCATTAAAATTCCATGTCTCAGAGCACTAAACACAATGAAACTACATCACAAGAAACAGATAACATTTAAGGGACCCCAAAAAAACTGGCTGACCAATAAAAATACTTTGGCAACAAATTTTTATTTCTTTTCAACGGATTGAGACAAATCCAACCGCAGCAAAAAAAAAATGCCGCCAATTCCCAAAAAAAAAAAATCTTTCAAAAAGCGCGGTTAAAGTACACAAAAGCGATTTTATGTTGTTTTATGTTCATATAAAGAAGTTTTTTGTTATGACATCTTCTTGTGGGGCTTTTGTATTGTTGTGAATAAATCCCATTCTCCTCCTATAGATTAGAAAACCAGTAATTGTATATTTACATACATACATACATACATACGTACGCATGTCATACGAACATAAAATTGAAAAACAAGTTTCTTCTTCAAAAAAGCTTATTTTATTTGGTTAATTTGAATATTATTAACAACAACAACAACGCATCTTTTTGGCATTTAATTAATTAATTTCTATAAATACGACGAGAACAAGATAAGCACGGTATGACGGTCAGCGATATTTATCATTGTTTGTTATAAAAAATAAATAAAAATATTTGTGTTTTCCTATCCCTGAATTATGATGATCAAAAATAACAAAAACCGAAGTTATGAATGATGATGATTATGATGATCATGATCATATAATAATTTAATGATGGTCAAGTAATATCTATATGTATCTACCAAACTGCGCGAGTATAATTTTTAAAGACATTTATTAAAAACAAAAACAAAAAAAAAGAAAATTTAAATTAAATTGTGTGAAATAAAATAAATCTCAAGGACATCAATTGATATTTCAAAAAAAACTAAAAAATGATCAAAAGATCGTGTAACTTTTATATTTTGTTGTATTATGTATAATTTAATGTGCTATGTAACGCTTATATACCTTATAAACTGCATTAAAATGACCAAATTATCCGTTGCTTTTATTGCGAACGCGGATCCTATTTTGTGATCGTGTGGGCGGATAATGCGTTTTTGTTGTTGTTGTTTTATTACGGCGTTTTAAAAGGACAGCAATGCTATAATTGGATCGTATGGTAATATTCATGTTTCTTTTCTTTTTTTTTTTTTTTGTTATAAATGGATGATCTAATAATTTATGAGTGTTTTTTTATTAGATCTAATTAGTCAATATTTTGTGTATATGCAACAATAGTATTTTGGACGAAAGTGAAATGTTTTTTTATTGATTAGACGGGATAAATTAGCATCGTTATTTCGAGGTGCTATTTCGAAAAAAAAAATTTTTTGTTTCTCATGGAAATTATTTGTCACGATCTGTGATATATTATCACATTTACAACGATTAATCCTTGGGTTCAAATATATTTTTGTGTTTTTGAGATTTAAAGTCTAATTTTTATTTTTTGATTGGCCCAAACATTTAATTAACTAAATTGAAATAAATTCAATGAGTGTTACTAAAATATTTAATTTGAACTCAAAATCTAAATTTACAAAACTAAATTTGAATCGCTTAGTCTAGAAATTTACTTGCTTGTATAAAAAATTATCCAAAACTGGGTAGCTAGCAAACCTAGTAAACCTTTTGTGTCAATATGTTTGTTTATAAACTACCAGTGGTGAAGAGAGAAATTAGAGAAGTGGGATATGTAAGCGGGAATTTCTTAATATCTGTAAAATATTTAAATTCGACGCCAAGGAATTCTTAAAATTCGACAGTTACGACAAAAATTTGTCTAATTGAACAGAATTTTCATTAAACAATTTAAAGAAAATCTCCAAGTATTTCTATTCAAAAAAATTTTGAAAATATTTGTTCTTGTGTAATTCTGGTTAGGTACGAGAAATCCAAATTTTGTCTAGAAATTGTTGTATTTTAAATTTTAGCATCTTAAAATTCTGGAAATTCGATAACAGAATATTAAAAATGTATTAATCTAAAAAATTTGAAAGCTTAATTGGTTTTGTAAAAATATTGGTCTAGAATTCCATGTGAATTTGTATTTCAGTATTTTGAATTTTCCCAAAAATGTTGTTTTGAACTTTTCTTATAATACGAGTATAATTGAATTGTGACTAAATTTTCAAAATTTTGTTTAAGGGATTTTGAATTTTTATGAAAATGCGACATATTAGACAGTAGATATTATCAGAAATGAAAAACGCAAATTTCTCTTAGTTTAACATTTAATTTTAAAAAAATTCGAAATTCAAGTAATTTTTTAACCTATAGTCTAATTTGTTTAAACTTTACAAAATTTATATAAAATATTTTCCGAATTATTGTTACTTTTTTGAAAAATTAAAAATCGAAAACAAAATTTGTTTCCAAAATTTATTATTAAAATAATTCCAAAATTTGAAATTTTCACAACTTTTTCATCAAAATATATTTTACCTACCAAAGAATTATGTGAATACAAAATTCGAATTTTTTTTTAGCGAAAATCTTCAAATTTTGAAAATTCAATGACAAATAATTCAAAAAATTGGAAAATTTTTACAAATTCAAAGCATTTACAAAACAGTAATTATCTCGAGTTACGAATATTTTTGCCTAGAATGTTATTTGCCTTTGTTAAATGTTTGCTAATTACGCGGTGAGCTTTTAATCTTTTTTGTAAGTTAATAAAATTTCATTAAGCCTCCAAATTTAGTAAAAAAAAATATCAGAAATTTGTTAATAGTTGATAAATTTGTTTAATAAAGAAAATTACTAGTAAATTGTTAAGTCAGAATTTAGTAGGAATGTCAAAATTGGTTCAAAATTCGAAGTTGCCTGAACTTTGTTTAAACGTGATTTTAAGGTTGGCAAGTTATTTTGATTGCTTCACATCTCCATCTTTATTTTTTACAAATATAGAGAGCTTGTCGTATTTGAGATAACTTATAACTTATACAAAATATTTAATTTGTTTTATAAAATTCCGTTTAAGTTTGGAATTTAAACAAAATTTCAAAAGAAAATTAAAGTGTATTTAAATATTTTCGAAATATTTAAAAATTCGAATATTTCAGATTTTGAAAAAAAAATCAGAATTCAAATTTTTATAATTCTGGTTAAAATAGAGTTACTAAAATTTTAGCAGAAATTTAGAGAATTTTAGAAATTTCAAAAATAAATTCTAAATTTTAAAATTTAGAATTTAAAATTAATCCCAATACAGACAACTAACAATTCGAAATATTTTAGAATACAAAAAACTTTGAAAACCGTTTAATTCAAGTTAAAAGCAAACTTTATAAAAACAATCGATTAATGTAATATAGAATATGATTATGGAATTTCGTCGAAATTCAGATAAATATTTGAAACATTTACTAATTGTTTTGAATATTACAAAGAAATTTCATTAATTTTCAAAATTTAGTCTAAAACCAGAATTTTATAAAATATTTTCAAATTTCCTTAAACGAAAATTTAAATTGTTAAACATTTAATAATAAATTTTATAATGTTCCGATTAAATTTAAAATTAAGAAAAATATTTAAACGTTTAAGAAGCATTTAAAATTTTAGAATTTCGAAATATTTTAATGTTATTTATTAATAAATAAGTTTTAAAATAGACATTTTTAAATGTTGTCAAAATATAAAATTCGAAAAAAAATTACAAAATTTAAAAATTTCATAACAACTTCAATTTCATATATTTTTTTTTTTTGTTTGATTAATTCCAAAATTCTGAATTTAAAATATTTTCAAATTTTGTACAGACAATTAAAAATTCGAAATATTTTAGATATAACTTTCGAAATTAATAGAATGTCAATACAAGGAAATCTCAAAATTGGATAAAGTCTTACAGTTTGATCACATTTAATATTTTAACAAATTCAGTTATAATATAAAATATCCAGAATTTCGAATCTACTCCGTGTAGAGCAAATTTCACAATTCGGAAAATTAATAAAATGGAAAATATTTCCTCGAAATTTAAGTAAATATTTTAAACATTTAGGAATTCTTTACGTAAAATTTCCACTTTTTATGAAAACCTTTAATTAAAATTTTTTTAAACTTGATGTACATTTTTATAAATTTCCGGATAAGTTGGGCATTTTTAACGAATTATTTTTAAAATTTTCCGATTTTCGAAATTCGGAAACCAGATGTTTAATTTATAAGTATATACAACCGCTTACTTGGAAATATTTTTTTGTTCTCAAATTATTGATAAATGGGATTAAATGCTGAGTTTTTAGACTTCAGAGATAGAGACTTCAGAATTTTATTTTTCTTGCATGCAATTTTAAAATTTAATATTGATGCATTTCAAAATTCAAAATATAAAATCATTTCCAAGATTTTGTTCGACATTTAAAAATTCTGAATATTACAGAATTTCATACGTTTTTGAAATTGATAGAATGAATATTAAAATAATTTTATAATTTCAGTTTCAATATAAAATATTCAGAATTTCGAAAACCTTTTACGAGGTATAATTTTCAATTTATTTACCCGTATAATTCAAATTTATAGCACAAACTTCACATTATGCTAAAAAAAAAATTGAATAAATATAATTTATGGAAAGTTTGAAAATTATTTACGTTAAATTTGGTTAAATATTACAAACAATATACAATGGAAATGGAATTCCATAAAATAAATCCAAAATTCTTATTAACGTAAAACATTGGTTAAAATTGTGAAATTTTTAAAAATTAAATACACAATTTTAAATATTTTCCGATTAAGTTTGGCATTTAAAACGGAATTTCAAAAACCTCACAACAGCTTATGTCACGTTTCATAAATAACTAAACTTTTTTAACTAAAAATTGTTTAGTGGATTTTAATGGCCAATGACAGGCCATCGTAGAGATGTCATCCTGAAAGTGAACATAAGGTCTGCTGTGTGTATCTTGAATAGATAATTTGTAGTGGTCATCATATTAGTGCGACCCTGGCCTCAACAGACCAGTTATCGATTTTAAAGCAAAACCGTATCCCAATAATTGTTGGCCATTGAATATCCACAACACAATTTTTAGTATACGGTTTTAGTATAAAATCTATAACTGGTTTATTGAAGGTGCGCGCTAGTATGAAAGCTTCTAGAAATCATCTGCTGAATATACACAAAGATAACCCTATATTCAGTTTTTGGTCCTGTTATTGGCCATCGATTATGAACCTACGCTTTTTACGGAGGGTCCTTTATGTTATTCTTTTGTTTAATTACGTACTAGGACGAGTTGGCTGTATAAGGTTGGAAATATAATTTTGTACAGTTACCACAAATTATTTCAGATCGGAAGTTCATTTGTTATCTTAAATATGTTTTGTCTACGAGCTGTTGTTAGGTTCCATTGTTATCAATACAAATGCAGTTTGCATTTCGCACCAAGATTTTTTGTCATATACTTCTCACTAGTAACTTACTTAAACATTTGAGAAATTTATTTTTGGAAAATTTGTAAAGTCAGTTATCAAATTGTTTATAAATAAAGTCTAAAATTTAAAAATTTATAAAATTCGATTTACCACATATTATTCAGAACTTCACAAAATTTACGAAATCCAAAAAGCAGAATTGTATTACGTTCTCATTCAATTGTAAAAAGTAATATTGATTAATTTCAAAATTTGGAATTTAAAATAATTTTTAAGATTTGCACAGACAATTAAAAATATCAAATAAATTCAAAAGTTTAGTTTTATATTATAAAATATCCAAAAATTCCAAAAATATCCAAAAATAATTTTAAAAAATAATTTTTGGAAACACCTCACCTTTTTCTCAAAATTCAGATAAATCTTTAAACATTTAGAAATTGTTTACCGTTAAATATGGTTAAATACACCTTGTTCAAAATTCAAAATTCCAATTTTTATTGAAATCTTGAATTGTTCAAAATTTAATATCTGATTTAGAGTGGAATTTTTTTATAAATTTGTGGAATTTATCTAAACTTTAAGGAAATATTTTAAATTTGAAATTTTGTTAGAAAACGAAACATTCAAATTCTGATTAATTGAAACATTCGAGAAATTTACTGGAATTTGATAAAATTTTAGAATTTACAAAATTTGTCAAAATTTCCGGAATCTAAAAATTAAATCGAAAAGCAATTTCAGAATTGTATAACCTATTTTCATGCAATTTTTAAACTTTGAATTAATTAATTTCATAATTCGCAATTTCAAATAATTTTCAAATTTTGAACAGACAATTTAAAAATTTAATATCAAATCAAAATTAATTGTTGTGTAAAAAATTTTCAAATTTGGTCTAATACCAGAATATTACAAAATAAATTCAAGATTTTAAAAATTTAATAATTAATTTTTTAAATATCACAATAAATTTAAACATTTTGGAAATATTTCAAATTTTTGAAACTTCAGAGTTTGAACGAAAATTCAGAAAGCAAATTTTTCAAATGCTGATAAATTCAAAACAAATTCAAGCAGCCAATCAACTTAAGCATTCGAGAAATTTATTAGAATTTAAGTGACATTAAAAACCAAAATCTTGAAATTTAAAAATTTTATGAAAATTTTTATTCAAAATATATAAAATTCAAAATTTAAAAATTCTAAAACATTCGATAAAAACCTCAGAATATTAGTTTACTTGTAATTTTAAAAATTGAATGATATATTTAGAAGAATGGGTACCGAAAATTCCAAAATTTAATTTTTAAATATTTAGAGGTTGAAAATTACAATCAAATTAACGAAATTTCAAAAATCTTTTAAATTTGGTCTAAAATCACAATGTTTTTGTGATCGGATTAAATTAAAATGTCCTAATTAAAATTAAGAAAAAATTTAAAAATTTAGTTAAAACTATCCCAATATTCCGAAAAGTTCCTCAAATTTTTTAAAATTTTGATCAAATATTTGGCCTAACCTTCAAATTAAATTAAATGTCTCCAGAATTTGGTTAAATAGTAAAATTAAGAAATTTTGTAAATTTCTTAGTTCGATAAGTGTTTGTCATTTTCGCTTAATTTCGAGGTTATTTCCGAGTACCAAATTAATGACGTTCAATTACGCAAAAAAAATAATTTTTGGTTTCCACAATCGTCAGGGTCACCCATATGATATTGTCACCTAACATCACCACACCATAATTTTGCAAATATGATTTTAATAGGCGAGAGCTATATACGCAATTTTTTTTTTATCTAATATGGGCATTTTATATAATATTAAACGATATCTTCAAGTCGTTAGTAAACGTTTCCATGTGTAATTGAACAAAAAAAAAAAAATCTTGAAGGTGGAATTAATAGATTTTGTTAACAGTCCATGAACTTGGGTTGTACGTGTGTTTGTGTCATTCAATATCGAGGAGAATTTTTTTTTTATGTATATAATTATTTAAATCGTCCAGCTAGTAATTCTCTACGTTTTTTACATTTTTTTTAACAAGACAGAACAAAACAATACAAATAATGTAATCAAATCAAATAATAAACAAAAACCTTATAATGTCAAGCCATTTGGTTTAGTATATTGTTTGTGCATGACTTTGTCTAATTAAAATAAAAAAAATAAAATTGTAAAATAACAAGATAGTATATACGAGTAAGATTAAGATGCGTGGCTTAAACGAATATTATAATCCTAGATGCACGCGGTTAAAATAGGATTTGTTGTCATGTCTTGTCTCAATTTTGTTAACAATATATATACGTGCCATGCACCACATTCAGTGTATATATGGAATGCAAAAATGCAATTAAAATTACGTTCGGCCTGTCTATTCAGCCTGTCATCTCATGTACTCTCTCATGTATTTAAATTTTTTTATTTATAACAACATGATCTCATATATACTCGCGCGCTATATACAAACATACATACAGACATACAATATGAATTAAATACATGCGCAAACGACAAAACATCAAATTGATTGATCGATTATAATTTAGGACTCCGCTTACCGACTCTGAATGTACACCACAAGGTTTTGTATTTTTAGGTCTCAAACAACACAATACCTTGTCAATTTTTGACAGAAAGTTACCATAACTAAATTTTAGTTTTGTACAGCTTACGAATGTATATAATAAACAATGGGGCAACCAACCAAACCAAGTTATTTACATTTTATGTTGTTGTTGTACATATACAAGATTACAAAATTTCATTGAGAATTTCTTTTATATTTCGAGGACACTTTATATCCGATTTTTTATTTTTTATTTTTACTATTTCCTTTAATAATTTATGAATGTTGAGATAATTATGCAAAAATAGCGATGCTATTGAACTCACGTAATTTTTGATTGTAATCTAAATACTAAAACAAAATTTTTTTTATATATTTCCAGGGTGTTAAAATAAAAATGGATGATGCTGGTAATATACTAATTAGACGTTATTCGAAATCAAATGTATTTATTAAAAGTACGGCTAGCACACCAAACGAGGAGACCGCAATCGGTGGTGAAATATTAAAATTACCAAATCAAGGATTAGAAAGTGAAAAAATTGTTAAACTATTTGATATGAAAAAATTTCAATCGAATGTGAATCGTGAATTGAGACGAGCGTATCCGGATCGAAGGCGTCTCGAAACCCAATGCCTATCACTAATATCGTTTGTTAAAACGGAAAATGATATATTAGATTGTCCGGTGTGGGTTTTAATAATTAATGTGGTTGCAATGGATATGTTAAAAAGTAAATTACCTCCAGGTAAGTCTCATTTAAAGTTCATTCACACATCTTAACGTTATGTTCTAAATCGAAATCGTGATGCATCTCTATTTGGTTTATCTAAACAATTATATAATTATTATTAAATATTTTGAGTTTTCTTGCTTTGAGCACTATTAATTTATCATCATCTTCATCTAAAGAAAAGATGAAATATGAGATGAGAATGGAGCATAAAGCATAAAAATTGTATTTACTTTTTCTAATGATTGATCTAATTTGGCATAATTTATGGTAAACGATGAACCAATTGTAATAAATTATGCCCTAAACAAATCAATAAAATCTATCAAAATATTTTGAAATTTAGTTGAATGAAATACGAACGAAGTGAACAATTTTTGTGTTATGAATACAAGTGCGCTGAATCTCCTAATAGGGTGACCATAAATTATTACCAAAAAAAAAGTCAAGAGAATTTGATTGTTTCAAAAATACTAAAAATGTAAACATTTCTTATAATTATCCAAGCATTGGCTTATTAGAAATACCGTCTTAAAAATTTTGACCTTGCTGAAACGGAAACCGCTAGGTATTGCTACAAGATTTCGACCAATGCTATAGTTGGAAAGAAAACAACATAAACACTTCAGATCATTTGCTGTGTGGTGTCGAAACAAATAACGGAATCATATATAAAAAGCAAATACTTTGTAGAGATGGAAATTGCCTTTTCAATACAATCGCAACAGCTCGAATATTTAGTTCAACAAATGCGGTCTGAGATAATTAATTTCATCTATAATGGATTCCTGTCTACAAGTATATGGTCCAGAACAATACTCGGCCAGGTATTTAAATGATTTACAAATGGATGAGTTCTGGGGTGGTGCCGAGTGTCTATCTGCCATATCCACACTAAAACAACTTAAAATAAACATTCATTATACCAACATTTGTAATCAAATCTGATTTTGGTTGTCGATTTCAACGCTCATATTAGATCTAGTGACACCTCTAAGGAACAAAATGTTGGTTAAAATTTATATCATCGCACATCGAATGAGAATGGTGTTGTTCTAGTGTTGCTTGCTAAATTAGGACAACTTTTTATCCCAACAACAAAAGGGCGAAGACAGGTGACCACTACCTGGGCTGATGGAAAATATACCCTCAGATAGATCACATGCTAGCTCGGAGATGGAATCGGTCTATTTATGTACAATCAGTACGAGCAGACTCTTTCCAATATTCCATAAATGACTATCGCTTGATTTGGATCAAATGTGCACAAAGGAAGGGGTCTAAAAAAATAACAATTAGACTACCGCAAAGTCACCCAACACAGATCTAGCCTCTCTTTATGCATACAATTCGAGCCTCCTCCAACAGCTGCTGAAATAAATTCAATCATTCAGCATATTCGATCTGTAACTGCCCCGGGTATAGATGCGATCCCAATTGAACTTGCCTACCCGCTGAATTATTGGATGCTAGGAGGAAAAATGTGCAAAAGTGAAAAAGGAGGTCAATGAATATCAACGAATCACATTATGCAACGTGGGATACAAAATATAAAGAATAAAGGCATTAAACAGGGATGTCCTTTATCCCCACGTTTATTTAACTTTATTTTTAATGAGGTCATATAACGAAATCAATTACAGCTTCCACTGGTACTCGACTATGCTGATGTTATAGTGCTTATTACTCGCAAATTGCTTTGAGTCCAGAGTCTGGACCAAGGCCAAGCAGTTTTTGATAGGTTGTCTGATTCATGATCTGCTAGCTGAGATTGGCTGAGAAATTTTTGGGCCGCCGTTGAATTTTCATGTATACAGGATGATAAAACACACATGTCACTATCAAGTGCTCTAACATTTTGGGAACGGTGGAGTTTCGAATGCAATCTGGGAAATGATGAGTGGGAGACGAAAGAGGTTAAATAATTTAACTGGCGCGATAGAAAGTGTTATAAACATAAAGTTCGTATTTGAGATTTTATCTTTAGCTTCCCACATAGGTTGCTTCCAAATAATATTGTGTGTACCTGATATCCTCGAGACCAAGATAAAAGTTCAAAACAAGATAAACTCAAGGATACTCGAGCGAAGCTAAACTACGATATTGCACTTCTGGTATTTCACTCCATGGTATAATGTATGAATGGTTCCTCATCATGACCAATCAAATCGTATCATCATGGAGTTTAAGAGGAATATAAATAGCGAAATCTTTACATGTTCAATGTTTTCATTTTCACTGTCAAGAGGTGAGTGGATCCGAGTGTGGATGGGAAGTGAATTGAATGATTTGCTGAATGAAGAAGATTGGCAGTTAGCTTATTGTACTTCGGTCTAAAAAGACCAAACTATTGAAATCCTTTCAAAAATGATCAAAAATTTGGTTGGTTCAAAACCACTTTTCTCGACGTTTTGAAAGTCCCTTTTGGAACCTGTGCGTCAAGAGGGCCGGGTATTTGGAACTTATCTATTTCTTAACTGATTTTAGTTAAATTTGATTTCCGCGATGGAAATGGGATTCTAAAATGAGTTTTGGATGAAGTTCTGGAATATGACTAAGTATGAAGGAACTTGGCTATTTCTCAACCGATTGTGATGAAGTTCGTTAGATAGACAGGTATTGGGATTGTAAAATGATTTTTAAATTAAATTCTGGAATATGGTCAGTTAGGATAGAACTTGTCCATTTTTTAACGGAGTTTAATGGAATTTTGCATGTGCGATGGTAATGGGATTGGATTTGAAAGAGAATTTCGTTTAGGGTTTAGTGGGAAGTTAGATTGAATTGAGTTCATACAGGCATATAGCTTTCGAACCGAGTTTATTTTGAGATTGGGTTGGAAAATAAGTGTAGAGTTGAGCGAAGGGTTGAGATTTGGGTCGAGCTAGGTTAAAGTTCTGATCATCTTATGAGGTTTCAGCCCTTTATATTTTTTCAGTTTATTTCATAGATAATTGAGTACTTTTTTATTTTGCGGTGCACTATTCCTCTGCCAAGCTTTTCGTGTAATTCTCTGACTTCCAGAGGATAGCTTGGAGCTTTATTCATATTCTTGTGGCTAGTAGGAGTACTCTTCCAAGCTGATTTTTGAATGTTATCATTAAATAATTCTAGTTCCACTTATATCTGTGACGGTATTTTAATTGGCACTTGCGGTTCCTGGAATAGGTCCCAATTAGTTTTATTGCTTGTTAACTTAGGCGGACTTTTTTTATTAACTACAGTTGAGCTGATAGTCATGATAACGGGTGAATGATCAGACGAGAGTGAGGTCAGGTATTTTATTCTTATCCACTGGCCAGTGTTTTGGTTTATTTCCAGAAAGAAACTCGCAATTAACTGCTCTTCCTGCTTTAAAGAGCCCTTTTCCTTTAGTAGTTGTAAGTCTGGATCCCCAATAAAGAAATTTGGTTATTTAACCGTTTATTTAAGCCTTCTACGGCTAGTTCTTGTTTAGCTAATCGCATATTTAAGGCTTCTACATTACGCAGTATTCTTTCGAGGACGCTATCACTAGTGTTTGTTGGTTACTGTTGCACAATTTCTTAGAATGTTTAACGTTCTCATGATTTTGGATTAGGAAGTCTAAGTTCCACTTGCTGTTTGGATTGTTTTCGCCCGTTTGATGTTACACGATTTTGTGAAACTTGTTGGGGTTTATTTCTTAATTGTTGTAAAGTTTTAGCCACTTCACAACCTCTTTAGTTGGCAGGATGCTGCCCTTTGCAATTTATGGATTTTGCAGGTGCATTTTTAATCTCCGTACAAACTTTTGCATAATGTTTACCAGCACATCTCTACCAGCACCGTGGCTCTCGCCCGCAGTATTTCTGCTTATGGTTATAACTTTGACATTTCCTGCATTGCGGTATTAAACCGGTGGTTTTTCTTACTCTCATTTTAAGGATAGCTTTTATATTGAAGATATCTTCAATTTTCTGTTTATTATTAAAGGTGAACATGAACAAGAGAAGTCTCTTTTGATTACTTTACTCCGCTGAGCATTTTCTTTCCGTTCTTTTTTAAGAATATTAACTGCATTTTCTATTAGCAGCCCTCTTTGATTTTCGCTCTATAGGTGTCGGAGTCTAGCGTATTAATCTTCCATACGTTGTTGTTAAGAGACAACATGCGGTGCTCTTTATCTGTCACCGATTTTAGTATTGATTGGCGGAGGCGCCATTTTTTTGGGCATAATCCGTTTCAGGTTATGTTGCGGTGTTTTTTGTTTATTACTAATGTTTCCACTAGTTGATGGTTGCTTATAATCAACTTCAGGTGAGGATTCAGCTTTCCTTTTTTGATTTGATTTTTTATTAGTTTTTAACGTGTAGGCGTATTGTCCGGTTTCTCTTTCAAGTTCTTCTTTATCGGTATGGTACTCTTCTTTTCAGTGTTGTTTATAAAAGCCAGAGGCTGCTCCGGAACCTTTGTTTGAAGAGCCTTTTTCAGCTCTTAGTTTTCTATATTGAGCTTCATAACTTCGCCGCGTAACTGGGTAGTAAAACTAGGAATTTCTTTTAATTTCTTTCTAAGATTAGAAAGAAATTAAACGAACGGTCACTTCAATATTTTGAAATGCGTTAGGTCCTTTTGATGGATGCCACATAAAAATTGTTGTACCGACTGCGTTACACTGTCAGTATATACATCGTAAACTTCATTACATTATTAATTTAACGGCAGTATGCGATAATTTGTAACAATTGTTGTACATACCCCCGCAAACAAACATTCCCACTAAGATCCCACATTCCCGGCAGCTAAGATCTTAGTTTTGAAGGAAGAAGGATTCCCAAATGGTCAAATAGCGGAAAAAGTTGGTAGGATAAACGGGCGATTAATCAATCAGCTTCAAATTCATGCTTATCAGCGTAAAAAATTAAGGCAAAATCCGGAGCCAAACCTCCTTTGAAAGCATCACGCAAAGCAAACCGATTGGAATCTACCAAAAACCACATGTCATAGAAGCAAGAATGGAACCGGGTTGCATTTTCGGACTCATAGAAATGAAACTGATGCCCGTAAGAACGCTCCAAGTTAATTGGTTTTTCGTCCGAAAATGCAACCTGGTTCCAGAACGATTTACCTCGTCGAAAGATGCGATGCACTCTTCAGGCCAAGAAAAATTGTTTCTGGTTTTGCCTTTCTTGAGTAAAGTGGCCAAATGCCGGTGAATAGGCGTTAACAGTTCGGCGAAATGTGGTATAAAGCGGTGGTAATCGTTCACCATACCTACGAACTGCTGTATTTGGCGAATTGACGTTGGCACTAGAAAATTTGAGATTTGAGAAAAGACGAAATCCAGCCCTTTTAGAACTTCGTTAAGCAATCGCTGGAATGTCTGAGCTGAGTTGCGAAAACCGTAAGGTATTCGGGTAAACTCAAAAAGCCCAAAGGGGGTAGTAATCGCTGTTTTGTGAATATCCTCTGCAGCCATTGGAATCTGATGATAGGCCCGAACCGCATCTATTTTTGAGAAAATAGTGGCACCGGCGAGTTTCAACGAGAAACTGTGTATGTGTGAGATAGGATATCTATCAGGGATCGTGATAGTGTTGAGCTGTCGATAGTCTAATAGTAAGGAGATTGGTAATGATAAGAGGCGGCAGATTCCGATATCTGTCATAAACTCAGAAATTCGGTTTTTTCAGCTTTCAGTTTAATTGCGTTGAGTTGTCGCGGTTTGGAACAAGGTAACCTACCTTATGTGACAATGTAGTGAACTACATTATGCTTCACTGGAAGATTATAATTTGGAGCCTCAGTGAGCGAGGGATATTTTTTTTCAAGAGCGTCGTATGAATCATTGACGCTGAAATGTTTTAAGGTTGGCATATTAACCTGAGCGATGGTTCCGTTCACCACAAGAGTTGTAAGCAAGTCAGAAAGTCTTCTGTTTTTCAAATCGACCACGAGACCATATTTGGACAGAAGGTCAGCGCATCGAGATGAACCAATCCAACTGTTTGCCGTAAAGACAGCAGGATTTATTTGTTTTCCGATGACTTGGAGAAGTTTGAAGAAGAAGCCCGACTTTGCGAGGCTACCGGTGGGAAAACCCAAGCCCATGAAACCCAAAGTTCATGTTGGCGAGTGTTTGCTGGAGATATGCTAGTTGCCGTTGCGTCTGGTCTAGTTGTCGTTGCATCTTGGCCAGGTCTGATTCACCGGCAGCAGTTGCCTTGCCACTGAAGTGATGCTGTTTAACTTCAGCAATAGATGGGGTTGTTCTGGATTGAGCATAAATTCAGAATTGGTCCGCGACGGGTAGTAGCTCCTGAATTTCCTTCTTGCTGTCCCACGCCAGAATTGCTCTTTAGCCATCTGGCAAACGTTTTAGCCAGAGGTTTTTGAGTAAATATGCGTTTACTAAAGTGGAGTCTCCCATTTTCTGGAAACTGGAAAGCAACTCGTCGAAAAGTTGCTATTCGCTAATAGTGTAGCGGTTCATTAACGCATGCTTCAGTGCTTTATATTTCTTTCCTGGCGGCGGATTTTTGATTACGTCCAGTATCATTGGTATCATCGCTTGTGGTGTAGCACCAAGGGCATGGGCGAAAATTTCGTCATCGTTCTTCAAACCTCCAAGCAACCTGGCTGTTCGTTCCAGAAGGGTGAAATCTTTGGCTATGGTACGGGAATGTATGTGCCAACCGATGTACCTAGTTTGTGATTCTCGTCTTCACTTGTGCCAGCGGGGCGCTTTGTTGGTGGCATTGTTTTATAACGGAACGAGCAATATCTCGCTTAAGTGATATAAAATATTGTAATTTTACACAAAAATTATTACAACACAATTTATTAATAAAAATTCACAAAATCACTTTATATAAACTATTCTCAAATTTTACTATACACTTATAATTTTTATTTCCACTAAAACACTTTTTAAATCACTTTTTAATTCCTTTTAATCTTCACACTATCGCTTACCAAATACTAATAATAATCTTACAAGTTTACACTATGGCGTTCCAAATTCTACTAATCCAATTCGATTTCGTTCGCCTTTTTATATACACAAACCAAACTTCTAGAAAGCTCATGACTTTTCCAGTACTAATAGTGTAGAAACATTTACAACTGTTTTATCATGGAAAATTCCATTTTAGTACAGTAAAACATTGAGCTATTAATTTAACTTATTCTATTACACACTAGGTGTCACCGTTACAATATTTTTGCTATACGTCCGATGTTAATGTTTGGTTTGCATTTTTATGTAGTGTTTAACCGCTACAAGTCCTTATTTAAAAAAAAGTTAAAATAAATTTAATTAAAATAAAAGCGGGACGAATCAAATAAATTATTTATTTAAACTTATAAACTTACAGCGCACAATAATGTCTCTTTGCTATTTTAGTAGTTAGTTTCTATGTATTGTGACAGTGACATCTAGTGTGTAATAGAATAAGTTTAATGAATAGCTCAATATTTACTGTACTAAAATGGAATTTTCCATGATAAAATTGTTCTACTCTATTCTAACTGGAAAAGTCATGAACTTTCGAGGAGTTTGGTTTGTGTATATAAAAAAGCGAACAAGATCGAATTGGATTATTCGTATTTGGAACGCGATAGAGTACACTTGTAAGATTATGAGTAGTATTTGGAAAGCGACAGTGTGAAGATTAAAAAGTAATTAAAAAGTGATTTAAAAAGTGTTGTAGTGCGAAATAAAAATTATAAGGGAATAGTAAAATTGTGTAAAAATTATTTAAAGTGATTTTGTCATAATAATTCTTGTGTGAAATAAATAAATTCGTTGGAGATAAATTAAATTACTTTTGTATTATTCACAATCCAGTGATACCAACCTTGTGTGACAAGGCAAAAACGTAACAGTATTAATATAAAAATGGTGACATCTATATTGAAATTATAATAAGCTTTTACATAATGTTCGTTAATAACAATTTTTAAAAATTCAAAATTCGAAAATCGGAACAAATCGTCTAAAAAAACTCGTAAGGCCAATAAAACGTCGTAGTTCGTGAATGTTCTGAGGTATTGGATAATCTGTTATTGCTGTTACGTGACGTTTGCTGGGATGTGAAACGTCGTATCCCAGTTACTCGATTTTATTTTTCAAAAATTTACACTTTGACCGTTGAATTTCCAAAGAATTATTATGGATTAAATTCAGTCTCCACTTCTCCCAAAATTTGAAAGTGTCGTTCAACGCTATATGTGGCTATCATTATATCGTCTATATACAGTAGGCCATTACTTCTCGCTTAAAATCAGATCACGAAATATTGTCGTCACAAATCTTTGAAAAACCACGGGCGCGTTACATAAACCGAATGGTGTTCGGGTATATTCAAATTAAATTCACTCTCAATTTCAAAATCTTTACCGATATTATCAAGGGTTGAACCCACGTCAAAAGTTCTTCCGTTCGACTCGGTTTCATAATTTACACTTAAAATCTCGTTAAATAATAAAACAGTACCTGATTCACTCGTCTCGTCCGAAGGTTCCATGGAATTCCTATCTCCGACAGTGCCAGTTTCAATTTTAAATTTGACCGATCGATCACGTATGAATGTTCTTCCAATTATGCAATCAAGATCCATTGTATCGTCAGGTACAATTTTACAAATTAACTTTCCTAAAATCTTAATTGGTGATTTGTTGACGCCTTTATATTGAATTCTCATATAATCTTCCAGTTTTAAGTTTGCAGCTACATGTTTAGCTAAAATAATGTTTGCATGGCTCCCAGTATCAATTACCGCTGTTAGATATCGCGTGACAGACGACGGGACGTGTATGCCAACTTTTTTGCATGTAGTACGAACGATGTCGCCTCGCTGGAAGTGGACAATTTGTAGAGAAATGTCCTGTCTCCATACAATTCTAACATATTAATTTATTTGGTTGTGGATGAAAATTACGCGTTGTCGTAGATAGTGGAGTGCGAATTGGTTTAAACGAGTCACCAGATTGATGTGCGTTTAATTGTTTATTGGAATGATTATTCCCTGGTATGTTCTGTCGCATCCGGTTAGTTTCGTGGTTTATATTTGAGTTTAATACTGACGTCACGATATTATTTGATCGTATATTTAAGTTCGCTCCGATTGGTTTTGAGCTTTCGTGCCATACAATTTTTTCGCGGAGCCTTTCTAAAGACGGAATGACGTCAGATCGTAGAGAAATGGAAAATTGATGATCGTTTATTGCATTATTATTTATCGAATCATTGCTGCATCAGTAACTTGTCTTGATTTCGCGGACGCATATTATTCCTTAACCGTTCGTGAACATCTACTTCGGTAATTGTTGTTTTAAATTCATTTAGGAATAATTGCGAAAATTCATCAAGTGTACGTATTTTTATTTTCGTTGCTTTGAACCACATATTTGCTGCTCCATTTAATTTTGATGATATCGCTAATAACAAACTGCTCTGATATATCTCGCATAATAATTCCAATTGTTTAATAAATTGTTCGGCCGTCGTTGACGTTAGATTCGCTGGATCAAATGATGGTAGTGGATCAATTATATCCCTTATCGAGTGTCTTGGTATGTAATGTTCCTGCGATTGTGTCATCAACACCGTTTTCGCTGATGATATTTCGTTTACTTGTTGTTCGTTTCCAGTTGGAACTTGAATATAAGTAGGCATTGATGACGTTTGATGAAGATGATATGGTTGATATGATTGCACCGGATTGAATTGTGTTTGTAACATTTGCGGCTGTTAATAATGCGTTGGATGAGGCATTGATGCATACTGGGCTTTACGCTGCAGCGGCATCCGCTGCAGTTGTCAAATTCCGGTTGTTAATTGTGAGCGATCGATTAATCACTGTTTTGTCACCCTGCTCACTATCATTTGATTCGTTTTCTACACATGTTTCGGGTTGGATCTTTTCTAAACGATTGATTAATGTAACCTTGTTTCCACTTGTAATCAATCCCCTATTCTTTAATTCCTAACGAAGCCGACTCACATTCATACTACCAAAGTTCATTTCTTTTCCATGTGCTATTTTAGGTTATGTTATAAATTTTTTCAATTATCGAATTTCGTACCTCGTATCCCACTTCTGATAATTTTGAAGTAAAGTTTTTAGTCGTTTGATTTTCGTATCTTTTTTTCTATCTACCACGACTCTTCCACGAGAGCCCTCTTCGTTTCGTTTCTATGTATTGTGACGGTGACACCTAGCGTGTAATAGAATAAGTAAAACTAATAGCTCAATGTTTTACTGTACCAAATGGAATTTTCCATGATAAAATGGATCTAAATGTTTCTACACTATTCTAACTGGAAAAGTCATGAGTTTTCTAGAAGTTTGGTTTGTGTATATAAAAAGGCGAACGAAGTCGAATTGGATTGTTAGTATTTGGTAAGCGATAGGGTAAAGTTTAAAAAGGAATTCAAAAGTGAAATAAAATGTAGGTGTTGTAATAATTTTTGTACTAAATAAATAAATTCGTTGATTGACAAGGCAAAAACGTAACACTCGTAAACTGCCTTTTCACCAAGCATCTATGAGGAAATAGCGAAAGCTTCAAAATTTGAAAAGTTTAGTTTTAAAAGTCTTCTGAGACACACAGCATTAGTTATAGTCAAGGCATATCCGCGAAATAACGCCAGAATTTTGAATTTTTTTATTTTGATATAATTTTTGACATTTATGTTTGAGAAATTAGTTTTGATCGACCGACCATATTACAGAAGTTCAAAATTAGTTTTTTTTTTCACCCAAAAAGGTTAAGAAACATTATGCCGAGTAAAGCGCAATGAATTTTAATAATTTTCTAAACAATTTTCTCACCAAAAAAAAAAAAACGAAAACTACAAAAAAATAATTGTAATTGTAATTTTCTTAAGATTCATTTATAATTGTTTTGTTATTAAGAAAGTTAAAAATACAAAAAAAAAATAAAAATGAAAGTCTTAATAGCATAATAATCTCTTACATGTACTTATATGAATTTCACTGTACACAATGCATCTTTATACAATATACAAGATATGAAGATGAATAGATAGCAAGAGTATTAAGAATTATTGTAAATTCGTGTCTTTGTTTGTGGCAATTGAAACCATTTAATTTATGAAAACCATAAATTCTGGATAAATATTTCTTCCTTGTACATATTCTTGAAATGTATAATAGAAATAACGATTTTATGTAATCTTATATCACGATATTTATATATAGCAAAGACTCGTTCTCATACAGGTATTATCATTCGATTTGTTCAACCTTTTTTAAATTTTAATTCACGCGCGTATTCCATATTTAACACATTTCGCAACGCTATATGCACGTACCTTATCGCATCGCTGTCAAATTACATAAACTTCCTACTGTGTTGCGATTTTCCGTGTTTTAGAGTTTGAGACAATACGAAAATGATTTATGTATATGGCAGAATACAACAAGAATCTAGGTATATGATAAAAGTGATTTGTGAAACACTAATGAAATCCTAAAGAATGAAATAGGCATATATTTGAGATGATATCAACGAGTTAAGTTATTGTTAAAAGTATTCATAGTTTATTATTTTAATCTTTGATCTTTTGTGCTAAATGTACATATGTTCGTTAGTTTGTTACAAGTCATAAAAGTCGTGTATATATGTCGATCGCGCTCGCGCGCGCGATAAAACACAACATCATAATAT
Source organism: Tipula vernalis (assembly GCA_958295665.1). NCBI lineage: Eukaryota > Metazoa > Arthropoda > Insecta > Diptera > Tipulidae > Tipula > Tipula vernalis. The sequence goes on from OY282560.1 coordinate 97,005,480, forward strand.
TTGTTCAGTTTGTTCGCCCTTAATTTACTCTCAATACCGTATCTTATAAAAAATATAAAAAACAAAACAATCTCTACAAATTCTTCAATGGCACATTTCTATTTAAAAACACAAAAATCTAAATCTAAAATTTATTTAAATTTATTTGAAGGGCATTAGAACAACACGACACGATATTATACACAAATTTATAAAAATCTAGGCGAGAGATACTTTACCAACCAAAAAATGTTCGCGCGCGATTACAAAATTGATTTTCCGTTATTAAAATTGTGACACAGATAAACATAAAAACTAAACCAACATTAAATTGTATTTCCGATTATCATTCAACAATTTTTTGTGTGTTTAATGTAAATCAAATACAACAACAATCTAAACATAAATAATTTTAATTACAGTATAGAGTCTATCTATATATAGAGGAGTCCACCTACTTATGATTTTCAATAATATACAAAACTTTAATTGACGGGCTTTTGTGCCGTTGTTGTTGTTGTTGTTGTATGTAAGAAATTTTACGTAACATTTCAAGAACAAATTTTTTTTTTTCAGTTGTTTTGTTGTGATTAAGAAATTTGGTTTTTCGGTTTGGAATTTTTCAAGACACAATCATGCACAAATCACGATTTAACATTTTGAATCGTTTTGTTTTTTTTTTTTTGGGTGATATATTTGTGTACGAGTATATTAAAAATCGTTTATTTTCATTGTCGCTTCAAAACAACAAAAAATGGCGGTGTGTCGAAATTCACATTGAACTAGATTATATTATGTCAATAGTGTGGGATCGCTCTGAGAAATATTATGAATTTTCTTCAAATAATTTAGAAACGAATTTATTAAAATTTGTATTCTAAAATAAAACTGTGGTGAATGCTTTCTCCACTGAAGATACCTAAGCGCCCTTACAACAAGGAGAGCACAACTACCCACGATACTACATAAATGTGACAGCATCATATCCACCCCTGGCCTGGTCCCACCGTGCACCCTTTCACACATAGCACAACCGAAGGATAGGATAGGATAGTTAGAAGTGACAGAATTGGCCCGGTTACAGACACCTAGATATAGCCGATAGTTAGTAAATTGTCAGTAATTATGTAGTAAAAATAGTTAGCACAGGACAACACAATTTCTAAACTACAGTTTATTCACTACTGGTTGATCCTTTAGGGTTGATTCAAGCTAAAATTTAAATTTGAAATTCGGGATTAATTTTGATCCCTATAATAATGATTAATTCTAGAACTATGTTTATTCTGAAAATTGGATTATTTATTAGCAAATTAAGGAAGAGATCCCTTTAAATATTTAAAACTGAATTAATTTATATATATTAATGGGTGGAAAGGAAATTAATAATGTTGAAGTTAAATATTTATAAAATTATATAATATTATAAAAAATTTGATTATATTATGACGCAGAAAATTCTAGAATACCAATAGTTTAGTTAAGTAAAACATGTAGATAGGATAGTAACAAATAAAGCTCAAATAGAATTTCCCAGGTATCTCTGAAAACTATACTAAATTAATAATTCACCATTATAACATATCTTTACTACTTAATTAATTGAATTTAACTTATATAAATTAGTTAGTCATAAATAAACTAAAATAAAATAGTTATCACAAGACAATACACTTTCTACGCTACATAACAGCTGGAAGCTTGGTGTTTCTGGATGCTGAGCGAGAATTCACCAGTAATTAAGTATAATTTATATCAGCTGCATATTCTAATGGTTTCCTTCACATTAGTCATTTTTACAACTTAAAATTATTGTTAAGCTCAAACTATTTTTATAGTTGAAGCAATTCCATCTAGAATATATTTGTATCGATTGTACATAAAATAAAACACAACAACACATTCAAGAACGCGTAAAAATTAATGCAGATATGAAATTAACTATGACATAGAATTTAGTAATTAAAATTCCATGTACAACCGCACAAAATAAAATCATGCACTTAATCAAGAATTGTATGGTGTGTCATATAAGTAATCATGACATTTGTGTGTGAAACCTGCAATCTAACTTCACTTAATTCCATTAAGTTAATAATTAAATTCAAAACATTTGGCCTTCCGAAATGTTTTACATAATTCCACGTTGTTCACATTCGTTTATTCTAAATTTTCCACACATAAATGAATACGTCATTATGTGTTGCAACCCAAAATCTTAACTCAACTCAAATCAACATTTCCAAATTAGCATTTTTTTTATATAGTTAGTTAATTTATAATTTTATAATATTAATTAAATTAATTTAAAATCAATTTGATGCAGTTTGTAATACCCTGTAAAAAAAATGATTAATCATACCTAAATAAACTATTTTAAATGAATTGTATAAGGCGGTTTCCAATTGGACTCAAACTTATTCGATTATACAAAGTATAAGAATCCTATTTGAGTCGAATACTCTAAGATTTCATTGTGCTTGTATAGTTCATGATTTATCAAGAACAACATAGTTGTTTCCTGAATACAAAAAACACAAAGAGTGAAAAACAACACCAGCATACAAATAACATAATCTTATATACTAAACCACCAACACACATTAATATTTTCTACCATCTTTCATGGGCGTCGCAGTAGATTTATCATGTTTTTATAATATTATAGACAATACCCTTATAGCGCACATACAACCATACCTAATCTATGTATTAAGATACAGGAAAATATGTGTGACGACTAAACCAAAACCAACAAAAAAAAAACTCTTTGTGTTGATGTTGTTCGTATATTACAAAACAAAAGTCATCTAAATCTCTACTTACAAAGAAATTAAAGATTTCGGATTTTCTAAAATGTTTAGTATTCTGAAATCTGCATTTTCTCAATAGAATTAGGAATATAATATTTCACAATCTTTAGAAATGTTTTAATGATTTGATTTTACAGGTAAACGTCCTACAACACGGTTTCGATATAACACGGGACGAAAATTGTTACATCCCTCCTATTACACGTCATTTTTATAACACGGTTTCCGTATAGCACGATTTAAAGATTTTGAGTGGACCTCAAATAACACGGATTTCTAAATTTTTTTATTTTGAAGAAATAAATGGGTTATTCCCCTTACTTATATAAAGGATCCAAAATAGTAAAATTCATTCTCTCTCTCTATCTTTCTCTCTCTCTCTCTCCCCTATCTCTCTCTTTCTCTCTGTCTCCCCCTCTCTCTCTCTTTCTTTCTCTCTCTCTCTCTCTCTCTCTCTCTCTCTCTTTTCCTTATTAACTGTCGTTTACATTTTGTTTAGTCAGTTTCAGTTTACTTTTTGCTGTTCATAGATTTGTATATGAATAGTGTTTTGTTAAAAAGTGAACATTAGTGAATAATTTTTGAATTCATAGTTATTAAATCATTAAATTTAAATGAAGCTACGATTAGAACAATAAAACAATGAGGAAAAAATGTTGCAGAGGGATGTCCGTTAGGTACGAAACGGGTGGCTCGTGTCAGATGTTTTAATGGTAAAAATGGAACATACTCTTATGGTTTGATTGGAAGAAAGCATCGATAAAAAAATTCCTTTAAGTAGAGATACCATTAAACAGAAAGCCCTTAAAATCTATAAACTTTTGGTGGATATTCACCCCACTGCTAAAACACGAAAAATCACGTTGAATATTAAATTCCAAGGAGAGCAAGCTTCAGCCGATGAAGAAGCTGCCCATAAATTTAGCACAGAACAGCATAATATTATAAAAAAGGTGAATATACCGCTGACCAAATTTTTACATTTCAAAAAATGAAAAAAGAATACCAGGGTTTAAAGTTAGTAAGGATCGAATCACCCTTCATATGTGTAGCAACCTCTCTGGCAATTTAATGGTCAAACCTATGCTAATAAATCATTTATCAAATCCACGAGCTATGAAAAATATTGATAAGTCGCAGTTATCTGTATTCTGGCAAGGAAACAGCGAAACTTGGATGACCAAAATATTGTTTCAAGGCTGGTTTCTTAATTGTTTTATGCCAGCCGTAGAAATCTATACGAAGGAGCAAAACCTAAATTTCAAAGAATTATTGCTGGTAGATAATGCAACAAGTCACAGTATCGAATTGAATCATCCAAACGTGAAAATAAATTTGGTTTTGCCCCTAACTGCACATCATTAATCCAACCATTGGACCAAGGAATAATTTCTACTTTCAAGGCGTACTACGTTCGGCAATCATTTCACTTGAAAACGATAAAAATAAAACATTAACTCAAATATGGAAAGAATTTTCTATATTAGATTATGTTAAAACTATAACTTCGGCTTGTAAAGAAATAAAACCATCAACACTTAACGCGTGTTGGAACTTGGAAGTCTCTATTACCTCAAACGTTTCATAGAGAAAATTCCGTCCCACCTACAGGTATAGAGCATAGTCGAATACTGAACGTTGCTTCACGTTTAGTAGGTGAAGGGTTTTGTAGATATGACCGTTCTAGACATAGAAGAATTATTTCAAGAACAGAATTTAAATGAAGAGGAACTAATAAAAGTTATACAAATGTCCACCTTAAATGAGCCCCTAAGGATCGATTCCAAAATTAAGCTTAAGTGATGTGGAACAGGGAATAGAAATGGCTAAAGAATTGGAAAATCATTTCATTGAAAACGACGATTCAGTGGTGCGTAGTGGAAAATTTAAACGAGAACTGAAAAACTGCTTAGCTCCTTATCGCGAAGTTTAGAAAGAACTATAAAGTAACTCCACTTTGATGTCTATAGCTAGTTTAGTAGGACAATCTAATAATGATGGTGAATTTAGTGAAGAAGATTTTCCACCAATTCAAAAGAAAAAAGTTAGAGCAGCCCGGCTTTTAGATGACAAAAAAGTATTTAAATCCTAAAAAGTCATTGGTAATGGTTGAATTTGAATTTTTTACTTTAATGTTTTTTACTGAAATTTTAAATTTTTCACTTTAATTAGTGATTTAACTATAACCTATAACACATTCCGCTGATTTATATTGTTTCAAAGGTAAAGTATTACAAACCATGGCTACTCAGTATAACACGGTATTCTTAGAACACGGTTTTAATATAACACGGAACATATTCACCGCGGTTGTATTACTTCAAAGTTTCGCTTTGAATGCCCTCGATATAACACGGTATTCTTTGAATACGGATTCAATATAACACGGAACACAACCGCCTGAGTTGTATTACTTGTAAGTTTCGTTTAACACGGCCTGCGTATAACACGGAACGAATCAATCGTGTTGTAGGAAGGTTACCTGTATTAGATTCCTCCGTTAAAAAAATCTCAGTTAAATCTCAGCTTCAAAAAAATTATTGACTTATGTTCTTTTAAAATTTTATACTATTCTGAAATTCTTTGTTTTCTTAATTCTAAAGATTTTATTCGTAAAATCTTATCCTATTGTATTCTAAAATTCTGAATTTGCTTAATGCAGATTGAAAATAAATTTATCAAAATTTGAATTCTAAGATAATTAAGAATCGTTTTCTCAACTAAAATTTTTAAAAATTTAGAAATCTCTATTTCAGAAATTTTCTGAAATTCTAAATTTTCTTAATGTATTTTTAAATTAATTCAGCAAAATTTTATTATTTAATTAAAAGAAAATTTGTTTTTTTAGTTTAAATTTACAAATATCTAAAATTTTGGCATTTGGGATATAACACCAGCTAGAAAATTCGGGTTTTAGATAATTCTAAGAATTAATTTCACTAAATGCTACAATCTCAATTTCCAAAAATTTTATATATTTCTGTTTTTCAAAATGTCGTTGTATTCCAAAATTTTGAATTTTCTTAGTACAATTTGAAGAATTCTGTTTCGCAACAGAAATTTACAATATTTCATAATATTTCACGATTTTTGAGAATTTTAATGGCAAGTAGTTAAAAATTCATCTAGATAATGGGATCAATAATAAAATATTTGTAAATTTGAGTTGAGAAAAAGAAATTATAATTATTTCAGTATTCAAATAATGATAGCTAGTTAATTTAAAAATTAAATTAAGAAAATTCAAAATAACAGAATACAATAAAATTGTGAAAGGACAGATTTTTTTGAATTTTCTTTGAAATTAAGATTAACGGAATTTAATGAAATCCAATCTGTAAAAAATATCTCTAAAAATTGTGGCATATTTCAAAATATTAATAAAATTTAGTTAAATATATTTTTCAGAATTCAAATGTACTAGGAAAATTCAGAATTTCAGAAAATACTAAGATTTTGGAAAACAGAAATTTTAAAAATTTCCTGAAATTGGAATCAAATTTTTATAATTAAATAAAAGTCAATTTGATGTATTAACTAGCAGGTGTAGTGTTCTGCATATCAAAATTTAAAATATTTGTTTAAGTAGCGAATTTTCAATTATTTCGACATTCAAAATTTGATAAATTAATTGAAAAATATATATAAAAAAATTCAGAACTCCAGAATAGAATAATTTGTAGAATAAAATTTGAAATTAGATTGAGATTTTGTTTCTCAACTGAAAATTCTAATATTTTGTACGATTTCACATTTGTTAGAAATTTTAATGTTTTTAACACTACTAATACAGTAGTTAGAAAATCCATTAAATTGAAATTAATTCAATTCTAAAGTACAAAAATCTCAATTTCAGAACATTAAAATTTTTTTGTTTTTCAAAATTTTATTGTATTCAGAAATTCTCAATTTTCTTAATGCGATTAGGTAATCAATTTTTCGAAATTTGGATTTTTAAATAATAGAGAATCTTTTCACCTCAACTAAGGTGTATAAACATTTTATAATATTTCACAATTTTTAGAAATTTCAATTTCAAAAAATCTGTTTTCTGTCCAACATTTTACTGTATGAATTTCTTAATTTGTCTTCAAATTAATGCACCAAAATTTGAATGCTGAAATAAATTAAAATTTGTTTTCTCAATTGAAATTTATAAATATTTTAAATTTTGATATTTTGAGTACTGCACCAGTTAGAAAACTAGAAAATTCATCTACTGTGATTTTGTCTAATTCTAAAGGTTTAATTTCATTAAATTCCAAATATCTCACATTTTGATAATTTTCTAAATTGTCTAGTGTTCAAGATACCAAAATTTAAAATGCCTGTAAATTTCAATTTAGTAAACGATCCTTTAATTATTTCAGTATTCAAAATTAGAAGATAAATAAATTTCAGTATTAGGATTCTTGATTATTTGAAAATCCAAATTTTGATAATTTTGACAATTCAGAATTTCACAATACAGTAACATTTTGAAAAACAGAAACTAAAAAGTAAAATGTTTTTCCTTATTAATTAAATTAAACAAATGTCTTCTAATGAAGGGTTCTCTAACTACTGCAGTGAAGTTAAAAATATCAAAATTCCTAAAAAATGTGAAATCGTGTAAAATATTTGAATTTTCTTAAGAAAATTTAGATTTTCATGACACATATCATGAAATTTTGAAAGAACGAAATTGAGATTTATGGAATTTAATGAATTTATAATTGTATTAAGAAAATTCAGAATTTCAGAAAACAATAAAATTTTGAAAACCCAAGATTTTTCAAAATTGTCTGAAATTCACATTTTTGGAATCAAATCTATAGAATTAAATTAGATAAATATAGTAGGGCTAAAAATATTATAATTCCTAAAAATGGTATTTCGAATATTTATAAATTTTAGCTGAGAAAAGAATTGTCAAATAATTCAAAATCCAAGTTTCTCAATATTTGAACAATTTGAATTTTACTAAATTTTATATTACTCTAAAATTGTGAATTTTTTAAATAAAATTTTGAAATTAATTTTTCAAAATTTGGATTCTGAAATAATTGAGAATTTTCCGCTGAAATACAGATTTTGTAATATATTGCAATATTTTTAAATCTGATTTCGTTATATTAGTTATAGGTACTGAAATTTTTACAATTTTAACACTGCTACAGAGTTAGAAAATCCTTTTACTTGAGTGTTATGTAATTCATAATAAATGAATTCCAAACAAAATTTCAAAATTTCTGTTCTTTTAAAATTGTTCAGTATTCCGAAAGTTTAAGTACGTGTTCAACGAATTTCAACACTTTTTCAAAGTTTCACACTAATACCTGTTGTAGAACGTTTTACAGCATATTTTACACTATTGGTCGCATCCATTTGAATTAATTGGGCGCAGTAAAAATAGTCGAATTTTACAGTTGCGGCGTTCAAATATATCGATTTAGGCGAAAATTGGTATCTAAAGCCACAAGTACGAATTTTTCATCGATAGTAAATTTAAGAGACGTTCAATTTTGTGACCACGTCAAGCCCAAATTCGGATCAAAAATTAGAATCAACAGACACAAAGTACAAATTGCAGCTCATGCTTCAGTCAGTTGAAGGGCACAAAAATTGACCAACTAATCAAATTAGTGCTGAAACATATACTCAAACAGGCATTATTATTGGCATAATAATGAAACTAACCCAGCTTTAATGATATCTGATTTTCGGAAGTTCGTCGGATTTTTTGGAATTTATGTTTTGTTAAACTATCCAAAGGTGCCAACGTCCTTGATTTTTTTTTGTATGCCCAAGTACAGATTTTAGTTTGACAACGGCCTGAAGAAGCATTTTTACTTTTTGTCTTAAATAAATATTTCGTAAATTTTGTATTTTATTATACAAACGAACGCTATAATGTTCCGCGGAATTATGTTTATGAGTCATTGCATAGCGCACCGAGATTATGTAGCACAAATATTGTATATAGAAAATGAAATTGAAATTTGTTTATTGTATAAAAAATATTGTAGGCGATAAAATAATTTAACAAACATCAAACCACAAATCAACAACTCAATCAATCATCTGCGCCAACTGTAATTTAACCTTTAATGCCAAATAAGAATAAAATATGCACAGGTACGAACATCGCAGGTACAAATATCTCTCATTCTCAATGTCATTATCAAATATCAAATTTTGGTTTAACGATTTTGATGACAAGAATAAATTAGATCTCATCAATAATATTTTGTTTGTGTATTTCCAAATATAAGAAATGCAATCAGAAATTATTAATAATCTGAATTTTATCTCCCCTCTCTCAAAAAAAAAAATAAAAATGATTGATTAATAGCTTCATTAAAACCATCTAACAGAATATTATTATTTCAATTTTCATCTTAAAAAAGAGAACATGTCATTAAATAAAAAAAACAACGATGCGCGCAAGTAAATTCAATTTGAACACACGCAAGTTAAAAAATAAAAATAATTTTACGTTTAACTGCACCATACCTACTAACTGTAGAGACATTTAGATTGGTGCATACATATAAATATAAGAAAATCATCTTGGATAATTTGGGTGGGCTCAAAGTGTTTTTGTCATGCATTAAACCTTTTTTACTTTGTATAATGCAACAACATCTACGATCTTTTCAATCACATTGAACTAAGACCTTAATCTTATTTATTTATTTATCATGTACCCCCGAGTATACATAAAAAACAAATAAATGTTTATTTTTTAAGATAAGACGTTTAACACGGTCTATAAGGATATACGAGCATATATAAAAAAATAAAAATTACTCGCATATGTAAATTTTTTTTAAATTACTGAACTGTAACGAAAACGTGTACTCTCATAGTTTTGTCAATTATCAGGATTTTTGATTATTATCTAATATGTATAGAGAGAAAATTTAGTTAGTGAACAATCGAACTATTTATACCTATAAAAAACTACTTTAGTTCTTATACTACCTCTTACGAGTATTATATGTTGTCACGATTTCCTCAGCATGTAAGAAAATTGATAGATTTTATTTTAATGTTTAATGTTTTGTTTTCATAATTTTTTTTTTTTTTTGGGTTTTATGATTCGTTAACAGCAACAACAAACGATCATTAAGGTTTTGTTTTCTTTCTTTTACCTCAACCGAGTTTAAATCTTATAACGGAAATTATGTATTGTATACTCGTACATAGACGATTAGATTATGCGGTTATGCAGTTTAATACGATTTATGGTTTCTTCTGTATAAAGATATACAAAAGTTGGTAGCATAATGTTGAATATGTGGTATGGAGAATTTAATTTAATTATGAGATTAAAAAAAAAATCGGTTTAGTTGGAATGATTTCCAATTGTATAAGGTGTCTGTCATTTATATTCTTGCATTTTACTGTATTTGTTGGTTTCAGGACCCTATTAAGATGACCTAGTTTCTCTTAAGTAGTACAGAGCGAGATAATTCGGGATGGTGATAAGTAAAACAGCCACCAGCAAAAGGAGTCCCAATATTTTTATATTCAGTCTCAAGCTCAACATGAAATTTTGAAAATGTGCTACTAAAAATTATTCGAAATTAAAAAGAATTTGCAAAACGAAATTTAATTTCAGAATTGTACGCTAACAAAAACTAAACAATTTTACTTCTTAAAATTTATAAAATTTCAAATTTAGTACCAAGTAGGAATTTATAAATTTTCAAAAATTTTAATTTTTTAAATTCAGAATTCAAAATTTATGAAACCGATATTTTTAAACCTTTTATTCCAAATATTTTGAAACATTTCGAGATGTAAGTGTGTAAACCATAAACTATCTATTGTCTCAATAAATAAATTTTCAAATTTAGTCTTGAATGAAAATTTCATTTCTGGTTGGTCAGGATACTTAAAAAAACACTTGCGAACACTAAGAATATTTCAGACGTAATTAAAAATTTAGTAGAAACAAATAAAATTGTAAATTTTAAAAAAATATCCAGCTAATTTTAAAAATTGTTATGGATGTTCGATATTCAGAAAAAAAACTGATTTGGAGAATTAGAATTGCGAACTAAAATTATTTGAACTAGAGTTGTTAGGTAATTAACGTCTGTCGACTTTTTTAAATTTTAGAATTCAATATTTGAAAATATCGTAATATCTAAAATTAAAAATTTCTGAAAAAAATTTTGAAAATTTTCAAAACATTCTAAAATTCTGAATTTTGTTTACACTAATATTGGAATTTTCGTGTTGTTGAAACATAATCTATAAAATTTTTAACGATAGGTCGCTAACTAAGGACCTGGCACAAATTACGATGTCAAATTTTGATAATTTCCGAATATTAAATTTTTAACAATTTTTAAAGAATTTTACAAGACTTTTAAAATTAATTTTAGTAGCTTTAACACTCATCATCACTTCACTTTTTCCACTTGAACAACCTAAAAATGATTTTGGTTTATTATCTAACCTAACATGCTAAAATGCTGAGTTATGTCTAAACTAGTGAACTTCAAACAGGTTAAATTTAAATTTTCAAAAGTGTTTAATAGAGTAGAACCGGAATGCGATGAGCAACAGAATTCGGAAAAGAGAAATTTAATAACGTTTAAAATTTTTAAGATTTTGAGAATTTAGCTTTTAAAATGCTTAAATTTAGAAAGGCTTATTAGAAGCACAGTTCTACTCACTTACCATCACAGTGACAAATTGACGCCCTAATAAATCTTTCTAAATTTAACCATTTTAAATGCTAAGTAATTTAAATTCTCAAATCTTTAAAATTTCAAATTAAGCACCTCTTTCAAAAGTTGAAAATGCTAGGAAAAAAAAAACAAATATTCTTGATAATCTTATTTTATTGATATTCAAAATTAAAAATTTAGCATAGTTCCTAAATCTCCTTCAAAAACTATTCTCCAAATAACCGAATTTTCAATCTTTAACTTCAACAAAAATTTCATTTCCAAACACTAATTGCGTTCGCTAAGAAAGTCACAGATCTAATAAAAAATTTATTAGACACATATGAAAATTGTTTGCCTCGGAAATTCAAGCAAATATTTATCTAAATATAGGGTTGGACTCAAAATTTTAGGAAATTTTCCAATTCAAAATTCCAAATTTTTTTTTTTTAAATTCTAAAAATTCTGAATTTTAGATTTTTGACCACCTTTAAAGGATTTTAAAAGCTTCAATCTACCACATTAAAGTACTGATACTTTTCATTCAGATTAAATTTTGAAATTATTTTATGAAATTAGATTCGTGTAACCGAATTCGAAAAGATAAATTAAATTTCAAAATTTGATTGTAACAAACGTTTTAAACAAACCTTGCAGAATTTAACTGTTTTAAAAATTACGTAAATTGTAGAAATCCTCAAAACCTTCTTTTTTTTAGATCTAGGTCTGATCAAACATTTAAATGAAGTTTAGAAACATTCAAATTTGAGAAAAGTGAAAATTAAACGATACTGCGCGGAAAATTTTTTGCTGTGAAATAGACTTGCTTTCAAAAATTGGGTAACTTCAAACAAAAAAAGCTGCAAGCAAAAATTTAATAAAATTAAAATTGAAAATTGGCCGTTTTCTTCTAAAATTTGGCAAATTTCCAGAATATATGTATATAAAAAAAAAATTGTTTGCCTAAACTACCTAGTTACACCAACCAACATTCTTAAAAAATTTGATAAAAATCTGAAATCAATTAACCAAACAAACAAAAATACCGAAAATGGAAATGGCTATGAAAGCGATGGCTTATATCTACTGGAAACGTGTTTTTCACACGGGTAATTGTACATACTATAGCTCATTTTCTAGAACTGTAACATCCAATTCTATCTTAAATAAAGTTTCTGGAAGTCCCACGGCAAGGGAAATTCTAAAATGAAAATATGGTGACTGATAATGTTGTGTATAGTGAAATTTTTGAACACATAGGAAAATTAGAAAAATTTTTGTTTTTGGTAAGTTGAATTTTGATTTCGACTTTACGTAACATCTTTGACAAATTTTATTATCAATACTATACAGAACAACAAAATTGACAGTTTCTTCATTCGCAGATGTTTTTTCCAATAGTTTTGGCTCCAGTTTTCTGAATACTAAACAATTTAGCAAAAACCAAAATTTGTAATTTTTTTTTAAATTTAGAATTGTAGAATTTACTGAAATGAAATTTTTAAAATTAAATTAATAGATCTAGGAAAAAATATTTATAAATAATTCTGAATATGATAAAATTTTGAAAGGATAGACATTTTAAAGTTTTTTTAATTTTAAGATTTAATGAAATCGAATCTAATCTTTTTAGGAAAATTCGGATTTTTGAGAAAAAGTATTCGCAATAATTGGAAAATTTTTTGAAATTTTACTAAGAAGACTAAGAATTTTAGAATACTATAAAATTTTAAAAGAAGAGGATTTTATAAATTTTTTAAAACTGGGTTTTTGGAATCTAATAAAATCAAAACTTTAAAAAAATTTCTAAAAATTGTAAAATATTATAAAATTTTTATAAATTTCAATTCACTGAAATAATTCTTAATTATTTCAGAATCCAAATTTTGGTAAATTATTTGCCTAATTTTATTAAGGAAATTCAGATTTCAGAATACTAAACATTTTAGAAAACCCGAAATCTTTAATTTTTTTTTAAATTGAAATTTGTGTAATTTAAAGAAATTAAATGCTTAGAATTAAGTTAAATCTAATTAGATGGATTTTCTAATGCACTGGATAAAATATAAAAATTAGTTTAGATTTAGAATTTCAGAATATGATAAAATTTTTAAACAATAGAAATTTTACAATTTTTTGTTTTAATATTAAGATTTAATGAAATCGAATCTTTAAAAATATTCTTTTGTAAAATATTAAAAAAAATTTATAAATTTCAGACAATAAATACTAATTTCCTACTGTTTTTAAGAAAATTCGGATTTTCAGAAAACAATAAAATTTTTATAAATTTCTGTAAGTGAAATTTGCAAAAATTAATCCGGAAATTTTGAATTTTCGTAGTACATTCAGAAAATTAAATTATCAAAATTTGAATTCAGAAATATTTAGGAATCGTTTTTTTAATTGAGTTTTAAAAACAATTTATAACATTTCACAATTTAGAGAAACATATTTTTAAAGATTGGATTTCATTGAATTCCACAAATTTCAATTAAAAATTATTCAAAAACTATTGTTTCTATAATATTATCTTATTCCGATATTCTCTATTTTGTCAATTCAATTTTAAAATAAGATTTTATAGCATAAATCATTTTAGTTGAAAAAAAAATATCAATCCCATTTCAGAAGTTTATCCCATTCTGAAATTCTGAATTATCTTAATACAATTAGGAAATAAATTTTTCAAAGTTTGGAAATTTATTTTCTCAATTGGGATTTATAAAAAATTTATAATATTTCACAAATTTTTAGAAATTCCTAGTTCAAAAATTCTGTTCTTTCGAAATTTTACTGTATTCTGAAATTTTGAATTTTCGTAAATATATTTACCGATATTATCGTATGTAGTTAAAAACTCGTTTCATCAATTGAAATTTTCATATATTGTAATTTTTAAACACTACACCAGTTAGAAAATTCATAAAATTGAATTTTGTTTAATTATAAACTTGATCTCATAAAATTCTACAAATCTCAATTTCAGACAATTTTAAAAATTTCTGTTTTCCAAAAATTTTATTGTATTCTCAAAAAATTGAGAATCCACTAACTGAAAATTTGGATTTCACAATTTTTAGAATATTCGATTGCAAAAATTCTGTTCGTTTAATATTTTACTGTATTCTGAATTTGCTGTAATTAATAATCAGTAATTCATCAAATGTTGGTCACCGAAATAATTAAAAATTCGTTCAATAAATTGTACAAATCTCAATTTTAAAAAATTACAAAAAGTTTTCTAAACTTTATTGTTTTCTGGAGTTCTGAATTTTCTTAATAACTCTTATTCTAATATTAAATTCTTCAATATTCTAAAATTCAAAAAATTCTGTTCGTTCACAGTTTTAATCATATTCTAATATTCTAAATTTTCTTAATTCTATTTGTAAATTAAACTAGCTACTAAAATTTGAATTCTGAAATAATTATATTTTTTATTTCTCAACTCAAATTCAAAAATATTTTCTAATTATTGTTTTTCCCGACTTTTAGAAATTTTGATATTTTTTACTCAGCCACAATTAAAAAATCCATCTAATTCCGTTCAATTTAATCCTCAAGATTTGACTCCACTATCTAGATGGATTTTTAACTACTGCACGAATGCTAAAAATATCAAATTTTCGAAAAATTAGTATAATATTGTAATTTATTTGTAAATTCTGTTGAGAAAAAGAATTACTGAAATATTCAATATATAATTTCCAAATTAAGTATCAAGAAAATTTAGAATTTTGGAATTCAATAAAATTTAGACAACAGAAATTTTGAAATCGAATTTTTGTATATGTTTAAAATTGCAATATTTGGAATTTAACGAAATCAAACATTTAGAATTAAATAAAACTCAATAATGAATTTTGTAACCGCTGTAGTTAGTGTTTAAAATATCAAAATTTAAAATATTTGTAAACTGTGAATTGGGACACGATTTTTTAATTACTTCGATATTGAAAGTTTGTTGAATTAATATGAATGTATCTAATCTATTAATTAAATGTACCTAAGAAAATTCAGAATTTCAGAATACAGTAAAATGTTAAAAGAACTGATTTTTTGAAATTTAAAATTCTAGAAATTTTTAAATACTATCAAAATTTTTCAAATTTCACGTGAGGAAAAGGATTCCCAATTACTTAGGAATCCAAATTTTTATAAATTAATTTCCAAATTGCATTAAGACAATTCAGAATTTCAGAATACAAAAATTTTTTAGAAATTTTTAAGTTTTCTGAAATTCAGATTTTTGGGATCAAATCTATAGAATTAACAAACTCAACGAAATGAATTTGTAATGTTTAAAATATCAAAATTTCTAAAAAATTTCAAGTCTTATAAAATATTTAAATTTTAAGTTCAGAAAAAGAATTTTAATTTCCTTTCAAAATTGTATTCTATTCTGGAATTATGAATTTTCTTAAATATATTTTTTAATTAATTCAACAAATGTTGAATAACGAAATAGCTGAAAATTTGTTTGAAATTTTGATATTTTAAATACTACACCTGTTTAAAAATTCAATAAATTTAGTTTTATTTAATTCTAAAGATTTGACCAATTTCAAAAAAACCTGTTTTTCAAAATTTTATTTTTTTTGGAAATTCTGATTTTTCTTTGTACATTCAGAAAATTAATTTATCAAAATTTGAATTCTAAAATATTTAACAATTGTTTTTCTCAATTGAGTTTATAAAACATTTTATAATATATCACAATTTAGAGCAGCATATTTTTAAATATTGAATTTCATTCAATTCTACAAATTTTATGAATGCGTTGTATTAATATGTGGAATTTGATCAATTCGATGAATTTTGTAGCCGGTGAAGTGTTCAAAATATCAAAATTTAAAATATTTGTAAATTGAAAGTTTGTTCAGTTAATTTGAGTGTATTTAATCTATTAATTAAATGTATCTAAAAAAATTCAGATTTTCAGAAAACAGTAAAATATTGAATGAACAGAATTTTTGATATTGAAAGGATTCCCAATTATTAAGGAATTCAAATTTTCATAAATTAATTTCGAAATTACATTAAGATCATTCAGAATTTCAGAATTCATAAAATTTTGACGACAAACAGAAATTTTTAAGTTTTATGAAATTTAGAATTTTAGGATCAAATCTTTAGAATTAAAATAAATTCAACGAAATGGATTTGTAAAGTTTAAAATATCAAATTTTCTAAAAAATTTGAAGTCTTATAAAATATTTAAATTTTAAGTTGAGAAAAAGAATTGTAATCTCCTTTCTAAATTGTATTCTATTCTGGAATTATGAATTTTGTTTAAAATTTTGATATTTTAAATACTACACCTGTTAAAAAATTAATCAAATTGAGTTTTATTTAATTCTAAAGATTTAATTTCATTACATTCTATTGTAATGTGAGCCCTAACAATAAGTATTAACATTGGTTAAGACTTAAAATATGTAATAATTTTTAGCTTAAGATTTGATTACTTCTTGTTAGTTTCTTATGTAGAAAGATTCAAGAATAAAGCCATTGGCAACATTTAAAAAAAAAAAAAAAAATTACATTCTATAAATCCCAATATCACAAGACCTGTTTTTCAAAATTTTATTGTTTCCGGAAATTTTGAATTTTCGTAGTACATTCAGAAAATTAATTCACAAAATTTGAATTCTCAAATATTTATGAATCGTTTTTCTCAATTGAATTTTAAAAACTTTTTATAACATTTTATTGGATTTCATTAAATTCCACCAAATTTCAATTCAAAAATATTCAAAACTGCTGTTTCTTTAATTTTATCTTATTCTGATATTCTGTATTTTCTCAGTTCAATTTTTAAATAAAATTTTATAGTTTAAAATATTTGAATTTTTAGTTGAGATAAAGAATTTCAACCCCGTTTCAAAATTTTATCCTATTCTGAAATTCTGAATTTTCTCAATGCAGTTAGGAAATTAATTTATGAAAATTTGGAATTTTGGTTTTTAAATTGGAATTTATAAATTCAAAAATTTATAATATTTCACAATTTTTTAGGAATTTCAAGTTCAAAAATTCTGTTCTTTCGACATTTCACTGTGTTCTGAAATTCTGAATTTTCTTTAATATAGTTACCGATATTGTTAAAAATTCGTTTCCTCAATTGAAATTTTCAAATATTTTAAATTTTAAACACTAGAAGATTTGGATTCATTAAATTTTAAAAATTTCTGTTTTCCAAAATTATATTGTTCTAGAAATGTTTTTATAGATTGGATTTCTTCCGAGTTTTAGAAATTTTGAAATTGTTTTTGGTACAATTAATTAGTCCATGTATTTGAGTGTTTAATTTTATTCTACAGACTTCTAATCTTTACAAAAAAAAAAATTCAAAATTGAAATTTTTTTTTATGTTTTGAAATTGGGATATTTGGAATGAATTAAACAAAACTCAATTTGATGAATTTTCTAACTGGTCCAATGTTCAAAATAACAAGCTTTAAAATATTTATAATTTTCGATTTAAAGCCGAATTCTCAATTATTTTGGTATTAAAAATTTTATGAAATAATTAAAAAATATACTTAAGAAAACTCAGAATGTCAGAATACCGTAAAATGTTGAAAGAACAGAATTTTTATAAAATTATAAAAATATTTTTTTATAAAACCTTTCCCTCAAAGGTTTCGTGATTATTTGAGAATCTAAATGCTTTAAAAAATTTCAAAATTTTAGAATACAATATGACAATAAAATTTTGAAAAACAGAATTTTTTAAATGATTCTGAAATTGTAATTTTTAGGATTTAATAAAACCAAATCATTACAATCAATAAAAACTCATCCAAACGAATTTTTTAACTAGCTGCTCTGCCTTCTCAGCCTAAAAGCGGTATCTCAACTAAAGTCATTTGCTTGTTGTTATGGTATATGCATTAGACCACGATTTAAAAATCCTAAGGAAAAATTGTATACCTCAATTATGAAACCTAGATCTAAACAAATACGGTGTAACAAAATCAAGTAAGCTTAGTTGCCTTACATTAATAAATGCCTAATTTCTATGAGAAATCAACAAACATATCTAAACAGTTAAATGACGAAATATAATTCTCAATTAATGATTAATTAATTTTTTTATAACGATACGAATTATAGCGATACGAATTCGATTTTTCAAAATCGTCATTTGCTCTAAAATAACTAAAATTGAGATAACTAAGCGCTGTAGTCTGTTATACTGTTGAAAATATCAAAATTTCTAAAAAAAATGTGAAATGGTAAAAAAAAACTTTGAATTTTCAGTTGAGAAAAATAATCTCAATAATTTCTTATAAAAATTTAGGATTGGACGATTGATAAATCTCAATTTCAGAAAATTTTAAGAATTTCCGTTTTCCAAAATTTTATTGCATTCTCAAATTATTGAGATTTTTTACTAACTAAAAATTTGGGTTTCACAAATTTTTAGAATTGTAGATTTCAAAAATTCTGTTCTTTCAATATTTTACTGTATTCTGAAACTCTGAATTGTTTTAGGTAAATTTTTAAATTAATCCACCAAATTCTGTATGCAGAAATAATCGAAAATTCGTTTCCTAAATTGAAATTTACAAATATTTTAAATTTTGAGATTTCGACCAGTTACAAAACAAGAAATTGGGTGTTTTAATTAATACTAAAGATTTGATTTCAGTAAATTCTACAAATCTCAATTTCAGACAATTTTATATTTTCCAAAATTAAATTGTTTTCTGAAATTTTGAATTTTTCTTATAAGTTTATCTTGAAAATTAATTTATCCAAATTTTAATTCTGAAATTTTAAGAACCGTTTTATAGATTGGACTTCTTTAGAGTTTTAGAAATTTTGAAATTGGTTTTTTTGGTACAATTAAATAGTCCGCCTAGTTGAGTTTAATTTAATTCTAAAAACTTAATTCCCTTATCAGAATATTGGAATACAAGAAAATCTAGAGAAACAGAGTTTTTGAAATTGAAATTTTTTATGTTTTCAAACTGGTATATTTAGAATTTAATGAAATCAAATTCTTTATAATTAAATCAAATAAATTTGATGAATTTTTTGACTGGTGCAGTCAGCGTTCAAAATACCAAAAATTAAAATATTTGTAATTTTCGATTTAGGAACCGAATTTTCAATTATTTCGGTAATAAAAATTTCGTGAATTAATTAAAAAATTAATTTAAGAACCTTCAGAATTTCAGAATACCGTGAAATGTTGAAAGAACAAGTTCCAGAAATCTTAATTTTATAAATATATTTGAACAATTTTTTTCTTTCAAAATTTTACAGTGAGTACCTATTCTGAAATTCTAAATTTTCTTAAAGAAATAATTAACATTTTTTTCTCAATTGAAAATTCAAATATTTTTTACGATTTCATATTATTTAGAAATTTTGATATTTTTACCGTTACTACTGCAGTTAAAAAATCTATTTAGTAGACATTAGTTTAATTTTGAATGTAAAAATCTCAATTTCAGAAAATTTTAAAAATTTCTATTTTCCAAAATTTTATTATATTCTGAAGTTCTGAATTATAATGTAATTAGGGAATAAATTTATTAAAATTCGGATTCTCAAACAATTAAGAATCCTTTTTACTAACAGAAAATTATAACATTGTTTTTCACAATTTTTAGAAATTTCTATTTCAAAAAATTCTGTTCTTTCAATAATTTACTGTATTCTGAAATTTTTTAGGTAAATTTTTTAATTAATCCACTAAATTTTGTACACCAAAATAATCGTAAATTTGTTTCTTAAATTAAAATTTACAAATATTTTAAATTTTGATATTTCGGCCAGTTAGAAAACAAGAAATCAAGTGTTTTATTTAATTCTTAAGATTTCATTTCAATAAATTCTACAAATCTCAATTTCTGATATTTTAAAACATTTCTGTTTTCAAAATTTTATTTTTTTGCTGAAATTCTGAATTTTTTAAATATATTTATTTAGGAAATTAATTTATCATAATTTAGATTCTGGAATATTCTAATATTTTTTGAAGTTTGGATTGAGTTAACAAATCTCAATTTCAAAAAAATTCTTTCACAATTTGCTAGTATTAGGATTTTCTAAATTTTCTTGATCAATCCTTAATTATAATTATTTGATCTTACTTCGATTTTTAAATTAAACTAAAAAAAATCTGAACACTGAAATAATTGTGTTAAATATGGTGAAGTATTACGAAATATTTGTAAATTTCAGTTGAGAAAAAGAATTCTTCAAATATCTCAAAATCCAGCTTTTGGTAAATTAATTTTCAAATCCAGAATTTTGGAAAACAATTAAATTTAGAAAGATCAGAAAATTTGAAATCCAATTTTTTTTTTATGTTTTGAAATTGAGATATTTGGAATTTAATGAAACCAAATTATCTAAATAAAACTGGATTTATTGAATTTTCTAACTTAAGGTAATATTCAAAGTAAGAAAAATAAAATAATTCTAAATTTTAATTTAGGAAACGAATTTTCAATTATTTCCTCGGTAATCAAAATTTTGTGGATTAATTTAAAATATATTTAAGAAAACTCAGACTTTCAGAATACAGTAAAAGGGTGAAATAACAGAATTTTTGGAACTGAGTTTTCTAAATTTTTATAAATTTTAGAATTGAATATTTATTTATTGACATTTTTGGAATAAAATTTTTAGAATTAAATTTAACTCAGCTAAATGAATTGTCTAACTACAGCAGTAGGGTTAAAAATCTCAAAATTTGAGAAAAAAGCTCAATTATTTCTTAAGAAAATTTAGAGTTTCAGAATACATTTCATAAAATTTTGAAAAAAATGAATTTTCTAAATATATTTTGGAAATTGAGATTTGTGGAATTTATTGAAATCAAATCTTTAAAATTATTTGTAAAATTCAAAAATGTTAATTCAAAAATTCTCAATACAGAATCCAAATTTTCCATTGGGATGCCATTGGGTTTAGCAAGAATAAATAAAAATAAAATTCTGTTTTTCGCATACCTGAGGTCGTTATTTTCGGTACTCGATTAATTATTAGGCACAACTAGCACCTCGCTTTCTATCTTTTTCAATGGTCAAACGTGTTGCTATATTCCCACAGGTAACCAAGTAGGTAAAATTCTGCAGAAGTAATTTATTTGTCATCATCTTTTATAACCGGGAAAACCCTAGAAATGGTTTAACTAATTTTTAAAATATTAATTATTACAAGCACAATGTTTTAGGGAAACAAATTTTCCAGTTTGTCTGTTTGTCCTCAGTATAATTACTTTAAAACCACTATTATTCCACTTTTATACCTTAAAGCCCTAATTACATAAATTTTAATTGGTTTTGTTTTGTAATTAATATTTTAAATTATTTTCTGTATAATGAAGGCCGGTTTGAGCAGTAAACAAACATAATTTCTTACTATTTCTTTTGAACGATACATTTCATTCAAGCAAAAATCAAATTATTAATTTAAACTGACACTTTTAACATGCGGTTATCAATCAAATTTTAAAGATCAAATGTTACATAATTATGTGCTGTGTGACATTTAAAAGAAGCAGCGCAACATAAAAATGACAAATTTATCACCCCCTTTCTAAATAATTTATATACACACGACGACCACGATTATATGACCACGCAATTTCCAATTCCACAAACGAGTAAAATGTCGTAATACTCCTGAGAAAATCGCATACGCGTGCTGACATGCTCGCATCATTCAATCGATCGTTAATTAACAAAATTTCTTTCCTCCCTCCTATACCAAACAACAATATACCACGTTTAGCATAAAAGTCAAACGATAAACATTATTACCGCGTGTATTATCATAATTTTATAAATCTTAAATGGTTTCCTAGTTGGTTGCGCGCACAACTGCGCGCGAATATAACTTTGATCTTTTAAATATTACTGGCGCGATTTGAAAATGTATCGTCAAATTTGATAAAGTTTTTTTTTTACGTAACAAATCAGTCATTAATTTAAACCATAAATAATTGTTTTGATTATATAAAGTGAAAGTTTCGTATATTGTAGAGATGGGATACGTTTTAATGATTTTGTCGGTCCGACCTTTGCGATGAACTTGATGGCTTGCGTCGTGCTGCGCACAATGTAAATGTCAACAAAATAATAAATCTTGCAACGTTTATTAATTTATGGGGTCGAATACAATGGATTGTATTGTATGATGATGGATCAATCATTTGTTTGGTAGTCTGATTATGAGTTTCACGTGTGAATTGACCAATAAATACTCATCATATACGATAATGTTAAATTTTGGCGTTTTAATAAGCGGCGTTTTTAATTTGTTTTTGTCTTGTCTACTTTGCGCACACCGTATATGCATATATACATATGTACAGAGATAAGATGTATGTCGGAGCTACACATATGTTCAAAATACAGCAACACAAATAAATAAACCAATTTTATAAAATTTCTCTTTATACATTATATAAGTGAAAGTTGTATACTGTATGGTAAGTTTCTTTAAGTGGCTGATTGTATATATATATACATATATAGAGAGAGATGAACAGTTAGTTTTGCATAAAATAAAATATTTGATGAGCTCACATCGTAACGCATAAAGTGTTTTAGTGTGTGTTTGTATGCATCAGGCCAATTATTTTCCCATATCGTTTAAAAATTTTCTCATATCAATCATCGTGTATATGCATAGGTGCATGATAAAAGCGCGCGCATACACAAATCGTTACTTTATACAAATAGATCTAAATCAAAAAGAATTTAATAAGAAATAAAATTCCGATTCAATTTTTAAAATTGGAATTCAATAAACGTTTAATTTTCTTTATGCGCTCTTCAAGTAGCGCGGCAATTTGATAAAAATCTTAAAGACAATTTTCTGTTTCTTCTCTATACGTACTTGTACAAAAATAAAAATTCTAAAAGTTATTTTTATTTAATTTGAATATATGTAGTATTCCAAAGTCAATTGAAATGAATATACATATAATATAGAAGTTTGAAGTAATTGATTAATGCTGTTATACATTATGTACATACATATATGCGCGCATATAGAGAGAACATAAGAGTTAATATGTTAACAATTGATTAGAATTGGAAGATAAGATTATTCTATTCGAATTTATATTCTTTGTATAGCTAGAGTTACATATAAAGATGTGTGACTCAGCATTATAACATATATCTTGTCACTATGCAGATCTTTACTCGCTCTCTAAGTGCATTATACGATCTTATCTTGCATTTAGTATAGTTCAATCAAAAAAAAAAAAAAAAAATAAAAATGTTAATGCATCAATTTTATTAATAAGCGACGAACCCGATTTATAAAATAAATTTTGTTAAGTGATGGTGAATGTCGTTCTTCTTAATATTTATAACCTCGATCGATGTTTATGTCATAGTTTTTATGAGTATTTCAATGAAAGGGGCATTTTAGAGGTGATTAGCAATGAATTTGCTATGTCGAAAATCTATAAATGATATGGAAAATTTTAGAATATGTTATGAAATTTTGTTTGGTTTTTGCCACTACGCAAATGACACAACATTTCAAATAGAGTTAAAGAGCTTTTAAAATATGCTAAATCATTTTCAGATTGGCGCTCCTAATCTTACAACAAATTTATTAAATTATTTGCTAATTAGCAATTCATTGTCTTAAGTTGTTCAATTTCCACTGAAGCTGTTGTAAGATTACTTCGCAGTTCACTCTCATGCATAAAATTCAATTTCAGCTTCTTTTCCATACCTAATTCTTCGAAGGAAATATAGCACTGAGGGGTTAATGCTCTCTTCTTGAAATAACTTGAAAATTTCAATCTGAAATCTCTTTTAAAATTCTTTCTGCAAATGGTTCTGAAACCTGAAGGAAGGGTGTTCCATGCTTCCATAAATTGTTTTGAACAAACTTTCTTGGTATTATGCCATGTGTACCGAGATCTCTTGGGATCTTTAACTCAATTTAATCTCATGGTTGAGTCCAGATATATGACTTGCGTGAAATGGATAACTTAATTCTGATCGGTTCGACTCTAATTGTTCCCTTTAATAGCCGGATTTTTATATGGCTTGGTATGCTGTTGGTCACTTTTATGTTACATTCTCTTGTAACCATTCATCCCATTATGTTACGGCTGTTTAAGTTGCTTGCTTTATATTGATTATAATAGTAAAGAATATTTATTGTCATAATCAAATCTTACTAATTTGAGATCAAAGCACCGTTCTTAAGCTAACTAACAGCATCCCGACAGTCAAACCTCGCGGCGCCCATATGCTGGAAATATTTCTGGCTATTTTTTCGTCCAAAACGCAACTCCGACGTGAAGTTGTTTTTGACAGAAAGTGTAGGTACACTGAAAAAAATCCTACATCAATATAGACAAAAACTGCATTAATAGTAAGAATAATTCGTTAAAACAGAGCCGATACGACCCTTCGTTAATAGTATGCAAATCATACGTTAATATAGTGAAACACACAATTTTTTTTATTTTAATCATAACTACTTACGTTGTAGTATTTATGAATTGATTCGTATAAGATACGAAAAATGTTATTATTTTAAAGCAGTTAAAAGCATTTTTGGATGAACAACTTCTTATTATTAACATAAGAAATTAAAGATACCATGAAAATTTTCATAATACTAATGAAATTTTAAATCACATTAATGAATAAATTCATACATATAAGTTTAGAAATTCATTATTTGTATTTACGAAATTATTCGTGTATTGGAAGAATGGAATACTCAGCAGTTACGAATAATTCACAAATATGATGATTATTTTCATAAATATACTGAAAATAATTCATAATGTGTAGGATCGATAATTGATACACGAAACTACATAATATTTATGTATGGTTCATAGCAAGAATGTAAATTTTTGAGTCGATTGATGAATAAATTCATAAAACCTATACGAGTAGAGAAATAAAAAACATAAAATTTTGTAATTTTGTTATTTATTTATTTTATTAGTCGCGCTTACTACTCCTATTAATTTTTTAAATTTTAGTTTATTTTTAGAAGATTAAATTGTTAAAATTTTCCTTCTGTAAATTAATAAATTGAATAAAAAATCACACAGTACTTTTAATAACATATTTTGTTACCTTTTAAAACTTCAATAAATTCGTTTGACCCCAGTACTGCAAAAACGATTTTAATCTATGGCCTCCTTCTTGTGCTGTTGATACATATTGATTTACAGAAGCAGCAAAATTTCGAATGGTTGATACCGTTTAAGGTGGATTGAGTTCCGAATCGTCAACCATGATCATATTTGAATCGATATAGCTACGACATTTTCTTACCAGCAACTATATATAATAATGCTGCAGTATTGTTAACACATTAAAATTTAGTCCTGTAGATCACATAATTTATTTATTTACACATTGTTTATAGACTAAAAGAATTTTTTTTTTTTTCACAGAAAAGTGTTATTATTTTAATTTCAGCGAATGAAAATTGGCTCTATTTTAATAAGAACACGTGAAAAATGAAAACATTTCTACAACACTGGTAAAAAATATCATATTTACCTGTTTTTTAGCATACAAAAATCTGTTACATTAAAAATTTTACAATGTATTACATTTGTTCCTTTCAAGCACGCAATTGTAATTAAAGAAGCGAAAGCAATTTATTTACCTTAGTTGTTCCGAATATTATTCAACTTTACTTTATTTTCATAGATGCTACGAAAAGATTCGTCCAATAATTAATAGTACGAACCAATTCATATACCTTACGTAATGATGAAACTTGATCTTTTCGCATAATTAGAAATGCAATGGAGCTCTTATGTACAATATATGAATTTGTTCGTGTTATTAATTTAATGAAGGAATTTATCAATAATACGTAAAAAAACGTGAAATTTACAATTTAATTGTATTATTTATGAACATTTTCATCAAAATCAAATTTAAAAAAGACGGTTGCTAAAATTTTATGTCTACTAGATTTTTTTTCGATTTCTTTAACTTAGAAAATGAAAAATCACTAATATCTGGCGTGTGTATATAAGGCATATTTCGGTATGCATTTCACTTCTGTAGCACTTTCTGTTCCGGAGGTGGAAATGACAAAACAAAATTCTTATTCAATAGATGTCATAAAAGTAGGATTTGTTCAAACATAAGCAGCCACCCACACATACATACATTTGAAATTCGAATTATAATATTCATATATTGTAGTGCCATATTCGTTAATATAACGAACAATAAGTATTTAACAAATATTTTCGCTCTCATCTTATTCATAAATATTATGAATTGTTCATAAATGTAGTTTTTTAAAAAAATCATGTAATGTATTATATATATATATCACAATAAACTAAATCATTTTTTAGTTTATGAACTATGATTCGTACTATTAATGCACAAATGTTTATGAATTTTTTTCTAAATTTGGTTTGTTTCGTAAAAATAGTAATTTTTACATTAATATTACGAATTGCGGTTAACGAACGCCATTCGTAAATAAAATGCACAAAAATGTTTTCAGTGTACACAAATAAAAAACAAAAGTTGTGGCTTGCGCTACAAGCGCCTTATGTTTATGGCCCATTTTAGTCAATAGTCTAGTTTTTAGGAATATTGTGTACCGGAAACAAAATTTTACGGGATCGACTGGGCATGATCTAGTTGATACAGATTTTACTTTACAAAGTTGAAATTGGTATAATATCTACTATCTGCAATAAAAATTGTAGGTCAATCCGCATGTCATTTGGTTCCCTTTAAATGGGACGTTTGAGCTAGGCTGCCGCCCAGAGTAAACCCTCTTTAGAGAAGGATTAACTGCTAAAAATGACAGAGTTCTGTAAAATTGTCTTTTGTTAAAATTTTTATGCCAGTGAAGTAAATGAATTTGTGTTGAATTACTAGGTGCTTGAAGGGTTAGGCACTATGAATAGTCGCCCAGAAATTAAAAATGAAGTATAGCACAAAAATATTCGTATTAAATCGGCTGACATCATTAACCGCAAATGCCAAATCTGGACGAGTGCATTGAACTAAATAGAGCAATGAGCCCACAGTCGCCTCCTGATATGGCACATTTTTGACTTCCTCGCCATTAATTTTACTCATCGGCATATTTAACGACAATTTTTGATTTAGATCCGCCTGTGTCGAAATCGGTTTGCAGCCTTTTATTTTCTTCAATTGAGCTTCGTCCTTCCAAAAAATAAGTATATCATCAACATAAATGGCCAAAATTAAGTGATTACCTTTGATGAAGTAAACACACGGGTCCATTTTTGATTTCTCAAGACCAAATGACTTGAGTGCTGCTTCGAGTTTCATGTTCCATTCTCTACCAGCTTGTTTTAGTCCGTATATTGCCCGATTTAGTCTGCACACTTGCTTGGTTCCATCATTATATTTTTCAGGTTGCTGCACCCTGAAGAAAGGCAGTAACAGCATCCATCTGATGAACCTGCAACTTGTGTTTCACAGCAATTGCCATCAATACTCTAATCGATGCATACCTTACTACAGGTGAATATGTCTCTTCATAATCCAGACCATAAATCTGAGAACAACCCTTTGGCAACCAATCTCGCTTTGTGTCTCACAATATTACCATCGGAACCACGTTTCATTTTCCATTAATCAATTTATTTCATCCTGCATTGGATTTTTCCAATCTACTGCATCATGTCTCGACGTTGCTTGATTAACCGAGACTGGATCATCTGCTTGATTGTTGATCATTGTTTTGTATGTTACTTCAGCAACATATTTTGGATTTGGTTTTGGTGTTCTTGATGAACGGCGAACTTCACTGGATGGTGTTATTGACTCATCTGGATCGTAATCTGGATCAACAAAACCAATAACTGATGTATAGCTGTCATCACTCGATATAGCTTGTACATCTGACATTGTCGTACTCATTTCCTCTTCCAATAATGATTCGTTTTGCTCATCTGTGTCATTAACATTACTTGCATTATCCCTCACTGAATGTTATGGCCCACATAAATCTGAGTGAATCATATCCAGTTTATTTTTACTATGGGTTTTGCTTGATTTAAATGGTAATCGTGCATGTTTACCATATATGCACACGTTTCGCAAGCTTGAATCATCGACATATCGTCTGCAAACTTTATTCCGGAAACCAAACCATAGAGTTTTCTTATTTCGTCGTCAACATACATTTTTCGACACCACCATCAATTTTGTAAATACCATCAATTGGCCTGCAAATTATCAAAGAACACATTTGATCATCATAGACGGTGCAGCCCTCACTGTTGAAAATAATTGTATTTCCTTTCTCAACCATTTTCGATATTGATAGTAAATTCCCCGATAATTCAGGAACATGTAAAACTTCATCCACTTCAATATCAAAATTATTTATCTTGAGGTTCACCTTGCCTTTTCCATTTACCTTCATCGCCGCTATCAGTAAACCAGTCACTTGATTTGTTCTTCATTCCATCATTTGATGCGAAAGCAAGAAATGCCTTCTTGGAATTTGGTTTCTTTTTGACTGTTGGCTTAATTGTGTCATTCGAGTTTTTATTCGGACAATCGGCTGCCTTATGGCCTTTTTCATTGCACTTATCGCAATTGATCCGGTGTCCACTCCATTTTACCACCAGCCAAACCCAGAGTGAATGAATTGAATTCTTCTGGTAAACCCAGTAACATGATTCCAGTCAATCATTTGTCACCAACTGGGAAATTCAAATCCTCTAACTTGCTTTTTATATGCAATAGTTCGTTAATATACGACTGCATCGAATCATGATTTTCCAGTCTAATTGATACAAATTTACGCAATAAACCAACACCATGTTGTGCTCCCTTGTCTTCACATGCTGCACGCGATGTATTCCATGCAACAATTGGTGTTTCACATTTCTATACCAATGGATAGAGCGATTTTTCAACATTTAAAACTAAATATGACAAAGCCTGATCAAGTTTTTCCTCTTTGCCTTCAACAGCAATGGGATTTTCTTCGGTTGTTGTATCATTCTTTACAATATAATTCTTCAACTTGTGAAATGCCAGGAAATGTTTCATAGCCAATGACCAGGAATCATAGTTTTCGCTGCCTTTCAGCTTTTCCAAATTACCATCCAGGTTTGACATTCTGTATCCTTTGTCTTAAAGATTCAAGAACGATTTCACGAGATAAAGTTCACAAATAATTATTTTATCGTTTTGCACAAATTTAAACTATAATTGATTATTTATTTATCCATATGCCGCAGAATCTAAAGGATTCTGGGCCCATAACATTGCAGTGGAAGCGTGATGGGCCCATAACTTGTTGAAATTATAAAACACGACTTTAACCTTTTATATAATTCACTCGAATGAATGTATTTTATTCACCACAAAGCAAATGTCAAAATAATAATGCAGGGTTGCCTGCTATTACATCAGAATGAATTATCAGAGTTGTTGTTTTTTTAACACTCCTTAGACCTAATCTTTTATCTAATTGTGTAAAATCTGTATCTCCAGAATAAACTGAATGGTGCGGGCAGTTATCCAGAATTTATCTCCTACATATTCATAGCTCAAATCCTTTTCTGTTAATTTATACAGCGGTGCCAGCTCATTCACCATTACTGGCATGAACTTCCGATAAAAATTACCAGTTGGGATTGAGAGTACATTACACATGATTCTGTGGCGCAAGCATTCCACGTTGTCCAAATTTTGTCTGAAAAAAATATTTTGTTCCGGTAAGCCCCTCTTGATTCACGGAAGGCTATTCAAACATCGACAATAGGTACGTGCTGATTTTGAAAACACCCAAAGTCCTCTGCTTTTACAACTTTCTGATAAGCGTCAGTTAAGGCTTAACTTAAGGCTTCTAAATCGGAGACAACAATCAGTCTTAACTATTTAAGGAAGACACATATAAGGATATTCCCTCTTTAGATTTAACACAATCTTGAGATTCACAGAAAACTAATAAAAATTCTCATGCCATTAGGGCATCAATATCCAGCAGTAACAAAGAAAGATAGTTCTAGTGCGGAACATCAACAGACCAGTTGTTCCTCCTTTAATATGATCTATCATAACTTTTGTTCACTGTCTCTTTAGATTGGCTTGCTTTGTCACACTATTAAGGACAGCAGGTTTCCCAATTTTGGTGGTTACCCATTTCGACCAATATTTGGAATAAGGGAACATTGCTGTCTTCGACTTGTCCCACATAATTTCCAGGAAATTAAATTTTTTGATTTAATTTATAGAGCTAGCCGAACGAAACGATACTTGAATGGCTCATTCTATGCCTTCAATTACGATGACCAACCGGCTGCTTAAAAAAACCTTTTTAAGCAGCCTAACGCTAAAATATTCTCCAATGTGTTCGATACCACAATTTTTGTATCGAACGGTTGCAGTTAAAATATTACAAAGTAAATTTCCCAATTTTGGTAAATATTTGGGAACTTCTCGATTTTATGCATGCTAAAATTTAGCTCAAAATTGTCAACTATAGGGTTTAACAAGAATCAAGATTTGAAATTAAGGACTCAGAATTTAGAATTTAGAGAAGATAGGAAATAAATTATAAAACCGATATAACACAAATCTAAATTGATTGAGATGAATCAAATTTAATTTATATATTCTTGGTAGAATTTATCTAGGAATTGAAAGAAGAAAAATTAGTTAAAATTTAATTTTCCTTTCTCGATTGATGACTCAAATATAATTTCAATAATGTTAATCAAATGTATTGCAGAATTTAACAAAAATCTAGGATTTGTCTAGAATGGAAAGAAAGTTCAGTAAGTTTGGTCCAACCTGAACATTATTCTGTGCGAAAAGTTTGACTTAATTTGATTAGTAACGGAGAGGAATTTAAAAAATATGATTTAAACGGAATCAAACTCAAATTAACTCGTTACAGATAACTTAAAATTAGAAATCTGAAACTTATCAAATTGGTCTTTAATTTGAATATAAGATTAGAGCAGAACATTAAAACCCAATTTTGCAGAATCAAACTCAAATTTACCTTAAAATTGTGTATATAGAATTTGTGAAAAATTTAGGATTTTAATCAAGAATTTGCCTAAAATTTTATGAAACAGGATGAATTATCTTTATTGTAAGCTTAATAGTGACAGATCTATGTTTTATCTCGTTATATGACTTAAAGTTAGAAATCTGAAAACTAGGATTTGCCTATAATTTGAAGATAAATATTGAGATAGATTTGGTTAAAGCGATTCACCCACCGGAACATGAAATGAAAAATCGGATTTAGTTTTTTAAATATATCTAGTTCGAAAATTATTGCTTTCTACCTGAGAAAATGAAAATCATATTTTTTGGTTCTACGGTTAGTAAACAGAACTAAATCCGATTTTTTTTCGTTATTCAGCGCATTACTTTGAAAATGTCAGAACAGAATTTTCAAAATCATTTGCTTCCTAATCAATCTCAAAATTTCTTCAGTTGATGCCTCATCTTAATTTGAGAAATGTTAAACCAATTATTCCCTATTTTCAACAGAGATCTAGAAATAGTCTAGAGTTAGAAGCGATTATAACACCCAATTTAGCTGAAACCAACTCAAGTTTATAACAAAATTTTCAAGTTTAACCTGAAACCATTTGTGTCAACCTCGATTTTAGCTAATCCCTTTGTTTTTGCATAGAATACTAAACGAGTTTAGCTAAATCGGATTTATTACCCCACAGTCACACAGTCTAGGGTATTAGAATCTGAGTAAAAATAGAATGAGAAATATTTAAAGTGAATAGTGACAAATCGGTGGTGTTTGATAGAAATTTAAACTAAATTGATTAGTATCAAACTCAAATTTACCTCGGTACGATTACTCAAAATTAATTGTAAAATTATTGGTACCTGAAACCTAGAATTTGTCTAGAAGTTATCTGAATCAAACTCAAAATTATATCAGTTATTGCGTCAAATTTTATATAGAGAGTTATATCACCGAGATTTACACCGAAATCTAGAATTAATGTTGAACTGGAAGAAAATTCAGTAAGTTTAGGTGAACCTGAATAAGTGCATCAGTGCAAAATTTTAAAACCACATTTAGCGGAATCAAACTCAAATTTACAGAAAT
Organism: Tipula vernalis; assembly: GCA_958295665.1. Taxonomy (NCBI): domain Eukaryota; kingdom Metazoa; phylum Arthropoda; class Insecta; order Diptera; family Tipulidae; genus Tipula; species Tipula vernalis. Next base: position 97,038,028 of record OY282560.1, read on the forward strand.
CTAGGTTTGAAACCTAGAATTTGAAGAAACAGATCGGATTTCGAAAACAAATAACATTTAGTGGAATTGAGCTGAAAAATTTGAATTAATTTGATTAATATAAAACAAGTTGATTGCAAAATTATTGGTAGCATTTGTCATAAATCTGAAACCTAGAACTTGTCTAGATTTTGAAGAAAAAACTTCAGTTTGATTTGATTTACTTTTAAGAAAGTCCAAACTGAAATTTCTTCAGTTGATACCACCTCATAATTTCAAAAATGTTAATCCAGTTATTGCCAACTTTAACAAAAATCTATAATTTGTCTAAAACCGGAAAGGAATTCAGTAAGATTAGGTTTAACCTCAGTGTATATCAAAGAAAACTTTTTAAACCAAATTTAACTGAATCAAACACAAATTTGACACCAAATCATTTCGAAGTAGACAAAAATTTCGGTGTGAAATCTAGAATGGGTCTAAAATTTGAAGAAACAAATTGAGTTATATTTAATTAAATTTTACCAAGATTTAGAACATCTTAAAAATCAATTTTATCTTAATAAAGCTCAAAATTATTTCGATTAATGTCTCAAATTCAATTAAAAATTTTAAATCAGTTATATTGTTGAGACTTTGTCAGAAATCTAGGCTTGATATCTAGAATTGAGACATATTTAACCTGAATCGAGGTGTTTGAGAGAAATTTCGATAGTTTGATTAGTACCAAACCCAAATTTGCCAATTTATTAATAGCATTTGTCAGAAACTTGAAACCTAGAATTTGTCTAAAATTTGAAGAGAAAAATTGAGTTAGTTTTGATTTAATTTCAAGAGAGTTAAAAATCAATTTGATCTTAATCAAGCTCAAAATTATTTTTGGTTGATATTTCAAATTTAATTAAAAACGTTAAGTAAGTTATATTGTTGAGGACTTTGGCAGAAATCTAGATTTTGTCTTGTACCTTCCAAATTTTTATTTAGAGTTTGACAAAAATCTAGGCTTGAAATCTAGAATTCGCATAGAAGTTGAAGAAACTGAATGAGACATATTTAACCTGAATCGAGGTGTTTGAGAGAAATTTGGATTGGTTTGATTAGTACCAAACCCAAATTTACCTCGTTAGATGGCTCAAAGTTTCAAAATTATTGGTACCATTTGCCAGAAAACCTAGAATTTGTCTAAAATTTGAGGAAAAAAATTGAGTTAGATTTGATTTAATTTCAACAGAATTTGAACATCTAAAAAATCAATTTTATCTTAATCAAGCTCAAAATTATTTTGGTTGATGTTTCAAATTTAATTAAAAACGTTAAGTAAGTTATATTGTTGAGACTTTGGCAGAAGTCTAGAATTAGTCTTGTACCTTCCAAATTTTCATTCATAATTTGAAAAAACTGAATGAGACATACTTAATCTGAATTGAGGTGTTTGAGAGAAATGTGAATTAGTTTGATTAGTACTAAACCCAAATTTACCTCGTTACATAACTCAAAGTTTCTGTTAGCATTTATCAGAAACCTGAAACCTAGAGTTTGTTTAAAATTTGAAGAAAAAAATTGAGTTAGATTTGATTTAATTTGAACAGGGTTAAGAATATCTTAAAAATAATTTTTATCATAATCAAGCTCAAATTATTTCGATTGATCTCTCAAATTAAATTAAAATTAGAATTTGCCTTGTTAGAATTAGTACCAAACACAAATTTATCTTGTTACATGACTCAAAGGTTCAAAATTATTGGTAGCATTTGTCAGAAACCTGAAACCTAGAATTTGTCTAAAATTTGAAGAAACAAATTGTGTTAGATTTGATTTAATTTCAACAGAGTTTGAACACCTAAAAAATAAATTTTATCTTCAAGCTCAAAATTATTTTGGTTGATGTTTCAAATTTAATTAAAAACGTTAAGTAAGTTATATTGTTGATACTTTGGCAGAAATCTAGAATTTGTCTTGTACCTTCCAAATTTTCACTCAGAATTTGAAGAAACTGAATGAGACATATTAAACCTGAATCGTAGAAAGTAACAAACCCAAATTTACCTCGTTACATGACTCCAAAATTATTGGTAGCATTTGTCAGAAACCTGAAACCTAGAATTTGTCTAAAATTTGAAGAAGAAAATTGAGTTAGATTTGATTTAATTTCAACAGAGTTTGAACATCTTAAAAATCAATTTTATCTTAATCAAGCTCAAAATTATTTTGGTTAATGTTTCAAATTTAATTAAAAACATTAAGTAAGTTATCTAGGCTTGATATCTAGAATTCGGCTAGAATTTGAAGAAACTGAATGAGACATATTTAACCTGAATCGAGGTGTTTGAGAGAAATTTCGATTAGTTTGATTAGTGCCAAACCCAAATTTAAAAAAATTGAGTTATACTTGATTTAATTTGAACAGTATTAGAATATCGTAAAAATCAATTTTATCATAATGAAGCTCAAAATTATTTCGATTGATATCTTAAATTAAATTAAAATTATAATTTTTCTTGTACTCTCAAAATTTTCATTTAGAGTTTGACAGAAATTTAGATTTGAAATCTAGAGTTCGTCTAGAATTTGAGAAACTGAATGATTTAATCTTAGTAGTGGCAGATCGGATTTTAAAAATTTAAATATTTAGTGGAGTCGAGGTATTTGAGAGAAATTTGAATTAGTTTGATTAATATCAAACTCAAATTTACCTCAGTACGATTAATCAAAATTAATTGTAAAATTATTGGGAACTGAAACCCAAAATTTGTCTAAAGTTGTAGAATAACATTCGAGTTCGATGAAAACTCAGTTTTATCTGAATCAAACTCAAATTTATTTCACTTATTGCGTCAAATTTTATTTCAAAAATGTGTAAAACGAGTTATATTAACGAGATTTTCATCGAAATCTAGAATTAATCTTGAACTGGAAGAAAATTCAGTAAGATTAGGTGAACCCGAAAAATTTTTTAAACCACATCTAGCAGAATCAAACTCAAATTTACAGAAATTTAGGTTTGAAATCTAAAATTAGTTTATAATTTGAAGAAAAAACTTTAGTTTGATTTGATTTACTTTGAAGAAAGTCCAAACTGAAATTTCTGCAGTTGTGCCTTATCATAATTTCAAAAATGTTATTCCAGTTATTGCCAACTTTAACAGAAATCTAGAATTGGTCTAAAACCGGAAAGGAATTCAGTAAGATTAGGTTTACCCTGAGTGTGTATCAAAGAAAACGTTTTAAACAAAATTTAACTGAATCAAACACAAACTTAACACAAAATCATTTCGAATTCGACAAAAATTCCGGTGTAAAATCTAGAATGGGCCTAAAATTTGAAGAAATAAATTGAGTTGTTTTAATTAAATGTTAACAGAGTTTGAACATCTTCAAATCAATTTTATCTTAATAAAGCTCAAAATTATTATGATTGATGTCTCAAATTAAATTAAAAATGGTAAATCTGGTCTTGTTCTTATCAAAATTTGTATTTAGAGTTTGTCAGAAATTAAGAATTCGCCTAGAATTTGAAGAAACTGAATGAGACATATTTAACCTGAATCGAGGTGTTTGAGAGAAATTTGGATTAGTTGGATTAGTACGATACCCAAATTGGTAGCATTTGTCAGAAATCTGAAACCTAGAATTTGTCTAAAATTTGAAGAAAAAAAAATGAATTAGATTTGATTTAATTTGAATAGGGTTAGGAATATCTTAAAAATAAATTTTATCATAATCAAGCTAAAATTATTTCGATTGATCTCTTAAATTAAATTAGAATTACAATTTGTCTTGTATCCTCAAAATTTTCATTTAGAGTTTGACAGTAATCTAGGCTTGAAATCTAGAAATCGCCTTGAATTTGAAGAAAGTGAATGAGATATATTTAAGCTGAATAGTGGCAGATCGGAATTTAAATATTTAATGGAGTCGAGGTGTTTGAGAGAAATTTGAATTAGTTTGATTAGTATCAAACTCAAATTTACCTCAGTACGATTACTCAAAATTAATTGTAAAATTATTGGAACCTAAAACCTAGAATTTGTCTAGAAGTTGTAGAATAACATTCGAGTTCGATGAAAAATCAGTTTTATCTGAATCAAACTCAAAATTATTTCAGTTATTGCTTCAAATTTTATTTCAAAAATGTGTAAAACGAGTTATACTACCGAGACATTCACCGAAATCTAGAATTAATCTTGAACTGGAAGAAAATTTATTAAGATTAGGTGAACCTGAATAGTGTATCAGTACAAAATTTTAAAACGACATTTAGCAGAATCAAACTCAAATTTACAGAAATTTAGGTTTGAAACCTAGAATTTGTTTATAATTTAAAGAAACAGATCGGATTTCTAAAACAAATAACATTTAACGGAATTGAGCTGTTTGAGAAAAATTTGAATTAATTTGATTAATATAAAACCCAAATTTACATCGTTAGATAACTCAAAGTATATTGCAAAATTATTGGTAGCATTTGACCTAGAATTTGTCTAGATTTTGAGGAAAAAACTTTGGTTTGCGATTGGTTTTACTTTGAAGAAAGTCCAAACTGAAATTTCTTCAGCTGATGCCTCCTCATAATTTCAAAAATGCTAATCCAGTTATTGCCGACTTTAACAGAAATCTAGAATTTGTCTAAACCCGGAAGGGAATTCAGTAAGATTAGGTTTAACCAGAGTGTGTATCAAAGAAAACTTTTTAAACCAAATTTAACTGAATCAAACACAAACTTAACACAAAATCATTTCGAATTCGACAAAAATTTCGGTGTAAAATCTAGAATGGGCCTAAAATTTGAAGAAATAAATTGAGTTATATTTAATTAAATTTTAACAAGGTTTAGAACATCTAAAAAATCAATTTTAGCTTAATCAAGCTCAAAATTATTACGATTGATATCTCAAATTAAATTAATAATGTTACATCAGTTATATTGTCGAGACTTTGAAAGAAATCTAGAATTGGTCTTGTTCTTGTCAAAATTTGTATTTAGAGTTTGTCAGAAATCTAGAATTCGCCTAGAATTTGAAGAAACTGAATGAGACATATTTAACCTGAATCGAGGTGTTTGAGAGAAATTTGGATTAGTTTGATTAGTACCAAACCCAAATTTACCTCGTTAGATGGCTCAAAGTTTCAAAATTATTGATAGCAGTTGTCAGAAACCTGAAACCTAAAATTTGTCTAATATTTGAACAAACAAATTGAGTTAGATTTGATTTAATTTCAACAGAGTTTGAACATCTTAAAAATCAATTTTAGCTTAATCAAGCTCAAAATTATTTTGGTTGATCTCTCAAATTAAATTAAAATTAGAATTTGTCTTGTACCCTCAAAATTTTCATTTAGAGTTTGACAGAAATCTAGATTTGAAATCTAGAATTCGCCTAGCATTTGAAGAAACTGAATGAGACATATTTAACCTGAATACAGGTGTTTGAGAGAAATTAGGATTAGTTTGATTAGTACCAAACCCAAATTTGCCAATTTATTGGTAGCATTTGTCAGAAACCTGAAACCTAGGATTTGTCTAAAATTTGAAGAAAAAAATTGAGTTAGATTTGATTTAATTTGAGCAGGGTTAGAATATCTTAAAAATAAATTTTATCTAAATCAAGCTCAAATTATTTCGATTGATCTCTTAAATTAAATTTAAATTAGAATTTGTCTTGCACCCTCAATATTTTAATTTAGACTTTGACAGAAATCTAGGCTTGAAATCTAGAATTCGCCTAGAATTTGAAGAAACTGAATGAGATATATTTAAGCTGAATAGTGGCAGATCGGATTTCAAAATAAATAATATTGAGTGGAATCGAAAGGCAAATTTACCCGCTTTCATGACTCAAAGATGCAAAATTATTGGTAGCATTTGCCAGAAATTTGAAATAAAATTGAGTTAGATTTGATTTAAATTGAACAAATTCAGGAAGCAAATTCAGTAAGATTAGGTTTCACCCGAATAGTGAGAAAGCCAGTACAAAATATTAAAACCAATTATACATAGTTGAGTCAAACTCCAATTACACTCATAATGTTCATTAAATATTTGATGGGAGTTTAAGCTTGAAAAGTAGATTTTGAAGCGAAAAAGGGAAATTTTAACAGAATCAGTGGAGTTTGACAGAAATTTGAATTTTTGGTAGAATTTATCCGAAATGTAAAACTAAAAAATTGTCAATCATAATTCTGGGCAAAAATTAATTTTAATAATTCTAAAAATTACTTAGGGCTATGACTCAAAGATGTTGACAAATTTTACGGTGTCGAGTTTGAAAGAAAAAATCTGAAATCTATAATTTGACGAAATTGGAAAATTGTGTGATATTTGATATAACCACTACTCTCAGATCTCAGACCAAAAATACACTAAAATATTGAAGAAAACAGAATGAAATCTTATAAGAGCCAGAGAAAAAATTTAAGAAATTAATTTTAGCGGAAACAAATTTCATGTATTTTGGAATTGTTATGCTTAAAAATTTCTAACGCTGCTTGTCTGCGATAACTTTGAGCAAACCATAACACTGGAATAAAAATTTACCAGCGTCCAGATTTAATACGAAAAAGTTGTCAAACGACCTAATTTCTAAATGACCTCGCATACAATGGCGTTAATACGTCTTTCAACAAGAACTTGAATTTAATAAATTCTACCCAAAAAATTAAATTAAATCAACATATTTTGCAATTTCTTAGTAAATAAATCTCATTCATAATAATAAACAAGTTAAACCGCGGCCAATCATCATAACAAAGACAAAAACAAAAAAGTTTAATCATTCATCTAAATTTAGCGAACCCCTAAATATTTTTTTATTACATCTTAAGGCAAAAACTAAAATTATTAATTCGCGAGACACAATAAATATTTTTATGTAATATTATAATTAATCCAACTAAAAAAATTAATTTTTAATGACTTTGGTGGTTCCGTGAGAAAACGGTTACACACCAAACGATCATCTAAATTGAAAGTGAACAATTTTTTTTTTATTATAACAATAGAGGGATCACGATGAAGATGAATCATCATTGTCTTGAATACATAATCTTCCAATTTTTATTTTATTTTTTTTATAATGAACCTAACATACAAAAAGAATGTGCATCATGATTTAAAAATATGTATTTTATGTTATTTTTGGAGTTTTACGATTTATCATAAATCAATTTAATTTTTTTTTTTTTTTTTTTTTCATTACAGTCCAACGTCCAGTCGATATTAAAAATCGTCCACGTATACCGATACCCGATGAGGATCCATATAGTGTAGCGGGTAATGGTGGCGGTAGCTCTGGTAGTTCTGGTTTTGGTACAAGCGGTGGCATTAGTAATGGTACAGTAAATGGTAATGGACATGTGGCCGCAACCCGCGAACAATTATTAATACAAACACAACAATTAGCACAGCGGCGTAGTGAAAAACCACCTAAATTACCACCAAGAGATAATGTTTATCCCCATGATATACCCAAGGTAGTAAAGGTTAGAAGAAACAAATAACAATGACAAGAAAAGATTTCTTTTGTTTTTTTGTATAATATGTTGAAGAGAGTTAGATGACTGAAAGAACCAAAAAAAAAAAAAAAAAAATTATTTTGACATTTTGACTTAACACTTTCAGCAAATAACCACAACAACAAAAAAAAGTAAATTTTGAGATAAAAACAAGATTTCTTGACTTGGACAGAAAAATAAAAATTTAAATTGGATTTTGTACATTTGATCTTAATTTTGGACTTTTTTTTATTTTCTTTTTAATGATCTCGCGCAGCCTGACTACGATGATATTGATGATGAAACCAGAGTCAAAGCATTTGCAAGAGGAAAATCAGATAAAGGGAAAGATAATAAGAAATATGGTAAGTTGTTGTTTTTTTTTTTTTTTTGTTATAAATATTTTATGGTTATATTATTAGCTATGGAAGGATGGTCAGAAGCCTAATTAAAAAAGATAAATAGCCACCGACATTTTGTTTTTTCACTAACTTACCAACCGCAGGGAAAGGTGTTTTAATGTAAAATAAAAATGACGTCACAAGGACCCAAAATGACGTCCACGTGGCATTAGCCGAATAATCTCGGATTTTAAATACTTTCAATTTCTGAAATCATAATTTTACAAAATCAGAATTTAAAACGACAAATTTTGTGTTAAATTCAATTATAGATGACTTGCTGGCCTAAACGTACAGCAAAGTAAAATGATAACCATTTTCTGAACTTAGCAGCGTCATTTAAACATTAGATTTTTTTCTAAATTTCAACAAACACTGAATCCCTGAATCCTAAACCCGCAAAAAAGCCAAATTTAAAGCCAAATTCAAAAACACCTGACCTTAAATTAAAATCCTAAATTTTGAAGAACTTATGAAGAAATTTCGAAATTTTGACATTTAGGAATTGAGTGATTTACCAAGTTACGAAGTTTGCGAATTCAGTATTTTTACAAGAATTTAGAAATTTTGCAATTAATTGTTTCAAAACAACAATTTTGAAAATTGGGTGTTTTCAAAATTTACTAAATATTCAGCTTTACTATTCAGCAAAAATCTGAAGATTTTCATGATTCGAACAACTCGAAATTTAACAATTTGAGTTGGAAAATTGTTAAAAATTCGTTTGCAGAGATTAAAATTTTTAAAGAATTTATGAATTCTCCAAGTTTAGGTATTTTAGCAATTGATACATTTACCAAGTTAAAAATTTGTGAATTAAGTATTTTCATAAGCATTTAAAAATTTAGGCAATTAGTTCAGAACAACAATTTTGAAAATTGGGTATTTTAAAAATATCCTTTATAATATTAGAAATTGATGAAATTTTCAAATTTAGAATGGAAGTTGAATCTTCCACGGTGGAAATGATAAAACCTACCAATAAACATAAACATTCAATAAAAATTTGAAGATTGCGCTAATTCAAATATTTTGAAATTTAATAATAATCCATAATAGGAAATTAGTTATGTAAAAACTACAATTTTGAAAATTGGGTTTTTTGATTCAGAATTTAAATTGAATTTTCCACAGCTAAAAATGGTATAGCCTACCAATAAAGATAAAATTCAGTAAAACCCCTTTAATAAGTTGTAAACTCAAAATTATTGAAAATTCAAGATTTCAATTTTTACCGAATTAAAAAAATCTGCAAATTAAGAATCTAGAAATTTTGTTATTTGGAAATTGAGTATTTAACCAAGATAAGAAATTTGCTAACTAAGTTTGCCTAACCAAACCTAAAAATTTAAAAAAATTTAAATTTTGCACAAACTCAAAAAATTCCAAAAATTAAGATTCTTCTGTATGATCATCTGAAAGTTCGAAGTAGAAAATTTGAGACTAGTGAAATTCTAAACTATAAAAATTCAAAACTTTATTAGAGGCGTTAGCCTTGTTCTCTCCCAATTTTGCAAATAAATAAGGTTTTAATTAGAATTTAGAAATTTTGGCCATTTAGTTGTTTCAAAATTGTAAATTTGAAAATTTTGTGTTTCCTTTACCTTCATTTAGGAGCATAGGGCATCTACTAGCCTGAACCAATGAATCCTGTTAGGGGTTATTGCTTTTATTTTCGCCCACGATTTGCCGAGGCGTTTCGCTTTTGCTAGCATCGTTATTTTCCAGGTTGTTGCTGGTCTTCTAACTTTCCTTTCGCCTGGTAGATTTCCTTCTAATGACATACGTGTGATGTCATTTGATATTCTCCTCGGTAGATGACCAATTCATCTCCACTTCCGTTTTCTGATCTCGGGACCTCGGGCCTAAATCCTATTTGCTCTAAATCAATTTGCCTGTTAGGAGAAAAATACCTCCCTAATATATACATTCCCAAAGGTCCCCTTTCTTGGGTATCATAATGGTCAAGCCTTCTTTCCATTTCTGTGATATTTTACCAGAATCTCAAACTTCTATATTCTTATGTTTCGTTTGAATATTTCGGTTAGTATGTTGCCAGTTCCAGTGGTCTTATTATTCTATAGTTTCTCTGAAACACTTTTAACTTCCCGGTCGATTGATGGGTGAGTGTTGACTTTATCGTTATTAGTGTCATTTGAGAATTCACGATTTTAGACACTGTATGATGTCTTCTTTGAAATATTTCGTCCATTGCTTTAATGTATTAATAGCCCCTGTGTACTTCCTTCGATCATTCCTCACCATCTTCTTGACTTGACTTGTTGCATTTCGTATTTGTGCAATTTTAGTTTCGTCAATTTTTTCATATTTGTTCACTAATCCAGGGGTTTACGGCTGTAATTTTGGTAGCAGAGTAGTAGCCGGTTGCAGTCCTAATATAGGCTTCTGCGGTTTGTTTCCATTTTTATTCTATACTGAGCCGGAGCGTCTCATTGAAGATGTTTCTTCCATCAGTATTCCTCAATCTGTCGGTGTTGAATTTCCAATATATTTATCTGTGGAAACCTACTGCCGCCTATGAACAACTGGTTTAAGACATTGAAGTCTCCAATTTTGGCGTTGAAATCTCCTTGTATTACCTTGATGTTGCTTCTGTGCGTTCTTGTTATTGTGGCTTGTAATTGCTCATAGAACCCGTTTTCACTTTTAAATTCAGAATTAAAGTTGAATTTGGCCTGCCTTATTGAATAACCTTTCCATAAAGGTTCCTCAGAGGTTCCTCCAATTAAAATATTTCAAAATTTAATTATTGAAGCTGGTAGTTTTAAATTCTGAATTAATCAAAACTGATTTTCAGAAATTCAAAATTTTAAAGAACTTATTATTTTGGATATTTAACCGAGTTAAAAAGCTTGCGAACTGAAAATTTTTATGCGAATTTAAAAGTTTAGGCAATTACTTGTTTCAAAACTATAATTTTTAAAATTGGATGTTTTCAGAAAATACTTGAATAAAACTTATTTTCTTAATAATCTGAGAAATTTGGGAAATTTTTAAATTTAGAATTAAAATGAAATTTTCCACTGTTAAATATGGTAAAGCCAGGTATAAACTTAGAAATTCAAACATTTCGAATTGTAAATTCTGGATTGTTCGAAATAATCATGTTCAGAGATTTCAAATTTTAAAAAATTTATTAATTCTCTAAGAAACATTTAGGAATTTAGGAAGTTTGTTAGTTAGAAATTGACACATTTATGAAGCTAAGAATTATGATAATTTAAGATTAGGACAGTTAGTTATTTCGCAACTGCAATTTTGAAAATTTAGTATTTTTAGAATTTACTTGCTTAATGTTAAAAACATTTCAAAATTTAATAACTTGATAGTTGAAAATTCTGAAATGTTTAAAATTCGATTTCAGGAAGGAATTTATAAATTTTAGTATTGAGTTTTGAAACATTTAGAAATTCACTTTATTTGTTGCTTTAACTACAAATTTTGAAAATTCTAAAATTTGTACAAACTTAAAAATTCCAAAAAATTAAGATTGTTTTGTATAATGTGTAAAAAAGGCAGGAATGTATGATCTTCTAAAAGTTAAATTAAAATCGAAATGTGCTTGATAGTGAAATCTAAAAATTCAAAATTTGTTAAACATATCTCTAAAAAGGGTAAAAAATTCCAAGACATCCTTCCACCAAAATTGGAGGGGGCACAAACCTAAAGTCTGTAAATAAAAAGTTTTAATAGGAAGTTAGAAATTTACGGCGTTAGTTATTTCAAAATAGTAAATTTCCGTTACATAAAATGTATTTTCTTTGTAATCTTAGCATTTAGGTAAATTTTTTAAATTCAGAATTAACTGAAAAACGTAGAAAAAAAAATCTGAGGTCTGTCTTGATTCAAAGGTTTCGAAATTAAATAATAAAATTAATTGTCAGAAATCCAAAATTTTAAAGAATTTGTAAATTTTGGTATTTAGAAATAGAGACACTTAATCAAGTCGAAAAATTGGCGAAAAGATGATTTTTATAAGAATTTAGGGAATTAGTACAATAATTGACTGTCTTCAGAATTTACTTACCACGTATAAACTGAGAAATTCAAACATTTCAAAATTTAATAATATAAGTTGTTGGTTGTAAATTCTAAAATTCAAAATTTTAAAAAATTTATAAATTCTCTAAGATACATTTAGGAATTTGCTAAGATGTTTGCGAATTAAGGATTTTTATAAGAATTTAAAATTTTACGTAATTAGTTATTTCAAAACTACAATTTTATAAATGTAATATTTTCAAAATGTAAGCAGTTGTAAATTCTGTACTGTTCAAAATTCGTTTTTAGGAATTCCAAGTTTAAAAGAATTTATGGATTCTCTCGAGAATTTAGAAATTTTAATATTGAGTATTCAAATATTTCGAAATTAGATTTATTTGTTGTTGTAACCAAAATTTTTTAAAATTCTGAATTTTCTAGAAATTCTAAAATTTGTACAAACTAACAAAATTCCAAAAATTATGACTGAAAAAAATCATATCCTCAAAGTTCCAAAAAAAATTTAAATGGTTTCGAAATTTAAAAAATTCTACGGAATATAGAAACTTTGAGACTAGTGGAATTTTTAAAAATGTTATTAGTGAATTTTAAAATCTAAAATTTACACTTCATTAAACAGGTCCCTTGAAGGGGTTGAATATTCTAATTATAAGACATCTTAACTAAACGGTTTTAATAAGAATTTTGGACCATGACTTATTTCTAAAGTATAATTTTGAAAATTGCTTGTTTTGAAAACTTGACCGAAAATAAATCGGAAGTTCAAAATTCGGATTGTTCACAACACATTTTCTGAAATTCAAAATTTTATAAAATTTATGAACGCCCAAAGATATATTTTTGAATTTAGAAATTTTTAAGGATTCTTACAGTTCTTTAAAAATGTGTTAAATTAGTTGTTTCAAATCTGTAATTTTAAAAATTGGATGTTTTGAAAATTGACTTCATATTTCTTTTTTCTTTATAATTTTCGAAATTTAGCAAATTTTTAAATTCAGAAATGAAATTTAGTTTTCCTAACATAGAAATTCAGTGAAAGTCTGAAGGTTATCCTCATTCAAACATTTTGAAATTAAATCATAAAATTAATTTTCAGAAATTCAAAATTTTAAAGAATTTATGAATTCTCTAAGATACATTCAGGAATTTAGGATATTTGGTATTTAGTTATTTGAATTTGCCAATTAAAGATTTTTTTCAAAAACTAGGCAATTAGTTATGTCAAAATTGAATATTTAAAAAATAGGGTGTCTTCAGAATTACTTACAAAAAAAATTGTAATCTTAGAATTTCGGCAAATTTTTAAACTTCAGTTGAAATTTAATTGTCCACAGCTAAAAATGATATGAGCGACCTACAAACTTAAAAATTCTATAAAAATCTGAAGGTTTTAAAGAATTTATGAGACCTCTAAGAGGCAAACACTTAGAAATTTAGGAACGTTGGTATATAGAAATTGAGATATTTAACTAAGCTAAGAAGTTTGCGAATTAGGAGTTCTTATTACAAATTTAGGCAATTAATTGTGTCAAACCTGTAATTTTGCAAATTCTGTGTTTCCAACATTGCTATATAAAACTTTTTTTTTTTGTAATCCAAAAATTTTCAAAATTCGGAAATTTTTAAAAATTCTGAAAATTTCTAAAAATTCTAAATTTTGTATAAACCCCAAAAAAATATTATGTTTAAAAAGGGAGGGGATGTATGATCTTCTGAAACAATGCCTAAAAAAAATCCGAATGTTTTCGCTAAAACTAAAAATTTGAAAAATTTCGAAATTTCTAGATATTTAAATAAGCTGAAAAGTTTGCGAATTAAGAGTTCTTATTAGAAATTTAGGCAATTAATTGTGTCAAACCTGTAATTTTGAAAATTCAGTATTTCTAACATTTGCTTATATAAAATTATTATTTTTTTGTTATCTTAGAAATTTCACAAAATTTTTAAATTCGGAATTTAGTTTGCGAAATTAGATTGTTCCTCAAACCAAAAATTTTAAAAATTCGGAAATTTCTAGAAATTGTGAAAACTTGTAAAAATTCTAAATTTTGTATAAACCCAAAAAAAATATTATGTTTAACATGTATAAAGGGAGGGGATGTATGATCTTCTAAACCAATGCCTAAAAAAAAATCCGAATGTTTTCGCTAAAACTAAAAATTTGAAAAATTTCGAAATTTATAGATATTTAACTAAGCTAAACATTTTGCGAATTAAGAGTTCTTATTAGAAATTTAGGCAATTAATTGTGTCAAACCTGTAATTTTGAAAATTCGGTGTTTCCAACATTTGTTTATATAAAATTTACTTTCTTTGTAATCTTAGAAATTTTACAAATTTTTAAATTCAGAATTCAGTTTGCGAAATTAGATTGTTCCTCAACTAAAAATTTTTAAAATTCGGAAATTTCTAAAAATTCTGAAAACTTCTAAAAATTCTAAATTTTGTATAAACCCAAAAAAATATTATGTTTAACATGTATAAAGGAAGGGAATGTATGATCTTCTGAAACAGAATTCCTAATAAAAATCCGAATGCTGTTCCTCAAACTCAAAATTTTAAAAATTTCAAAATTTCTAGATATTCTGAAAATTTTTGCAAATTCTAAAATTTGTTCAAAATTAAACAATTTCAAAATTTAGGATTGTTTTGTATAATATGTTTGATGGTAGTTACCATCTATCAGATATTTCATCATAAATTAACGAAAGCTTTCGGGATATTACTTCATCTAGAGATTCATGAGATTTAAGCACCGAAAATAGATAAATGTTAGCCAAATTCCTTGTTAATTGTGTGGCATGATTTTGCTCAGTCAATTTACAGTTATTCACAGTAAATAACCAATCGGACATAGCTATCCGGATACTTTGTATTTTGCTTTGTTTTTTTTAGCCCAATAAACCACAATCAGTAAATACAAATATCAACACCACATATCATTACAAGAGTAATCGAAAAGTATCTAAGAATATAGCCAAGGTGATATATTCACGTATTTCTAATAAATATACCTAAGTACCATAAATATTTTACATAAACGTTCTCAAGATAATATTCTTGAATATAAATATGTATAAATAAATTGTTACCAATCAAAATTCATTTGAAATAAAAAAATATTTCACAATTCCCTTATGGCAATAAGGTAGGAATTATAAAATAAAATAAAAATTTTAAAAGGGAAATCTATAAATTTTTCACAATATTCATATATTATTATAAATAGCAAAAAAAAAATAAAAAATTATGAATAATAGATGAAGTACATACATATAAAATATTATTTATTTAACATCAATGATGATGATATGTTAAGATTGCGCACCATCTTATATAAAAAAAAAATTGAAATAAATTATTTATTATTAAAATTTAATATAATACACAGGAAAAAGTGAAATAATACTTTTCATTATTTACGGTTGTTGTTGTTTTTGTTATTGTGTTTAATCTTAATCAAACAGGTCTGGAATATAAGACGTTTTATTTTCATTTTCATTACATTACCATTACCTTCATTAAAATATTTTTTTATTTTTTTTGTTTTCTTTTCGTATTCAAATGGAAAGTGATAGTCTTACCTGTGATTTTTTGTTGTTTTCTTGTGTTTTGCACAAACGAAACTAAAAGTGAATTAAAATTGTATAAAACAAATATTTAATTAATTACAAATAAGAATAAGATGTGAAAAATGTAGAAGAAAACATTTTTGTGTTTTTTTTTCTTACATTTTATGTCATCACGCGGGTATTCTTAATAGAGCAGACTTAATAATTTATCTTGCACATAGATCACTGACTTATTGTCCGAATACTAATTCGATAATTTTAAGTCCAACACTGTGTGCAAATAGAAAATATATTCATAACCACTTAACAATTCATCATATATCATCTAAAATGTAAAACACTGAATTTTAACGTTGCTGCCGCTTTTTTTTTTACTGTTTTCCTCTTTAGATTTTTTTTTTGTTATGTTCGTTGAATTGTTTTGTTATATAGGCGAGGTTATCCGTTGGGCATGCAAGCATTTTTTCTGATTGTTTACGATTTATTTGTTTAGTTTTGTTTATCTATAAGTTATGAAAACTACTGTACGTATTGCATGAGATATTTTCTCATGCCTCATTAGTGTGAGACGAGTTAGTTTAGGAATGGGATTCTCAGCGTGAAAGACTTCTTACCTAAATCACTTCCCAATATTTCATTGCAACTGAAGTAGTTCCTTTATTGACTACACCTGCTGCTTCTTCTGCTTCAAATTCTAAAGATGTTTTATAAGAATATCGCGTAGATAAACTGCCAAAATACAGCTGCTCTGTAAGTATAATTTTAGAGATGAGTATTTTGACAAATTTTTTAGTTTCAACTTTACTCACCTATGTATAATGGTATGATGGTAGACTTTATTATTCAAATTTGGTCCACAAAAATGATCAAACATTTCTTTTGCCAAAATCACTTTTCTCGACGTTTTGAAGGTTCTTGAGTCTAAAAAAGCAACAATAAAAATGTGCTTCCGTCACTCTATGACGCTCTGACCGATTTAAATATTTTTTTTCCAATCTGTTTCTATGATCAAGACGGATCATTTAAAGTTTTTGAATCTGGACATCAAATAGGTTCGGATACCTGCCACACGAATTAGCCTAAAACCACGTGATTATTAACACGTGGTATGACCACGTGGTTTTTGATCCATGTTGACCAATTTTTTATATGTACTGGTTTGGGGATTGACTTGCACGTTGAGTTGAGGGTTTAGTTGGGATCCATTTGTAGGGTTGGGTGAGGATTGAGTTAATATTTCAGTTAGGCAAAGGTTGAGTTAGAATTGCTTGAGTTGCTTTGAGTTGGATACAGACCTTGTTGATTTGATGGATGAGTTGGGCATTGAGTTTGGTGTTAAGTTGATAGTTGAGTTGGAGGTTGAGGTAAGATTGTAACCGTGTTAAACGAATTGAGCTGAGCTCATTTTGCGGTTTGAATGAAGGGTTGAGCTAAAAGTTGTGTTGGGACTTATTTGACAGTTGATTTGGAGGTTAGACTGAGTTGACTTGAGATAAGCATAATTTCCTGGACCGAAGTTCCTAGTATATTTCGTTTCATAGCTGCAATGCTTCTTTCATTGAATTACATCCTTTGTTCCAATGTTAATTATGCATGCATTCAGGAGTGAAATTTGATTTTTTAGGTACGTCAAACTTTTCTCTAAAGAAGAAGAGTTAATCTATGTAGGCACCAATGCAACAAATAAAAATGTTTAAAGCTTCAGTTAAAGCTCCAAAATGTTTTAAAACGAACATCTGTTAACTCAGACAAAAATTCAAATTCAAAAATTGCCTTCAATTTTTTAATTCAACTGGCAGACATCAAAGTTTATAAAATTCAGCTTTATAGACATAAAGCTAGGACTAAAGCTCGACAAAATAGATTCAAAATTCAAAAATTGTTTGATCGGATAAAATTTTGAAATTTTTAAATTCAAGTTTTACATTTAAAGCTTTGGTTTTAACTTTATAATTTCATTGTATCTTAAAATAGGTTGCGAATTTGAGAAATAAGATCAGAACTTTAAAAATTTTCATACTCATAAAATTTCGATAAAAATTAGCTGTATAACACCTAACTGTTGATTCGAAAAAACTTAAACTAAGTTAGTAAAAATTTTATTAAATTTCGAAATTTTTCAATTAGCGCTATGTTTTAGAAAATTTCGAATTGTGAAAACAAAAACCGGGTTACATGAATTGTGAATCACAACCAATTTTATACAGTTTTTCCAATGCTGAAAATACAAATTCGGATTTTATGAATTTGGAATTACAACTAGCTGTTTTGACGTAGGTTGGAGACCAAAATGTGCAAATTTTATAAAAATTCGAATTTTCCAAATTGCGTATGTTTTAAAAAATTTCGAATTTTAAAAATAAGATTAGAACTTTAAAAATTTTCATACTTTAAAAATTTTCATTTCGATAATAATTTCAAATCCAAAAAATTCATTTAAAATTCACAACCGGAGAAAACCTTAAAGTTGATTCGAAAAAATTTAAACTACTTTAGTAAAAATTTTATTAAATTTCGAATTTTTTCAATTAGTGCTATGTTTTAGAAAATTTCGAATTCTGAAAATAAAAACCCGGGTTTCATGAACTGGGCATCACAACCAATTTTATAGAGTTTTGAATTTTTTCAAACAGCGCGAATTTTTTCAAATTTCCAATGCTGAAAATACAAATTCGGATTTTATGAATTTGGAATTACAACTAGCATTTTTGACGTAGGTGGAGATCAAAATGTGCAAATTTTATGAAATTTCGAATTATCCAAATTGCGTATGTTTTAAAAAATTCCGAATTCTGCAAACAGAAGTTACGAGTATGACATAGATTGAAATTTCTGCCAAAATTTAAAATTTTGTCTGAAAATAAAAATCCAATTTTAAGAATTGGGAATTACAACGAATTTATACAGTTCAGAATTTTTTTAAATAGCGCTATATTTAAGGAAATTTCGAATGCTGGAAGCAAATATTCGGATTTTATGAATTGTAAAGAAGTAGGTTGGAGTTTATACCAAAATTTAAAATTTCTTACTAAATTTCATTTTTCCAATTAAGGCTGTTTTGAGGGATTTCGAATTCTGAAAATAATAATCGAGTTTCATGAATTCGGAATTGCAACCAGTTTTATTCAGTTTTGAATTTTTTCAAATATCGCTGTTTAAGAAAATGTCGAATGCTGAAAACACAAATTCGGATACATAAGTTGGATATAGGTTGTTGGAGTATCTACCAAAATGTAAAAATTTTATCAAATTTCAAATTTTCCAAATTGCGTATGTTTTAAAAATTTTCGAGTTTGAGAAATAAGATCAGAACTTTAAAAATGTTCATACTCATAAAATCTCGATAAAAATTTCAAATCCAAAAAATTTATTCAAAATTCACAATTGGAGAACAGCTTAATGTTGATTCGAAAAAATGTAAACTAAGTTAGCAAAAATAGTATTAAATTTCGAAATTTCTCAATAACACTATGTTTACGAAAATTTCGATTTCTGAAAACAAAAACCGGGTTGCATGAATTTGGAATCACAAACAGTTTTATACAGTTTTTCCGGATTCTGAACACCAATATTCGAATTTTATGAATTAGGAAGACTTAGGTTAGAGTTTCTACCAAAATTTAAAATTTTTTATTAAATTTCATTTTTCCAATTAAGGCTGTTTTGAGGGATTTCGAATTCTAAAAATAAAACTCAGTTTTCTCATTCATTTACACTCATTCAGTTTTGCATTTTTTCAAATAGCGCTATTTAAGAAAATTTCGAATGATTTAAACAAAAAGTCATATACATACGTTGGATACACATAGGTTGGAGTTTCTATCAAAATGTAAAAATTTTCTAAAATTTCGAATAATTGCGTATGTTTTAAAAAATTTCAAATTTGAGAGATAAGATCAAAACTTTAAAAATTTTCATACTCATAAAATTTCGATAAAAAATTTATTTAAAATTCACAACTGGAGAACACCTTAATGTTGATTTGAAAAAATTTAAACTAAGTTAATAAAAATTTTATTAAATTTCGAATTTTTTCAATTAGTGCTTGCTGTTTTAGAAAGTTTATAATTCTGAAAACAAAAACCGGGTTTCATGAATTGGACATAACAACCAATTTTATACAGTTTTGAATTTTTTAAACAGCGCGAATTTTTTCAAATTTTCAATGCTGAAAATACAAATTCGGATTTTATGAATTTGGGATCACCACAAGCATTTTTGACGTAGGTTGGAAACCAAAATGTGGAAATTTTATAAAATTTCGAATTTTCCAAATTGCGTGTTTTAAAAAATTCCAAATTCTGAAAACAAAAATCGAATTTTATGAGTAGGGAATCACAACTAGAAGTTTTGACATAGGTTGAAATTTCTGCCAAAATTTAAAATTTCTTATTAAATTTCATTTCCTCAATTAGCGCTTTTTTAAGAGATTTCAAATTCTGAAAATAAAAATTTAATTTAAGGAATTGAAAAATTTGGATTTGGAAGCAAATATTCGGATTTTAAGAATTGGGAAAGACGTAGGTTTGAGTTTCTACCAAAATTTAAAATTCCTTATTAAATTTCATTTTTCCAATTAAGGCTGTTTCGAGGGATTTCGAATTGTGAAAATAAAAATCGAGTTTCATGAATTCGGAATTGCAACCAGTTTTATTCCGTTTTGCATTTTTTCAAATAGCGCGGTTTAAGAAAATTTTGAATGCCGAAAACACAAAATCGGATACATACACATATGTTGGATATAGGTTGGAGTTTCTACCAAAATATAAAAAATTTCTAAAATTTCAAATTTACCAAATTGAGTATGTTTTAAAAAATTTCAAATTTGAGAAATAAGATCAGAACTTTAAAAATTTTCATACTAATAAAATTTTGATTAATGTTGATTCGAAAAAATTTCAACTAAGTTTAGAAAAATTGTATTAAATTTCGAATTTTTTCAATTATTGCTGTTTTAGAAAGTTTCGAATGCTGAAAACAAAAACCGGGTGTCATGAAATAGGCATCACAACCAATTTTATACAGTTTTGAATTTTTTCAAATTTCCAATGCTGAAAATGCAAATTCGGATTTTATGAATTTGGAATTACAACTAGCATTTTTGACGCATTTTTGTTGAAAGCCAAAGTGTTATAAAATTTCGAATTTTCCAAATTGCGTATGTTTTAAAAAATTTCGAATTCTGAAAACAAAAATCAAATTTTATGATTTGGGAATCATAACTAGAAGTTTTGACGTAAATCGAAATTTCTGCCAAAAATTTAAAATTTAGCGCTTTTTTAGAAGATTTCAAATTCTGAAAATAAAAATTCAATTTTAAGAATTGGGAATTACAATCAGTTTTGTACAGTTTAGAATTTTTTCAAATAGTGCTATGTTTAAGGAAATTTCGAATTCTGAAAACAAATATAGAATTGGGAAGACGTAGGTTGGAGTTTCTACCAAAATTTAAAATTGTTCACAAAATTTCATTTTTACAATTAAGGCTGTTTTGAGGGATTTCGAATTCTGAACCAGTTTTATTCAGTTTTGAGTTTTTTTCAAAAACCGCTGTTTAAAATAATGTCGAATGCTGAAAACACAAAATCGGATACATAAGTTGGATATAGGTTGGAGTATCTACCAAAATGTAAAAATTTTATAAAATTTCGAATTTTCCAAATTACGTTTGTTTTAAAAATTTAGAATTTGAGAAATAAGATCAGGACTTTAAAAATTTTCATACTCATAAAATTTCAATAAAAATTTAAAATCCTAAAAATTCATTCAAAATTCACATCTGGAGAACACTTTAATGTTGATTCGAACAAATTTAAAGTTAGATAAAATTTTATTAAATTTCAAATTTCTTCAATTAGTGCTAAGTTTTAGAAAATTTTGAATTCTGAACACAAAAACCGAGTTTTATGAATTGGGCATCACAACCAATTTTATACAGTTTTGAATTTTTTCAAATTTACAATGCTGAAATACAAATTCGGATTTTATGAATTTGGAATTACAACTAGCATTTTTGACGTAGTTTGGAAACTAAAATGTGCAAATTTTATAAAATTTCGAATTTTCCAAATTGCGTATGTTTTAAATAATTCCGAATTCTGAAAATAAAAACCGAATTTTATGAATTGGGAATCACAACTAGAAGTTTTAACATAGGTTGAAATTTCTGCTTACATTTAAAATTTCTTATTAAATTTCATTTCCTCAATTAGCGCTTTTTTAAGAGATTTCAAATTCTGAAAATAAAAATCCAATTTTAAGAATTGGGTATTGCAACCAGTTTTATACAGTTTGCAATTTTTTCTAATAGCGCTATGTTTAAGGAAATTTCGAATTCTGAAAACAAATATTCGGATTGTATGAATTGGGTAGGTTGGAATTTCAACCAAAATGTAAAAATTTTATGAAATTTCGAATTTTCTAAATTGCATATGTTTTAAAAAATTTAGAATTTGAGAAATAAGATCAGTACTTTAAAAATGTTCATACCTACTCATAAAATTTCGATAAAAATTTCAAATCCAAAAAATGCATTCTAAATTCACAACTGTATAATACCTTAATGTTGATTCGTAAAATTCTAAACTAAGTTCAAAAATTCGTAGAGGCTCTTAAAATTGTTTGTTTGTTCTAACAAATACGATATTTCCAAAAAACAAATACGATATTTCCAAAAAATTCTGAAATTTTTCTGGAAGTGCAAAATCTAAAATATTTAATGTGTAGCATTTATCCGCGACATGAGATTCGGTTCTAAATCGAGCGATAGTTCAAGCAACTCTAGACCTGTTTAAGGAAACTGAATTAAAACTGGTGATACAAACACGCGGTTAAACAAATTCGCTTAGTTTTTAAGCAAAAATTCGTGCTTGAGATATCAAAGTTAGAATAGGTTTTTTTTTTTATTTCAGATCCTTTCAGACAGATCCTCTAATTTTCCTGTTTAAACTAATATACATTGCCAATTCGCTTATTTTAATTAAAACTATTCGAAATTTTCAATATTCGATAGTTAAAAGAAGTTTAGACATTTTTAACGCTTCAAAAATATTATTTAAGAATTTATGATATTTGATAATAAATATTTTCCAAAATAAAAATTAGAAGCCGAAAAATTACAATCAGTTCGGCCTAAATTCACAATTATTAAGCTTTTTAATTCTTACATTTTCAAGCAAGTAAATTTTTAAACACTATTAGTACTCAAATTCAAAAATTCGATTATACAAATTTTTTAGATTTAATCTATATTTAAATTTATAGCATTTTATCAAATTTCCAAAATTTTCAGGCCATTGACTGCAAAAAATGAAAATCTGAAATTGAAGTTGGAATAAGAAATCATTTCAAATGTTTTGAGTTCTGAGCTCAACTTTTAAAATTCTGAATTCAGATCTTTCGAATGGCACCATAACCGTTTACTAATTGATTTAAATTTCCTTATTTCAATTTGAAATATCGTCCTTTCAAATTTGTAGTAAATTAACAAAGTTTTATCGATTTTTCTATGTAGAATTTTTGAAGCTAATTTTGAGTCTAGTAAATTTAATTAAAATTTATAAAAATTTATTCAAATTTCTCATATACCTAGAAGTTTTTAATTTAGCTGAATTTATTAACTTCATTTCAATTTGTCGAACCGAATTCATTTTTGATTTATCAGATTCTTAAAATTGTAAATTCTGCCCAGAAAGGTTCCAAAAGTAAAATAAAATTTCAGAAATTTAACAATTAAAATTCGATAATTTTTTATTGAGAGCTTAATTCGTTTTGTTTCTGTATTGTGTTAAGCCACAACCAAAATTCTTAAAAGTTGTATAAAAATAAAGTTCCTAAATTATATAAAAATCTTTAAAATTTCTCAAAATCGTAAATTCGATTTTAACAAACTTTTAAAGTTTGTCAAATTTCCAGAGACTTTATTCTAACCGGAGACTATTAATGGAATAATGAGTAAGTGAAATTTGATTTGTGCGTTCAAAATGAAATTCTAAAATGATGAAACATGGTCAAATATAATGGAGTTGAGCTATGAAAAATTCATTTTGTGAAAGCTTTTTTTCAATTTCGCTATGGGTATGCCCTACCTTTTGAATTTCCAAAAGGCCGGGTAGTGAATATTGCATTACTCTAGATTCGAATTCGGAATGTTAACTAAGGAAATGTTTAATTCCGTATGCCATGAATTAATTTTTATTTAAAGGGACGGATGAATCGCTCCAATTAATTACTTTTGTGAAATTGTTGCATTCAAAAATCGATTCTAATATTTTAAGATACGCTGAGGCAACGACATTTCCGATCGGCCACCTGTACATTCACTCCCTGTACATTATACTTACTACTACTCTGATTTCTAATTTAGATTTATTTATCAGACTGTTTTAATATTCGCATTGCCCATTTTAACGCATTGTGTTCCTCATACTGTCCTACTTTTAGGTGTTCCTTATTGGTATTGTTTAGTTCACAGACGCCACAGCGATCTAATTTTGGCTTAAGGAAATCTATGTTGAACTGAGTATTAAAAAGACGGCGATAATAACTCTGCTTGACGAAGTCCACATTTTATTGTTTGCAATAAATAACGCGTAGGTTGTACATTTTCATGAAATATCTTATTCGACCGCATCATACAGTAATGAGATTTTACAGCGGAAAATGATTGTATATGGCTGAGTACCATTGCTCTTAGTTCGTCTGATATCTTCTTAGTTTGATATTTTTGTTAGTTACCGAGTTTCGATCTGCCTCAGAGCAGAAAAACCAAAACAGCTGCCTAGTTCACAAAAACCTCAACAGACAAAAGCGTTTTGTGATATTGTCTATGCAGGTTTTTGTGAAGCGTGCAGCTGGTTTTCACATATTGACATATTTACATAACATAGACATAAAATTTGGACTAAAGCTCGACAAAATAGATCGAAATTGTACATATCAAAATTTAAAAATTCTTTAATTAGGATTAAATTTTCAAATTTTATTTTTAAATTTTGCATTTAAAATTTTGGTTTCAAGATCAAGATTACAGTTTATCTTGAAGGAGCAAGCAAATTTGACAAATAAATTTTTTACACCTACGTATTAATTGTACATTACAAGAAAGATCAGAACTTTTAAAATTCTCTAATTCATAAAATTTTGATAAAAAATTTAAAACAAAAAATGTTATGGCGTTTAGGAATTCCGAAAAATTCATTATAAAAATTCAATTTTATAATTTTTTAAATGTTAATGTTGTTTATTAAATTATCGAATTCTGAAAACACAAACTGGATTTATTAAGTTAGGAAATTACAACTAGCATTTTTGACATGAGGTTAAAATTTCTAGAAAAATATAAAATTTTTATAAAATTTCGAATTTTTCAAATTGTGCATGTTTTAAAAAATTTCGAATTTCGAAAACCAAAATCTGATTTTATGATTTGAGAATTACTGCTAGCATTTTTGAGGTTGGTTGGAATTGATACAAAAAAGCAAAAATTGTATTAAATTTCGTGTTATATTTTAGAAAATTTCGAATTCTAAAAACAAAAATCGGGTTTCATGAATTGCGAATCACAACTAGCTTAGGATTTGGGTTAAGGAAATAAATTCTGCTAATGAACCCTAAATTATTACGTGACTTTTAATCCCTTTATATACACCACTGACAGAGTAGAAATTAGTTAATCGTGATTAGCCACAGTGTGTCAACTCCAAGAAAACTTTAAATTGAAAAAATATATGTTTTTTAAAATTACATTTAAACACAATTAAAACAAAATTAAATTAATTTTTAATTAAATTCAAAATTAATTTTAAAATTTACTGTAACATAACAAATTTTAATTTTTTTTTAACGAGCGAATGAGAAACCAAAAAGGTTTGCAGATAGGGTTTAATTATTTCAAGAGAAATTATCATTAGTATGTACCATATATGGAAATTTAGTCCAATCTAGTATGAAAGGTAAGTAGCCTATTATAAAAGGCAAGCAAGAATTTCTGGTTCTCAGGCTCATAAAGCTCAACAGTTTAGTTAGAGTAAATTTTAAAATTCTTTACAAATTACAAATTTTAAGAATAATTTCAAAAATTGAGATTAATATCAAAGATTCGCGTCTCTGTAAAGTTAATTTAAAATTTGAGTTTACTTTTTATGATTTATGTTAATAGTAAGGTACTCACTAAGCAATTCAGGAAATATTGAAAACTGTTATGTGTCAAAAAACGAATACACCAGAGAAATCTGAAACCTTCAACTTTAACTATTGTGACATTTAAAGTTAATAGATGGATTTAAGTTTGTAAGGATCTGAAGTGCATAATACGAATTTAAATTTTTTTTTTTAGGTTCATATTACCACTCGTACTATTAAGCCCATAATTACGAGCTTCTGTGTGAGTACCACATATGTGTGTGTGTGTCTGTTTGTTTTTTTTTTTTGCATTTTTGTGTTTTGCTTTTTTAAACTTTACCGCTTACAATTTGTCAAACGACTATAAATACTTTATCTTCCTTATGGGCATTTTTATATTATGACAATGAAATTTAACACCGCAATTTAAACATGGTACTAAAATTTGAACGTCATTAAACATACAACAAGACGACCTTTATAAAGTATTTCCGGACCTAATAATATATCCACTTCCAATTTAGTTGCATCATATGGATAAAGTACCAGAGTATATAGGTAGTTGGTTTTTTTTTTTGCCATAAACCAGTCATGTACATGACATTTTTATTATTTATATATTTAATTTACCTGTTAATTACAAATCATTCAAGTATTTCAACTTTTTGTTATTTTTGTTGTTATTTTATTTCTCTCTTACAATTTGTAGTTTTTGTTTTTTTTGTTAATGCGGCGAGATAGTGAAAGTTGTGTTTATTAATGATAAAGTCGATTTATCTGAAAAAAGCATAGCATAGCAAAAGCATATTTAAATACACTTCACTTCCCATATATACATAATCTGATTTGTTTTTTTATATAAATATAACGAAAAATGAAAACATGAAATTCATGAATTGAAGCAAAAAATAAAAATTCAGAATTCGAGTTAAATAAGGTGTGGAAAGCGCGCGCATACATTAAATTTGATGATAAAATAGCACTCCTTGGTAAATTATTTTTTATTAGAATATTATTTGACATTTTAAACGTCGTCGTCGTTGTCGTATTGTGTTTAGTTCAATACAAAAAAAAAATTCTAATAAATCGATTGCGCAAATTTTATTGAGTTAATTTGTTGTAGTTGTTGCTTTAGTGTCTTTCGCGTTCGTTTAAATGTTAATGTTGTATATACATATGTATATAAATGAAACGTTATGTTATGTTGTAAATTGGGGCTAATTCTATTGCAAAACATTTTTCTAATTTTTTTTTCTCCATCATTAATTTAATTCATAAAGGTGACATTCATATAATTATCTTGGTGTAACACGATAGAATACAGTAAGGGGGCTAAAATGTAAAACTGTTCAATTAAGCCAATTCTAAATTCGTCGATAGAAAATAAGAAGAAACACCTCTTCATTTTCTGGTAGGTTGGAAAGACAAATAAGTTAGTATAACTTTATAAGCTTTCCAATTTT
The DNA here is from genome assembly GCA_958295665.1 of Tipula vernalis. Lineage (NCBI taxonomy): Eukaryota > Metazoa > Arthropoda > Insecta > Diptera > Tipulidae > Tipula > Tipula vernalis. The sequence continues at coordinate 97,065,079 of OY282560.1, forward strand.
TCAAACGACAAAAGCTAGACCCTTAATTTATTTCAAAACTAATCAAAACGTTCAGCTTTAAAACGTAGTAGCAGACGTAAAGCATTTAAAGAAATAAAGCTTCTAATTAAGCTTTTAAGACCAAAGCTTTTTTAATTTTAAAATTACAGACATGTGTAAAAATTTGGTAAAAGCTGGCGAATCGGCAAACAACTAAATGCGTTTCAGACCTTCTTGGAAAACCGATGAATAAAGCCCACATTCGCTTAAAAGCTATCAACAAGCTTTTTGTTCTTTTCAAAGCGCTTCAATTAGGCATTGAGAAAACAATGAACTCTAGGTCGCTTTCTCTTAAATAAAGCTAATTTAGGCTTTCTCACCTCTCACCAACTTAATTTAAAGCTGAATGCGCTCGGCAAATATATCATTTTAGTGGAAGTTCCACAAAAGCTTTTTGAAATTTTTAAAGCACGTTAAGTTCAAGCCATACACGATTATTCACTCTAGCGTACTAAAAACTATATTTCAAAGCTTTTTGCCAAAGCTTTTCTGATCTGGCACCCCGAACGATTTATTGATATAAACACTTTCTCAAATTGGCCCGTTCAGACTCGCAAATCATAAAATTTCAAATTTAAACTAAATAAAACCTAAACACTTTGAAAATTGAGACCGAAGATAAAGGGGAAGAAATCAAAGTTTTTTAAATTTCAGATTTAGGAAAACTCAACCATTTCGAATTTTTCAGGAATCACTAAATTGCACAAATTGATTAGTCCTTGAAAATCTAAATAAATTTCTAAGTCATTGGAATTTGAGGGAAACTTCAAACTCTTATGAAACTCGAAATTCTGAAAACAGTATTACAAACTTTGGGAATTGATAAAATTAAAAATATCAAAATATGTTAAATTTTGAGGGGTAACAAACAATTTTACAAGTTGAACATATCGCAAGTTGAATGGACGGGAAAGTCTTACAAATTTCGAATAATGAGAATAAAATCTTAAAATTTGATTAAAAAAATTTTAGAATTCTATGTAAAAATAAACGTAAAATTGTCTAATTTTAAAATTTGGTAAAATTATTAAAATTCCCAGGGGATGTAAATTAGTAAATTTTTAATTATAAAACGAAAATTCCTATCTTGGACAAATTTCTAGAAATATCCTAGGTTTTTGAATTTCAAATCTGGTTGTACTTATGCTTGAAAAAATTAGAACAAGCAAATATCGGAGGGTGCTAAATTGCGTTAAATTGTGTCTTAATATACGAAAATTTCACCTGTTATAAAATTTGTTATTGTTAATTACCCGAATTTCAACTTTGTTAAATTAGTGCTTGGTAAATTTTTTGAATTTTCGAATTCTGCCAAAAAATCTTCTTAATTTAAGATTTGACAAATTTCTAAAATTTCGCCCACGTCTAAACTTTTCAAAATATGACAGAAATAAATGTAAATTTAGCCCATATTGAGCGAATGAAATTTCTTAACAAACGCTTAAATCAAAATTTGAACGATATTTTCATGACGTTGAAATAAAATTCGGAATTTATTTCGTTTTAATTTTATGAATTTTCGATACCTATTTTCACAATGACAACTGTCAGAGCTAGTTACAATTTTTGCATTTGCGTCAGCAAAATGTTGAATTAAGTTGAAAATTGCAACAAAAAATTTAATATTTTTTACAGAATTTAAAATTTCTTTAAATATTTCCAAATTCTGATACCAATATATTCAACATTTTTGTAAATTGGAGTTGTTGAATTTGGTTACATGATTTGAATAATAATTCAACTCAAAATTCAAAATCAGCAGTGAACTCCAAAATTCGAAAGTTTTGAGAACTTATTTGAATTCTGACAAACGTAGTACAAATGTGTATGTGTAGGAATAATAAATTCTAATACGAAAATTTTGATGATTTGAAATTTAACAAAATTAGAAATTGTTTCGATATCCAAAAATAAAACAGAGTTTTGTTAATTTTGAGATAGCGCAAGTTGAATAGGTTTGAAAATCTTAATGAATTTTTTAATAGGTCGCTAAAACTTCAACAGCTTCAATCTACGCAAAAGGACTTAAAATTTTGACAACAAACGATGAAAAGCAATATACGAGTTTTAAAAATTTCGAATTCTAATACCAAAACTTTTAAAATTTCGATTTGACAAAGATAGTCCTCAAAGCGTTATTGAGTTTTGCATTCTGATAGAATTCTTTAAATTAGGATTTAACAAAATTCGGAAATATACCGAAAAAAATTTAAAATCGAATTTTATTAAAATTTAAACCATCAGCACAGATTGAATGAACTTGACAACAAAACTGAATCTCAAACTTCTCTAACAAAATTTTGTTGATTTAAACCAACCAACAGACCAAATTCAAAAATTTAGTCCGATATAACACAGAAATGAGAGTTAGAAATCTTTGAAAGATTTTCGGAATTTAGGATTTGAAAGGAATTTTTGCCAAGTGCTAGTAATCATAATTTTTTAAATTTTAAAAATTGGAATATTAAAAAAAATAATTTCTTAGTTTTGCAAACTATCAACTTGAGAATTAGATGAAATTCGCAAATTTATCGGGTTGTTGAATTACATATCTGAATTTTGGAACAAAACTGCTCATCCAACCTTTAAAATATTTGTTGCTACTTTCGCAATTTGTGATCGAATTTTGTTAAAATGTCAATATTTCATTTCACATTGTATTATTTCGCAAAATTCAATAGTTTGGTCCGATGTGACTTAGAAGTCGAAATTTGTTAAAGTTTCTTAGAAAATGTTAAAGTTTCTAAAAAATTTCAAAGTAATTTGTTGGCCTGTTATCAAACAGATGTTAGTTAGAGTTTGAATTTTGTTTTTAGAAATTGGGAATTGACAAAATATGAAATAGAAAGCAAAATTTGTTAAAATTTTCAGGATTTGCACGATATAGTGCTAGGTTTTATTGTAATTTGAATTCTCGACGCTTTTGGTGACATTTTAAATTCATATATAAACATTTTTGGCATGACTTGTAAGCTTCAAAATTTTCAAATCGTGCTGTTTCAGAAAATTTCAAAATCTGAAAACAAAAACCGAATTTTATATATTGGGAAATTACAACTAGCATTTTTAACGAAGGTTGGAATTTCTAACAAACTATAAAAATTTTATTAAAATTCTCGAATTTAGAAACCAAAACTTCGGATTTTATGAATTATGAATCACAATTCAGAAACAGAAGTTTTGACGTAAGTTGAAATCTGCCAAAATTTATAGTTTCTTCTTAAATTTGATTACTTCAATTAGCACTGTTTTAAGAGATTTCGAATTCTGAACATATAAATCGAATTTTATAAATTGCGAATGACTACTAGTTTTATTGATTTTCAAATTTTTTCAAATAGCTCCATATTTAGGAAAATTTCGAATTCTGATAAACAAATATCCGGATTTTATGAATTGGGAATTACAACTAGCATTTTTGACGTAGGTTGAAGTTTCCACCAAAACGTAGAAATTTTATAAAATGTCGAATTCTGAAAATAAAAATCGAATTTTGTGAATAGGGAATTATAACCTGTTCTATTCAGTTTTGATTTATTTTCAAATATCCGGATTTTATGAATTATGGATTAAAACTCGCATTTTTGACATAGATTGGAGTTCCTAGAAAAATCTTATAAAATTTCGAATTTTTCAAATTCCTTATGTTTCAGAAAATTTCGAATTCTAAAAATAAAAATCGGATTTTATGAATTGGGAATTCCCACTAGCATTTTTGTCGTAGGTTGGAGCTTCTACCAAAAGGTAAAAACCTTACCAAATTTTGAATTTTCCAAATTGCGTATATTTTAAAAATTCCAAATTCTGAAAACAAAAATCGGATTTTATGAATTGAGAATTGCAATCAGTCTTATTCAGTTTTGAATTTTTTCAAATAGCGATGTTTAATAAAATTTCGAATGGTGAAAACACAAATTCGAATAAATTTAACTAGCATTTTTGACGTAGGATGGAGTATCTACTAAAATGTAAAAATTTCATAAAATTTTGAATTTTCCAATATGTCTTAAAAAATTTTGAATTCTAAAAACAAAAATCGGATTTGCTGAATTAGGAATCACAAGTAGAAGTTTCAACGTAGATTGAAATTTCTACCAAAAATTTGTAATTTTTTATTAAAATTTCTTCAATCAGCTTTAAGAGATTTCGAATTCTCAATAAAAAAATCTGATTTTATGAATTTATTCCAACTTATGAAGGAATTCCAACTAGGATTTTTGTCGTAGGTTGGAGCTTCTACCTAAAGGTAAAAACCTTATAAAATTTCGAATTTTCCAAATTCCGTATGTTTTAAACATTACAACTGGGAATTACAACTAGAAGTTTTGACGAAGATTGAAATTTCTACGAAAATTTAAAATTTTATAAAATACCGAATTTTCCCATTTCCGTATGTTTTCAAAAATATCGAATTCTGAAAATAAAAATCGGATTTTATGACTTGGAAATACAACTAGCATTTTTGACGTAGGTTGGAGCTTCTACCAAAATGTAAAAACCTTATAAAATATCAAATTCTCCAAATTGCGTATGTCTTAAAAATTTCGAATTCTGAAAACAAAAATCGGATTTTATGAATTGGGAATCACAACTAGAAGTTTTGACGTAGATAGAAATTTCTACGAAAATTTAAAATTTTATAAAATTTCGAATTTTCTAAATTCCATATGTTTTAAAAAAAATCGAATTCTGAAAATAAACATCGGATATTATGAATTGGGAATCACAACTAGGATTTTTGTCGTAGGTTGGACCTTCTACCAAAAGGTAAAAACCTTATAAAATCTCGAATTTTCCAAATTGCCAATGTTTTAAAAATTCCAAATTCTGAAAACAAAAATCGGATTTTATGAATTGGGAATCACAACTAACATTTTTAACATAGGTTGGGGCTTCTATCAAAATGTAAAAACCTTATAAAATTTCAAATTCTCCAAATTGCGTGTCTTAAAAATTTCGAATTCTGAAAACAAAAATCGGATTTTATGAATTGGGAATCACAACTAGAAGTTTTGACGTAGATCGAAATTTCTACGAAAATTTAAAATTTTATAAAATTTCGAATTTTCCAAATTCCATATGTTTAAAAAAAAATCGAATTCTGAAAATAAACATTGGATATTATAAATTGGGAATTACAACTAGGATTTTTGTCGTAGGTTGGAGCTTCTACCAAAAGGTAAAAACCTTATAAAATCTCGAATTTTCCAAATTGCCTGTTTTAAAAATTCCAAATTGTGAAAACAAAAATCGGTTTTTATGAATTGGGAATTACAACTAGAAGTTTTGACGAAGATTGAAATTTCTACGAAAATTTAAAATTTTATAAAATTCCGATTTTTCCAATTTCCGTATGTTTTCAAAAATATCGAATTCTGAAAATAAAAATTGGATTTTATGACTTGGAAATACAACTATTATTTTTGACGTAGGTTGGAGCTTCTACCAATATGTAAAAACTTTGTAAAATTTTGAATTTTCTAAATTCCGTATGTTTTGAAAATTCCAAATTCTGAAAACAAAAATCAGTTTTTATAAATTGGGAATTACTACTAGAAGTTTTGACCTAAATTGAAATTTCTACGAAAATTTAAAATTCTATAAAATTCCGAATTCTGAAAATAAAAATCGGATATTATGAATTGGGAATTACAACCAGCATTTTTGACGTAGGTTGGAGCTTCTACCAAAATGTAAAAACCTTATAAAATTTCAAATTTTCCAAAGTGCATATGTTTTAAAAATTCCAAATTCTGAAAACAAAAATCTGATTTTATGAATTGGGAATTACAACTAACATTTTTAACGTAGGTTGGGGCTTCTACCAAAAGGTAAAAACCTTATTAAATTTCGAATTTTCCAAATTCCGTAAGTTTTAAAAATTCCAAATTCTGAAAAAAAAATCTGATTTTATGAATTGGGAATCACAACTAGAAGTTTTGACGTAGATCGAAATTTCTACGAAAATTTAAAATTTTATAAAATTTCGAATTTTCCAAATTCCATATGTTTTAAAAAAAATCGAATTCTGAAAATAAACATTGGATATTATGTATTGGGAATTACAACTAGCATTTTTGACGTAGGTTGGAGCTTCTACCAAAATGTAAAAACCTTATAAAATTTCGAATTTTCCAAAGTGCGTATGTTTTAAAAATTCCAAATTCTGAAAACAAAAATCGGATTTTATGAATTTGAAATTACAACTACAAGTTTTGACGTAGACCGAAATTTCTACGAAAATTTAAAATTTGATAAAATTTCGAATTTTCCAAATTCCGTATGTTATAAATATTTCGAATTCTAAAAATAAAAATCGGATATTATGGATTGAGAATTACAACTAGCATTTTTGACGTAGGTTAGAGCTTCTAGCAAAATGTGAAAACCTTATAGAATTTCGAATTTTCCAAATTGCGTATGTTTTAAAAATTCCAAATTCTGAAAACAATAATCAAATTTTATGAATTGGGAATTAAAACTACAAGTTTTGACGTAGATCGAAATTTCTACGAAAATTTAAAATTTGATAAAATTTCGAATTTTCCAAATTCCGTATGTTTTAAAAAATTTCGAATTATGAATATAAAAACCGAATATTATGAATTCTGAATTACAACTGGCACTTTTGACGTAGGTTGGAGTTTCTACCAAAATGTAAAAACCTTATAAAATTTCGAATTCTCCAAATTGCGTATGTTTTAAATATTTCGAATTCTGAAAACAAAAATCGGATTTTATGAATTAGGAATCACAAGTGGTTGGAAGATTGGAATTTCGACCAAAACTTTAAAATTTCTTATTAAATTTAATTTTTACAATTGACGCTGTTTTGAGAAATTTCGAATTGTGAAAACAAAAATCGAATTTTATGAATTCGGAATTACAACTAGCATTTTCACATAGGTCGGAAAAATGTAAAAATTTCTGTTTCAGCTGGTATTTTTGAGGCTGGTTGAAGTTTCTACCAAAATGCAAAAATTTTATTAAATGTCGATTTTTTTCAGCTAGTGCTGTGTTTTAGAAAATTTTGAATTCTGAAAACAAAAATCGTGTTTTATAAATTGGGAATGACAACTAATTCAGGATTTAGGTTTAGGATAAAAATTTCAAATTTCAAATAAATAAAGTTCCTTAATTTTAGAAAATGACAAAATTGTTTATTTGAAACTTAGAATTATAAGAATTAGAGCAACTAAATTTCAATTTCAGATAATTGGAAAATGTCACCTGTTACAAAAGAGAAATTTGATTTTGTTGAGTTTTGATAGTAAAATTTCTTAACTTAAGAATTTCACCTATACGAAATTGCAGTTTATTAAAACTTTCTTAAATAATTTTCGAATTAGGAATTTATACGATTCGACTAAGGTTAATTTCCAAAGAGCCGGTGTACGAATTATTTGTAAATGCCATTTCTTATGAATCATAATGCTAATTTGACTCATCTCATGACCAAAACAAAAAATTTCCCACCCATCAAAATTCCAATGCACGCATGACATTTAAACATGTTGTAACCTACTTTGACATGAGCGCGCGCACTTGAAATTCACACGCTGCACTGTAAAGTCAACATTAATTATAAATTTTTTTTATTTTAAAATTAATTAACGTTTTTTTTTTTTTTTGTTAACCTCGTATGACAGTAAATTAATCAAAATAAGATTATGAAATCTGAGCAACACACATACACATTTGAGTACAGCGCGCAAGTTGTTTCTACAAAAAAAAAACCGATATTTAAATTTCTTGTTTGTTTCTTTACGTATAAATTGACAAGAAATGCAAATTTTGTAATTTTTTTATTTTTTTATTTTAATATATTTTCAAGATTATGAAATCGCATAATGATTTTTAAAGTGTTTTATGTCGAATTTGATTATAATGATCACAACAACAACAACAACTACCCGATCGTAAACTTTGTTTTATGTGTGATGCAATTATGCGCGCGCGATTTTTTCTTTTTGTTTCTTACTTTGATTAATGCTGTGTGTAAACAAGTGATATTTTAACGAATTATCTATATACACAAAATACACAGGATGTGTTAATTTTAATTTAATATGTGGAAAACTGTCAAATTCGATGCTTGTCAATGTTTAAATTTTATTACAACAGCACGAATTATAGTTAAGAATATTTTTATTTGGTTTGGTGCGAGTGCGCGCGTGAAGAATTTAATTAGGAACACAATACATTGTGTTTGGATGTTTGTGTAGAGTTCAGCCGTTTCTAGAATTTTAATTGTTTGTATTGTCACAAGAAAAATAGATTTTTATAGCGTTTTATTTTTAATGACTTAGTTAACACAACAGCGGCAAAAAAACATAACATTTTTTTTTGTTTTGATTTGGTTTTATTGTGTTTGAAACTTTCTTTTAAATGCCAATCAAATTTCAAAATTACATAAAATATTAAATGAATTTTTTTTCTTTATTTCCAGATGATCCATACTATTGTGGTTTAAGAGCTCGTGTTCCAAATTTTGTTCAAAAATCAAAGACCTCCAGTAAAGACACAAAAAATGATACGGTCGCTTCAAAACGTATGTCTGTGTCACATTTACAGCACCCAGCCTCGTTCCCATCAATGCAACAAATTCACCATCAACAAGTACATCCGCACCAGCAGCTAATGGCGGCCCATCAACATCATCAGCAGCAAATGATGTGGCACGCCCGAAGTTTTGAGAGTGGAATAGGTATTTATAATAGTCACTTGCATTATTTACTCGAACCACAATTCTCACCATACTATTGTGGTTCGAGTCTGTACGGTGTAAATAGTCGTAGTAATAGTAAGCATGATATTGCTGCTGTTGGTGGTGGTGGCGGCGTGTTCGGTGAGAATGTAGATGAGGGCACACTAGACGAGTGGCCCGACGATAATAGTTTAATGTTAGGAAAAAGATTAAAACGTAAACATGCATCCTCATCTAATTTGGTTACGGTCGACATTGATCATCATAAAAATATTTTAACGCCGCACAAATTAAATCATTCAAATTCATTTAGTTGTTTGTCGGCAACGACAGCTTCATCAGCCCATCTTCCACCACCATCCTCTTATTATTATCCTCCGCCATTGCCGCCTAATATTCCGTTATATCAACCGCACATACCATCATGTTCCGGAATATATTATCCGCCTGTACCACCACCTCCACCACCACCACCACCACCTGGTTATGGAATGCTTTTACCACCCACAACAAAGTGGCACAGTGAAAATAATTTATTTATTGAGAGAAACATGCAACGCAACTACGAACCGGTTAGTTCCGAAGAGTTTTCGGCCGATTCGATCGATCGTGATCTTACCGGAAAAAGTTTTCAAAATCCGATATTTACCAACTTTTTGCGCAACCGTTTCAACGTTACAAACCTATCGATGCGAAATTTACCAACAACCGCCACCAGCAGCAAACAATCGATATACACGTTCGATAATAGTGCCCACAGTGAGGACAGTATAAATTACCAGCAAGACTGCAACAATAATATTTACATAAAGAAAACGGTTTCGATACCTAAAACGCGTAAAACTTCATTCAAAACCATTCGCAAACCAACCGATTTCACATTGGCCAAACCACAAAAATCAGTCTCAAGCGATAGTTTTTTTCTCGAAACAGTAGCGGCGATAGACGATTTTGATTTAGTACCCGAAACAATAAATAGTAAAAAATTTCATTCCGATAAAACTCAAATCGATCAAATTTATTATGAGAATGCAAAATCAAAAATTGATGAACACTTAGATAATCTCGTTAAGCTGGAAGGTGAAAATACAAATACAGATGCATTAACGTCACAATCGAGTGTACCACAAATTTCAATTAAAAATCGTATTATTGACTATGAGACGGCTATATCGGCGCCCAAATCACTAGTGGTCGAAAATGTTGAGAAAATTAATTCAAAATCGGTAAATTTTGTGAAGCCACCAAAAATTAAAACAACAACAATGCAAAAATTTGATGAGGCACGACGCAAATTTAAAAATTCATTTTCACTAAAGAAAACGACGACGACAGATAAAAAAGATGCTATGCCATAAACACTGTGCCACTTTTGGGTGTGGATATGCGTTTGTTTGTCCTATATATAAATTATTTATGTAAAAATGTTGTGTGGATTATTTTGTTACTTTATTAATATACTTACTGTACATAAACGGAGGACATGAGACATATACATAAATACTTACACATTTTAATTTTTTTTTTATATATAGATACAGGTTGATTTGTAAAATAGCGCGAGTTGTTTTGAAAAAAAGCAAAATTATTTAGGAAATTCTAGTCAAATTTTGAATACCGATACATAAATTATGCGTACATTAGATAAATATACAAACATATAATATCATATAAATTACCTTTAAGCTGTTCCAGTGATCCAAAGGCCGGTTTACCCAATCCATTATGTAGCTGTTAAGGCGAAAGTCCCAATCTATAGGTACAGTATATTTATATGATTTATTTATCTCGACCATAATATTGAAAGAAAACGAGACAAACAAAATCTATAACAAAATCAGTGAGATTTATCCTGAACAGGTCCTAAATACTAACTCAACACAAATAACTCCTCCATCCAAAAATATCGTTTTAACAAATTTGATACCAAACCATACCGATATAAAATAAAATTAGTGATTCTTGGCAAATGTTAGGTTAGCTTACTCATTCTTGCGTGGAACTCTTTGCAGAGGAGAGTGACTAATAGAAAACTGAACCGACTTTGACTGCTGACAATCGGCATAGAGCTAAACTTGAAAAGAAATGTTTAATTTGAATTGAAATTGAAAAGGCTACATGACCGTTGCGCTTCAAACCTTAACAAATATAACCGATGTTTTTATACATCTGGGCTCTAAAATTATACAAATCACGAATAATATCGAAATATTTCGAGGGTCTCGAATAATTCCAAACAACCTTTAAAAATCTAGAAAAACCTAGAATAATCATAAATCCCAGAAAAATCAGAATAATGTCAAATATTTTAATCACCATACTCCACTAATCTAAAAATATTGTTAAAACCACAAACATTTTCGAATAATTTCGGAAACCTCCAAAAATTTCGAGTTTTCTCGAATAATCCTCAACATTCGAATAATCTCAAATAATTTCGAAAATATCGCAAAATTCAGACTAACATCAGCAAACTTTCGAAAATTCTCAAAAATTTTCGAATACTTTCGAATATACATACTCTTGAAATTTTCGAACATGCCCGAATAATTCCGGACAATCAAATAATCTTCAATCATCTCGAAAAATCTCGAAAATGTTGACTAATCCCTTAAATTTGCAAATATGCACAAAAGTCTCGAAAAGCCAACCAAATCTCGAAGAGACTGGAAAATCTCGAAAAACTTCTAAATATTCCAGATATCTCGAAATATTCAATAATCTTCAATAATCTCAAAAAATCAAATATAAAAGAATATTTCAGAACATTTTAATTAATCTTATCGAATAATTTCGATTAATTTTGGAAACTTCCGAAAATTCGAAATATTTTCAATAGCTTCAAACGAACGATCATCGAAAATCTTACAAAACCTTTATATTTTTGAATAATCTCGCATAGTTTTGACTAAAATCGAATTTTTTTTTGAAATCTCTTGAAATATTCGGTAATTTCGAAATATGGTCAAAAATATCGAATAATATCTGAAAATTTCGACGGCAAGCAACTCAAAGCTTTTAGAAAAATCCATTAAATATTGAAATATTTCGAATAATTTCGAAAATCGTTTAATCTTCAAAACTCTCAAAAAATCTCGAAAATATCCAATAAAACCTTCAAAAATCAAAAATCCTATATAACAACCAGAATAATTCCGAATATCTCAAATAATCTGTAACATCATGTCTATAAACACTCTTCTCACTAACCGCCACTCAACGCCGTACAAAACTAGACCAATCTCGAGAATTTTCAGAAAATCTCGAATATGTTCAATTAATCTCGAAAACTCTCGAAAATATTTGACTATTCATTCTTAAACTCGATAGATGGCTCTAAAACTCGAATGGAACTTCAAATATTCGCAACCGGCCATTTTTGAAAATTACGAAGATGGTCGAATAAGCTCTACAGCTTCTATATTTTTAAAAATCTGAAACATCTCGTATTGGCTTAAAAACAATTTCAAAACATTACAAATAATGTCTCCGACTAGACCAATGTATGAGTGTCATCTCGAGTAAGATTCGGTACGTACAAATCACGAAAATTTCGAATTACATCGATTAAATAGGCAAAGTTCGAAAATTTTTGAATATTATCGAATAATTCCGAAAATCTCCAATAATTCCAAAAACCCGAATAATTTCGAATATTTTGAATGAATATGAAAAACTCGAGTAATCTCTAAAATCTTGATAAAACTTCGAATATTTTCGAGTAATCTCCCAAAATTTGAACTAGTATTCGGTAATCTCGAAATAATCCCGAAAATGTCCAATAAAATCTTATAATTTTAACAGCAAGCAACTCAACGCTTTGCAAGACAACAACCATATAAGACTTGATTAGTCTTTCGAAAACTCGATTAAGAATAATTTCGAGTAAAAATTAAATCTTCAATATTGTCAAAAAATTTCAAAAACTTCCGAATAAAAACCAAAATAATTCTGATTATACCAAATCCAATGAATCTCGAAAATCTTCAGAAAACATTGGATATATTCGATTACTCTGGAAAACTGTAAAATCAGGTAATTCCCGAATAACAGCCGATAAACGAGTAATTTCGAACAATTTTGAAAATCTCGCAAAATTTTGATTATTTAACGTCAAAATATTTTTCGTAAATCTCCTATAATATTCAGTAATCTCGAAATAATACCAAATAACCTGAGAACCTGTAGTATACCAGGTTTCCATGATAGAGTTAACCTAGGTTAACTCTGGTTTATATGCATGGAAACGCAAATTAGGGTAGAGTTTCGTTAAACCCAAATAAACTTAACGAAACAAGTGTGGTTGGGTTATATTGTAAATGTCAATTATTTTTAAATTTTTTTAATGCGTAATTTAGTTAACATTAATCCATTACAGCAAAATTTTATCTCGCCGGTATTGAAATGATGATGAATGTAAGATTTTATTTTCAATTTTTAAAGAAAAGCAAATTGTTCATGGAAACGATAAGGGTTAACGTCAACGTATTTTTAACTCAGCGAAACCGAAACCTTAATTAACTCGGTTCATGGAAACTTGGTACTAGTCTCTAATAATTTCGATAACAAGCAACTCAACACGATTTAAAACTCAATTAATGGCTCTAGAAAAATCTGAAATAATTTTGAATAATCTCGAGAGTGTATTCTCGCAAATAACTCCAAAATAATCCCGAATATTATTCGATATTCTTGATAAATTTGGAACATCTCAAGTGACCTAAACATTTTCACATAAGTATCTTGGTATAAGTACAAACGTCGGAAATTTCGAATTTCTTAAATTACATTTTCGAATACTCTCGCAAAACTGGACTAACATCGAAAAATTCTAAAATCTAAAATAATATTCGGTTATTTCGAAACAATCCATAGACTCAAGCCTCAAGAAAATTCTAGAAAATATCACAATATTTAGAGTAATTTCATACTATCGACTAATTTTCAAAATCTCTTAAATAATTCCGAAATATCGAATAACTTCAAAAATCTAGAAACAGCTCTAAATAAGCTCCAAAATCTCCAATAATTCCTAAAACCCGAATAATTTCGAATATTTTGAATGAATATGAAAAACTCGAGTAATCTCTAAAGTTTTGATAAAACCACGAATATTTTCGAGTAATCTCCAAAAATTTAGGCTAGTATTCGGTAATCTCGAAATAATCCCGAAAATGTCCAATAAAATCTTATAATTTTAACTGCAACCAACTCAACGCTTTGCAAGACAACAACCATAAACAACTTGATTAGTCTCTCGAAAACTCGATTAAGAATAATTTTGAGTAAAAATTAAATCTTCAATATTGTCAAAAAATCTCAAAAACTTCCAAATAAAAACCAAAATAATTCTGATTATACAAAATTAAATTAATCTTGAAAATCTTCAGAAAACATTGGATATATTCGATTACTCTGGAAAACTCTAAAATCTGGTATTTCCCAGATAACAGCCAGTAATCTATCTAATACCAAATAACCTGAGAACCTATACCATGTTTCCATGATAGAGTTAACCTAGATTCACTCAGGTTTATATGCATGGAAACGCAATTGAGGGTAGAGTTTCGTTAAACCCAAATAAACTCAACGAAACAAGTGTGGCTGGGTTAGATTCTAAATGTCAATTATTTTTAAATTTTTGTTAATGCGTAATTTAGTTAACATTCATCCATTACAGCAAAATTTTGTCTCGCGGGCATTGGAATGACGACGAATGTAAGATTTTATTTTCAATTTTTAAAGAAAAGCAAATTGTTCATGGAAACGATAAGGGTTAACGTCGCCGTATTTTTAACTCAACGAAACCGAAACCTTAATTAACTCGGTTCATGGAAACATGGTACTAGTCTCTAATAATTTCCATAACAAGTAACTCAACACGATTTAAAACTCAATTAATGGCTCTAGAAAAATCTGAAATAATTTTGAATAATCTCGAGAGTGTATTCTCGCAAATAACTCTGAAATAATCCCGAATATTATTCGGTATTCTTGAAAAATCTGGAACATATCAAGTGACCTAAACATTTTCACATAAGTATCTTGATGTAAGTATAAACGTCGAAAATTCCGAATTCCTTAAATTACATTTTCGAATACTCTCGCAAAACTGGACTAACATCGAAAAATTCTAAAATCTAAAATAATATTCGGTTATTTCGAAACAATCCATAGACGCAAGCCTCAACAAAATTCTAGAAAATATCACAATATTTAGAATAATTTCATGACTAATTTTCAAAATCTCTTAAATAATTCCGAATAACTTCAAAAATCTAGAAACAGCTCTAAATAAGCTCAAAAATCATCGAATAATTTCGAGATAAATTAAGAAACTGAATATCAAGCAAACCACGAAAAATCTCAAAAAATGTTGAATATTTTCAATGTTCTTGCGTAATACCGAGAATCTCGAATAATCTCAGAAAGCCTCGAAAAATTAAAAATTTTATATTAAAACCAAAATAATTTCGAAATTCCCGAATATTCTGAATATTCTCGAAAACCTACAATAAACTAATAATCATGAATAATTTTGAAAATCTCGCAAAATATGAAATAACGTTTTTCCCAAAAATCTCGAATAATATTCAATACTCTCGAAATAATCGCAAATAACCTCGAAAATTTCAAATGACCTCTAAATCTACCAAATCCCAAAATCTCATAACATCAAAAATTCCATAAAAACCAAAATAATTTCGAATGTCTTGAATTATCTGCAACATCAAACATCTAAACGCTCCTCACAACAAGCACCACCCATTGCCATAGAAAGCTAGGCTTATCTCGGAAATCTTCAGAAACCCTAGAATATATTTGGTTAATCTGGAAAAGTCGAAAATTCTAAATATTATTGAATAACATCCAACAAACGAGTAATCTCGAATATTTTCGAAAATCTCGCAAATTCTAGACGAATTTCAAAACATTTTTCGAAAATATCGAATAATATTCAGTAATCTCGAAATAATCCCAAAAAACGTTTCAAACACTCTCTAATAATTAGGATGACAAACAAATCAACGGACATCTCGAATCATCTCAAAATCTTGATAGAATCACGAATATTTTCGAACCATTTCGCAAAATTTGGACTAAGTTTTTTAACATCGAAGTTAGCGAAATGTTATTTTTGGAAAATTTTGAGATTACTTGAAATTACTTTGAAATATTATTCGAGATTTTAGAAATTTTCAAATGATTTCGTACTAACGAATAGACACCTACTCAAAAATCTCGAAATATTCCAAATAATATCTCGAATTACCCAAATAAATAAGTGCTCTCTCTATAAGCTCCAAAAACCATCGAATAATTTTAAAAAATCTCAAATTCCGAAAAATATGATGAAGAAACTTAAAGTCAAACAAACCAAGAAAAATCTGAAAAATATTTGAACAATTTGTATGTTCTGAATAAAATCCAAAGTAGCTAATTTCGAAACTCTTGAAAATTCTGAATATTCTCGAATAACCTGCAATAAACGAATAATCTCGATTAATTTCGAAAATCTAGACTAACTTTAAAATGTTTTCAATAATCTCGAAATAACTCCAAATAAATTCGAAAATTTCAAATAACCTCGAAATGTATAAAGTATCAAAAAATCCTGAAAACCTCCCATAGGTAATCTACTAAATAATTCCGAATAATCTCAAAAATCTAGAAAAATCAAAAATCCTGTAAAAACTAGAATCAATCATCTCAAAATCTTGATAGAATAACGAATATTTTCGAACCATCTCGCAAAATTTGAACTAAGTTGTTGAACATCGAAGTTAGCGAAAAATTATTTTTGGAAAGTTTTCAGATTACTTGACATTACTTTGAAATTTTATTCGAGATTTTAGAAATTTTCTAAATTTCTAGAAAATATTGCGAATGATTTCATACTATCAACTGATCTTCTGTAATTGCGAAAAATCTCGATAACCTCCAATAATCTCTTACATAGTTTCGAGTAATCTCAATAGCATCGATCGGATAACCTCAAAAACCTCGAAACATTGCAAATAATATCTCGAATTACCCAAATGTATAGGCTCCAACAATCACCGAATAATTTCGAAAATCTTGATAACTGCCAACTCGAAAGTTTCAAATAACCTCGAAACGTACAAAATATCGAAAAATCCGGAAAACATCCCGTAGGTAATCTAATAAATAATTCCGAATAATCTCAAAAACCCCGAAAAATCAAAAATTCTGTAAAAACTAGAATAATTCCCAATATCCTAAATAATCCTCTTACAAAACAAGACTAATCTCGAAAATATTCAGAAAATCCAAATTCAATTAATCTCGAAAACAGTCGAAAATTCTGAATATTCTCGAATTAAAATCTCGCAAAACCTAGAAGAATGACAAAACATATTTTGAAAGTATCGTATAATATTCAGTGTCCTCGAAATAATCTCATATAAACTCTTCAAGCAATCTCTAATGATTTCATGGCAAACAAATCAACACAAATCTCGAATCATCTCAAAATCTTGATAGAACTACGAATATTTTCGAGATTAGTATCAGTATTTTCGAAATTTTCGAACATTTGCTCGAATAAACCTGTATAACTCCGAACAATATTCTTAAATAATCTGGAACATCTCATATGACTTAAAATTATAGAAAAATTCAAATAATAGTTTGAATTACTTAAATGTGTAAAAGTTAAATCTCGCAAAAGCTTCTCGATGTAAGTACATATCTCAGTATTATCGAATTCCATAACATTTTCGAATAATCTAGCAATAATCGGTCTAATATCGAAAATTTCCAATAATTTTTAATAATTTCGATGATAAGCAACTCACGACCTTAAAAAAATCCAGAAAATATCGGGAATAATTTCGAACAATGAAATAATCTTCAACATTTGTGAAAAATCTCGAAAAACCTCGAATTATCGAATAATCTCAAAAATCTCAAAACATTCGAAATAATGAAATGAAAATAGTCGAGTTACCCAAATGTATAAGTGCTCTGTATAGTAGCTCCAATAATTATCAAAAAATTTCGTAAAATTTCGAAACCACGAAAAATTCTAAATAGTTTTGACTATTAACGAAAAATATCGAAAATCTCGAATAATCAAAAAAGTTGTATATACGAGTAAAAACAAGAATAATTTCGGAACACCCGAAAATTATGAATATTCTCGAATAGCATAAAATAAACGAATAATCTCGAAAATCTCGCAAAACCTCAAATTATAGTCAGTAATCTCGAACTAATCCCAAAGAAACTAGAATATTTCAATTACTCTCCAATAATTTTTAAACTTTCGAGAGAGTATTTTGAACAGATTCTCGAATAATTCCGAAACACCGAAACATTAAAAATGTTAGCTAAAATTACCCAAATGTATAAAAGTGTAATCAGCCATAAGCATCTCGATAATTTCGAATTCCATAAATTACTCTTTCGAAAAATGTAGTAACAACCAGACTAACATCGAAAAATTTCTAAAATCTTAAATAAACTCGAAAAATTCCAATAATTTCTTAAATAATTCCGAAAAATTTCTAAAGCCTCTAAAAATGTTGGAAATATTGAATAATCTAAAAATATTCCAAATAAAATACAAATTATGAAATTACCCCAAAAAGCTCCAATAATTATCGAAAAATGTCGAATAATAATAAGAAACAATACGAAATCCAATCAAGCACACCACGACAAATCTCGATTTTTGTTTAATGTTTTGACTATTCTCGAATAAAATCGAAAAACTCAAATAATCCGAATAATCCGAATAACTTCGTAATTCAACAATCACAAAAGCATATTCCTCGACTTGGAAACTCTACGAATAAAAAACGAATACTCTTCGACTAAACTTGGAAACACCAAATTTTTAAATGTTTAAAGTAAGAATTGAATTTAATTTTTAAAAATTCAGAATTTTTTTAAATAAATTTCAAAAGCTTCGAGAACTACGAACTTAATAAATTTAAGAATTACAAAATTTAAAATTTTTTAAGATCGTTGAATTGGTAAAATTTTAAAACATCAATAATTTTATGACGTAGGTAATTTGTTTTGCCGTTAAATTAAATGGTAACAATAGAATCAATAAAGAATAACAGGCTCATTCGCATTCATTTAAAAGACGGAATTATTCGTGCTACCGTATTCAAATTTTGGAATAGAAAAATATTGGAAAAACATTTTAGGATCACTTTAAGTGAATATGATCGCACTTTCTAGTCGTAATCACACGTTTAAATTTAATGATCACAAGATTTTGCGATCATATAAAAAGAACGCGAAATGTAAGGTCTCAAAATTTAGAATTGAATTTTATTGAATGATTCTGAATTTCTTGGCTGCTGAAATTTATTTTTTTTTGATAAAATTTTAGGAACTTTAATAATTTCAAAAGCTATAATATATGAAAATTCCGACGGCAACCAACTCAAAGCTTTTAGAAAAATCCATTAAATATTGAAATATTTCGAATAATTTTGATATTCGTTTAATCTTCAATACTCTTCTTAAGAAATCTCGAAAATATCCAATAAAACCTTCAAAAATCAAAAATCCTATATAACAACCACAATAATTTCGAATATCTCATATTATCTGTAACATCATGTCTATAAACGCTCTTCTCACTAAGCGCCACTCAACGCCGTACAAAACTAGACCAATCTCGAGAATTTTCAGAAAATCTCGAATATATTCGATTAATCTCGAAAACTCTCGAAAATATTAGAATATTCTTAAACTCGATAGATGGGTCTAAAACTCGAATTGAACTTCAAATATTCGCGACCGGCCATTTTTGAAAATTACGAAGATCTGAAACGCCTCGTATTGGCCTCATTAAGTAAAACATTACAAATAATGTCTCCGACTAGACCAATGTATGAGGTATGTACAAATCACGAAAATTTCAACAATAATCTCGAAAAACTTACTACGTTTTAAATATTCTCGAATAATTCCGAAAATCTCCAATAGTTTCAAAAACCCTAATAATTTCGAATATTTTAAATCAATATGAAAATCTCGAGTAATCTCTAAAATCTTGATAAAACCGCGAATATTTTCGAGTAATCTCCCAAAATTTGGGCTAAAATCGATTTTGTTTTAAATCTCCACAACAACCAAATAAAACTTGATTAGTCTCTCGAAATCTCGATTAAAAATAATTTCGAGCAAAAATTAAATCTTCAATATTGTCAAAAAAATCTCAAAAACATCCAAATAAAACCAGAAAAATTCTGATTGTACAAAATTCAATTAAATCTGACACCTCCCGAATAACAGCCAATAAACAAGTAATTTTCGCACAATTTTCAATATCTCGCCAAAATTTGATTACCATTAAAATATTTTTCGTAAATCTCCAATAATATTCAGTAATCTTGAAATAATACCAGATAACCTGAAAATTTGGATAATTTCGATAAAAAGCAACTCAACACGATTTAAAACTCCCTAGAAAAATCTGAAATAATTTTGAATAATCTCGAGAGTGTATTCTCGCAAATAACCCCGAATATTATACAATATTCTTGAAAAATTTTGAACATCTCTTGTGATCCAAACACTTTCGCATAAGTATCTTGGTGTAAGTACAGTACTCAAAAATTCCAAACTGGACTTACATCAAAAAATTCTAAAATCTAAAATAAGATTCGATTATTTCGAAAAAATCTCAAATAATCTGAAAACTTTCCAATAATCTCTGATAATTTCGACTCAAGCCTTAAGAAAATTCTAGAAAATATCAAAATATTGCGAACAAAAATTAAAAATAAAACTAAATATATCGAATAATTTTCAAAATCTCGAAAACCTCCAACAATCTCTAAAATAATTCTGAATAATCTCAAAAGTTTCAAAAAAAATCCAGGAAATATCGAATAACTTCCCAAATCTAGAAACAAGTCTGAATAAGCTCGAGATAAATTAAGAAACTGAACGTCAAATAAACCTCAAAAAACCTCAAAAAATGTTGAACATTTTCAATGTTCTCGCATAATACCGAAAATCTCGAATCATCTCAGAAAGCCTCGAAAAATTAAAAATTGTATTTAAAAATATTCTGAATATTTTCGGCAACCTACAATAAACTAATAATCTTGAATAATTTTGAAAATCTCGAATAATATTCACTACTCTCGAAATAATCCCAAATAACCTCTAAAATTTCAAATGACCTCTAAATCTACCAAATATCGAAAAATTTTGACACTTCAAATAGGAAACCTAAATAATTCTGAATAATCTCAAAATTTCATAAAATCAAAAATTCCGTAAAAACCAGAATAATTTCGAATGTCTTGAATTATCTGCAAAAGCAAGCATCTAAACGCTCCTCACATCAAGCGTAGTCTTCAGAAACCCTCTATAATATATTCGATTAATCTGGAAAACTCGAAAATTCTGACTATTCTCGAATAACGTTCAACAACAATAATCATCTCAAAATCTGGATATAACCATGAATATTTTCGAACCATCACAAAAAATCTGGACTAAGTTGCTTAACGTCGAAGTTAGCGAAAATTTATTATTGGAAAGTTATGAGATTACTTGAAATTATTTCGAAATATTATTCGAGATTTTAAAAATTTTCTAAATTTCTAGAAAATATCGCAAATGATTTTGTACTATCAACTAATCTCCAAAATTCGCGAAAAATCTCGAGAACCTCCAATAATCTCTTAAATAATTTCGGATAACCTCAAAAACCTCGAAACATTGCAAATAATATCTCGAATTACTCAAATGTATAGGCTCCAACAATCACCGAATAATTTCGAAAATCTTGATAACTGACAACTCAAGGCTCTAGAAAAATCAAGAAAATGAAGAAACTTAAAGTCAAACAAACCAAGAAAAATCTCAAAAAATTTGAACATTTTGAATATTCTGAATAAAAACCAAAATAGCTAATTTCGAAACTCCTGAAAATTTTGAATATATTCTCAAATAACTTTAGATTGTTTTCAAAAATCTCGATAATATTCAATAATTTTAAAATAACTCCAAATAAACTCGAAAGTTTCAAATAGCCTCGAAACGTACAAAATGTCGAAAAATCCTGAAAACATCCCGTAGGTAATCTACTAAATAATTCCGAATAACCTCAAAAACCTCGAAAAATCAAAAATCCTGTAAAAACTAGAATAATTCCCAAAATCCTGAATAATCTCTGTACACTCAACATCTTACAAAATAAGACTAATCTCGAAAATATTCAGAAAATCCAAATTCAATTAATCTCGAAAACAGTCGCAAATTCTGAATATTCTCGAATTAAAATCTCGCAAAACTTAGAAGAATGACAAAATATATTTTGAAAGTATCGAATAATATTCAGTGTTCTCGAAATAATCTCATATAAACTCTTCAAGCAATCTCTAATAATTTCATGGTAAACAAATCAACACAAATCTCGAATCATCACAAAATCTTGATAGAACTACGAATATTTTCGAGATTAGTATCAGTATTTTCGAAAGTTCGAACATTTGCTCGAATAATCCTGTATAACTCCAAACAATATTCTTGAATAATCTGGAACATCTCATATGACCTAAAATTAAAGAAAAAATTCAAATAATATTTCGAATTACTTAAATGTGTAAAAGTTAAATCTCGCAAAAATTTCTCGATGTAAGAACATAGTTCAGTATTATCGAATTCCATAACATTTTCGAATAATCTAGCAAAAACCGGTCTAATATCGATAATTTCCAATAATTTTTAATAATTTCGACGATAAGCAACTCACGGCTTTAAAAAATTCAGAAAATATCGGGAATAATTTCGAACAATGAAATAATTTTCAACATTTGTGAAAAATCTCGAAAAACCTCGAATTATCGAATAATCTCAAAAATCTCAAAACATTCGAAATAATGAAATGAAAATAGTCGAGTTACCCAAATGTATAAGTGCTCTGTATAGTAGCTCCAATAATTATCAAAAAATTTCGTAAAATTTCGAAACCACGAAAAATTCTAAATAGTTTTGACTATTAACGAAAAATATCGAAAATCTCGAATAATAAAAAAAAAAATCTAGAAACACTTGGGAACTCCCAAAAACTATGAATATTCTCGAACAGCGTTAAAAATGAATAATCTCGAAAATCTCGCAAAACCTCAAATTATAGTCAGTAATCTCGAAATATTCTCCAATAACTTTTAAAATCTCGAGAATGCATTTCGAACAAATACTCGGATAATTCCGAATAACCCCGAATAATCTTCGGTATTCTTGAAAAACCTGAAACAGCTTAACATTAAAAATGTTAGCTCAAATAACACAAATGTATAAAAGTGTAAACATCCATAGGCATGTCGATGTACGTACAAATCACGAAAATTTTGAATTCCATAAATTACTCTTGAAAAATCTAGCAATAACCAGACTAATGTCGAAAAAATTCTAAACTCTCAAATAAATTCGAAAATTTCCAATAATCTATTAAATAATTCCGAAACATCTCAAAAGCCTCAAAAAATGTTGGAAATATTGAATAATCTCAAAAATCTCGAAACATTCCAAATAATAATAAATCAAATTACCCAAAAGTGTCAGTGCTCTGTGTAAGCTCCAATAATTATGGAATAATATTGAAAAATTTCGATAAATTTCGAAGTATGGAATAATGAAACGAACATTTAGTACTCCACGAAAAATCCCGATATGTTTTTAATATTTTTAGCATTCTCGAATAAAATCGGAATTCTCGAATTATCAGAATAATTTCGAAACTCCCTCACAAACAAATAATCTCGGATCTTGTGCTCGGATTGATCCCAATAACCACGAATAATTTTCGATCTTGATAAAATCACGAATATTTTCTAAAAATCTCGATTAATATCCGGTTTCCACACAAAATAACTCAAATAACCTCAAAAATTTCCAACAGTCTCTGATAATTTCGATGACAAGCTATCTCAACATTTTAAAAATATCAAAATGTCGCAAATAATTTTGAACAAGAGAATATTTCACGACTTGGAAACTCTTTGTTGGAATAACAACGAATAACAAACGAATACTCTTCAACTAGTCTTGGAAACACCAACTTTTAAAATGTTTAAAGTAAGAATTTATTTTGAAAAATTCAAAATTTCTTGACGTGTACAGAAGGTGTGAATATGTGTCAAAAGCTTCGAGAGATTTAAAAATGTTCTTAACTATCAGAAATTGATAAATTTAAGGATTACAAAATTTACAGTTTTGTAAAGTTCGTTGAATTGGTAAAATTTTAAAACACAAATAATTTTATGACGTATTTCATAAATTTTGCATTTCAAGAAATTTGAAAATAATGTTAACCTAAATATTTAATGAATTTTTAAACATTTAAAATTTAACATTTAATTCACTAAATTTAAGATTCTTAAGTGAATGACTTTAATGAATTAAAAAAATTAAGAATTTCAATATTATTGAGCCCTCAAAACAATATCAACAAAAGCGATCTCTCTGGTTCCATTTATCTCTTTTCGAATCAAAACGGAATTATTCGAGCTACCGTATTCAAATTTTGGAATAGAAAAATATTGAAAAAATATTTTAGGATCACTTTAAGTGAATATGATCGCACCTTTTAGTCCTAATCACACGATTAAATTAATGATCACAAGATTTTGCGATCATATCAAAAAGAACGCGAATTGTAAGGTCTCAAAATTTAGAATTGAATTTTATTGAATGATTCAGAATCTCTTGACATGCTGAAAATTTCGCTCAAAATTTGAAAAATTTTAGGAAATTTAATATTTTGCTAAACAAGGGAATTTCAAATGTTTGGTAAATTTTAAGAGATTCAAAAATTAAGAATTTCACGATTTTCACGAATTAACATAATTAAAAATTTAATATTCCCGATTTAATAAGCCTATTGATCCTAGAAAGCAAATATCCATCCTTATCTTTGCCTCTATTTATTTTTATTTTTTCCGGCCAAATCAAATGATCTCACTAGAATCAAAAATTGGAACCTTAACCATACTCAAGTATAGTATACCAAATCCTAATTTCCCTTGTTGAAAAATGTAGATCATATTGTGAGCGCCACGGCCTCTACCTTCTCTAATTTTAACGAATCGATTGTGGTTTTCATCAAGCGTGCTCCAAGCATTGCTGCCAAGAGTTCCTTGCGTGGAATCGAAATGTCTTCTCGTGGCTTCACTCGTGATTTCGCTTGTACCAGCTGAACGGACGTACCATTTTCTACTTCCACTCGAACAAAAAGTGCAGCCGCATATGCGGTTTTGCTTGCATCGACAAACATGTGAAACGTTACTTTGTCACGTGTCTCCGAAAATCCATTAATATGAAGACTCCCGAATTCGAACCGAAGACAAGTTCCAATATTTAATCCAATCGATGTGCGAGGAATCAAGAGCGAGCGAAGTTGTGAACAGTTACCCGCCGACGGCGGCAAACTACACGAAAGCAGTTGAAAGTTTGAAAAATAGATTCGGACGGGACGATCTTCTAGTAGAAATTTACGTCCGGGAATTATTGAAACTCGTGCTCAGCAAGTCGAAAGGTAATTTAACACAGATTTACGATAAGTTGGAAACGCATTTGAGAGCTCTTGAATCATTAGGCGTCACCACGGAAATGTGCGCCGCAATGTTATTTCCTCTCGTCGAATCCTCTCTACCCGAAGAGATTTTGCGTGCCTGGCAACGCCAAAATACTAGAGTTGATAATGCCCAAGATCGATTGAAAGTTTTGATGAAATTCTTGGAATCAGAAGTGCAAAACGACGAGAGAATTTCATTAGCGATAAACGGATTCGACGAGCAAAAACCAAGTCACAACAACAACAAAAGTACGAAAAAAAACAGAAGTGTGACAGAAACTTCAATACCAACCCGCGGCTGCTTTGTTTACATCGAACGAAACAAACAAAATTCCGAGTAAGTGTATTTTTTGCGGGGAGAGTCACGACAGCGATTCGTGTGAAAAAGCAAAAAAAATTGAGTTTGAGTGCGAGACAAGATATTGTGAAAGACAAAAAAGCGTGTTTTGCGTGTTTGAAATTGAACCACAGCTACAATAAGTGTCGTTCTAGAATAAAGTGTGCCTGGTGTGGTAAAAAACATGCTTTGTTGATGTGTCGAGAAGTGACCAAAAATGATAGCGATCAGACCGTGGGTGAAATCCAGACAATGACAAAAAATCTCGCGCTCGCCAACGTAACCTTCCAAGATCCCCAAGTTTATTTGCAGACGCTCCGCATCAAGTTGAAAGGGCCAACGAGAGAATGAGGGTCGCATAAATCGTACGTGTTAGCCAGTTATGCCGAAAAATTAGGTTTCGAAAATATCGGTGAAAAGCAGATGGTGCACTTATTGTTTGGTGGGGGGATGTCAGAACCCCGACAACACCAAGTTTCACGCATCACACGAAGTAAACTTGATGGTTCAATTGTATTGGTATTGGTATTGGTATTGGTTCTTTCAATTGTATTTTTTCGGCATTTCACGAGGAGATCATTTGAACGAGCTAAAAAGTAAAGGAATCTACTTATCCGACATTGGCAACGACAACGAACCTATAGCTGTGTTGATAGGCGCGGTTATGGTCGGGCGACTGTAAACTCTCCTCGGCTGGACTATAATAGGGAAAAATTCAACAAATTTTTCGGAACGCCAAGATGCTGCTCTCACAGTTTTTTCTATGTTTGCTAGAGAAGCAGATATTACGGATGTATGGAGACTTGATGCGCTGGGAATTACAGATCCAGCTGAGAGAGTTTCAAAGGAAAATTATCTCGCTCAAGCAAAGGCAAATTTTGTATCCAACACTCGGGTCACTCAAGTAGGGCGCTACGAAGTGGCGCTTCCCTGGAAGGAGAAGCACCCCCCACTCGCAAATAATCGTTTTATAGTCGAAAAGAGATTGATTAATCTGACCAATAAATTGAAAAATGAACACTTGTTTGAGAAGTACGACGATTTATTGACACGTTGGGATAAAGACGGTATTATCGAAGAAGTACCCAGTGATCAGTTATCAGAGCATGATTATTATTTACCACATCGTCATGTTCTAAAAATTAGTAGCACCACACCGGTCCGACCAGTATTCGATGCTTCCGCGAAAACAAAAGACGGAGTTTCACTCAACAAATGCCTTGAAACTGGTCCAAACCTAATAGAAATGATCCCTAATATTTTGTTGAGATTCAGGAATCATGAAATTGGAATAGTTGCTGACATTGCAAAAGCATTTTTACAAATTGTGACTTAATATTACAATAATGGAAAAACGACCAGAAAAAATTACGAAACGTTTTGTTCTATCCGCGGCGCATAAAGTTTTCGACCCACACGGTTGGGCCACACCCACTTTGCTACCTCCGAAAATATTGCTCCAAAATTTATGGGGAATCAAAGAATTAAATTGGGACGATGAGATCCCAGATGACTACCAAAAATAGTTTCAAGCCTGGTACGATCAGATTCCTGAACTTCGAGATCTAAGTCTCCCACGGTGGATTTTCGGAGACACACGTGACAAAATAACGTTCCACATGTTTGTCGACGCAAGAAAAACCAGAGAAAATGGTAGGTCCGTTCAGCTGGTACAAGCGAAATCACGAGTGAAGCCACGAGGAGATATTTCGATTCCACGCATGGAACTCGTTAAAATTAAAGAAGGTAGAGGTAATTTTTTGGACGGATTCGTCAACTGTTTTGTCCTGGATTCGTCGTAATGGTCAATGGGCAGTTTTTGTGTGGAATAGAATAACAGAAATACGAGCGACCACTGATATCAAAACTTGGCGTCCCGTACCAGGCAATAAAAATCAAGCCGATCTGCCGTCACGAGGGTGTATAACCAGACAGCTCATAAATTCCAGATGGTGGGAGGGACCAGACTGGCTAAAAGATTCTCCTGATCATTGGCCAGCTGATCGTTTTGAGATTAATGAGGATAAAGTTAACGCAGAATTGAAGAAAAGCGCAGAGAAAACTACGCCCGAAAGTTTCATTCATGAGGCTACGGTACTCAGTTGTGCTAATGTGATTATCAGAGAATCTGATCCACCGTGGTATTTGCTCAGAATGTCAAGTTATTTAAAAACCGTCCGAATGATTGCTTGGATTTTTCGATTTGCGCGAAATTGCAAGAGAATTTATTGATGCAGAATCGCGAATTTTGAAAATCAGCCAAGACGAAAAAGTCTATAAAGAAGAAAGCACCGGATTAATCAGAACGAAATCACTGGTTTCAAATCGCGATGACAGTTTTGGCTTCAGATTTCCGATAGTTTTAAGCCATAATCATAAATTGATCAAACTGCTTATTACGCATACACACCTGAAAAATAATCACACGGGCATCAATACATTGTTAAAAATTTTGAGAGAAAATTTTTGGATTACTTCAAGTTGGCGTGCTGTAAAAAATGTCATACTGTCGCCGTTTTGCAGGAAAAACATTAAAAGCACCGCCTACGAGTTTGCCCGCAAAGAGAGTCAGAGATGCAAAAGTTTTTGAAATCACGGGAGTAGACTACGCAGGGCCTCTCTTTCTACGAGAAGATCAAAAGTGCTACATCTGTTTATTTACCTGCACAGTATACTGTGCTAATCATCTTGAGCTACATTTACAGCGATAACGGTACCAATCTTGTCAAAGCTAACCATTTACTGCAACACGTCAATTGGGAGAAAATTTCGAGTTATTGTGGGTTTTTAATCCTCCATTCGCCCCATGGTGGGGTGGGTGGTGGAAGAGAATGGTACGCCTTGTAAAAGATCTTCTGAAAATAACCCTTAGCATTACAAGTCTCAGTTACGAGGAATTGAACACCACACTCTGCGAATGCGAATCGGTCATTAATACTCGTCCCATCACCTATTCACCGGAACATAAAAACAACATTTGTGTCATAAGCCCAGACATGTTTTTGAAAGAAATTCACGTAGACGGCGTACCAAATATAGACGAAATTGAAAAAACATCGCTATCCCGCAAGTTACGTTATCGGCAGCTCGGTCGACTTTCCAGAAGAACAAAAGTCAATAAAGATCTCTGTAAAACTTTGAAGGTCGGTGACTTATTCTTCATTTCAACTGATAACCAAAAAGTTTGCAAGTGGCCTTTAGCCAGAATACAAGAACTAATTCCCGGCAACGACGGAGAAATTAGAACAGTAAAACTCAAAACCACCTCA
The DNA here is from genome assembly GCA_958295665.1 of Tipula vernalis. NCBI lineage: Eukaryota > Metazoa > Arthropoda > Insecta > Diptera > Tipulidae > Tipula > Tipula vernalis. The sequence continues at coordinate 97,094,010 of OY282560.1, forward strand.
AATGTATTGGTTAGACCAGTTCAGCGATTGATTTCACTGGAAGCGGATTCGGATTAATATCTTCCTAAATCCGTGGAAAAGTCAACACCACACAAGGACAAGACAGGGGCGGATCAAGTTCGGGTGACACCATGGAGCCCCCACAAAACGCATCTGAAGTGCAGCAGATACTGCAGACACGGCGAGGGCGGGCAGTCAAGGTGCCGAAACGCTACATCGAATGACATGTTAAAATAAATCATTATCTATATGGATCGTTTGTTAAATTACCGAAATCGTCAATTAAAGCAATTTAAAAAGGTGGGGAGAATGTTGACAAATGTAGATCATATTGTGAGCGCCATGATTTTTGGTTTTTCAAGTTTTTGCGACTGAGCATGCGTTGATCTTACGTGTGCGCTTCAATTTTATAAATGAACGAAGACGCTTGGCATCCATCGTCCGAGCAACAACAAATTAACGATTATCCTAGTTATGGCACGAGTTGTTTTATTACTCTTCCTAAAACGATTTTGCAACATCCCTAATACTGTACTTATGTTTTGTATGCAATGTTGATGCGATCATATCAAAAAAAAAAAAAAAAAAAGATCGCGGAAACAAATGAAATTTGTTAACTTTGCTAAATTTGTTTGAGAGATAATTTCTGAGATCACAAAATATTTTGATTAAACCGGTTAAGTGATCAAAATTATAAATTTTGATACGATAATTTTTAATAGAACTTCAAATCGAATCTGAGATCAGATGGTAACAAGCTCGCATTCTAACAAAACTTGAATGAAGCGATCTCTGATATTGAAACGATCTCTGATATCTTCCTTTCCTTCTCTGATATCTTCCATTACTCTTCCTAAAACGATTTTGCAACATCCCTAATACTGTACTTATGTTTTGTATGCAATGTTGATGCGATCATATCAAAAAAAAAAAAAAAAGATCACGGAAACAAATGAAATTTGTTAACTTTGCTAAATTTGTTTGAGAGATAATTTCTGAGATCACAAAATATTTTGATTAAACCGGTTAAGTGATCAAAATTATAAATTTTGATACGATCATTTTTAATAGAACTTCAAATCGAATCTGAGTACAGATGGTAACAAGCTCGCATTCTAACAAAACTTGAATGAAGCGATCTCTGATATTGAAACGATCTCTGATATCTTCCTTTCCTTCTCTGATATCTTCCATTACTCTTCCTAAAACGATTTTGCAACATCCCTAATACTGTACTTATGTTTTGTATGCAATGTTGATGCGATCATATCAAAAAAAAAAAGATCACGGAAACAAATGAAATTTGTTAACTTTGCTAAATTTGTTTGAGAGATAATTTCTGAGATCACAAAATATTTTGATTAAACCGGTTAAGTGATCAAAATTATAAATTTTGATACGATCGTTTTTAATAGAACTTCAAATCGAATCTGAGTACAGATGGTAACAAGCTCGCATTCTAACAAAACTTGAATGAAGCGATCTCTGATATTGAAACGATCTCTGATATCTTCCTCTCCTTCTCTGATATCTTCCATTACTCTTCCTAAAACGATTTTGCAACATCCCTAATACTGTACTTATGTTTTGTATGCAATGTTGATGCGATCATATCAAAAAAAAAAGATCACGGAAACAAATGAAATTTGTTAACTTTGCTAAATTTGTTTGAGAGATAATTTCTGAGATCACAAAATATTTTGATTAAACCGGTTAAGTGATCAAAATTATAAATTTTGATACGATCGTTTTTAATAGAACTTCAAATCGAATCTTAGATCAGATGGTAACAAGCTCGCATTCTAACAAAACTTGAATGAAGCGATCTCTGATATTGAAACGATCTCTGATATCTTCCTTTCCTACTCTGATATCTTCCATTACTCTTCCTAAAACGATTTTGCAACATCCCTAATACTGTACTTATGTTTTGTATGCAATGTTGATGCGATCATATCAAAAAAAAAAGATCACGGAAACAAATGAAATTTGTTAACTTTGCTAAATTTGTTTGAGAGATAATTTCTGAGATCACAAAATATTTTGATTAAACCGGGTTAAGTGATCAAAATTATAAATTTTGATACGATCATTTTTAATAGAACTTCAAATCGAATCTGAGTACAGATGGTAACAAGCTCACATTCTAACAAAACTTGAATGAAGCGATCTCTGATATTGAAACGATCTCTGATATCTTCCTTTCCTTCTCTGATATCTTCCATTACTCTTCCTAAACGATTTTGCAACATCCCTAATACTGTACTTATGTTTTGTATGCAATGTTGATGCGATCATATCAAAAAAAAAAAAAAAGATCACGGAAACAAATGAAATTTGTTAACTTTGCTAAATTTGTTTGAGAGATAATTTCTGAGATCACAAAATATTTTGATTAAACCGGTTAAGTGATCAAAATTATAAATTTTGATACGATCATTTTTAATAGAACTTCAAATCGAATCTGAGTACAGATGGTAACAAGCTCGCATTCTAACAAAACTTGAATGAAGCGATCTCTGATATTGAAACGATCTCTGATATCTTCCTTTCCTTCTCTGATATCTTCCATTACTCTTCCTAAAACGATTTTGCAACATCCCTAATACTGTACTTATGTTTTGTATGCAATGTTGATGCGATCATATCAAAAAAAAAAAGATCACGGAAACAAATGAAATTTGTTAACTTTGCTAAATTTGTTTGAGAGATAATTTCTGAGATCACAAAATATTTTGATTAAACCGGTTAAGTGATCAAAATTATAAATTTTGATACGATCGTTTTAATAGAACTTCAAATCGAATCTTAGATCAGATGGTAACAAGCTCGCATTCTAACAAAACTTGAATGAAGCGATCTCTGATATTGAAACGATCTCTGATATCTTCCTTTCCTACTCTGATATCTTCCATTACTCTTCCTAAAACGATTTTGCAACATCCCTAATACTGTACTTATGTTTTGTATGCAATGTTGATGCGATCATATCAAAAAAAAAAGATCACGGAAACAAATGAAATTTGTTAACTTTGCTAAATTTGTTTGAGAGATAATTTCTGAGATCACAAAATATTTTGATTAAACCGGGTTAAGTGATCAAAATTATAAATTTTGATACGATCATTTTTAATAGAACTTCAAATCGAATCTGAGTACAGATGGTAACAAGCTCACATTCTAACAAAACTTGAATGAAGCGATCTCTGATATTGAAACGATCTCTGATATCTTCCTTTCCTTCTCTGATATCTTCCATTACTCTTCCTAAACGATTTTGCAACATCCCTAATACTGTACTTATGTTTTGTATGCAATGTTGATGCGATCATATCAAAAAAAAAAAAAAAGATCACGGAAACAAATGAAATTTGTTAACTTTGCTAAATTTGTTTGAGAGATAATTTCTGAGATCACAAAATATTTTGATTAAACCGGTTAAGTGATCAAAATTATAAATTTTGATACGATCATTTTTAATAGAACTTCAAATCGAATCTGAGTACAGATGGTAACAAGCTCGCATTCTAACAAAACTTGAATGAAGCGATCTCTGATATTGAAACGATCTCTGATATCTTCCTTTCCTTCTCTGATATCTTCCATTACTCTTCCTAAAACGATTTTGCAACATCCCTAATACTGTACTTATGTTTTGTATGCAATGTTGATGCGATCATATCAAAAAAAAAAAAAAGATCACGGAAACAAATGAAATTTGTTAACTTTGCTAAATTTGTTTGAGAGATAATTTCTGAGATCACAAAATATTTTGATTAAACCGGTTAAGTGATCAAAATTATAAATTTTGATACGATCATTTTTAATAGAACTTCAAATCGAATCTGAGTACAGATGGTAACAAGCTCGCATTCTAACAAAACTTGAATGAAGCGATCTCTGATATTGAAACGATCTCTGATATCTTCCTTTCCTTCTCTGATATCTTCCATTACTCTTCCTAAAACGATTTTGCAACATCCCTAATACTGTACTTATGTTTTGTATGCAATGTTGATGCGATCATATCAAAAAAAAAAGATCACGGAAACAAATGAAATTTGTTAACTTTGCTAAATTTGTTTGAGAGATAATTTCTGAGATCACAAAATATTTTGATTAAACCGGTTAAGTGATCAAAATTATACATTTTGATACGATCGTTTTTAATAGAACTTCAAATCGAATCTGAGATCAGATGGTAACAAGCTCGCATTCTAACAAAACTTGAATGAAGCGATCTCTGATATTGAAACGATCTCTGATATCTTTTTTTCCAACGATCATAAAACGCAGATGATATTAAAAATTTCAAAATTAGCGATATATTCATTTTGCTTTTTTTCATCTAACTAATGTAAATATTTTATGTAAATATACAAATAATTTTTTTTTAGTTTTTAGTTAGTTACCATCCATTTCATTCAAGTACATGCAATGAAATTGAACGTCACCCAAACCAAATTTAAGCTACATCTGTATATGTAGACCGTATATCGGATCAAAACTAGTCGACTCGACTCTCCATATAGCTATTATACTACAAACTCACTCACGTCACAACTATAAACAAAAGACAAAACACACAATAGATCTTCCTTCTTCTAAACTTTCTTAATTAATTAAAAATAATTTCGTGTTAACACAATATCTACCCGTAATTAACAAAATACGTACGTAATAAATACCTCAACTTCTTTTTTTTTGGACGCCACTAAAAATTTTGACGACGACATTTTCTTATACGTATGAGTTACCTTTTTATTACTATTATGTACTATTACTACCACTACTATTTTTGTTGTTATTGTTGTTTTTTGTGTTAATTAAATGTTTAGTGTTTAATCGCACATTTATAAAAAAAAATTTAAAAATTTATAAAACGAACCAAAAATATCGTTGGCGTCTTAATTCCAGATTCTGAATTGGTTGAATCACCTTATAATCAATTATATGGACGTGTTCCTTTACCAACAAGAGGTTACATACCACCTCCAAGGACCATGTACATCGGGGAATGGGATTGAGGATTTTTTTTTTTTAATTATTTTTTATACAAATTATTAATTTAATTTTATCATTATTGTTATTTTAATTATTTTTTTATTTTTACAGAAAAATTTACAGAATTTTATTTTTGTTTTATTTCCTTCGCTAACAATGAAACTGCCTAAAAAATATTTGATTATTTATATACGAGTATATAAATATATTTGATAAATAAAAAAATAATTAAAATAATATTTTTTATTTTGTAAATAGTTTTTAAAAATATTTAAAAAAAAAACGGAAAATTAAGTCACAAAAATTAAACTAAAAATTATTTTTTTAATAAATAAAATTAATTAAAAAAATAATTATTTAATAATTTTTAATTATATAATATTGTATATATATATATATTGGAGTTTTTTTATTATTATTATTATTATTTAATTATAATCATGTTAATAATTTTATATAAACATACCGGACATTAAAATACTCATTAATAAAAAAAAAAAAATTATTCAAAATTAAATATTATTGTAAATATTATTATTGGAAAATTATTATTATTATTATTATTATCATTATTCATACATACATAAAAATATTTAATGTTTAATTAAATAATAACGAAATGAAAATCGTTTGATCATTAATTATAAAAAAAAGTCATTTTTATATAATTTAAGCAATTTTCATTTCCCCCAGCTTAGAATACACAAAAAAAAATAATTAATATTTAGAATAAATTTATAAAAATAAATAAAATAAATCTGTTTAATTTTTATTTTATTAAAATAAATTAAAAATCAAACAAAAAACTTAGACAATACGACGATAAATTAAAAATATTTTTTAATTTCTTTTTGGTTTTTTATATTAAGAAATTAAAAAAATTATATAACGAAGCAAAATAATAAATTAATTAATTTATTTTAATAAAATAAAAATTATTTAAATTATAGCATAATTTATCGTATGTTAACCGAAAAAAAAAACTTTTTTGTAATTAATAATATTTTATTATGATTACTTTTATATATTAGTTAATTATTATTATTAAATTTTAATTAAAGAGAAAAATTGAGAAAATTAAAAAAAAAAAAAAAACAAAAACAAAACAGCAATGTTATGATCAAATAGTATAATAAATTTTTTTTTGTTTCTAGTTTTAATTATTTTATGGATAATTATTATTATTTTTAATTAAAAAAAAGCATGGTGTTTGGGATTTTATTAAAAAAAATTTAATAATTAAAATATATACGTTTAATTTGTAAAAAAAAAATTCGGTTGATGTGTTTTTTTATTTTTAAGTTGAGAGTGTTATAGTAAATACAGGTAAGCATTTGCTAATAATAGGTTAGGTTAGGTTTGGGTGGCGGTCCACTTGGACCAGGCATAGACACAAAAAATGGTCCGTAGCCATACCACAATAATTATTTCCTCCAAACTCATTGGATCCATTTTGAGCTGTTAACAAAGCGCTGGATACTTCTGACGTCCATCCTACAGAGGTCCGTCAGGTCTTTGAAGAGGGGTGCCCCTAGAAACTTTAGTTTCATGCCAGACGAGGGCAGGTGCAAAGAAGATGAAATAATGTCTCTTCCTCCTCTTAATCCTCGCAACTACGATAATAGTCATGTGAGAAAACACTAAGTCTACTCGCATGCCTCCCTATGAGACAGTGCCTCGTAATCACTACAACAACCACACTGAGCTGACTTCGCTGAAGTGAGATCAGCTGTTTGAATCTCGCCAAGTCCAATTTTGGCCAGACCTGCCGAGTTATTACGCAAGAGGTGATACTTGACTATCTGTCATTCGTCAGTTTGCTAGCTTCTTGCATACCGCAAGAGGCATTTCAATTTCTGCTTTCTTAGAAGTGGTCCATTGTACCACGTCGAGCCAGTTCATCGGCGTTTATATTCCCTGTACTTATGAAATGTCCTGACACCCATAAAATGTGGATGTTGAACTGATCTGCCATCTCGTTAAGAGATGAGAGACAGTTCTGGACTGCTTTCAACGTGAGGAGGTGTGATTGAAACGCTTTAATGACTGCCTGACTGTCCGTATATATGCGAATATCACAAACTGATATAACATTATACCTCAACCAGTCTACACTTCCTTTATAGCACCTAATTCCTGTGCCAGCCCGCATCCCGACAAGTCAGAGCAGGTCCTCAATTTTCCGGCAGGACTTTCAGGTAGGTGATGGCTAAGGCCCCTTCCACCTTCCTCCAATTGGCGGGCGTGATAATACCATCCTCTTGGGATTTGTCAATAACTGATACAACCAGGCCTCACAGCGGTAGCCTGGAGTTTTGTTCGCTTTGCGATCTTACGACTTTCCTCCTGAGATCTATTTCTTTTAAGCTGTGAGCCAGCAGAAGGGCCTTCCGAATTTTTCTCGGTGACTTTTTTTGCCCACGCAAGTGTGGCTTTGTCTTTATCCGTTCTTTCTTCTGGCGAGATGTTATTGATCTTAACCAGGGCCCTCCAGGCCTTCCTCCTAGTATTACAGGTTGGTTTTGAGGAACCAGCTTCATTCGTGCTTTGGTTCCGCTTTGTTAGCCCAGGTTTGGTGACCCGAGTGGAGGGCCCAGCCTCGCTTGAGTTTATGTCCCGTCGATTATTTGTAGAATTAGAGGAAGGCCTAAGGACCCGAGTCTCGATTTTTTAAATAATTAATAATTAATTACGTAACATTATTATTGCATTAAAATTTTGTTTTTAAACATTATTGTTTGTTGTTAAACATTATTATTGCTTTCAAATATTATGAATTAGTTGTACTAAATATTCTGGTAACGAAATCGCCATAAATTCAAAAAGCAAACTATTCACAAAATTTAGCAAGAGTAGCTGCGTGCAGTCAGAAGTACTTGTGTGTATTTTGCAACGTTAAATGGAACCCAGCAATTAGAAAATATAAATAATTATTGATGAATATGGATATGAAACTGATAAATTGGCCTTAGCACTCCTTGCCAGAGATTTGAATTCACTTTCCGATAGTACATGTAGTAGCTGACCTACTACTCCGTTCATCGAGCCCAAAAACTACCCCCTATCCAGAGGAATAAGTTAGTTTTGAAACTTTAGGTATTGAGATTTTAGTTGAAACTGATAAATCGGCCTTAGCACCACTTGCCAGAGATTTGAATTCAATTTCCGATAACACATGTAGTAGCTGACGTCGAGCAATCAAAATGAAAATTGTCACAGCAATTACAGGTCCCGTAACCTATTGATAAAGGTATCAACCATCGTAATCGGACCATTTTAGATTTTTGCCGCCCAAAAACTTGTGGGCTATAGCACAGTTGATTTTCAATAAAATTGAATTTTCTAAGAAATGTTTAGAAATAATCGAGCAATCAAAATGAAAATTGCCACAGCCATTACAGGTCCCGAAACCTATTGATAGAGGTATCAACCATCGTAATCGGACCATTTTAGATTTTTGCCGCCCAAAAACTTGTGGGCTATAGCACAGATGATTTTCATTAAAATTGAGTTTTCTAAGAAATGTTTAGAAATAATCGAACAATCAAAATGAAAATTGTCACAGCAATTACAGGTCCCGTAACCTATTGATAGAGGTATCAACCATCGTAATCGGACCATTTTAGATTTTTGCCGCCCAAAAACTTGTGTGCTATAGCACAGTTTATTTTCATTAAAATTGAGTTTTCTAAGAAATGTTTAGAAATAATCGAGCAATCAAAATGAAAATGGTCACAGCAATTACAGGTCCCGAAACCTATTGATAAAGGTATCAACCATCGTAATCGGACCATTTTAGATTTTTGACGCCCAAAAACTTGTGGGCTATAGCACAGTTGATTTTTAATAAAATTGAATTTTCTAAGAAATGTTTAGAAATAATCGAGCAATCAAAATGAAAATTGTCACAGCAATTACAGGTCCCGAAACCTATTGATAGAGGTATCAACCATCGTAATCGGACCATTTTAGATTTTTGCCGCCCAAAAACTTGTGTGCTATAGCACAGTTTATTTTCATTAAAATTGAGTTTTCTAAGAAATGTTTAGAAATAATCGAGCAATCAAAATGAAAATGGTCAGAGCAATTACAGGTCCCGAAACCTATTGATAAAGGTATCAACCATCGTAATCGGACCATTTTAGATTTTTGACGCCCAAAAACTTGTGGGCTATAGCACAGTTGATTTTCATTAAAATTGAGTTTTCTAAGAAATGTTTAGAAATAATCGAGCAATCAAAATGAAAATGGTCACAGCAATTACAGGTCCCGAAACCTATTGATAAAGGTATCAACCATCGTAATCGGACCATTTTAGATTTTTGACGCCCAAAAACTTGTGGGCTATAGCACAGTTGATTTTTAATAAAATTGAATTTTCTAAGAAATGTTTAGAAATAATCGAGCAATCAAAATGAAAATTGTCACAGCAATTACAGGTCCCGAAACCTATTGATAGAGGTATCAACCATCGTAATCGGACCATTTTAGATTTTTGCCGCCCAAAAACTTGTGTGCTATAGCACAGTTGATTTTCAATAAAATTGAATTTTCTAAGAAATGCTTAGAAATAATCGAGCAATCAAAATGAAAATTGTCACAGCAATTACAGGTCCCGTAACCTATTGATAGAGGTATCAACCATCGTAATCGGACCATTTAAGATTTTTGCCGCCCAAAACTTGTGGGCTATAGCACAGTTGATTTTCAATAAAATTGAATTTTCTAAGAAATTTTTAGAAATACTCGAGCAATCAAAATGAAAATTGTCACAGCAATTACAGGTCTTGAAACATATTGATAGAGATATCAACCATCGTAATCGGACCATTTTAGATGTTTGTCGCCCAAAAACTTGTGGGCTATAGCACAGTTGATTTTCAATAAAATTGAATTTTCTAAGAAATTTTTAGAAATACTCGAGCAATCAAAATGAAAATTGTCACAGCAATTACAGGTCTTGAAACATATTGATAGAGATATCAACCATCGTAATCGGACCATTTTAGATGTTTGTCGCCCAAAAACTTGTGGGCTATAGCACAGTTGATTTTCAATAAAATTGAATTTTCTAAGAAATGTTTAGAAATAATCGAGCAATCAAAATGAAAATTGTCACAGCAATTACAGGTCTTGAAACATATTGATAGAGATATCAACCATCGTAATCGGACCATTTTAGATGTTTGTCGCCCAAAAACTTGTGGGCTATAGCACAGTTGATTTTCAATAAAATTGAATTTTCTAAGAAATGCTTAGAAATAATCGAGCAATCAAAATGAAAATTGTCACAGCAATTACAGGTCTTGAAACATATTGATAGAGATATCAACCATCGTAATCGGACCATTTTAGATGTTTGTCGCCCAAAAACTTGTGGGCTATAGCACAGTTGATTTTCAATAAAATTGAATTTTCTAAGAAATTTTTAGAAATACTCGAGCAATCAAAATGAAAATTGTCACAGCAATTACAGGTCTTGAAACATATTGATAGAGATATCAACCATCGTAATCGGACCATTTTAGATGTTTGTCGCCCAAAAACTTGTGGGCTATAGCACAGTTGATTTTCAATAAAATTGAATTTTCTAAGAAATGTTTAGAAATACTCGAGCAATCAAAATGAAAATTGTCACAGCAATTACAGGTCTTGAAACATATTGATAGAGATATCAACCATCGTAATCGGACCATTTTAGATGTTTGTCGCCCAAAAACTTGTGGGCTATAGCACAGTTGATTTTCAATAAAATTGAATTTTCTAAGAAATGTTTAGAAATAATCGAGCAATCAAAATGAAAATTGTCACAGCAATTACAGGTCCCGTAACCTATTGATAGAGGTATCAACCATCGTAATCGGACCATTTTAGATGTTTGTCGCCCAAAAACTTGTGGGCTATAGCACAGTTGATTTTCAATAAAATTGAATTTTCTAAGAAATGTTTAGAAATAATCGAGCAATCAAAATGAAAATTGTCACAGCAATTACAGGTCCCGTAACCTATTGATAGAGGTATCAACCATCGTAATCGGACCATTTAAGATTTTTGCCGCCCAAAAACTTGTGGGCTATAGCACAGTTGATTTTCAATAAAATTGAATTTTCTAAGAAATGTTTAGAAATAATCGAGCAATCAAAATGAAAATTGTCACAGCAATTACAGGTCCCGTAACCTATTGATAGAGGTATCAACCATCGTAATCGGACCATTTAAGATTTTTGCCGCCCAAAAACTTGTGGGCTATAGCACAGTTGATTTTCAATAAAATTGAATTTTCTAAGAAATGCTTAGAAATAATCGAGCAATCAAAATGAAAATTGTCACAGCAATTACAGGTCTTGAAACATATTGATAGAGATATCAACCATCGTAATCGGACCATTTTAGATGTTTGTCGCCCAAAAACTTGTGGGCTATAGCACAGTTGATTTTCAATAAAATTGAATTTTCTAAGAAATGTTTAGAAATAATCGAGCAATCAAAATGAAAATTGTCACAGCAATTACAGGTCCCGTAACCTATTGATAGAGGTATCAACCATCGTAATCGGACCATTTTAGATGTTTGTCGCCCAAAAACTTGTGGGCTATAGCACAGTTGATTTTCAATAAAATTGAATTTTCTAAGAAATTTTTAGAAATACTCGAGCAATCAAAATGAAAATTGTCACAGCAATTACAGGTCTTGAAACATATTGATAGAGATATCAACCATCGTAATCGGACCATTTTAGATGTTTGTCGCCCAAAAACTTGTGGGCTATAGCACAGTTGATTTTCAATAAAATTGAATTTTCTAAGAAATGCTTAGAAATAATCGAGCAATCAAAATGAAAATTGTCACAGCAATTACAGGTCTTGAAACATATTGATAGAGATATCAACCATCGTAATCGGACCATTTTAGATGTTTGTCGCCCAAAAACTTGTGAGCTATAGCACAGTTGATTTTCAATAAAATTGAATTTTCTAAGAAATGTTTAGAAATAATCAAGCAATCAAAATGAAAATTGTCACAGCAATTACAGGTCCCGTAACCTATTGATAGAGGTATCAACCATCGTAATCGGACCATTTAAGATTTTTGCCGCCCAAAAACTTGTGGGCTATAGCACAGTTGATTTTCAATAAAATTGAATTTTCTAAGAAATGTTTAGAAATAATCGAGCAATCAAAATGAAAATTGTCACAGCAATTACAGGTCCCGTAACCTATTGATAGAGGTATCAACCATCGTAATCGGACCATTTTAGATTTTTGCCGCCCAAAAACTTGTGGGCTATAGCACAGTTGATTTTCAATAAAATTGAATTTTCTAAGAAATGTTTAGAAATAATCGAGCAATCAAAATGAAAATTGTCACAGCAATTACAGGTCCCGTAACCTATTGATAGAGGTATCAACCATCGTAATCGGACCATTTAAGATTTTTGCCGCCCAAAACTTGTGGGCTATAGCACAGTTGATTTTCAATAAAATTGAATTTTCTAAGAAATGCTAAGAAATAATCGAGCAATCAAAATGAAAATTGTCACAGCAATTACAGGTCCCGTAACCTATTGATAGAGGTATCAACCATCGTAATCGGACCATTTTAGATTTTTGCCGCCCAAAAACTTGTGGGCTATAGCACAGTTGATTTTCAATAAAATTGAATTTTCTAAGAAATGTTTAGAAATAATCGAGCAATCAAAATGAAAATTGTCACAGCAATTACAGGTCCCGTAACCTATTGATAGAGGTATCAACCATCGTAATCGGACCATTTTAGATGTTTGTCGCCCAAAAACTTGTGGGCTATAGCACAGTTGATTTTCAATAAAATTGAATTTTCTAAGAAATGTTTAGAAATAATCGAGCAATCAAAATGAAAATTGTCACAGCAATTACAGGTCTTGAAACATATTGATAGAGATATCAACCATCGTAATCGGACCATTTTAGATGTTTGTCGCCCAAAAACTTGTGGGCTATAGCACAGTTGATTTTCAATAAAATTGAATTTTCTAAGAAATGTTTAGAAATAATCGAGCAATCAAAATGAAAATTGTCACAGCAATTACAGGTCCCGTAACCTATTGATAGAGGTATCAACCATCGTAATCGGACCATTTTAGATGTTTGTCGCCCAAAAACTTGTGGGCTATAGCACAGTTGATTTTCAATAAAATTGAATTTTCTAAGAAATTTTTAGAAATACTCGAGCAATCAAAATGAAAATTGTCACAGCAATTACAGGTCTTGAAACATATTGATAGAGATATCAACCATCGTAATCGGACCATTTTAGATGTTTGTCGCCCAAAAACTTGTGGGCTATAGCACAGTTGATTTTCAATAAAATTGAATTTTCTAAGAAATGTTTAGAAATAATCGAGCAATCAAAATGAAAATTGTCACAGCAATTACAGGTCCCGTAACCTATTGATAGAGGTATCAACCATCGTAATCGGACCATTTTAGATGTTTGTCGCCCAAAAACTTGTGGGCTATAGCACAGTTGATTTTCAATAAAATTGAATTTTCTAAGAAATGTTTAGAAATAATCGAGCAATCAAAATGAAAATTGTCACAGCAATTACAGGTCTTGAAACATATTGATAGAGATATCAACCATCGTAATCGGACCATTTTAGATGTTTGTCGCCCAAAAACTTGTGGGCTATAGCACAGTTGATTTTCAATAAAATTGAATTTTCTAAGAAATGCTTAGAAATAATCGAGCAATCAAAATGAAAATTGTCACAGCAATTACAGGTCTTGAAACATATTGATAGAGATATCAACCATCGTAATCGGACCATTTTAGATGTTTGTCGCCCAAAAACTTGTGGGCTATAGCACAGTTGATTTTCAATAAAATTGAATTTTCTAAGAAATTTTTAGAAATACTCGAGCAATCAAAATGAAAATTGTCACAGCAATTACAGGTCTTGAAACATATTGATAGAGATATCAACCATCGTAATCGGACCATTTTAGATGTTTGTCGCCCAAAAACTTGTGGGCTATAGCACAGTTGATTTTCAATAAAATTGAATTTTCTAAGAAATGTTTAGAAATACTCGAGCAATCAAAATGAAAATTGTCACAGCAATTACAGGTTTTGAAACATATTGATAGAGATATCAACCATCGTAATCGGACCATTTTAGATGTTTGTCGCCCAAAAACTTGTGGGCTATAGCACAGTTGATTTTCAATAAAATTGAATTTTCTAAGAAATGTTTAGAAATAATCGAGCAATCAAAATGAAAATTGTCACAGCAATTACAGGTCCCGTAACCTATTGATAGAGGTATCAACCATCGTAATCGGACCATTTTAGATGTTTGTCGCCCAAAAACTTGTGGGCTATAGCACAGTTGATTTTCAATAAAATTGAATTTTCTAAGAAATGTTTAGAAATAATCGAGCAATCAAAATGAAAATTGTCACAGCAATTACAGGTCCCGTAACCTATTGATAGAGGTATCAACCATCGTAATCGGACCATTTAAGATTTTTGCCGCCCAAAAACTTGTGGGCTATAGCACAGTTGATTTTCAATAAAATTGAATTTTCTAAGAAATGTTTAGAAATAATCGAGCAATCAAAATGAAAATTGTCACAGCAATTACAGGTCCCGTAACCTATTGATAGAGGTATCAACCATCGTAATCGGACCATTTAAGATTTTTGCCGCCCAAAAACTTGTGGGCTATAGCACAGTTGATTTTCAATAAAATTGAATTTTCTAAGAAATGCTTAGAAATAATCGAGCAATCAAAATGAAAATTGTCACAGCAATTACAGGTCTTGAAACATATTGATAGAGATATCAACCATCGTAATCGGACCATTTTAGATGTTTGTCGCCCAAAAACTTGTGGGCTATAGCACAGTTGATTTTCAATAAAATTGAATTTTCTAAGAAATGTTTAGAAATAATCGAGCAATCAAAATGAAAATTGTCACAGCAATTACAGGTCCCGTAACCTATTGATAGAGGTATCAACCATCGTAATCGGACCATTTTAGATGTTTGTCGCCCAAAAACTTGTGGGCTATAGCACAGTTGATTTTCAATAAAATTGAATTTTCTAAGAAATTTTTAGAAATACTCGAGCAATCAAAATGAAAATTGTCACAGCAATTACAGGTCTTGAAACATATTGATAGAGATATCAACCATCGTAATCGGACCATTTTAGATGTTTGTCGCCCAAAAACTTGTGGGCTATAGCACAGTTGATTTTCAATAAAATTGAATTTTCTAAGAAATGCTTAGAAATAATCGAGCAATCAAAATGAAAATTGTCACAGCAATTACAGGTCTTGAAACATATTGATAGAGATATCAACCATCGTAATCGGACCATTTTAGATGTTTGTCGCCCAAAAACTTGTGGGCTATAGCACAGTTGATTTTCAATAAAATTGAATTTTCTAAGAAATGTTTAGAAATAATCGAGCAATCAAAATGAAAATTGTCACAGCAATTACAGGTCCCGTAACCTATTGATAGAGGTATCAACCATCGTAATCGGACCATTTAAGATTTTTGCCGCCCAAAAACTTGTGGGCTATAGCACAGTTGATTTTCAATAAAATTGAATTTTCTAAGAAATGTTTAGAAATAATCGAGCAATCAAAATGAAAATTGTCACAGCAATTACAGGTCCCGTAACCTATTGATAGAGGTATCAACCATCGTAATCGGACCATTTTAGATTTTTGCCGCCCAAAAACTTGTGGGCTATAGCACAGTTGATTTTCAATAAAATTGAATTTTCTAAGAAATGTTTAGAAATAATCGAGCAATCAAAATGAAAATTGTCACAGCAATTACAGGTCCCGTAACCTATTGATAGAGGTATCAACCATCGTAATCGGACCATTTAAGATTTTTGCCGCCCAAAACTTGTGGGCTATAGCACAGTTGATTTTCAATAAAATTGAATTTTCTAAGAAATGCTAAGAAATAATCGAGCAATCAAAATGAAAATTGTCACAGCAATTACAGGTCCCGTAACCTATTGATAGAGGTATCAACCATCGTAATCGGACCATTTTAGATTTTTGCCGCCCAAAAACTTGTGGGCTATAGCACAGTTGATTTTCAATAAAATTGAATTTTCTAAGAAATGTTTAGAAATAATCGAGCAATCAAAATGAAAATTGTCACAGCAATTACAGGTCCCGTAACCTATTGATAGAGGTATCAACCATCGTAATCGGACCATTTTAGATTTTTGCCGCCCAAAAACTTGTGGGCTATAGCACAGTTGATTTTCAATAAAATTGAATTTTCTAAGAAATGCTTAGAAATAATCGAGCAATCAAAATGAAAATTGTCACAGCAATTACAGGTCTTGAAACATATTGATAGAGATATCAACCATCGTAATCGGACCATTTTAGATGTTTGTCGCCCAAAAACTTGTGGGCTATAGCACAGTTGATTTTCAATAAAATTGAATTTTCTAAGAAATGTTTAGAAATAATCGAGCAATCAAAATGAAAATTGTCACAGCAATTACAGGTCCCGTAACCTATTGATAGAGGTATCAACCATCGTAATCGGACCATTTTAGATGTTTGTCGCCCAAAAACTTGTGGGCTATAGCACAGTTGATTTTCAATAAAATTGAATTTTCTAAGAAATGTTTAGAAATAATCGAGCAATCAAAATGAAAATTGTCACAGCAATTACAGGTCCCGTAACCTATTGATAGAGGTATCAACCATCGTAATCGGACCATTTTAGATTTTTGCCGCCCAAAAACTTGTGGGCTATAGCACAGTTGATTTTCAATAAAATTGAATTTTCTAAGAAATGTTTAGAAATAATCGAAAAATTCAAATTGTCACAGCAATTACAGGTCCCAAAACCTATTGATAGAGATATCAACCAATGTAATCGGAGCATTTTAGATGTTTGCCGCCCAAAAACTTGTGGGCTATAGCACAGTTGATTTTCAATAAAATTGAATTTTCTAAGAAATGTTTAGAAATAATCGAGCAATCAAAATGAAAATTGTCACAGCAATTACAGGTCCCGTAACCTATTGATAGAGGTATCAACCATCGTAATCGGACCATTTTAGATTTTTGCCGCCCAAAAACTTGTGGGCTATAGCACAGTTGATTTTCAATAAAATTGAATTTTCTAAGAAATGCTTAGAAATAATCGAGCAATCAAAATGAAAATTGTCACAGCAATTACAGGTCCCGTAACCTATTGATAGAGGTATCAACCATCGTAATCGGACCATTTTAGATTTTTGCCGCCCAAAAACTTGTGGGCTATAGCACAGTTGATTTTCAATAAAATTGAATTTTCTAAGAAATGCTTAGAAATAATCGAGCAATCAAAATGAAAATTGTCACAGCAATTACAGGTCCCGTAACCTATTGATAGAGGTATCAACCATCGTAATCGGACCATTTAAGATTTTTGCCGCCCAAAACTTGTGGGCTATAGCACAGTTGATTTTCAATAAAATTGAATTTTCTAAGAAATGTTTAGAAATAATCGAGCAATCAAAATGAAAATTGTCACAGCAATTACAGGTCCCGTAACCTATTGATAGAGGTATCAACCATCGTAATCGGACCATTTTAGATTTTTGCCGCCCAAAAACTTGTGGGCTATAGCACAGTTGATTTTCAATAAAATTGAATTTTCTAAGAAATGTTTAGAAATACTCGAGCAATCAAAATTCAAATTGTCACAGCAATTACAGGTCCCAAAACCTATTGATAGAGATATCAACCAATGTAATCGGAGCATTTTAGATGTTTGCCGCCCAAAAACTTGTGGGCTATAGCACAGTTGATTTTCAATAAAATTGAATTTTCTAAGAAATGTTTAGAAATAATCGAGCAATCAAAATGAAAATTGTCACAGCAATTACAGGTCCCGTAACCTATTGATAGAGGTATCAACCATCGTAATCGGACCATTTTAGATTTTTGCCGCCCAAAAACTTGTGGGCTATAGCACAGTTGATTTTCAATAAAATTGAATTTTCTAAGAAATGTTTAGAAATACTCGAGCAATCAAAATTCAAATTGTCACAGCAATTACAGGTCCCAAAACCTATTGATAGAGATATCAACCAATGTAATCGGAGCATTTTAGATGTTTGCCGCCCAAAAACTTGTGGGCTATAGCACAGTTGATTTTCAATAAAATTGAATTTTCTAAGAAATGTTTAGAAATAATCGAGCAATCAAAATGAAAATTGTCACAGCAATTACAGGTCCCGTAACCTATTGATAGAGGTATCAACCATCGTAATCGGACCATTTTAGATTTTTGCCGCCCAAAAACTTGTGGGCTATAGCACAGTTGATTTTCAATAAAATTGAATTTTCTAAGAAATGCTTAGAAATAATCGAGCAATCAAAATGAAAATTGTCACAGCAATTACAGGTCCCGTAACCTATTGATAGAGGTATCAACCATCGTAATCGGACCATTTTAGATTTTTGCCGCCCAAAAACTTGTGGGCTATAGCACAGTTGATTTTCAATAAAATTGAATTTTCTAAGAAATGTTTAGAAATACTCGAGCAATCAAAATTCAAATTGTCACAGCAATTACAGGTCCCAAAACCTATTGATAGAGATATCAACCAATGTAATCGGAGCATTTTAGATGTTTGCCGCCCAAAAACTTGTGGGCTATAGCACAGTTGATTTTCAATAAAATTGAATTTTCTAAGAAATGTTTAGAAATAATCGAGCAATCAAAATGAAAATTGTCACAGCAATTACAGGTCCCGTAACCTATTGATAGAGGTATCAACCATCGTAATCGGACCATTTTAGATTTTTGCCGCCCAAAAACTTGTGGGCTATAGCACAGTTGATTTTCAATAAAATTGAATTTTCTAAGAAATGCTTAGAAATAATCGAGCAATCAAAATGAAAATTGTCACAGCAATTACAGGTCCCGTAACCTATTGATAGAGGTATCAACCATCGTAATCGGACCATTTTAGATTTTTGCCGCCCAAAAACTTGTGGGCTATAGCACAGTTGATTTTCAATAAAATTGAATTTTCTAAGAAATGTTTAGAAATACTCGAGCAATCAAAATTCAAATTGTCACAGCAATTACAGGTCCCAAAACCTATTGATAGAGATATCAACCAATGTAATCGGAGCATTTTAGATGTTTGCCGCCCAAAAACTTGTGGGCTATAGCACAGTTGATTTTCAATAAAATTGAATTTTCTAAGAAATGTTTAGAAATAATCGAGCAATCAAAATGAAAATTGTCACAGCAATTACAGGTCCCGTAACCTATTGATAGAGGTATCAACCATCGTAATCGGACCATTTTAGATTTTTGCCGCCCAAAAACTTGTGGGCTATAGCACAGTTGATTTTCAATAAAATTGAATTTTCTAAGAAATGTTTAGAAATACTCGAGCAATCAAAATTCAAATTGTCACAGCAATTACAGGTCCCAAAACCTATTGATAGAGATATCAACCAATGTAATCGGAGCATTTTAGATGTTTGCCGCCCAAAAACTTGTGGGCTATAGCACAGTTGATTTTCAATAAAATTGAATTTTCTAAGAAATGTTTAGAAATAATCGAGCAATCAAAATGAAAATTGTCACAGCAATTACAGGTCCCGTAACCTATTGATAGAGGTATCAACCATCGTAATCGGACCATTTTAGATTTTTGCCGCCCAAAAACTTGTGGGCTATAGCACAGTTGATTTTCAATAAAATTGAATTTTCTAAGAAATGTTTAGAAATACTCGAGCAATCAAAATTCAAATTGTCACAGCAATTACAGGTCCCAAAACCTATTGATAGAGATATCAACCAATGTAATCGGAGCATTTTAGATGTTTGCCGCCCAAAAACTTGTGGGCTATAGCACAGTTGATTTTCAATAAAATTGAATTTTCTAAGAAATGCTTAGAAATAATCGAGCAATCAAAATGAAAATTGTCACAGCAATTACAGGTCCCGTAACCTATTGATAGAGGTATCAACCATCGTAATCGGACCATTTTAGATTTTTGCCGCCCAAAAACTTGTGGGCTATAGCACAGTTGATTTTCAATAAAATTGAATTTTCTAAGAAATGTTTAGAAATACTCGAGCAATCAAAATTCAAATTGTCACAGCAATTACAGGTCCCAAAACCTATTGATAGAGATATCAACCAATGTAATCGGAGCATTTTAGATGTTTGCCGCCCAAAAACTTGTGGGCTATAGCACAGTTGATTTTCAATAAAATTGAATTTTCTAAGAAATGTTTAGAAATAATCGAGCAATCAAAATGAAAATTGTCACAGCAATTACAGGTCCCGTAACCTATTGATAGAGGTATCAACCATCGTAATCGGACCATTTTAGATTTTTGCCGCCCAAAAACTTGTGGGCTATAGCACAGTTGATTTTCAATAAAATTGAATTTTCTAAGAAATGTTTAGAAATAATCGAGCAATCAAAATGAAAATTGTCACAGCAATTACAGGTCCCGTAACCTATTGATAGAGGTATCAACCATCGTAATCGGACCATTTTAGATTTTTGCCGCCCAAAAACTTGTGGGCTATAGCACAGTTGATTTTCAATAAAATTGAATTTTCTAAGAAATGTTTAGAAATACTCGAGCAATCAAAATTCAAATTGTCACAGCAATTACAGGTCCCAAAACCTATTGATAGAGATATCAACCAATGTAATCGGAGCATTTTAGATGTTTGCCGCCCAAAAACTTGTGGGCTATAGCACAGTTGATTTTCAATAAAATTGAATTTTCTAAGAAATGTTTAGAAATAATCGAGCAATCAAAATGAAAATTGTCACAGCAATTACAGGTCCCGTAACCTATTGATAGAGGTATCAACCATCGTAATCGGACCATTTTAGATTTTTGCCGCCCAAAAACTTGTGGGCTATAGCACAGTTGATTTTCAATAAAATTGAATTTTCTAAGAAATGTTTAGAAATACTCGAGCAATCAAAATTCAAATTGTCACAGCAATTACAGGTCCCAAAACCTATTGATAGAGATATCAACCAATGTAATCGGAGCATTTTAGATGTTTGCCGCCCAAAAACTTGTGGGCTATAGCACAGTTGATTTTCAATAAAATTGAATTTTCTAAGAAATGTTTAGAAATAATCGAGCAATCAAAATGAAAATTGTCACAGCAATTACAGGTCCCGTAACCTATTGATAGAGGTATCAACCATCGTAATCGGACCATTTTAGATTTTTGCCGCCCAAAAACTTGTGGGCTATAGCACAGTTGATTTTCAATAAAATTGAATTTTCTAAGAAATGCTTAGAAATAATCGAGCAATCAAAATGAAAATTGTCACAGCAATTACAGGTCCCGTAACCTATTGATAGAGGTATCAACCATCGTAATCGGACCATTTTAGATTTTTGCCGCCCAAAAACTTGTGGGCTATAGCACAGTTGATTTTCAATAAAATTGAATTTTCTAAGAAATGCTTAGAAATAATCGAGCAATCAAAATGAAAATTGTCACAGCAATTACAGGTCCCGTAACCTATTGATAGAGGTATCAACCATCGTAATCGGACCATTTAAGATTTTTGCCGCCCAAAACTTGTGGGCTATAGCACAGTTGATTTTCAATAAAATTGAATTTTCTAAGAAATGTTTAGAAATAATCGAGCAATCAAAATGAAAATTGTCACAGCAATTACAGGTCCCGTAACCTATTGATAGAGGTATCAACCATCGTAATCGGACCATTTTAGATTTTTGCCGCCCAAAAACTTGTGGGCTATAGCACAGTTGATTTTCAATAAAATTGAATTTTCTAAGAAATGTTTAGAAATACTCGAGCAATCAAAATTCAAATTGTCACAGCAATTACAGGTCCCAAAACCTATTGATAGAGATATCAACCAATGTAATCGGAGCATTTTAGATGTTTGCCGCCCAAAAACTTGTGGGCTATAGCACAGTTGATTTTCAATAAAATTGAATTTTCTAAGAAATGTTTAGAAATAATCGAGCAATCAAAATGAAAATTGTCACAGCAATTACAGGTCCCGTAACCTATTGATAGAGGTATCAACCATCGTAATCGGACCATTTTAGATTTTTGCCGCCCAAAAACTTGTGGGCTATAGCACAGTTGATTTTCAATAAAATTGAATTTTCTAAGAAATGTTTAGAAATACTCGAGCAATCAAAATTCAAATTGTCACAGCAATTACAGGTCCCAAAACCTATTGATAGAGATATCAACCAATGTAATCGGAGCATTTTAGATGTTTGCCGCCCAAAAACTTGTGGGCTATAGCACAGTTGATTTTCAATAAAATTGAATTTTCTAAGAAATGTTTAGAAATAATCGAGCAATCAAAATGAAAATTGTCACAGCAATTACAGGTCCCGTAACCTATTGATAGAGGTATCAACCATCGTAATCGGACCATTTTAGATTTTTGCCGCCCAAAAACTTGTGGGCTATAGCACAGTTGATTTTCAATAAAATTGAATTTTCTAAGAAATGTTTAGAAATACTCGAGCAATCAAAATTCAAATTGTCACAGCAATTACAGGTCCCAAAACCTATTGATAGAGATATCAACCAATGTAATCGGAGCATTTTAGATGTTTGCCGCCCAAAAACTTGTGGGCTATAGCACAGTTGATTTTCAATAAAATTGAATTTTCTAAGAAATGTTTAGAAATAATCGAGCAATCAAAATGAAAATTGTCACAGCAATTACAGGTCCCGTAACCTATTGATAGAGGTATCAACCATCGTAATCGGACCATTTTAGATTTTTGCCGCCCAAAAACTTGTGGGCTATAGCACAGTTGATTTTCAATAAAATTGAATTTTCTAAGAAATGCTTAGAAATAATCGAGCAATCAAAATGAAAATTGTCACAGCAATTACAGGTCCCGTAACCTATTGATAGAGGTATCAACCATCGTAATCGGACCATTTAAGATTTTTGCCGCCCAAAACTTGTGGGCTATAGCACAGTTGATTTTCAATAAAATTGAATTTTCTAAGAAATGTTTAGAAATAATCGAGCAATCAAAATGAAAATTGTCACAGCAATTACAGGTCCCGTAACCTATT
Source organism: Tipula vernalis (assembly GCA_958295665.1). NCBI lineage: Eukaryota > Metazoa > Arthropoda > Insecta > Diptera > Tipulidae > Tipula > Tipula vernalis. Next base: position 97,117,123 of record OY282560.1, read on the forward strand.
GATAGAGGTATCAACCATCGTAATCGGACCATTTTAGATTTTTGCCGCCCAAAAACTTGTGGGCTATAGCACAGTTGATTTTCAATAAAATTGAATTTTCTAAGAAATGTTTAGAAATACTCGAGCAATCAAAATTCAAATTGTCACAGCAATTACAGGTCCCAAAACCTATTGATAGAGATATCAACCAATGTAATCGGAGCATTTTAGATGTTTGCCGCCCAAAAACTTGTGGGCTATAGCACAGTTGATTTTCAATAAAATTGAATTTTCTAAGAAATGTTTAGAAATAATCGAGCAATCAAAATGAAAATTGTCACAGCAATTACAGGTCCCGTAACCTATTGATAGAGGTATCAACCATCGTAATCGGACCATTTTAGATTTTTGCCGCCCAAAAACTTGTGGGCTATAGCACAGTTGATTTTCAATAAAATTGAATTTTCTAAGAAATGTTTAGAAATACTCGAGCAATCAAAATTCAAATTGTCACAGCAATTACAGGTCCCAAAACCTATTGATAGAGATATCAACCAATGTAATCGGAGCATTTTAGATGTTTGCCGCCCAAAAACTTGTGGGCTATAGCACAGTTGATTTTCAATAAAATTGAATTTTCTAAGAAATGTTTAGAAATAATCGAGCAATCAAAATGAAAATTGTCACAGCAATTACAGGTCCCGTAACCTATTGATAGAGGTATCAACCATCGTAATCGGACCATTTTAGATTTTTGCCGCCCAAAAACTTGTGGGCTATAGCACAGTTGATTTTCAATAAAATTGAATTTTCTAAGAAATGTTTAGAAATACTCGAGCAATCAAAATGAAAATTGTCACAGCAATTACAGGTCCCGTAACCTATTGATAGAGATATCAACCAATGTAATCGGAGCATTTTAGATGTTTGCCGCCCAAAAACTTGTGGGCTATAGCACAGTTGATTTTCAATAAAATTGAATTTTCTAAGAAATGTTTAGAAATAATCGAGCAATCAAAATGAAAATTGTCACAGCAATTACAGGTCCCGTAACCTATTGATAGAGGTATCAACCATCGTAATCGGACCATTTTAGATTTTTGCCGCCCAAAAACTTGTGGGCTATAGCACAGTTGATTTTCAATAAAATTGAATTTTCTAAGAAATGCTTAGAAATAATCGAGCAATCAAAATGAAAATTGTCACAGCAATTACAGGTCCCGTAACCTATTGATAGAGGTATCAACCATCGTAATCGGACCATTTAAGATTTTTGCCGCCCAAAACTTGTGGGCTATAGCACAGTTGATTTTCAATAAAATTGAATTTTCTAAGAAATGTTTAGAAATAATCGAGCAATCAAAATGAAAATTGTCACAGCAATTACAGGTCCCGTAACCTATTGATAGAGGTATCAACCATCGTAATCGGACCATTTTAGATTTTTGCCGCCCAAAAACTTGTGGGCTATAGCACAGTTGATTTTCAATAAAATTGAATTTTCTAAGAAATGTTTAGAAATACTCGAGCAATCAAAATTCAAATTGTCACAGCAATTACAGGTCCCAAAACCTATTGATAGAGATATCAACCAATGTAATCGGAGCATTTTAGATGTTTGCCGCCCAAAAACTTGTGGGCTATAGCACAGTTGATTTTCAATAAAATTGAATTTTCTAAGAAATGTTTAGAAATAATCGAGCAATCAAAATGAAAATTGTCACAGCAATTACAGGTCCCGTAACCTATTGATAGAGGTATCAACCATCGTAATCGGACCATTTTAGATTTTTGCCGCCCAAAAACTTGTGGGCTATAGCACAGTTGATTTTCAATAAAATTGAATTTTCTAAGAAATGCTTAGAAATAATCGAGCAATCAAAATGAAAATTGTCACAGCAATTACAGGTCCCGTAACCTATTGATAGAGGTATCAACCATCGTAATCGGACCATTTAAGATTTTTGCCGCCCAAAACTTGTGGGCTATAGCACAGTTGATTTTCAATAAAATTGAATTTTCTAAGAAATGTTTAGAAATAATCGAGCAATCAAAATGAAAATTGTCACAGCAATTACAGGTCCCGTAACCTATTGATAGAGGTATCAACCATCGTAATCGGACCATTTTAGATTTTTTGCCGCCCAAAAACTTGTGGGCTATAGCACAGTTGATTTTCAATAAAATTGAATTTTCTAAGAAATGTTTAGAAATACTCGAGCAATCAAAATTCAAATTGTCACAGCAATTACAGGTCCCAAAACCTATTGATAGAGATATCAACCAATGTAATCGGAGCATTTTAGATGTTTGCCGCCCAAAAACTTGTGGGCTATAGCACAGTTGATTTTCAATAAAATTGAATTTTCTAAGAAATGTTTAGAAATAATCGAGCAATCAAAATGAAAATTGTCACAGCAATTACAGGTCCCGTAACCTATTGATAGAGGTATCAACCATCGTAATCGGACCATTTTAGATTTTTGCCGCCCAAAAACTTGTGGGCTATAGCACAGTTGATTTTCAATAAAATTGAATTTTCTAAGAAATGCTTAGAAATAATCGAGCAATCAAAATGAAAATTGTCACAGCAATTACAGGTCCCGTAACCTATTGATAGAGGTATCAACCATCGTAATCGGACCATTTAAGATTTTTGCCGCCCAAAACTTGTGGGCTATAGCACAGTTGATTTTCAATAAAATTGAATTTTCTAAGAAATGTTTAGAAATAATCGAGCAATCAAAATGAAAATTGTCACAGCAATTACAGGTCCCGTAACCTATTGATAGAGGTATCAACCATCGTAATCGGACCATTTTAGATTTTTGCCGCCCAAAAACTTGTGGGCTATAGCACAGTTGATTTTCAATAAAATTGAATTTTCTAAGAAATGTTTAGAAATACTCGAGCAATCAAAATTCAAATTGTCACAGCAATTACAGGTCCCAAAACCTATTGATAGAGATATCAACCAATGTAATCGGAGCATTTTAGATGTTTGCCGCCCAAAAACTTGTGGGCTATAGCACAGTTGATTTTCAATAAAATTGAATTTTCTAAGAAATGTTTAGAAATAATCGAGCAATCAAAATGAAAATTGTCACAGCAATTACAGGTCCCGTAACCTATTGATAGAGGTATCAACCATCGTAATCGGACCATTTTAGATTTTTGCCGCCCAAAAACTTGTGGGCTATAGCACAGTTGATTTTCAATAAAATTGAATTTTCTAAGAAATGCTTAGAAATAATCGAGCAATCAAAATGAAAATTGTCACAGCAATTACAGGTCCCGTAACCTATTGATAGAGGTATCAACCATCGTAATCGGACCATTTAAGATTTTTGCCGCCCAAAACTTGTGGGCTATAGCACAGTTGATTTTCAATAAAATTGAATTTTCTAAGAAATGTTTAGAAATAATCGAGCAATCAAAATGAAAATTGTCACAGCAATTACAGGTCCCGTAACCTATTGATAGAGGTATCAACCATCGTAATCGGACCATTTTAGATTTTTGCCGCCCAAAAACTTGTGGGCTATAGCACAGTTGATTTTCAATAAAATTGAATTTTCTAAGAAATGCTAAGAAATAATCGAGCAATCAAAATGAAAATTGTCACAGCAATTACAGGTCCCGTAACCTATTGATAGAGGTATCAACCATCGTAATCGGACCATTTTAGATTTTTTGCCGCCCAAAAACTTGTGGGCTATAGCACAGTTGATTTTCAATAAAATTGAATTTTCTAAGAAATGTTTAGAAATACTCGAGCAATCAAAATTCAAATTGTCACAGCAATTACAGGTCCCAAAACCTATTGATAGAGATATCAACCAATGTAATCGGAGCATTTTAGATGTTTGCCGCCCAAAAACTTGTGGGCTATAGCACAGTTGATTTTCAATAAAATTGAATTTTCTAAGAAATGTTTAGAAATAATCGAGCAATCAAAATGAAAATTGTCACAGCAATTACAGGTCCCGTAACCTATTGATAGAGGTATCAACCATCGTAATCGGACCATTTTAGATTTTTGCCGCCCAAAAACTTGTGGGCTATAGCACAGTTGATTTTCAATAAAATTGAATTTTCTAAGAAATGCTTAGAAATAATCGAGCAATCAAAATGAAAATTGTCACAGCAATTACAGGTCCCGTAACCTATTGATAGAGGTATCAACCATCGTAATCGGACCATTTAAGATTTTTGCCGCCCAAAACTTGTGGGCTATAGCACAGTTGATTTTCAATAAAATTGAATTTTCTAAGAAATGCTAAGAAATAATCGAGCAATCAAAATGAAAATTGTCACAGCAATTACAGGTCCCGTAACCTATTGATAGAGGTATCAACCATCGTAATCGGACCATTTTAGATTTTTTGCCGCCCAAAAACTTGTGGGCTATAGCACAGTTGATTTTCAATAAAATTGAATTTTCTAAGAAATGTTTAGAAATACTCGAGCAATCAAAATTCAAATTGTCACAGCAATTACAGGTCCCAAAACCTATTGATAGAGATATCAACCATCGTAATCGGACCATTTAAGATTTTTGCCGCCCAAAACTTGTGGGCTATAGCACAGTTGATTTTCAATAAAATTGAATTTTCTAAGAAATGCTTAGAAATAATCGAGCAATCAAAATGAAAATTGTCACAGCAATTACAGGTCCCGTAACCTATTGATAGAGGTATCAACCATCGTAATCGGACCATTTAAGATTTTTGCCGCCCAAAACTTGTGGGCTATAGCACAGTTGATTTTCAATAAAATTGAATTTTCTAAGAAATGTTTAGAAATAATCGAGCAATCAAAATGAAAATTGTCACAGCAATTACAGGTCCCGTAACCTATTGATAGAGGTATCAACCATCGTAATCGGACCATTTTAGATTTTTGCCGCCCAAAAACTTGTGGGCTATAGCACAGTTGATTTTCAATAAAATTGAATTTTCTAAGAAATGCTTAGAAATAATCGAGCAATCAAAATGAAAATTGTCACAGCAATTACAGGTCCCGTAACCTATTGATAGAGGTATCAACCATCGTAATCGGACCATTTAAGATTTTTGCCGCCCAAAACTTGTGGGCTATATCACAGTTGATTTTCAATAAAATTGAATTTTCTAAGAAATGTTTAGAAATAATCGAGCAATCAAAATGAAAATTGTCACAGCAATTACAGGTCCCGTAACCTATTGATAGAGGTATCAACCATCGTAATCGGACCATTTTAGATTTTTGCCGCCCAAAAACTTGTGGGCTATAGCACAGTTGATTTTCAATAAAATTGAATTTTCTAAGAAATGCTAAGAAATAATCGAGCAATCAAAATGAAAATTGCCACAGCAATTACAGGTCCCGTAACCTATTGATAGAGGTATCAACCATCGTAATCGGACCATTTTAGATTTTTTGCCGCCCAAAAACTTGTGGGCTATAGCACAGTTGATTTTCAATAAAATTGAATTTTCTAAGAAATGCTAAGAAATAATCGAGCAATCAAAATGAAAATTGTCACAGCAATTACAGGTCCCGTAACCTATTGATAGAGGTATCAACCATCGTAATCGGACCATTTTAGATTTTTTGCCGCCCAAAAACTTGTGGGCTATAGCACAGTTGATTTTCAATAAAATTGAATTTTCTAAGAAATGTTTAGAAATACTCGAGCAATCAAAATTCAAATTGTCACAGCAATTACAGGTCCCAAAACCTATTGATAGAGATATCAACCATCGTAATCGGACCATTTAAGATTTTTGCCGCCCAAAACTTGTGGGCTATAGCACAGTTGATTTTCAATAAAATTGAATTTTCTAAGAAATGCTTAGAAATAATCGAGCAATCAAAATGAAAATTGTCACAGCAATTACAGGTCCCGTAACCTATTGATAGAGGTATCAACCATCGTAATCGGACCATTTTAGATTTTTTGCCGCCCAAAAACTTGTGGGCTATAGCACAGTTGATTTTCAATAAAATTGAATTTTCTAAGAAATGCTAAGAAATAATCGAGCAATCAAAATGAAAATTGTCACAGCAATTACAGGTCCCGTAACCTATTGATAGAGGTATCAACCATCGTAATCGGACCATTTTAGATTTTTTGCCGCCCAAAAACTTGTGGGCTATAGCACAGTTGATTTTCAATAAAATTGAATTTTCTAAGAAATGTTTAGAAATACTCGAGCAATCAAAATTCAAATTGTCACAGCAATTACAGGTCCCAAAACCTATTGATAGAGATATCAACCATCGTAATCGGACCATTTAAGATTTTTGCCGCCCAAAACTTGTGGGCTATAGCACAGTTGATTTTCAATAAAATTGAATTTTCTAAGAAATGCTTAGAAATAATCGAGCAATCAAAATGAAAATTGTCACAGCAATTACAGGTCCCGTAACCTATTGATAGAGGTATCAACCATCGTAATCGGACCATTTTAGATTTTTGCCGCCCAAAAACTTGTGGGCTATAGCACAGTTGATTTTCAATAAGATTGAATTTTCTAAGAAATGCTAAGAAATAATCGAGCAATCAAAATGAAAATTGTCACAGCAATTACAGGTCCCGTAACCTATTGATAGAGGTATCAACCATCGTAATCGGACCATTTAAGATTTTTGCCGCCCAAAACTTGTGGGCTATAGCACAGTTGATTTTCAATAAAATTGAATTTTCTAAGAAATGTTTAGAAATAATCGAGCAATCAAAATGAAAATTGTCACAGCAATTACAGGTCCCGTAACCTATTGATAGAGGTATCAACCATCGTAATCGGACCATTTTAGATTTTTGCCGCCCAAAAACTTGTGGGCTATAGCACAGTTGATTTTCAATAAAATTGAATTTTCTAAGAAATGCTTAGAAATAATCGAGCAATCAAAATGAAAATTGTCACAGCAATTACAGGTCCCGTAACCTATTGATAGAGGTATCAACCATCGTAATCGGACCATTTAAGATTTTTGCCGCCCAAAACTTGTGGGCTATAGCACAGTTGATTTTCAATAAAATTGAATTTTCTAAGAAATGTTAAGAAATATTCGAGCAATCAAAATGAAAATTGTCACAGCAACTACAGGTCCCGTAACCTATTGATAGAGGTATCAACCATCGTAATCGGACCATTTTAGATTTTTGCCGCCCAAAAACTTGTGGGCTATAGCACAGTTGATTTTCAATAAAATTGAATTTTCTAAGAAATGCTTAGAAATAATCGAGCAATCAAAATGAAAATTGTCACAGCAATTACAGGTCCCGTAACCTATTGATAGAGGTATCAACCATCGTAATCGGACCATTTAAGATTTTTGCCGCCCAAAACTTGTGGGCTATAGCACAGTTGATTTTCAATAAAATTGAATTTTCTAAGAAATGTTTAGAAATAATCGAGCAATCAAAATGAAAATTGTCACAGCAATTACAGGTCCCGTAACCTATTGATAGAGGTATCAACCATCGTAATCGGACCATTTTAGATTTTTGCCGCCCAAAAACTTGTGGGCTATAGCACAGTTGATTTTCAATAAAATTGAATTTTCTAAGAAATGCTAAGAAATAATCGAGCAATCAAAATGAAAATTGTCACAGCAATTACAGGTCCCGTAACCTATTGATAGAGGTATCAACCATCGTAATCGGACCATTTTAGATTTTTTGCCGCCCAAAAACTTGTGGGCTATAGCACAGTTGATTTTCAATAAAATTGAATTTTCTAAGAAATGTTTAGAAATACTCGAGCAATCAAAATTCAAATTGTCACAGCAATTACAGGTCCCAAAACCTATTGATAGAGATATCAACCATCGTAATCGGACCATTTAAGATTTTTGCCGCCCAAAAACTTGTGGGCTATAGCACAGTTGATTTTCAATAAAATTGAATTTTCTAAGAAATGCTTAGAAATAATCGAGCAATCAAAATGAAAATTGTCACAGCAATTACAGGTCCCGTAACCTATTGATAGAGGTATCAACCATCGTAATCGGACCATTTAAGATTTTTGCCGCCCAAAACTTGTGGGCTATAGCACAGTTGATTTTCAATAAAATTGAATTTTCTAAGAAATGTTTAGAAATAATCGAGCAATCAAAATGAAAATTGTCACAGCAATTACAGGTCCCGTAACCTATTGATAGAGGTATCAACCATCGTAATCGGACCATTTTAGATTTTTGCCGCCCAAAAACTTGTGGGCTATAGCACAGTTGATTTTCAATAAAATTGAATTTTCTAAGAAATGCTAAGAAATAATCGAGCAATCAAAATGAAAATTGTCACAGCAATTACAGGTCCCGTAACCTATTGATAGAGATATCAACCATCGTAATCGGACCATTTAAGATTTTTGCCGCCCAAAACTTGTGGGCTATAGCACAGTTGATTTTCAATAAAATTGAATTTTCTAAGAAATGTTTAGAAATAATCGAGCAATCAAAATGAAAATTGTCACAGCAATTACAGGTCCCGTAATCTATTGATAGAGGTATCAACCATCGTAATCGGACCATTTTAGATTTTTGCCGCCCAAAAACTTGTGGGCTATAGCACAGTTGATTTTCAATAAAATTGAATTTTCTAAGAAATGCTAAGAAATAATCGAGCAATCAAAATGAAAATTGTCACAGCAATTACAGGTCCCGTAACCTATTGATAGAGGTATCAACCATCGTAATCGGACCATTTAAGATTTTTGCCGCCCAAAAACTTGTGGGCTATAGCACAGTTGATTTTCAATAAAATTGAATTTTCTAAGAAATGTTTAGAAATACTCGAGCAATCAAAATTCAAATTGTCACAGCAATTACAGGTCCCAAAACCTATTGATAGAGATATCAACCAATGTAATCGGAGCATTTTAGATGTTTGCCGCCCAAAAACTTGTGGGCTATAGCACAGTTGATTTTCAATAAAATTGAATTTTCTAAGAAATGCTAAGAAATAATCGAGCAATCAAAATGAAAATTGTCACAGCAATTACAGGTCCCGTAACCTATTGATAGAGGTATCAACCATCGTAATCGGACCATTTTAGATTTTTTGCCGCCCAAAAACTTGTGGGCTATAGCACAGTTGATTTTCAATAAAATTGAATTTTCTAAGAAATGTTTAGAAATACTCGAGCAATCAAAATTCAAATTGTCACAGCAATTACAGGTCCCAAAACCTATTGATAGAGATATCAACCATCGTAATCGGACCATTTAAGATTTTTGCCGCCCAAAACTTGTGGGCTATAGCACAGTTGATTTTCAATAAAATTGAATTTTCTAAGAAATGTTTAGAAATAATCGAGCAATCAAAATGAAAATTGTCACAGCAATTACAGGTCCCGTAACCTATTGATAGAGGTATCAACCATCGTAATCGGACCATTTTAGATTTTTGCCGCCCAAAAACTTGTGGGCTATAGCACAGTTGATTTTCAATAAAATTGAATTTTCTAAGAAATGTTTAGAAATACTCGAGCAATCAAAATTCAAATTGTCACAGCAATTACAGGTCCCAAAACCTATTGATAGAGATATCAACCATCGTAATCGGACCATTTAAGATTTTTGCCGCCCAAAACTTGTGGGCTATAGCACAGTTGATTTTCAATAAAATTGAATTTTCTAAGAAATGTTTAGAAATAATCGAGCAATCAAAATGAAAATTGTCACAGCAATTACAGGTCCCGTAACCTATTGATAGAAGTATCAACCATCGTAATCGGACCATTTAAGATTTTTGCCGCCCAAAAACTTGTGGGCTATAGCACAGTTGATTTTCAATAAAATAGAATTTTCTAAGAAATGCTAAGAAATAATCGAGCAATCAAAATGAAAATTGTCACAGCAATTACAGGTCCCGTAACCTATTGATAGAGGTATCAACCATCGTAATCGGACCATTTTAGATTTTTTGCCGCCCAAAAACTTGTGGGCTATAGCACAGTTGATTTTCAATAAAATTGAATTTTCTAAGAAATGTTTAGAAATACTCGAGCAATCAAAATTCAAATTGTCACAGCAATTACAGGTCCCAAAACCTATTGATAGAGATATCAACCAATGTAATCGGAGCATTTTAGATGTTTGCCGCCCAAAAACTTGTGGGCTATAGCACAGTTGATTTTCAATAAAATTGAATTTTCTAAGAAATGTTTAGAAATAATCGAGCAATCAAAATGAAAATTGTCACAGCAATTACAGGTCCCGTAACCTATTGATAGAGGTATCAACCATCGTAATCGGACCATTTAAGATTTTTGCCGCCCAAAACTTGTGGGCTATAGCACAGTTGATTTTCAATAAAATTGAATTTTCTAAGAAATGCTTAGAAATAATCGAGCAATCAAAATGAAAATTGTCACAGCAATTACAGGTCCCGTAACCTATTGATAGAGGTATCAACCATCGTAATCGGACCATTTAAGATTTTTGCCGCCCAAAACTTGTGGGCTATAGCACAGTTGATTTTCAATAAAATTGAATTTTCTAAGAAATGTTTAGAAATACTCGAGCAATCAAAATTCAAATTGTCACAGCAATTACAGGTCCCAAAACCTATTGATAGAGATATCAACCATCGTAATCGGACCATTTAAGATTTTTGCCGCCCAAAACTTGTGGGCTATAGCACAGTTGATTTTCAATAAAATTGAATTTTCTAAGAAATGCTTAGAAATAATCGAGCAATCAAAATGAAAATTGTCACAGCAATTACAGGTCCCGTAACCTATTGATAGAGGTATCAACCATCGTAATCGGACCATTTAAGATTTTTGCCGCCCAAAACTTGTGGGCTATAGCACAGTTGATTTTCAATAAAATTGAATTTTCTAAGAAATGCTTAGAAATAATCGAGCAATCAAAATGAAAATTGTCACAGCAATTACAGGTCCCGTAACCTATTGATAGAGGTATCAACCATCGTAATCGGACCATTTAAGATTTTTGCCGCCCAAAACTTGTGGGCTATAGCACAGTTGATTTTCAATAAAATTGAATTTTCTAAGAAATGTTTAGAAATAATCGAGCAATCAAAATGAAAATTGTCACAGCAATTACAGGTCCCGTAACCTATTGATAGAGGTATCAACCATCGTAATCGGACCATTTTAGATTTTTGCCGCCCAAAAACTTGTGGGCTATAGCACAGTTTATTTTCAATAAAATTGAATTTTCTAAGAAATGCTTAGAAATAATCGAGCAATCAAAATGAAAATTGTCACAGCAATTACAGGTCCCGTAACCTATTGATAGAGGTATCAACCATCGTAATCGGACCATTTAAGATTTTTGCCGCCCAAAACTTGTGGGCTATAGCACAGTTGATTTTCAATAAAATTGAATTTTCTAAGAAATGTTTAGAAATATTCGAGCAATCAAAATGAAAATTGTCACAGCAACTACAGGTCCCGTAACCTATTGATAGAGGTATCAACCATCGTAATCGGACCATTTTAGATTTTTGCCGCCCAAAAACTTGTGGGCTATAGCACAGTTGATTTTCAATAAAATTGAATTTTCTAAGAAATGCTTAGAAATAATCGAGCAATCAAAATGAAAATTGTCACAGCAATTACAGGTCCCGTAACCTATTGATAGAGGTATCAACCATCGTAATCGGACCATTTAAGATTTTTGCCGCCCAAAACTTGTGGGCTATAGCACAGTTGATTTTCAATAAAATTGAATTTTCTAAGAAATGTTTAGAAATAATCGAGCAATCAAAATGAAAATTGTCACAGCAATTACAGGTCCCGTAACCTATTGATAGAGGTATCAACCATCGTAATCGGACCATTTTAGATTTTTGCCGCCCAAAAACTTGTGGGCTATAGCACAGTTGATTTTCAATAAAATTGAATTTTCTAAGAAATGCTAAGAAATAATCGAGCAATCAAAATGAAAATTGTCACAGCAATTACAGGTCCCGTAACCTATTGATAGAGGTATCAACCATCGTAGTCGGACCATTTTAGATTTTTTGCCGCCCAAAAACTTGTGGGCTATAGCACAGTTGATTTTCAATAAAATTGAATTTTCTAAGAAATGTTTAGAAATACTCGAGCAATCAAAATTCAAATTGTCACAGCAATTACAGGTCCCAAAACCTATTGATAGAGATATCAACCATCGTAATCGGACCATTTAAGATTTTTGCCGCCCAAAAACTTGTGGGCTATAGCACAGTTGATTTTCAATAAAATTGAATTTTCTAAGAAATGCTTAGAAATAATCGAGCAATCAAAATGAAAATTGTCACAGCAATTACAGGTCCCGTAACCTATTGATAGAGGTATCAACCATCGTAATCGGACCATTTAAGATTTTTGCCGCCCAAAACTTGTGGGCTATAGCACAGTTGATTTTCAATAAAATTGAATTTTCTAAGAAATGTTTAGAAATAATCGAGCAATCAAAATTCAAATTGTCACAGCAATTACAGGTCCCGTAACCTATTGATAGAGGTATCAACCATCGTAATCGGACCATTTTAGATTTTTGCCGCCCAAAAACTTGTGGGCTATAGCACAGTTGATTTTCAATAAAATTGAATTTTCTAAGAAATGCTAAGAAATAATCGAGCAATCAAAATGAAAATTGTCACAGCAATTACAGGTCCCGTAACCTATTGATAGAGATATCAACCATCGTAATCGGACCATTTAAGATTTTTGCCGCCCAAAACTTGTGGGCTATAGCACAGTTGATTTTCAATAAAATTGAATTTTCTAAGAAATGTTTAGAAATAATCGAGCAATCAAAATGAAAATTGTCACAGCAATTACAGGTCCCGTAATCTATTGATAGAGGTATCAACCATCGTAATCGGACCATTTTAGATTTTTGCCGCCCAAAAACTTGTGGGCTATAGCACAGTTGATTTTCAATAAAATTGAATTTTCTAAGAAATGCTAAGAAATAATCGAGCAATCAAAATGAAAATTGTCACAGCAATTACAGGTCCCGTAACCTATTGATAGAGGTATCAACCATCGTAATCGGACCATTTAAGATTTTTGCCGCCCAAAAACTTGTGGGCTATAGCACAGTTGATTTTCAATAAAATTGAATTTTCTAAGAAATGTTTAGAAATACTCGAGCAATCAAAATTCAAATTGTCACAGCAATTACAGGTCCCAAAACCTATTGATAGAGATATCAACCAATGTAATCGGAGCATTTTAGATGTTTGCCGCCCAAAAACTTGTGGGCTATAGCACAGTTGATTTTCAATAAAATTGAATTTTCTAAGAAATGTTTAGAAATACTCGAGCAATCAAAATTCAAATTGTCACAGCAATTACAGGTCCCAAAACCTATTGATAGAGATATCAACCATCGTAATCGGACCATTTAAGATTTTTGCCGCCCAAAACTTGTGGGCTATAGCACAGTTGATTTTCAATAAAATTGAATTTTCTAAGAAATGCTTAGAAATAATCGAGCAATCAAAATGAAAATTGTCACAGCAATTACAGGTCCCGTAACCTATTGATAGAGGTATCAACCATCGTAATCGGACCATTTAAGATTTTTGCCGCCCAAAACTTGTGGGCTATAGCACAGTTGATTTTCAATAAAATTGAATTTTCTAAGAAATGTTTAGAAATACTCGAGCAATCAAAATGAAAATTGTCACAGCAATTACAGGTCCCGTAACCTATTGATAGAGGTATCAACCATCGTAATCGGACCATTTTAGATTTTTGCCGCCCAAAAACTTGTGGGCTATAGCACAGTTGATTTTCAATAAAATTGAATTTTCTAAGAAATGCTAAGAAATAATCGAGCAATCAAAATGAAAATTGTCACAGCAATTACAGGTCCCGTAACCTATTGATAGAGGTATCAACCATCGTAATCGGACCATTTTAGATTTTTGCCGCCCAAAAACTTGTGGGCTATAGCACAGTTGATTTTCAATAAAATTGAATTTTCTAAGAAATGCTAAGAAATAATCGAGCAATCAAAATGAAAATTGTCACAGCAATTACAGGTCCCGTAACCTATTGATAGAGATATCAACCATCGTAATCGGACCATTTAAGATTTTTGCCGCCCAAAACTTGTGGGCTATAGCACAGTTGATTTTCAATAAAATTGAATTTTCTAAGAAATGTTTAGAAATAATCGAGCAATCAAAATGAAAATTGTCACAGCAATTACAGGTCCCGTAATCTATTGATAGAGGTATCAACCATCGTAATCGGACCATTTTAGATTTTTGCCGCCCAAAAACTTGTGGGCTATAGCACAGTTGATTTTCAATAAAATTGAATTTTCTAAGAAATGCTAAGAAATAATCGAGCAATCAAAATGAAAATTGTCACAGCAATTACAGGTCCCGTAACCTATTGATAGAGGTATCAACCATCGTAATCGGACCATTTAAGATTTTTGCCGCCCAAAAACTTGTGGGCTATAGCACAGTTGATTTTCAATAAAATTGAATTTTCTAAGAAATGTTTAGAAATACTCGAGCAGGTCCCAAAACCTACAGGTCCCAAAACCTATTGATAGAGATATCAACCAATGTAATCGGAGCATTTTAGATGTTTGCCGCCCAAAAACTTGTGGGCTATAGCACAGTTGATTTTCAATAAAATTGAATTTTCTAAGAAATGTTTAGAAATACTCGAGCAATCAAAATTCAAATTGTCACAGCAATTACAGGTCCCAAAACCTATTGATAGAGATATCAACCATCGTAATCGGACCATTTAAGATTTTTGCCGCCCAAAACTTGTGGGCTATAGCACAGTTGATTTTCAATAAAATTGAATTTTCTAAGAAATGCTTAGAAATAATCGAGCAATCAAAATGAAAATTGTCACAGCAATTACAGGTCCCGTAACCTATTGATAGAGGTATCAACCATCGTAATCGGACCATTTAAGATTTTTGCCGCCCAAAACTTGTGGGCTATAGCACAGTTGATTTTCAATAAAATTGAATTTTCTAAGAAATGTTTAGAAATAATCGAGCAATCAAAATGAAAATTGTCACAGCAATTACAGGTCCCGTAATCTATTGATAGAGGTATCAACCATCGTAATCGGACCATTTTAGATTTTTGCCGCCCAAAAACTTGTGGGCTATAGCACAGTTGATTTTCAATAAAATTGAATTTTCTAAGAAATGCTAAGAAATAATCGAGCAATCAAAATGAAAATTGTCACAGCAATTACAGGTCCCGTAACCTATTGATAGAGGTATCAACCATCGTAATCGGACCATTTTAGATTTTTGCCGCCCAAAAACTTGTGGGCTATAGCACAGTTGATTTTCAATAAAATTGAATTTTCTAAGAAATGCTAAGAAATAATCGAGCAATCAAAATGAAAATTGTCACAGCAATTACAGGTCCCGTAACCTATTGATAGAGATATCAACCATCGTAATCGGACCATTTAAGATTTTTGCCGCCCAAAACTTGTGGGCTATAGCACAGTTGATTTTCAATAAAATTGAATTTTCTAAGAAATGTTTAGAAATAATCGAGCAATCAAAATGAAAATTGTCACAGCAATTACAGGTCCCGTAATCTATTGATAGAGGTATCAACCATCGTAATCGGACCATTTTAGATTTTTGCCGCCCAAAAACTTGTGGGCTATAGCACAGTTGATTTTCAATAAAATTGAATTTTCTAAGAAATGCTAAGAAATAATCGAGCAATCAAAATGAAAATTGTCACAGCAATTACAGGTCCCGTAACCTATTGATAGAGGTATCAACCATCGTAATCGGACCATTTTAGATTTTTGCCGCCCAAAAACTTGTGGGCTATAGCACAGTTGATTTTCAATAAAATTGAATTTTCTAAGAAATGCTAAGAAATAATCGAGCAATCAAAATGAAAATTGTCACAGCAATTACAGGTCCCGTAACCTATTGATAGAGGTATCAACCATCGTAATCGGACCATTTTAGATTTTTTGCCGCCCAAAAACTTGTGGGCTATAGCACAGTTGATTTTCAATAAAATTGAATTTTCTAAGAAATGTTTAGAAATACTCGAGCAATCAAAATTCAAATTGTCACAGCAATTACAGGTCCCAAAACCTATTGATAGAGATATCAACCATCGTAATCGGACCATTTAAGATTTTTGCCGCCCAAAAACTTGTGGGCTATAGCACAGTTGATTTTCAATAAAATTGAATTTTCTAAGAAATGCTTAGAAATAATCGAGCAATCAAAATGAAAATTGTCACAGCAATTACAGGTCCCGTAACCTATTGATAGAGGTATCAACCATCGTAATCGGACCATTTAAGATTTTTGCCGCCCAAAACTTGTGGGCTATAGCACAGTTGATTTTCAATAAAATTGAATTTTCTAAGAAATGTTTAGAAATAATCGAGCAATCAAAATGAAAATTGTCACAGCAATTACAGGTCCCGTAACCTATTGATAGAGGTATCAACCATCGTAATCGGACCATTTTAGATTTTTGCCGCCCAAAAACTTGTGGGCTATAGCACAGTTGATTTTCAATAAAATTGAATTTTCTAAGAAATGCTAAGAAATAATCGAGCAATCAAAATGAAAATTGTCACAGCAATTACAGGTCCCGTAACCTATTGATAGAGATATCAACCATCGTAATCGGACCATTTAAGATTTTTGCCGCCCAAAACTTGTGGGCTATAGCACAGTTGATTTTCAATAAAATTGAATTTTCTAAGAAATGTTTAGAAATAATCGAGCAATCAAAATGAAAATTGTCACAGCAATTACAGGTCCCGTAATCTATTGATAGAGGTATCAACCATCGTAATCGGACCATTTTAGATTTTTGCCGCCCAAAAACTTGTGGGCTATAGCACAGTTGATTTTCAATAAAATTGAATTTTCTAAGAAATGCTAAGAAATAATCGAGCAATCAAAATGAAAATTGTCACAGTAATTACAGGTCCCGTAACCTATTGATAGAGGTATCAACCATCGTAATCGGACCATTTAAGATTTTTGCCGCCCAAAAACTTGTGGGCTATAGCACAGTTGATTTTCAATAAAATTGAATTTTCTAAGAAATGTTTAGAAATACTCGAGCAATCAAAATTCAAATTGTCACAGCAATTACAGGTCCCAAAACCTATTGATAGAGATATCAACCAATGTAATCGGAGCATTTTAGATTTTTGCCGCCCAAAAACTTGTGGGCTATAGCACAGTTGATTTTCAATAAAATTGAATTTTCTAAGAAATGTTTAGAAATACTCGAGCAATCAAAATTCAAATTGTCACAGCAATTACAGGTCCCGTAATCTATTGATAGAGGTATCAACCATCGTAATCGGACCATTTTAGATTTTTGCCGCCCAAAACTTGTGGGCTATAGCACAGTTGATTTTCAATAAAATTGAATTTTCTAAGAAATGCTTAGAAATAATCGAGCAATCAAAATGAAAATTGTCACAGCAATTACAGGTCCCGTAACCTATTGATAGAGGTATCAACCATCGTAATCGGACCATTTAAGATTTTTGCCGCCCAAAACTTGTGGGCTATAGCACAGTTGATTTTCAATAAAATTGAATTTTCTAAGAAATGTTTAGAAATAATCGAGCAATCAAAATGAAAATTGTCACAGCAATTACAGGTCCCGTAACCTATTGATAGAGGTATCAACCATCGTAATCGGACCATTTTAGATTTTTGCCGCCCAAAAACTTGTGGGCTATAGCACAGTTAATTTTCAATAAAATTGAATTTTCTAAGAAATGCTAAGAAATAATCGAGCAATCAAAATGAAAATTGTCACAGCAATTACAGGTCCCGTAACCTATTGATAGAGGTATCAACCATCGTAATCGGACCATTTTAGATTTTTGCCGCCCAAAAACTTGTGGGCTATAGCACAGTTGATTTTCAATAAAATTGAATTTTCTAAGAAATGCTAAGAAATAATCGAGCAATCAAAATGAAAATTGTCACAGCAATTACAGGTCCCGTAACCTATTGATAGAGATATCAACCATCGTAATCGGACCATTTAAGATTTTTGCCGCCCAAAACTTGTGGGCTATAGCACAGTTGATTTTCAATAAAATTGAATTTTCTAAGAAATGCTTAGAAATAATCGAGCAATCAAAATGAAAATTGTCACAGCAATTACAGGTCCGGTAATCTATTGATAGAGGTATCAACCATCGTAATCGGACCATTTTAGATTTTTGCCGCCCAAAAACTTGTGGGCTATAGCACAGTTGATTTTCAATAAAATTGAATTTTCTAAGAAATGCTAAGAAATAATCGAGCAATCAAAATGAAAATTGTCACAGCAATTACAGGTCCCGTAACCTATTGATAGAGGTATCAACCATCGTAATCGGACCATTTTAGATTTTTGCCGCCCAAAAACTTGTGGGCTATAGCACAGTTGATTTTCAATAAAATTGAATTTTCTAAGAAATGCTAAGAAATAATCGAGCAATCAAAATGAAAATTGTCACAGCAATTACAGGTCCCGTAACCTATTGATAGAGATATCAACCATCGTAATCGGACCATTTAAGATTTTTGCCGCCCAAAACTTGTGGGCTATAGCACAGTTGATTTTCAATAAAATTGAATTTTCTAAGAAATGCTTAGAAATAATCGAGCAATCAAAATGAAAATTGTCACAGCAATTACAGGTCCCGTAACCTATTGATAGAGGTATCAACCATCGTAATCGGACCATTTAAGATTTTTGCCGCCCAAAACTTGTGGGCTATAGCACAGTTGATTTTCAATAAAATTGAATTTTCTAAGAAATGTTTAGAAATAATCGAGCAATCAAAATGAAAATTGTCACAGCAATTACAGGTCCCGTAATCTATTGATAGAGGTATCAACCATCGTAATCGGACCATTTAAGATTTTTGCCGCCCAAAAACTTGTGGGCTATAGCACAGTTGATTTTCAATAAAATTGAATTTTCTAAGAAATGTTTAGAAATACTCGAGCAATCAAAATGAAAATTGTCACAGCAATTACAGGTCCCGTAATCTATTGATAGAGGTATCAACCATCGTAATCGGACCATTTTAGATTTTTGCCGCCCAAAACTTGTGGGCTATAGCACAGTTGATTTTCAATAAAATTGAATTTTCTAAGAAATGCTTAGAAATAATCGAGCAATCAAAATGAAAATTGTCACAGCAATTACAGGTCCCGTAACCTATTGATAGAGGTATCAACCATCGTAATCGGACCATTTAAGATTTTTGCCGCCCAAAACTTGTGGGCTATAGCACAGTTGATTTTCAATAAAATTGAATTTTCTAAGAAATGTTTAGAAATAATCGAGCAATCAAAATGAAAATTGTCACAGCAATTACAGGTCCCGTAACCTATTGATAGAGGTATCAACCATCGTAATCGGACCATTTTAGATTTTTGCCGCCCAAAAACTTGTGGGCTATAGCACAGTTAATTTTCAATAAAATTGAATTTTCTAAGAAATGCTAAGAAATAATCGAGCAATCAAAATGAAAATTGTCACAGCAATTACAGGTCCCGTAACCTATTGATAGAGGTATCAACCATCGTAATCGGACCATTTTAGATTTTTGCCGCCCAAAAACTTGTGGGCTATAGCACAGTTGATTTTCAATAAAATTGAATTTTCTAAGAAATGCTAAGAAATAATCGAGCAATCAAAATGAAAATTGTCACAGCAATTACAGGTCCCGTAACCTATTGATAGAGATATCAACCATCGTAATCGGACCATTTAAGATTTTTGCCGCCCAAAACTTGTGGGCTATAGCACAGTTGATTTTCAATAAAATTGAATTTTCTAAGAAATGCTTAGAAATAATCGAGCAATCAAAATGAAAATTGTCACAGCAATTACAGGTCCGGTAATCTATTGATAGAGGTATCAACCATCGTAATCGGACCATTTTAGATTTTTGCCGCCCAAAAACTTGTGGGCTATAGCACAGTTGATTTTCAATAAAATTGAATTTTCTAAGAAATGCTAAGAAATAATCGAGCAATCAAAATGAAAATTGTCACAGCAATTACAGGTCCCGTAACCTATTGATAGAGGTATCAACCATCGTAATCGGACCATTTTAGATTTTTGCCGCCCAAAAACTTGTGGGCTATAGCACAGTTGATTTTCAATAAAATTGAATTTTCTAAGAAATGCTAAGAAATAATCGAGCAATCAAAATGAAAATTGTCACAGCAATTACAGGTCCCGTAACCTATTGATAGAGATATCAACCATCGTAATCGGACCATTTAAGATTTTTGCCGCCCAAAACTTGTGGGCTATAGCACAGTTGATTTTCAATAAAATTGAATTTTCTAAGAAATGCTTAGAAATAATCGAGCAATCAAAATGAAAATTGTCACAGCAATTACAGGTCCCGTAACCTATTGATAGAGGTATCAACCATCGTAATCGGACCATTTAAGATTTTTGCCGCCCAAAACTTGTGGGCTATAGCACAGTTGATTTTCAATAAAATTGAATTTTCTAAGAAATGTTTAGAAATAATCGAGCAATCAAAATGAAAATTGTCACAGCAATTACAGGTCCCGTAACCTATTGATAGAGGTATCAACCATCGTAATCGGACCATTTTAGATTTTTGCCGCCCAAAAACTTGTGGGCTATAGCACAGTTGATTTTCAATAAAATTGAATTTTCTAAGAAATGCTAAGAAATAATCGAGCAATCAAAATGAAAATTGTCACAGCAATTACAGGTCCCGTAACCTATTGATAGAGATATCAACCATCGTAATCGGACCATTTAAGATTTTTGCCGCCCAAAACTTGTGGGCTATAGCACAGTTGATTTTCAATAAAATTGAATTTTCTAAGAAATGTTTAGAAATAATCGAGCAATCAAAATGAAAATTGTCACAGCAATTACAGGTCCGGTAATCTATTGATAGAGGTATCAACCATCGTAATCGGACCATTTTAGATTTTTGCCGCCCAAAAACTTGTGGGCTATAGCACAGTTGATTTTCAATAAAATTGAATTTTCTAAGAAATGCTAAGAAATAATCGAGCAATCAAAATGAAAATTGTCACAGCAATTACAGGTCCCGTAACCTATTGATAGAGGTATCAACCATCGTAATCGGACCATTTTAGATTTTTGCCGCCCAAAAACTTGTGGGCTATAGCACAGTTGATTTTCAATAAAATTGAATTTTCTAAGAAATGCTAAGAAATAATCGAGCAATCAAAATGAAAATTGTCACAGCAATTACAGGTCCCGTAACCTATTGATAGAGATATCAACCATCGTAATCGGACCATTTAAGATTTTTGCCGCCCAAAACTTGTGGGCTATAGCACAGTTGATTTTCAATAAAATTGAATTTTCTAAGAAATGCTTAGAAATAATCGAGCAATCAAAATGAAAATTGTCACAGCAATTACAGGTCCCGTAACCTATTGATAGAGGTATCAACCATCGTAATCGGACCATTTAAGATTTTTGCCGCCCAAAACTTGTGGGCTATAGCACAGTTGATTTTCAATAAAATTGAATTTTCTAAGAAATGTTTAGAAATAATCGAGCAATCAAAATGAAAATTGTCACAGCAATTACAGGTCCCGTAACCTATTGATAGAGGTATCAACCATCGTAATCGGACCATTTTAGATTTTTGCCGCCCAAAAACTTGTGGGCTATAGCACAGTTGATTTTCAATAAAATTGAATTTTCTAAGAAATGCTAAGAAATAATCGAGCAATCAAAATGAAAATTGTCACAGCAATTACAGGTCCCGTAACCTATTGATAGAGATATCAACCATCGTAATCGGACCATTTAAGATTTTTGCCGCCCAAAACTTGTGGGCTATAGCACAGTTGATTTTCAATAAAATTGAATTTTCTAAGAAATGTTTAGAAATAATCGAGCAATCAAAATGAAAATTGTCACAGCAATTACAGGTCCCGTAATCTATTGATAGAGGTATCAACCATCGTAATCGGACCATTTTAGATTTTTGCCGCCCAAAAACTTGTGGGCTATAGCACAGTTGATTTTCAATAAAATTGAATTTTCTAAGAAATGCTAAGAAATAATCGAGCAATCAAAATGAAAATTGTCACAGCAATTACAGGTCCCGTAACCTATTGATAGAGGTATCAACCATCGTAATCGGACCATTTTAGATTTTTGCCGCCCAAAAACTTGTGGGCTATAGCACAGTTGATTTTCAATAAAATTGAATTTTCTAAGAAATGCTAAGAAATAATCGAGCAATCAAAATGAAAATTGTCACAGCAATTACAGGTCCCGTAACCTATTGATAGAGATATCAACCATCGTAATCGGACCATTTAAGATTTTTGCCGCCCAAAACTTGTGGGCTATAGCACAGTTGATTTTCAATAAAATTGAATTTTCTAAGAAATGTTTAGAAATAATCGAGCAATCAAAATGAAAATTGTCACAGCAATTACAGGTCCCGTAATCTATTGATAGAGGTATCAACCATCGTAATCGGACCATTTTAGATTTTTGCCGCCCAAAAACTTGTGGGCTATAGCACAGTTGATTTTCAATAAAATTGAATTTTCTAAGAAATGCTAAGAAATAATCGAGCAATCAAAATGAAAATTGTCACAGCAATTACAGGTCCCGTAACCTATTGATAGAGGTATCAACCATCGTAATCGGACCATTTTAGATTTTTGCCGCCCAAAAACTTGTGGGCTATAGCACAGTTGATTTTCAATAAAATTGAATTTTCTAAGAAATGCTAAGAAATAATCGAGCAATCAAAATGAAAATTGTCACAGCAATTACAGGTCCCGTAACCT
Organism: Tipula vernalis; assembly: GCA_958295665.1. Lineage (NCBI taxonomy): Eukaryota > Metazoa > Arthropoda > Insecta > Diptera > Tipulidae > Tipula > Tipula vernalis. The sequence continues at coordinate 97,139,905 of OY282560.1, forward strand.
ATTGATAGAGATATCAACCATCGTAATCGGACCATTTAAGATTTTTGCCGCCCAAAACTTGTGGGCTATAGCACAGTTGATTTTCAATAAAATTGAATTTTCTAAGAAATGTTTAGAAATAATCGAGCAATCAAAATGAAAATTGTCACAGCAATTACAGGTCCCGTAATCTATTGATAGAGGTATCAACCATCGTAATCGGAGCATTTTAGATGTTTGCCGCCCAAAAACTTGTGGGCTATAGCACAGTTGATTTTCAATAAAATTGAATTTTCTAAGAAATGTTTAGAAATACTCGAGCAATCAAAATTCAAATTGTCACAGCAATTACAGGTCCCAAAACCTATTGATAGAGATATCAACCATCGTAATCGGACCATTTAAGATTTTTGCCGCCCAAAACTTGTGGGCTATAGCACAGTTGATTTTCAATAAAATTGAATTTTCTAAGAAATGCTTAGAAATAATCGAGCAATCAAAATGAAAATTGTCACAGCAATTACAGGTCCCGTAACCTATTGATAGAGGTATCAACCATCGTAATCGGACCATTTAAGATTTTTGCCGCCCAAAACTTGTGGGCTATAGCACAGTTGATTTTCAATAAAATTGAATTTTCTAAGAAATGTTTAGAAATAATCGAGCAATCAAAATGAAAATTGTCACAGCAATTACAGGTCCCGTAACCTATTGATAGAGGTATCAACCATCGTAATCGGACCATTTTAGATTTTTGCCGCCCAAAAACTTGTGGGCTATAGCACAGTTGATTTTCAATAAAATTGAATTTTCTAAGAAATGCTAAGAAATAATCGAGCAATCAAAATGAAAATTGTCACAGCAATTACAGGTCCCGTAATCTATTGATAGAGGTATCAACCATCGTAATCGGACCATTTTAGATTTTTGCCGCCCAAAAACTTGTGGGCTATAGCACAGTTGATTTTCAATAAAATTGAATTTTCTAAGAAATGCTAAGAAATAATCGAGCAATCAAAATGAAAATTGTCACAGCAATTACAGGTCCCGTAACCTATTGATAGAGGTATCAACCATCGTAATCGGACCATTTAAGATTTTTGCCGCCCAAAAACTTGTGGGCTATAGCACAGTTGATTTTCAATAAAATTGAATTTTCTAAGAAATGTTTAGAAATACTCGAGCAATCAAAATTCAAATTGTCACAGCAATTACAGGTCCCAAAACCTATTGATAGAGATATCAACCAATGTAATCGGAGCATTTTAGATGTTTGCCGCCCAAAAACTTGTGGGCTATAGCACAGTTGATTTTCAATAAAATTGAATTTTCTAAGAAATGTTTAGAAATACTCGAGCAATCAAAATTCAAATTGTCACAGCAATTACAGGTCCCAAAACCTATTGATAGAGATATCAACCATCGTAATCGGACCATTTAAGATTTTTGCCGCCCAAAACTTGTGGGCTATAGCACAGTTGATTTTCAATAAAATTGAATTTTCTAAGAAATGCTTAGAAATAATCGAGCAATCAAAATGAAAATTGTCACAGCAATTACAGGTCCCGTAACCTATTGATAGAGGTATCAACCATCGTAATCGGACCATTTAAGATTTTTGCCGCCCAAAAACTTGTGGGCTATAGCACAGTTGATTTTCAATAAAATTGAATTTTCTAAGAAATGTTTAGAAATAATCGAGCAATCAAAATGAAAATTGTCACAGCAATTACAGGTCCCGTAACCTATTGATAGAGGTATCAACCATCGTAATCGGACCATTTTAGATTTTTGCCGCCCAAAAACTTGTGGGCTATAGCACAGTTGATTTTCAATAAAATTGAATTTTCTAAGAAATGCTAAGAAATAATCGAGCAATCAAAATGAAAATTGTCACAGCAATTACAGGTCCCGTAACCTATTGATAGAGGTATCAACCATCGTAATCGGACCATTTTAGATTTTTTGCCGCCCAAAAACTTGTGGGCTATAGCACAGTTGATTTTCAATAAAATTGAATTTTCTAAGAAATGTTTAGAAATACTCGAGCAATCAAAATTCAAATTGTCACAGCAATTACAGGTCCCAAAACCTATTGATAGAGATATCAACCATCGTAATCGGACCATTTAAGATTTTTGCCGCCCAAAAACTTGTGGGCTATAGCACAGTTGATTTTCAATAAAATTGAATTTTCTAAGAAATGCTTAGAAATAATCGAGCAATCAAAATGAAAATTGTCACAGCAATTACAGGTCCCGTAACCTATTGATAGAGGTATCAACCATCGTAATCGGACCATTTAAGATTTTTGCCGCCCAAAACTTGTGGGCTATAGCACAGTTGATTTTCAATAAAATTGAATTTTCTAAGAAATGTTTAGAAATAATCGAGCAATCAAAATGAAAATTGTCACAGCAATTACAGGTCCCGTAACCTATTGATAGAGGTATCAACCATCGTAATCGGACCATTTTAGATTTTTGCCGCCCAAAAACTTGTGGGCTATAGCACAGTTGATTTTCAATAAAATTGAATTTTCTAAGAAATGCTAAGAAATAATCGAGCAATCAAAATGAAAATTGTCACAGCAATTACAGGTCCCGTAACCTATTGATAGAGATATCAACCATCGTAATCGGACCATTTAAGATTTTTGCCGCCCAAAACTTGTGGGCTATAGCACAGTTGATTTTCAATAAAATTGAATTTTCTAAGAAATGTTTAGAAATAATCGAGCAATCAAAATGAAAATTGTCACAGCAATTACAGGTCCCGTAATCTATTGATAGAGGTATCAACCATCGTAATCGGACCATTTTAGATTTTTGCCGCCCAAAAACTTGTGGGCTATAGCACAGTTGATTTTCAATAAAATTGAATTTTCTAAGAAATGCTAAGAAATAATCGAGCAATCAAAATGAAAATTGTCACAGCAATTACAGGTCCCGTAACCTATTGATAGAGGTATCAACCATCGTAATCGGACCATTTAAGATTTTTGCCGCCCAAAAACTTGTGGGCTATAGCACAGTTGATTTTCAATAAAATTGAATTTTCTAAGAAATGTTTAGAAATACTCGAGCAATCAAAATTCAAATTGTCACAGCAATTACAGGTCCCAAAACCTATTGATAGAGATATCAACCAATGTAATCGGAGCATTTTAGATTTTTGCCGCCCAAAAACTTGTGGGCTATAGCACAGTTGATTTTCAATAAAATTGAATTTTCTAAGAAATGTTTAGAAATACTCGAGCAATCAAAATTCAAATTGTCACAGCAATTACAGGTCCCAAAACCTATTGATAGAGATATCAACCATCGTAATCGGACCATTTAAGATTTTTGCCGCCCAAAACTTGTGGGCTATAGCACAGTTGATTTTCAATAAAATTGAATTTTCTAAGAAATGCTTAGAAATAATCGAGCAATCAAAATGAAAATTGTCACAGCAATTACAGGTCCCGTAACCTATTGATAGAGGTATCAACCATCGTAATCGGACCATTTAAGATTTTTGCCGCCCAAAACTTGTGGGCTATAGCACAGTTGATTTTCAATAAAATTGAATTTTCTAAGAAATGTTTAGAAATAATCGAGCAATCAAAATGAAAATTGTCACAGCAATTACAGGTCCCGTAACCTATTGATAGAGGTATCAACCATCGTAATCGGACCATTTTAGATTTTTGCCGCCCAAAAACTTGTGGGCTATAGCACAGTTGATTTTCAATAAAATTGAATTTTCTAAGAAATGCTTAGAAATAATCGAGCAATCAAAATGAAAATTGTCACAGCAATTACAGGTCCCGTAACCTATTGATAGAGGTATCAACCATCGTAATCGGACCATTTAAGATTTTTGCCGCCCAAAACTTGTGGGCTATAGCACAGTTGATTTTCAATAAAATTGAATTTTCTAAGAAATGTTTAGAAATATTCGAGCAATCAAAATGAAAATTGTCACAGCAACTACAGGTCCCGTAACCTATTGATAGAGGTATCAACCATCGTAATCGGACCATTTTAGATTTTTGCCGCCCAAAAACTTGTGGGCTATAGCACAGTTGATTTTCAATAAAATTGAATTTTCTAAGAAATGCTTAGAAATAATCGAGCAATCAAAATGAAAATTGTCACAGCAATTACAGGTCCCGTAACCTATTGATAGAGGTATCAACCATCGTAATCGGACCATTTAAGATTTTTGCCGCCCAAAACTTGTGGGCTATAGCACAGTTGATTTTCAATAAAATTGAATTTTCTAAGAAATGTTTAGAAATAATCGAGCAATCAAAATGAAAATTGTCACAGCAATTACAGGTCCCGTAACCTATTGATAGAGGTATCAACCATCGTAATCGGACCATTTTAGATTTTTGCCGCCCAAAAACTTGTGGGCTATAGCACAGTTGATTTTCAATAAAATTGAATTTTCTAAGAAATGCTAAGAAATAATCGAGCAATCAAAATGAAAATTGTCACAGCAATTACAGGTCCCGTAACCTATTGATAGAGGTATCAACCATCGTAATCGGACCATTTTAGATTTTTTGCCGCCCAAAAACTTGTGGGCTATAGCACAGTTGATTTTCAATAAAATTGAATTTTCTAAGAAATGTTTAGAAATACTCGAGCAATCAAAATTCAAATTGTCACAGCAATTACAGGTCCCAAAACCTATTGATAGAGATATCAACCATCGTAATCGGACCATTTAAGATTTTTGCCGCCCAAAAACTTGTGGGCTATAGCACAGTTGATTTTCAATAAAATTGAATTTTCTAAGAAATGCTTAGAAATAATCGAGCAATCAAAATGAAAATTGTCACAGCAATTACAGGTCCCGTAACCTATTGATAGAGGTATCAACCATCGTAATCGGACCATTTAAGATTTTTGCCGCCCAAAACTTGTGGGCTATAGCACAGTTGATTTTCAATAAAATTGAATTTTCTAAGAAATGTTTAGAAATAATCGAGCAATCAAAATGAAAATTGTCACAGCAATTACAGGTCCCGTAACCTATTGATAGAGGTATCAACCATCGTAATCGGACCATTTTAGATTTTTGCCGCCCAAAAACTTGTGGGCTATAGCACAGTTGATTTTCAATAAAATTGAATTTTCTAAGAAATGCTAAGAAATAATCGAGCAATCAAAATGAAAATTGTCACAGCAATTACAGGTCCCGTAACCTATTGATAGAGATATCAACCATCGTAATCGGACCATTTAAGATTTTTGCCGCCCAAAACTTGTGGGCTATAGCACAGTTGATTTTCAATAAAATTGAATTTTCTAAGAAATGTTTAGAAATAATCGAGCAATCAAAATGAAAATTGTCACAGCAATTACAGGTCCCGTAATCTATTGATAGAGGTATCAACCATCGTAATCGGACCATTTTAGATTTTTGCCGCCCAAAAACTTGTGGGCTATAGCACAGTTGATTTTCAATAAAATTGAATTTTCTAAGAAATGCTAAGAAATAATCGAGCAATCAAAATGAAAATTGTCACAGCAATTACAGGTCCCGTAACCTATTGATAGAGGTATCAACCATCGTAATCGGACCATTTAAGATTTTTGCCGCCCAAAAACTTGTGGGCTATAGCACAGTTGATTTTCAATAAAATTGAATTTTCTAAGAAATGTTTAGAAATACTCGAGCAATCAAAATTCGAATTGTCACAGCAATTACAGGTCCCAAAACCTATTGATAGAGATATCAACCAATGTAATCGGAGCATTTTAGATGTTTGCCGCCCAAAAACTTGTGGGCTATAGCACAGTTGATTTTCAATAAAATTGAATTTTCTAAGAAATGCTAAGAAATAATCGAGCAATCAAAATGAAAATTGTCACAGCAATTACAGGTCCCGTAACCTATTGATAGAGGTATCAACCATCGTAATCGGACCATTTTAGATTTTTTGCCGCCCAAAAACTTGTGGGCTATAGCACAGTTGATTTTCAATAAAATTGAATTTTCTAAGAAATGTTTAGAAATACTCGAGCAATCAAAATTCAAATTGTCACAGCAATTACAGGTCCCAAAACCTATTGATAGAGATATCAACCATCGTAATCGGACCATTTAAGATTTTTGCCGCCCAAAACTTGTGGGCTATAGCACAGTTGATTTTCAATAAAATTGAATTTTCTAAGAAATGTTTAGAAATAATCGAGCAATCAAAATGAAAATTGTCACAGCAATTACAGGTCCCGTAACCTATTGATAGAGGTATCAACCATCGTAATCGGACCATTTTAGATTTTTGCCGCCCAAAAACTTGTGGGCTATAGCACAGTTGATTTTCAATAAAATTGAATTTTCTAAGAAATGTTTAGAAATACTCGAGCAATCAAAATTCAAATTGTCACAGCAATTACAGGTCCCAAAACCTATTGATAGAGATATCAACCATCGTAATCGGACCATTTAAGATTTTTGCCGCCCAAAACTTGTGGGCTATAGCACAGTTGATTTTCAATAAAATTGAATTTTCTAAGAAATGTTTAGAAATAATCGAGCAATCAAAATGAAAATTGTCACAGCAATTACAGGTCCCGTAACCTATTGATAGAAGTATCAACCATCGTAATCGGACCATTTTAGATTTTTGCCGCCCAAAAACTTGTGGGCTATAGCACAGTTGATTTTCAATAAAATAGAATTTTCTAAGAAATGCTAAGAAATAATCGAGCAATCAAAATGAAAATTGTCACAGCAATTACAGGTCCCGTAACCTATTGATAGAGGTATCAACCATCGTAATCGGACCATTTTAGATTTTTTGCCGCCCAAAAACTTGTGGGCTATAGCACAGTTGATTTTCAATAAAATTGAATTTTCTAAGAAATGTTTAGAAATACTCGAGCAATCAAAATTCAAATTGTCACAGCAATTACAGGTCCCAAAACCTATTGATAGAGATATCAACCAATGTAATCGGAGCATTTTAGATGTTTGCCGCCCAAAAACTTGTGGGCTATAGCACAGTTGATTTTCAATAAAATTGAATTTTCTAAGAAATGTTTAGAAATAATCGAGCAATCAAAATGAAAATTGTCACAGCAATTACAGGTCCCGTAACCTATTGATAGAGGTATCAACCATCGTAATCGGACCATTTAAGATTTTTGCCGCCCAAAACTTGTGGGCTATAGCACAGTTGATTTTCAATAAAATTGAATTTTCTAAGAAATGCTTAGAAATACTCGAGCAATCAAAATTCAAATTGTCACAGCAATTACAGGTCCCGTAACTTATGGATAGAGGTATCAACCATCGTAATCGGACCATTTTAGATTTTTGCGGCCCAAAAACTTGTGGGCTATAGCACAGTTGATTTTCAATAAAATTGAATTTTCTAAGAAATGCTTAGAAATAATCGAGCAATCAAAATGAAAATTGTCACAGCAATTACAGGTCCCGTAACCTATTGATAGAGGTATCAACCATCGTAATCGGACCATTTAAGATTTTTGCCGCCCAAAACTTGTGGGCTATAGCACAGTTGATTTTCAATAAAATTGAATTTTCTAAGAAATGTTTAGAAATAATCGAGCAATCAAAATGAAAATTGTCACAGCAATTACAGGTCCCGTAACCTATTGATAGAGGTATCAACCATCGTAATCGGACCATTTTAGATGTTTGCCGCCCAAAAACTTGTGGGCTATAGCACAGTTGATTTTCAATAAAATTGAATTTTCTAAGAAATGCTAAGAAATAATCGAGCAATCAAAATGAAAATTGTCACAGCAATTACAGGTCCCGTAACCTATTGATAGAGGTATCAACCATCGTAATCGGACCATTTTAGATTTTTGCCGCCCAAAAACTTGTGGGCTATAGCACAGTTGATTTTCAATAAAATTGAATTTTCTAAGAAATGCTTAGAAATAATCGAGCAATCAAAATGAAAATTGTCACAGCAATTACAGGTCCCGTAACCTATTGATAGAGGTATCAACCATCGTAATCGGACCATTTAAGATTTTTGCCGCCCAAAACTTGTGGGCTATAGCACAGTTGATTTTCAATAAAATTGAATTTTCTAAGAAATTTTTAGAAATACTCGAGCAATCAAAATGAAAATTGTCACAGCAATTACAGGTCCCGTAACCTATTGATAGAGGTATCAACCATCGTAATCAGACTATTTTAGATTTTTGCCGCCCAAAAACTTGTGGGCTATAGCACAGTTGATTTTCAATAAAATTGAATTTTCTAAGAAATGCTAAGAAATAATCGAGCAATCAAAATGAAAACTGTCACAGCAATTACAGGTCCCGTAACCTATTGATAGAGGTATCAACCATCGTAATCGGACCATTTTAGATTTTTTGCCGCCCAAAAACTTGTGGGCTATAGCACAGTTGATTTTCAATAAAATTGAATTTTCTAAGAAATGTTTAGAAATACTCGAGCAATCAAAATTCAAATTGTCACAGCAATTACAGGTCCCAAAACCTATTGATAGAGATATCAACCAATGTAATCGGAGCATTTTAGATGTTTGCCGCCCAAAAACTTGTGGGCTATAGCACAGTTGATTTTCAATAAAATTGAATTTTCTAAGAAATGTTTAGAAATAATCGAGCAATCAAAATGAAAATTGTCACAGCAATTACAGGTCCCGTAACCTATTGATAGAGGTATCAACCATCGTAATCGGACCATTTAAGATTTTTGCCGCCCAAAACTTGTGGGCTATAGCACAGTTGATTTTCAATAAAATTGAATTTTCTAAGAAATGCTTAGAAATACTCGAGCAATAAAAATAAAAATTGTCACAGCAATTACAGGTCCCGTAACTTATTGATAGAGGTATCAACCATCGTAATCGGACCATTTTAGATTTTTGCCGCCCAAAAACTTGTGGGCTATAGCACAGTTGATTTTCAATAAAATTGAATTTTCTAAGAAATGCTTAGAAATAATCGAGCAATCAAAATGAAAATTGTCACAGCAATTACAGGTCCCGTAACCTATTGATAGAGGTATCAACCATCGTAATCGGACCATTTAGGATTTTTCCCGCCCAAAACTTGTGGGCTATAGCACAGTTGATTTTCAATAAAATTGAATTTTCTAAGCAATTTTTAGAAATACTCGAGCAATCAAAATGAAAATTGTCACAGCAATTACAGGTCTTGAAACATATTGATAGAGATATCAACCATCGTAATCGGACCATTTTAGATGTTTGCCGCCCAAAAACTTGTGGGCAATAGCACAGTTGATTTTCAATAAAATTGAATTTTCTAAGAAATGTTTAGAAATAATCGAGCAATCAAAATGAAAATTGTCACAGCAATTACAGGTCCCGAAACCTATTGTTAGAGGTATAAACCATCGTAATCGGACCATTTTAGATTTTTGCCGCCCAAAAACTTGTGGGCTATAGCACAGTTGATTTTCAATAAAATTGAATTTTCTAAGAAATGCTTAGAAATAATCGAGCAATCAAAATGAAAATTGTCACAGCAATTACAGGTCCCGTAACCTATTGATAGAGGTATCAACCATCGTAATCGGACCATTTAAGATTTTTGCCGCCCAAAACTTGTGGGCTATAGCACAGTTGATTTTCAATAAAATTGAATTTTCTAAGAAATGTTTAGAAATAATCGAGCAATCAAAATGAAAATTGTCACAGCAATTACAGGTCCCGTAACCTATTGATAGAGGTATCAACCATCGTAATCGGACCATTTTAGATTTTTGCCGCCCAAAAACTTGTGGGCTATAGCACAGTTGATTTTCAATAAAATTGAATTTTCTAAGAAATGCTAAGAAATAATCGAGCAATCAAAATGAAAATTGTCACAGCAATTACAGGTCCCGTAACCTATTGATAGAGGTATCAACCATCGTAATCGGACCATTTAGGATTTTTCCCGCCCAAAACTTGTGGGCTATAGCACAGTTGATTTTCAATAAAATTGAATTTTCTAAGCAATTTTTAGAAATACTCGAGCAATCAAAATGAAAATTGTCACAGCAATTACAGGTCTTGAAACATATTGATAGAGATATCAACCATCGTAATCGGACCATTTTAGATGTTTGCCGCCCAAAAACTTGTGGGCAATAGCACAGTTGATTTTCAATAAAATTGAATTTTCTAAGAAATGTTTAGAAATAATCGAGCAATCAAAATGAAAATTGTCACAGCAATTACAGGTCCCGAAACCTATTGTTAGAGGTATAAACCATCGTAATCGGACCATTTTAGATTTTTGCCGCCCAAAAACTTGTGGGCTATAGCACAGTTGATTTTCAATAAAATTGAATTTTCTAAGAAATGCTTAGAAATAATCGAGCAATCAAAATGAAAATTGTCACAGCAATTACAGGTCCCGTAACCTATTGATAGAGGTATCAACCATCGTAATCGGACCATTTAAGATTTTTGCCGCCCAAAACTTGTGGGCTATAGCACAGTTGATTTTCAATAAAATTGAATTTTCTAAGAAATGTTTAGAAATAATCGAGCAATCAAAATGAAAATTGTCACAGCAATTACAGGTCCCGTAACCTATTGATAGAGGTATCAACCATCGTAATCGGACCATTTTAGATTTTTGCCGCCCAAAAACTTGTGGGCTATAGCACAGTTGATTTTCAATAAAATTGAATTTTCTAAGAAATGCTAAGAAATAATCGAGCAATCAAAATGAAAATTGTCACAGCAATTACAGGTCCCGTAACCTATTGATAGAGGTATCAACCATCGTAATCGGACCATTTAGGATTTTTCCCGCCCAAAACTTGTGGGCTATAGCACAGTTGATTTTCAATAAAATTGAATTTTCTAAGAAATGTTTAGAAATAATCGAGCAATCAAAATGAAAATTGTCACAGCAATTACAGGTCCCGTAACCTATTGATAGAGGTATCAACCATCGTAATCGGACCATTTAAGATTTTTGCCGCCCAAAACTTGTGGGCTATAGCACAGTTGATTTTCAATAAAATTGAATTTTCTAAGAAATGCTTAGAAATACTCGAGCAATCAAAATAAAAATTGTCACAGCAATTACAGGTCCCGTAACTTATTGATAGAGGTATCAACCATCGTAATCGGACCATTTTAGATTTTTGCCGCCCAAAAACTTGTGGGCTATAGCACAGTTGATTTTCAATAAAATTGAATTTTCTAAGAAATGCTTAGAAATAATCGAGCAATCAAAATGAAAATTGTCACAGCAATTACAGGTCCCGTAACCTATTGATAGAGGTATCAACCATCGTAATCGGACCATTTAGGATTTTTCCCGCCCAAAACTTGTGGGCTATAGCACAGTTGATTTTCAATAAAATTGAATTTTCTAAGCAATTTTTAGAAATACTCGAGCAATCAAAATGAAAATTGTCACAGCAATTACAGGTCTTGAAACATATTGATAGAGATATCAACCATCGTAATCGGACCATTTTAGATGTTTGCCGCCCAAAAACTTGTGGGCAATAGCACAGTTGATTTTCAATAAAATTGAATTTTCTAAGAAATGTTTAGAAATAATCGAGCAATCAAAATGAAAATTGTCACAGCAATTACAGGTCCCGAAACCTATTGTTAGAGGTATAAACCATCGTAATCGGACCATTTTAGATTTTTGCCGCCCAAAAACTTGTGGGCTATAGCACAGTTGATTTTCAATAAAATTGAATTTTCTAAGAAATGCTTAGAAATAATCGAGCAATCAAAATGAAAATTGTCACAGCAATTACAGGTCCCGTAACCTATTGATAGAGGTATCAACCATCGTAATCGGACCATTTAAGATTTTTGCCGCCCAAAACTTGTGGGCTATAGCACAGTTGATTTTCAATAAAATTGAATTTTCTAAGAAATGTTTAGAAATAATCGAGCAATCAAAATGAAAATTGTCACAGCAATTACAGGTCCCGTAACCTATTGATAGAGGTATCAACCATCGTAATCGGACCATTTTAGATTTTTGCCGCCCAAAAACTTGTGGGCTATAGCACAGTTGATTTTCAATAAAATTGAATTTTCTAAGAAATGCTAAGAAATAATCGAGCAATCAAAATGAAAATTGTCACAGCAATTACAGGTCCCGTAACCTATTGATAGAGGTATCAACCATCGTAATCGGACCATTTAGGATTTTTCCCGCCCAAAACTTGTGGGCTATAGCACAGTTGATTTTCAATAAAATTGAATTTTCTAAGAAATGTTTAGAAATAATCGAGCAATCAAAATGAAAATTGTCACAGCAATTACAGGTCCCGTAACCTATTGATAGAGGTATCAACCATCGTAATCGGACCATTTAAGATTTTTGCCGCCCAAAACTTGTGGGCTATAGCACAGTTGATTTTCAATAAAATTGAATTTTCTAAGAAATGCTTAGAAATACTCGAGCAATCAAAATAAAAATTGTCACAGCAATTACAGGTCCCGTAACTTATTGATAGAGGTATCAACCATCGTAATCGGACCATTTTAGATTTTTGCCGCCCAAAAACTTGTGGGCTATAGCACAGTTGATTTTCAATAAAATTGAATTTTCTAAGAAATGCTTAGAAATAATCGAGCAATCAAAATGAAAATTGTCACAGCAATTACAGGTCCCGTAACCTATTGATAGAGGTATCAACCATCGTAATCGGACCATTTAGGATTTTTCCCGCCCAAAACTTGTGGGCTATAGCACAGTTGATTTTCAATAAAATTGAATTTTCTAAGCAATTTTTAGAAATACTCGAGCAATCAAAATGAAAATTGTCACAGCAATTACAGGTCTTGAAACATATTGATAGAGATATCAACCATCGTAATCGGACCATTTTAGATGTTTGCCGCCCAAAAACTTGTGGGCAATAGCACAGTTGATTTTCAATAAAATTGAATTTTCTAAGAAATGTTTAGAAATAATCGAGCAATCAAAATGAAAATTGTCACAGCAATTACAGGTCCCGAAACCTATTGTTAGAGGTATAAACCATCGTAATCGGACCATTTTAGATTTTTGCCGCCCAAAAACTTGTGGGCTATAGCACAGTTGATTTTCAATAAAATTGAATTTTCTAAGAAATGCTTAGAAATAATCGAGCAATCAAAATGAAAATTGTCACAGCAATTACAGGTCCCGTAACCTATTGATAGAGGTATCAACCATCGTAATCGGACCATTTAAGATTTTTGCCGCCCAAAACTTGTGGGCTATAGCACAGTTGATTTTCAATAAAATTGAATTTTCTAAGAAATGTTTAGAAATAATCGAGCAATCAAAATGAAAATTGTCACAGCAATTACAGGTCCCGTAACCTATTGATAGAGGTATCAACCATCGTAATCGGACCATTTTAGATTTTTGCCGCCCAAAAACTTGTGGGCTATAGCACAGTTGATTTTCAATAAAATTGAATTTTCTAAGAAATGCTAAGAAATAATCGAGCAATCAAAATGAAAATTGTCACAGCAATTACAGGTCCCGTAACCTATTGATAGAGGTATCAACCATCGTAATCGGACCATTTAAGATTTTTGCCGCCCAAAACTTGTGGGCTATAGCACAGTTGATTTTCAATAAAATTGAATTTTCTAAGAAATGTTTAGAAATAATCGAGCAATCAAAATGAAAATTGTCACAGCAATTACAGGTCCCGTAACCTATTGATAGAGGTATCAACCATCGTAATCGGACTATTTTAGATTTTTGCCGCCCAAAAACTTGTGGGCTATAGCACAGTTGATTTTCAATAAAATTGAATTTTCTAAGAAATGCTAAGAAATAATCGAGCAATCAAAATGAAAATTGTCACAGCAATTACAGGTCCCGTAACCTATTGATAGAGGTATCAACCATCGTAATCGGACCATTTTAGATTTTTTGCCGCCCAAAAACTTGTGGGCTATAGCACAGTTGATTTTCAATAAAATTGAATTTTCTAAGAAATGTTTAGAAATACTCGAGCAATCAAAATTCAAATTGTCACAGCAATTACAGGTCCCAAAACCTATTGATAGAGATATCAACCAATGTAATCGGAGCATTTTAGATGTTTGCCGCCCAAAAACTTGTGGGCTATAGCACAGTTGATTTTCAATAAAATTGAATTTTCTAAGAAATGTTTAGAAATAATCGAGCAATCAAAATGAAAATTGTCACAGCAATTACAGGTCCCGTAACCTATTGATAGAGGTATCAACCATCGTAATCGGACCATTTAAGATTTTTGCCGCCCAAAACTTGTGGGCTATAGCACAGTTGATTTTCAATAAAATTGAATTTTCTAAGAAATGCTTAGAAATACTCGAGCAATCAAAATGAAAATTGTCACAGCAATTACAGGTCCCGTAACTTATTGATAGAGGTATCAACCATCGTAATCGGACCATTTTAGATTTTTGCCGCCCAAAAACTTGTGGGCTATAGCACAGTTGATTTTCAATAAAATTGAATTTTCTAAGAAATGCTTAGAAATAATCGAGCAATCAAAATGAAAATTGTCACAGCAATTACAGGTCCCGTAACCTATTGATAGAGGTATCAACCATCGTAATCGGACCATTTAAGATTTTTGCCGCCCAAAACTTGTGGGCTATAGCACAGTTGATTTTCAATAAAATTGAATTTTCTAAGAAATGTTTAGAAATAATCGAGCAATCAAAATGAAAATTGTCACAGCAATTACAGGTCCCGTAACCTATTGATAGAGGTATCAACCATCGTAATCGGACCATTTTAGATTTTTGCCGCCCAAAAACTTGTGGGCTATAGCACAGTTGATTTTCAATACAATTGAATTTTCTAAGAAATGCTAAGAAATAATCGAGCAATCAAAATGAAAATTGTCACAGCAATTACAGGTCCCGTAACCTATTGATAGAGGTATCAACCATCGTAATCGGACCATTTTAGATTTTTGCCGCCCAAAAACTTGTGGGCTATAGCACAGTTGATTTTCAATAAAATTGAATTTTCTAAGAAATGCTTAGAAATAATCGAGCAATCAAAATGAAAATTGTCACAGCAATTACAGGTCCCGTAACCTATTGATAGAGGTATCAACCATCGTAATCGGACCATTTAAGATTTTTGCCGCCCAAAACTTGTGGGCTATAGCACAGTTGATTTTCAATAAAATTGAATTTTCTAAGAAATTTTTAGAAATACTCGAGCAATCAAAATGAAAATTGTCACAGCAATTACAGGTCCCGTAACCTATTGATAGAGGTATCAACCATCGTAATCGGACCATTTTAGATTTTTGCCGCCCAAAAACTTGTGGGCTATAACATAGTTGATTTTCAATAAAATTGAATTTTCTAAGAAATGTTTAGAAATAATCGAGCAATCAAAATGAAAATTGTCACAGCAATTACAGGTCCCGAAACCTATTGTTAGAGGTATAAACCATCGTAATCGGACCATTTTAGATTTTTGCCGCCCAAAAACTTGTGGGCTATAGCACAGTTGATTTTCAATAAAATTGAATTTTCTAAGAAATGTTTAGAAATAATCGAGCAATCAAAATGAAAATTGTCACAGCAATTACAGGTCCCGTAACCTATTGATAGAGGTATCAACCATCGTAATCGGACCATTTTAGATTTTTGCCGCCCAAAAACTTGTGGGCTATAGCACAGTTGATTTTCAATAAAATTGAATTTTCTAAGAAATGCTTAGAAATAATCGAGCAATCAAAATGAAAATTGTCACAGCAATTACAGGTCCCGTAACCTATTGATAGAGGTATCAACCATCGTAATCGGACCATTTAAGATTTTTGCCGCCTAAAACTTGTGGGCTATAGCACAGTTGATTTTCAATAAAATTGAATTTTCTAAGAAATGTTTAGAAATAATCGAGCAATCAAAATGAAAATTGTCACAGCAATTACAGGTCCCGTAACCTATTGATAGAGGTATCAACCATCGTAATCGGACCATTTTAGATTTTTGCCGCCCAAAAACTTGTGGGCTATAGCACAGTTGATTTTCAATAAAATTGAATTTTCTAAGAAATGCTAAGAAATAATCGAGCAATCAAAATGAAAATTGTCACAGCAATTACAGGTCCCAAAACCTATTGATAGAGATATCAACCATCGTAATCGGACCATTTAAGATTTTTGCCGCCCAAAACTTGTGGGCTATAGCACAGTTGATTTTCAATAAAATTGAATTTTCTAAGAAATGTTTAGAAATAATCGAGCAATCAAAATGAAAATTGTCACAGCAATTACAGGTCCCGTAACCTATTGATAGAGGTATCAACCATCGTAATCGGACCATTTTAGATTTTTGCCGCCCAAAAACTTGTGGGCTATAGCACAGTTGATTTTCAATAAAATTGAATTTTCTAAGAAATGCTAAGAAATAATCGAGCAATCAAAATGAAAATTGTCACAGCAATTACAGGTCCCGTAACCTATTGATAGAGATATCAACCATCGTAATCGGACCATTTAAGATTTTTGCCGCCCAAAACTTGTGGGCTATAGCACAGTTGATTTTCAATAAAATTGAATTTTCTAAGAAATGTTTAGAAATAATCGAGCAATCAAAATGAAAATTGTCACAGCAATTACAGGTCCCGTAACCTATTGATAGAGGTATCAACCATCGTAATCGGACCATTTTAGATTTTTGCCGCCCAAAAACTTGTGGGCTATAGCACAGTTGATTTTCAATAAAATTGAATTTTCTAAGAAATGCTAAGAAATAATCGAGCAATCAAAATGAAAATTGTCACAGCAATTACAGGTCCCGTAACCTATTGATAGAGGTATCAACCATCGTAATCGGACCATTTTAGATTTTTTGCCGCCCAAAAACTTGTGGGCTATAGCACAGTTGATTTTCAATAAAATTGAATTTTCTAAGAAATGCTAAGAAATAATCGAGCAATCAAAATGAAAATTGTCACAGCAATTACAGGTCCCAAAACCTATTGATAGAGATATCAACCATCGTAATCGGACCATTTAAGATTTTTGCCGCCCAAAACTTGTGGGCTATAGCACAGTTGATTTTCAATAAAATTGAATTTTCTAAGAAATTTTTAGAAATACTCGAGCAATCAAAATGAAAATTGTCACAGCAATTACAGGTCCCGTAACCTATTGATAGAGGTATCAACCATCGTAATCAGACTATTTTAGATTTTTGCCGCCCAAAAACTTGTGGGCTATAGCACAGTTGATTTTCAATAAAATTGAATTTTCTAAGAAATGCTAAGAAATAATCGAGCAATCAAAATGAAAACTGTCACAGCAATTACAGGTCCCGTAACCTATTGATAGAGGTATCAACCATCGTAATCGGACCATTTTAGATTTTTTGCCGCCCAAAAACTTGTGGGCTATAGCACAGTTGATTTTCAATAAAATTGAATTTTCTAAGAAATGTTTAGAAATACTCGAGCAATCAAAATTCAAATTGTCACAGCAATTACAGGTCCCAAAACCTATTGATAGAGATATCAACCAATGTAATCGGAGCATTTTAGATGTTTGCCGCCCAAAAACTTGTGGGCTATAGCACAGTTGATTTTCAATAAAATTGAATTTTCTAAGAAATGTTTAGAAATAATCGAGCAATCAAAATGAAAATTGTCACAGCAATTACAGGTCCCGTAACCTATTGATAGAGGTATCAACCATCGTAATCGGACCATTTAAGATTTTTGCCGCCCAAAACTTGTGGGCTATAGCACAGTTGATTTTCAATAAAATTGAATTTTCTAAGAAATGCTTAGAAATACTCGAGCAATCAAAATAAAAATTGTCACAGCAATTACAGGTCCCGTAACTTATTGATAGAGGTATCAACCATCGTAATCGGACCATTTTAGATTTTTGCCGCCCAAAAACTTGTGGGCTATAGCACAGTTGATTTTCAATAAAATTGAATTTTCTAAGAAATGCTTAGAAATAATCGAGCAATCAAAATGAAAATTGTCACAGCAATTACAGGTCCCGTAACCTATTGATAGAGGTATCAACCATCGTAATCGGACCATTTAAGATTTTTGCCGCCCAAAACTTTTGGGCTATAGCACAGTTGATTTTCAATAAAATTGAATTTTCTAAGAAATGTTTAGAAATAATCGAGCAATCAAAATGAAAATTGTCACAGCAATTACAGGTCCCGTAACCTATTGATAGAGGTATCAACCATCGTAATCGGACCATTTTAGATTTTTGCCGCCCAAAAACTTGTGGGCTATAGCACAGTTGATTTTCAATAAAATTGAATTTTCTAAGAAATGCTAAGAAATAATCGAGCAATCAAAATGAAAATTGTCACAGCAATTACAGGTCCCGTAACCTATTGATAGAGGTATCAACCATCGTAATCGGACCATTTAGGATTTTTCCCGCCCAAAACTTGTGGGCTATAGCACAGTTGATTTTCAATAAAATTGAATTTTCTAAGCAATTTTTAGAAATACTCGAGCAATCAAAATGAAAATTGTCACAGCAATTACAGGTCTTGAAACATATTGATAGAGATATCAACCATCGTAATCGGACCATTTTAGATGTTTGCCGCCCAAAAACTTGTGGGCAATAGCACAGTTGATTTTCAATAAAATTGAATTTTCTAAGAAATGTTTAGAAATAATCGAGCAATCAAAATGAAAATTGTCACAGCAATTACAGGTCCCGAAACCTATTGTTAGAGGTATAAACCATCGTAATCGGACCATTTTAGATTTTTGCCGCCCAAAAACTTGTGGGCTATAGCACAGTTGATTTTCAATAAAATTGAATTTTCTAAGAAATGCTTAGAAATAATCGAGCAATCAAAATGAAAATTGTCACAGCAATTACAGGTCCCGTAACCTATTGATAGAGGTATCAACCATCGTAATCGGACCATTTAAGATTTTTGCCGCCCAAAACTTGTGGGCTATAGCACAGTTGATTTTCAATAAAATTGAATTTTCTAAGAAATGTTTAGAAATAATCGAGCAATCAAAATGAAAATTGTCACAGCAATTACAGGTCCCGTAACCTATTGATAGAGGTATCAACCATCGTAATCGGACCATTTTAGATTTTTGCCGCCCAAAAACTTGTGGGCTATAGCACAGTTGATTTTCAATAAAATTGAATTTTCTAAGAAATGCTAAGAAATAATCGAGCAATCAAAATGAAAATTGTCACAGCAATTACAGGTCCCGTAACCTATTGATAGAGGTATCAACCATCGTAATCGGACCATTTAAGATTTTTGCCGCCCAAAACTTGTGGGCTATAGCACAGTTGATTTTCAATAAAATTGAATTTTCTAAGAAATGTTTAGAAATAATCGAGCAATCAAAATGAAAATTGTCACAGCAATTACAGGTCCCGTAACCTATTGATAGAGGTATCAACCATCGTAATCGGACTATTTTACATTTTTGCCGCCCAAAAACTTGTGGGCTATAGCACAGTTGATTTTCAATAAAATTGAATTTTCTAAGAAATGCTAAGAAATAATCGAGCAATCAAAATGAAAATTGTCACAGCAATTACAGGTCCCGTAACCTATTGATAGAGGTATCAACCATCGTAATCGGACCATTTTAGATTTTTTGCCGCCCAAAAACTTGTGGGCTATAGCACAGTTGATTTTCAATAAAATTGAATTTTGTTAGAAATGTTTAGAAATACTCGAGCAATCAAAATTCAAATTGTCACAGCAATTACAGGTCCCAAAACCTATTGATAGAGATATCAACCAATGTAATCGGAGCATTTTAGATGTTTGCCGCCCAAAAACTTGTGGGCTATAGCACAGTTGATTTTCAATAAAATTGAATTTTCTAAGAAATGTTTAGAAATAATCGAGCAATCAAAATGAAAATTGTCACAGCAATTACAGGTCCCGTAACCTATTGATAGAGGTATCAACCATCGTAATCGGACCATTTAAGATTTTTGCCGCCCAAAACTTGTGGGCTATAGCACAGTTGATTTTCAATAAAATTGAATTTTCTAAGAAATGCTTAGAAATACTCAAACAATCAAAATGAAAATTGTCACAGCAATTACAGGTCCCGTAACTTATTGATAGAGGTATCAACCATCGTAATCGGACCATTTTAGATTTTTGCCGCCCAAAAACTTGTGGGCTATAGCACAGTTGATTTTCAATAAAATTGAATTTTCTAAGAAATGCTTAGAAATAATCGAGCAATCAAAATGAAAATTGTCACAGCAATTACAGGTCCCGTAACCTATTGATAGAGGTATCAACCATCGTAATCGGACCATTTAAGATTTTTGCCGCCCAAAACTTGTGGGCTATAGCACAGTTGATTTTCAATAAAATTGAATTTTCTAAGAAATGTTTAGAAATAATCGAGCAATCAAAATGAAAATTGTCACAGCAATTACAGGTCCCGTAACCTATTGATAGAGGTATCAACCATCGTAATCGGACCATTTTAGATTTTTGCCGCCCAAAAACTTGTGGGCTATAGCACAGTTGATTTTCAATACAATTGAATTTTCTAAGAAATGCTAAGAAATAATCGAGCAATCAAAATGAAAATTGTCACAGCAATTACAGGTCCCGTAACCTATTGATAGAGGTATCAACCATCGTAATCGGACCATTTTAGATTTTTGCCGCCCAAAAACTTGTGGGCTATAGCACAGTTGATTTTCAATAAAATTGAATTTTCTAAGAAATGCTTAGAAATAATCGAGCAATCAAAATGAAAATTGTCACAGCAATTACAGGTCCCGTAACCTATTGATAGAGGTATCAACCATCGTAATCGGACCATTTAAGATTTTTGCCGCCCAAAACTTGTGGGCTATAGCACAGTTGATTTTCAATAAAATTGAATTTTCTAAGAAATTTTTAGAAATACTCGAGCAATCAAAATGAAAATTGTCACAGCAATTACAGGTCCCGTAACCTATTGATAGAGGTATCAACCATCGTAATCGGACCATTTTAGATTTTTGCCGCCCAAAAACTTGTGGGCTATAACATAGTTGATTTTCAATAAAATTGAATTTTCTAAGAAATGTTTAGAAATAATCGAGCAATCAAAATGAAAATTGTCACAGCAATTACAGGTCCCGAAACCTATTGTTAGAGGTATAAACCATCGTAATCGGACCATTTTAGATTTTTGCCGCCCAAAAACTTGTGGGCTATAGCACAGTTGATTTTCAATAAAATTGAATTTTCTAAGAAATGTTTAGAAATAATCGAGCAATCAAAATGAAAATTGTCACAGCAATTACAGGTCCCGTAACCTATTGATAGAGGTATCAACCATCGTAATCGGACCATTTTAGATTTTTGCCGCCCAAAAACTTGTGGGCTATAGCACAGTTGATTTTCAATAAAATTGAATTTTCTAAGAAATGCTTAGAAATAATCGAGCAATCAAAATGAAAATTGTCACAGCAATTACAGGTCCCGTAACCTATTGATAGAGGTATCAACCATCGTAATCGGACCATTTAAGATTTTTGCCGCCTAAAACTTGTGGGCTATAGCACAGTTGATTTTCAATAAAATTGAATTTTCTAAGAAATGTTTAGAAATAATCGAGCAATCAAAATGAAAATTGTCACAGCAATTACAGGTCCCGTAACCTATTGATAGAGGTATCAACCATCGTAATCGGACCATTTTAGATTTTTGCCGCCCAAAAACTTGTGGGCTATAGCACAGTTGATTTTCAATAAAATTGAATTTTCTAAGAAATGCTAAGAAATAATCGAGCAATCAAAATGAAAATTGTCACAGCAATTACAGGTCCCAAAACCTATTGATAGAGATATCAACCATCGTAATCGGACCATTTAAGATTTTTGCCGCCCAAAACTTGTGGGCTATAGCACAGTTGATTTTCAATAAAATTGAATTTTCTAAGAAATGTTTAGAAATAATCGAGCAATCAAAATGAAAATTGTCACAGCAATTACAGGTCCCGTAACCTATTGATAGAGGTATCAACCATCGTAATCGGACCATTTTAGATTTTTGCCGCCCAAAAACTTGTGGGCTATAGCACAGTTGATTTTCAATAAAATTGAATTTTCTAAGAAATGCTAAGAAATAATCGAGCAATCAAAATGAAAATTGTCACAGCAATTACAGGTCCCGTAACCTATTGATAGAGATATCAACCATCGTAATCGGACCATTTAAGATTTTTGCCGCCCAAAACTTGTGGGCTATAGCACAGTTGATTTTCAATAAAATTGAATTTTCTAAGAAATGTTTAGAAATAATCGAGCAATCAAAATGAAAATTGTCACAGCAATTACAGGTCCCGTAACCTATTGATAGAGGTATCAACCATCGTAATCGGACCATTTTAGATTTTTGCCGCCCAAAAACTTGTGGGCTATAGCACAGTTGATTTTCAATAAAATTGAATTTTCTAAGAAATGCTAAGAAATAATCGAGCAATCAAAATGAAAATTGTCACAGCAATTACAGGTCCCGTAACCTATTGATAGAGGTATCAACCATCGTAATCGGACCATTTTAGATTTTTTGCCGCCCAAAAACTTGTGGGCTATAGCACAGTTGATTTTCAATAAAATTGAATTTTCTAAGAAATGCTAAGAAATAATCGAGCAATCAAAATGAAAATTGTCACAGCAATTAAAGGTCCCAAAACCTATTGATAGAGATATCAACCATCGTAATCGGACCATTTAAGATTTTTGCCGCCCAAAACTTGTGGGCTATAGCACAGTTGATTTTCAATAAAATTGAATTTTCTAAGAAATGTTTAGAAATAATCGAGCAATCAAAATGAAAATTGTCACAGCAATTACAGGTCCCGTAACCTATTGATAGAGGTATCAACCATCGTAATCGGACCATTTTAGATTTTTGCCGCCCAAAAACTTGTGGGCTATAGCACAGTTGATTTTCAATAAAATTGAATTTTCTAAGAAATGCTAAGAAATAATCGAGCAATCAAAATGAAAATTGTCACAGCAATTACAGGTCCCGTAACCTATTGATAGAGGTATCAACCATCGTAATCGGACCATTTTAGATTTTTGCCGCCCAAAAACTTGTGGGCTATAGCACAGTTGATTTTCAATAAAATTGAATTTTCTAAGAAATGCTAAGAAATAATCGAGCAATCAAAATGAAAATTGTCACAGCAATTACAGGTCCCGTAACCTATTGATAGAGATATCAACCATCGTAATCGGACCATTTAAGATTTTTGCCGCCCAAAACTTGTGGGCTATAGCACAGTTGATTTTCAATAAAATTGAATTTTCTAAGAAATGCTAAGAAATAATCGAGCAATCAAAATGAAAATTGTCACAGCAATTACAGGTCCCAAAACCTATTGATAGAGATATCAACCATCGTAATCGGACCATTTAAGATTTTTGCCGCCCAAAACTTGTGGGCTATAGCACAGTTGATTTTCAATAAAATTGAATTTTCTAAGAAATGTTTAGAAATAATCGAGCAATCAAAATGAAAATTGTCACAGCAATTACAGGTCCCGTAACCTATTGATAGAGGTATCAACCATCGTAATCGGACCATTTTAGATTTTTGCCGCCCAAAAACTTGTGGGCTATAGCACAGTTGATTTTCAATAAAATTGAATTTTCTAAGAAATGCTAAGAAATAATCGAGCAATCAAAATGAAAATTGTCACAGCAATTACAGGTCCCGTAACCTATTGATAGAGGTATCAACCATCGTAATCGGACCATTTTAGATTTTTGCCGCCCAAAAACTTGTGGGCTATAGCACAGTTGATTTTCAATAAAATTGAATTTTCTAAGAAATGCTAAGAAATAATCGAGCAATCAAAATGAAAATTGTCACAGCAATTACAGGTCCCGTAACCTATTGATAGAGGTATCAACCATCGTAATCGGACCATTTTAGATTTTTGCCGCCCAAAAACTTGTGGGCTATAGCACAGTTGATTTTCAATAAAATTGAATTTTCTAAGAAATGCTAAGAAATAATCGAGCAATCAAAATGAAAATTGTCACAGCAATTACAGGTCCCGTAACCTATTGATAGAGGTATCAACCATCGTAATCGGACCATTTAAGATTTTTGTCGCCCAAAACTTGTGGGCTATAGCACAGTTGATTTTCAATAAAATTGAATTTTCTAAGAAATTTTTAGAAATACTCGAGCAATCAAAATGAAAATTGTCACAGCAATTACAGGTCCCGTAACCTATTGATAGAGGTATCAACCATCGTAATCGGACCATTTAAGATTTTTGCCGCCCAAAACTTGTGGGCTATAGCACAGTTGATTTTCAATAAAATTGAATTTTCTAAGAAATGTTTAGAAATAATCGAGCAATCAAAATGAAAATTGTCACAGCAATTACAGGTCCCGTAACCTATTGATAGAGGTATCAACCATCGTAATCGGACCATTTTAGATTTTTGCCGCCCAAAAACTTGTGGGCTATAGCACAGTTGATTTTCAATAAAATTGAATTTTCTAAGAAATGCTAAGAAATAATCGAGCAATCAAAATGAAAATTGTCACAGCAATTACAGGTCCCGTAACCTATTGATAGAGGTATCAACCATCGTAATCGGACCATTTTAGATTTTTGCCGCCCAAAAACTTGTGGGCTATAGCACAGTTGATTTTCAATAAAATTGAATTTTCTAAGAAATGCTAAGAAATAATCGAGCAATCAAAATGAAAATTGTCACAGCAATTACAGGTCCCGTAACCTATTGATAGAGGTATCAACCATCGTAATCGGACCATTTTAGATTTTTGCCGCCCAAAAACTTGTGGGCTATAGCACAGTTGATTTTCAATAAAATTGAATTTTATAAGAAATGCTAAGAAATAATCGAGCAATCAAAATGAAAATTGTCACAGCAATTACAGGTCCCGTAACCTATTGATAGAGGTATCAACCATCGTAATCGGACCATTTAAGATTTTTGTCGCCCAAAACTTGTGGGCTATAGCACAGTTGATTTTCAATAAAATTGAATTTTCTAAGAAATGCTAAGAAATAATCGAGCAATCAAAATGAAAATTGTCACAGCAATTACAGGTCCCGTAACCTATTGATAGAGGTATCAACCATCGTAATCGGACCATTTTAGATTTTTTGCCGCCCAAAAACTTGTGGGCTATAGCACAGTTGATTTTCAATAAAATTGAATTTTCTAAGAAATGCTAAGAAATAATCGAGCAATCAAAATGAAAATTGTCACAGCAATTACAGGTCCCAAAACCTATTGATAGAGATATCAACCATCGTAATCGGACCATTTAAGATTTTTGCCGCCCAAAACTTGTGGGCTATAGCACAGTTGATTTTCAATAAAATTGAATTTTCTAAGAAATGTTTAGAAATAATCGAGCAATCAAAATGAAAATTGTCACAGCAATTACAGGTCCCGTAACCTATTGATAGAGGTATCAACCATCGTAATCGGACCATTTTAGATTTTTGCCGCCCAAAAACTTGTGGGCTATAGCACAGTTGATTTTCAATAAAATTGAATTTTCTAAGAAATGCTAAGAAATAATCGAGCAATCAAAATGAAAATTGTCACAGCAATTACAGGTCCCGTAACCTATTGATAGAGATATCAACCATCGTAATCGGACCATTTAAGATTTTTGCCGCCCAAAACTTGTGGGCTATAGCACAGTTGATTTTCAATAAAATTGAATTTTCTAAGAAATGTTTAGAAATAATCGAGCAATCAAAATGAAAATTGTCACAGCAATTACAGGTCCCGTAACCTATTGATAGAGGTATCAACCATCGTAATCGGACCATTTTAGATTTTTGCCGCCCAAAACTTGTGGGCTATAGCACAGTTGATTTTCAATAAAATTGAATTTTCTAAGAAATGCTAAGAAATAATCGAGCAATCAAAATGAAAATTGTCACAGCAATTACAGGTCCCAAAACCTATTGATAGAAATATCAACCATCGTAATCGGACCATTTAAGATTTTTGCCGCCCAAAACTTGTGGGCTATAGCACAGTTGATTTTCAATAAAATTGAATTTTCTAAGAAATGTTTAGAAATAATCGAGCAATCAAAATGAAAATTGTCACAGCAATTACAGGTCCCGTAACCTATTGATAGAGGTATCAACCATCGTAATCGGACCATTTTAGATTTTTGCCGCCCAAAAACTTGTGGGCTATAGCACAGTTGATTTTCAATAAAATTGAATTTTCTAAGAAATGCTAAGAAATAATCGAGCAATCAAAATGAAAATTGTCACAGCAATTACAGGTCCCGTAACCTATTGATAGAGGTATCAACCATCGTAATCGGACCATTTTAGATTTTTTGCCGCCCAAAAACTTGTGGGCTATAGCACAGTTGATTTTCAATAAAATTGAATTTTCTAAGAAATGCTAAGAAATAATCGAGCAATCAAAATGAAAATTGTCACAGCAATTACAGGTCCCAAAACCTATTGATAGAGATATCAACCATCGTAATCGGACCATTTAAGATTTTTGCCGCCCAAAACTTGTGGGCTATAGCACAGTTGATTTTCAATAAAATTGAATTTTCTAAGAAATGTTTAGAAATAATCGAGCAATCAAAATGAAAATTGTCACAGCAATTACAGGTCCCGTAACCTATTGATAGAGGTATCAACCATCGTAATCGGACCATTTAAGATTTTTGCCGCCCAAAACTTGTGGGCTATAGCACAGTTGATTTTCAATAAAATTGAATTTTCTAAGAAATGCTTAGAAATAATCGAGCAATCAAAATGAAAATTGTCACAGCAATTACAGGTCCCGTAACCTATTGATAGAGGTATCAACCATCGTAATCGGACCATTTAAGATTTTTGCCGCCCAAAACTTGTGGGCTATAGCACAGTTGATTTTCAATAAAATTGAATTTTCTAAGAAATGTTTAGAAATAATCGAGCAATCAAAATGAAAATTGTCACAGCAATTACAGGTCCCGTAACCTATTGATAGAGGTATCAACCATCGTAATCGGACCATTTTAGATTTTTGCCGCCCAAAAACTTGTGGGCTATAGCACAGTTGATTTTCAATAAAATTGAATTTTCTAAGAAATGCTAAGAAATAATCGAGCAATCAAAATGAAAATTGTCACAGCAATTACAGGTCCCGTAACCTATTGATAGAGGTATCAACCATCGTAATCGGACCATTTTAGATTTTTGCCGCCCAAAAACTTGTGGGCTATAGCACAGTTGATTTTCAATAAAATTGAATTTTCTAAGAAATGCTAAGAAATAATCGAGCAATCAAAATGAAAATTGTCACAGCAATTACAGGTCCCGTAACCTATTGATAGAGGTATCAACCATCGTAATCGGACCATTTTAGATTTTTGCCGCCCAAAAACTTGTGGGCTATAGCACAGTTGATTTTCAATAAAATTGAATTTTCTAAGAAATGCTAAGAAATAATCGAGCAATCAAAATGAAAATTGTCACAGCAATTACAGGTCCCGTAACCTATTGATAGAGGTATCAACCATCGTAATCGGACCATTTAAGATTTTTGTCGCCCAAAACTTGTGGGCTATAGCACAGTTGATTTTCAATAAAATTGAATTTTCTAAGAAATTTTTAGAAATACTCGAGCAATCAAAATGAAAATTGTCACAGCAATTACAGGTCTTGAAACATATTGATAGAGATATCAACCATCGTAATCGGACCATTTTAGATTTTTGCCGCCCAAAAACTTGTGGACTATAGCACAGTTGATTTTCAATAAAATTGAATTTTCTAAGAAATGCTTAGAAATACTCGAGCAATCAAAATGAAAATTGTCACAGCAATTACAGGTCCCGTAACTTATTGATAGAGGTATCAACCATCGTAATCGGACCATTTTAGATTTTTGCCGCCCAAAAACTTGTGGGCTATAGCACAGTTGATTTTCAATAAAATTGAATTTTCTAAGAAATGCTTAGAAATAATCGAGCAATCAAAATGAAAATTGTCACAGCAATTACAGGTCCCGTAACCTATTGATAGAGGTATCAACCATCGTAATCGGACCATTTAAGATTTTTGCCGCCCAAAACTTGTGGGCTATAGCACAGTTGATTTTCAATAAAATTGAATTTTCTAAGAAATGTTTAGAAATAATCGAGCAATCAAAATGAAAATTGTCACAGCAATTACAGGTCCCGAAACCTATTATTAGAGGTATAAACCATCGTAATCGGACCATTTTAGAT
Organism: Tipula vernalis; assembly: GCA_958295665.1. Lineage (NCBI taxonomy): Eukaryota > Metazoa > Arthropoda > Insecta > Diptera > Tipulidae > Tipula > Tipula vernalis. The sequence goes on from OY282560.1 coordinate 97,168,094, forward strand.
TTTTGCCGCCCAAAAACTTGTGGGCTATAGCACAGTTGATTTTCAATAAAATTGAATTTTCTAAGAAATGTTTAGAAATAATCGAGCAATCAAAATGAAAATTGTCACAGCAATTACAGGTCCCGTAACCTATTGATAGAGGTATCAACCATCGTAATCGGACCATTTTAGATTTTTGCCGCCCAAAAACTTGTGGGCTATAGCACAGTTGATTTTCAATAAAATTGAATTTTCTAAGAAATGCTTAGAAATAATCGAGCAATCAAAATGAAAATTGTCACAGCAATTACAGGTCCCGTAACCTATTGATAGAGGTATCAACCATCGTAATCGGACCATTTAAGATTTTTGCCGCCCAAAACTTGTGGGCTATAGCACAGTTGATTTTCAATAAAATTGAATTTTCTAAGAAATGTTTAGAAATACTCGAGCAATCAAAATTCAAATTGTCACAGCAATTACAGGTCCCAAAACCTATTGATAGAGATATCAACCAATGTAATCGGAGCATTTTAGATGTTTGCCGCCCAAAAACTTGTGGGCTATAGCACAGTTGATTTTCAATAAAATTGAATTTTCTAAGAAATGTTTAGAAATAATCGAGCAATCAAAATGAAAATTGTCACAGCAATTACAGGTCCCGTAACCTATTGATAGAGGTATCAACCATCGTAATCGGACCATTTAAGATTTTTGCCGCCCAAAACTTGTGGGCTATAGCACAGTTGATTTTCAATAAAATTGAATTTTCTAAGAAATGCTTAGAAATACTCGAGCAATCAAAATGAAAATTGTCACAGCAATTACAGGTCCCGTAACTTATTGATAGAGGTATCAACCATCGTAATCGGACCATTTTAGATTTTTGCCGCCCAAAAACTTGTGGGCTATAGCACAGTTGATTTTCAATAAAATTGAATTTTCTAAGAAATGCTTAGAAATAATCGAGCAATCAAAATGAAAATTGTCACAGCAATTACAGGTCCCGTAACCTATTGATAGAGGTATCAACCATCGTAATCGGACCATTTAAGATTTTTGCCGCCCAAAATTTGTGGGCTATAGCACAGTTGATTTTCAATAAAATTGAATTTTCTAAGAAATGTTTAGAAATAATCGAGCAATCAAAATGAAAATTGTCACAGCAATTACAGGTCCCGTAACCTATTGATAGAGGTATCAACCATCGTAATCGGACCATTTTAGATTTTTGCCGCCCAAAAACTTGTGGGCTATAGCACAGTTGATTTTCAATAAAATTGAATTTTCTAAGAAATGCTAAGAAATAATCGAGCAATCAAAATGAAAATTGTCACAGCAATTACAGGTCCCGTAACCTATTGATAGAGGTATCAACCATCGTTATCGGACCATTTTAGATTTTTGCCGCCCAAAAACTTGTGGGCTATAGCACAGTTGATTTTCAATAAAATTGAATTTTCTAAGAAATGCTTAGAAATAATCGAGCAATCAAAATGAAAATTGTCACAGCAATTACAGGTCCCGTAACCTATTGATAGAGGTATCAACCATCGTAATCGGACCATTTAAGATTTTTGCCGCCCAAAACTTGTGGGCTATAGCACAGTTGATTTTCAATAAAATTGAATTTTCTAAGAAATGTTTAGAAATAATCGAGCAATCAAAATGAAAATTGTCACAGCAATTACAGGTCCCGTAACCTATTGATAGAGGTATCAACCATCGTAATCGGACCATTTTAGATTTTTGCCGCCCAAAAACTTGTGGGCTATAGCACAGTTGATTTTCAATAAAATTGAATTTTCTAAGAAATGCTAAGAAATAATCGAGCAATCAAAATGAAAATTGTCACAGCAATTACAGGTCCCGTAACCTATTGATAGAGGTATCAACCATCGTAATCGGACCATTTTAGATTTTTGCCGCCCAAAAACTTGTGGGCTATAGCACAGTTGATTTTCAATAAAATTGAATTTTCTAAGAAATGCTTAGAAATAATCGAGCAATCAAAATGAAAATTGTCACAGCAATTACAGGTCCCGTAACCTATTGATAGAGGTATCAACCATCGTAATCGGACCATTTAAGATTTTTGCCGCCCAAAACTTGTGGGCTATAGCACAGTTGATTTTCAATAAAATTGAATTTTCTAAGAAATTTTTAGAAATACTCGAGCAATCAAAATGAAAATTGTCACAGCAATTACAGGTCTTGAAACATATTGATAGAGATATCAACCATCGTAATCGGACCATTTTAGATGTTTGCCGCCCAAAAACTTGTGGGCTATGGCACAGTTGATTTTCAATAAAATTGAATTTTCTAAGAAATGTTTAGAAATAATCGAGCAATCAAAATGAAAATTGTCACAGCAATTACAGGTCCCGAAACCTATTGTTAGAGGTATAAACCATCGTAATCGGACCATTTTAGATTTTTGCCGCCCAAAAACTTGTGGGCTATAGCACAGTTGATTTTCAATAAAATTGAATTTTCTAAGAAATGTTTAGAAATAATCGAGCAATCAAAATGAAAATTGTCACAGCAATTACAGGTCCCGTAACCTATTGATAGAGGTATCAACCATCGTAATCGGACCATTTTAGATTTTTGCCGCCCAAAAACTTGTGGGCTATAGCACAGTTGATTTTCAATAAAATTGAATTTTCTAAGAAATGCTTAGAAATAATCGAGCAATCAAAATGAAAATTGTCACAGCAATTACAGGTCCCGTAACCTATTGATAGAGGTATCAACCATCGTAATCGGACCATTTAAGATTTTTGCCGCCCAAAACTTGTGGGCTATAGCACAGTTGATTTTCAATAAAATTGAATTTTCTAAGAAATGTTTAGAAATAATCGAGCAATCAAAATGAAAATTGTCACAGCAATTACAGGTCCCGTAACCTATTGATAGAGGTATCAACCATCGTAATCGGACCATTTTAGATTTTTGCCGCCCAAAAACTTGTGGGCTATAGCACAGTTGATTTTCAATAAAATTGAATTTTCTAAGAAATGCTAAGAAATAATCGAGCAATCAAAATGAAAACTGTCACAGCAATTACAGGTCCCGTAACCTATTGATAGAGGTATCAACCATCGTAATCGGACCATTTTAGATTTTTGGCCGCCCAAAAACTTGTGGGCTATAGCACAGTTGATTTTCAATAAAATTGAATTTTCTAAGAAATGTTTAGAAATACTCGAGCAATCAAAATTCAAATTGTCACAGCAATTACAGGTCCCAAAACCTATTGATAGAGATATCAACCAATGTAATCGGAGCATTTTAGATGTTTGCCGCCCAAAAACTTGTGGGCTATAGCACAGTTGATTTTCAATAAAATTGAATTTTCTAAGAAATGTTTAGAAATAATCGAGCAATCAAAATGAAAATTGTCACAGCAATTACAGGTCCCGTAACCTATTGATAGAGGTATCAACCATCGTAATCGGACCATTTAAGATTTTTGCCGCCCAAAACTTGTGGGCTATAGCACAGTTGATTTTCAATAAAATTGAATTTTCTAAGAAATGCTTAGAAATACTCGAGCAATCAAAATGAAAATTGTCACAGCAATTACAGGTCCCGTAACTTATTGATAGAGGTATCAACCATCGTAATCGGACCATTTTAGATTTTTGCCGCCCAAAAACTTGTGGGCTATAGCACAGTTGATTTTCAATAAAATTGAATTTTCTAAGAAATGCTTAGAAATAATCGAGCAATCAAAATGAAAATTGTCACAGCAATTACAGGTCCCGTAACCTATTGATAGAGGTATCAACCATCGTAATCGGACCATTTAAGATTTTTGCCGCCCAAAACTTGTGGGCTATAGCACAGTTGATTTTCAATAAAATTGAATTTTCTAAGAAATGTTTAGAAATAATCGAGCAATCAAAATGAAAATTGTCACAGCAATTACAGGTCCCGTAACCTATTGATAGAGGTATCAACCATCGTAATCGGACCATTTTAGATTTTTGCCGCCCAAAAACTTGTGGGCTATAGCACAGTTGATTTTCAATAAAATTGAATTTTCTAAGAAATGCTAAGAAATAATCGAGCAATCAAAATGAAAATTGTCACAGCAATTACAGGTCCCGTAACCTATTGATAGAGGTATCAACCATCGTAATCGGACCATTTTAGATTTTTGCCGCCCAAAAACTTGTGGGCTATAGCACAGTTGATTTTCAATAAAATTGAATTTTCTAAGAAATGCTTAGAAATAATCGAGCAATCAAAATGAAAATTGTCACAGCAATTACAGGTCCCGTAACCTATTGATAGAGGTATCAACCATCGTAATCGGACCATTTAAGATTTTTGCCGCCCAAAACTTGTGGGCTATAGCACAGTTGATTTTCAATAAAATTGAATTTTCTAAGAAATGTTTAGAAATAATCGAGCAATCAAAATGAAAATTGTCACAGCAATTACAGGTCCCGTAACCTATTGATAGAGGTATCAACCATCGTAATCGGACCATTTTAGATTTTTGCCGCCCAAAAACTTGTGGGCTATAGCACAGTTGATTTTCAATAAAATTGAATTTTCTAAGAAATGCTTAGAAATAATCGAGCAATCAAAATGAAAATTGTCACAGCAATTACAGGTCCCGTAACCTATTGATAGAGGTATCAACCATCGTAATCGGACCATTTAAGATTTTTGCCGCCCAAAACTTGTGGGCTATAGCACAGTTGATTTTCAATAAAATTGAATTTTCTAAGAAATTTTTAGAAATACTCGAGCAATCAAAATGAAAATTGTCACAGCAATTACAGGTCTTGAAACATATTGATAGAGATATCAACCATCGTAATCGGACCATTTTAGATGTTTGTCGCCCAAAAACTTGTGGGCTATAGCACAGTTGATTTTCAATAAAATTGAATTTTCTAAGAAATGTTTAGAAATAATCGAGCAATCAAAATGAAAATTGTCACAGCAATTACAGGTCCCGTAACCTATTGATAGAGGTATCAACCATCGTAATCGGACTATTTTAGATTTTTGCCGCCCAAAAACTTGTGGGCTATAGCACAGTTGATTTTCAATAAAATTGAATTTTCTAAGAAATGCTAAGAAATAATCGAGCAATCAAAATGAAAATTGTCACAGCAATTACAGGTCCCGTAACCTATTGATAGAGGTATCAACCATCGTAATCGGACCATTTTAGATTTTTTGCCGCCCAAAAACTTGTGGGCTATAGCACAGTTGATTTTCAATAAAATTGAATTTTCTAAGAAATGTTTAGAAATAATCGAGCAATCAAAATGAAAATTGTCACAGCAATTACAGGTCCCGTAACCTATTGATAGAGGTATCAACCATCGTAATCGGACTATTTTAGATTTTTGCCGCCCAAAAACTTGTGGGCTATAGCACAGTTGATTTTCAATAAAATTGAATTTTCTAAGAAATGCTAAGAAATAATCGAGCAATCAAAATGAAAATTGTCACAGCAATTACAGGTCCCGTAACCTATTGATAGAGGTATCAACCATCGTAATCGGACCATTTTAGATTTTTTGCCGCCCAAAAACTTGTGGGCTATAGCACAGTTGATTTTCAATAAAATTGAATTTTCTAAGAAATGTTTAGAAATAATCGAGCAATCAAAATGAAAATTGTCACAGCAATTACAGGTCCCGTAACCTATTGATAGAGGTATCAACCATCGTAATCGGACCATTTAAGATTTTTGCCGCCCAAAACTTGTGGGCTATAGCACAGTTGATTTTCAATAAAATTGAATTTTCTAAGAAATGCTTAGAAATACTCCAGCAATCAAAATGAAAATTGTCACAGCAATTACAGGTCCCGTAACTTATTGATAGAGGTATCAACCATCGTAATCGGACCATTTTAGATTTTTGCCGCCCAAAAACTTGTGGGCTATAGCACAGTTGATTTTCAATAAAATTGAATTTTCTAAGAAATGCTTAGAAATAATCGAGCAATCAAAATGAAAATTGTCACAGCAATTACAGGTCCCGTAACCTATTGATAGAGGTATCAACCATCGTAATCGGACCATTTAAGATTTTTGCCGCCCAAAACTTGTGGGCTATAGCACAGTTGATTTTCAATAAAATTGAATTTTCTAAGAAATGTTTAGAAATAATCGAGCAATCAAAATGAAAATTGTCACAGCAATTACAGGTCCCGTAACCTATTGATAGAGGTATCAACCATCGTAATCGGACCATTTTAGATTTTTGCCGCCCAAAAACTTGTGGGCTATAGCACAGTTGATTTTCAATAAAATTGAATTTTCTAAGAAATGCTAAGAAATAATCGAGCAATCAAAATGAAAATTGTCACAGCAATTACAGGTCCCGTAACCTATTGATAGAGGTATCAACCATCGTAATCGGACCATTTTAGATTTTTGCCGCCCAAAAACTTGTGGGCTATAGCACAGTTGATTTTCAATAAAATTGAATTTTCTAAGAAATGCTTAGAAATAATCGAGCAATCAAAATGAAAATTGTCACAGCAATTACAGGTCTTGAAACATATTGATAGAGATATCAACCATCGTAATCGGACCATTTAAGATTTTTGCCGCCCAAAAACTTGTGGGCTATAGCACAGTTGATTTTCAATAAAATTGAATTTTCTAAGAAATGTTTAGAAATAATCGAGCAATCAAAATGAAAATTGTCACAGCAATTACAGGTCCCGTAACCTATTGATAGAGGTATCAACCATCGTAATCGGACCATTTTAGATTTTTTGCCGCCCAAAAACTTGTGGGCTATAGCACAGTTGATTTTCAATAAAATTGAATTTTCTAAGAAATGTTTAGAAATAATCGAGCAATCAAAATGAAAATTGTCACAGCAATTACAGGTCCCGTAACCTATTGATAGAGGTATCAACCATCGTAATCGGACCATTTTAGATTTTTTGCCGCCCAAAAACTTGTGGGCTATAGCACAGTTGATTTTCAATAAAATTGAATTTTCTAAGAAATGTTTAGAAATAATCGAGCAATCAAAATGAAAATTGTCACAGCAATTACAGGTCCCGTAACCAATTGATAGAGGTATCAACCATCGTAATCGGACCATTTAAGATTTTTGCCGCCCAAAACTTGTGGGCTATAGCACAGTTGATTTTCAATAAAATTGAATTTTCTAAGAAATGCTTAGAAATACTCCAGCAATCAAAATGAAAATTGTCACAGCAATTACAGGTCCCGTAACTTATTGATAGAGGTATCAACCATCGTAATCGGACCATTTTAGATTTTTTGCCGCCCAAAAACTTGTGGGCTATAGCACAGTTGATTTTCAATAAAATTGAATTTTCTAAGAAATGTTTAGAAATAATCGAGCAATCAAAATGAAAATTGTCACAGCAATTACAGGTCCCGTAACCTATTGATAGAGGTATCAACCATCGTAATCGGACCATTTTAGATTTTTGCCGCCCAAAAACTTGTGGGCTATAGCACAGTTGATTTTCAATAAAATTGAATTTTCTAAGAAATGCTAAGAAATAATCGAGCAATCAAAATGAAAATTGTCACAGCAATTACAGGTCCCGTAACCTATTGATAGAGGTATCAACCATCGTAATCGGACCATTTTAGATTTTTGCCGCCCAAAAACTTGTGGGCTATAGCACAGTTGATTTTCAATAAAATTGAATTTTCTAAGAAATGCTTAGAAATAATCGAGCAATCAAAATGAAAATTGTCACAGCAATTACAGGTCTTGAAACATATTGATAGAGATATCAACCATCGTAATCGGACCATTTAAGATTTTTGCCGCCCAAAAACTTGTGGGCTATAGCACAGTTGATTTTCAATAAAATTGAATTTTCTAAGAAATGTTTAGAAATAATCGAGCAATCAAAATGAAAATTGTCACAGCAATTACAGGTCCCGTAACCTATTGATAGAGGTATCAACCATCGTAATCGGACCATTTTAGATTTTTTGCCGCCCAAAAACTTGTGGGCTATAGCACAGTTGATTTTCAATAAAATTGAATTTTCTAAGAAATGTTTAGAAATAATCGAGCAATCAAAATGAAAATTGTCACAGCAATTACAGGTCCCGTAACCTATTGATAGAGGTATCAACCATCGTAATCGGACCATTTTAGATTTTTTGCCGCCCAAAAACTTGTGGGCTATAGCACAGTTGATTTTCAATAAAATTGAATTTTCTAAGAAATGTTTAGAAATAATCGAGCAATCAAAATGAAAATTGTCACAGCAATTACAGGTCCCGTAACCAATTGATAGAGGTATCAACCATCGTAATCGGACCATTTAAGATTTTTGCCGCCCAAAACTTGTGGGCTATAGCACAGTTGATTTTCAATAAAATTGAATTTTCTAAGAAATGCTTAGAAATACTCCAGCAATCAAAATGAAAATTGTCACAGCAATTACAGGTCCCGTAACCAATTGATAGAGGTATCAACCATCGTAATCGGACCATTTTAGATTTTTGCCGCCCAAAAACTTGTGGGCTATAGCACAGTTGATTTTCAATAAAATTGAATTTTCTAAGAAATGTTTAGAAATAATCGAGCAATCAAAATGAAAATTGTCACAGCAATTACAGGTCCCGTAACCTATTGATAGAGGTATCAACCATCGTAATCGGACCATTTTAGATTTTTTGCCGCCCAAAAACTTGTGGGCTATAGCACAGTTGATTTTCAATAAAATTGAATTTTCTAAGAAATGTTTAGAAATAATCGAGCAATCAAAATGAAAATTGTCACAGCAATTACAGGTCCCGTAACCAATTGATAGAGGTATCAACCATCGTAATCGGACCATTTAAGATTTTTGCCGCCCAAAACTTGTGGGCTATAGCACAGTTGATTTTCAATAAAATTGAATTTTCTAAGAAATGCTTAGAAATACTCCAGCAATCAAAATGAAAATTGTCACAGCAATTACAGGTCCCGTAACTTATTGATAGAGGTATCAACCATCGTAATCGGACCATTTTAGATTTTTGCCGCCCAAAAACTTGTGGGCTATAGCACAGTTGATTTTCAATAAAATTGAATTTTCTAAGAAATGCTTAGAAATAATCGAGCAATCAAAATGAAAATTGTCACAGCAATTACAGGTCCCGTAACCTATTGATAGAGGTATCAACCATCGTAATCGGACCATTTAAGATTTTTGCCGCCCAAAAACTTGTGGGCTATAGCACAGTTGATTTTCAATAAAATTGAATTTTCTAAGAAATGTTTAGAAATAATCGAGCAATCAAAATGAAAATTGTCACAGCAATTACAGGTCTTGAAACATATTGATAGAGATATCAACCATCGTAATCGGACCATTTAAGATTTTTGCCGCCCAAAAACTTGTGGGCTATAGCACAGTTGATTTTCAATAAAATTGAATTTTCTAAGAAATGTTTAGAAATAATCGAGCAATCAAAATGAAAATTGTCACAGCAATTACAGGTCCCGTAACCTATTGATAGAGGTATCAACCATCGTAATCGGACCATTTTAGATTTTTTGCCGCCCAAAAACTTGTGGGCTATAGCACAGTTGATTTTCAATAAAATTGAATTTTCTAAGAAATGTTTAGAAATAATCGAGCAATCAAAATGAAAATTGTCACAGCAATTACAGGTCCCGTAACCAATTGATAGAGGTATCAACCATCGTAATCGGACCATTTAAGATTTTTGCCGCCCAAAACTTGTGGGCTATAGCACAGTTGATTTTCAATAAAATTGAATTTTCTAAGAAATGCTTAGAAATACTCCAGCAATCAAAATGAAAATTGTCACAGCAATTACAGGTCCCGTAACTTATTGATAGAGGTATCAACCATCGTAATCGGACCATTTTAGATTTTTGCCGCCCAAAAACTTGTGGGCTATAGCACAGTTGATTTTCAATAAAATTGAATTTTCTAAGAAATGCTTAGAAATAATCGAGCAATCAAAATGAAAATTGTCACAGCAATTACAGGTCTTGAAACATATTGATAGAGATATCAACCATCGTAATCGGACCATTTAAGATTTTTGCCGCCCAAAAACTTGTGGGCTATAGCACAGTTGATTTTCAATAAAATTGAATTTTCTAAGAAATGTTTAGAAATAATCGAGCAATCAAAATGAAAATTGTCACAGCAATTACAGGTCCCGTAACCTATTGATAGAGGTATCAACCATCGTAATCGGACCATTTTAGATTTTTTGCCGCCCAAAAACTTGTGGGCTATAGCACAGTTGATTTTCAATAAAATTGAATTTTCTAAGAAATGTTTAGAAATAATCGAGCAATCAAAATGAAAATTGTCACAGCAATTACAGGTCCCGTAACCAATTGATAGAGGTATCAACCATCGTAATCGGACCATTTAAGATTTTTGCCGCCCAAAACTTGTGGGCTATAGCACAGTTGATTTTCAATAAAATTGAATTTTCTAAGAAATGCTTAGAAATACTCCAGCAATCAAAATGAAAATTGTCACAGCAATTACAGGTCCCGTAACTTATTGATAGAGGTATCAACCATCGTAATCGGACCATTTTAGATTTTTGCCGCCCAAAAACTTGTGGGCTATAGCACAGTTGATTTTCAATAAAATTGAATTTTCTAAGAAATGCTTAGAAATAATCGAGCAATCAAAATGAAAATTGTCACAGCAATTACAGGTCCCGTAACCTATTGATAGAGGTATCAACCATCGTAATCGGACCATTTTAGATTTTTGCCGCCCAAAAACTTGTGGGCTATAGCACAGTTGATTTTCAATAAAATTGAATTTTCTAAGAAATGCTTAGAAATAATCGAGCAATCAAAATGAAAATTGTCACAGCAATTACAGGTCTTGAAACATATTGATAGAGCAATCAAAATGAAAATTGTCACAGCAATTACAGGTCCCGTAACCTATTGATAGAGGTATCAACCATCGTAATCGGACCATTTTAGATTTTTTGCCGCCCAAAAACTTGTGGGCTATAGCACAGTTGATTTTCAATAAAATTGAATTTTCTAAGAAATGTTTAGAAATAATCGAGCAATCAAAATGAAAATTGTCACAGCAATTACAGGTCCCGTAACCTATTGATAGAGGTATCAACCATCGTAATCGGACCATTTTAGATTTTTTGCCGCCCAAAAACTTGTGGGCTATAGCACAGTTGATTTTCAATAAAATTGAATTTTCTAAGAAATGTTTAGAAATACTCCAGCAATCAAAATGAAAATTGTCACAGCAATTACAGGTCCCGTAACTTATTGATAGAGGTATCAACCATCGTAATCGGACCATTTTAGATTTTTGCCGCCCAAAAACTTGTGGGCTATAGCACAGTTGATTTTCAATAAAATTGAATTTTCTAAGAAATGCTTAGAAATAATCGAGCAATCAAAATGAAAATTGTCACAGCAATTACAGGTCTTGAAACATATTGATAGAGATATCAACCATCGTAATCGGACCATTTAAGATTTTTGCCGCCCAAAAACTTGTGGGCTATAGCACAGTTGATTTTCAATAAAATTGAATTTTCTAAGAAATGTTTAGAAATAATCGAGCAATCAAAATGAAAATTGTCACAGCAATTACAGGTCCCGTAACCTATTGATAGAGGTATCAACCATCGTAATCGGACCATTTTAGATTTTTGCCGCCCAAAAACTTGTGGGCTATAGCACAGTTGATTTTCAATAAAATTGAATTTTCTAAGAAATGTTTAGAAATAATCGAGCAATCAAAATGAAAATTGTCACAGCAATTACAGGTCCCGTAACCAATTGATAGAGGTATCAACCATCGTAATCGGACCATTTAAGATTTTTGCCGCCCAAAACTTGTGGGCTATAGCACAGTTGATTTTCAATAAAATTGAATTTTCTAAGAAATGCTTAGAAATACTCCAGCAATCAAAATGAAAATTGTCACAGCAATTACAGGTCCCGTAACTTATTGATAGAGGTATCAACCATCGTAATCGGACCATTTTAGATTTTTGCCGCCCAAAAACTTGTGGGCTATAGCACAGTTGATTTTCAATAAAATTGAATTTTCTAAGAAATGCTTAGAAATAATCGAGCAATCAAAATGAAAATTGTCACAGCAATTACAGGTCCCGTAACCTATTGATAGAGGTATCAACCATCGTAATCGGACCATTTAAGATTTTTGCCGCCCAAAAACTTGTGGGCTATAGCACAGTTGATTTTCAATAAAATTGAATTTTCTAAGAAATGCTTAGAAATAATCGAGCAATCAAAATGAAAATTGTCACAGCAATTACAGGTCTTGAAACATATTGATAGAGATATCAACCATCGTAATCGGACCATTTAAGATTTTTGCCGCCCAAAAACTTGTGGGCTATAGCACAGTTGATTTTCAATAAAATTGAATTTTCTAAGAAATGTTTAGAAATAATCGAGCAATCAAAATGAAAATTGTCACAGCAATTACAGGTCCCGTAACCTATTGATAGAGGTATCAACCATCGTAATCGGACCATTTTAGATTTTTGCCGCCCAAAAACTTGTGGGCTATAGCACAGTTGATTTTCAATAAAATTGAATTTTCTAAGAAATGCTTAGAAATAATCGAGCAATCAAAATGAAAATTGTCACAGCAATTACAGGTCTTGAAACATATTGATAGAGATATCAACCATCGTAATCGGACCATTTAAGATTTTTGCCGCCCAAAAACTTGTGGGCTATAGCACAGTTGATTTTCAATAAAATTGAATTTTCTAAGAAATGTTTAGAAATAATCGAGCAATCAAAATGAAAATTGTCACAGCAATTACAGGTCCCGTAACCTATTGATAGAGGTATCAACCATCGTAATCGGACCATTTTAGATTTTTTGCCGCCCAAAAACTTGTGGGCTATAGCACAGTTGATTTTCAATAAAATTGAATTTTCTAAGAAATGCTTAGAAATAATCGAGCAATCAAAATGAAAATTGTCACAGCAATTACAGGTCCCGTAACCTATTGATAGAGGTATCAACCATCGTAATCGGACCATTTAAGATTTTTGCCGCCCAAAAACTTGTGGGCTATAGCACAGTTGATTTTCAATAAAATTGAATTTTCTAAGAAATGCTTAGAAATAATCGAGCAATCAAAATGAAAATTGTCACAGCAATTACAGGTCTTGAAACATATTGATAGAGATATCAACCATCGTAATCGGACCATTTAAGATTTTTGCCGCCCAAAAACTTGTGGGCTATAGCACAGTTGATTTTCAATAAAATTGAATTTTCTAAGAAATGCTTAGAAATAATCGAGCAATCAAAATGAAAATTGTCACAGCAATTACAGGTCCCGTAACCTATTGATAGAGGTATCAACCATCGTAATCGGACCATTTAAGATTTTTGCCGCCCAAAAACTTGTGGGCTATAGCACAGTTGATTTTCAATAAAATTGAATTTTCTAAGAAATGCTTAGAAATAATCGAGCAATCAAAATGAAAATTGTCACAGCAATTACAGGTCTTGAAACATATTGATAGAGATATCAACCATCGTAATCGGACCATTTAAGATTTTTGCCGCCCAAAAACTTGTGGGCTATAGCACAGTTGATTTTCAATAAAATTGAATTTTCTAAGAAATGTTTAGAAATAATCGAGCAATCAAAATGAAAATTGTCACAGCAATTACAGGTCCCGTAACCTATTGATAGAGGTATCAACCATCGTAATCGGACCATTTTAGATTTTTGCCGCCCAAAAACTTGTGGGCTATAGCACAGTTGATTTTCAATAAAATTGAATTTTCTAAGAAATGTTTAGAAATAATCGAGCAATCAAAATGAAAATTGTCACAGCAATTACAGGTCCCGTAACCTATTGATAGAGGTATCAACCATCGTAATCGGACCATTTTAGATTTTTTGCCGCCCAAAAACTTGTGGGCTATAGCACAGTTGATTTTCAATAAAATTGAATTTTCTAAGAAATGCTTAGAAATAATCGAGCAATCAAAATGAAAATTGTCACAGCAATTACAGGTCCCGTAACCTATTGATAGAGGTATCAACCATCGTAATCGGACCATTTAAGATTTTTGCCGCCCAAAAACTTGTGGGCTATAGCACAGTTGATTTTCAATAAAATTGAATTTTCTAAGAAATGCTTAGAAATAATCGAGCAATCAAAATGAAAATTGTCACAGCAATTACAGGTCTTGAAACATATTGATAGAGATATCAACCATCGTAATCGGACCATTTAAGATTTTTGCCGCCCAAAAACTTGTGGGCTATAGCACAGTTGATTTTCAATAAAATTGAATTTTCTAAGAAATGTTTAGAAATAATCGAGCAATCAAAATGAAAATTGTCACAGCAATTACAGGTCCCGTAACCTATTGATAGAGGTATCAACCATCGTAATCGGACCATTTTAGATTTTTGCCGCCCAAAAACTTGTGGGCTATAGCACAGTTGATTTTCAATAAAATTGAATTTTCTAAGAAATGTTTAGAAATAATCGAGCAATCAAAATGAAAATTGTCACAGCAATTACAGGTCCCGTAACCTATTGATAGAGGTATCAACCATCGTAATCGGACCATTTTAGATTTTTTGCCGCCCAAAAACTTGTGGGCTATAGCACAGTTGATTTTCAATAAAATTGAATTTTCTAAGAAATGCTTAGAAATAATCGAGCAATCAAAATGAAAATTGTCACAGCAATTACAGGTCCCGTAACCTATTGATAGAGGTATCAACCATCGTAATCGGACCATTTAAGATTTTTGCCGCCCAAAAACTTGTGGGCTATAGCACAGTTGATTTTCAATAAAATTGAATTTTCTAAGAAATGCTTAGAAATAATCGAGCAATCAAAATGAAAATTGTCACAGCAATTACAGGTCTTGAAACATATTGATAGAGATATCAACCATCGTAATCGGACCATTTAAGATTTTTGCCGCCCAAAAACTTGTGGGCTATAGCACAGTTGATTTTCAATAAAATTGAATTTTCTAAGAAATGTTTAGAAATAATCGAGCAATCAAAATGAAAATTGTCACAGCAATTACAGGTCCCGTAACCTATTGATAGAGGTATCAACCATCGTAATCGGACCATTTTAGATTTTTGCCGCCCAAAAACTTGTGGGCTATAGCACAGTTGATTTTCAATAAAATTGAATTTTCTAAGAAATGCTTAGAAATAATCGAGCAATCAAAATGAAAATTGTCACAGCAATTACAGGTCTTGAAACATATTGATAGAGATATCAACCATCGTAATCGGACCATTTAAGATTTTTGCCGCCCAAAAACTTGTGGGCTATAGCACAGTTGATTTTCAATAAAATTGAATTTTCTAAGAAATGTTTAGAAATAATCGAGCAATCAAAATGAAAATTGTCACAGCAATTACAGGTCCCGTAACCTATTGATAGAGGTATCAACCATCGTAATCGGACCATTTTAGATTTTTTGCCGCCCAAAAACTTGTGGGCTATAGCACAGTTGATTTTCAATAAAATTGAATTTTCTAAGAAATGCTTAGAAATAATCGAGCAATCAAAATGAAAATTGTCACAGCAATTACAGGTCCCGTAACCTATTGATAGAGGTATCAACCATCGTAATCGGACCATTTTAGATTTTTTGCCGCCCAAAAACTTGTGGGCTATAGCACAGTTGATTTTCAATAAAATTGAATTTTCTAAGAAATGCTTAGAAATAATCGAGCAATCAAAATGAAAATTGTCACAGCAATTACAGGTCCCGTAACCTATTGATAGAGGTATCAACCATCGTAATCGGACCATTTAAGATTTTTGCCGCCCAAAAACTTGTGGGCTATAGCACAGTTGATTTTCAATAAAATTGAATTTTCTAAGAAATGCTTAGAAATAATCGAGCAATCAAAATGAAAATTGTCACAGCAATTACAGGTCTTGAAACATATTGATAGAGATATCAACCATCGTAATCGGACCATTTAAGATTTTTGCCGCCCAAAAACTTGTGGGCTATAGCACAGTTGATTTTCAATAAAATTGAATTTTCTAAGAAATGTTTAGAAATAATCGAGCAATCAAAATGAAAATTGTCACAGCAATTACAGGTCCCGTAACCTATTGATAGAGGTATCAACCATCGTAATCGGACCATTTTAGATTTTTGCCGCCCAAAAACTTGTGGGCTATAGCACAGTTGATTTTCAATAAAATTGAATTTTCTAAGAAATGCTTAGAAATAATCGAGCAATCAAAATGAAAATTGTCACAGCAATTACAGGTCTTGAAACATATTGATAGAGATATCAACCATCGTAATCGGACCATTTAAGATTTTTGCCGCCCAAAAACTTGTGGGCTATAGCACAGTTGATTTTCAATAAAATTGAATTTTCTAAGAAATGTTTAGAAATAATCGAGCAATCAAAATGAAAATTGTCACAGCAATTACAGGTCCCGTAACCTATTGATAGAGGTATCAACCATCGTAATCGGACCATTTTAGATTTTTTGCCGCCCAAAAACTTGTGGGCTATAGCACAGTTGATTTTCAATAAAATTGAATTTTCTAAGAAATGTTTAGAAATAATCGAGCAATCAAAATGAAAATTGTCACAGCAATTACAGGTCCCGTAACCAATTGATAGAGGTATCAACCATCGTAATCGGACCATTTAAGATTTTTGCCGCCCAAAACTTGTGGGCTATAGCACAGTTGATTTTCAATAAAATTGAATTTTCTAAGAAATGCTTAGAAATACTCCAGCAATCAAAATGAAAACTGTCACAGCAATTACAGGTCCCGTAACCTATTGATAGAGGTATCAACCATCGTAATCGGACCATTTTAGATTTTTTGCCGCCCAAAAACTTGTGGGCTATAGCACAGTTGATTTTCAATAAAATTGAATTTTCTAAGAAATGTTTAGAAATAATCGAGCAATCAAAATGAAAATTGTCACAGCAATTACAGGTCCCGTAACCAATTGATAGAGGTATCAACCATCGTAATCGGACCATTTTAGATTTTTGCCGCCCAAAAACTTGTGGGCTATAGCACAGTTGATTTTCAATAAAATTGAATTTTCTAAGAAATGCTTAGAAATAATCGAGCAATCAAAATGAAAATTGTCACAGCAATTACAGGTCTTGAAACATATTGATAGAGATATCAACCATCGTAATCGGACCATTTAAGATTTTTGCCGCCCAAAAACTTGTGGGCTATAGCACAGTTGATTTTCAATAAAATTGAATTTTCTAAGAAATGTTTAGAAATAATCGAGCAATCAAAATGAAAATTGTCACAGCAATTACAGGTCTTGAAACATATTGATAGAGATATCAACCATCGTAATCGGACCATTTAAGATTTTTGCCGCCCAAAAACTTGTGGGCTATAGCACAGTTGATTTTCAATAAAATTGAATTTTCTAAGAAATGCTTAGAAATAATCGAGCAATCAAAATGAAAATTGTCACAGCAATTACAGGTCCCGTAACCTATTGATAGAGGTATCAACCATCGTAATCGGACCATTTAAGATTTTTGCCGCCCAAAAACTTGTGGGCTATAGCACAGTTGATTTTCAATAAAATTGAATTTTCTAAGAAATGCTTAGAAATAATCGAGCAATCAAAATGAAAATTGTCACAGCAATTACAGGTCTTGAAACATATTGATAGAGATATCAACCATCGTAATCGGACCATTTAAGATTTTTGCCGCCCAAAAACTTGTGGGCTATAGCACAGTTGATTTTCAATAAAATTGAATTTTCTAAGAAATGTTTAGAAATAATCGAGCAATCAAAATGAAAATTGTCACAGCAATTACAGGTCCCGTAACCTATTGATAGAGGTATCAACCATCGTAATCGGACCATTTTAGATTTTTGCCGCCCAAAAACTTGTGGGCTATAGCACAGTTGATTTTCAATAAAATTGAATTTTCTAAGAAATGTTTAGAAATAATCGAGCAATCAAAATGAAAATTGTCACAGCAATTACAGGTCCCGTAACCTATTGATAGAGGTATCAACCATCGTAATCGGACCATTTTAGATTTTTTGCCGCCCAAAAACTTGTGGGCTATAGCACAGTTGATTTTCAATAAAATTGAATTTTCTAAGAAATGCTTAGAAATAATCGAGCAATCAAAATGAAAATTGTCACAGCAATTACAGGTCCCGTAACCTATTGATAGAGGTATCAACCATCGTAATCGGACCATTTAAGATTTTTGCCGCCCAAAAACTTGTGGGCTATAGCACAGTTGATTTTCAATAAAATTGAATTTTCTAAGAAATGCTTAGAAATAATCGAGCAATCAAAATGAAAATTGTCACAGCAATTACAGGTCTTGAAACATATTGATAGAGATATCAACCATCGTAATCGGACCATTTAAGATTTTTGCCGCCCAAAAACTTGTGGGCTATAGCACAGTTGATTTTCAATAAAATTGAATTTTCTAAGAAATGTTTAGAAATAATCGAGCAATCAAAATGAAAATTGTCACAGCAATTACAGGTCCCGTAACCTATTGATAGAGGTATCAACCATCGTAATCGGACCATTTTAGATTTTTGCCGCCCAAAAACTTGTGGGCTATAGCACAGTTGATTTTCAATAAAATTGAATTTTCTAAGAAATGTTTAGAAATAATCGAGCAATCAAAATGAAAATTGTCACAGCAATTACAGGTCCCGTAACCTATTGATAGAGGTATCAACCATCGTAATCGGACCATTTTAGATTTTTTGCCGCCCAAAAACTTGTGGGCTATAGCACAGTTGATTTTCAATAAAATTGAATTTTCTAAGAAATGCTTAGAAATAATCGAGCAATCAAAATGAAAATTGTCACAGCAATTACAGGTCCCGTAACCTATTGATAGAGGTATCAACCATCGTAATCGGACCATTTAAGATTTTTGCCGCCCAAAAACTTGTGGGCTATAGCACAGTTGATTTTCAATAAAATTGAATTTTCTAAGAAATGCTTAGAAATAATCGAGCAATCAAAATGAAAATTGTCACAGCAATTACAGGTCTTGAAACATATTGATAGAGATATCAACCATCGTAATCGGACCATTTAAGATTTTTGCCGCCCAAAAACTTGTGGGCTATAGCACAGTTGATTTTCAATAAAATTGAATTTTCTAAGAAATGTTTAGAAATAATCGAGCAATCAAAATGAAAATTGTCACAGCAATTACAGGTCCCGTAACCTATTGATAGAGGTATCAACCATCGTAATCGGACCATTTTAGATTTTTGCCGCCCAAAAACTTGTGGGCTATAGCACAGTTGATTTTCAATAAAATTGAATTTTCTAAGAAATGCTTAGAAATAATCGAGCAATCAAAATGAAAATTGTCACAGCAATTACAGGTCTTGAAACATATTGATAGAGATATCAACCATCGTAATCGGACCATTTAAGATTTTTGCCGCCCAAAAACTTGTGGGCTATAGCACAGTTGATTTTCAATAAAATTGAATTTTCTAAGAAATGTTTAGAAATAATCGAGCAATCAAAATGAAAATTGTCACAGCAATTACAGGTCCCGTAACCTATTGATAGAGGTATCAACCATCGTAATCGGACCATTTTAGATTTTTTGCCGCCCAAAAACTTGTGGGCTATAGCACAGTTGATTTTCAATAAAATTGAATTTTCTAAGAAATGCTTAGAAATAATCGAGCAATCAAAATGAAAATTGTCACAGCAATTACAGGTCCCGTAACCTATTGATAGAGGTATCAACCATCGTAATCGGACCATTTAAGATTTTTGCCGCCCAAAAACTTGTGGGCTATAGCACAGTTGATTTTCAATAAAATTGAATTTTCTAAGAAATGCTTAGAAATAATCGAGCAATCAAAATGAAAATTGTCACAGCAATTACAGGTCTTGAAACATATTGATAGAGATATCAACCATCGTAATCGGACCATTTAAGATTTTTGCCGCCCAAAAACTTGTGGGCTATAGCACAGTTGATTTTCAATAAAATTGAATTTTCTAAGAAATGTTTAGAAATAATCGAGCAATCAAAATGAAAATTGTCACAGCAATTACAGGTCCCGTAACCTATTGATAGAGGTATCAACCATCGTAATCGGACCATTTTAGATTTTTGCCGCCCAAAAACTTGTGGGCTATAGCACAGTTGATTTTCAATAAAATTGAATTTTCTAAGAAATGCTTAGAAATAATCGAGCAATCAAAATGAAAATTGTCACAGCAATTACAGGTCTTGAAACATATTGATAGAGATATCAACCATCGTAATCGGACCATTTAAGATTTTTGCCGCCCAAAAACTTGTGGGCTATAGCACAGTTGATTTTCAATAAAATTGAATTTTCTAAGAAATGTTTAGAAATAATCGAGCAATCAAAATGAAAATTGTCACAGCAATTACAGGTCCCGTAACCTATTGATAGAGGTATCAACCATCGTAATCGGACCATTTTAGATTTTTTGCCGCCCAAAAACTTGTGGGCTATAGCACAGTTGATTTTCAATAAAATTGAATTTTCTAAGAAATGTTTAGAAATAATCGAGCAATCAAAATGAAAATTGTCACAGCAATTACAGGTCCCGTAACCAATTGATAGAGGTATCAACCATCGTAATCGGACCATTTAAGATTTTTGCCGCCCAAAACTTGTGGGCTATAGCACAGTTGATTTTCAATAAAATTGAATTTTCTAAGAAATGCTTAGAAATACTCCAGCAATCAAAATGAAAATTGTCACAGCAATTACAGGTCCCGTAACTTATTGATAGAGGTATCAACCATCGTAATCGGACCATTTTAGATTTTTGCCGCCCAAAACTTGTGGGCTATAGCACAGTTGATTTTCAATAAAATTGAATTTTCTAAGAAATGCTTAGAAATACTCCAGCAATCAAAATGAAAATTGTCACAGCAATTACAGGTCCCGTAACTTATTGATAGAGGTATCAACCATCGTAATCGGACCATTTTAGATTTTTGCCGCCCAAAAACTTGTGGGCTATAGCACAGTTGATTTTCAATAAAATTGAATTTTCTAAGAAATGCTTAGAAATAATCGAGCAATCAAAATGAAAATTGTCACAGCAATTACAGGTCTTGAAACATATTGATAGAGATATCAACCATCGTAATCGGACCATTTAAGATTTTTGCCGCCCAAAAACTTGTGGGCTATTGCACAGTTGATTTTCAATAAAATTGAATTTTCTAAGAAATGTTTAGAAATAATCGAGCAATCAAAATGAAAATTGTCACAGCAATTACAGGTCCCGTAACCTATTGATAGAGGTATCAACCATCGTAATCGGACCATTTAAGATTTTTGCCGCCCAAAACTTGTGGGCTATAGCACAGTTGATTTTCAATAAAATTGAATTTTCTAAGAAATGTTTAGAAATAATCGAGCAATCAAAATGAAAATTGTCACAGCAATTACAGGTCCCGTAACCTATTGATAGAGGTATCAACCATCGTAATCGGACCATTTTAGATTTTTTGCCGCCCAAAAACTTGTGGGCTATAGCACAGTTGATTTTCAATAAAATTGAATTTTCTAAGAAATGTTTAGAAATAATCGAGCAATCAAAATGAAAATTGTCACAGCAATTACAGGTCCCGTAACCTATTGATAGAGGTATCAACCATCGTAATCGGACCATTTTAGATTTTTTGCCGCCCAAAAACTTGTGGGCTATAGCACAGTTGATTTTCAATAAAATTGAATTTTCTAAGAAATGTTTAGAAATAATCGAGCAATCAAAATGAAAATTGTCACAGCAATTACAGGTCCCGTAACCAATTGATAGAGGTATCAACCATCGTAATCGGACCATTTAAGATTTTTGCCGCCCAAAACTTGTGGGCTATAGCACAGTTGATTTTCAATAAAATTGAATTTTCTAAGAAATGCTTAGAAATACTCCAGCAATCAAAATGAAAATTGTCACAGCAATTACAGGTCCCGTAACTTATTGATAGAGGTATCAACCATCGTAATCGGACCATTTTAGATTTTTGCCGCCCAAAAACTTGTGGGCTATAGCACAGTTGATTTTCAATAAAATTGAATTTTCTAAGAAATGCTTAGAAATAATCGAGCAATCAAAATGAAAATTGTCACAGCAATTACAGGTCCCGTAACCTATTGATAGAGGTATCAACCATCGTAATCGGACCATTTTAGATTTTTTGCCGCCCAAAAACTTGTGGGCTATAGCACAGTTGATTTTCAATAAAATTGAATTTTCTAAGAAATGTTTAGAAATAATCGAGCAATCAAAATGAAAATTGTCACAGCAATTACAGGTCCCGTAACCTATTGATAGAGGTATCAACCATCGTAATCGGACCATTTTAGATTTTTGCCGCCCAAAAACTTGTGGGCTATAGCACAGTTGATTTTCAATAAAATTGAATTTTCTAAGAAATGCTAAGAAATAATCGAGCAATCAAAATGAAAATTGTCACAGCAATTACAGGTCCCGTAACCTATTGATAGAGGTATCAACCATCGTAATCGGACCATTTAAGATTTTTGCCGCCCAAAACTTGTGGGCTATAGCACAGTTGATTTTCAATAAAATTGAATTTTCTAAGAAATGCTTAGAAATACTCCAGCAATCAAAATGAAAATTGTCACAGCAATTACAGGTCCCGTAACTTATTGATAGAGGTATCAACCATCGTAATCGGACCATTTTAGATTTTTGCCGCCCAAAAACTTGTGGGCTATAGCACAGTTGATTTTCAATAAAATTGAATTTTCTAAAAAATGCTTAGAAATACTCCAGCAATCAAAATGAAAATTGTCACAGCAATTACAGGTCCCGTAACTTATTGATAGAGGTATCAACCATCGTAATCGGACCATTTTAGATTTTTGCCGCCCAAAAACTTGTGGACTATAGCACAGTTGATTTTCAATAAAATTGAATTTTCTAAGAAATGCTTAGAAATAATCGAGCAATCAAAATGAAAATTGTCACAGCAATTACAGGTCTTGAAACATATTGATAGAGATATCAACCATCGTAATCGGACCATTTAAGATTTTTGCCGCCCAAAAACTTGTGGGCTATAGCACAGTTGATTTTCAATAAAATTGAATTTTCTAAGAAATGTTTAGAAATAATCGAGCAATCAAAATGAAAATTGTCACAGCAATTACAGGTCCCGTAACCTATTGATAGAGGTATCAACCATCGTAATCGGACCATTTAAGATTTTTGCCGCCCAAAAACTTGTGGGCTATAGCACAGTTGATTTTCAATAAAA
Organism: Tipula vernalis; assembly: GCA_958295665.1. Classification (NCBI taxonomy): domain Eukaryota; kingdom Metazoa; phylum Arthropoda; class Insecta; order Diptera; family Tipulidae; genus Tipula; species Tipula vernalis. The sequence continues at coordinate 97,191,385 of OY282560.1, forward strand.
TTGAATTTTCTAAGAAATGCTTAGAAATAATCGAGCAATCAAAATGAAAATTGTCACAGCAATTACAGGTCCCGTAACCTATTGATAGAGGTATCAACCATCGTAATCGGACCATTTAAGATTTTTGCCGCCCAAAAACTTGTGGGCTATAGCACAGTTGATTTTCAATAAAATTGAATTTTCTAAGAAATGCTTAGAAATAATCGAGCAATCAAAATGAAAATTGTCACAGCAATTACAGGTCTTGAAACATATTGATAGAGATATCAACCATCGTAATCGGACCATTTAAGATTTTTGCCGCCCAAAAACTTGTGGGCTATAGCACAGTTGATTTTCAATAAAATTGAATTTTCTAAGAAATGTTTAGAAATAATCGAGCAATCAAAATGAAAATTGTCACAGCAATTACAGGTCCCGTAACCTATTGATAGAGGTATCAACCATCGTAATCGGACCATTTTAGATTTTTTGCCGCCCAAAAACTTGTGGGCTATAGCACAGTTGATTTTCAATAAAATTGAATTTTCTAAGAAATGTTTAGAAATAATCGAGCAATCAAAATGAAAATTGTCACAGCAATTACAGGTCCCGTAACCAATTGATAGAGGTATCAACCATCGTAATCGGACCATTTTAGATTTTTGCCGCCCAAAACTTGTGGGCTATAGCACAGTTGATTTTCAATAAAATTGAATTTTCTAAGAAATGCTTAGAAATACTCCAGCAATCAAAATGAAAATTGTCACAGCAATTACAGGTCCCGTAACTTATTGATAGAGGTATCAACCATCGTAATCGGACCATTTTAGATTTTTGCCGCCCAAAACTTGTGGGCTATAGCACAGTTGATTTTCAATAAAATTGAATTTTCTAAGAAATGCTTAGAAATACTCCAGCAATCAAAATGAAAATTGTCACAGCAATTACAGGTCCCGTAACTTATTGATAGAGGTATCAACCATCGTAATCGGACCATTTTAGATTTTTGCCGCCCAAAAACTTGTGGGCTATAGCACAGTTGATTTTCAATAAAATTGAATTTTCTAAGAAATGTTTAGAAATAATCGAGCAATTAAAATGAAAATTGTCACAGCAATTACAGGTCCCGTAACCTATTGATAGAGGTATCAACCATCGTAATCGGACCATTTTAGATTTTTTGCCGCCCAAAAACTTGTGGGCTATAGCACAGTTGATTTTCAATAAAATTGAATTTTCTAAGAAATGTTTAGAAATAATCGAGCAATCAAAATGAAAATTGTCACAGCAATTACAGGTCTTGAAACATATTGATAGAGATATCAACCATCGTAATCGGACCATTTAAGATTTTTGCCGCCCAAAAACTTGTGGGCTATAGCACAGTTGATTTTCAATAAAATTGAATTTTCTAAGAAATGTTTAGAAATAATCGAGCAATCAAAATGAAAATTGTCACAGCAATTACAGGTCCCGTAACCTATTGATAGAGGTATCAACCATCGTAATCGGACCATTTTAGATTTTTGCCGCCCAAAAACTTGTGGGCTATAGCACAGTTGATTTTCAATAAAATTGAATTTTCTAAGAAATGCTAAGAAATAATCGAGCAATCAAAATGAAAATTGTCACAGCAATTACAGGTCCCGTAACCTATTGATAGAGGTATCAACCATCGTAATCGGACCATTTAAGATTTTTGCCGCCCAAAACTTGTGGGCTATAGCACAGTTGATTTTCAATAAAATTGAATTTTCTAAGAAATGCTTAGAAATACTCCAGCAATCAAAATGAAAATTGTCACAGCAATTACAGGTCCCGTAACTTATTGATAGAGGTATCAACCATCGTAATCGGACCATTTTAGATTTTTGCCGCCCAAAAACTTGTGGGCTATAGCACAGTTGATTTTCAATAAAATTGAATTTTCTAAGAAATGCTTAGAAATACTCCAGCAATCAAAATGAAAATTGTCACAGCAATTACAGGTCCCGTAACTTATTGATAGAGGTATCAACCATCGTAATCGGACCATTTTAGATTTTTGCCGCCCAAAAACTTGTGGGCTATAGCACAGTTGATTTTCAATAAAATTGAATTTTCTAAGAAATGCTTAGAAATAATAGAGCAATCAAAATGAAAATTGTCACAGCAATTACAGGTCCCGTAACCTATTGATAGAGGTATCAACCATCGTAATCGGACCATTTAAGATTTTTGCCGCCCAAAAACTTGTGGGCTATAGCACAGTTGATTTTCAATAAAATTGAATTTTCTAAGAAATGCTTAGAAATAATCGAGCAATCAAAATGAAAATTGTCACAGCAATTACAGGTCTTGAAACATATTGATAGAGATATCAACCATCGTAATCGGACCATTTAAGATTTTTGCCGCCCAAAAACTTGTGGGCTATAGCACAGTTGATTTTCAATAAAATTGAATTTTCTAAGAAATGTTTAGAAATAATCGAGCAATCAAAATGAAAATTGTCACAGCAATTACAGGTCCCGTAACCAATTGATAGAGGTATCAACCATCGTAATCGGACCATTTTAGATTTTTGCCGCCCAAAACTTGTGGGCTATAGCACAGTTGATTTTCAATAAAATTGAATTTTCTAAGAAATGCTTAGAAATACTCCAGCAATCAAAATGAAAATTGTCACAGCAATTACAGGTCCCGTAACTTATTGATAGAGGTATCAACCATCGTAATCGGACCATTTTAGATTTTTGCCGCCCAAAACTTGTGGGCTATAGCACAGTTGATTTTCAATAAAATTGAATTTTCTAAGAAATGCTTAGAAATACTCCAGCAATCAAAATGAAAATTGTCACAGCAATTACAGGTCCCGTAACTTATTGATAGAGGTATCAACCATCGTAATCGGACCATTTTAGATTTTTGCCGCCCAAAAACTTGTGGGCTATAGCACAGTTGATTTTCAATAAAATTGAATTTTCTAAGAAATGTTTAGAAATAATCGAGCAATCAAAATGAAAATTGTCACAGCAATTACAGGTCCCGTAACCTATTGATAGAGGTATCAACCATCGTAATCGGACCATTTTAGATTGTTTGCCGCCCAAAAACTTGTGGGCTATAGCACAGTTGATTTTCAATAAAATTGAATTTTCTAAGAAATGTTTAGAAATAATCGAGCAATCAAAATGAAAATTGTCACAGCAATTACAGGTCCCGTAACCAATTGATAGAGGTATCAACCATCGTAATCGGACCATTTTAGATTTTTGCCGCCCAAAACTTGTGGGCTATAGCACAGTTGATTTTCAATAAAATTGAATTTTCTAAGAAATGCTTAGAAATAATAGAGCAATCAAAATGAAAATTGTCACAGCAATTACAGGTCCCGTAACCTATTGATAGAGGTATCAACCATCGTAATCGGACCATTTTAGATTTTTGCCGCCCAAAACTTGTGGGCTATAGCACAGTTGATTTTCAATAAAATTGAATTTTCTAAGAAATGTTTAGAAATAATCGAGCAATCAAAATGAAAATTGTCACAGCAATTACAGGTCCCGTAACCTATTGATAGAGGTATCAACCATCGTAATCGGACCATTTTAGATTTTTTGCCGCCCAAAAACTTGTGGGCTATAGCACAGTTGATTTTCAATAAAATTGAATTTTCTAAGAAATGTTTAGAAATAATCGAGCAATCAAAATGAAAATTGTCACAGCAATTACAGGTCCCGTAACCAATTGATAGAGGTATCAACCATCGTAATCGGACCATTTTAGATTTTTGCCGCCCAAAACTTGTGGGCTATAGCACAGTTGATTTTCAATAAAATTGAATTTTCTAAGAAATGCTTAGAAATACTCCAGCAATCAAAATGAAAATTGTCACAGCAATTACAGGTCCCGTAACTTATTGATAGAGGTATCAACCATCGTAATCGGACCATTTTAGATTTTTGCCGCCCAAAACTTGTGGGCTATAGCACAGTTGATTTTCAATAAAATTGAATTTTCTAAGAAATGCTTAGAAATACTCCAGCAATCAAAATGAAAATTGTCACAGCAATTACAGGTCCCGTAACTTATTGATAGAGGTATCAACCATCGTAATCGGACCATTTTAGATTTTTGCCGCCCAAAAACTTGTGGGCTATAGCACAGTTGATTTTCAATAAAATTGAATTTTCTAAGAAATGCTTAGAAATACTCCAGCAATCAAAATGAAAATTGTCACAGCAATTACAGGTCCCGTAACCTATTGATAGAGGTATCAACCATCGTAATCGGACCATTTTAGATTTTTTGCCGCCCAAAAACTTGTGGGCTATAGCACAGTTGATTTTCAATAAAATTGAATTTTCTAAGAAATGTTTAGAAATAATCGAGCAATCAAAATGAAAATTGTCACAGCAATTACAGGTCCCGTAACCTATTGATAGAGGTATCAACCATCGTAATCGGACCATTTTAGATTTTTTGCCGCCCAAAAACTTGTGGGCTATAGCACAGTTGATTTTCAATAAAATTGAATTTTCTAAGAAATGTTTAGAAATAATCGAGCAATCAAAATGAAAATTGTCACAGCAATTACAGGTCCCGTAACCTATTGATAGAGGTATCAACCATCGTAATCGGACCATTTTAGATTTTTTGCCGCCCAAAAACTTGTGGGCTATAGCACAGTTGATTTTCAATAAAATTGAATTTTCTAAGAAATGTTTAGAAATAATCGAGCAATCAAAATGAAAATTGTCACAGCAATTACAGGTCCCGTAACCTATTGATAGAGGTATCAACCATCGTAATCGGACCATTTAAGATTTTTGCCGCCCAAAACTTGTGGGCTATAGCACAGTTGATTTTCAATAAAATTGAATTTTCTAAGAAATGCTTAGAAATACTCCAGCAATCAAAATGAAAATTGTCACAGCAATTACAGGTCCCGTAACCTATTGATAGAGGTATCAACCATCGTAATCGGACCATTTTAGATTTTTGCCGCCCAAAAACTTGTGGGCTATAGCACAGTTGATTTTCAATAAAATTGAATTTTCTAAGAAATGCTTAGAAATAATCGAGCAATCAAAATGAAAATTGTCACAGCAATTACAGGTCCCGTAACCTATTGATAGAGGTATCAACCATCGTAATCGGACCATTTAAGATTTTTGCCGCCCAAAACTTGTGGGCTATAGCACAGTTGATTTTCAATAAAATTGAATTTTCTAAGAAATGTTTAGAAATAATCGAGCAATCAAAATGAAAATTGTCACAGCAATTACAGGTCCCGTAACCTATTGATAGAGGTATCAACCATCGTAATCGGACCATTTTAGATTTTTGCCGCCCAAAAACTTGTGGGCACAGTTGATTTTCAATAAAATTGAATTTTCTAAGAAATGCTAAGAAATAATCGAGCAATCAAAATGAAAATTGTCACAGCAATTACAGGTCCCGTAACCTATTGATAGAGGTATCAACCATCGTAATCGGACCATTTTAGATTTTTGCCGCCCAAAAACTTGTGGGCTATAGCACAGTTGATTTTCAATAAAATTGAATTTTCTAAGAAATGCTTAGAAATAATCGAGCAATCAAAATGAAAATTGTCACAGCAATTACAGGTCCCGTAACCTATTGATAGAGGTATCAACCATCGTAATCGGACCATTTAAGATTTTTGCCGCCCAAAACTTGTGGGCTATAGCACAGTTGATTTTCAATAAAATTGAATTTTCTAAGAAATGTTTAGAAATAATCGAGCAATCAAAATGAAAATTGTCACAGCAATTACAGGTCCCGTAACCTATTGATAGAGGTATCAACCATCGTAATCGGACCATTTTAGATTTTTGCCGCCCAAAAACTTGTGGGCTATAGCACAGTTGATTTTCAATAAAATTGAATTTTCTAAGAAATGCTAAGAAATAATCGAGCAATCAAAATGAAAATTGTCACAGCAATTACAGGTCCCGTAACATATTGATAGAGGTATCAACCATCGTAATCGGACCATTTTAGATTTTTGCCGCCCAAAAACTTGTGGGCTATAGCACAGTTGATTTTCAATAAAATTGAATTTTCTAAGAAATGTTTAGAAATACTCGAGCAATCAAAATTCAAATTGTCACAGCAATTACAGGTCCCAAAACCTATTGATAGAGATATCAACCATCGTAATCGGGCCATTTAAGATTTTTGCCGCCCAAAACTTGTGGGCTATAGCACAGTTGATTTTCAATAAAATTGAATTTTCTAAGAAATGCTTAGAAATAATCGAGCAATCAAAATGAAAATTGTCACAGCAATTACAGGTCCCGTAACCTATTGATAGAGGTATCAACCATCGTAATCGGACCATTTAAGATTTTTGCCGCCCAAAACTTGTGGGCTATAGCACAGTTGATTTTCAATAAAATTGAATTTTCTAAGAAATGTTTAGAAATAATCGAGCAATCAAAATGAAAATTGTCACAGCAATTACAGGTCCCGTAACCTATTGATAGAGGTATCAACCATCGTAATCGGACCATTTTAGATTTTTGCCGCCCAAAAACTTGTGGGCTATACAACAGTTGATTTTCAATAAAATTGAATTTTCTAAGAAATGCTAAGAAATAATCGAGCAATCAAAATGAAAATTGTCACAGCAATTACAGGTCCCGTAACCTATTGATAGAGATATCAACCAATGTAATCGGAGCATTTTAGATGTTTGCCGCCCAAAAACTTGTGGGCTATAGCACAGTTGATTTTCAATAAAATTGAATTTTCTAAGAAATGCTTATAAATACTCGAGCAATCAAAATGAAAATTGTCACAGCAATTACAGGTCCCGTAACTTATTGATAGAGGTATCAACCATCGTAATCGGACCATTTTAGATTTTTGCCGCCCAAAAACTTGTGGGCTATAGCACAGTTGATTTTCAATAAAATTGAATTTTCTAAGAAATGCTTAGAAATAATCGAGCAATCAAAATGAAAATTGTCACAGCAATTACAGGTCCCGTAACCTATTGATAGATGTATCAACCATCGTAATCGGACCATTTAAGATTTTTGCCGCCCAAAACTTGTGGGCTATAGCACAGTTGATTTTCAATAAAATTGAATTTTCTAAGAAATGTTTAGAAATAATCGAGCAATCAAAATGAAAATTGTCACAGCAATTACAGGTCCCGTAACCTATTGATAGAGGTATCAACCATCGTAATCGGACCATTTTAGATTTTTGCCGCCCAAAAACTTGTGGGCTATAGCACAGTTGATTTTCAATAAAATTGAATTTTCTAAGAAATGTTTAGAAATAATCGAGCAATCAAAATGAAAATTGTCACAGCAATTACAGGTCCCGTAACCTATTGATAGAGGTATCAACCATCGTAATCGGACCATTTAAGATTTTTGCCGCCCAAAAACTTGTGGCACAGTTGATTTTCAATAAAATTGAATTTTCTAAGAAATGCTTAGAAATAATCGAGCAATCAAAATGAAAATTGTCACAGCAATTACAGGTCCCGTAACCTATTGATAGAGGTATCAACCATCGTAATCGGACCATTTAAGATTTTTGCCGCCCAAAACTTGTGGGCTATAGCACAGTTGATTTTCAATAAAATTGAATTTTCTAAGAAATGCTTAGAAATAATCGAGCAATCAAAATGAAAATTGTCACAGCAATTACAGGTCCCGTAACCTATTGATAGAGGTATCAACCATCGTAATCGGACCATTTTAGATTTTTTGCCGCCCAAAAACTTGTGGGCTATAGCACAGTTGATTTTCAATAAAATTGAATTTTCTAAGAAATTTTTAGAAATACTCGAGCAATCAAAATGAAAATTGTCACAGCAATTACAGGTCTTGAAACATATTGATAGAGATATCAACCATCGTAATCGGACCATTTTAGATGTTTGTCGCCCAAAAACTTGTGGGCTATAGCACAGTTGATTTTCAATAAAATTGAATTTTCTAAGAAATGTTTAGAAATAATCGAGCAATCAAAATGAAAATTGTCACAGCAATTACAGGTCCCGTAACCTATTGATAGAGGTATCAACCATCGTAATCGGACTATTTTAGATTTTTGCCGCCCAAAAACTTGTGGGCTATAGCACAGTTGATTTTCAATAAAATTGAATTTTCTAAGAAATGCTAAGAAATACTCGAGCAATCAAAATGAAAATTGTCACAGCAATTACAGGTCCCGTAACTTATTGATAGAGGTATCAACCATCGTAATCGGACCATTTTAGATTTTTGCCGCCCAAAAACTTGTGGGCTATAGCACAGTTGATTTTCAATAAAATTGAATTTTCTAAGAAATGCTTAGAAATAATCGAGCAATCAAAATGAAAATTGTCACAGCAATTACAGGTCCCGTAACCTATTGATAGAGGTATCAACCATCGTAATCGGACCATTTAAGATTTTTGCCGCCCAAAACTTGTGGGCTATAGCACAGTTGATTTTCAATAAAATTGAATTTTCTAAGAAATGTTTAGAAATAATCGAGCAATCAAAATGAAAATTGTCACAGCAATTACAGGTCCCGTAACCTATTGATAGAGGTATCAACCATCGTAATCGGACTATTTTAGATTTTTGCCGCCCAAAAACTTGTGGGCTATAGCACAGTTGATTTTCAATAAAATTGAATTTTCTAAGAAATGCTAAGAAATAATCGAGCAATCAAAATGAAAATTGTCACAGCAATTACAGGTCCCGTAACCTATTGATAGAGGTATCAACCATCGTAATCGGACCATTTTAGATTTTTGCCGCCCAAAAACTTGTGGGCTATAGCACAGTTGATTTTCAATAAAATTGAATTTTCTAAGAAATGTTTAGAAATAATCGAGCAATCAAAATGAAAATTGTCACAGCAATTACAGGTCCCGTAACCTATTGATAGAGGTATCAACCATCGTAATCGGACCATTTTAGATGTTTGCCGCCCAAAAACTTGTGGGCTATAGCACAGTTGATTTTCAATAAAATTGAATTTTCTAAGAAATGTTTAGAAATAATCGAGCAATCAAAATGAAAATTGTCGCAGCAATTACAGGTCCCGTAACCTATTGATAGAGGTATCAACCATCGTAATCGGACCATTTAAGATTTTTGCCGCCCAAAACTTGTGGGCTATAGCACAGTTGATTTTCAATAAAATTGAATTTTCTAAGAAATGCTTAGAAATAATCGAGCAATCAAAATGAAAATTGTCACAGCAATTACAGGTCCCGTAACCTATTGATAGAGGTATCAACCATCGTAATCGGACCATTTAAGATTTTTGCCGCCCAAAACTTGTGGGCTATAGCACAGTTGATTTTCAATAAAATTGAATTTTCTAAGAAATTTTTAGAAATAATCGAGCAATCAAAATGAAAATTGTCACAGCAATTACAGGTCTTGAAACATATTGATAGAGATATCAACCATCGTAATCGGACCATTTTAGATGTTTGCCGCCCAAAAACTTGTGGGCTATAGCACAGTTGATTTTCAATAAAATTGAATTTTCTAAGAAATGTTTAGAAATAATCGAGCAATCAAAATGAAAATTGTCACAGCAATTACAGGTCCCGTAACCTATTGATAGAGGTATCAACCATCGTAATCGGACCATTTTAGATTTTTGCCGCCCAAAAACTTGTGGGCTATAGCACAGTTGATTTTCAATAAAATTGAATTTTCTAAGAAATGCTTAGAAATAATCGAGCAATCAAAATGAAAATTGTCACAGCAATTACAGGTCCCGTAACCTATTGATAGAGGTATCAACCATCGTAATCGGACCATTTTAGATGTTTGTCGCCCAAAAACTTGTGGGCTATAGCACAGTTGATTTTCAATAAAATTGAATTTTCTAAGAAATGTTTAGAAATAATCGAGCAATCAAAATTAAAATTGTCACAGCAATTACAGGTCCCGTAACCTATTGATAGAGGTATCAACCATCGTAATCGGACCATTTAAGATTTTTGCCGCCCAAAACTTGTGGGCTATAGCACAGTTGATTTTCAATAAAATTGAATTTTCTAAGAAATGTTTAGAAATAATCGAGCAATCAAAATGAAAATTGTCACAGCAATTACAGGTCCCGTAACCTATTGATAGAGGTATCAACCATCGTAATCGGACCATTTAAGATTTTTGCCGCCCAAAACTTGTGGGCTATAGCACAGTTGATTTTCAATAAAATTGAATTTTCTAAGAAATGCTAAGAAATAATCGAGCAATCAAAATGAAAATTGTCACAGCAATTACAGGTCCCGTAACCTATTGATAGAGGTATCAACCATCGTAATCGGACCATTTTAGATTTTTTGCCGCCCAAAAACTTGTGGGCTATAGCACAGTTGATTTTCAATAAAATTGAATTTTCTAAGAAATGTTTAGAAATACTCGAGCAATCAAAATTCAAATTGTCACAGCAATTACAGGTCCCAAAACCTATTGATAGAGATATCAACCAATGTAATCGGAGCATTTTAGATGTTTGCCGCCCAAAAACTTGTGGGCTATAGCACAGTTGATTTTCAATAAAATTGAATTTTCTAAGAAATGTTTAGAAATAATCGAGCAATCAAAATGAAAATTGTCACAGCAATTACAGGTCCCGAAACCTATTGATAGAGGTATAAACCATCGTAATCGGACCATTTTAGATTTTTGCCGCCCAAAACTTGTGGGCTATAGCACAGTTGATTTTCAATAAAATTGAATTTTCTAAGAAATGCTTAGAAATAATCGAGCAATCAAATTGAAAATTGTCACAGCAATTACAGGTCCCGTAACCTATTGATAGAGGTATCAACCATCGTAATCGGACCATTTTAGATTTTTGCCGCCCAAAACTTGTGGGCTATAGCACAGTTGATTTTCAATAAAATTGAATTTTCTAAGAAATGTTTAGAAATAATCGAGCAATCAAAATGAAAATTGTCACAGCAATTACAGGTCCCGTAACCTATTGATAGAGGTATCAACCATCGTAATCGGACCATTTTAGATTTTTGCCGCCCAAAACTTGTGGGCTATAGCACAGTTGATTTTCAATAAAATTGAATTTTCTAAGAAATGTTTAGAAATAATCGAGCAATCAAAATGAAAATTGTCACAGCAATTACAGGTCCCGTAACCAATTGATAGAGGTATCAACCATCGTAATCGGACCATTTTAGATTTTTGCCGCCCAAAAACTTGTGGCCTATAGCACAGTTGATTTTCAATAAAATTGAATTTTCTAAGAAATGTTTAGAAATAATCGAGCAATCAAAATGAAAATTGTCACAGCAATTACAGGTCCCGTAACCTATTGATAGAGGTATCAACCATCGTAATCGGACCATTTAAGATTTTTGCCGCCCAAAACTTGTGGGCTATAGCACAGTTGATTTTCAATAAAATTGAATTTTCTAAGAAATGTTTAGAAATAATCGAGCAATCAAAATGAAAATTGTCACAGCAATTACAGGTCCCGTAACCTATTGATAGAGGTATCAACCATCGTAATCGGACCATTTTAGATTTTTGCCGCCCAAAAACTTGTGGGCTATAGCACAGTTGATTTTCAATAAAATTGAATTTTCTAAGAAATGCTAAGAAATAATCGAGCAATCAAAATGAAAATTGTCACAGCAATTACAGGTCCCGTAACCTATTGATAGAGGTATCAACCATCGTAATCGGACCATTTTAGATTTTTGCCGCCCAAAAACTTGTGGGCTATAGCACAGTTGATTTTCAATAAAATTGAATTTTCTAAGAAATGCTTAGAAATAATCGAGCAATCAAAATGAAAATTGTCACAGCAATTACAGGTCCCGTAACTTATTGATAGAGGTATCAACCATCGTAATCGGACCATTTTAGATTTTTGCCGCCCAAAAACTTGTGGGCTATAGCACAGTTGATTTTCAATAAAATTGAATTTTCTAAGAAATGCTTAGAAATAATCGAGCAATCAAAATGAAAATTGTCACAGCAATTACAGGTCCCGTAACCTATTGATAGAGGTATCAACCATCGTAATCGGACCATTTAAGATTTTTGCCGCCCAAAACTTGTGGGCTATAGCACAGTTGATTTTCAATAAAATTGAATTTTCTAAGAAATTTTTAGAAATACTCAAGCAATCAAAATGAAAATTGTCACAGCAATTACAGGTCTTGAAACATATTGATAGAGATATCAACCATCGTAATCGGACCATTTTAGATGTTTGCCGCCCAAAAACTTGTGGGCTATAGCACAGTTGATTTTCAATAAAATTGAATTTTCTAAGAAATGTTTAGAAATAATCGAGCAATCAAAATGAAAATTGTCACAGCAATTACAGGTACCGAAACCTATTGTTAGAGGTATAAACCGTCGTAATCGGACCATTTTAGATTTTTGCCGCCCAAAAACATGTGGGCTATAGCACAGTTGATTTTCAATAAAATTGAATTTTCTAAGAAATGTTTAGAAATAATCGAGCAATCAAAATGAAAATTGTCACAGCAATTACAGGTCCCGTAACCTATTGATAGAGGTATCAACCATCGTAATCGGACCATTTTAGATTTTTGCCGCCCAAAAACTTGTGGGCTATAGCACAGTTGATTTTCAATAAAATTGAATTTTCTAAGAAATGCTTAGAAATAATCGAGCAATCAAAATGAAAATTGTCACAGCAATTACAGGTCCCGTAACCTATTGATAGAGGTATCAACCATCGTAATCGGACCATTTAAGATTTTTGCCGCCCAAAACTTGTGGGCTATAGCACAGTTGATTTTCAATAAAATTGAATTTTCTAAGAAATGTTTAGAAATAATCGAGCAATCAAAATGAAAATTGTCACAGCAATTACAGGTCCCGTAACCTATTGATAGAGGTATCAACCATCGTAATCGGACCATTTAAGATTTTTGCCGCCCAAAACTTGTGGGCTATAGCACAGTTGATTTTCAATAAAATTGAATTTTCTAAGAAATGCTAAGAAATAATCGAGCAATCAAAATGAAAATTGTCACAGCAATTACAGGTCCCGTAACCTATTGATAGAGGTATCAACCATCGTAATCGGACCATTTTAGATTTTTTGCCGCCCAAAAACTTGTGGGCTATAGCACAGTTGATTTTCAATAAAATTGAATTTTCTAAGAAATGTTTAGAAATACTCGAGCAATCAAAATTCAAATTGTCACAGCAATTACAGGTCCCAAAACCTATTGATAGAGATATCAACCAATGTAATCGGAGCATTTTAGATGTTTGCCGCCCAAAAACTTGTGGGCTATAGCACAGTTGATTTTCAATAAAATTGAATTTTCTAAGAAATGTTTAGAAATAATCGAGCAATCAAAATGAAAATTGTCACAGCAATTACAGGTACCGAAACCTATTGATAGAGGTATAAACCATCGTAATCGGACCATTTTAGATTTTTGCCGCCCAAAAACTTGTGGGCTATAACACAGTTGATTTTCAATAAAATTGAATTTTCTAAGAAATGTTTAGAAATAATCGAGCAATCAAAATGAAAATTGTCACAGCAATTACAGGTCCCGTAACATATTGATAGAGGTATCAACCATCGTAATCGGACCATTTTAGATTTTTGCCGCCCAAAAACTTGTGGGCTATAGCACAGTTGATTTTCAATAAAATTGAATTTTCTAAGAAATGCTTAGAAATAATCGAGCAATCAAATTGAAAATTGTCACAGCAATTACAGGTCCCGTAACCTATTGATAGAGGTATCAACCATCGTAATCGGACCATTTTAGATTTTTGCCGCCCAAAACTTGTGGGCTATAGCACAGTTGATTTTCAATAAAATTGAATTTTCTAAGAAATGTTTAAAAATAATCGAGCAATCAAAATGAAAATTGTCACAGCAATTACAGGTCCCGTAACCTATTGATAGAGGTATCAACCATCGTAATCGGACCATTTTAGATTTTTGCCGCCCAAAACTTGTGGGCTATAGCACAGTTGATTTTCAATAAAATTGAATTTTCTAAGAAATGTTTAGAAATAATCGAGCAATCAAAATGAAAATTGTCACAGCAATTACAGGTCCCGTAACCTATTGATAGAGGTATCAACCATCGTAATCGGACCATTTTAGATTTTTGCCGCCCAAAAACTTGTGGCCTATAGCACAGTTGATTTTCAATAAAATTGAATTTTCTAAGAAATGTTTAGAAATAATCGAGCAATCAAAATGAAAATTGTCACAGCAATTACAGGTCCCGTAACCTATTGATAGAGGTATCAACCATCGTAATCGGACCATTTAAGATTTTTGCCGCCCAAAACTTGTGGGCTATAGCACAGTTGATTTTCAATAAAATTGAATTTTCTAAGAAATGTTTAGAAATAATCGAGCAATCAAAATGAAAATTGTCACAGCAATTACAGGTCCCGTAACCTATTGATAGAGGTATCAACCATCGTAATCGGACCATTTAAGATTTTTGCCGCCCAAAACTTGTGGGCTATAGCACAGTTGATTTTCAATAAAATTGAATTTTCTAAGAAATGCTTAGAAATACTCGAGCAATCAAAATGAAAATTGTCACAGCAATTACAGGTCCCGTAACTTATTGATAGAGGTATCAACCATCGTAATCGGACCATTTTAGATTTTTGCCGCCCAAAAACTTGTGGGCTATAGCACAGTTGATTTTCAATAAAATTGAATTTTCTAAGAAATGCTTAGAAATAATCGAGCAATCAAAATGAAAATTGTCACAGCAATTACAGGTCCCGTAACCTATTGATAGAGGTATCAACCATCGTAATCGGACCATTTAAGATTTTTGCCGCCCAAAACTTGTGGGCTATAGCACAGTTGATTTTCAATAAAATTGAATTTTCTAAGAAATTTTTAGAAATACTCGAGCAATCAAAATGAAAATTGTCACAGCAATTACAGGTCTTGAAACATATTGATAGAGATATCAACCATCGTAATCGGACCATTTTAGATGTTTGCCGCCCAAAAACTTGTGGGCTATAGCACAGTTGATTTTCAATAAAATTGAATTTTCTAAGAAATGTTTAGAAATAATCGAGCAATCAAAATGAAAATTGTCACAGCAATTACAGGTCCCGAAACCTATTGTTAGAGGTATAAACCATCGTAATCGGACCATTTTAGATTTTTGCCGCCCAAAAACATGTGGGCTATAGCACAGTTGATTTTCAATAAAATTGAATTTTCTAAGAAATGTTTAGAAATAATCGAGCAATCAAAATGAAAATTGTCACAGCAATTACAGGTCCCGTAACCTATTGATAGAGGTATCAACCATCGTAATCGGACCATTTTAGATTTTTGCCGCCCAAAAACTTGTGGGCTATAGCACAGTTGATTTTCAATAAAATTGAATTTTCTAAGAAATGCTTAGAAATAATCGAGCAATCAAAATGAAAATTGTCACAGCAATTACAGGTCCCGTAACCTATTGATAGAGGTATCAACCATCGTAATCGGACCATTTAAGATTTTTGCCGCCCAAAACTTGTGGGCTATAGCACAGTTGATTTTCAATAAAATTGAATTTTCTAAGAAATGTTTAGAAATAATCGAGCAATCAAAATGAAAATTGTCACAGCAATTACAGGTCCCGTAACCTATTGATAGAGGTATCAACCATCGTAATCGGACCATTTTAGATTTTTGCCGCCCAAAAACTTGTGGGCTATAGCACTGTTGATTTTCAATAAAATTGAATTTTCTAAAAAATGCTTAGAAATAATCGAGCAATCAAAATGAAAATTGTCACAGCAATTACAGGTCCCGTAACCTATTGATAGAGGTATCAACCATCGTAATCGGACCATTTTAGATTTTTGCCGCCCAAAAACTTGTGGGCTATAGCACAGTTGATTTTCAATAAAATTGAATTTTCTAAGAAATGTTTAGAAATAATCGAGCAATCAAAATGAAAATTGTCACAGCAATTACAGGTCCCGTAACCTATTGATAGAGGTATCAACCATCGTAATCGGACCATTTTAGATTTTTGCCGCCCAAAAACTTGTGGGCTATAGCACAGTTGATTTTCAATAAAATTGAATTTTCTAAGAAATGTTTAGAAATAATCGAGCAATCAAAATGAAAATTGTCACAGCAATTACAGGTCCCGTAACCTATTGATAGAGGTATCAACCATCGTAATCGGACCATTTAAGATTTTTGCCGCCCAAAACTTGTGGGCTATAGCACAGTTGATTTTCAATAAAATTGAATTTTCTAAGAAATTTTTAGAAATACTCGAGCAATCAAAATGAAAATTGTCACAGCAATTACAGGTCTTGAAACATATTGATAGAGATATCAACCATCGTAATCGGACCATTTTAGATGTTTGTCGCCCAAAAACTTGTGGGCTATAGCACAGTTGATTTTCAATAAAATTGAATTTTCTAAGAAATGTTTAGAAATAATCGAGCAATCAAAATGAAAATTGTCACAGCAATTACAGGTCCCGTAACCTATTGATAGAGGTATCAACCATCGTAATCGGACTATTTTAGATTTTTGCCGCCCAAAAACTTGTGGGCTATAGCACAGTTGATTTTCAATAAAATTGAATTTTCTAAGAAATGCTAAGAAATAATCGAGCAATCAAAATGAAAATTGTCACAGCAATTACAGGTCCCGTAACCTATTGATAGAGGTATCAACCATCGTAATCGGACCATTTTAGATTTTTGCCGCCCAAAAACTTGTGGGCTATAGCACAGTTGAATTTCAATAAAATTGAATTTCCTAAGAAATGTTTAGAAATAATCGAGCAATCAAAATGAAAATTGTCACAGCAATTACAGGTCCCGTAACCTATTGATAGAGGTATCAACCATCGTAATCGGACCATTTTAGATGTTTGCCGCCCAAAAACTTGTGGGCTATAGCACAGTTGATTTTCAATAAAATTGAATTTTCTAAGAAATGTTTAGAAATAATCGAGCAATCAAAATGAAAATTGTCACAGCAATTACAGGTCCCGTAACCTATTGATAGAGGTATCAACCATCGTAATCGGACCATTTAAGATTTTTGCCGCCCAAAACTTGTGGGCTATAGCACAGTTGATTTTCAATAAAATTGAATTTTCTAAGAAATGCTTAGAAATACTCGAGCAATCAAAATGAAAATTGTCACAGCAATTACAGGTCCCGTAACTTATTGATAGAGGTATCAACCATCGTAATCGGACCATTTTAGATTTTTGCCGCCCAAAAACTTGTGGGCTATAGCACAGTTGATTTTCAATAAAATTGAATTTTCTAAGAAATGCTTAGAAATAATCGAGCAATCAAAATGAAAATTGTCACAGCAATTACAGGTCCCGTAACCTATTGATAGAGGTATCAACCATCGTAATCGGACCATTTAAGATTTTTGCCGCCCAAAACTTGTGGGCTATAGCACAGTTGATTTTCAATAAAATTGAATTTTCTAAGAAATTTTTAGAAATACTCGAGCAATCAAAATGAAAATTGTCACAGCAATTACAGGTCTTGAAACATATTGATAGAGATATCAACCATCGTAATCGGACCATTTTAGATGTTTGCCGCCCAAAAACTTGTGGGCTATAGCACAGTTGATTTTCAATAAAATTGAATTTTCTAAGAAATGTTTAGAAATAATCGAGCAATCAAAATGAAAATTGTCACAGCAATTACAGGTCCCGTAACCTATTGATAGAGGTATCAACCATCGTAATCGGACCATTTTAGATTTTTGCCGCCCAAAAACTTGTGGGCTATAGCACAGTTGATTTTCAATAAAATTGAATTTTCTAAGAAATGCTTAGAAATAATCGAGCAATCAAAATGAAAATTGTCACAGCAATTACAGGTCCCGTAACCTATTGATAGAGGTATCAACCATCGTAATCGGACCATTTAAGATTTTTGCCGCCCAAAACTTGTGGGCTATAGCACAGTTGATTTTCAATAAAATTGAATTTTCTAAGAAATGTTTAGAAATAATCGAGCAATCAAAATGAAAATTGTCACAGCAATTACAGGTCCCGTAACCTATTGATAGAGGTATCAACCATCGTAATCGGACCATTTTAGATTTTTGCCGCCCAAAAACTTGTGGGCTATAGCACAGTTGATTTTCAATAAAATTGAATTTTCTAAGAAATGCTTAGAAATAATCGAGCAATCAAAATGAAAATTGTCACAGCAATTACAGGTCCCGTAACCTATTGATAGAGGTATCAACCATCGTAATCGGACCATTTAAGATTTTTGCCGCCCAAAACTTGTGGGCTATAGCACAGTTGATTTTCAATAAAATTGAATTTTCTAAGAAATGTTTAGAAATAATCGAGCAATCAAAATGAAAATTGTCACAGCAATTACAGGTCCCGTAACCTATTGATAGAGGTATCAACCATCGTAATCGGACCATTTAAGATTTTTGCCGCCCAAAACTTGTGGGCTATAGCACAGTTGATTTTCAATAAAATTGAATTTTCTAAGAAATGCTAAGAAATAATCGAGCAATCAAAATGAAAATTGTCACAGCAATTACAGGTCCCGTAACCTATTGATAGAGGTATCAACCATCGTAATCGGACCATTTTAGATTTTTTGCCGCCCAAAAACTTGTGGGCTATAGCACAGTTGATTTTCAATAAAATTGAATTTTCTAAGAAATGTTTAGAAATACTCGAGCAATCAAAATGAAAATTGTCACAGCAATTACAGGTCCCGAAACCTATTGATAGAGGTATAAACCATCGTAATCGGACCATTTTAGATTTTTGCCGCCCAAAAACTTGTGGGCTATAACACAGTTGATTTTCAATAAAATTGAATTTTCTAAGAAATGTTTAGAAATAATCGAGCAATCAAAATGAAAATTGTCACAGCAATTACAGGTCCCGTAACATATTGATAGAGGTATCAACCATCGTAATCGGACCATTTTAGATTTTTGCCGCCCAAAAACTTGTGGGCTATAGCACAGTTGATTTTCAATAAAATTGAATTTTCTAAGAAATGCTTAGAAATAATCGAGCAATCAAATTGAAAATTGTCACAGCAATTACAGGTCCCGTAACCTATTGATAGAGGTATCAACCATCGTAATCGGACCATTTTAGATTTTTGCCGCCCAAAACTTGTGGGCTATAGCACAGTTGATTTTCAATAAAATTGAATTTTCTAAGAAATGTTTAGAAATAATCGAGCAATCAAAATGAAAATTGTCACAGCAATTACAGGTCCCGTAACCTATTGATAGAGGTATCAACCATCGTAATCGGACCATTTAAGATTTTTGCCGCCCAAAACTTGTGGGCTATAGCACAGTTGATTTTCAATAAAATTGAATTTTCTAAGAAATGCTAAGAAATAATCGAGCAATCAAAATGAAAATTGTCACAGCAATTACAGGTCCCGTAACCTATTGATAGAGGTATCAACCATCGTAATCGGACCATTTTAGATTTTTGCCGCCCAAAAACTTGTGGCCTATAGCACAGTTGATTTTCAATAAAATTGAATTTTCTAAGAAATGTTTAGAAATAATCGAGCAATCAAAATGAAAATTGTCACAGCAATTACAGGTCCCGAAACCTATTGATAGAGGTATAAACCATCGTAATCGGACCATTTTTGATTTTTGCCGCCCAAAAACTTGTGGGCTATAACACAGTTGATTTTCAATAAAATTGAATTTTCTAAGAAATGTTTAGAAATAATCGAGCAATCAAAATGAAAATTGTCACAGCAATTACAGGTCCCGTAACATATTGATAGAGGTATCAACCATCGTAATCGGACCATTTTAGATTTTTGCCGCCCAAAAACTTGTGGGCTATAGCACAGTTGATTTTCAATAAAATTGAATTTTCTAAGAAATGCTAAGAAATAATCGAGCAATCAAAATGAAAATTGTCACAGCAATTACAGGTCCCGTAACCTATTGATAGAGGTATCAACCATCGTAATCGGACCATTTTAGATTTTTTGCCGCCCAAAAACTTGTGGGCTATAGCACAGTTGATTTTCAATAAAATTGAATTTTCTAAGAAATGTTTAGAAATACTCGAGCAATCAAAATGAAAATTGTCACAGCAATTACAGGTCCCGAAACCTATTGATAGAGGTATAAACCATCGTAATCGGACCATTTTAGATTTTTGCCGCCCAAAAACTTGTGGGCTATAACACAGTTGATTTTCAATAAAATTGAATTTTCTAAGAAATGTTTAGAAATACTCGAGCAATCAAAATGAAAATTGTCACAGCAATTACAGGTCTTGAAACATATTGATAGAGATATCAACCATCGTAATCGGACCATTTTAGATGTTTGTCGCCCAAAAACTTGTGGGCTATAGCACAGTTGATTTTCAATAAAATTGAATTTTCTTAGAAATGTTTAGAAATACTCGAGCAATCAAAATGAAAATTGTCACAGCAATTACAGGTCCCGAAACCTATTGATAGAGGTATAAACCATCGTAATCGGACCATTTTAGATTTTTGCCGCCCAAAAACTTGTGGGCTATAGCACAGTTGATTTTCAATAAAATTGAATTTTCTAAGAAATGTTTAGAAATACTCGAGCAATCAAAATGAAAATTGTCACAGCAATTACAGGTCTTGAAACATATTGATAGAGATATCAACCATCGTAATCGGACCATTTTAGATGTTTGTCGCCCAAAAACTTGTGGGCTATAGCACAGTTGATTTTCAATAAAATTGAATTTTCTAAGAAATGTTTAGAAATAATCGAGCAATCAAAATGAAAATTGTCACAGCAATTACAGGTCCCGTAACCTATTGATAGAGGTATCAACCATCGTAATCGGACCATTTAAGATTTTTGCCGCCCAAAACTTGTGGGCTATAGCACAGTTGATTTTCAATAAAATTGAATTTTCTAAGAAATGTTTAGAAATAATCGAGCAATCAAAATGAAAATTGTCACAGCAATTACAGGTCCCGTAACCTATTGATAGAGGTATCAACCATCGTAATCGGACCATTTAAGATTTTTGCCGCCCAAAACTTGTGGGCTATAGCACAGTTGATTTTCAATAAAATTGAATTTTCTAAGAAATGCTAAGAAATAATCGAGCAATCAAAATGAAAATTGTCACAGCAATTACAGGTCCCGTAACCTATTGATAGAGGTATCAACCATCGTAATCGGACCATTTTAGATTTTTTGCCGCCCAAAAACTTGTGGGCTATAGCACAGTTGATTTTCAATAAAATTGAATTTTCTAAGAAATGTTTAGAAATACTCGAGCAATCAAAATGAAAATTGTCACAGCAATTACAGGTCCCGAAACCTATTGATAGAGGTATAAACCATCGTAATCGGACCATTTTAGATTTTTGCCGCCCAAAAACTTGTGGGCTATAACACAGTTGATTTTCAATAAAATTGAATTTTCTAAGAAATGTTTAGAAATAATCGAGCAATCAAAATGAAAATTGTCACAGCAATTACAGGTCCCGTAACATATTGATAGAGGTATCAACCATCGTAATCGGACCATTTTAGATTTTTGCCGCCCAAAAACTTGTGGGCTATAGCACAGTTGATTTTCAATAAAATTGAATTTTCTAAGAAATGCTTAGAAATAATCGAGCAATCAAATTGAAAATTGTCACAGCAATTACAGGTCCCGTAACCTATTGATAGAGGTATCAACCATCGTAATCGGACCATTTTAGATTTTTGCCGCCCAAAACTTGTGGGCTATAGCACAGTTGATTTTCAATAAAATTGAATTTTCTAAGAAATGTTTAGAAATAATCGAGCAATCAAAATGAAAATTGTCACAGCAATTACAGGTCCCGTAACCTATTGATAGAGGTATCAACCATCGTAATCGGACCATTTTAGATTTTTGCCGCCCAAAACTTGTGGGCTATAGCACAGTTGATTTTCAATAAAATTGAATTTTCTAAGAAATGTTTAGAAATAATCGAGCAATCAAAATGAAAATTGTCACAGCAATTACAGGTCCCGTAACCTATTGATAGAGGTATCAACCATCGTAATCGGACCATTTTAGATTTTTGCCGCCCAAAAACTTGTGGCCTATAGCACAGTTGATTTTCAATAAAATTGAATTTTCTAAGAAATGTTTAGAAATAATCGAGCAATCAAAATGAAAATTGTCACAGCAATTACAGGTCCCGAAACCTATTGATAGAGGTATAAACCATCGTAATCGGACCATTTTAGATTTTTGCCGCCCAAAAACTTGTGGGCTATAACACAGTTGATTTTCAATAAAATTGAATTTTCTAAGAAATGTTTAGAAATAATCGAGCAATCAAAATGAAAATTGTCACAGCAATTACAGGTCCCGTAACATATTGATAGAGGTATCAACCATCGTAATCGGACCATTTTAGATTTTTGCCGCCCAAAAACTTGTGGGCTATAGCACAGTTGATTTTCAATAAAATTGAATTTTCTAAGAAATGCTTAGAAATAATCGAGCAATCAAAATGAAAATTGTCACAGCAATTACAGGTCCCGTAACCTATTGATAGAGGTATCAACCATCGTAATCGGACCATTTAAGATTTTTGCCGCCCAAAACTTGTGGGCTATAGCACAGTTGATTTTCAATAAAATTGAATTTTCTAAGAAATTTTTAGAAATACTCGAGCAATCAAAATGAAAATTGTCACAGCAATTACAGGTCTTGAAACATATTGATAGAGATATCAACCATCGTAATCGGACCATTTTAGATGTTTGCCGCCCAAAAACTTGTGGGCTATAGCACAGTTGATTTTCAATAAAATTGAATTTTCTAAGAAATGCTAAGAAATAATCGAGCAATCAAAATGAAAATTGTCACAGCAATTACAGGTCCCGTAACCTATTGATAGAGGTATCAACCATCGTAATCGGACCATTTTAGATTTTTGCCGCCCAAAAACTTGTGGGCTATAGCACAGTTGATTTTCAATAAAATTGAATTTTCTAAGAAATGTTTAGAAATAATCGAGCAATCAAAATGAAAATTGTCACAGCAATTACAGGTCCCGTAACCTATTGATAGAGGTATCAACCATCGTAATCGGACCATTTTAGATGTTTGCCGCCC
Source organism: Tipula vernalis (assembly GCA_958295665.1). Classification (NCBI taxonomy): domain Eukaryota; kingdom Metazoa; phylum Arthropoda; class Insecta; order Diptera; family Tipulidae; genus Tipula; species Tipula vernalis. The sequence goes on from OY282560.1 coordinate 97,214,480, forward strand.
AAAAACTTGTGGGCTATAGCACAGTTGATTTTCAATAAAATTGAATTTTCTAAGAAATGTTTAGAAATAATCGAGCAATCAAAATGAAAATTGTCACAGCAATTACAGGTCCCGTAACCTATTGATAGAGGTATCAACCATCGTAATCGGACCATTTAAGATTTTTGCCGCCCAAAACTTGTGGGCTATAGCACAGTTGATTTTCAATAAAATTGAATTTTCTAAGAAATGCTTAGAAATACTCGAGCAATCAAAATGAAAATTGTCACAGCAATTACAGGTCCCGTAACTTATTGATAGAGGTATCAACCATCGTAATCGGACCATTTTAGATTTTTGCCGCCCAAAAACTTGTGGGCTATAGCACAGTTGATTTTCAATAAAATTGAATTTTCTAAGAAATGCTTAGAAATAATCGAGCAATCAAAATGAAAATTGTCACAGCAATTACAGGTCCCGTAACCTATTGATAGAGGTATCAACCATCGTAATCGGACCATTTAAGATTTTTGCCGCCCAAAACTTGTGGGCTATAGCACAGTTGATTTTCAATAAAATTGAATTTTCTAAGAAATGTTTAGAAATAATCGAGCAATCAAAATGAAAATTGTCACAGCAATTACAGGTCCCGAAACCTATTGTTAGAGGTATAAACCATCGTAATCGGACCATTTTAGATTTTTGCCGCCCAAAAACATGTGGGCTATAGCACAGTTGATTTTCAATAAAATTGAATTTTCTAAGAAATGTTTAGAAATAATCGAGCAATCAAAATGAAAATTGTCACAGCAATTACAGGTCCCGTAACCTATTGATAGAGGTATCAACCATCGTAATCGGACCATTTTAGATTTTTGCCGCCCAAAAACTTGTGGGCTATAGCACAGTTGATTTTCAATAAAATTGAATTTTCTAAGAAATGCTTAGAAATAATCGAGCAATCAAAATGAAAATTGTCACAGCAATTACAGGTCCCGTAACCTATTGATAGAGGTATTAACCATCGTAATCGGACCATTTAAGATTTTTGCCGCCCAAAACTTGTGGGCTATAGCACAGTTGATTTTCAATAAAATTGAATTTTCTAAGAAATGTTTAGAAATAATCGAGCAATCAAAATGAAAATTGTCACAGCAATTACAGGTCCCGTAACCTATTGATAGAGGTATCAAGCATCGTAATCGGACCATTTTAGATTTTTGCCGCCCAAAAACTTGTGGGCTATAGCACAGTTGATTTTCAATAAAATTGAATTTTCTAAGAAATGCTTAGAAATAATCGAGCAATCAAAATGAAAATTGTCACAGCAATTACAGGTCCCGTAACCTATTGATAGAGGTATCAACCATCGTAATCGGACCATTTAAGATTTTTGCCGCCCAAAACTTGTGGGCTATAGCACAGTTGATTTTCAATAAAATTGAATTTTCTAAGAAATTTTTAGAAATAATCGAGCAATCAAAATGAAAATTGTCACAGCAATTACAGGTCTTGAAACATATTGATAGAGATATCAACCATCGTAATCGGACCATTTTAGATGTTTGTCGCCCAAAAACTTGTGGGCTATAGCACAGTTGATTTTCAATAAAATTGAATTTTCTAAGAAATGTTTAGAAATAATCGAGCAATCAAAATGAAAATTGTCACAGCAATTACAGGTCCCGTAACCTATTGATAGAGGTATCAACCATCGTAATCGGACCATTTAAGATTTTTGCCGCCCAAAACTTGTGGGCTATAGCACAGTTGATTTTCAATAAAATTGAATTTTCTAAGAAATGTTTAGAAATAATCGAGCAATCAAAATGAAAATTGTCACAGCAATTACAGGTCCCGTAACCTATTGATAGAGGTATCAACCATCGTAATCGGACCATTTAAGATTTTTGCCGCCCAAAACTTGTGGGCTATAGCACAGTTGATTTTCAATAAAATTGAATTTTCTAAGAAATGCTAAGAAATAATCGAGCAATCAAAATGAAAATTGTCACAGCAATTACAGGTCCCGTAACCTATTGATAGAGGTATCAACCATCGTAATCGGACCATTTTAGATTTTTTGCCGCCCAAAAACTTGTGGGCTATAGCACAGTTGATTTTCAATAAAATTGAATTTTCTAAGAAATGTTTAGAAATACTCGAGCAATCAAAATTCAAATTGTCACAGCAATTACAGGTCCCAAAACCTATTGATAGAGATATCAACCAATGTAATCGGAGCATTTTAGATGTTTGCCGCCCAAAAACTTGTGGGCTATAGCACAGTTGATTTTCAATAAAATTGAATTTTCTAAGAAATGTTTAGAAATAATCGAGCAATCAAAATGAAAATTGTCACAGCAATTACAGGTCCCGAAACCTATTGATAGAGGTATAAACCATCGTAATCGGACCATTTTAGATTTTTGCCGCCCAAAAACTTGTGGGCTATAACACAGTTGATTTTCAATAAAATTGAATTTTCTAAGAAATGTTTAGAAATAATCGAGCAATCAAAATGAAAATTGTCACAGCAATTACAGGTCCCGTAACATATTGATAGAGGTATCAACCATCGTAATCGGACCATTTTAGATTTTTGCCGCCCAAAAACTTGTGGGCTATAGCACAGTTGATTTTCAATAAAATTGAATTTTCTAAGAAATGCTTAGAAATAATCGAGCAATCAAATTGAAAATTGTCACAGCAATTACAGGTCCCGTAACCTATTGATAGAGGTATCAACCATCGTAATCGGACCATTTTAGATTTTTGCCGCCCAAAACTTGTGGGCTATAGCACAGTTGATTTTCAATAAAATTGAATTTTCTAAGAAATGTTTAGAAATAATCGAGCAATCAAAATGAAAATTGTCACAGCAATTACAGGTCCCGTAACCTATTGATAGAGGTATCAACCATCGTAATCGGACCATTTTAGATTTTTGCCGCCCAAAAACTTGTGGCCTATAGCACAGTTGATTTTCAATAAAATTGAATTTTCTAAGAAATGTTTAGAAATAATCGAGCAATCAAAATGAAAATTGTCACAGCAATTACAGGTCCCGTAACCTATTGATAGAGGTATCAACCATCGTAATCGGACCATTTAAGATTTTTGCCGCCCAAAACTTGTGGGCTATAGCACAGTTGATTTTCAATAAAATTGAATTTTCTAAGAAATGTTTAGAAATAATCGAGCAATCAAAATGAAAATTGTCACAGCAATTACAGGTCCCGTAACCTATTGATAGAGGTATCAACCATCGTAATCGGACCATTTTAGATTTTTGCCGCCCAAAAACTTGTGGGCTATAGCACAGTCGATTTTCAATAAAATTGAATTTTCTAAGAAATGTTTAGAAATAATCGAGCAATCAAAATGAAAATTGTCACAGCAATTACAGGTCCCGTAACCTATTGATAGAGGTATCAACCATCGTAATCGGACCATTTTAGATTTTTGCCGCCCAAAAACTTGTGGGCTATAGCACAGTTGATTTTCAATAAAATTGAATTTTCTAAGAAATGTTTAGAAATAATCGAGCAATCAAAATGAAAATTGTCACAGCAATTACAGGTCCCGTAACCTATTGATACAGGTATCAACCATCGTAATCGGACCATTTAAGATTTTTGCCGCCCAAAACTTGTGGGCTATATAGCACAGTTGATTTTCAATAAAATTGAATTTTCTAAGAAATGTTTAGAAATAATCGAGCAATCAAAATGAAAATTGTCACAGCAATTACAGGTCCCGTAACCTATTGATAGAGGTATCAACCATCGTAATCGGACCATTTAAGATTTTTGCCGCCCAAAACTTGTGGGCTATAGCACAGTTGATTTTCAATAAAATTGAATTTTCTAAGAAATGCTAAGAAATAATCGAGCAATCAAAATGAAAATTGTCACAGCAATTACAGGTCCCGTAACCTATTGATAGAGGTATCAACCATCGTAATCGGACCATTTTAGATTTTTTTCCGCCCAAAAACTTGTGGGCTATAGCACAGTTGATTTTCAATAAAATTGAATTTTCTAAGAAATGTTTAGAAATACTCGAGCAATCAAAATTCAAATTGTCACAGCAATTACAGGTCCCAAAACCTATTGATAGAGATATCAACCAATGTAATCGGAGCATTTTAGATGTTTGCCGCCCAAAAACTTGTGGGCTATAGCACAGTTGATTTTCAATAAAATTGAATTTTCTAAGAAATGTTTAGAAATAATCGAGCAATCAAAATGAAAATTGTCACAGCAATTACAGGGCCCGTAACATATTGATAGAGGTATCAACCATCGTAATCGGACCATTTTAGATTTTTGCCGCCCAAAAACTTGTGGGCTATAGCACAGTTGATTTTCAATAAAATTGAATTTTCTAAGAAATGCTTAGAAATAATCGAGCAATCAAATTGAAAATTGTCACAGCAATTACAGGTCCCGTAACCTATTGATAGAGGTATCAACCATCGTAATCGGACCATTTTAGATTTTTGCCGCCCAAAAACTTGTGGGCTATAGCACAGTTGATTTTCAATAAAATTGAATTTTCTAAGAAATGCTTAGAAATAATCGAGCAATCAAATTGAAAATTGTCACAGCAATTACAGGTCCCGTAACCTATTGATAGAGGTATCAACCATCGCAATCGGACCATTTAAGATTTTTGCCGCCCAAAACTTGTGGGCTATAGCACAGTTGATTTTCAATAAAATTGAATTTTCTAAGAAATGTTTAGAAATAATCGAGCAATCAAAATGAAAATTGTCACAGCAATTACAGGTCCCGTAACCTATTGATAGACGTATCAACCATCGTAATCGGACCATTTTAGATTTTTGCCGCCCAAAAACTTGTGGGCTATAGCACAGTTGATTTTCAATAAAATTGAATTTTCTAAGAAATGTTTAGAAATAATCGAGCAATCAAAATGAAAATTGTCACAGCAATTACAGGTCCCGTAACCTATTGATAGAGGTATCAACCATCGTAATCGGACCATTTTAGATTTTTGCCGCCCAAAAACTTGTGGGCTATAGCACAGTTGATTTTCAATAAAATTGAATTTTCTAAGAAATGTTTAGAAATAACCGAGCAATCAAAATGAAAATTGTCACAGCAATTACAGGTCCCGTAACCTATTGATAGAGGTATCAACCATCGTAATCGGACCATTTAAGATTTTTGCCGCCCAAAACTTGTGGGCTATAGCACAGTTGATTTTCAATAAAATTGAATTTTCTAAGAAATGTTTAGAAATAATCGAGCAATCAAAATGAAAATTGTCACAGCAATTACAGGTCCCGTAACCTATTGATAGAGGTATCAACCATCGTAATCGGACCATTTTAGATTTTTTGCCGCCCAAAAACTTGTGGGCTATAGCACAGTTGATTTTCAATAAAATTGAATTTTCTAAGAAATGTTTAGAAATAATCGAGCAATCAAAATGAAAATTGTCACAGCAATTACAGGTCCCGTAACCTATTGATAGAGGTATCAACCATCGTAATCGGACCATTTTAGATTTTTGCCGCCCAAAAACTTGTGGGCTATAGCACAGTTGATTTTCAATAAAATTGAATTTTCTAAGAAATGCTTAGAAATAATCGAGCAATCAAAATGAAAATTGTCACAGCAATTACAGGGCCCGTAACATATTGATAGAGGTATCAACCATCGTAATCGGACCATTTTAGATTTTTGCCGCCCAAAAACTTGTGGCTATAACACTGTTGATTTTCAATAAAATTGAATTTTCTAAGAAATGTTTAGAAATAATCGAGCAATCAAAATGAAAATTGTCACAGCAATTACAGGGCACGTAACATATTGATAGAGGTATCAACCATCGTAATCGGACCATTTTAGATTTTTGCCGCCCAAAAACTTGTGGCTATAGCACAGTTGATTTTCAATAAAATTGAATTTTCTAAGAAATGCTTAGAAATAATGGAGCAATCAAATTGAAAATTGTCACAGAAATTACAGGTCCCGTAACCTATTGATAGAGGTATCAACCATCGTAATCGGACCATTTTAGATTTTTGCCGCCCAAAACTTGTGGCTATAGCACAGTTGATTTTCAATAAAATTGAATTTTCTAAGAAATGCTTAGAAATAATGGAGCAATCAAATTGAAAATTGTCACAGAAATTACAGGTCCCGTAACCTATTGATAGAGGTATCAACCATCGTAATCGGACCATTTTAGATTTTTGCCGCCCAAAACTTGTGGGCTATAGCACAGTTGATTTTCAATAAAATTGAATTTTCTAAGAAATGTTTAGAAATAATCGAGCAATCAAAATGAAAATTGTCACAGCAATTACAGGTCCCGTAACCTATTGATAGAGGTATCAACCATCGTAATCGGACCATTTTAGATTTTTGCCGCCCAAAAACTTGTGGGCTATAGCACAGTTGATTTTCAATAAAATTGAATTTTCTAAGAAATGTTTAGAAATAATCGAGCAATCAAAATGAAAATTGTCACAGCAATTACAGGTCCCGTAACCTATTGATAGAGGTATCAACCATCGTAATCGGACCATTTAAGATTTTTGCCGCCCAAAACTTGTGGGCTATAGCACAGTTGATTTTCAATAAAATTGAATTTTCTAAGAAATGTTTAGAAATAATCGAGCAATCAAAATGAAAATTGTCACAGCAATTACAGGTCCCGTAACCTATTGATAGAGGTATCAACCATCGTAATCGGACCATTTAAGATTTTTGCCGCCCAAAACTTGTGGGCTATAGCACAGTTGATTTTCAATAAAATTGAATTTTCTAAGAAATGTTTAGAAATAATCGAGCAATCAAAATGAAAATTGTCACAGCAATTACAGGTCCCGTAACCTATTGATAGAGGTATCAACCATCGTAATCGGAGCATTTTAGATTTTTTGCCGCCCAAAAACTTGTGGGCTATAGCACAGTTGATTTTCAATAAAATTGAATTTTCTAAGAAATGTTTAGAAATAATCGAGCAATTAAAATGAAAATTGTCACAGCAATTACAGGTCCCGTAACCTATTGATAGAGGTATCAACCATCGTAATCGGACCATTTAAGATTTTTGCCGCCCAAAACTTGTGGGCTATAGCACAGTTGATTTTCAATAAAATTGAATTTTCTAAGAAATGTTTAGAAATAATCGAGCAATCAAAATGAAAATTGTCACAGCAATTACAGGTCCCGTAACCTATTGATAGAGGTATCAACCATCGTAATCGGACCATTTAAGATTTTTGCCGCCCAAAACTTGTGGGCTATAGCACAGTTGATTTTCAATAAAATTAAATTTTCTAAGAAATGTTTAGAAATAATCGAGCAATCAAAATGAAAATTGTCACAGCAATTACAGGTCCCGTAACCTATTGATAGAGGTATCAACCATCGTAATCGGACCATTTTAGATTTTTGCCGCCCAAAAACTTGTGGGCTATAGCACAGTTGATTTTCAATAAAATTGAATTTTCTAAGAAATGTTTAGAAATAATCGAGCAATCAAAATGAAAATTGTCACAGCAATTACAGGTCCCGTAACCTATTGATAGAGGTATCAACCATCGTAATCGGACCATTTTAGATTTTTGCCGCCCAAAAACTTGTGGGCTATAGCACAGTTGATTTTCAATAAAATTGAATTTTCTAAGAAATGTTTAGAAATAATCGAGCAATCAAAATGAAAATTGTCACAGCAATTACAGGTCCCGTAACCTATTGATAGAGGTATCAACCATCGTAATCGGACCATTTAAGATTTTTGCCGCCCAAAACTTGTGGGCTATAGCACAGTTGATTTTCAATAAAATTGAATTTTCTAAGAAATGTTTAGAAATAATCGAGCAATCAAAATGAAAATTGTCACAGCAATTACAGGTCCCGTAACCTATTGATAGAGGTATCAACCATCGTAATCGGACCATTTTAGATTTTTTCCCGCCCAAAAACTTGTGGGCTATAGCACAGTTGATTTTCAATAAAATTAAATTTTCTAAGAAATGTTTAGAAATAATCGAGCAATCAAAATGAAAATTGTCACAGCAATTACAGGTCCCGTAACCTATTGATAGAGGTATCAACCATCGTAATCGGACCATTTTAGATTTTTGCCGCCCAAAAACTTGTGGGCTATAGCACAGTTGATTTTCAATAAAATTGAATTTTCTAAGAAATGTTTAGAAATAATCGAGCAATCAAAATGAAAATTGCCACAGCAATTACAGGTCCCGTAACCTATTGATAGAGGTATCAACCATCGTAATCGGACCATTTTAGATGTTTGCCGCCCAAAAACTTGTGGGCTATAGCACAGTTGATTTTCAATAAAATTGAATTTTCTAAGAAATGTTTAGAAATAATCGAGCAATCAAAATGAAAATTGTCACAGCAATTACAGGTCCCGTAACCTATTGATAGAGGTATCAACCATCGTAATCGGACCATTTTAGATTTTTGCCGCCCAAAAACTTGTGGGCTATAACACAGTTGATTTTCAATAAAATTGAATTTTCTAAGAAATGTTTAGAAATAATCGAGCAATCAAAATGAAAATTGTCACAGCAATTACAGGTCCCGTAACCTATTGATAGAGGTATCAACCATCGTAATCGGACCATTTAAGATTTTTGCCGCCCAAAACTTGTGGGCTATAGCACAGTTGATTTTCAATAAAATTGAATTTTCTAAGAAATGTTTAGAAATAATCGAGCAATCAAAATGAAAATTGTCACAGCAATTACAGGTCCCGTAACCTATTGATAGAGGTATCAACCATCGTAATCGGACCATTTTAGATTTTTTGCCGCCCAAAAACTTGTGGGCTATAGCACAGTTGATTTTCAATAAAATTGAATTTTCTAAGAAATGTTTAGAAATAATCGAGCAATCAAAATGAAAATTGTCACAGCAATTACAGGTCCCGTAACCTATTGATAGAGGTATCAACCATCGTAATCGGACCATTTTAGATTTGTGCCGCCCAAAAACTTGTGGGCTATAGCACAGTTGATTTTCAATAAAATTGAATTTTCTAAGAAATGTTTAGAAATAATCGAGCAATCAAAATGAAAATTGTCACAGCAATTACAGGTCCCGTAACCTATTGATAGAGGTATCAACCACCGTAATCGGATCATTTTAGATTTTTGCCGCCCAAAAACTTGTGGGCTATAGCACAGTTGATTTTCAATAAAATTGAATTTTCTAAGAAATGTTTAGAAATAATCGAGCAATCAAAATGAAAATTGTCACAGCAATTACAGGTCCCGTAACCTATTGATAGAGGTATCAACCATCGTAATCGGACCATTTAAGATTTTTGCCGCCCAAAACTTGTGGGCTATAGCACAGTTGATTTTCAATAAAATTGAATTTTCTAAGAAATGTTTAGAAATAATCGAGCAATCAAAATGAAAATTGTCACAGCAATTACAGGTCCCGTAACCTATTGATAGAGGTATCAACCATCGTAATCGGACCATTTTAGATTTTTGCCGCCCAAAAACTTGTGGGCTATAGCACAGTTGATTTTCAATAAAATTGAATTTTCTAAGAAATGTTTAGAAATAATCGAGCAATCAAAATGAAAATTGTCACAGCAATTACAGGTCCCGTAACCTATTGATAGAGGTATCAACCATCGTAATCGGACCATTTTAGATTTTTGCCGCCCAAAAACTTGTGGGCTATAGCACAGTTGATTTTCAATAAAATTGAATTTTCTAAGAAATGTTTAGAAATAATCGAGCAATCAAAATGAAAATTGTCACAGCAATTACAGGTCCCGTAACCTATTGATAGAGGTATCAACCATCGTAATCGGACCATTTAAGATTTTTGCCGCCCAAAACTTGTGGGCTATAGCACAGTTGATTTTCAATAAAATTGAATTTTCTAAGAAATGTTTAGAAATAATCGAGCAATCAAAATGAAAATTGTCACAGCAATTACAGGTCCCGTAACCTATTGATAGAGGTATCAACCATCGTAATCGGACCATTTAAGATTTTTGCCGCCCAAAAACTTGTGGGCTATAGCACAGTTGATTTTCAATAAAATTGAATTTTCTAAGAAATGTTTAGAAATAATCGAGCAATCAAAATGAAAATTGTCACAGCAATTACAGGTCCCGTAACCTATTGATAGAGGTATCAACCACCGTAATCGGATCATTTTAGATTTTTGCCGCCCAAAAACATGTGGGCTGTAGCTCAGTTGATTTTCAATAAAATTGAATTTTCTAAGAAATGTTTAGAAATACTCGAGCAATTAAAATGAAAATTGTCACAGCAATTACAGATCCCGAAACCTATTGATAGAGGAATCAACCATCGTAATCGGAGCATTTTAGATCTTTGCAGCCCAAAAACTTGTGGGCTATAGCACAGTTGATTTTCAATAAAATTGAATTTTCTAAGAAATGTTTAGAAATACTCGAGCAATCAAAATGAAAATTGTCACAGCAATTACAGGTCTTGAAACCTATTGATAGAGATATCAACCATCGTAATCGGAGCATTTTAGATTTTTGCAGCCCAAAAACTTGTGGGCTATAGCACAGTTGATTTTCAATAAAATTGAATTTTCTAAGAAATGTTTAGAAATACTCGAGCAATCAAAATGAAAATTGTCACAGCAATTACAGGTCCCAAAACCTATTGATAGAGATATCAACCATCGTAATCGGAGCATTTTAGATTTTTGCCGCCCAAAAACTTGTGGGCTATAGCACAGTTGATTTTCAATAAAATTGAATTTTCTAAGAAATGTTTAGAAATAATCGAGCAATTAAAATAAAAATTGTCACAGCAATTACAGATCCCGAAACCTATTGATAGAGGTATCAACCATCGTAATCGGACCATTTAAGATTTTTGCCGCCCAAAACTTGTGGGCTATAGCACAGTTGATTTTCAATAAAATTGAATTATCTAAGAAATGCTAAGAAATAATCGAGCAATCAAAATGAAAATTGTCACAGCAATTACAGGTCCCGTAACCTATTGATAGAGGTATCAACCATCGTAATCGGACCATTTTAGATTTTTTGCCGCCCAAAAACTTGTGGGCTATAGCACAGTTGATTTTCAATAAAATTGAATTTTCTAAGAAATGTTTAGAAATACTCGAGCAATCAAAATTCAAATTGTCACAGCAATTACAGGTCCCAAAACCTATTGATAGAGATATCAACCAATGTAATCGGAGCATTTTAGATGTTTGCCGCCCAAAAACTTGTGGGCTATAGCACAGTTGATTTTCAATAAAATTGAATTTTCTAAGAAATGTTTAGAAATAATCGAGCAATCAAAATGAAAATTGTCACAGCAATTACAGGTCCCGTAACCTATTGATAGAGGTATCAACCATCGTAATCGGACCATTTAAGATTTTTGCCGCCCAAAACTTGTGGGCTATAGCACAGTTGATTTTCAATAAAATTGAATTTTCTAAGAAATGTTTAGAAATAATCGAGCAATTAAAATGAAAATTGTCACAGCAATTACAGGTCCCGTAACTTATTGATAGAGGTATCAACCATCGTAATCGGACCATTTTAGATTTTTGCCGCCCAAAAACTTGTGGGCTATAACACAGTTGATTTTCAATAAAATTGAATTTTCTAAGAAATGTTTAGAAATAATCGAGCAATCAAAATGAAAATTGTCACAGCAATTACAGGTCCCGTAACCTATTGATAGAGGTATAAACCATCGTAATCGGACCATTTTAGATTTTTGCCGCCCAAAAACTTGTGGGCTATAACACAGTTGATTTTCAATAAAATTGAATTTTCTAAGAAATGTTTAGAAATAATCGAGCAATCAAAATGAAAATTGTCACAGCAATTACAGGTCCCGAAACCTATTGATAGAGGTATAAAACATCGTAATCGGACCATTTTAGATTTTTGCCGCCCAAAAACTTGTGGGCTATAACACAGTTGATTTTCAATAAAATTGAATTTTCTAAGAAATGTTTAGAAATAATCGAGCAATCAAAATGAAAATTGTCACAGCAATTACAGGTCCCGAAACCTATTGATAGAGGTATAAACCATCGTAATGGACCATTTTAGATTTTTGCCGCCCAAAAACTTGTGGGCTATAACACAGTTGATTTTCAATAAAATTGAATTTTCTAAGAAATGTTTAGAAATACTCGAGCAATCAAAATGAAAATTGTCACAGCAATTACAGGTCCCAAAACCTATTGATAGAGGTATCAACCATCGTAATCGGACCATTTTAGATTTTTGCCGCCCAAAAACTTGTGGGCTATAGCACAGTTGATTTTCAATAAAATTGAATTTTCTAAGAAATGTTTAGAAATAATCGAGCAATCAAAATGAAAATTGTCACAGCAATTACAGGTCCCGAAACCTATTGATAGAGGTATAAACCATCGTAATGGACCATTTTAGATTTTTGCCGCCCAAAAACTTGTGGGCTATAACACAGTTGATTTTCAATAAAATTGAATTTTCTAAGAAATGTTTAGAAATACTCGAGCAATCAAAATGAAAATTGTCACAGCAATTACAGATCCCGAAACCTATTGATAGAGGTATCAACCATCGTAATCGGAGCATTTTAGATTTTTGCAGCCCAAAAACTTGTGGGCTATAGCACAGTTGATTTTCAATAAAAT